>JAUIQD010000002.1:4800000-6000000 GCA_033439745.1 Lasiosphaeria hispida | reverse complement strand
TGACCGTCATGTCGCCAGCAAGCAGGATTTTGGCATGGGGATCGGTGGCCATGATCTGGACGAACTGGCCAGTCCCGGGGAACGCAAACGGCTTGATTAGGGGGAAGTAAGCCATGTTCTGCGGGTAGTATCCAAAGTACAGGTACGTGGTCTTGGCCGCGAGCTCGGGCAGCTCAGCTTTAATACGCGCATCGACGTTGGCCTTGTAGTCCATGTGCGGTGTCTCGAGTTTTCCGGGGAATTGGCGTTTAGCGCTCGGTTGCGTCGACCAGAGGTAGTGCTCGAGCGTGGGTGTCTTCGCGGCCGCCTGAGCAAGGTTCATGCCGTGCTGCTCCTCGATCTCGCCAGACTCCCACTGCGACTTGCCTGAGAAAAGCGACTCCCACCAATTGGTAACGGCAAAGACAGCAGCGGCGCCCTATAATTGGTTAGTATCCGAGTTGATCAAAACCAAGGGCGTGGGCGCACACTTACCTCGAATGCTTTGACCAGTGACGCTTCATCACTCCAGTCGGCGGCCACTACCTCGACGGAACCATCGGCGGCCAGCTTTTTTGCAGCCCCGCTCTCGGGGTTACGCGTCACGGCCCGGACTTTCCAGCCAGGTGTCTTCTTCATAATGTTGACGACACCGCCGCCCTGCGCACCCGTAGCGCCGGTGACCGCAATGATCTTGATGTCGGCCATGATGAAGTAAACAATGCAATGTGGATGGATCGTCTGGTAGCAACGTTGGCAGCCTGAATATTCTTCGAATCGCTTTAAAACGGAAGCAGCGCAGGAACCCGTCGATAACAGCAGCCGTAATGAAATAGCAATGGGGGTGGTCTGAAGTGAGGGAAGTTTCAGAGCTCAGCAAAAGGCGACGCTTTGAACCTGGGATGTTCCGACCGCCGAGTCCGTCGCTCCCCCCTAGCTCATGCCCTGCAAGTGGCAAAATGTGGTGACCAAACCAACTTGTCCTGCCCCCATCTTCACCAACTGATAACCGAGGCCACATTAGCCTGCACTACCCATGTCCTCTCTTATTGATCTTCCCCCGCTAGACGTGCCCTGGTTCTAGTTCTGGGGTTTGCAACTCAGTCACTGCGGCATTCAAGGGTTTGATACGCTAGCGTATGCAATATCCACAGAACCTGGCTTTTCCAAGGAGGGGGCGGTGTGCAACTCCATTAAAAGGGGGGAAAACAAGCAACTTTTCGCTATCAACTGAATCCACAATTGCCGCCCGCCAAGGGACTATCAAAAGCCATGACACCAATGCACAAGCTCTCCCCCGGACGCGGAGGTTCAGGCCCTCCAACATAACTGAGGTTCTGGGATGGGGATGGTACTGGCGTGTTTACTTGCCATTGTAGGGACAGGTTTGCACCTGGTCGGCCTCCATGGTATTCACGCAAGCAGTTGACGAATCACGGTTCTCAAGCACAGTGTTTTGCGGGACATCCTTGTCGCCACCGTCCCATTGAGGATTCAAATTGAAATTTCCATGTACGACATCATTTGCAATGCTATGCTTCTCACGGAGCCTACAGTACGGCATGCAGACTTGTCTTCACATGCCCACTTCAAATTCCTTGATGCGGCCCGAGTCTTCAGCATTTCCTTCGGGTGCCTCTTGCAGTGCATCTCCAAGACCGCTCTTCTCGCCATGGATCATGGCGAACCAGGGCTCGTAAACCAGCACGTTGCGCCTCTTGCTCCCCGACTTGTCCTCGGGCATATCGTACCAGAACAGGCCATGGTAGGACGTCTCTACCGTCTCACCTGTCCGCTTGTTGTCGTCGTCGTTGATGAAGAGGTCATATGCCTTGATGATGGTGGCGGGGGGGACAAGACTGTAGTAGCACCCAATATGGTCAGGCAACGGTTTTCTCTCAAGGGGCGCCTTTGGTCACTCACTCTTCTGGCATGAAAGCCTTGCCCAGACCAGGCATGACAGGCGTGATGGCGGGGCCCATCATAACAGCGTTGATGGTGATGTTCTCCTTGCTCATGAGCAGCGGCGCATTGCCTCTGACCCAGTGGTTGATACCAGCCTCGGCCGATCCATACTCGGGAAAGGTTGGACAGGGATGGACACCAAGCATGCTGGTTGTCGCGATGATCTTTCCGCCCGGCGTGGGCGAGTTGTGTCGCATAAAGTGCGTTGCCAGCATGGTGCCGTACATGACGCCCTTGAAATGCGCATCGGTACAGCCGGTGTCGGGCTCGGGCGGCACGTCGTTAACATCGACCCCGCGCTGCCGGAAGTTGTACCACGACCCGCTGTCAACGCTTCCAGCATTGGCGATCAGCAGGTCCAGGCGCCCAAACTTGGCCCAGACCTTCTTGAACATAGCCGCCTGCGCAGAATAGGAAGCTACATCGCATGGTTCGAAGATTGCTGTCTCGCCTGACGGGTCAAGAGACAATGCCTTTTGAATGCCTACATCCGGCCGTCGTCCTACGAGCGCCACTCGCCAACCCTTTCCGTGGAGATGCCGGGCGAGGAGAAGGCCAATGCCGCTCTTGAACCGACTCAAGTCAGCTCGGGAACATGTAAGTTGCGTCGAGCGGGGTAAGAAGTAGGAGCGAACAACTGACCGTCCCGCCCGTGATGATGGCGACTTTGGCTTCGTTTTGTTGGAGGATAGATCCCATCTTGACGTGTTGGTAGGCTACTTGGCAACGAGACCAAAACCCCGCCACGCAACTGCGGCAGTATCAGTCTTTAAGGTCCTTGTCAATCTCTGCCACCCCGCCAAGTGCCCCTTGCGCCTGGGATGAAGGCTGGAAGCATGATCCACTCTCGGGACACTCACCTCGCGGAGTATTTCTCGTCAACACTCCGCATCAGGTAGCAAATTAAATTTTGAGTCAACCGGTCTGATCAACACCTCCTGGGGAATATTGCAGTGGCACGCGTGATCCCCTGAGTATTGCATGACATGAAATGGTCTGCATGCACAATGTTCAATCACAAAGTCCAACTTGCAGAAATAGCTGGCAGTAGTGTATGCTACAGCAGTAGTGTATGCTACAACTGGATAAGGCGGCATTGGATTAGATTGAACTCTCCAAGCGATGTTGTGTTGAGTCCAGCGCGCAAAGATTGCACAATGTTGTGCAGAGTCCTAGGAGTGCGCTCAGGCGATGGTAGGTGGCGTCAAATATATGTGCCGGAGGCGTATGCAGGGCTTATTCCGGCCCGTACGCCTTTCTGAAAAGGGGATAGTCGGGAAGTGGTGTATCTCTTCCAGAAGATTGGAATTTGGGGTGAGGTCGCTTGAAAACGTCAATTGCGTGCCCATTGCCAACTTTCGTAGCGACACCTAGGTATTCCACCTTGGCTTTCACAAAATTTTCTCCTCGAGTATAGATTCGGCCTCCAAGATTCATTGCGTAATCTAGATGTCTATCTTCGCTTGCGGTGGAGGGAAGTTCCAATCACAAGTGGCTCATCAACCAATTCTTGTTGCAAGTCACGCCATTCTCCATTCCTGGACCCAAGAGCTTGGGTCTGTCTCAGATAGAAGGAGTGCCGCGGCTGCCCCTCCCGCTGCGGGAGTTATCCCATTGGCGCCATCCCCGCCACTGGAAGAAGCAAAGACCATTGTCGTAGAACCCCCACGAGTCCCAAGAAAGCTTCATTATTCATTGTACGATCGCTCACAAACTGACAGAATGGGAGCCTCACTTTCCATAATTATGGGTCAGGATCGACGCTGACCGGGGGGTTCTTCAAGGTAGCAAACACGCCTGTCAAGTCACCTGTCCTAATGCATATTGTTATCTGTCTCTAGTCGTACTTATTCATGGCAGATGTTGAAGATAATTGAAGCTGATAGCGCGGATACCTGCATCAACGATCCCTCAGGGCGTGTCCCCAACGTAGTAATAGAAAAACAAATGTTTAGCGTATGATTTTCCCCCTATTTCGAAACGGTGATTCCTCTTTGCATGTGCGCCACCAACCATGGCTTTACAACAGGATTGCCATGGCTGCTAGCTTGTTTATTACGATTGGCTGGGCGGAGAAGGTAAGACCCGCAACGCTGCGGGCCGCGAGTGAAGGGCCTAGAGCATGCGCGCCCATCACTCGATAGCTGCATCGCCCACAGTTCATCACTTCTTCATGAACGCACTCTGCAGCGTGTGTGGCTGTCTCCTCCTCGGTGCGGGTGCCCCCAGTGGAGCGTCTTTAGTGCGTTACCTCCAGTCGTTAGCAGATCCCCCCGACACATGAACGCCAAGTCAGAAATTTCCACAAAACAGGGAAAACAACTAGCTCGGTTTGTCTTGCCCGCTGAGACAAACCCACCGGAACACTCCCCCGCATAGCAAAGGGGATGGTTATTGTTGCTTTGCTTTTCCAACTGCTGCAAGGGCTGAAACTGGGCCTCACCTCGAGTTCTCATCCGCATTAGCTTACCAAATATACACGTGGGCGCAAAGAGCATCCCCTTCTGAGCAACTGTCGTAGTAATTGAGTTGTGCTTTGCTATCTGCCGAGGTGGCATTCAGCGTGGGGGGTATCATCACCACTGTCCCAGCACCCATGTCCCCGGTATTCCAATGCATTGTTCTGCCCACTTTTGTCGACAGTCGACAGGCCTCGAGTGGCTGTAACGGCTTCCAGACGCTGCTTCCCCGCAGGTGACACCCGGCAACAGAACAGGAGCTTAAAAGCAACGTTAAGGTCTAGCCCCGGGAGTTTGGTACGGTAATTCCCGAAGGCGTTGTGAGCAAGAAAACCAGGATCGAGGTGCCATTCAGCGTGGGACCAACATGGAAAACATTCTCATTTTCAGGGGATTTTATGGGGGTAGAACGCTCTTTTTCTTCTTTTTTGCTTTGGTCAGGGACGCATCAGGAGAGGACGACGGCTTTGGCGAGAAGGAGGCTGAATCTTTCCTCGATCTTATTTTGCGACCCTGCTGCTTGTGTTCTTGGTAGAAAGACGAGAGGTTATCCCCATCCTCACAACCTTTATTCTTTTCTCTTTTCTGTCCCAATATTGTCGTGTTGATTTTGTGCCGTCGCCCTCTTTTCCCGGCCCACCTGTCATTCGTCTTCAATAAACAACCTGCGCCAACACGAGACTGTCTCAAACATGAGTTCGAACGCGACAGAAGTCCCCCAGGTCCCCCCAGCCAAGGGACCCGAGACTACAATTCCAATCGAAAATAACAGACAAGTTGCCATTATTGTGACCTCGACCCTTTCCATCATCATCCCCACAATCCTCGTGGGTCTTCGCTTCTATGTCCGACGCATCCTCCACAGGTCGCTCGACGCCAGTGATTTGTGCATTTTCGCCGCCCTCGTCTTCACTATCGGCCTGCACATCGACATGTACGTCATGGTGCTGCTCGGCGGGTTTGGCTTCCACGGCCTCGACATCATCCAGCGGTTCGGCATGGACACGCTGGTGCTCTTCCTCAAGGGCATCCTTGCGTTTCCTATCATCTGGAACTTCACTATCTGCTTCAGCAAGTTGTCAGTGCTGCTGATGTACTCGAGCGTTATCGCAGTGCCCAGGATGATCCTTGCGTGCCGTATCCTCGGCTTCCTCATTGTGCTGTGGAATCTGGGAGGCATCTTGGGTGCTCTACTCCTCTGCCGCCCGTTCGCTCTCAACTGGGATAAGACACTGCCCGGCACGTGCGGCGACAACCGTCTCTTTTACATGTGGCTTGGCGCCATCAACGTCGTGGCTGAGGCTCTGATGCTGCTCCTGCCAGTCCCGTTTCTTTACCAACTGCAGATGAAACCGCTCAAGAAGTTGATTGTCATTGGTTTGTTCAGTGTTGGGTGGATGTAAGTCAAACCTGCCCTCTTGTTCTCCTCTATTCCTCTCGCTCCTCGACACCCGCTCACTCGCTTGCTGCGCAGGACCTGCGCCGTTACCATCTACCGCCAAGTGACTCTTCCACACCTCTACTTCGAGGACATGACCTACACGGGTGTCCTAGCCACCATCTTTACGGGGGTTGAGCCCGCTGTCGCCCTCTCGCTTGCCTGCATCCCCTTCCTCCGGCCGCTGATCAAGGGCAACGCTCTTCGATCAACCGGTGTCGACAGCCCCTACCCGAGCCGCACCCTCGGGAGCAAAGGCCCCTCGGGAAGCGCAAGCCGGCCATTCAAGGAGCTCAGCGACGACTCGTCAGAGGTTCAGCTTCAGCCCTTGGGCAGCGAGTCATTGAAGTACGAAGCCGAAGTCAGTCGGGAGGAAGGACACAAGGGTCACAAGCAGCCCACCACGTCCACAGGTGCTATACTGGTGAGCAAAGGCTGGAATATTGTTTCAGGGACTCGTCCTGGGTCATGATGCGTGGAGGCACCAAGGCGTGGGAGGCGGTGATATTATGTTGTATGCTTTCATGTGAGGTGTTTTTTGTATTATAGACATAGAAGGCTGGCCAATGTGACTGTGTTTTTCAAGCGTGGTGTGCGATCTTTCACCCCAAAGATTTGATAGAATGCTGCAAGACTCCGTATAGCACCGCTATTAAAGCATATTTGTCTACCTAACATTCTAGGAGTGCTACTTCAGAAAGACATGGAGCCGAGCTGTTCGGGGCACTTCTCAGACGGCTAGTTGATCGACTAGAAGCTTCATGCAGCCACCCTGTAAGGAGTCTATAATTTCAGGTCAAATGCCGTCAACTCAGACTCTGCAGAACACGGACAGAGTTATTAAAAGGGTTAGTGCTAGGGTTAGTGTTATGCGGGCTATATTAATGCACTCAAGAATACAGTCGGCTTGGGCAGAGTCTCGGCGCCCTGGCATTAATTATAACCTTACTAACAAGGCTTGTGGATAAGCTTCGGATATAAAATGGAAAAGGGATCATAGTTATCATAAACGTGCCCAAGCTGTCGAAGTTACACTATGATTCCATGTAACAGTGCCGTAGAATACTGGTAGTTTGATTCTTGACTTTCATTTCACTTTATTACGGGTATTTTAGGAGTCAAAGTCACATCAATCCGTATCTTGATAAAACTTCAAGCTAATAATTTTCTAGAATATTGAATACTCGTCGATGCGCAGACAAAACCGAAAGAGCAAGTACCATCTATAAAACAACATGTCAACAAACACACTTGCTCGAACGTACCTTTTGCTCTGCCTCCCTATTATACAAACAATGTACTGACTTGGGGCATGTCTTCATGAAGCGGCTCAACCCCTGTCTTTTTTTTCTTTCTTTCTTTCGCGCTTTTCCTTTTTCTTCTCGCTGCTCGCTAGGTTTCTCACGTGGGAGGCCCTCATATAAGGGGGCCCTCCGGTCAAAGGTAGTTTAAGAAAAAAGGCGATTCTTGTCCCACGAAAAGTGCCACGAAAACCGTGATTGTGACTGAGTCTCTGTTTATTTGTTACTTGATTTGTTACTTGATTTGTTACTCGATTTGCTACTCGATTTGTTCTCTCATTACTCGGTTACTTCATCCTTCCCTCCGATCGGAGGGTTGCACACTCCAACATGAGTGTGCCTCTGTTTTTCTGTTTGCTGGTTTTGCTGCACCAGTTCAGTACTTCCCCCGAAAGGCTAGTAGAACGGTAGTCAAGTGTCTGGATTCTCACTCTTGAATTATACTCTTTTCCACTTTAAAACTTTCCCCTTTTTACCGCCCTTATCCATAAGGCCCATTGCACCGAGACCACCTTGATACGGTTAGTACCGCGTAACATCGAAACCACTAGGAAGTGTTGGTATCGCCCTACTTGGCAGACCTAGAGCCCTGGACGAGCCGACAATTACCCCGCGAAAACACAGTGCTCAATGAGATCGAGGTCTTGCTGCGTCAATTTGGGTCCGGCGGACCCTCGGGAAGCAATGCATTACAGGACGATTAGAAAAGGATGAACCAGCACTCTCGGCCTGATTGATCAGCTCCTCAGTCCCAGGAACCTTTCTGCACCTTGCTAAGCCGGCTCTTATTGTGCTGTAGCCGCAATCCTGATGTGGATGAAGCTGAGGGCTACCCGTTTCGAGTCCGAGATTCGCTTAAGTATCCGCTCGCCATGCAGAAGAGCGGCCCCCAGATTATTGAGGCCATTCTCAGCGTGTTGGGTATAAGTTGGTCCAAAATTTGATCCACTTATACTAACCCTACGTAATAGAATATGCGAGGCCACATACTATAGTCACATACTATGGCTACATCATTGTCATATGTTGTTACATGCTATCTCGCAATAGCTTTCATACCCTTGTATTCCATGCCGTGTCCTACTAAGCCAGGTCTTACTATGTCGTGTTTTAGTAGATCAGCCCTATACTTACACACCTGCTAGGGCATGTGATAGCGCCGGACCTTCTGTAATACAAGCTCTCTCCCACTTTTCATGATTGATCTAGATCATCGAATTTACCATTTACACGCCCACTTCTTACCCCCAGTTGACTCACAGTTGTGCCATACAAGTACCACAACTGTGCCCTCATTGTCTTCATGCTCTCCAGTGCCTCCGTGACCGTCAACACAGCGCCTCCAAAGGAGCTTTTGAAAGTCTTTGATATCACGAGGTGATTGACGTTGTTGAGACCGACGCGCTAATAGGAAACACTGGTGTGGTCCAATTGGTGCTAGATGCCACAATGGATTCTGCATCTCTGGTAGTTTAGGATGGGGGGCTGCAAGGGTGGCTTTACACAAAGAAGGTGGGGAAACCACCATCTTCTGGCGGCTAAGAAATAAAGCAGCATTCCCTGTTTTTTTTTGGTTTGTGTGAGCGTCGTTGTTGACATTGTCGGGTATAGATCTGAATATGCGAAGGGCTGCTTAAGAGTTGCTGCAACTTTTTTTATAAGCGATCGGAAGATAGGTAAATCCGGGAATTTGTTACAATCTGCCTCGAATCTCTCGTCACTATACCCTATTCTCCATGTTAATTCTTACTGCTAACGACCGAGTGTCGAATGGAATCCCATCTGGGAACACCTCAGGAATCAGTAGAGATCTGGGGAGTCTGATGGTGCGAGTGTGACTACTGTCAGGTGTTCTCGGGCGTTGACAGCAGCCCATGCAGCCTGGCATGGGTGTGAAGACTTCTAGGGGAAGCTGGTATGACAAACGTACAATGCGTAAGGTTGGATGAACCGGTTAAGTATCGATGCGTATGCAAAGGACGAAGGCGATTCCGGGGTGGAAGTCCAGCTCCTCGGCCAGGAGCTGTCATCGGAAATGATGTTGACTACCTACCTACCTACGCTCTGTTCACAAGTGGTTGCAAGCTGCTTGAGAGATGAGAAAATATAACAGGCAAACCAAACGTGAGTAAAGCTCGATGACCGCTAAGCGGAGAAAAAAGGAAGGCGCTTTACAACAAAGTATATCCAATATAAGGCCACGTTCTCATCAGGAGTGCTAATGGAATTCCCGGCAATAACGGCCAATATGGCTAAAGTGCCGCCGAAATACCAGCGACTACAGTGTGGCAATGGCGTTTGTCCCTCGCCGGTCTCAAGGTGGCCCTTCCAACCAATGCAAACTGAACAGTTTGCGGCGGTGTTGATCGCACTACCATCGTCGCCGTAGCTCGAGGATTCGGACGACCCGCTTCCCATATTTCGGCTAACGATACCGAGGTCATCGGAGTAACCATACTCATTGTCTTCGTCGTGGCGCGCTGGGCACCCTCTGTCGCCCGGAACTCAGTCGCGTACCTGCTACTACAAATCCCGCAGCAAAGGGTATAGAAGGTGATTCTCTGGTCCAGCATCATGTCCTAGGTAGCCATGCTCGTAGCTGACGACGTTGCTGAGCTCGTCCAGTGTGGAAAGCTCGTATTTTCTGCCTGGTCGAACCCATTTTGGCCATCTTTATATTTAAGAGGCCTACTCATTTAGAGTTGAAGTAGTTCCCAGCCCGGTGTAGTGCATCCTTGCCGAAAATGGTAACTATCTAGGGTGAGCGGAGGTGGGCCTGAGCAACTTGAAAGACTGAGCAGGGCCTGAGTTGGGTGAGTAATGTCAAGTGGGTCGAGCGGCGGCGCAGGCGCCCAGATTCGTCTCATACAGCAGAGAAGCTTAATAGTATAATAGTGAGGTACGTACCCAGCTGTGCTCTTCCGCGGCATCATATTGATTAAGTCCTTCTAGTAATGCGCGTTATCTCTCGTCGGGGCCCGGATAGAATTAGTTGCGCTATTGTGGTGTTTGGTCCTCCGTTATATGGGATCCCCATTCTATGCATTTCCATCAACAACGGGACCTCATCCCCCTCCATTCCTTGCAGACCACAAAATCTGCGTGACAAAGGCACTGGGTATCCATTACTAAACTACTAAAGCTCTCAGTCCTTTCGCAAAGCAATTCCCAACTCACCCGCACGATCTATGACGTCGATGTATATCCTGTTGAATCCTACGGCACTTCCGCATGTGGGCATGATTTCTTGTATTGTGTGTGACTGAGGGATGCTTTTGCATCGAGCGCAGGGGCCACTTGTGTGGCGCCTGCAGACCAGTCTGGCCTATCAAATTTGACGTATCCCTGGCGACCACTGTCATCATGTGCTATCCCTCGCAGTAGGGCTGCAACGAGAAGCTATCGTGATTGTCAACGGATGCATGCGTTGCCAATTTGTCTTGCAAAGTAAATTTCCAGCGTTGCGGAGAGCTGTTCTGTCGCTTGCAACAAGCCGTGCGCAACCTGTACGCCGACACTTCTCGACGGGTAATGAAGCCAAATCCAGTCACATGGTGTACTTCGATGTTTGGTCAAACAGAAATAGGAACCGGGCAGGTGTCTTGGCAGAGTTGTTAGGGCGTTGTTAGGGCGTTGCATGGTGTTGAGGCTTTTGCGTAGCGTGGTGGAATGAATCTCGACTTTTCAATTGACATGTCCAGATCCAAAGCCACGCATTCCCTAAAGACCCAGAGTTACCGATGACGCACCAATCCACCCGACAAAACACCCCCCTGATTAGTAGGTGTGTCGACATTCTCTTACCCGAACAGTCTCGCTGGGGGCGCCTCGCGTGGTTCTTTCTGATAGAGGACTTGGAGTATAAACGTTGGTTCTTGTCTCTGGTTGGTCTCTGCGATCGCCCTTCAGCCTCCTAAAATCGTTGCGGAGCCGCAGTCTGTCTAGATAAACAGGCTGCGCAAGCGCCTTCTAATGGGCCCCGCCTGGCAGCAACGTCATAGTGGTCTCCCCGCACAGGCGGCACGTGAGGTGTCATCTCCTCGGACTTTTCTATCTTCGGCTTGATTTTGCTTGTACCGTAGCGGTCATGGTCATCCGGGACGCTTTTGGTAAGGAAAGTGGCTGCTTCATGTCTTCCAGCTGGAAGTTGACGATACAGTGGCCCTTTCTCGACAAGTGCGCTAAGTCGCTGATGGTCGCCATAACGGCCAATTACTAATTATCCAAGTTCTACCTTAAGTATATACTATATACAGTGAAGGATAAGGAGTCTTACGGCTTTAGCAAAGCTCACGATCCAGTATTTTATAGCTTAGCATCAAGAGTAAGTACACATCTTGTGATAGCACACACAACCCCTAACTGTCATCAAGTCCAATACATCATCACTTGATCTAGACATGGAGTCGTCACGGCCTGTCTCGACCTTTAGGCTTTAGTACCTAGTCAGTTTCGTAGCCTAGAATTGGGTTCGGCTACCGTCAGTGGCCCAGAATTAGAGCCAATGGGGTTATGTACTAGTATATTTTGGAAGTAGTAGGTATTCGACGCGGAAGTTAAGGCTATCCACCGAGCGGTCAAGTCAGCAGCGAAAGAACGACCAACCGGAACTTGGATGTATTCGGATAACCAAGCGGTAATAACTGCATGTAAATACTGGGTGGTATCAAGCTTACAAAAGGAGGCGCTGGGTCTAGAAGATCCCAAAGAGCCAGAGGTGGGAGGATATGATCACGGTGTATGCAAAAGTTAAGGCGGATGTAAGAAAGAAAGAAACCAGATTGTCAATGAACGGTGGAAAAAGGCGGCCCCGGAGAACTATAACTGGTTTGGCCTCGGACCGTATCCCCACGTCAATGGACTTACGAGAATAGAAATGGCGGCCCTAATCGCCTATAGGACCAGATATGGGGACTGTGCGTCATACTACAAAAAAGATTGGAATAGCCAGGGATTCGGACCTATAGAGCAAGTGTAGAGCGCGTAGTAACGCTTATCTCGAGCCAGTCGTTTCTTGATGAGATTGTCAACAGCCCATCGCCAATAACTTACGGTTTGGTCTCCGTCGAATCAAACTAAAGAGGTCCCAGGACCCCACCTTCGCCCCAACTTATCTGCCTCTCCGGCTCACAAATATTCGATCGAAGCGCAACCTAAAATAACGCAGCACGCTGCGTTCCGGCCCCTTTTGACACAACATCTCGCCATACCGAGGCACGACTGGGAGAAGCTTCGCGCCGACATTTAGCGGCTCTATGTCTTGGAGGGCAAGGCTTTCGCAGAAGTGGTCAAAACCCTCGCACGATGTGCAGGTAGCCTCGGTGTGCTGCATGCGTAAGAGCTGCCCACTCGATGAAGTCCCATAACATCGGTGCCGGGGGGATTTCGTTCTTGATGGAGCTCCGGACCACGGCTCTTCGGATCGCCGTTGCGGCAGAGCAGCTTGAGACCGTTCGGTTTCTTGCTCAGCACACCAGCAAAGGGATGGAAAAGCCGCCCCCCGGAGGCGGCTACGTCTGCCCTTTAACCATCACATGTCTTGTGGGAAACGGGGAGATCATCAAGGCGCTTCTTGACGCCAGGCAGACGACGTCTCTCGTGCCGGCAGTTTTCCCGACACCCTCTCACGCAGAATAGAGTGTGGGGAGTAGAGATTTCCTCTCCCTAAGACTCTAATTGAGCTCTTGATCACACATTTGAAAGGAACCAAAGAGCAGCCCGTGGAGCTCTGCGAGATGCTGATACACAGAGGCGCCAGAACCGACAGGACGCTAGTAATGGCGGTCAGATAGGAGAGGACCGAGGTTGCTAGGCTGATTCTCCGCCACGGAGCATCGTCGGACACATCGCTGCCGGAGACTCCAGCGAGCGCGTTCGGGCTCGCCATAGAGGGGAACTGTTGGTGACACAGAAAAAGGTGATGAATTCTATGAAATCTCTGACCCTTTCAGGTGGGTAGAAGCCACGCCAGAATCACGCTAGGCTATCTACCAATCAGGAGGCGGCTACCATCTTCTGGAAGGGTCACCCCTTCCAACAGGAACCTCGGCCTTGCCCGGATGCTGCACCAGGCCGGGGCGACTGAGATCGGAATCCTTGGCAACGTCAAGGGCGTGGAAATGGCAGATTCTTGAGCAGAGTGGGCTTGCTCGACGTGATTCTGCGCGAGCACGGTTGGTTGATACTAACCAGGGCGATTCGGGGAGAGGGAGAATCGCAGTGGCTTGTCGACCGCATTTTGGAGACGAAACTAGACTTTACGGACAAATACACTGACATCTTAGTCGCAGTAGTAGAAAATACGCTCAACGCTAGTTTCATCAAGGGCGTGATCGACCGCGGGGCTGCTTGGACGATCGTCAACCTCAATTTCGAGGCGGCCATTGAGGTAGACGCGCCTGGCAACGTCATGGAACCTTTTCTAGCCGCGTATATGCGTGTCGAGAAGAGTACTAGCCCGGATTGGTGGAAACCGACTGTCCGCCTACTCTATTGCGTGGCTTGTCACGGGAGCACCCGGATGCTCGACACCATCCTCAAAGCCGTCGACTGGGAGCCCAGGGACCTCGGCACGGCTCAACAAGGCCATCTTCCATGCCAACTACCGTGTGATACAGCGCCTTCTCGCAGAAGCGTCGCTACTAAACCACTCCTGGATCGGATCGCCCCTAAAGAGCGCCGTCACGATAGAGCAGGTATAGCTCGTCAACTTGCTCCTCTCATCCGGGGTGGACGTTCAAGACCATGGCGTTCTGGCGTCGGCAACAAGTCGCGGCCACATCAGCTTGGTCGAGATTCTTTTGGGTGCAGGAGCGAGTCCCAACGGCCTAGCGGGCGTCGAAAATGGCAAGACAGCGCTTCAAATTGCGTCTCACATCGGCTTTTTGGGCATAGCGCAAAAACTTATCGATGCTGGGGTCGACGTCAACGCCCGAGGGATATGCGATGACGCGACATCGCAGTATTATAGCCTGGAGTTCACAGCGCTCACCCTCGCCGCCCTTGAGGGCCGTCTCGAAACTTTGCACCTCCTGCTGAGCCGAGGGGCGGCAGTCGGGTTCGCAGGCAGGGGGCAATATGTCGAACGGCGTACGAGCCGCGGCCATGAATTCCCACGGGGCGGCAGCCACACTTCTCAAGTCGTACGGTGGCTGGGCCGCATCGGATGAGCGAGCACTCAGAGCGAAGCACATGGCTACCATCGTGGCGATGAAGGCCAAGAGAATACTAGCTCAGGCTAGCGGTACAGCTACTCCTCCGAGGTGCTTACAGGTAGTGCCGTGACGGTGGAATTGAGCACACAGGATGGAGCAGATTGTTCCTCGAGTACTAGTCAGGGATGCGACAGAGACAGTATGGCGGCCAGTACTGAGCTCCTAAATGAGCTACTGTGTGCTGAGATGCCGGATTGGCCGCAGGATTGGGCAGAAGAAGTAGACACAGGCGGCGTGGCAATGCATACCGAGTTTAGCGATTTCTTTCTCGAAGAGTTGACTCTATTGCAGGATCATGTAGCCGAAGACGAGGGCTGGTCTATCGGCTACCAACTGGGTGCCTATTAGAGGTACCGCCTCTGGCTGGGATTTGGGAATGTTGAAGGTGGTTTTCAATTCTTCCTCAGCTCAGCGCAACGCTGAGCGTGTAATTATGCCCATTACCAGACAGGACCCAGCGGCCCAACCCAACAAACTGGTTGAGTGAAGGACATTAGAGTAAATCTGTAGTACATAGGCAGCTTAGAGAAGCAGCTGGAGGAGGCCTTGGCCGCCAGATACCATTGCGGAGATGGGGGAAATAGGCACAGAATCGTCAGAAGTAACGGAAAACAGGAGGCCGCACTACTGATAACCTTCCTATCCGGACGGCTAATGTGTGATTTGTCTGACAAAAGGTGTTGATGGTTATTTCACCCCTTTCGGGAGTTTCTCAAGAAATGCAAAGGCAAACTCAGGGAGGGTCTCACCCTCTTGGGAGGTCTCAAAGCCCTCTACGGGGTAGATATTACAGTGACTGTGCTGAGTGGCACAGTTTTGTCCAAAAGACTCTCGACGAAAAGAAAATCTCAAAAAAAGAAATACCAAAAGCCCCGCTTTCTTTTACGAGTATCATTCAAATCCAGCCAAGCCGGCTGGCTAATCGCCACGGGCACTAGCAGGTATCATAGGCAAAGCCTTTAATAAGTACTTCCTTGATGACGTGTATCGCACAAATCAGGTGCCAAGGCCAGAGTGGTTGGAGCACTCCCTGGAGCAAGGCTGTCACGCGAAGCTGGATCACGTGTGCAGTCAGGGGTCTGGACAGATAAAAGAGCGCCTGCAGCGCTCTCTCTGCAACAGGCCCAGTTCAATACAACCACATCTTCTGTGCAATTGCAACCATCTTGCGTGTGAGCACCCACCTGGAAAGTTTCATAGCGGGATTGGGAATCCTTATTAGGGTGTACAGGAAATAAACTAAGCTAAGGTTGTTAAATCTTCTCCATACTCTAATCAAGCCGCTAATTGTATTGATCGAAGTTGCAACTCCTGCACAGAGTCTTCAAGTGCCCTAGCGCCTTGGCACGTGCTCGGAAAAGCACGTATAGCCATTTGGCCACCTTTTTATTTTTATTTTTATTTTTACTCGGATTTCAAGACAATACCATCTAACATCAATGGAGAATCTCCTGATTACCAAATCCAAATACACCCTTCGTCACGAGCGCACTCCATCATCATCACTCTACCAAAAGCCCCATCTAGGCAACGCCATCCTCCCAGCCGCATTCACCTGGACAGCCGAGCTTGACGAGGTCGGCTTCCGGGTGCTCAGAGTGCCATTCGGCGCTGGCGTGGGCAACGTAACCCCGGGACCCGAGCACGCCCCCGTGACAATGTCGTAGCTCGTCGAGCACCAAATCCCGGCACAGTTGGATGCGCAGGGGAAGTCAAGGTAAACGGTCGGGATTGGGGTGGGACATCCGCAAGACTGTGTGACTGTGCTCAGGCCAAGGCAAGCGGGGACGCCGCACGTGGTGCAAAGCTCGCGAGTCGCCGTCACGGTCGGGCAGCCGGTCTGAGAGGTCGTCAGAACCGGGCCGGTCGAAGGAATAACGGTGATGGTGGTGGCGCCCGTGTTAGCGTCGTTGCCGCTGTGGTTGTCATCGGCCATGGAAAGAGTTGCACAGCGGTGGGGTTAGAGGGAGCATGGTGGTCAGAAGGTAAAAGAACAAACTTACACCGCAAGCAGGGCAAGCTTGGAGAAAACGAACGACTTCATGTTGGAAACTTGGTGTCGGACTCATTCAAACGAGTGACTGTTCTATCTTTGTCTAGAAAATATCCGAAGCAGTGGGTTGCTGCATCTCATATAAGCATTCCCCGCGTTTTTCTCCCGGGGTGGACGGGTTGTCATCAATGCAGCCAAGACGGTCCAAGTTTGATTCGTCGGGCGCGTGATGCCACGTCCAAATCGGACAAGCTCATTTCCTCAGCCAAGAATCTGACGCTCGTATTAACAATTTCTCCCGTATTTTAAATCCTAGTACCACCCGCTTTATGGAAATGGTGTATGCAACGCATTGGGTGTACCAATGAACACTTGAACAGCCCGAGTGGCGAACAGGGGTGACAAAAGTCTGAAACACACCCATCCCTTGGGTATCTCCCGCCCTAGAATGTCTCCCAGCGAAGCGTTGACGCGCGCTATGGGGAGCATCTCACTATACCCCAGTAGGCGTTCTGACTGCCGAATGTGGAGACGCCAGGATATTGGAACGGTCCATAAGCCTCGGAATCGACGCTGCAGTCGTCTCCTCCACAAGTTATTATTAGATTTTATCAGAATCATATTTCGATCCTTCAGAACCTACCAAATAGAGGAAACAACTTCCGTGATCCAGACTAAGTAGCTAAGCGGAAGCTGTTGGGGCACCTGGCCGCCCCACTGAGCGCGGGCCCCAGGCGCACAGGCCAGTCGCCCTGGGCTTCAGCCCACCACCTATTTAGCTCTCTCTCCAGTTGCAGATCCAGAACCTGCAACGGTTCACCATCTTAGCAAGGAAGCAATATCATCACATTGCTACCTCCAACAGAAGCTGTGGCAACTAAACAACCATTTGCACGACTATCTCATCTCGTGTGCACTTCAACCAGCTATGATATGACTTACAACGCCGCCCCTTTCAACCTGGCACCATTTTCGGAATGCTTGACCAGCAAATTATGACAAGTCCCGCCCCAGCCCGTCTACTGGCACATGTACAACTACTCCCAATTAGTATCACTGACCCCCTTCGCTCCCAAATGCAGCACTCGCGGAAGCAAAACTCCCCAACTCCTTAGCATAAACACTCATCCGATTCCCCACTCCACAAACCTCCCCCTAATTGCCCGCGCACTTCATATTACACTCTGTCTCCTTGGCTGCCGTGATGGACGACCCACCAATCGAGTTGCCACACCAGCATTCCGCCCCGTATACGCCGACAAAGACGTCCCTGTTTGAGCAGGCATTTTGGCATACGTTGACCGTTATGCCGCCTGATAGGATGGCGGAGATGGAAAGGCCGCGCGGTTGGAGGTGGAGTTGGTGTAGCATCCTGGGTTGGTCCATGATGAAGTTGAGATTGCTGTGGTGGAGGAGGCGGTGGAGCCGTGGCGGGTTGAAGTTGTTAGCGTGGTCACAGTGAAGAGGGTGGTTATATGTTTCGAGGTAGTGGTCGGGATGGATGCGGATGTGGTGGTCGAGGGCTGTGATAGGGTAGGGTTGAAGCCCTTGAAGATGGTGAGCATGATGTGTTTCGTGCTATGGAGAGTGCACTACTGGCTAAAATTGACGAAGCTAGAAGGAGGGCCGATCTGAGGAGCCGGAGGGGGGGTAGGAGCAGGCAGGTCTTGGCTCTCCCTCAGTGCTGTTGTATGCCAGGTTGCACCTCGGGAGGGAAGGAACTGTGATGTGAGATGGGGACATAACTTGGATCTACGATGCCGGTTTCCTCCTATAGGATAGCCCCTTCGAGCTTGCACGCCTGCATGACAGTAGGGTTGTAGTGTGGGAACAGGGTCTGACATTGCGCGAAGCCATCCGAGACGATGTTCTCTCTGTGTTGGCAGGTCGAATCATCAAGGGCACATTGAAGGATATCAACGTCCTAGAAGCTGAGATAATCCGCATGCAGACCATATCCCGCCTTGTCACCAGTGCTCAGCATCAACTAGTCCCACTTATAACCTTCAGTCCAGGAGCCAATCTCAAGGTCAACCCCCATCACCTAAACCAGATGTGAGGCCGGAAAAGTGCCATTAAGTCCATAACGGTGTGTGACGTGGCTCTTGTCTTGTGATCGGGGCTGTTAGATCTTTGCCGCTCCAGCAATCCGGAAATGCCACCTCGGCACGCAAGAAGTCGCCACACTCGAAGTAGGGGAGGTGGTCTTGTTCGTACCCGTGTCCGTCGTTGTAGCCATTTTGGCATCGAAAGCCGATGCGGCCACCGGTGTGTTGGTCCTTGCTTAGTATCGGCGTTGTGGTAAAGGGATTGCCAGCGACCTTGCGGAAGGCCTGAGGGAAGGCGAATAAGTCTTTAATATACTTGTAAGGTCTTCCAGGTCTTGCTTTGTCATCCGTAGCATGGATTTGTGGGAGCTAGGAATAAACCAATGTAGTTTTTCGTTGAAATGAGTAATATGACTTAGAAGGACATTTGTGACGATTTGCGGGTCATTCGTGGGTCTGCTGGACCCACTCACCCCAGATTGCACTGGCAAAACAAGACCCGCTCGATCCCAGATCACGCTATCCACAGAACCGGAGATAACCCATCTGGCCGCGGGGACAGGATATATCCTCTGCACCCTACGCTCCCTCCATTCTTCTTTCCTTTTCTTTTCCTTAGCATTATATCTTCTAATACAAGCACAATCGTTGCAGCCCCGTCTCCTCAATTGTGCTCCTACCTGACAACATTGAGCTTGTCCTTGTCCTTTATGACCCAACGGACCTGTCTTGCTATATTAGGCTTTGCTGAGCTTCTTGTTCCTGTTGTTAAGCTACAATGTCGGTCATTTGCTTATAGCTAAGTATAGAAGGATGGTTATTGCTAAGATGAAGGTCTGAGTTATGGTCCTAGAGGAGTATAAGTCTATACCACTGCTACAGTGATTACTCTGGTCAGGCAGCCTTTCCATGCCTGAGAAAATTCTCAAGATAGAGTTATGAAGGTTCTTTATGCCTAAGAGATGATGGCAACCATCACTACTAGGGGCAGTAGCGGTATCCCTGAGCAACCCAATATGTTTGGCCTACTGGAGGAGAGTGGTTTGTTAAAGTCTAGCATAGTGACCAGGTTTTCATAATCGTGGTTTATATTGCCCAAATGAGCTGCTCAAATGGACAATATTAGTTTAATGAAATCATACCCTAGTCAAGTGGGACCACCGTCTGTGTACCAACTGGCGAGGTGGTAAACGCCTTGAACGATGAGATATGGTGGGAGGCGCCACCCTTTCCCATTGATACACGCGATTACTGTTGCCCATTCCCGATTTCCAGGTTAAATTGCCTTGCCTCGTCTACATCGATCAGAACATATAATAACCATAGATGCGCAAATTACACCTATCATAAAGCGGAGTCAGAGCCGCCCAGGACGGGGAGAACTGCACATTTGCCGACACCAAAGTCTTGTTTGGCGACCGTCAAGGCATCTCCGATGCTTCCGACATGCTTAGCCCACCACGATATAAGATGGGCGTTACATCTCTTCACCCCAAGCTTCGGAGAGGCCGCCGCGTCGAGCATTTATCACTTCTGTGCGGTGAACGTGTCTACCACACCCTGCACCGTCAACGCCATCAGCGACTTCTGGGACTACCCGGAAAACCAAAGAATCTTCTTGAACCTCTATGGATTTGCTGGCTACGTCGCTACTACATGCACGCTGTATCCTTGTCTTTGGGAGTACTCCGCCTCGACCAACAGCGGCCAGCTTAATCAAACACTCATCAAAAACTCCCTTGCACCACCCAGCCCGTCTCTTCAACAGTGAGTTCACGGCCCTCTGCTCCTCTTGCATCCTCGATGGAACGAGGCCATGGTACACCGAAGCCAACATCTCTAGTGCGCCCAACACAACGGGACGGGCCTATACGCTATTCCCCCTCAGCAACGGTACCGATATAAGCGTGCATAAAGCTTGTCTGTACATGATGAAGGGACAGTTCCGGTATGCGTTAGGGCGGTTCATGTGGCGGACCCTCTTCCATACCACCGGAGGCCATGCCGGTTGGAGCAAGGATCTTCGCACGCCCTTAATCTGTGAGCCGTCTTGGCAGCTAGAGCCGCTATACAGTCGCAGACACGCCACGTTTAAGACGCTCAGCGAGGTATTTGATGAAATTGCCACGGCGTTGACGAATGATTTCCGCAGCACGGGACTGGGACGGGCTACTGGCATTCAGATGGACCGAGGCCGGACCAGGTCAAGCCGGCGGTCCTAGGCGCTGCTGTACGCATTTCGGTGTGCACCTATCTTGACTGGTGCTGGCTGCTGATGCCGTCTGCCCTGGTGCTCATAAGCGTTGTGATGCTGACCGTTATGGTGTGGCGTCATTATGGAGATAAAGACCAGCCCGTCTGGAAGGAGAGCATTCTGCCGCTTCTATTTTATGGACTGCGAAAAAAGTCAGCGTCTTCTGGTTCCTCCCAGCAAGGCCCTTCACCGGAAGAGAAAGGCGATGCTGCCGTTGGCGACAGCCGCAAAATGGTTTAACCAAATCGGGAAGGAGGCGCATAATTTGAAGGTGCGCTTTATAAAGGACGGAGCTCGCTCAGGCTTTTTAATTAATCCGCTCAAAGTATTCAATAGAATAAGCAGTACAAGCGAGCATCTTTGTTGGGAGCAACAGACATAACACACATATGGGTGAAGGTTCTGAATTGCTCTATGGAAAAGAAAGGAAAGGAAAAGGACGGCGGAGCCTGGAACGGGCAAAAGGTGGTGGGTTGGCCCTGCGCAGGAGGTCGGCCATCTGCAGTGGGGTCCATGACGCTAGTGACAGGTGGGACACCTGCAACAATCTTTGACGGCCGTAGAGGTTCTCCACGTGAAATATGAAAGGGGGTTAAAGCATGGCTTCCTAGACTTGCATGCTGTGCAGCAGCCTCTCAATCCCAGCGGCTTCTGGGCGCGCAAGGATGCCCATCAACCGCCCTCGCTCCTCTTCCATGACTCTCGGCCCAGCAATATTAACAACAGCCAGAACTACGGCAATGGGTAGGGTCGCCAAATGCGCGCGGAATGTCCCCACAGCCGGATGAAAGAAGATTGAGACACCCAAGAGAATATCACGGCAGTGTGTGTTAGGGTTGGTGCGGGCCGGCATCACTGCCTGGGGCTTAACAACAGCAGCTAGGGTAGTGTAGACGATGAGGCACGCAGTCGAGTATAATGTCGAAGCATGGGCGGCTGCTAGAGCCTCAGCCGAAACAAAGTCGGCGCTCGCGGCAACAGCTTGTTCGCCCAACCCTACAAGTGTTGGCATGGATGATGCTTGCCACGCCACGAGTGCCCTGTCGAAAAGCCAGCACTTTTCAGCCAAGCCCGCTCGCCTCCACCCCTTATCGCCTGGATCGGAGCATGCGTTGAGAGCATCAAGTTCTTCCAATAATTCGGTCGTGTCAGCGAGGATGTCGAGGAGTGTGTCTTTTATCGTCTTCGGGTGCCATTTCCAAGGCAATATCTTCCATCCCGGGTCGGCCAAAAAAGACCTCCTCCTTGTTCTGAGAGCCACGGATATCTGGTGTAGCCTCCCATCGGCAAACAGGCGATGGGCACGACCAAATTGATAGTAGCTTGGCCCTCCCAAACGTATAAGTGAAATTTCGCCGTGGCAGTGCGTCAGCCAGCTCTTTGCTTGTGCATCTCTGTCTCTTCTGTCTGCACCGTGTATTGCCTGATTATAACGGGGTGGTCAGTGCCTAAGTACCTAGGTATCGAAGGTGTACACACTTCATATAGACTGAACATTTTCACCGCACAGAGGAGGGCGTCACTCCTCGCGCGCGAGGGGACCTGTAAGGCAACGGCCATCTCCTGCAAGCCACTGACATAGGCGCTCAGGCCTTGTTCGGCCATCCAGACTACACCGTCCCGCCGTGCAACCGTTGTCAGACACAATGCCAACACCGACTTCTTCAGCAAGGCATCGGTTACGAGCAGTTCCCGCACCGCAGTCGTCCAACCGCCGAGGATGTGACGGACCTCGGAAGAGCAGCAGAAGTCGCAGCCATTGGGCAAGTAAGTCTCCCAGTGCAAGCCAAGGAGTTTCTCCTCGTAGGCGGACCGCGTCAGCTCATGCGAGAGTACGATGTCGGCCGTGTGGACAACGGTTGACGGCCCCCCCTTGGGCGGCGCCCAGCTGACAAAGGTGCGCGGGCGGGCGTAACCTTCGCATGCGAGACCACCCTTGCGGCATTGCCCGCAGACGGGTCGCTGGAAGTCACACTGCTAGCACAGAGCGGTTGCGGTCAAGTAGCGACGCCCTAAGTTACTGCTGCTGCTTTCGGAAGCATTTTGCGCGTGCTGCAGCGGGCAGTGGCTACTCACGCCTTTTCTTCGTTTCTTGCATGTTGTGCATGCCTTGGATCTGCCGGGAACGCCAACCATGGCTGCGTTGCAGTGCTTAGTTGATGCTGGGAATTGTCGTACCCCAGAAATAACAGATAGAACAGGCGGTGACGGATGGCGATAGTGCCCTGGGATATGGTGACACTGTTGGAAGCCTAAGAGAGGAAGGAGAGGGGGGAGACGCGGAGGTCAGCGCTATTATTTCCCCCTCTATACCTAGTACGGAAGATTGTTACAATATAGGTCAGGCAGGCATGCACCACGCAGTTATCCTGCTAGGGTCCGAGCCCTGGGATTTGGGATGGAATTGGGGACGGAACCGCCTCGCTGACCGCATGACGGCCCCGCGATATGCGCTGACCTAGGGAGATTTCTCGGTAGTACCCGGTTCGATTAGATTTGGGGGCGTGAAATGTTGCCGAAAGAGGATGCATTCCACGCGCGGCCCGAATCTGCCCCACTGAATGACGTTTGCAGCCCCCTTTGCCGCAGGCTCGCATCGCTACTGCTCTTCAGCCCCTATAATCCTCTTCGACCGAGTTTTTGGTCACTATCCGGAAATTTCTTCTAGCCCATATCACGGTGCAAGCCCGCGACATATATAGGCAGCACGCACCCACTCATGGTAACTTTTATGAAGGGGCAAGCTGCCAAACTTGCCCCATTAGTCCTTAGTCATCCAGCCTCTTCAGCACAGCCTTCATCAACCAAGATTCCGAATCCAAACCCCAGCAGCAGCACTTACACACCAAAATGCTGCTCGCCAAAGGACTTCTCGCAAAGGTTTTTCTACTCGCGAGCGGTCTCTTACCCGTGGCTTTAGCCTTGGCAGCTCGCGGTCCCGAGTTCCCAAGAATCGACCCAGGGAGCGATGCGCCTGCAGACCCGGCGACAACGGGCTACTTCCTAAACCACTTCTCGCTCAACGTCCAGAATCTAACGCACAGCGTTGCGTGGTACAACCAAGTCCTCGGCCTCCGTCTCATCTTCGTTTTCAGGGCCACAGAGAAGTTCTCCATTGCCTACATGGCACACAGCCACGGTGGAAGGAATGGGACCGGATACCAAACCGTGCGCGAGATCAACCGTCAGAAGAATAATATGGAGGGTCTCCTGGAACTCGTCCACTACTCTGACCCCACGACGCCGCTGGTGCCTTCCACAGTCCACGCCAACACCTTTGGTCATTACGGCCTGATTGTGCCAGATATACCCGCCGCACAGGCTAGGTTTGAGAAACTTGGTGTGAACTTTATCAAGAAAGCTGGCGAAGCGGCCAAGTTGGAGGGACCGATTGCGGAATCATACGGGCTCGGGGGCGTCTATGAAAGAGATCCCAAGGAGGCAGAAGAGCTCTACCAGGCTGTATTGGCTCCGGGTTTGATGGATTTTGCCCTGATCACGGACCCAGATGGCAATTTAATTGAGGTCCAGTCCCTGTATACACCGCAGTTAGAGTTTTAAGGGGCTAAGCATCTCCTCCGCTTTCATCAATTGAGGTTATCTGTCATTCTCTGGCGAGGAACCGAAGAGATAAGGAGGAGAAGCGGGACATCAGGCGTTGAACTGCCCTTAATGATATCTAAAAGGAGCTGAAGGCGCTAGAATAATTGATGGAGTTGAGTAAATGGTAAAGGAACTACCCCACGATATAAACGCTAGGATTTCACGGGGGGAAAGTAGGTAGTCTCTGTTGAACACGTGGTCTCTTGAATCAAATCATGGAGCTGAAGGGTATTATTTCTTTCAAATTACAGGGGATAGACTAGAGTGTTGTGAAACCTATCAAGATCATTCAACGGTTTTCGCTTGGCCAAATTCAATTATGCCCAATATTGGCGCGCAATGCTTCCGCAACAAGATGAAACCGTGTTGATCTATACCCCCGATACCACAAAGTCAACCTAGCACTGTAAGAGAATGCCTTAGCGCTAGTTGTTGCATTTTGGTCAAATTCGGACCAGTCATGGTATTGATCGCATGCTAGATGAACCTTCCAAAACAAGGCCACTCCGCGCAGGCATCCCATTATCCGATTACGACTCTACAAATCAATAGCGAATAGCCCCCAGGCAGTCAACCCAAGTTAAGTGGGGCATGTCACACAAGGGAGTAGGCTGGATTGTGAATAGGTATTCTCGCTTTATAAGATATTTCTCAGAAGGTATAAATACAGACCTCCAAAGCTTACGAATTAACTGCTTCAAACGCAAGAAACCCACCGCAGCATATATATCTCCTTCAAATATTCTTCTCACAGTATTTCTGAACTAAAAACCTCCAACATGATGTTCGCCGGCGTAGCTACCACCGCCACCATCATTGCAGCCGTTGTCCCGGCCATAGCCGTGCCAGCTCTAATGAACTCAACAAACTGATGCTGACCAAGCGCGAGGGCTCGAGCTACTGCCGCTAGTCAATCGGTTTCGGCGGTTTCGACATCTTCACCAATGTTGGGGCAGCGTCCCGGGCGGCTGCGGCGGCATCCTGGACAATCTCCGCAACTAATGCGGGCCTGTCCAAAAATGGGGCTGCTCCCTCGGCAACAAGGACGGCATCTCGGGCACGCACTACTCGTTTGAGTTGCTTCCCGGTGCTGCGTTCCCAAAGTGCGCCCAGGACGCTATTTGGCTTGTCTCTCCGTAGGATGACCTGGAAGATGGCCTGGTGTGCTATATCGGCTGACTCTAAGCCCGGTGGGTACTGCTATACCAATTCCAATTTTACATGGGCTTAAAACTGAACTAGATATTGCCGTGAGAACCTCTGAGGAGTGTTTTACGAGGGTGAGGGGTGAGGGAGGAGCCACTTAAAGGGAAGGGAATCACTTTCGTTTATCGGGCTGAGCGTCGGCGAGGGATGGGGTCGGGGCAGCGCCACAACTCATTTGTTTTTGCCTGTAAAAATGGAGATTTGGCGAGATACCTTTTACATTAAATCCCTCTCATTGAGAATCTGGTCCCAACCGTTGACAGGTAAGCTGTTTAAAGTTTGGTCGCGAGGCCGGCTCCTGGCTCCTGGCTCTTGGCTCGTGGCCTCGACGGCTCTTGTTGGCCCTTGCTTGGTCCATGGCTCGTGACAACGGGAGACAGGACGGCATCGCACATCACACGCACATGGGCGGCCATTCCCCTCGCCCTAGAGGGTCACACAGGCATTTCCGTTTTCAGCCCAGTCCAGCCAGTCCTCATACAATTACCGCCCCACGCACATGTCTCCTCCCGCCAACCAATTCAAGAAGGAGATTCTTTGAAGTTCGCTCGTAAGGCTCTCCTCACCCGAACCCATCCGCCGTCGGTGCTACGGGACTAAGGTACTGACTAATACTAAGAAATGATAGTAATCACGCAACCATCGGCAAAATTACCACCCACCGTCTTATTTACTAATCAACGAGAGCAAAATTTTAATAGGTTGCGTCGTGGGCGTGAGTGCGGCTGAAACGCGAAATAAAGGGGGTGAGGGGCTGCCCAGGCCGTCCAGAACCAAAGGTGTACGCGGCTTTCCAGCGGCACGTTTGCTCTTGCTTCTACTTTCTTTTGTGGCAATAGATCACTTGATCCACCACGGTAGACTGCTAACGGGAAATCTAGCAGCTTCGAGGATGGCTCCTCCGCACCGACCCAAACAGTTAGGATTCATGTATCAGCCGCTCCGCGGCAACGAGATCCGACTGCTCCAAATTCACCCAAGCTCATCATGGGAGCAAGACCGGAAGACTTCAGATACCCCTCTTTACTGCAATCTTCACCACTTCTCTCTGAGTAAACCAGCTTCATCAGCCGATTTGGCCGTCATGCTAGCCGACACACATGCAAGCTGGGACAGCTCCCCCCATGAGCTGGGATTTCAGATTGTCGGGCGACCCGAGGCGCTAGTTCCCAAGATCAAGAGACACTTCTCAAGCAAAAAAAAAATCGACAGCCGGTCATCAGAGGGCGTTTTCCCTAGGGTGACTTCGTGGCCTTGTCCTACACCTGGGGAAGCCCCGACGAAACCAGCGAGGTGTTTGACAATGGACAACCAGTCCGAGTACGATCCAACCTCGAGCGCGCGTTGAGAGTTCTACGAGAAAAGGGCCCAATCCAAGCGGGGATGAGGATGATAGATGCCCTCTGCGTGAATCAGAAAATGAAATCAACGAGAAAAACGCTCAGGTGCCTCGAATGCGGATATCTATCAGAGCGCGTGAGTGCTGCGGCGCATCTCTTTGGCCCCGTGCTCACAGATTTTAGTCTTAAATTCGTGGTATGGCTAGGACCAGAGCAAGAAATGAGCGACAGCGCCATCAGACTCGTTCGCATCCTGGCCGCGTCTTGGAGGGTTGACCAGGGAGAGGGCCTGGCCAGCATCATGGCCGAGGATCCCCGTTCCTGGTTCACTAGAGTTGGTGTTGACTACGCTGAAGTACAGGGATGCTGGGAAGGTATGCGATCTCTGATGCTAATGCAGTACTGGAGGCGCGTCTGGATTGTCCAAGAGCTCGCCATGGGCGGCAGAGCGCTTCTCTGTGGCAATGTGTGCGTGGAGCTCGGCGAGCTTTGCGATGCGACGGCATCTTGGATGAGCCGCCATGGAATAATTGCCAAGAATGCCAGGCTCCTCGATCGTCTTCTGGCCAGAAACCTAACTGGAGGCTGGTCAGCATGTAGAACGTGCGAGTTCCCACCTCCATCGAAGAGCTCCGCGACATTGCTGTACTTGTCCAGCTACTGCATTGCAACTATTGGGGATGACACGGACACTGGCCAATGGGTACTTGAGTATGATCGGATTACATTTATTGAGAGTGTAGCAAATTGCGTTGAAGGAAAATCTGTCATGAGCGCTCCGCCTAGAAATCTTATCGCTCTGGGAAGGACGAGTGAAGCTACCCAGCCGTAGGACAAGATCTTTGCCTTCTTCTGCCTCATGGACCCGGCTTTTTGTTCACAGTTCAAGGTCGACTACAACCAGAGCGCGTCAGAAGTGGACACGTCCTTCAGCATCAACTGGATCAAGCACGGCAAGGCACTAACTAGACTTCCCTCATTGCTTTTTGGAGCACAACCACACACCTTCTTGGGTCGACTGGAACTTTGGTTAGGCCAACCTTTTACCGGCATACTACATCGGAGAGCGCGATGACTGGTACATCGCTGGGGGCGCCAAGACCGTTTTTGACGTCGAGTTCTCGATCGACTTGAAGCGGATGAAGACGATGGGTATGCAGGTCGACAGGATGGACGCTCTCTCCACTGTCGACGACGAAGGCCCGGGAAGCATACGGCAAGGCACCTCAACGGTGAGCAGTACGTCCGAGGAAGTCCGTAAGGCCATTGCTCCGCCCTCGGAGTGTTAGACCTAGTGAACCGCTGCCATCGGCTTTCATGAAAAGTAGACCTATTTGTACGGAAATCTAGTCATTTCAATGCACCTTTAGCTTGAGGCACGCACACCAACCCCCGCGCACCCTACGCAAATTCTGCAAATCACCCACCTGCCGCAACGGTTGCAAGCACGTAAACCTTCACACCTTTAGTATGCTTAAGACTAGCTAGATACTCTCTTCATTGGTGTTTTCGCTAAATCAACAGCCGCCCCGACTCGAGCTATTGAATTGTTTTGGAAAAAGACGCGAGTGTAATAGTGAGGAATAAGTAGGGTAGAGGGGTAAGAATTACCCATTTGGTAGATATACTTACGGGCTGTACTGCCAGAAAATTTAGTGAAATCATTTCAAAGTTGGTGCAATCGACAGCAAATGATGAGGGCTATAATCCTACCAAATTTGGAATTCTGTATTTCAAAGCAGCAAAACGTGCACGGACCAAAATCTACCCATGGGTACTCATGGGTGGGTAATTCTTACCCCTAGTAGGGTACCTGATGCAGCCGGCTAATAGCTCCCGTCTAGAAATGATGAGCCAGGGTCACAGGTAATATCAGACTAGCATATATACGTAAGTACCTAGCTGGGTTTGAACAAGGTGTCCTAATGATCAGCTTCAATGAAAACTGAAACCTGAAGTGTGTGGTTTTGCTCCGAGTCACTTCCACAACGCCCACGCGGCAGTGTGTTGATAGACAGTACCTAGCATGATATTTCTACTGGCGGCCCTGAGCATTGCATTTTTGCCTCTGAGTTCTGCACTCGCTCCACCTACACAATGTCAATGGGATACGCTCAATTTCTTTTGCGGCGGATTCTGCTCGCCTACAATAGACGACAACACCATTAGCGCCGATATTTTATCGTCCATCCCATGGACACACCAGCCCTTCTGTGTCGATGCACTATCTAACACTGAGGCCCGCAAGCTATGCGTCTACTCTGTAGATACATTCAACGAAAACACAGGCTTCAGCCTCATTGCAACTCCCGGGACGGCTGCCCACCTTGTCAGCACCGGCGCCGTCCACCATGGCCCGGCGACGTGGAGATCGCGCCACTTCATCAACTACGGCGGCCGACCGGCTTCAGATAATACCGACCTGGCTTATAAAATAAATCAGGTCGTTGGCAAGGGTATCGGGGTCGTCGCCACACGGCTGATCAAGACTAGCGACGTGTTCATGGTTAGCTTCCCGGCGATGATTGTTGACAACAGCCTCATACCCTCCTTGTTCAATGAAGGCAGTAGCCCTACTGCTGAGGGGCCACGCCTGTTTCAGCGTGCATTGGACCAACTGACCGACCGAGAGCGTTTGACGAGCCTGGCTAAGAGTTGGGGCGCCAAGAACCTTCATGTTGTCGACGATGTCATCAGGACAAACGCTTTTGGGCTGGAGATTGATGGACGGGGACACAAGGGGCTATTTCCAGAGATTGCCGTGAGTGGGATACTCCCAGCCTAGCAAATTACTAGTTACTGACGTTGCGATGCCACCAGAGGATGAACCATGGCTGTGATCCCAAGTAAGTGCATTAGATACATATCAAAGTCAGCTCCATCATCAGTAGAAAGGCTCACCTCCCCCTCATTAGCGCAAGTATTCGCTACGACGAGCGAACACTCGGTATGATAGCAAGAGCCACTAGAGATATTAAGCCCGGAGAGGAAATCCAAATCAGCTGTAAGGAACTACTACTTCCCGCCTCACAAACAGCGGGTATACTTCCATGCCCCTAATTACTTACTTAATCCCCAGACATCCCCCTCGGTCTACCCCAAGCCTCCCGAGCCCGCGCCTTGCGGAACTGGGGCTTCGAGTGCACCTGCTCACTTTGCACTGCACCGCCCGCGGATCGAGAGGCGTCAGATTCTCGACGCGCGCGGCTAGGCGAGATTCGGCGTACTTTCGGCGCGATGACGGCCGGCGAGGTGCGGCTCACATACAATGAATTCCGCGCCCTCTCGCACGAGATTGTTAGCATCGCCGAGCGAGAGCGCCTGACCACCATGATGGTGGAGATCAACCAGGAGCTAACTAGAATGTGGTATCAAGCCGGCGTCTACGACGAGGCAGTTCGCTACGCCCGTACCGCCGTCAAGTCTGCCAAGGCGTACAGTGATACCAGAACTGAGTTTTTCCAGGGGTTGAGGAGGAATTTAATCATTTTGGAGGGTTTGGCGGCGGAGGCTTAATAACTTACAGGAAGAGAAGTAGCAGAGTATCTCGACTGGTTTTACGAGCTTAGGAGCTTTCTTTCTATATTAGGCATCACAGTGGCAGTTATCCCTAATGTCTTTTCGTATGATGACTATGTGAGCAACTGCTTACTATGGTTTAAAAGCTAGTGATTTCAACTATCCTGGCCGTTGTGGTAGCCTTTGTTGTTCCATAGTTGGAGCCACCCTGGTCGTTACTCAAGTGCTACCGCTGCCTATGAGCATCTTCAAGGGGTTCAATAATGAAAGGAGTTCTCTCTGTAAACCAGCTACCGAGGCGAGCGTTTCGAGTACTCAACTTCGGTATGGAGCGCAGATCCTCAAGCTGGGGACTTTTTGTAAAGGAGCGTGCCGTCAGGTGAGCAAGGCTCCCTCGGCGTCATGAGGAACTCACTTATTATCACGACTGATGTGTAACTAGGTTCGCAGTAATAAGAAAGCCTGCGGCTTACGCGACGTCTTTGCCCTGCTGCCGTCGGTACGAACGACTAAATCCTGTCCATCGGCAGTCAACCCCTCACATGCAAGTGGCGTGTGCGGCCTGGCCAGCAGCCTCTTTGATGTTATCAGTCTGGCGCATCGTTGTGGGCGCCGGCTGCTTCGACCTAATCCTCCGGGCCAGCCTCATTTATGCCGATTTCGAGGCTCGAGCCTCGTTCTTCATTAACTAGTAGCTATTCTCCTTTTCGGCTGGTCGTCTCGATCCTCCGCGGCGGAAGGTTTTACATCTTCTTCGTTCATTAGGTTAAAACTTATCCGTTGGCGCTGGCGCTGCAGCAAGCCTGCTATCTGGCAGCACCGCCGCATCCAAATTAGGATTATCAGCGTCACTGTCAACTTTAGCGACGCTTCGGCTGCCCGTCGGCATGACCGCCTCTAGGTTCAAGGACGGGAGCGCTACTGCCCACATAGGGTCCCTTTACGAGTAGGATAGGGTATATATTACGCTCCCTTCCTTCTTGATCGAGTCCTATAATGCTAGATATGTTCTAGGCTGTTTAGTCAAGACTTAGCTGTTATCTTAGTCTAACCTCCTCACTACTTCCCCCACTAGCTATCTCTCTAATCCCGTTCTCTTAAAAATATGTTATATAGCCCTTGCCTCTTCGCACCCATTTTTATAGAGAGCGCCTCGGTGTACCGTAGTGATCGTCTTCTTCTACCGTAGACCCCTACATAACCCTGGACCCGGCAGAAAAGGTACATCCAGGAATACCGTACCTGCCACAAGCCACCCACTAGCCCGCAGCTTATAGCCAGCTGTAGCGCTCACTAAAGTTACAGCGCTCACCACTAGAAGCCACCACTGTAGTCTTCAAATTCGACCTTTCCTGTGCGCGGCAATTGCAACACCTCTAACGCAGCCAAACAGCGTTTTTCGCGCACTTTGAAAGAGGCCGTGTCATTCCTTAAATTGTGATAAACCGTTTTATTACGTTCTTGAATGAGTGATTTGAATCGTTGTTACAGTGCTGAATTGACCGTTGTTAAATTGACTACAATTGAGGTGCGACGCAGCGGGCTGTGCCTTTTTGTTGGAGGGAGCAAAGTGATGATATTGCTTCCTTGCTAAGATGGTGAACAGTTGCAGGTTCTGGATCTGCAACTGGAGAGGAGAGCTAAATAGGGGTGGGCTGAAGCCCAGGGCAACTGGTCTGTGCGCCTGGGACCCGCGTTCAGTGGGGCGGCCTGGGGCGGCCAGGTGCCTCAACACTTTTTGCTGTCGGCCTGTTGAGTGGAAAACGTGGGGTTGATGGATGTATACGGTAGAAAAAGACGATCCCTACTAGGGCTAAGAATTACCCATGGGTAGATTTACCCACGGGCTGTACTGACCGGAATAGTTAGTGAAATCTTTCCGAAATTGGTGCAATCGACAGTGAACAAGAAGCCATTTGCCAAGGGTTGAAATGGCGTAGGCGGAGGCCGTGTCGAGGAAAGGCTGACAGCTCGTTTCTTCCGCTTCAGCCCCATGGTTCATTGAAGGTCGAAGAGCTTCCCGCTTCGTAGACATCCACGATCCTGTATGCGATAACTCCTCGCTCAAGCGAAAACTCAGCATGGACTTGAAGTGGAACGAGTGTCCATTTTCGTTGCCTGAGATATGATATCAAGAACTTGATCCTTGAAGTCAAGCTTGGAGACAAACTCGTAAACCGTCTGATGCATGAGCTGTACTGTTTTGAAAGGTACAGAGACGAGACCTCCTCCCTAGATCAAGACAGCCCGGTGCGGCTCTTTGGCAGCGTCCTGGTATCCAAGGCCGTCCAAACTCTTGAGAGTGTGTTGTGCCTCGACGTAGTCTGGAGCACCGGATATCAGAACCCTCTTCCAGATGTGGTCGAGATGAAGCTCGTCCTGCGACTGGGCTCTGACCACGGCTTGAAGAAGGGCATATGTTTTCCACCTAAGTTGCTGCGGAATTTGCTGAATGATAAAATGGTTGGTAGTAGCTTGAGAGTTCGGGACCGAGTGCAAGAGTTGAAGCAGGTCTTCCAAGGAAGGGCTTTGGCCTACGCTAAACGCTCCTCTGAGCTCCTTCAATATGAGACTAGCCCATAGAAAAACGCCAGATGCCCGAAGAACAATTTCGTCAGCTAGTCTCAGGGTAAGACCGTGATGTCCCGTCTGGAGACTGGCAAGATTTGTGTTGCAAAAGTACCGAATGTCTTCTCTGGTGAAGTCTTCAACGGCTAGTCTGGGCCCCCTGCTGAAATTTATGACAAAGTCGTCCCATGGTCGACTAATTAGAACTAGAGAAGCAGACCTTAGTGTATGTCAATGACCCTACTAGACAAACTAAATACTTGACGAAGCGGGAAATGTAGTCTGGCGGCCCATCAAACTCGCTCAATTCGAGCCCAAATCTCTTTAGTTATGAATTCAGTTAACTATGTTGTGAGGACTTTGTGAATGCGTCGCTGCAGGGGTTCGTTTGGACGAAATGTTCGTGCTAGTGGCCGGCCGCTCAATGTTGGATTTTTTGCTCTTTTTTTTCCTTGGCCGCTTCCAAGAACTGAGGACCTAGAGCCAAGGATTTGATATTCACAGCAATGGGTTATCATTCTGTCTTGAACGCCTCTAGCCTGACAATTTCCTCTGAGAGCGCGGAGAGGCCTGGAACAATTGGATGGGATGTGGGGCAAAGCGGGGCAGGAAGAGCGGGGAACCCGCCCATGAGAGAAGCTCACCGAAGATTGTGACAGACAAACAAACGAGTTAATCTCACAAACTCGGCAAATCCAAGTCTCACTGCCTCAATAGACGTTTAGCTATTCTCCCAGAAGGCAGCTTGAGTTATGACTTCCCGGCCTATCCCCGAGGTGTTGATGAAGAAGGTAGACGAATACGTGGATTCGCTCGCGCCCCAGATCCAACCCCGCATCGCGGCCGAGCTCGAAACCTTTCAGCAAAAGACCATCGACAGCCTGGAGGGGCAAATCATTGACGCATTTCATTCTCTCTTCAACAAGGACGGCGGAAGCTCCACGACCGGCTCAAGAGGCCTGAACGACCAAGTCCCAGACTCTTACGGCGGCCAGTCCCTTCCCTTCGCCGACGAAATTGCCAAACTGACGCGCAACTTCACTATAATCACTGACGAAGCCGGCGATGACATGCGCGACATCTTCGCTCTGACCGAGGGCCGTAACCAACAGCCGGATATCCAGTCCCGCGGTTTCAAGGGCTTCATCTCGGCCGCCGTCGATGTTGTCCAAGACCACTTGGACAAAGATAATAATGGCTCGGGGAGTCAGAGGTTCGAGCTCGACGGTCTCCTCGGTGTCCTTAGCAACACCGTTAAGGATATTGCGGGTAACCCAGAGGAGAAAGCTCGTCTCATCACCCCCGAGATTAAGAAAAAGGTTGGCGCGAAGCTCAGCGAGCAGCATACGCCCATTGCTGAGCAGTTTACCCGCATTGCCCTCGACCACATCAAGCGCTGGCTGCGCGGAAATACGAGCACGCGCGATGTTGGCGATGGCGTCAAGGGGGAGATTGAAGATCAGGTCAAGGACTTGGTCAAGGGACTAGGTGGCTTGTTCGGGAGCAAGAAACAGTCTCACGAGGTATCCTCGAGGGCTTTGGGCGAGCACAGTCGGGACGGCAATGAGGGAGAGAGCGGCGGATTTTCCAAGGTCATCAGCGAGAAGCTCAGCACTGGCCTTGCCAACGTCCACAGGGAAGTCCGTCTTGAGTTCCGCACTGTGCTGGGCGGTATCGAAAAGCAGCTATTTGACTTTCTCCCTGATGAGTTTCAGCGTCCTCTGGAAAAAATCCTCGGGGGCAATCCCTTTGACTCGGAGCTCGATCCTGACTCCGGTGCTCAGGCAACTCGCGGATTCGGGGACAACCTCAAGACGAAGCTTATCAACAAGATCCGAGCACTTGTCCGCAAAGTGCAGGAAACGCTACGTGAGAGCATCATGGGAGTTGTCAATGGTGGGCACCGCAAGTTTGAGCGGGAAAGCTGGGTCTTTGTGCAGAACGTGGTGGAAAAAAAGGTGCAGAAATACTTGCCCAAGGTAAAGATCTCGGTGCCGGATGATATCGGGAATGAGGGTGTGAGCGTAGGAGCGCCGAACAACATTCAACTTGGGGGTGGACACCAGGCTGTGCTTCCACCGCAGGAAGGATACGCCCTACCTCCTTCCCAGCAACATGGATACAACACCACCACGCAACAACAGCAGCAGGGGTATCAGTCTCACCAGTACCAGCCCCAGCAAGAGTACCAACCCAGTCAATATCAGCCCCCGAATTACCAGTTCAGTCAGCCGCAGGGCACTCAGCAGGACCAATCGTATGGCCAGAATCCCCCTTACTGAGCGAGAGACATAGCAGTTAGCACTAGATGAGTATGGCAGTATCCAAGTCAGATGCAAAAACGGGTTGAGTTATGGACACAAGAATGACTTGAAACCTATGTCCAGTGCCGTAGCCTTTTTCACACATTCAGGATGCCCCACTACTAATCCGCTTTCATGTAGTTAAAAATTGCCTCTTACTTGGTGATGTAAAGACGACTTGTCAGCGGAACGTTCACATGCTGCTGCTAACCTGATTATGTAGCTCTTCCGCCTCAGTGGCTTTACGGCTGGGACATGCAATGTTGAACAAGCCTTATACTAGTTGCGGCTTGCTTTTCCTCGCTGTCAACCGACTTCCACAAAGTCCCCCTGGTTCAACACAGCCTCAATACCTGTTGAGTCCTACCACACTTTATAATAATGGCTTGAATTCTTGTATCGAGTGTGACTGTCAAGGGCCACCCGGGATAGTAGGGGTGCCTTTAGTGAACTACAGTACCACTTTAGTGGCACTGGCGGCCCGGACTTACTCCGTTTTGGCCCATCAGGTTTGACAACACCTTCTTTACGCTCGCCTTCCGTGCTGCTATTTATTTCCTTTAATGTTTAGGTTAACGTGTCTGCATAGCGTGCGCCCACTCATAGCGTGCGCCCACTTTTCCCACCCCAATTGAACTTTCACATGACATTACAGCACCATAAAGGAAATGATAAGTTGAAACTACTCAGAATCTGATTCTATATCCATTTCTACATCCTCCTGGCACATATGAGAATTATGTCCGGTTTTACCACAGTTGCCACAGTGTCACACACCTCCTGCGCGCCTCTTTGCATGACTACCCTCCGCCTACATTTGTTCCTCTTGCTCTGCCTGTGCATCCTTTTCCACCAAAAGATTGCTGACATCATGCATAGTTAGTGGTCCTCCTGCCCTGACATGTCTTTTTTTAGCCCTCTGGCATTTACTTAGTGCTTCATTTGACTCCTCAAGCTCTCAGATATGATCCTTCATCAACACCATCTCATACATAACCTTCATCATACCCTTCACAATTTAGTCAAGAGCTCCAAGAATTGGTGTCAGAGAGTTACCTTGATGCCTGGTAATGCAATCTTTGATGTGTATTGATTGAAATGAGGCCTCAGTTGCATTCTGTGGCGTCTTGGAGACCCAAGTGTCATGTGAGATCTCAGAGGCAGCTGGGGGTGTTGGTATATGAAGCCTCACTTTGGATCTTCGCATTTGGCCCTTTGGTAGTCATATGAGCGACCAACATGTCCAGAGCTCTGGTTATTGTCATACAAAGTTGGAAGCCCAGCATGGTCCGACATGTGACACGCCACGCATCATGCATAGCAAGTTGGCCATATCTTCTACCAGGTCATATCCTGGCAAAAATCCTTGCTTATACAAGTCAAAGATCCTTCATAAAACAACCTCCTCTTCAAGGGAATCTAAATTCCTATTGCTAGGGATCACATCTGCTCGCAGGAGTATCCCATTCCGTCATCGCTTCAGTGTTCTTTGGTCAACCAAATACCATTTTACAGCAGTTCCAAGGCGAAGTTTCTTGTCACGTTCCATAGCTTGAACAGCAAGCTATACTTGTGCTTCATTTTATGCGGCGGGCATGTTTTATTGTAGAGGAATTTGTGATGTCGCATGAAAGTTCAATTGGGGTGGGAAAAGTGGGCGCACGCTATGAGTGGGCGCACGCTATGCAGACACGTTACTAGATCATACACGGAAAGCTGCACTCCCTCACAATAAACCTCGTATAGTTATCCCAGCATATATGAGTTACTACAATTATACAGTCCCATATCCCGATTGAATGGTGGGTAGGGATTTAATATCATTCAACCTACCACGACATCTACTTGAACAGTCCTTCTGGTGTGTGGTATACCTCGTGGAAAGAGTCGATATCGTAAAATCGGGTTTATACTATCATATGGTTTGTGCGGTGCTGGGGAAGTCAGACAAAGCCCATGATCCTTTTTACCAGTGGCGAATTTACAAACCGGCTTGAAGACCTTTCTCTTGAATAGAAAAGATTGACTAGCTTTAACTATCCAGCTTCGCGGTGCTCCTAGATCTTGTGCTATACCATGGCAATAAAAATCCGCAGCTGACGGTAACAGGTGAGGCTGAGGACCTGCACTGCTCAGCTAGATAAGTTGAAAATGAAATTCACCGCCCATCACAATGGCAGATTGTCAAAGTCCGATTATCCGGACGGGTGCACGTGTTAGGGTTAGGGCTACATCATGTTCGCTTCCAACCGCAATGGAACAGTGGCAGGTGGAGGTAGTGGCCTAATATAATTGGCTGAAGTGATGCAGCAAGGAGCCAAGGGGCGTTTTCGTTGGCGTTCGGTCATGGGATTTCAAATGGCTGAATGACTGATTAGTAAGGCATCTAGGCAGCAGTATCAGGCTGGTCGCTTTCCTAGTATGTGGCCTGTTTTCTTCAACTCCGCAACTACACATTGCTTCGAAGGCCGAAAAATATTGCCCGCACATAACCGCGCCTTCAAAGGAACTAGAACAGGATGAGAGGCCAGCAGCTTCCAGAGACACCGGTCGACGGCAAGATGTCGTGGAAGGTGTCGCCAATGGAAGGAATATGGGCAGAGGCAGCAAGAGAGTTTGAAAGCATATGTGGCAAATCGCTCCAAAAAGGTGACGTCAAGGGATTTGACGACGTGCAAAGGAAGATTGAAGAGAGCAGCATGGCGACATACAGCACAGACGCAGGACAACAAGAAAAGTGGCAGAAGGCGAAGGGCGTGGGGCTCAAGTCGCTCCAATACTTGAAGATGCTTGTCGGGGCTGCTTCTCAAGCTTCTTCGTTTGTAAGTGCACCATCGTTTGATTGGCCTATGGCAAGCTAATTCAATGCTTTGAGATCCCCGTCCCCGGGGCCGTGGCCAGTATCACTAGCAACGCCCTCTGCTTTGTCTTTGACATACCAGCGGCCATTCAGGGTTACGGGGACGCCGTGGATGAGGTGTTTAGCGAGGTGTCCTCAGCGCTCTCTCAATTCCAGATTTATACATCGATCGATCATGTCAATCCGGCACTTATTGAGAAGATCCATCTTGTCATGGTTAGCTTCGTCAAACTCTGCGCCCACGTGGTAAAGTATCGGCAGGGCGGCAAGTGGGAACGCTTCGTGCAGCGGACTAAGTCCATTTTTGACGATGACTCGGGGCTGAGCAGCGAGATGGCCGAGTTTAGGCGGGTGCTGCAGCAACAGCGCGACGTGGAAGGAACGGTGACACTTGCGGTAGTGGTCGAGACCCGGCAAGATCTCGCATTACTCCTCGAGCAGGCCATCGCTCTCGGAAAAGCTACGGAGGAGACAAACCAAATGGTTCTAGAGACGCAAAAAGGTGTACTGGCACTCAAGGATGATGCCGACCGCATCAAGACGCTGGTCAAGATCCGCGACGCGCTCGGCGTGCCGCCGACGGTGCGGCTCGACACGGTAACAACGCAAACATGCACCAACATCTACGATAGATGCCTCTACGGCACGGGATTATGGATTTGGGAGCACAACGCTTACATGGCTTGGACAGCACCTAACAAGGGCAAGAGTGTCTCGCACATGCTTATTGTATCAGGACCTCCGTCCTCGGGCAAGACTTCGGTAAGCGCACTCATTACAAAGCGCCTTGAAGAGCAGAAAGGGCGGACATATGTGGCGCATTACTTCTTCCCCGCCAGTACAAAGAAAGCAGACGACGAGAACTCAGTGCAGTCGGCCCTCAAGTATATGGCATTCCAGATCGCCCGCGCTGACGCCACGGTCCAAAAAAACCTTGGAAAAGCTTGCGATGCTGGACCCGGCACGTTCCGCCGCTCCGCCAACCTCGAAAGCCTAGATTCGCTGTGGACGGAGCTCAGGATCGGGGCGCTTGGATCGGGTGCCACGTACTATCTTGTCTTTGACGGGATCGAGAACCTACCAGGCAAACAAGTCAAAGTGCTGCTCAACTTTGTCTCCGGTTCCAAGCTATCCGGCGAGTCGGCTGGCCGAGTCCGCGTCTTGGTGGCTGGATTGGACGATCAGTTTGAAAATAAACTAGGCATTCCTAGAATCGATGACGCGCTGCGAATCCGTGTCGCAGAACACAATGGCCCTGATATGCGTCTTGTCATCGACGAGGCGCTCGCAAAGAGGGGTATGCTGCAACACACAAAGCCAGACTCGGACCAGCAGAAGGCGCGTGATCGGATTGTGCAGAAGCTGCCACAAAACGTCAATGGAAGTTACTCCCGCTTGCAGTTTGGGCTCGACGATGTAATCCGCCTGTTGAGCACACGCACGGCTGCCCGGGAACTGGACCGTGTATTGGACCAGTCGATCAGCAGTCACGAGACAGCCATAAAGAACCTACAACGATCACTGACTGTAGATGAGGTCAGCGAGCTCAATGAGCTCCTAAAGTGGGTACTGTTTAGCAGCGAGCCCATGACACTAAATGAGCTCGAGGCGGCCATGGTAAGTGCCTTCACCTTGACTTGCCGCTGGAAGCGCACCTAAGAGAGCACGCCAGCTAACGGAACAATAGTTCCTGTACTCAGGCACAGAGTCCCTCGTTTCCCTACAGTACATTATTGAGAACAAATATTCGGCAGTCTTGAAGCTTGAGGACCGCTACGTGTACGGCAAAGACGGCGTCAAAGAGTACCTGCAGAAAGAGAAGGCCACTTCAGAGAAACCGCCACACTCCAAGGATCGAGCTACCATTAGCATGACCATCACTATCAATAATGTTGATCAGGAGCTGTGTGGTCACTTCCTTTGGGACCTTGCGCACAAGGCAATCCGGGACAAATTCAAATTCGATTTTGATGCTGCCTCCCCCAACAGTGCTCTGCATGGCCGCCAGGCGGCCATCACGGTGGACGAACTTGAAGCGCATCATACCATTGTGACGCGTGCATTCGAGTACCTGGACAGGGAGCCCAAAGAACAGACCAAGGAGGTCGGCGAGTACCTCGTCTGCTGGTTGCCGTATCACCTGGGTCGCCTGCGTCAGCTTCAAGAGGATGATGACAGGGAGCTAACGCCGAACGAGCAGTCCGAAATTGGTCAGAACCTACACAAGCTGTTTCGAGACCAGCAGATATTCAAGCGGCACAGGGCTTGCTTTGCAAAGACCTGGTGGCTGGTCGACGAGATGGGGGACTTGCAGAAGTTGTTGATGGACTCGGCCATTGTGCGGAGGGTCGACAGAGAGTGGCGGCAGGCCGTGCAACAAGCTGTTAGCCCGACAAGGGGATATCTGCGGGAGCTTGTCGAAGTTGTCATCCGAGGGCTCCTGAGGGAAAGGAGCTGGGACGTCGACAATGCTTATAACTGGATCTTGAAATTTATGGAGGTGGTGAGTTCCTCAGCTTGGACTTGACAAACTACCTAGGAACCTACCTGCCTAGGTCCAAATTCAAGCTTTTGATATTAAACAGGACTGAAACGGCTGACCATTGTGGGCAACAGGATGATAAGAAGTTTCAACAGCCACCTGAGCCTTCTGAGGATAGCAAGCCAACCGCGCCCTCCTCATTGATGAATGAAACGGATTGGGACCGCGTGAGCGGCTGGTGCCAAAAGATTCTAGCGCTCCCGGACTCGGAGCTTGACTCGCTCTGGTACGAACGCCTTGCCGAGATTGCGGCTTCGCAAGGTAACAGGCCCGGAACTATCCTATTGCTCTACCAGCGCGCCCTGGAAAAAGAAAGCCCTAGTTGGCTGTGCTACCGAGGCATGGCAACAGCGTATTTTCGCGAGGGCCATGGTGAGGAGGCCACGGCGCATATGGAGCTTGCATTGAAGAGGGCGGAGCGCGATGATGCCATGCCCAAGCCGCAAGCAAAAGATATTGTGGAGCTGCGTTTGCTCCTGGGACAGTACGCTTTTGCAGCGGGCGATGTGCAGAAGGCGGCTGACTTGTACTTGGTTGGCACCGAGAGCGAAGACCCACAACAAGTCAGCCAAGCGCAGCTGGGATATTTGAAGGCCAGGTTGAGCTTTCCGGACGAAGAGGGGACGCGACGGTACCTGACGAGCATACTACCCGCGGAAGGCACGGAGGGGGAGATGGTCGAAATCCTCAAGATGGTTGCCAACGACTACGACCACGACGACCTCATACTGAAGATTTTCACCGTGGCAAAGCCGGATACAAGTTTGATGACAGGAGTTGTACGTGCACTGGAGGCAGCGACGGCATTGCCAGTGCCAAAAGAGGACCGTGCTGTTGCCGGGACGGTGGAGGGCAATATCTTTGCTGCGGAAGCAATCCGGGGTGTGCTTCTTTATGACCGTGGAGTCGCTGCATATACGTACAAGGTTTCGGCCGACGGCACCGAGCCCGTCGGCGAGGCTCTGCGGTTGTGGGGGGATAGCCGTGAACAACTGTCCAAAGTGGGCGGTCGCAACGCTTTCACAGCGCGGCAAGACGCTACAGCGGCGCTAGCGCAGCACTATTTCCAGAGTATGATGGACGGGAACCATCTCGACCACGTCGATAAGCTGGCTAAGCTAGCCGAGGAAGACTCAAACATCTTCCGTAGCGACTCGGTTGGCTTTCTAGGCGCTGTTTACGCACTACGTGGCGAGAAGGAGCAGGCCAGGGCGGCACTCAGTGGACGCGTGAGGCAAGCATTGCAAATCCTCTCAGATGACATACCACAAAACGACGCATTGGGGTTCACAGTTGTGAGCAAGGCGCTCCAGCAGTACCAGGATTTAAGGAAGGCAGCCGTCGCCATATCTTTGCTTGGACAGCCAGACTACGTCAAACAGGCACTGAAGTTTGAGCATGAGGACTTGGTGCCCAAAGACGGCGAATCAAAGGAGCAGCTGTTGGACATGGTCACCAAGTTAGCCCAGGAGACGATTCAGGTTGTCGAGTCACAGGTTCCGGATACAACGCAGCAAGCACAGCGCATTGACGCCGCCAAAGTGTATCTTGAGTCTCTCGTACCCACTGATCAGCACAACCAGGCTGAGTCAGGGGCTCCTAGTAGCTCAGATAACAATCACGAGGCCGAGGGCCAACAAACTGAGATCACCCACGCATACGAGTTTCTACGATCTCGCATATCCCAGATAGATATCTCGACTGTGCAGTGGGTTTGGACTTGCGATGGTCGCACCCCGGACGGGAAGCGCTGCGAGAACGAACTCGATTTCAAGCGGGAGTTCTACCACTGCACCTTCTGCTCCAACCGAGACTTTTGTAGTAATTGTCTTGCTCGGCTACGCGTACCCGACTCCGGCGCGGTAATTATGGCGTGTAGTGCGAAACATCGGTGGCTGCGCATCCCGCCACACGGCGATAGCATGTACCTTGGACTGACATCAAGAACTGTGCGCTTGCCCAAAGAAGTGCAGCCTGCTACGGGTGACAATTGCGTTTTGGAAATTGGCTGGGGAGAAAATACAGAGGAAGTAACGGTAGATGCGTGGAAGGAAACACTAGCTAAAGAGTGGGAAATACCACTCGAGGAGATCAAGAACGAGACGGCTAGGCAGGTTACTTCGGAAGAAAGCGAGTCAGATGGTGAGAAGAAGGATTAATTAGACGAGATATCCTGATTGTAGTGTGAATCACAATGATTTAGCCGTACATTTGAAGAACGAGTACAGCTAGTAGGTAACCTACTTACCCGACCATTCCCAGTCCACGTGGTGCCCCCAGCAAGCAAATCCACTAATGCTTACTTATGCTGCTTTAATTCCTGATCCGTAGCGACTGCAAAGGTCTCGACACTCATGGTATCACCACCTCCCCCGAAATGGCCATGTTTTTGGCTTCAAATATGACTACACAAGTGGCCGCGCAAGTGGCTGCGATTGACTGCGCTCAACACCAACCAGGTGCTCCAAACACTAAGTTATTGGCCTACTTGGCAACGGCTTCAACTGCCACAGCTGTCTTGGGGGACCCCTCTTTTAGCTGGCCACCCTTGATGGCAGGCTTGTGCAGGCCCTGTGTGTCCTGGATGCTGCAGGCTGCATTGAAAGGACTCAATTTTCTATACAGACCCTGATGCAGCTGCGGGGTTCAGAAAACAGGGGGGAATGTGGCAATAAGGGGGAACGGGGATGTGCCCCGAGTATTGTTCTCTTCTTTCATACCAAGCAGCAAGTGTAGAGTATGTAAGTAAAGCACTAAAGACAAACTGGAGAACTTGATAATTCCTCCGTGGTGCCAACCCCAGTCCTACAAACTGTCTATTATTTAGGGGGTTATTCATCAAGACACAAGAGCTAACCCGCAGGTTTGAAAGATTGTACCTCACTTTGACTCAACTTGCACCCGGTATATATCCCCTATATTTAACATAGTCAAAGCAAATTTGCTACATGGGCTAAGTTGGTTACTGGTCTCGCAGAGTGCTTGCGGTAGTATTCTAGAGAAAAACCAGGAAGCTGTGTAGGTGGAGAGTGAGCTGGAGACTAAGTTGCATTGGGGTTCATGGGATGAAAAGAGCTTACACTAAGAGCTCACTCCGAGTACTTACCCAAATTATTGAGTGGATGTACATCATCGCCTCTTACGCAGTCGACCCCGTTGGCCCTCATCGTCACTATCAAATTCTCCGCCTTCATCTGAGCACCAGTGCTCCACCGAATCTTCAGCGCTAATCTCAACTTCAAGCATACGGTTCTTGGGTTTGCTGAAGCAAGAATCCACCCTGAGGTCGGCCTGATGCTCACTAAGCGGGGGGGTCAAGACCTGAGCGTCTCCAAGCTCTGTTGTGTCGCCAACTACAACAGGAGCGATATCTTGGCTGTTTCTGGGGATCCCCGCCCACAGAGCTGACAAGTCCGCTGGCCCCCTTTGTTTGGCCGTCACTAAGTCGCTGGGTGGGTGCTAATATGACCTGATTCGATGGGAAGGGCCGTGCCATGATGATTCTGGAGACGGCAGCCATGTTTTCAATACAGCACGTGTCCCAATGATGCTGTAGGGCGTTTCGATCGGGTAGGTTTTTTTTATCAAGCGTGGCAACGCGACCATGATGCGGCGTTATCAGGTCATAAGGCGCAAATGCACGGATTCCCAGCGTTCTTGGGTGAAAGGACACGAGGCGAGCGTCAAAGAGCTGATGGAGGTGGTTGGCGAGGAGGATGCCGTTGGAAATGGACCATGTCGACAGCCAAGCCGTCCTCAGCTGGGAGACGTCTTCGGGATCTGGTATCACACGGCCGGGACCTGGTGGGTATAGATGGTAGTGGACTTGGGGAACGATGTGGGCTGCTTGGATAGCCGGTCCGATGGCCAGGCTGCTAAACCATGATTTTCCCAGCCCCGAGATAGCGCATGAGGTACCGCTCGTCATGAATCTTTGCCGAAATTTCGTAATTTCTTGGCGGGCCTCGCCGATGGGAATTGCGGCCTCGGGGATGATAATGTCCCCCAACGCATTGTCTTCTTCTTTGTTTGGGGAGAGCGATCGAGAGCGTACCGAGGATCCTGAAGCGCTGCGCTTTGACGGCGATACAGCCTTCGCTTTTCGGCGGGTAGGGTATAAATTGATGCGGGGTCGTTGGAAACTTTGTTTGGCGGAAAATATCTAGGCCCTGATCCACAACCTGCCAAGCTGGCAGAGAGACTCCCAAAAAGTGACTTTCGGCCAAGTGGGTCAGCCTGGATGGCCTGTGCGAGGCGGGGGAGGGTTAGGGTTAATGGAGTGGGAACGATAGCCCTCACATGGCCCTGTAACTATAGGGGGCTTCAGTGGGTGGATGTACTATAACTGCTCACGCTGCCAGCCTGGCAGGGCCTCTGCCAGCCAAAGTTGGCTGGCAAGTCTGCACGGCTGGCAGTGGTCAATTTCCGTCTTCAATTACTGTATTTGGTGCGATCTGCGGCTTGCATTAGGGGGTATATTTAGAACAGGGGGATGGCAGCTGTGGCTACGCTTCAATTTTGGGCCCAAAATGGTAAAGCGACATTGAAAACATTCCTCTTGGCAGAAATAAGCCACTTCCCAGGTCCAAACCTGCCAGGCTGGCAGGTTGTGGATCAGGGCCCTAGAATCACATAGCAGAGTTGGGGCTGTCACTCGCCAAATACATTGAGCTATCACCAGAGGAACGGAGTAAGTTGGTGTCACGAGGAAAAAGCAAAGCCAGGGGAAGTAGAGAGACAGCAATGAATGGGAGACTTGCCATGGAGATGGTCCTACCCTAACATGTGAGTGCAGCTCGCCGATAAGTGGTACACAAAGTGGTACGAGTCCACTTCAATTTCCGCAGGAAGGGGAAAGGACCGCGGGCCACGGCTGGTCAGGGGCAGCTCCAGGTGAATGAGCCCTTATTCAACGCCGGCGGAGATTTCCGTGTCCAAGAGTAAAGCAGGCTCCCAAAAGCCATGGTCGTCGGGTAGGGGTGAGAAAGCAAAGCACAACCTTAGCTCGCGCCAAATATCGTCCACCGTGAGGTCGCCACAATGATAGATGCCGCCAAAGCGCTTGCCACTGAGGTCAAGGAAATGGACATTCCAGCCCATCTGTCGCATCTCAGGTGTCACTGTAGAGCTCATCGCGTCTTATGCTTTGCTTCTTTTTTTGGTTTTTCTTTTTGTCGATGTTGTTGCAAAGGTCAAAGCAGAGCGTGTCTGTTTTGACCCCACTCCCAAGCTTCCCCACATTCGCGCGATCACGTGTGCTTCAACCCATGGCAAGGAGCAGCATAAGTGTTGCTTGCAGCTGCAGATCCCACTATAGCTAGAGCTTCAACAAAATGATTACTATCCCAGTTCAATTCAGTAGAAGCGTATGTAGAGGAAAACATTTGCAAGATTCTTTTATTTCCTAGAAGTTCCCTGTTCGTTTTGTGGCATGACCCTGCTTAGTCATCAGGGACAAGAAAACTTCCTCCACCATGACTAAGCAAAGGCCCCACAGTGCAAACTACAAACCCGCCCAACAAAGCATCTACAACACGCTGCCACTCATAATCACCCCAAACCTATACAACGCACTATATCAGTTTCGGAGCCAATTAAAAATCAAGTCGCTCTTGGTGGGCGTAGATTACATAAATCAGAACGAGATGTTAGAGAAGAATATATGCAAAGTGTGGGCTTAGTTTGGGCTTGGCCGACGGCGAGTGCTATGAAATACTAGCTCAGGTTGCCGGATTAGCTCTTCTCGCTTAATCTAGGTAATATCATGATACTTAAGGCTTTAAGTTAAGTATATACTACATTCTACAAAGTCAATAGATAAGAGTTGTTTATAGTCAAGCAGTAGGGTAAATGGATGAAGTACTGGAAAAGAAGACAGAGAAAAGGTGTAGATTGTCTTGTTTTATGGATATGAAGAACGTGGAAAGGAGGATCCTTTTATATGATGAGAGCCCAAGTGGCTTCCTCGCAAGCAGGGGTTCTGCAGTGTCCCAATAAATGTGCTAGACGCCATTACCTAGAAACCTTTCCTCCAAAATCCTCCTTGCCCAGACCTGCCCTACACCCCCCCGTTCCCCAAAACCTCCCTCCGCGTCCACTGCTCCTAATTGATAAACTTGACGTTTTTAGCAAAATGAAATCCCTTCGCTGTTGGCTGGACCACTCTTTTACCCATTTACCGTTTCTTTCCACCATTCGACCACTATAGATAGCTAATCAACAACTCTAAGCTTCAACGGCCCGCCTCCACTTTGTAACAACTTTAGCCAACCTCCTCACCTTATTTAGTGGCTCTCTCGTGGTCCCCTTCACCCTCATTCCCTTCCCTGTACCATTTTGAATTCCCAGCTGACTTTTTAGTTGCTCCCCCCCTTGTTGTGCTTTAACAACTTGATACCCCACCCTGTTTGCCGTTGAAAGCGACGCAAGCACAGAAACATGCCCGCACAAGGTATGTCTCTCAGCTATATCCTCCAATTCCCGCACCGGGAAGCCTTCATTGCCCAGGAGCAATGCAACCTGCGCGAGTCCCACCATATCTCCACCGATATCGAAGAATGATGTGTCAAGGCCAATCCTGGCAGACGATGGAGCCAAGTCCCCCAGTACTTGCGTCCAGATCTTGACGATTAGCTGGGTGAAGTCAAGTAGTTGAGCTGAATCAAGTTGTTTTAATCCAAGGACTGCAGGGACGTCTGTATCAGAGCTCTTCGGGCTCGGTGGCGACAGTTTCAGTGGCAAGCCCCCAATATGATTGCAGATATCATCTGCAGACTGGAGCTTAATGTTGGGGTTTGTAGCAAATAGCCGTGCGGCCTTGCAAAGCATCTGAAGTGCGCGTTCCGCAAAGCCACGCTCAACAGGCCCGTCCTTGGCAAAGCTGAGCACGATTTCATACGAGTCTCCCACACTGAGATCCTGCCGTTGAGAAAAGACCGAAAGATCAGCAAAGTCCCCTGGTGCTGCGGACGCGCACCCAAACTCGTAACTAACATCGCCCAGACGGATCTGAGTACTTTTTTCAATGTTCTGATGTTGCACAATTGACGTAAAGTACGTCCAGTTTGGCCACGCCGTGCAATGACGGATAATCTCGCGGAAACCCAAGACTTCATATGGCATGTTCGCGACTTGTTGGTCCTGCACCTGGCGAAAGAGGTCGCTAGCGGTTTGGCCCTGTCCGCCAAAACAAACACGCACCGGAACCAAGTTAAGGCAGGGCCCAATCATGTTCTCAACCCCGTCAATGTCTGCGTTGCGCCCGCTGATGGTGTGACCAAAGACAACGTCAGGGCTTGTCGAGATCTGAGCGAGGACATACGCCCATGCCGCTTTGACAACGGTCGCAGTGGTAATGGTAGATGAAACGGGCGGTAGCTGGACGTTCTTTTTGAGGCAGGTAGACGCCCCTGAACATGACTTGTGATAGTTTGGCTTGGTGCGACGTACGATTTCAGTCATCGATGACCCGTCTAGGAGTTTCTTCCAGTGTTGGTACTGCTCAGAAGTCAAGGATCCAGCCGAAGCACGGAGGTAATTGGCAAACGAAGTGGATGGCGCGATGACCTTGCCCTGGTAAGCCGCCTGGAGGGCTTCCAGGATCTTTGGGAAGCAGACACCGTCGTACTGTGCGTGCGAGATGCGGACAAGGAGCTTGTGGCGACGGGATCGATCATGCTTGATGAGTGTGAAAGAGACAAGAGGTTGACCGAGCTGACGAGTACGATCCTCTTCTCCTTCTCCCTCGTCACGGTATCGCTGCAGGAGGCCCTCGGTGAAGTCGTCGAATGATTCACTCTGGGTTTCGATGACACGAAAAGAAGGTCGAACGGTGCGTAAAACGACCTGGAGAATACGCCCCCCCGAAGGCACAAATACGGTGCGGAGAATATCAAGTCCCTGCACTAGTCGGTAGCATGCACGCTTGAGCTTTGCAACGTCAAACGGACCGTGGCCATCAAGATGGAAGTAATTCATCATCCACCGGGACTTCAAAAGGGCGCCGGTAACAGCTAGAGATTGAAAGTCGGTGGCGGGAAGAACATCCAAAAGGCCACCCCGGAAAACACCAACTTGGGGGATAATGTTTGTTTGGAGGAATGCGTCAACGCTTGATGCCGCCAGGAGTGAGAAGCGCTCATAGGCGCTTTTGCTAGAAGTTTGGCGGCGAGTAGAACCCCAGGTCCCGCAAACTATGTCCCCAGAACTTGTGCTCTCGGCTGAGACTTGGAATCGTGCTGTTGCGACTATGTCGTCAAACAAGGGATTCCGGAACACATCGGCGACGCTGAGGTTGAGTCCATGATCTCTAGCATCGCCCACGAGCTTTATCGCCATGATACTGTCGCCACCAACATCGAAGAAATTGTCTTTTCCACTCACGGGCTGATCAGATGGCATATTGAGCAAAGCTTTCCAGATGGCAGCAAGTGTCTCTTTGCGGCACTTCTGCGTCCGCCTCCCATCCGGGGTAACTGGGGAGGACGACTCGGTGGGCGGTGTGAACGAAAGCCAGGGCTCAGGGCTGAAAATTTGATCTCCAGAATCTTCAGAACTGAAAGTAGGTGGCGAGTCCACGTAATGTGACACCCCGGTATCAATACTGAGGTCGAACACCGAAACAGATTGGGCAGGTCGGTCGATGAAGGTATTCAAGATTTGGGCCATGAAATGCGCCATATCTTGGGCTTGGTGATCGGTGATGTGGTCAGACCAATATCGAAACACAACGCCCTCGCCACCCTTGGAAACATCAACGTTAACTGTGATGACATACTATTATAGGGTTTAGTAAGTTGATCATAAATAATTGCAGTTAAAACTCACCTCACTTGGGTCGTGACCCTCTTCAAGTTCAAACGAGATACCATGGTTTTCACTTGATTTTTCTTTCACATAACTGCTCTGAGTCGAAATCGAGGTATTGTGTAGAGGCCTGCCGCCGAGACCCAGCTCATGCTGCACTTGGGCGAGAGAACTTCGCTGGAATTGCATGCTCTGAATATGCTGCTCCTGTGTGTTCTGGAGAATCTGCTCCAAAGCCGATGATGCAGTGACTTGCACCCGGCAACAGAGCATATTGATGAGTGTGCCAACGACATGTTGAATGTTGTTGACTGGAGCGTCACGGTCTGCTGTCAAATATCCGAAGCACACATCATCGGATCCGGTGTATTTTCGCAGCACCAAGGCCCAAGCCGTGTGCATGATGCTGGCGAGGGTGACCTGAGCTCGTTCGGAAAGCTGCCTGAGCTCGGGGAACCGGTGAAATTCGAGTGTCGTGGAACAGAGACATCTCGTGCCGGTGGCGGTAAGATTGAGTTTTGGGATATGACATGGCTTGATGTCCTGCAAATACCGCATCCAATATTCACAGTCCTGTTCCGTTGGTAGACTGCGGATATACCTGATGTAGTCGCTGTACAAGGGGCCAGGTGTATCGGCAAGGGTACCTCCATATCCGGCGGCCAGCTCCTGGAGGATGATGGCAAGTGAGCCACCATCAAGCGCCGCGTGGTTTGTCTCTAGCTTGAGAATCACCTTTCCGCTATTTGTCGCGCAGACCGTAAGCAAGTGGGGAAGGCGTGGCTGACGTGACTGGCTGAGTCCTCTCTGCATGGTAATCCGACCAAGGTGGCCCAGCGCTTCGTCATCGCCACTTTGGATCACCACAACACCACATCCCACTTTTCTCAGTACCGCTTGGTCAAACACGCCACGCCGGTGAACACTCTCGACGAAGACAGTCCGAAGGGCTGGATGACGATCCACAACCCTCTGCCATGCACGAGTAAGTCTATCAGTATCCACCCGAATTTCGGGAGACCCATTTTGGATGTTGTAGACAGCATGATAGATATAAGCGTCAGGATTGCGCAGCTGACTGATCAACATGCCCTCTTGAACCGGCGTGCATGGGTAGATATCCTCAACCTCGGACACGGCGTTGTCGATGCCGACGCCAGGAAGCGTTCCCTGAACAAGTGCCCGGAGGCTGCTGTAAGTCAGGGGTAAGAGGGGATAGTCACTTAGCGTCGGCTCTGGTGGGTGAGAGATTAGGCCCAGGATCATCTCCTCGAGAATGGTCTTGCAGTTGCCAATCCACCTGTGAACGTCTCCTACCCGCGGTATGGTGTTGTCATATATGAAACTGAACTGTAATTTCCCGTTCACGACGATAGCAGAAATCTCAAAAAGAGCCATTCGTCTGGCGTCTGGGCCCACGTCTGCCGTTCCTGAGGTCTCGCCAATGCTGCTGGCAGACGGAGCGTCGTCGGATTTTGCCTCTGAGAATCCGTTGCCGAGGTAGTTGAACAGGATCTCCATCGGCAATGATGCCCCTTTGGCAGCGTTCCCAAGCCATGTTGAGGAGAAATGGGACCTTCCATTGTCAGGAATGCTTCGTCTAATATCTTTTGCCCGTCGCACAGTATCCATGATGCTGTCAGCTTGAATCGGAAGAGGCAGGGGGCAAATGGTCGTAAACCAGCCAACAGTGCGTGTGAGATCCATTTGCAAATACTGCGGCGACTCACGGCCGTGACTTTCGCTGTAGAGGGTCGATGGACCACGGTCTGTGAATGTTTTGGCAAACGAATAGGCTATGGCCGCCAGGAGAAGGTCGGTTGGCTCCGTTCTGAAAGTCGTGTGACAATCTGAAAGGGCGAGCTTCGTCATGTCCTCATCAAGAGTAAAACTTTCGATTTTGGCACATCCGTATGTCAGAGGTTGGTGAACTTCCCAGTATGCTAGGTCGGGCTGCGTTTCCTTGAACGGCAAAAGGGTTGCTGGATCCAGGTGTTTGATTTGGCTGGCTTGCAATGCATGCAAGGAGTGGAAGGAGGGGGGTAACTCTGCGTCAAGGGAACCCTTCTCAATGAAGTCGTTGAGGTCGGCCACAATGATGCGCCACGACACCATATCAACACACAGATGATGGGCGACCATGGAAATGATCAACCCCTTGTCGAGGCCCTCAAAGACATCGGCTCTGAATACAGGGCCTTGTTTGATACAGAGACTAGATTGTGCCCCGGCCAGAGCCGCTGTCACATTGTTTGCCGATTTTGTGGTATGATCAAAGAAGCCATAGGTTGAGGAATTCATCTGTGCAAAACATCAATACAGCCACTTCAATGTGATCAACAATTACATACCTTGGGGATTCGTTGCTGCCATTCGCCGTCCTGACCACTGGAGAAACGGACCCGCAGCATTGAGTGGCGCTGGACGAGAGCATCCATCGTCCTCTTGATATTTTCGATGCTGACATGTGGGGAAACAGGCAAGGCGAAACTTTGGTTGAAGCGAGCTTCGCCAACGTGGTTGGAGCCGAGTTTGAAATACAACCTCTGAATCGGGGACAGTGGAAACAGCTCCCCGGTTTCATCTTCCCTGGGGACTTTGGCCGAGGCTTGGCCCGGGAGAGATTTTGCCACCACCGCAAGATGAATGACAGACTTTGACCTGAGCACATCCTGCATAGACACGATAATTTTGGCCTTTCGTGCTCGCGACACAATCCCCATTGCCATTATACTATCGCCACCTACCGACTTATTAGCACATTGCTCAATCCCAACACGTTTTGAGTGGTCGCGAGGAAAAGTAGGTACTTACCAAGGCTAAGAAAGCCCATATTGAGCTGGATACGGTCCACCGGTACCCTGAGTTCTTCTGCCCATACTTCTCTCAGCGCCTTTGCGGTTTCTGTCAGTTCAACATCCCCCACATTCTCTTCACCCTCAAAGAGTCCAAGGTCGCCGGTAATGCGCTCATAAGCTGTCCTGTCAAGGCTCGAGACCCACCGCAAGACTGCCTGGCGATCCAGTTTACCCGAGACAACCACCGGCATGGCCTCAATGACGATCCAGGCGGCCGGGACCATATAATGCGGGAGTGTGTCATCCAAACGGCTGCGCACTTGGTGAACCTCACGCCGGACCTTCGCCATCCATTCCGGTGACCCTGTCGTGGGTTTGCAGTTGGATGTAACGGTTACGCCACCATGCCCATCGAAAACGGCGGGGTTGGTGAGAGACAGGGTGATGACGGCAACAAGTTGTTTGTCACAAGGGCCCGACTTTGGCTGAACCACCAACGCAAGCTTGACGCCGCTATGGGCAGACAGTCGACTCTCAATCTCGCCCAGCTCAATCCGCTGACCGTTGACCTTAACTTGCCCATCGTTGCGACCAATGAACTCGATGGTTCCGTCTGGTCGGTATTTGACAAGATCTCCCGTGCGATAGGCCCGTGTAACTGGGATCTCTGTTCCCCAGACCGGGTTATCAATAAAGACCTGCGCGGTCTTCTCCGGGTCGTTGAAGTAACCTTGCGCTAATAGAGATCCACTGATGGCCAGCTCGCCAACAGCCCCAATAGGTGCAAGCCAGTCGCCATCTTGATTCCTGGGCTCGACAATCCAAGCTCGTCCGGCCGTGGTAGCACGGCCGATGACGCTGCGATCTCGCTGTGTTGAGACATTTGGGTTGACAAGGGCGAGGACGCAGGCCTCAGTAGGGCCATAGCCATTCATCAACTCGACGCGCTCAGCCCAGCGTGCAATGGTTTCGGCAAGCATGCCCTCCCCGCCGCACACAAGGGTCTTGAGTGTAGGACCGACAAGTTGAGGATCCACCAAGTTCGCAACCGAGGGTGTAAGAAATGCCCAGGTCGCGCCCAGCCGGGTCATTGCGGCCCCGAGATCATGAAGCCGTTCCTGATCGGTCGGGACGCATACACACGCACCCAGGGTGAGAGGGGTGAGTATTTCCATCAGGGCCACGTCAAAAGTGAGCGAGGCAAAGTGAAATACGCGCGACGATGCGCCCATTTTGGTTGCCAGAGCATACCCACGAGAGCTGCTACAAAAAGCACCATGGGTGGCTAATACGCCTTTGGGTCGTCCTGTGCTGCCGGATGTGAACAAGAGGTAGGCTGCGTCGGTGGGATTGGTGCTGATAATGAAAGAGCTCGGTGGTGACGGGAGGCGCTGAATTACTTGGCCATCTACCGGGACGCATGTTCCAACCACCTGGGAGAAATGGGAGATGTGTTCCGGGCTGCAGACAATCATTGTGGGCGAGATTGAGGCCAACATGTCCTTTTGACGTGTCAAAGGGTGAGCTGAGTCAAATGGGACAAAGGCTCCGCCGGCCATGAGGATACCCAGCAGGGTAACGATTGACCAAGTCGATCTTGTGAGACAAACTGGCACTAAGGCTCCGTGTCCGACGCCGAGTAGGTGGAGATGGAATGCCACGCGGGACGCATAATCACGAATTTCGGCGTAGGTAAGTTGATCATCCCAGCCGTTGATGCCAAGGCGTTCAGGGTGAGTCGACGCCGTCGCGATAAAGAGTTGATGAATGCATGAGTCAGCGGCTATATCTGTGTCCCCAGATGTATTGGGACCGTTCCACTTCTCGAGTAGTGCGTGGTCTTCAGGGCTGATGACATGTATATCCGCCACTGTGGTTTGTTGATCCTCGAATGGGTGAACAAGCTGTTTCAGCACTGCTTCAAGCTGATGGATGAGTCGCTCGGTCTGCCAAACGGAGAGCACATGCTCATCGTGATGTAGTGTTGCCTCGATGCCGGTTCCAGTGACGTTGCACTCCAAGACAAGTGGATGAGTGAAGAAGCTCTCGGTTGAAGCGCCCCCTTCAAATTTCCACGCGTCATTTTGTCGCTCCGACGAGGAAGAGGACTGGATAATAAGGATATTCTGGAACTCGCAGGCCCCCGCGCAGTCTGCGTTGAGTCTCTTGATGTGCTGAAGGCCCAAGTGCTGATGAGGAACGACCCTACTGGCCGATTTTTGCAAGCTTTGCAAGAACTGGGCGAGAGTTAGGTCGCGTTGTACCTGCACTCTTGTTGGGACAGTGGCAAATGTTGGTCCAGCCATATCCTCCACTCCAGCCAGGTCGATATTACGGCCTGCCAACGTTTCTCCAAACACAACATCATCGGTTCCAGTGTAAGAGGCAAGAGTTATAGCCCACGCAGCTCTGACAAGGGTTGGAATGGTCATGTTGGATCGAATCACGCTACGATTAAGCCCAATTTGGCAAGTGACAGCCTGGAACTTAGGGCTCTCTCTCTGGGCCACTGTTGGGAGCTGGGGGAAGTGCGTGGTTGATGATGCCCCACGGAGTGACTCGATCCAAAACTCCTCTGATATCGGGACATCTTTGGACCCCAGAAAACGGATGAAGCTGGCATAAGGAACCTGCTGGCAGGCCCTAGGGCCTGAGTTGTCGTACATGTTCTGAACCCGTTTCGCGATCCGAGGTAGACTCCATCCGTCGTAAAGTGCGTGATGGATGGCCCATATGAATGAGCTAGCACCGTCATCATGTTGGACAAGCGCATATCTGGCCAGTTCTCCTCCATTCTGAGACCCAAGGACACCACCTCTGTCTATAGCCTCCTTGACCGTCCCCTCGTTGAACCAGTGAATTGGAGCAGGGGCGACGACGACTTGAAGAAACTCCGACTTGGGATTGTGCACGATCCTAGTGCGCAGTGTATCTGTGTCGTCTACAACGGCTTGCCATGCTGCCTTGAACCGCATAATGTCGATATCCCTTGAGAGCTTCAAGGTGTTGACAGCCACATACGCACCCGTCTGTTTATGTGCAAGCGCTACTAGGGCCTCTTGCAGTGGAGTGCAGGGGTAAACGTCTTGGACATGCTCGAGAGAGACGCCACACACGAACGACACCTCTTGCAAAAGCGTATCGAGCTGGGTTCCAGTCACCAATTCAAAGGGCTTCGGCTTGGGCAACACAGATGTGGCTTCTAGACTACCACACGACCGCGCCATGTTGGCCAAGATAGGGTGTTCGAAAACGTCCAGCACCAAAAGTCTGATCCTGTGAGCGCGTGCCAAGCCGACAAGACGCATTGCCGTGAGCGAGTCGCCGCCGAGACGGAAAAAATCGTCTTCAGAACTGACGGAGTTGGGGATTAGCCCCAAGGCGGTCTCCCAGAGACCTTGCAGCGTCTTTTCGAGCTCACTGGCCGGTGTGTGACGCTTTGCTGAGGCTGCCGCCTTGGTGAGTTTATAAGTCAGCAGCGTCTCCTTAGAAATTTGCTCCAAAGCCTGGCGAAGTTGCCGCCGATCAAGTTTGCCGGCCGTCGTCCATGGCATTGTTGCGACGCGGACAAAGTATTGTGGGACCATGTATGCTGGCAGCGACGTTGACGCATTTTTTTCGATCATTTGGGCGATTTCTCTTGTCGATTCATTCATTGGTAAAAGCGAAAACTTTGTAGATGCGGCCTCATCGGAAAGGGCGAAGAAAATAGCAAGTGCCTTGGTCGTGTTGCTGTTGTTGAATGGCTCCACCATCTCCACCGCAACCTGCGCGTCCTCTGGAAGACCTCCTCGGCAGTGAAACTCAATCTCACCAAGCTCAATCCGGCGGCCGTTCAGCTTGATCTGGGTGTCCTTCCGCGCCACATATGACACGGAGCCGTCCGAGTTATAGCGCACGAGATCACCCGTTCGGTACATCTTGGTGCTCTGCTGCCACATAGACTTGGGAAACCCAATTTGCCGAGTCCATGCGGGAGATTCGATGAACACTTTGGCTGTCTGCTCCTCCCGGTTCAGATAGCCGCGGGCAACCAGACGACCCTCAACCACCAACTCGCCGACAGCACCAATTGGGGCCAAGCGATCTGGCGTGTGCGGGTCGACAACCCAAACGCGGCCGCCAACGGCCGTCCCAATATCAGATGAGTCGGTATTGCACACACGATGAGATTCGTCGACCTTTATGCTGGTAGTGGCCACAACGGAGCATTCGGTCGGGCCATATGCGTTGACAAGAGCACATCGGGTACCCCATCGAGTGACATGACCGGCTGACATGGCCTCTCCTCCGGTCACCAGCGTCCGGAGACAAGAGACACTTTCCGGCTTGAGTGTACTGGCCACAGAAGGAGTCAGGAGCGTCCAAGTGACGCCCATGTTGCGAATTACCGCCCCGAGGTTGTTTATTCTGTCTTCATCCGAGGGTATACAAATGCAGCCGCCGACCAAAAGGCAAGAAAGCGTCTCCATGATGCTTGCATCGAATGTGTAAGACGCAAACTGCAACACCCGTGAGTCGGCACGCATGAACATAGCTTTGGCATGGGCCATAGCTCCTGTGCAAAAGGAACCATGCTCAACGACGGTACCCTTTGGTTTGCCGGTCGTACCAGATGTGAAAATGATGTAGGCGGCGTTGTAAGGTTTGACTGACGAGGCGATAGCCGCGCGCTGGGCAGTCATCGCGCTCTTTACGGACTCAGGGCCGACGATGACCGTCCTATTAGCAATCCGTGCCATCTTGACCGCATGCTTGACTGAGCTTAGAACAATGTCGGCATCGATATCTTGCATCAGTTCCCTCAGTCGGCTCTCGGGGTGAGCGGGATCGAGGTTGACGAAAGCACCACCTGCTTTAAGAACGGCAAGCTGTGCAACAACAGTCCACGCCGACTTCTCAAAGCACAGTGGAATGAAAGTGTCTGGCTTGAAAACTTTCACGGTAAGCAAGTGGTTCGCAAGAGCGGCAGCGGCATCATCTAGTTGCCGATATGTGAATGTTGTGTCCCAAGCACAAATGGCGGGGGTCGACTGGGGAAATTGTCGAGCATGCTGCGCAATAACGTCATGTACGCAACATTCGACACCCGGTAGCTCGTAATTATTCCACCGCACGAGTTGCTCAACCCCTGCACCACTGACAAGATGCAGCTCACCAACTGTTCTGTCATCTCGCTCGTCCATGGCGAGGTCCTTCACAACCTGCTCAAATGTGGATGCCACATTCAGCATCTGGGCGTCTGACACGATATTCCGCCAGTAGCTGAAGTGGATCTCCACACTCTTGTCTGTTGCTTCAACATTCACTGCAATGGCGTATTCGCTAGGATCCTCAGCGTTCACAACTCGGTATTCTAGAGCCGGCCTTGCCGGTGGGTGATCTCGTTCCTCCGATGCTGTACGCTTCTGGTACGTAAATGCCGTGTTGAAAAGTGCTGTCCCGGGCAGGTGCAGCTCGTGCTGGATCTCGGCAAGCGAGCAGGTTTGATGTGCTATTGCTTCTGCAAGATTCGTTCGCATGGTGTCAATGAGGTCACCAACTTCAGCCTCAGCGGGAATGTCAAGGCGACAAACTAGCATGTTGATGAAGGCGCCCACGGCAGACTCGATTTGTGGGACGGGTATATCTCTTCCCGAAGACAAATACCCAAACAAGACTTCATCTGACCCTGTGTATGTTCTCACCACCAACGCCCATGCAAGCTGGAACAATGTGGAGAGTGTGATGCCTAAATTAGCACAGAAGTCATTGATCTTGGCCACATCCTCGAGATGGATGATACGAGACCCCAGCGACGGCTCTGCATTCTCGACTCCGTCTGTGAGGGCAGGAAACAGGCACGGTTCTGCCCCTATCAAGTACTCCTTCCAATAGCGGATGCTCTTCTCGCGAGGCTGTGACAGCAGGTAGGCCATATAGTCGCGATAAGAAGGTATAGAGCCCCTCGTCGTCTCGCTGCTGGCAGCATACGCTTCTGAGAGATCTTTGAGGAGGATTGGCATCGATGACCCGTCGCAGATGACGTGGCTGATCTCTAGCCGGCAGAAAACATGTCCGTTGGCGGTCTTGCAGACTGTGAGACAGTGAGGTGGCCGCTTCTCGTTGAAGTCAATGGCCTCAGCACTTCTCAGCACGTCCAGGGCTTGTTCGTTGCTAGAGTGTAGAATCTGGACGCGTCCTGGCGACTTCCGGAGAACAACTTGGTTCATCAATCCCTCGTCACCAACCATGTCGATAAAGACAGTTCTCAATGTAGAGTGGCGTTGAATGACGGCTTGCCAAGCACCGAGGAGGCAATTCACATCAACCTCGTGCTGTCTCGTAGATTCAAGTTGGAAGGTCGCCCGGTATGCGTACTTTCCGGGGTCCTTCATTTGGCTGAGGAGAAGTCCGCATTGCATCGGAGAGCAGGGGTATATGTCCTCGACGTCCTGAAACTTGACGTGCAGAACCTCCAGTGATTGGTGAAGATTCTCCAAGCCATAATATGAAAGCGACATGAGTGGGAAATCGCTCAGCGTCTTTTCTGCGTTTTGCCGAGCGAGCCGCTGGGGTCCCTCTTGGAGGAAAGACAGAGCGCCCTGGGCCCAGGTCCGAATTGAGGCTTGATGCTTCATGTGCTTGTTGTATGCGAATGAGATTTGCATCTTCCCGTCCGCCACGCGGGCTGACACATCTATCAGCGCAAAACGGGGGACGTCCTTGCCAATGTCAGAGAGTGAGTTGGAAGCCTCATTAAAGGATTGTAGAATTGTGTCGGTCCGGCTGAGTTGCTGCATTTGGCCTAGATAGTTGAATGTGACTTCGACTGGCCACCTTTGGCCGTGCCCATCATAACCCTGGGATGTGAGCATCTGATGGGCAAAGTAGGGCCGCCCTTTTCCCGGCAGACGCTTTCGGTAGTCCTTGACCCACCGGATGGCGTTTACGATATCACGATCTAGGGGAGCAAGCATCAGTAAATAGGTACTAGCGTGTCCATACATACACGGAAAGCACGCTAAGACTTACCAGATAGAGACTCGTACGGCAAATGGACTGGACACAAAGTAGTGAACCACCCAACGGTCCTTGACAAGTCGAGTCCGTCTTCCCACATCTCGCGACCATGTCCCTCGTTGTAAATTGTTGGTGCTCCATGACGCCCCATTGAAGCATCGCGGTATGAAAGGAGCAAAGCAGCCAAGAGAACATCCAATGGCTCGGTCTGGAGTGAAAGATGACACTCAGGACCAAGTAACAAGGCGGTCGCATCATAATCAAGTTCAGCCTCAGCGGTGATGACGTCGCCGTGGGTGTTCGACACACCAACCATACCCCAGTATTCCAGATCGATACTCGAGCTTTGATATTGGGGAAGCAAGGCAGGTCCATTATCCTCAGCCTGTGCCCTCTGTGACTGCACCCTGCTCCACGCTTGAAAGGACATGGAGGGGGGAGTCTTGATAGCGCCAGCACTAAAGAAGTCTTCCAAGTCCTGGAGCAAAATGCCCCACGACACAATATCGACCACGAGATGGTGGATGGTGATGAAGACGTAGACTTCGGTGCTGTCTTTGCCATTGCTAAGAGTGAAGCAATCCGATGCCAACAAGGGGCCCTTCTCGATATCAAGCGCCCGCTGCGAGTTCTGGATCCGCTTTTCCATGCGACCCAAATTGCTGATGGTGTGCGTCTTGTGGCGATAGGACCCGCTTACATCCGAAGTTATTCGTTGCCGCCATGTGCCAGCACCATTTCGCGTAAATCGAGTGCGCAGCATCGAGTGGGTTTCGACCAAGGCGTGTATTCCACGATTGACATCAGTGGGTGTGACGCCTTTGGAAACTTGCAGGTGAAGAAGCACACTTTGGTTGAACTGCGATTCCGCTTTGCGCTGGGATGTGCCACTCCATGCAAGTTTGAAGTACAACTGCTGGATGGGTGACGGTTCAAAGTCATGGTGGTCCTCGTCAGGAACAGTACTCCTTTGCAAGTTCTGGGGAATGACGACCTTGAGAGCGAGCTCGTGGACTGACTGGCTGCTGATGATGTCCTGAACAGTCACTTGAATGCCGTGGGTGCGACACCTCGCCATGACTTGCATGGCGGTAATGCTGTCGCCCCCAAGGTGCAGGAATGATACCTTCCTAGTGACTCTTTGCGTATTTATGTTGAGAACCTCGCTCCAAATAGCCTTCAGCCGGTCATGGATGGGAATATCGCGTAGAGGAAGCAATTCCGTATCAGGACTCTCCTCTGGATCGGAATACGACACAGCATCCAATGCTTCTTCACTCATCCCCTCGACAAAGCTGGTCACACTGGCTCGGTCAAGCTTTCCTGACGGCAAGAGCGGTATTTGCCCAAGTACTATCCAAGTCGAGGGAATCATATAGGGCGGGAGCTTGTTGACGAGTTGCCCCCGGGCCTGCCCGACGAATGACGATGCGCTTTTAGACACAATCATGGCCAAGATGCCATCACTTGGTTGCGTGGCAGAAATTTGGTGAAAAGTGAGTACCGCAACAATGCGCTTGGCACAAGGCCCGCTCTGGGGGAAAATAACAACAGCGTGGCGGACCGCATTATCTGAATCCAGGTGGTGAGCGATTTCGTCGACCTCAAGACGCTGGCCGTTGAGCTTGGCCTGGGATGTATCCTTGCGTCCGACATAGACCATCTCACCAGTAGCGTCGTCACAGACGCGGACCAAATCGCCAGTTTTATACATCCGACGAGGTTGTTGAGCTATGTCTGGATAACGAAGACGTTCATCCAAGGCCCACTGAGGATCTTCAATGAAGACCTCGCGTGTCTTAGTACCGTTCTGGAGGTATCCTATCGAAAGCGTGGGGCCTTCAATAACAAGTTCTCCAATGGAGCCAAGGGGTGCCAGCCGATTGTGGTTCTTTGGGTTAACGACCCAGCACCGACCAATGCCCCTCCCGAGGTTGGACGGATTTGAAGAAGTGTTCATTTTGGGATTCACTGTTGCCACGACAGCGCATTCGCTGGGACCGTAGGCATTGACGAGATTAACCTTGTCGGCCCAAGTGGCAAGATGGCTCTGGGTCATGGCTTCGCCGCCAAGGATGAGGGTCTTGAGATTCGGTACATCGCGAGGTTGAAGTGTTCGAGCGAATGACGGGGTGAGCAGGGCCATGTCCACACCCATCTCTTCTATGGCTGCGGCAATGTTGCCGTTGGTTCGGTCGACTTCGCGGGGTACACATACAGTACCACCCATCATCAAGGTGGTGAGAATCTCAACCAAGGAGGCATCAAATGTATACGAGGCAAACTGTAAGAATCGGAAGGGCGGCCTCATAAGCATCGCCGGACCATGCGCAGCGGCGCCGGAGCAAAATGACGAATGCGTCACTGTGCATTGGTTAGACAAAGATCATTGCGAAGTGAGCACTGCGGTCATACCAATAGTTCCTTTTGGTTTCCCCGTCGTCCCCGAAGTGAAAATAACATATGCTGGGTCGTGGGGGTAGCAAGGAACTAATGTAACAAGGTTAGCAAACAGAGCGTCATCCTTGGGATGAGGTAAATAAAGCCGACATACCATAGGCGTCCAGGGGTGCTTCCTTCACGTCCTCAAGTTGAAGCTTCTTCAAAGAATCTGCATCAACCTTGATCACCGTTTGCACAAGCTCGGAACAGATCCCCTCATATCTAGGAGAGCACAAAATGACTCCCGCCGAGCAATCCATGATAATCTCCCGGAGTCGACCAACTGGGTGCGTCGGGTCCAGTGGCACAAACGCCGCACCAGCTTTGAGCACAGCCAAAATTACCACAACGGCAAAAGTAGACTTTTCAAAGCAAAACGGTACAAATCTGCTGCCCTTTGACCCAACACCCCTGGCCAAAAGCTCTCGTGCCAGGCTTGTCGAGAGTGAGTCCAGCTCGCCGTTAGAGAGCGTGGCATCCCAACCTACCACGGCAGACTTAGAATCGCCCTCACGAGCCATCTGGTCAGATATCATATCGTGGACGCGGCGTTCAACCAATGGGCCGGGAATCTCGTTCCACTCCCGTATCGAGGCCTTGTCCTCTGAGTTGAGAAGATCAATATTGCCAACCTGATCGTGCTGGCTGGTGATGGCCGAGAAACGTTGCAGGGTCGTCTCAAACTGGCTAAGCATTCGCTTGACTTGCCATTGGGGTACGACGCCGCTGTCAAAATGTGCACGCACGACAATTTGGCGACCTTGGTCCACGGTACATGTGACATTGAGTGGGTAGTTGAAAAAGTCGGTTCCTTGACTTGTGCCGCCGGAAGCGAGGTTCTCCCACAGACTCCCTTTGTTGGCATCTTCACCTGTATTGTCGATAGCAAATAGGTTTTGGAATTCGCATGCCGCGGCTGCACCAGGACCGAGGGTCTTGATCCGCTGGAGGCCGGCAAATTGATGGGGAATAGCATCGTTGAATTGCCCCTGCAGGCCCAGTAAGAGCTGTTCGACACTCAACGAGCGATCGATGTAGATGCGTCGCGGGATGGACGCAAATGTGGGGCCAGCAAGATGTTCGATGCCAGCAACTGGTACATCGCGGCCGTTTAGAATCTCCCCAAACACAACATCGTCTGACGATGAATAAATCGACAAGACCATTGCCCAGGTTGCTCGTAGTAAAGAGACGGTCGTTAGCCCAAAGCGGCCGGGTTTTGCAAAGAAGATCGACCGCGACACCCGGCTTGTTGCTTGTGTGCGGTAGCCTTGTCGCGGAAGTGGCGGAAAATGCTGTGGAGTTGTGCCATGAGGGCTGGGACAAGACAGCTGCGAGCTCCAGAAAGTGTCCGAGGCTGAGACATCGAGACTACATACGTATTCGATAAAGCGTGAGTAATGTGGCACCTGGATCATGGGTACCTCGGGATGGAGATAATGTTCCTCAACCCGACCAAGTAACGTCGACAGGCTCCAGCCGTCATACAATGCGTGATGCGCCATCCAGATAAAGGTATGTCGGCCGGTGTTCGGGTCCGTGGTGATGATGTGCCGAGATAAGACATCGCCATCATGGGACGGAAGTTGGCTGTACTGCGTGGGGATATGATCCGGGTGCTTCGCTTTGATCCATTCGATTGCAGACCGGATCACGATCTGCAGGAAGCCGACATCTGGGAGGAAAATGATACGAGTTCGCAAAATAGCCTCTGATTCCGCAACTTGCTGCCAAGCCTTCTCAAAGCGCAAAATATCAGTGCCGACGGGTAGCTCGTATGAGTTGACGGCGACGTAGGCGCCTGGCTGTCGTTGAGATGCAGCTACGAGACCAGCCTGTAAGGGCGTGCAAGGGTAAATATCTTCCAGGCAGTCAGACTTAAAGCGGCAAATAGAGGCGACGAGCTGCTTCAGCTCGTTTAGGCTCGTTTTGCTTGTTTTCATAATCAACGAGAAAGGTTCGGTCGGACTGGGGAACGATTCAGCACCGGAAGACGATGCAGAATCTTCACCGCTGCCCTCGGCGCCCAAAATAGCACCCCGCGCCATGTGAGAGAGCCTCGGCATCTGGAAGATGTTGGCGACAGAAAGCGTGACGCCCTTCTGGCGTGCTGCTGGTACTAGACGCATTGCACCGATTGAGTCGCCACCGTGGCTGAAAAAGCTGTCATCGGCACCGATGCACTCGGGATCCACGTTCAGAACAACAGACCACAGCTCTTGTAACAGCTTTTCCATTCTTGTCTCTGGTGAACGGCCATTACAAACCTTCGCCCCCAGGCGGTATGCCATCATCCCATCACTTCCTGCGTCGGAAAAAGACTGAGCCCTTGTTCGTAGGCACCGTCGGTCTAGCTTTCCGGAAGAAGTAAGAGGCATCTTGGACACCGGAAGAAAGATTGTGGGTACCATGTACGCGGCAACACGAGCTCCCATGCCTGACACAATTGTTTGTGCTAGGGAACGGAAACCTGGGCTCATGGCGAGGATTTGTGGTTCTTCGCTACCGCTGACAGTTGAGTGAAGTTCGAGACATATGAAGACAGCTAGGGCCTTTTTCGCCTGTTCCGTCGATACCACATCAACCGATGACTGTATTCCCAAAGGCAGAGTAGATTTGACATGATGCTCAATTTCGCCGAGTTCGATGCGCTGACCGTGAAGCTTGACTTGGGTATCTTTCCGACCCAGGTAGATAAGAGAGCCATCTGAGTTGTATCTTACAAGATCGCCAGTCTTGTACATTCTCCTAATGCCCCTCTCTCCGTGGTGTGGATCGAGCCGAGCCCAGTCTGGCGTCTCAATGAAGGCTTTTGCTGTCTCGGCGGGTTTGCCCAGATACTCGCGAGCCAGGATCGGGCCCTCGATTAGAAGTTCACCGATACACCCAATGGGTACGAGTAGGTCATGGTTCTTGGCGTCAACCACCCACGAAACGCTTCCGACGCTAGTTCCAAGGTTGGCGACATCGCCTTTTGAGGTGGTGTGGAGGCGATGCGTGGCGTTGATGGAACACTCGCTTGGTCCATACTGATTGTGGAGAGGAACTGCATCTCCCCAAATGTCAAGAACCTCCTGCGTCAGCGCCTCGCCACCCACAGCGATGCCCTTGATCTTAGGGACCTGCTCCGGCCTCAGCAGGGCGGCCACAGTCGGTGTCAAGTCCATGAAATTTGCGTCCAGTCTGTCGATAGCACCAGCCAGGTCGTCAAGCCGATCCGCATCCGACGGCACACAGACGCAGCCACCGTGTATCAGCGTTGTGAACATTTCCTCAATGCTGTTGTCAAATGTATAAGTGGCAAACTGCAAGAAGCGTGTGTGTTCCCCAACGCCCAATGCGGAGCCGTGTGCAAGACAGCTCGAAGCTAGGGCTTGATGGCAAAGTACAACGCCCTTGGGCTTCCCGGTACTGCCTGATGTGAACATTACAAAGGCCGGATTCTCTGGTGAGACGCGGGAAGGAATTGGTATATCATCTCCCACTTTATCAGTGGAAGTAGACAACTGGCCAAGCAGAGTCGGCCCGACAACAACTGTGTGTGGCACCATCGACGCAAAAATGGATGCGCGGATTTCGGATGTAACGACAATATGCGCACCGGCGTCGACAACCTTCCCTTGAAGCGCCTGAGGTGGATGCGTGGGGTCAAGAGGAACCACACCGCCCCCGGCCTTCAAAATGGCCAGCATGGCGATGACAGTCCAGGCGGATTTGTCAAAGCATACAGGAATAAGAACCTCAGGGCCAACCCCTAAGTCAATGAGAAATCGGGCGAGACGAGTTGACAAGATGTTCATTTCCTCGTATGTGAAGTCGGCATCCCATCCACGGATCGCCTGCGCATGAGGGCAGTGTGCCACCTGCTTTTCGACCATTCTATGTATACAGTCGGCGGTGAGGGAGGGCATATTCGCGTTCCAAGACCACATCAGCTCTTTGGTCTGCCGATGAGTCTTGTCCAAGGCGGATATTGGGCACCCCGCTGACTCGGTGATGTTGCACAGGGTCTGAACGAGTGTTGCAGCGATATTGTCAGCCTGCCGACAAGCCACAGCGTCGGTCCAGAAATCGAGGTCGATGATAGCCTCTCCTTTTACAATCTCAATGTTCAAAGATATGGGGTACTCGGTAGGATCGTGGATCGCCTCCAAATCCTGGCACACCAATGAGTCCATGTTCGGCTGGTCAGAGTCCAAGGGGAGTCGGCGGCGATACGAAACGCATGTGTTGAAGAGTGCCACACCGCCTGGCGTCCTGAGTGCGTGTTGTATCTCGGCAAGCGAGGTTTGAGCGTAAGGGATACACTCCAGCTGGTCCCTCTGCACAGCTTCGAGGACCTGCAACAAGCAGAGCTGGTTGTTGGTACCAAGTTGCACTCTCTGCGTCGCCATGTTGATGAAGGGCCCGACGGCTTCTTGAGAACCGCCAACTGCTGTGTCATCGCGGCCTGACACAAGATAGCCGAAGCAGACATCGTCTGTGCCAGAGTAGCACGCGAGCACCAAAGCCCACGCAACATGGAAAGCATTGGCCAAAGTAAATCCGCGGGCATCACAGAACCCTTGGAGAGCCTCTAGCCGAGGAAAGTCAACGCGGAGGGTGCGCAACTCCCTCTCCGACTCGTGTGTGTCAACTCCATCATTCAGAACTGGAAAGTGGCATGGCTCTATACCACCAAGGTAACTAGTCCAAAACTCAATATCCTTCTGCGCGTCGCGTTGCAGCAAACTCGCTACAAACGGGGCGAACAGCGGCTTCGGCAGGCGGTCCAATGACTTGGTATAACTTCTCCGCAGGTCACGCAGGAGAATGTCCATAGATGTCCCATCCATGATTGCATGGCTGATCTCCAGCACGCAAAAGACGTCGCCAGTTGTTTGGCCTTGATAGAAGACGGAAAACCGGTGTTGGGGTCTGTCAGCTTGGTACTCGACGGGCTCAAAGCTGCGAATCATCTGGAGGATACTGTTCTCGTCGCCACCACATTCACGGACCAATACCAATGGTTCAACGTCCTTTAATACCAGTTGGTCGTAGCCACCTGCCTGTGACTTACTGACGGCTTGAATGAAAACGGTCCGAAGTAGCGCATGGTGACGGACGACTCCCTTCCAAGCCAGTACCAACCGACCAATGTCCAAAACCCCAACGGCCTGATCATGGGGTTTGGCCCGGAAAACACGGCGGACAGCATATGAGCTACCGTTCTTGGCCCGACTCACTAGCAACCCCTGCTGGATGGGTGAGGTAGGGTAGATGTCTTCAACATTATGCCAGCCACTATGACCAGCCAAGACGGGCAATTTGTCTTTCTCAAAGGCGTGGAGGTCCTCCGGGCTAATACGAGGGAGCAATGGGAGGTCGCCGATGGTGAACTTGTGTTCCAAAACCGGGAGAGTAGAAGCCGCATCAGCCAGTGTTTGCTGACACGAGGTAAGCCATTGGCCGATGCGCTCATGATGACGCATCCTCCGGTTCCAGGCGAAACCAAACCGAAGCGCGCCGTTGACAATGACGGCCGATATCTCAAAGAGGGCAAAGCGTTGGGCGGCATGTCCAAAGTCGGCCGTCGGACTTCCCGTGTGCGCCTCCCCGGCCATGATGGTAGTCGACTGCAAGAGGGCGCCATCGCGTTCCAGCTGCTGATAGCGGCCAAGGAAGTTGAATGAAATCTCCATGTCACGATGCTGAGCGCCCCATGACGCCGTTCCCTCTGGGTTGAGGAATCGTGTCGCAAAGTAGGGCCGCCCGTTACCTGGCACACGACGGCGGAGGTCCTTGGTTTGGATGAGAGCTTCAACAAAGGTTGTATGGGATGAGAGGGCAATGGGCAAGAGGGTTGTGAACCAGCCAACTGTGTGGGACATGTCGACCTCGTTGCGACTAGAGATCATCTCCCTGCCATGACCTTCGTTGAAGATGGCAGGCGGGGAACGATCGGCAAATGTCTTTTGGAATGACCAGATGAGAGCCGCCAGGAGCAGATCGACCGTCTCGGTGCGAAACGGAGAGTGGCATTGGGAGCTAAGGATGGCCGTGGTAGCGGCGTCCAGCTCAAAACCCTGGCATATGACTTCGCCATACAAGTTTGGCTGGTTATTATCCATCCCCCAGTAACCGAAGTGTGCCGCGGGGACCTGAGCGGCCGACGGAAGAACATGCTCGAGTTGAACGGCTGCACAGTCGTTCTTTTGCAAATCTATCCACTTCCAGAAGGGGACTGACGGTTGGATAAAACGGGCACAATCCGCGCCAAGTGGACGCTTCTCAAGTAACTCTTCAACCTCCTCGAGAATAACACGCCAAGAGACGAGGTCAATGACGAGGTGGTGCGCTGTCATAAAGAGAATCTGACAGCCACCATCCGCGGCATCGAATAACTCGACGGCAAGCAGTGGACCTTGTTGTACGTCAAGGCAGCCCTGTGCGCTGGAGATGCAGCTGTCGGCTTCGGCTTCCGACGCCCCAACATGAGCGCGGAAACGGTAAGAGGAAGCCACATCGTCTGTGATGAACTGCTGCCACTGTAAACCGTCATCCAAACGCATGAACCGAGCTCTGAGCATGGCATGGCGCTTCACAATGGCCTCTGCTGCGATCCGAACTGTTTCCTTGTCGACATGCCGGGTGATGCGGAGACGGAAGCTCTGGTTGAAGTGCTGGTCGCCCTGTGCCATGCCTCGGGCTTGGAAGTGTAGTTGCTGGATTGGAGACAGGTCAAAGGGTATGTTGAGCATCTCATCCTCGTTGCTGTCCCGATCCTCGTTGTTTCTAGTCATAGTCTTGGCACCTGCAGCTAGCTGCCGCAGCGACTCTGCGCGGAGAACATCTTGAGCGGTCAGATCAATGTGCATCTTTTTCGCACGACTGGCGCAAGCCATGGCGGTTATAGAGTCGCCACCTAGGTTCAGGAACCTGTGGCCATCCACACTAATCTGGCTCGCTGGCAGGTTGAGCACAGCGCTCCAAATGTCGCGCAGCAAAGTCTCGGCTGCTGTTGGTGGATTGGCGTCTTTGGGCTCAACTGCTTCTGCCATTTGGTGACACATGATGATCTTTTGGCACTCCTCTTCCGTAATGCCGGTTTCAACCCATGCCGTGACAGCCTTGCGATTCAGCTTACTTGAAGCCAACATGGGAATACGCCCGACAAAAATCCAGACAGACGGAACCATATACGCAGGCAGGTGCGTACCCAACCGAGTGCGGATCCCCGACAAAATGGGCTTCGTCAAGGCCGCGTCCCCTACCCACTGCAGCAATGCATCCTCAGCAGTATTGCGGTTGGTAGGTTGACTCTCTGACGGGTCTGGTAAGACGGGAAGAGAGACCACGGCAACCATCCGTTTTTGGAGGGGCCCTAGCTTCGGGAGGAGGACCATGGCATGGTTGACGGCAGCGTCCACTGCCAAATGATGCTCAACCTCGCCAAGCTCGATACGTTGGCCATGGAACTTGATCTGGGTGTCTTTCCGCCCAACGTAACTGAGCGAGCCTGAGGCTGAGTTGTACCGTGCCAAGTCGCCTGTCTTGTAAAAGCGACGCGGCCGGCGGCTTGCAAGGCCATATTGTACGGCATCCCGAGCCCACAAGGGATCGAAGACAAAGGATTCCTGGGTCTTGGAAGGGTCGTTGAGATAGCCCCGAGCCAGGCTTGGGCCCTCAAGAAGCATCTCGCCGACACAGCCAACAGGAGCCAAGTAATCATGGTCGCTGGGGTCAACAAGCCAACAGCGCACACCGCACGGCAAGCCAATGTTGGTTGGGTCCGTGTCAGGCCCAACTTTAGGGTTGACCACGGCGGCGACCGAGCTCTCAGCGGGCCCATAGCCGTTGACTAGGGTGATGTGCGACCACGTGGCGACGTGGGAAGACGACATGGCTTCGCCTGCAAGGACAAGGCGGCCGAGGCCTGGGACGGCTGCCGGCGTCAGAAAGCCAATGAACGAAGGCGTCAGGACAGCGTAGTTGACGCCCATGCGGTTAATGGCTCCCGCAAGGTCATTGAGACGCTCCAGCTCGTCGGGAATGCAAACACAGGCTCCGACCATGAGCGAAGTCAGCATCTCAACGAGGCTGGCGTCGAAGGTGTGGGCCGCAAATTGCAGGACGCGACACGTATCGTCGATACGAAGGGCTGGAGCATGCGCTCGGGCACTGGAGCAAAATGCCCGGTGTTCAATTACAGTTCCCTGCATTGTATATCCAGATTAATGACAAATCCAGTGAAGGTAACTTGGATGCTACTTCTCACCTTTGGGGCGCCCGTTGACCCGGATGTGAAGATGACGTAGGCCGTATTGGCGACAGAAACTGCAGGAGTATCGGTATTGGAGAGCTCTTCAGCTCCCATGACAGTCATATCATCCACAGCAAGCGTCTGCTCAACCACGCCCGCAAGCATTTGGATGTGCTCCCGAGAGCACAAGACTAGCTTGGCATTAACAGATTTGCAGAGGCCTCGGAGTCTCCCAACAGGGTGGGCTGGGTCCAATGGCACGAAAGCACCCCCCGCTTTCAAGACCGAAAGCATTGCTACCACGGTCCATTTCTGTGCATCATGTCAGTCTCGCAACAAAAACGAAAGAAAAGACAGACATACCGACTTGTTGAAGCAGAGGGGAACCAGGGTTTCAGGACGCACACCCAGTTGCACCAGTTGGGCAGCGAGGCGACTGGAGATAGCATCGAGATGATGGTATGTTAGAGACCCATCCCAGGCGCAAACGGCCTCTGCATCAGGACGCTGGTGCACTTGGTCGGCAATGACATGATGGATGCAGCGCTCAACGGGGTCAATTGAGCGGGTGTCGTTCCAAGCACGGATCTGGGCCACATTGGCGGGGCTGAGGAATCGCAGCGCGCCGAGGGGCGTATTGCTATGTGGATTTGCGGCGAGTTGGTCGAGAATGGCACCGAAAGTACTGGCCACCAGCTCGCCTTGGGCCGAGGGCATGCCGAGAAAGTTGCTGCTCCATTCGAGGAACAGGGAGATGGTGCTCTGGCCGCGCTTCACAAGAAGGCGGAGGTCCCAATGGTGGCATTCGTGGGCTGAAACGATGGTGCTCGAGAGACTTGACGTTGATAGAGTCAAGTTGCTAGCGTCAAAGCCCCGCAGGGCAATGGCCGTGTTGACATCTAGGCTGTGGTTGCTGTGGTGGGCGGCCACTCCCGTCTTGGCAGCGCCCGCTAGCTCGGAAACAGTCATGGCGCCGTCCAGGGAAAAATAAGCAACAAACGGCTTGCAGGGACCATCCCCGCCGGGCTGAAAGCCAAAGCCCACACCATCTTGACCAGTGTAACAGCGCAACAACAGCGCCCACGAGGCCTGGAGAATGGCGACAAGGCTGCCCGGGTCCGTCTTGGACAATCCAAGCAATTTCTCCGCCTGCTCGACAGTGACCTGGGTCGATGCGAGCTGGCGCTGAGAGCTGGCGACAGCATCATTGATGCCCGATCGGCTAAACCGCGGGAATCGGCACGGTGCCAAGCCTGTTGGGTCGGATTCCAGATTGATCATCGTGCGGGAAGGATTCTTGCTAACAGGAACAGGAACAGGGACAGGGACAGGGGCCGTGAAATTCCGAGAAAAAAGGCCGGCACGACGAAAACAAAGTTAGGTAGAAGGGTGTAAATGTTGTATGGTTTTTCGGCGATACTGGGCAGATCACAAATGTCGGCAGGTACGCAGCTTTAGTGAAGGCTGGGGTCACCGTGTTGTTCAGTTCAGATTCCAACTACGAAGCTGCATTGGCAAATTGGATATTCCGTGCACTCAGCCTGTACTGTCCACCAAAGTGCGCCTTGCCTCGATTATATGACAAAACGTGCCAGCTCAACGACATCATGACTCTAGCTGAAAGGGGTCACGGCCGTGTCCCTCCTCCCAACATCTCTTTGCCATTCCAGGTCGCCAACGGACAACCAAGACTCGGGGTGAACAGGGCTACCGTCCTAGGGCTGTACATCAACAGAAATCTCCCCTCGCCGGTCCCTGATTTTTTCCCGTGCGCCAAGAACAATAATCGCCCGAGGCAACATGGATCAGATCATTCTAGTGATCGACAAAAAGTTTACGATGTTTGGCAGGTGAACATCCCGTCTCTCAGCCGAGTAAAAAATAAGCGAGGATGGGAATCTAGATATCCAGAAGAGCAAATTGCCTTGTCTACGGCAGCACAGTCCATAAATGTAGCACCTTGGCTTTGTCATTGTGTTACAGCACATCTGTAGTAGCTGCAGTGGCTGACGCTGTGGCACCTCGCTCTACCATGGATACTAGGAACACTGCGGTGCAAATAGCTTGTTTGTTGGCTGCCCTTTCTTCCCGAAAACAAGAAATGTCCTTCAAACACTTCTATCATGTAGATACTAAGACCACCAGGCGGTTGGCTTTACATTCCTTTTATGCGCTCTATAAGATGCAATGAACGCTACACAAGCTCCATGTTGGGTGGTACATCTAAACATCAATGGCCGACGAAACCTTTTTACGTCATATACCAGAATGAAAGGGTTGAAGAGAGGGGTAAGATTATACAAGAATGTTTAGGATTGGAATACCTAGTTCTGTTGCACTTTTAGTCAGAAGAAAATCTCTCTATTCTGTATGGTTAGATTACTCTTATGCCCATAAATATTCTGTTACGACTGATTGGATAGGTCTTCCCCATGGAAAAATAAAAGGTAGGGTGAAACAACTCTTTCCGGTTTCTGTTCATAACGACCCGCCTCACAAGGGACGGTAAATAATGAAGAAGGAAATGGTTGCGCCGATCAAGTTCGGCAACGGCATTTCCCAGCCAACCAGAAGAGAAAGTGTGGGGTAGGATCGCGGTAAATGGCAGAATGCAGACTGCCGTGGCCACCGTGACCACTTCGAATACAGCCAGCCATAAATAACACATGGCGGCACGACAGCCAATGAGCACTACAGCATGTATCACTGGGTAGCTTAGTGGTACCGAGACGCCACTGAACCCCTCTGCTACGCTGCCTGAGACTATGTCGACATCGTCACGTAATTGGAGTGTCTCGCTTTGCCAACTTTCTGCCTCAGCTATGCTGATGAGGGTAGGAACAAGGCAAATCAGCATTCGCTAGGGCGAAACACGGAGAATTTGGGCGGGAACAACCCGGACTTTAACCTTACCTCCACACCCTCCATATCTGCAAGCTGCACCGGCCCGGAGCCCGTGGGGCGTGTGGGGAGGACATTCCCGAGACACATAATATTGCAACGTTGCAGTAGACACGCACGTCAATACGGCCACTTTTTGGCGATATAACAGCTGAACCGGGGAGATTCACCACTCCATAAAGGCCCAGCCGCCCAGCCGCGGCTGTCAGGATCGTCGATATCACTTCCGGCAACGGGGCAAAGATCGCCAACAAAAAGCGGCCGGACATTGATTTGCAACCATGTTCGGGCCAGAAATAGCTTGAGGAGGAAACGTCGGTGAGACGGGTTGTTGAGAACTACCAAAAGCCTCATTCCGGAAACAATGTCGTCTTTGATTGTGCGCTGTCAACCGCCTCTGACGACATCATCGAAAACATGGCACCGGGACAGTCACCAACAAGAAAATGGACCAAAAGACCAGGAACCATCATGAGATTTATAAGGATGAGTAGCGGGGCGGAAATTAATATGTCAAGAGGTTCCGCGGCTCCGGGACTTGATTCCTGCTCTTCTAAAGTGCTTCCGCTGATCCAGCCCGAATCCTCTTTCCCTAATCTTCACCGTAACACAGAAAGATTTCGTCAAGAGGGGCTAACATCAACCTTTAGATCATGGCTCACAACTCTTCCTCCTTCTGCGTGGCTGTTGATGACTCGCTCGGTCCCCATGCCAACAGTTGTCGCGGCGGCTTTGACTTTACTCTGTTGTTTGAAGAGACCATTCTTACAATCTTGCCATTGTCGCTTTTTTCCCTCATTATCCCTGCCCGGTCTTGGTATCTCTCGAGGCGCGAAAGGAAAACAAAACAAAGCCGCCTCGCAGCAGTCAAACTTGTGGGTACTTTTTTATTATCTGTGCTGAACCACACCAACCCTAAGTGATGGTCCTTTACTAATACGCTATTTGTATGTTCGTGTAGGTGGTGTGGGCAATACTTGCCGCTCTGTATCTTACAGAACTGGTTTTGTGGGCAGCATTCCCAGTCGTCCGCACCCGGGCGTCCCTGGCCGCCGTTTCACTCACCCTCATATCTACCCTTGGCCTCTGCATTTTGTCATACCTTGAGCATACCCGGACTGTCCGGCCATCGTCCCTCCTAAACACCTTCATCTTCTTCACCCTCTTGTTTGACATTACGAGAGCCAGAACTTTGTTGCTGCGTGCTTCAGACCCCTTTGATAGTAGCATTGCCTATGTCTTCACAGCGGGTGTCACTGTTAAGATCACGGTTATGGTACTCGAAGCGTTAGAAAAACGCCGGCTTCTTCGCACCGAGTACCAGGACTGCCCACCTGAGGCCACGGCTGGTCTCTACAACCGGTCCTTCTTCTGGTGGTTAAACCCTCTCTTCTACCAAGGGTTCAAACGAGTACTGGACGTTGATGACCTGTATACACTGGACAAACACCTAGAAGCGTCACACTGGCACCAGAAGTTCCTGAATGCCTGGAGTCCAGGTTAGCCGCATTTTTCTTTTTTTCTCCAGCGTTATGACGTTGGAAAGCGCATAGTACCCAGGCGGACTAATGTGCTCTCCGTCTAGGTCGCAACAAGTCGCCCTATTCTCTCCTGAAATCTACCTTTCGTCTCCTATGGCGGCCCTTGACCCAGACAATTCTCCCACGATCATGCCTCACGGCCCTGATGTTTTGTCAACCCTTCCTCATAAACAGGACGATTCGACTATCACAAGAACCAATCAATAATGAAACCACCCAGGTTGGCTATGGCCTCATCGGCGCGTATCTCTTTGTTTACGTCGGAATTGCGGTACAGTCTCCTCTCCCTTTCCATACTGCCCACAATAAGCCCTTTAGACACCGTATGAACTAATGTGCCTCACAGATTGCCATGGGGCAATACCAACATCGGACCTATCGCACCATTTCTATGGCCCGTGCCGGCCTGGTTTCCATCATTTACAACAAGACAAGCGCCCTTCATCTGAAAGACGTCGATCCTGCCGCTTCCATGACGCTCATGAGTGCTGATATGGAGCGGATTGTCCAGGGCTGGCAGACCATGCACGAGATCTGGTCCAACGCTATCGAGGTCGGCGTTGCTATCTATCTCTTGGAAGAGCAATTGGGCATTGCGTGTGTCGTTCCGGTTGCTGTCTCCACATGTAAGACCTCTTACTTGGCCTCACAGTCCGTCAGGTGATGACTAACACTGAAAAGTCTCGCTACTGGGCTCGCTGGTTTCCATGAACTTCATCATGTCCCGCCAGGCTATGTGGCTTGAGGCCATTGAGGAACGAATTTCTGCCACCTCCGCCATGTTGTCATCGATCAAAGGCATCAAGATGTGTGGACTCAAAGACACACTCCTCGATAGTCTTCAGAAGTTGCGAGTCAAGGAGCTGCACATCTCGAAGAGGTTTAGGAGATTAATCATCTGGAATATGGTCTTTGGTAAGTCAATCGTTGGTCGCATTCTCCAGCAACATGAAATCCTCATTTTGGTTAGTGTCTTACCATGTCTACCTTTCCCAGCCTACTTCACCCAAGTTTCCGCACCCGTCTTGACCTTTGCCGTGTTCTCTCTTCGCGCGCGTAACACAGGCAATGAGACCCTGGACACAGCTCGAGTATTCACCGCCTTGTCCTTGTTTGCGTTGCTTTCAGAGCCTCTGGCGTCCCTGGTCATGTCTTTAGCCACTTTTCTCGGGGCGGTTGGTAGCTTTTCGCGCATCCAGCAGTTCCTGGAGTTGGATGAGCGGACTGATGGCCGCCAGCTTGAGGCAACTGGCAATAAACGCCCAAACCCTTGTCAAAATGCCATCATCATGCATGAAGCGGACTTTGCGTGGGACGCCACCAAGTCGCCGCAGCTGCACCGGGTTTCGCTCGCAATTCCACGGTGCAAGTTCACTATGGTTGTAGGCCCGGTAGGGTGTGGGAAAACAACACTGCTGCATGCCATTCTGGGCGAGATACCTAACCAAACTGGGTCGGTACACATTGGCTCAGCAAGCATGGCGTACTGCGCTCAGAATGCATGGCACATCAACGGAAGCATTCGACAGGCCATTCTGGGTATGTTGACGTTTGATGAAAAGTGGTATGAACGTGTCGTAAAGGCTTGCGAACTCCATCGTGACATACAAGACTTCCCCTTGGGCGATGAGACGCAGATCGGCAGCGGAGGAATTGCACTTAGTGGTGGACAGAGTCACCGTATTGTGAGCGTTCCCTCTCTATCCGTCCAAAAGCATTCGCTCCTTTGCTAATAAATGGCCCAATGCTTGAAGGCCCTGGCGCGTGCTGTCTACGCTCGTAAGGATATTTGTGTTCTGGATGACACCTTCAGTGGGCTTGACACGTCAACCGAAAGCCATGTCTTCCACAGCCTTCTTGGCGAAAATGGCCTACTCCGCGATATGGACACCACAGTGTTACTAGTCTCTTCGTCCGGTACGTCCCCTCAGTCTCACTCTCCCCACTAACCAACACCCATCTAATACTACTTCCAGCCAAGCGTCTTCCCTATTCCGACCACATCATCTGCCTTGACTCGGACGGTCACATCAGTGGCCAGGGGACTTTCGCAGAACTTGTGAATGCAGGAGGTTACATAACTTCTCTCTTTTCTGGTCGGTCCGACCGGATTTTCGCTCCAAAGGCCGCCAATGATAAAGAAGTCATCACAGACACAGACGAGTACCATGATGACTACGGACTAACCTACTCCAAAGAGACCCCGTCAAACACTTCTGTCTCCTCCAATGAAAGCACGTGCGTTCGCGAGAGAGAGACAGATATGAACCGGCGGACTGGGGATGTACAGCTATATGTGTACTACGTCAGGTCGGTTGGCTTGTGGGCGACACTTCTCTTTGCCTTTGCCATTGTCGGCTTCGTCTTTTCCATCTCATTCCCGAGTAAGTTTGTCCCCAACCACCTCGTGGATGTACCCCGTTTACTAATGTATTCTTCCGTCAGATGTCTGGGTTCAATGGTGGGCGGCAGCAAATGAAGTGCAACCTAACAGCAGATTGGAGTACTGGCTGGGCGTTTATGCGGTTCTCGGATTTGTTGCGATCGTTTGCTTGTTCGTCAGCTGCTGGTATGTATAGAAGTACCCTTCCCCACTCGAAAACAGTGCTGAGATGCGTGTCTGTCGACTTGCAGGCAGATGATCATCACCATGGTCCCCAGATCTGGAGAGAACTTTCATCTAGCCCTGCTTAAAACCGTCCTCAGGTATGTCTCCACCAATCGGTTCACCACTCCTCCACATACCACACCCTAACGCCCTATCTATCCTCTAGCGCCCCGATGTCCTTCTTCGTCACCACAGACTCGGGCGTCACCCTAAACCGCTTCAGCCAAGACCTTCAGCTCATCGACATGGAACTACCCATTGCGGCCCTCAACACTTTCACGAGTAATTATCTCTCCTTATTCAAACATTTTCCCCTCCACCCTCCCGAGTCTAACATGTACCTATCAGCGTTCATCCTGTGCATCGCGCAAATGATTCTCATCGGGCTGGGCTCTGTGTACGCCGCCGTCTCTTTCCCCATCGTGCTCGTGCTACTCTACTTTATCCAAAAGACGTATCTCCGCACCTCGCGCCAGCTTCGACTGATGGACCTTGAAACCAAAGCGCCACTCTACTCCCTCTTTGAAGAATCCCTCAGCGGCCTGGCCACCATCCGCGCCTTTGGCTGGCAAGACAGGTTGTATGAAAAGAGCCACAAACTACTTGACCGCTCCCAGCGGCCGTTCTACCTCCTCTTCGCAGTACAGCGTTGGCTCACTCTGGTGTTGGACCTACTTGTCGCCGCCATCGCGGTTCTACTGGTGGTGCTGGTCGTTCAGCTGCGAGGTACAGTCGCCGCCGGAGGGGTGGGGTTGGCGCTACTTGGTGTCATTCAGTTCAGCCAGCACGTCAAACTGCTCGTGACATTCTGGACGACGCTGGAGACGCATATCGGGTCGGTCGCGAGGCTACGCAGTTTTACTGAGACGACTGTGGGCGAGGACCGGCCTGAAGAAAGAGACACCCCACCCCCAGGGTGGTCATTTGGTGGGGACATCGAGTTCAGAGGCTTGGAGGCGGGTTACGGGTAAGTCATTTTCTGGCTTTTACCTGAGTCATTGTGAACGAAGAGGGATTTGCTGACAATTTGATAGGGGCACTAGAGGCCACATTCTGAAAACCATCTCCTTTACCATCAAGGCGGGCGAGAAGATTGGCGTGTGTGGGAGAACGGGAAGTGGAAAGACATCTCTTATTATGAGCCTGTTTCGTATTGCCGATATACATGGCGGTGCGATATTTGTTGATGGGGTGGATATTGCCACAATTCCGAGACGAGAGGTCCGGCGGAGGATCGTGGGTATTCCACAGCAGCCATTCCTCCTGAAAGGGTCCGTACGACTCAACGCGGATCCCTTGGGTGTGGCCTCTGACGAGGCTATTATTGAGGCGCTCGAGTGCGTTCAGCTTATAGGTCTAGTGGAGAAGAACGGCGGATTGGATGCCGACGTTGATGGATTGACCCTGTCTAATGGGCAAAAGCAGCTGTTTTGTTTTGCTCGAGCCATGCTTCGCCCTGGCAAGATTTTAGTTCTTGATGAGGCTACTAGCAGGTAAGTGCTATCTACTCCGGCTTTCGGTTCGATGACTGACCGATATGACGTTTCAGTGTCGACGTAAGGACTGAAGAGGTGATACAACGCCTTCTCCGCAAAAGATTTGCAGGCCACACCATCATCGCGGTTGCGCATAGGCTTGACACTATTATGGACTTTGACAAGGTTGCTGTGTTGGATGCGGGGAGGCTTGTTGAGTTTGACAGCCCGTATTCTCTTTTAGATGCCCCGGGTTCCACGTTTTCACGTCTGTATAACTCCTCACTAGATGTAGAGGAGGGCGAGGATAATGAGGCATTTTAAAGGCTCTGTTTTGTTCTTGAACAACAAAGTACAAAGTAGACATTTATCCAAGTTCCAGAAACCAAAAACCAGAATCTGCAATTAATCTAAAATCTGGCATCTAGAATCTAGAAACTAAAATTCAAAATTTAGATTCCAGAATAAGTTTTCTTGGAGTAAGAACCCGGATCTGAAAGAGAAAATATTGGATTCTTATTTCAGAGATGGGGTCTCTTGACATACATTCTCCTCTTCACGCCCTTTGTTTTTTTTTTTCTTTCTCGGCAGGGCTGTCACTGTTGGAAGGGGTGACCCTTCCAGAAGATGGTAGCCGCCTCCTGATTGGTAGATAGCCTAGCGTGATTCTGGCGTGGCTCCTACCCACCAAAAGGGACCAGAGATTTTCCCTGGGGCCAGAACTACCACGAAAATTGATCACCTTTTCCGTGTCACCAACAGTCACACGCAAACTCGCCTATTGTGAGCTAGCCGTATTGTCCAGCGCACATGCCACTGATTCTTCCAAGTATTAGTGGTCTGGGCGCGGTTGGCAATGGCACTTCATACCGGACTTAACATTGTCCAAGAGCCCGTCACAATGCACTGTTACGATTGTCAATTTGAACTGTTACCCCCATACATAACCCTGGGAATCGTGAAAATAACCCTAAACCCGGCAGAAAAGGTACATTGAGGAATAACTGCCACCCTGTCAAAAGCCACTCCCCCCACCATCCAGCTGCTGCAGCGCCCAGCACTGCAAGCCAGCACTGCAAACCGTGGTGGGCACCACTTCAATCTTCCTTTCAGCCTTCCTCTGTTCAACCCCCACCAATTCCTTCCAATTACACGCAACAACTGCAACAACTGCAACAACTGCAACACGTTCAGCGCAGTCAAATCGCAATTTCCACACACTTTAACAGCTGCAGGAAGCTTCATTCGATTATGCGTGATCAAAAGAGCTAACCAGAGCAATAGCGATGGCTTCACGCGCATGCGCAGGTCAGGAACCCGACTTCAGCGACGATAGCGATTTTCCGGCGCACGGTTTGCAGTCAGAAAGAGTCGATCGGCTAACTATTCCAAGGGCCCCGGGGCCACTAAGGTGGATATTGTGTGTGCCAAAGGGAAGATACGACCTTCAAAAGCGCTCTCCAAGAACACAACCACCACCAAGGCTGACTGCCCATAGCAGGGCACAGCCAAGGCGCTGTTAGTTGACGGAGTGCGCAAGTGGACCCACAGCACTGCGACCACACGCGGTCGCAGTGCTGTGAAGAAGCCCAGGGCGGCCCGGGGTGGCAGGGCAGGTGGCAGGGCCGGCAGGGGTGCTAGCAGCACATAGTTGTTGTGCTGATACGCTGACTGGGAGGCTTTTATTGTATTTTTGAACGATTCGAGCGATTTAAATCGCTGTAGTAGTGTTGAATTAACTGTTGTTCAATTGACCGCGATTGACTGTGATGGACTGCGACCGCAATTGACTGCGAAGGCGGTGTACTATTTGGGCAGGCGGTGTGGAAAAATGTGGGGTAGTGGAATGTACTACAGTTCAAATTGACGATCGTAACAGTGCATTGTGACGGGCTCTTGTCCAAAGCGATAGTGATCTTACTCATTTGATGCGCAACTTACTACGTAGAGATTTTAACCTTAAATTTCCAATTGTTCCCTCCCCTCTCAAATTGCCTGCCCTCCACGTGTATCATTTACCGCTCCCCTCAGCTATCAATCGCTCCTCCTCTCGATTCAACCATGGAGCCTCCAATACAGCTCGCGCATGGTGAAGTGGCAAGACGAGGCCGCCTCCACGTGTTCCCTTTGCTCCTGAATTGCGGCTTGCAGTTCCGCATTGGCATCTCCCCTCTCTTCTTAGACTTGCTTCCACGTTAGGGGGGGTTCCTCGCCATCATAATATGTCAGAGTAGGGGTTGGGGCGCGAAGGTTTGCCGCTGGGGAAGCTGGCGGGAACCGTAATATCAGCCTAGTATAAGCAGGGTCTGAAGTCAAGGTACGAACTCACCATACTCGGCCCTCTTTGCTTCCTATCGACACGATCCATGGCCTCGTCGAGGCGTCTGTGTCCCTCGGACGACCAATCTGGCATTCTTGCTGGCGTGACGGGGGCCTTAGGGTCGGTCGGGTTGATCAGGCTCTCCTGGAGCAGCATCTGGAGGGAGCTCTCTAGCTTGTCATCTTGTCGCTGGCAGGTTGCTGCAAGCCGTAGGTTCGGGTTTTTTATTGGGGCAAGTTCTCGAGATTCTTCCGCAGCTGAGCTGGAGCCAAAAAATGCTGCGCCGATGGGGAGAAGATAGTTGAAGAAGAAAGAAAACCGTCTTGATGTAACTTGAGAAATCCAAGACTCGCGCTTGACCAAGAGTTGGAAGTTAAGAGCAAAGGAACGCACCTGCTTATGGAAAGAGGCGGGGGTACGGTTCACCCCAAATTGGTCTTTGTTACGAAGGATGCTTCAGCTTCATAATTTGGCTTTGCTGGGCTGCAGGGTGTCTCAAGCTATGTCTCACTATCTTATCATTTTTCAGGTTAGTTTTTTTCCGCCTTGTTATAATTGACTTCTCACACATGGATGAACTCACGACAGTGCATATATGACTGCACATAATGAGAGATCATCACCATCTTATCATTTTTCAGGTTCAGTTTTTTCCATCCTTGTCATAATTAACTTCTCACGCTTGGGCGAAACTCACATGACAGCGGATATATGACTGCATGTAACTAGAGATTTCATCTAAAGTTGCGAGTCTTTTGACGAAAGATTTATAACAAAATAACAAACAGCATCAATTTTTCATTTCAATCAACATCCTCACCCTTTTACCTCCCTTTCTATGGCCAATCCTTCGTTCGAAATTATCTGAGATGAAACAACGAGCTTTTTAGTCAACTTGTCTTTTTCCCATTTGTGGGCGCTCCTAATCTCAAAGAGGTGCCACATCCGTCCTGTTTTCAGCATGGTCGCTCCCGTCATTATTGGAGGCGTCTTCGCGGCCCTTGCTGCAGTGAGCGCTGGAATTTGGGGGTTGGTGGGTAACCAGATCCCGCCGCGCAAGCCCATGTTTGCCGAAGACAAATTTCTTGGCCGTTCCGCTCTTGCTGCTTACCTCTCTCCAATTTTTGAATGCCGTTGATTGAGATTATCTAACGCTGTGCTCCTTGCTTCCCAGCTATCGAATCCCAAATCTGTATCGTCTATAGCAAGCTCCTCACGGTTCGCAATCACAACACCATCAGCTCATTCTACAAGGAGCTTGGTATTCATCCCCCGGGCCCAAGAGAGGATCCGGGAGAAGCACGTTCCCGTGTGGCCGCAGAGAGATCAAACGCGGTCATGAAGAGAGTCGCGCCCGAATATGACAGCATCCCCTCTCCTGTGATCCTGTGCGCCGAGGGAAACGAAGCTTGCCAGCTACTTTCACAGGATATGTGGCGCAGGACAATATTCTCAACGAGATTTCCAACACTTGGCTCCTGATTGATGAGATTCTGTCTGACGAGACAAAGGGGGATGTTTATGACCGTTTTTTTCTTCCTCTTGTTGAAGGTTCAAACCCGATACAAGCAATCAGTGACAAGTGCTCTTGGAATGTCGACAATTTGGGATGATTTGGCTTTGGCAAGTTCCGCAATGACATTTAGAGGTAGTTGTTTTTGTCTGGATGAATGAGAAGAATGTTGCGTTAAACGAGACTGAAACACCAAGAAACAAAAACGTGGTGCCTTGTACCCGGCGATGAGTCTTTGGGTGTGTGCTCATGTCCATTGTTTCAAGTTCAAGCGTTATCCTCAAAATGCCTAGGGCGAAGACTACCTTCAACTAGGACCTCTAGAATCTCCGGGCCCGTCAGATACAGCGGTACTATCACGCAACCCCTTCACCCCACTCAACAGCGCGCGTATAAGGAGCCAAATTCTGCTCCTTTCCGAGCGCCATTCTCTCAACAACAAAAATCACCTCCAAGCTTCTTTTTTGTCCAAGATGTCGTCTCTGGGGCCGGATGCAACACGCCAGGCGTCTCGGTAAGCTGAAGCTCATAGTGCCAGGGCCAGTCACGACAATGACGCAAACATTGCCATTCCAGACACAGAGTCACAGGCCAGCTCTGGTTTCATAGGCCGCGGCTCGGCAGCGTCGGGGGCGTCAGATAGTTGGAGGGCCAGAGAGCAGTTCAGGGCGGAACGGGACAAAGCGGCGCTCGAGCAAGCTCGACTTTCTCACATCGCTGAAGATGGCGAGCTGTCTCAGCAGGAGGACTGTGGCGCAGAGCCTGTCCGCCGCTTGCCTCGACGAATGCCTATCCCGCGCTCCATCCGTTCGGGTCATACGCATGACGAAGAGTTCTCCCACCCTATCCCACCAGACACGCGACCCCATCATCCGCCCAGCCTCAGCCCAAATCCTCCCTTAATGAGCTCAATCCTAGACACTGGGAGTCCGACACGCACGAGCAACCTCGCCAGCGACAGGGCAGGCCCGATGCGCAAACGCGCTGTGGCAGCCATGGGGAGCCAGACCAGGAACCCAGATGTGTGACGCTTGGGACGCGACGGGATGCTATGGCACTTTGTGGGCAAGATGGTGAGGTTCCAGTGGGCACGCAACGCCTCGGGTGTGTGGGGGTCTGCGGCCGCGCTGATTTGCAAAATTTCCATTTTGGCTCTAGCTTCCGTGCTGTCCACGGTACCGGCGATATCGCCTTCTGCGGTGGGCAGTCTTGCTGGTGGCGCCTTTTTGCTTGCCGCTGCCGTGCCCGCGTTACATTGGGCTGCAGGAGCAGCAAGCGCGTCGGCCTCGTCAGCCCGCTGGAGACTGTGCACATACGCCCCTCAGGTTGGCGCCGGCTGGTGACGGACTGGGTTGACTGCGCCATCGTATACAGCGCCAGCAACGCCAGCAGCAGCGGCACCGCAAACGATGGCCCAACTCTGCCCTCGGAATTCCCCATTGTCAAGTTGGAGCTGGTGAGCCTTAATCTCGACACAGCAATACGCATGGCTGCCGATGCGGCCCAGGTGATTTGAAGCAGCCAGGGCGAGGATCAGCACTCTCGATGACGCGACGCTCGACCTGGCTACCAGGCTGGTGCATGACCAGCTTGCCCTTGTAGAGCTGCTGGATGAGATGGTCCTCTTTCCAGCCGAGCCGGACGTTTGGTGGCAGCGCATTGTGGCTAGACTCCCTGGAGGCAGGCCTCGCGTGTCCTGTCGGCCGCCGAAGCCCACGGAAGCCATCTTGCTCCGGGGCCCGAACCAAGGTCGCTGTTGTTGCTGACGAAGCAGACTGTATACCCCTTATCACAATATAAGTACGATGGAGCATGGCACTTGCCTTTCATCCGTCTTCAGAATATCATTAAGCTTCACTAAAATATCAACGCCTTCAACTTTAAGATTTAAGCACCTGAATCGCATCTTTCAACATTTCTGCAGTCAATACCAACAATGACCACCACTGTTCTCATCACAGGTGCCAACCGGGGCATCGGAAGGAGCATCGCCACCATCTATCTTCAACGCCCCTCCCACACCGTCATCGCAGCCATCAGCGATGTCACGTCCCCAAGTTCCGTTGAGCTCTTGAACCTCCCCAAAGCCGTGGATAGCAAGTTGATCTTTGTACAAATCGATTCCGCCTCCGATACCGACGCCGAAGACGCCGCCTATACTCTCAAACAAGAGATTGACCACCTGGACATCCTCATAGCCAACACAGCCATCTGCGTCTACAACGAACCCAAGACCTTCCGCGACCAGCTCGAGATCAATGTTCTCGGCCCGGTCAAACTGTTCAAGGCGTTCTACGAGCTTCTCAAGGCGGCCGAGGAACCTAAGTATAGTGCACTTATTAATATTTGCCAAAGAAGCTAGCCTTGAATGAATCAGCTCTTTAAGGGAACAACTTCCACTGACCTCATAACATCTACTTGTTTTTTTCAGGCCATCTCTTGAGCAGCTTCTTATATCAGGAAGAATTCTTAGGGTTACAGTGTAGGTCACGTTCCCGCAGTCAAGAGAGCTACCCCGGCAGTGCAGTTGGTTCGACACGATCTCACGCACCCACAAGACAGAGCTCCTCGCAACAAAGGTCGGATAGCAGGATCACCTCATACGTGGTACAAGAGCCGAGGCTGATCGCGACAAGTCTGCTGTCTCAGAAGATGATAATGAAGATGGAAGATCGAAGTCAATCGTACGAGAAGGTGATGAACGGCAAAGTGTATCAATTCCAAATCATCGGTCTTCCAAAAAGTTCAAACCGATAATTCTTTTAAGGTTGGTTAAAGAAGGCAGCAGGGGGCCTTTTCAGAGCCTGAATTAGTCCTTTGCGTCACGGGCCATTTCTCGATGCAAGGAAACAAGCTGTCCAGGAGAATATCTTTAGAATAGAAGCCTGAAGGATTAGACACGCTCTCAGAGGGTAGCGAGACTGTAATATGCTCTTGAAACTCATCATCAAGCAGAGTAGTGCACGGGGCTAGTGGGACTGTCCGAGACGAAATTCTTAGCCGAGACAATATCCATCGTCGCGTATAGTGTTGTCACATGCTGAAAACTGTCTGTATTGTCTTTGACACCCTGGATTGGGCAATCCTGGCCGTCGTGGTCGCTTAACTCGTGGCTCCCCGAGGATAGGGCCCCCAAGTGCTAGGAGGTCAGTGACCCCCCTCTCCTAGCTACTGTTGGGGCTAGTGCCATAGGGTGCATCGAAGAAGAACTGGAGGCCAAGCCATCAGCACAGTTGATCATGGCTTGTACGGCTTGCCCTCTTCATTTATATGGCTAATTAATGTTAGCCTGTTAGAGAGGGGCACCAGGGCTATATAGGGCCCAGCCAGTAGCAATCCTCTCCACATTGCCAGCAAGATGATCTGGCAAACGCTCCAATGCTATATCCTTGACGGTAACTTTGGAGGCACCTATGATCATTTGCTACCTGCTTGACTAGAACCCCAAGGCCGCATCCGAGCATGACGACGTGCGGGCTTCGCGATTCGCTCAGCGTCCCCACATCCCCTTGGACCCGCGACGACCGACGCTGAACGAGAGCACAGGGATTCTTTGCAAAGGGGGCCATCGCCATCGCTGTCAAGCAAGGGGAACAGATACAGCTGGCGGCCATGAAATTGGTTGCTAAACAAGGTCTTAATATCTTCAGTCCCGTTTTCTGTGTCACCAGCGGCGACACCTACTACAGCGATCCTATTGTGGTAATGTCAAACCTCCCCAAGTTGACGCTGGCAAGAATCAAAATACCCCATTCAAGGTCTGTTTTCATGATAGCCTCGGTTATTTTCTAGGCCATTGTCTAGCTCCTGTCGTCGTCCTTGTCCCTTAGTTGCGATGATGTCGTTCGTAGGAATGATGTGCCTTGTCGAGGCAGGCTATGCTCTTTCGCCCGCTTCCGAAACCGACTGGTACTATCGATGGCCGATTTTACGAATAGCCGCATCTGCCGAGGGAGAGAAATCTTCGAATCGGGGTCGAATGGAGACCTTGTGATATAGCAAACATACACACGAGCCAGGCTCTGAGCAGCAAGTATACGAGTTGATTGTGGTGTGGTAACGAGAGATGCAGATGACAGGGGTCTCCGCAGCCCGCCCCATCCAATCATGACAGCTCACGGAGGAAAAAAAAAAGCTCATAGTCAGTAATATACGCGCAGGGCCCTTTACTTGCATCACATTTCTGCACCTGACTGGATTGTGCAAGTACGAATCACAGCTCGAGTTCCAGGTAAGGCTCCAGCGGCAGCGTGCCTCGACGGTCTGTGAAGGGGATTTTAACTTGCTGCCCACCGCGGTTGTGCCCTCCATTGTGTACCCCCCCCTCCCACGCCCCCTCCTCGTTGGTTCCTATCGCCAGCACTCATGTCGGCCCTATCAAAAGGTAGGGTAGGTCACAGGCACTATGCTGGCACGACCTCGACCTTCTCAATCTCTTCGATGATGCCCCCCCACCAGCAAAAGCTGGCCGAAGTCTCCGTCTCGCACTCCCTGTTCAGATCCACGCTCAAGAGGAGGTTCCCCGCCGCTGCATCATCACATCATCACGGCCGTGTGGAGGAGCGTGGGATGCCCTGACGTTTCATTAGGTGCTCGGTAAAGGTCCATGTCACAGCGTCATCCTTGTAGCCGCCACCCCTGGCGATTTTCAGTATGCAAGTGATCTTGGTGAAGTAGTCGACCGTGTGCGTGTCTCTGACCTCCCAGCTGAGGCTGGCCCGCACGTTGGCGGGAAGTAAATTGCCCGAGTCAATGCCGAGCTCGGCCACCTTGGCCGTCTCGTGCGTCACCTCAACTCAGTCGTAGTATGGGGTCCCCTTGGGGGTGGTATGAAGGGCTAAGGGATTGGGATCTTACTCATCGTCGTCGTCGTTGACATCCCCAGGATAACTAAAGCGAAAGGTAAGAAAGCCATTTAATGCGGTGCTTACGGGCATCGGTGGTGCTGCCAAACTAGGACTTGAGCACTGTGAGCGTCGCATCGTTTCCATTGCCCAAGACCCAATGCCTGGGCAATCCCCATGATGTTGACGCGTAAAAAGAGGTGAATCTTTACGGTGGTGTGAGTGGGCGTCTTTTGTAAGACATGACGTAATTTTTCGCCCTCCTTGTTGCGGCCCTTGAACGACCGGCCCTCCCGGACTAAGGGAATCTCCCACCCCATGGGGTAACTGCTTATTGTCGTCATGTATGTCATAAATTTTCGGGGCTATTAAGTGGTTTCTTGTTTTCTTTCTTGGTGTAGCTTCATGAAGGAGAGCACTAGGAGTTGTGTTCAAGTAATGGTCGCCTACTTACCCACCGTAAACCCGATGAGGGTGTCTCGGTGACTCTCAATGGTTCTGCGGTAGACCTGGTGTCAAAAAATAGGTTCGGACTGATAAGCTTTTATACAGCATCGGTCCCCGACCAAAGTAACACGCCCCCTTCGTCTGCAGGACGCGGTTTTAATACCGTCCCATACCCCTCCTGTCACGGGATACCGCTTACCCGCCGAGGGTGGTCCTCTCTGATGCCGCAATCGTCGAGGTTGTTTCAGGGTTTGATATCCGGGCCTGGGACTAGCGGAAGCTCGACCTTTACACCAATATTATTTACCAATCGGCTAAAAATGAAGAGGAGGTGACACTCTACTCATTAGGAAGCATGGCAGCACTTCCAGGTTGGTCGGGCAATAAAGGGCTACCGCGCCTGAAAACGATATAAATGTAGTACTTCTTCTACCTACCCAATTACCAACCAATCTACCTACTAACCGTACTCCCAGAATAAAGTTACTAAACTAGCAATATTTAGCTGGCAATCAGATGTCCTGTATAGCTGACAAAGGTCAAATTGCTTAATAGTAAGGTGCGTCAGTTTCATTCTGCCAAGTTTCAGAAGTGTTTAAAGGCTTACACCGGCGCTACTAACGCTGCCCGTCTGGAAGACCCTTGAGAGTCCCGACTATTAAATCAAAGCCTTTCGGAAGAGTCGACAGAAAACTGTTGCAGGTGTCCCACCTGTCACTAGCGCCATGGACTCCCCGCTGCAGCTGGCACAGGCCAACTAGTCCCTGCGCAGGGCCAGCCCACCACCATTTGCCCATTCCAAGCTCCGCCTTCCATTTCCTTTCCTTTCTTTCCATAGAGCAATTTACAGACCTTTTGCCCACATATTTTTTATGTCTGTTACTCGATGCAATGAATAAAGATAAAATAAAAATTGCCGAAATCATATGCGCTAAGAAGTTATAAGTTTTTCAATGTCACTAGTGAGCACTCATGGTAAAAGAGGCTAGCAAGATACGCACGTTCCTCAGGAAATTTGAGCTCATAAGCGGCTCAAAAGAACCTAAGATTCAAACTAAGCAAAGCCTAAGCTAGGCATGAGCCAGGGTAAACAGTGTCACGTGGGCTGTGCCAAGGTACGGATGCCTAGATTCGTTTCATATAACTGCGTATTTTATAGGTGTGGTTGTGTGACATGTAAGCTCAACTGCTTTTGTTCATGTTGCCGAAACTATCTGACAGCATAGCTAACTCGAGACCACGTGCTATCCTCGATTACTCATGTTTTCAAAATACCACCATCCCATGAACACGAAGCGCGGCTGCCTCTGGTAACATTAACGTAATTCGGTTCTTTCGGACGATCACATTACGGAGGACCCGTGAAGGCTTGCTTTTGATTAGATACCTTAATTTTGGAGGTAAGTTCTGAGGTTCTTCAAGTTGTCCACTGAGCTCATCAAGTCCTAGATATCTAGCTTCATTATTAAGTGATGGGTCATGTTTTTATTCAACATCCAAAGGCCATATAACGAAGTTGTTAGTCTAAAATATCATGCCAAGCCCGATGACTTTACCTTAGTCATGACACAAATATTTTGTCGGTCAATTACTACCTCAGTCTAGCCCCGCTGACCATCGGTGCATATTCCACAACCCCCCATGACGGCCTCACCAGGTGCCGATTAGCACGAGCAGTAAGCGTCATTGTGACATAGAATTCCACCTACCACACCTCGTGATTCCCACTTATCGTGGACCTACATCGCCACTGGAGGAGTGATAGGTTCAGGGGACAGAGGACGTGGTTGTCTTCATCTGTAGATGGATCCGGAATAGGCCTTTACGTCAGCTCCCGTCGTGATTAAACTTGGCACTGTTGGGAGCGTGGGGGGGTCGTACATACGGATAAGAATGACGGGTGCAAGCTCGTTGAGGTAGGTGGGTAGTTGGTCGAAAAGTATAAGAAGTTGGTCATGGAAACAAAATTGTAGAAAGAATTTGACATCACAGCCACATTATTTAGTGGAATCTGCACATTAATACTTGAAGACAGAAAATCATATTCAATCCAAAGAACTACAATATGAACGCCCTTCTCTCGACCGCCTTGATGGCATTCCTCACATACTCGTCCCTGTCGGCTGCGTCTCCTATAGCGTCATATGTGAAACCGGACACGGCGACCACATCGACCTCAGCTGCCGGGGCTCCCACATTTTCGCCGCTCACGCCGGCCGAGATCAAGGACTTGCAGACGGAGCTAATCCTCGCGGCCTCGTACAAGGACAAGGAGCAGGTGCTGTTCCCCCCCGGCAACGGCGGGAGCGCCAACAACGTCTCGTTCCAGTTTGTCAACAGCCCGGGCACCCCCCCTCAGGACGGTAGCGTTATCGTAGGTAGCGTTGACTCGATCCCGGGCCTGATCGGCACCAACGTGGCTGCGGCGATCGGCTTCATCGGCCCCTGCGGCCTCAACGTGCCCCACCTGCACCCGCGCGCCAATGAGTTCCTGACCGTGGTCAACGGCACATTGATCGGCGCTTTCCTGCTCGAGGAGGACGGCATGTTCGCCGGGGACATTCCCCAGGTCGCCATGACGCTGACCAACTTCACTGGCATGCTCTTCCCCCAGGGTCACATCCACTGGCAGTTCAACCCGACCTGCGAGCAGGCCGTCTTCGCCGCCGCCTTCGACAGCAACGACGAGGGCCGCTTCCAAGTCGCCCAGACCTTCTTCTCCTCCATGCCGGACGACGTGCTTACGGCCTCCTTGGGCAATCCCAGTTTCCTGGGACCGACCCAGCTCGACCAGCTGCGCGGGCTCATCCCTGAGGCTTTCGTCGTTATGGTGGACAGCTGTGCTCAGGCTTGCGGCATCTCCACTACCTAGGTGGTCGGGAACTACTTACCATGTCTCTAGAGGGAGAGAGCATTGGGGCATAGTTAGCCTGAGAAGATTTTGCTTATGTTGATGATGGGAAACGCAGGTATTACATTGGGTCTAGAGTGCGATCGTTGAAATCATTATTGTTACGGCATACGTATTAATTGTCATGTCACTCAGCTGGTAATTACTCGATAGTACACTCATTGCTCATAATTAGTTGTCAATTTCATAAGCCAAATTCTCGTGTTTAAATTGGGTCGGTCCTAGCATCTCTTCCTAGTAAGACACCGCCTACTAAAACAAAGCATAGAATATGAGGATATGAAAGCTGACGCGAGATAGCATGTGACAACATGTGACAATGATGTAGCTAGAGTATGTGACTGTAGTATATGGTCTCGCGAATTCTATTATATATCAGTAGATCAACTTATAGACCCACTAATACCCAATCCAATCATGCTTCTGGCATGAATTTTCATGGCATCACCCATCTCGCATGCCGTTGCACCCAGCAACACGTAAAATGCAGATTTCATCGTATAACTGATGGGAGGCATCCTAAAAAGGAGAATTTACATACCGCAAGAGATGCGTCGCCGATATTCTTCTGTACCGTCCTTTGGTGAATCTTGCATCTACGCATAATGCTCATGCTTCGCCCCCGTAATGAGTTGGGCTGATTGAACAAACTAGTGGGCTAGCGTCAAGTGGGAAGGCAACAAGCAGGGCTGCATATACTTGTTATTATCATTTGTCAATGTCGAAACGAGTACCTTTCTAGCCACGCAGACCACGATTCTTCAACCACGGCAGTGACCGCCAAACTGCCGTAGCTCGAGATTCCAACAGTACCTGTGTCTCATTTACGCGCGCTGAAATCATGCCCAACAACCTCTCGGCCTCTCGCTTCTTGTCATCAAGTCGAGCTTGAAGAGCGGTACGGAAGAGGATACTTTGATGAACCAAGCTTACCATATTGTCTTATGACCGGACTGTCTTCGGAGAATGAACGGTGATTTGTAAACGACCTCTTTTCGGACTTTGCAATTGTCGTATCGACGCTAGCTAACCATGCAGTGCCCCAGAGAACCGGCTCCGCTACATGGACCTTGGGCACCGATGCAGGTACTAGGAAGGAGGTACGAGGAAATTATGATACTTAAGTAGCTCTATGCTTATAACTAAAGGTTAGTTCTAGCTTCTTCTAAAATTATAATATTTCAAAATCTTTGATATTTTCCAAGCTTTAGATAGCTCTATCTTTATAACTAAAGGTTAGCTCATCTTGGAAACATGATAGTTCAATTGCCCTTAGGAAGTGTTATATATTGGGTTTTCTAGTCTTTTTTACCTTATAATGTTAGGTGGTTTTATTATCCTTCCATCTTATTTAAACATCTAAACATGACTGCACGATGAATGCTCCGTTGGCTGCGATGGGTTAGGGACCCAGCCTGCGCTGTAAATCCCCGTGGCTCAGACCACCTCCCTAACAGCGAGATAGTGCGGCCCCGCAGAATACCGCCGATACCTTAACATCTGCATGTACCTTGCTGTTAGTACAAAAATGCGGCCCTTGCGGTCCCTGCCGGCCCACCTCCGTTCCACTTCCGGGCCCGATTGATCATATGGTGCCATCTATCTTTCTTTCTTTTGTGGAAGAGTTTTCCTGTCAACTGAGCAGCCAGGTTGGTCTGTATTGCTTCGTTTGCTGTGTCCTTCTTTTCCTTCTCTTTCCTTTTATTCTGGGTCGTAACTGCTCTTTGTTACGGCTTCGTCTTCATCTTCTTCATCTTGCTTTGCATTCTGCGTTGCTTTTCCTTTGCTTTTAGCCATGCGTATCCGTTTTACGGTCCCTTTTCTATCTTTAATATGCCTCGACGACGCCGTGCCCCTGTTGCAACTCCAGAAAAGCGGTGTAGCCATTGCCACAACAATAAGCCACTTAACACGTTCGACACAAGCCGGGCCGGTTATCTGCTCGCAACCTGCCGTCAGTACCTTGCAAGGCGGAGGAAGAACCGTGTTGTTGCTAATAATAATAGTCGGCATATTACCTAGGCCCATAACGCTGAGGCGCTCGATGCAGCAGAAGCCATTGCTAGTTATGCAGAACCCATTACGCACGGGAGAGCCGAAAGGTTGGATACCTATGAACGGGGTAGAGAACATGGAGATACATAACCTCAAAGGCATGGATGTTAAGTATACCCATTGCAACACGTTACACTGGCAAGGCAAGAAGCTTACAGTCTATTCTTTCACAAAGTCTTTTCATTATGGTATACTAATACTGCTGGCAAGTCTTACGGCCGGTGTTGCTATCGATGAATGCCGGGGCGGGGTGCTGTAACAATCTATGGCGTCTACTGCTAGAATTGCTAGCACTGCTATGGCCTGTACTGCCCTGTCCGCCAGCCTTTGCGAGTCTGGAGTGGGTCCTCAGTATCGGTAGTGGCCATAATTTGTCTCGGCAATGGAGCCAGGAATGTCGCCTGTGCCCGCGATGGGTTGACCCTCAATGGGCTGGTCGTTGTCTACCACTGCGAGCAAAATCAGTCACTGCAAATACCCGCTGAATAGCCCAAAAATTGGTAGCGCACGCCTCCAATTGCACTTACTGCTTGCGACAATGGGTATTTTCTGGCCGTAGATAGCCGCGCGGTGTGGCAAGTGGCGGTGTCGATCGCTATGGCGGATGGCTATAGGGAAGTGTGTGGGAGGTAAATTGTTCTAGCGAAAAGAAAATGGGTTTAACTCTGGCCTGGGCTTTTACTGCCGCTAATTGGCTTACAATTGGCCGTAAATTTTCACTTTTTCACGCTAAAAGTCGTTTTTTACTCAAATATTCCCCCCACGGATCCAACTGACACCGGCCGAAGGCCGGCACATCCCCTAGTTATACTATAGTGTAACTACTTGTGTGGGCACGCACGTACATAGTTGTGTGGGTGGCTGCGTGGGCGGCGCGATTATACTTACTAGCTATGGCAACGCTATTCAAGCCGTAACTTGCGAGGAGTATTTGCAGCAAACGTAGACGACACGGTATGGATGTGGACGCTGTGCATAACCAATAAGCGACGCAGTGGTTCTGTCAGATTAGTCACGTGACCACCTGACGCGCCCAACAGAATTTTCCAGCGCGCGGGAGGCACAGGAAACACACAACGAATTGAACAAGATTGACCCAATTGATCAAAGTGCTGGTTTCCAACAGGTTCTGCCGCCGAGACGCTTCGGAGCCTGTCCGCCCACGTTGCCGTTTTGAGCTTCCGCTGGTTCTCCTCTCCAAACTCCCGCGTACGACCTCGGTACAAAAAAATCCCAAAAAATTTCGAAGACCCAGTACTATACTCGGAACGTATGGTTCATGGTAACTTATTTGGCCGAGAAAGCAAAGCAGAGGTACTTATTCAAAACAGCAGGCGATTGCTTCAGGCACTTAATTACATAATGTTTTTATTTCTCGTTATTGCCAAGTTTCGATATTGCGGCAGCCGAGCGAACCCCTTACCATGTACATATACTCTCTAGGTGCGAGCAAGTGCGAGCGAAGAGAGGGGCGGACGCGCCTGTTGCAAGGTAAAACCATCCTATGTTGACCGAAAGCATTGTAGGATTGATTTTACGCGTAGATGAGGGATCTTGTTTCTGGTCTATCGCTATTACGATAATAACGCACCCAAATCGATGTAAGGCGGCTTTGCTACTCGAAGCTAGGAACTAACATCGCTTAGTGTACCCGCAGCGGTTTGGGATTGTCATATTGGAGGTGGGGAGAACCAAGCCGCTGGACGATGCGATGAGTCTGACTTTGTACGGTGGGGCGACGCACATTGACTGTCGTGTGAGGCTCGGCGTAGCTAATTGGGCATCTTCCCGCTTCTACTGATCCGACATGGATCTTTGGGTGACAGACTCGGCTCGGACTTTTTGGATCGGATCACTGGCAGTGCATTTGCCCCTTTCATTAGCGGTGCCAAGTCTTACCGTTCTCACAATGGTTTCTTCCCCTGCAAGATCCCCTGGTAGCCCTCGGTCAGAATTTTCTCTCCAAGGGTGCAGCCGCCCCAAACCCATTTCGCATTTTTTGAAGAGATTCTGAGCTTTCAAACCATACGTTACCGATACGTCGCCAGGCGACCCAACATGGCCAGCAATATATCGGTATACGTGGGGATTTGGAGAGATCACTCGGAAAATGGCTTCGATCAGGTCACTCTTACCCTTCCGCTCAGATGGGGTAACATTGTGATCTCGGGTCTTGCACTTCTGGTTTCTATGGCCGGGGGCGCGACGTGGAGGATATTCGCATACATTCTCCACCAGGTCCGCGTTCGACACGCAACGCGATCCAACCCATTTCAACAGCAAGTACAGACTCTACTCCGAAACAACGTCACTCCGATATCCGCGCTGGCCGATTCCTTCTGGATATGCCTCGCCTGGGCCCAGACTCCGTATTCGACGGTTCGGACTCTCCTCCTTCCAACATCCATCGCTGCGTTTATCATCACGTGTTTTGGACTCTTCAGCATCTTTGTCTCAACTATCGCAACGCGCAGCGAATCCTACGTCAACGTCTTGGCCCGTCCGGGGGAGAACTGTGGCGGCTGGGACTTCAACTGGGCGGCCGTTAATTTTGACCAGTCACTTCCAATCTCGGTTGAGACCTCCCGGGCCAGGGTTGAAGACGCACAAAATGCCCGGGCATATGCAACTTGGTTCTACTCGAGAGCAAGACAGCCCCTGGCAGAAACAAACACCATGTTCCCCGTGCCGAGACTGCCATATGTGATCTCTAAAGGTCCGTGTCCGTTTCTAGGGGAGGGAAGGTGTTTGTCCAACGAGACATCTACACCGAACACGACAATTCTCCTGGACACAGGACTTTTGAATTCTCATTTCCATCTGGGTATTAACGCGCCGCCGAGTGATCGGTCGGGTGTGAGACACCGTATGGCCTGTTCTCCTATTGATATCACCGACAAGATTAAGCCCCTGGGAGAAGAGAATGGCTACATCCGATTTGACATCTCCGAAGTCGTCAACCAGACCGATCCCATCACCTTTGCTGCAAATCCGGAGCCCTTGTCTACCGGCTATAGCACCAAGTATGTCCCAGCGCGCCGAGTTCTTTTTTATTCACCCCTCCCCACCACAAAACGGCTGCAGCTAACTGCCCTCGAGATGTTTTTGGTGGTCCGGTGCCGGACGGCACGCCCAGTGGCCAGAAAAGCTGACCATGAATGATGACTCGGACATCACGGTCTGCTTCGTATCACAAAACTCAGTTCGATATTCGGAACCAGTCTACGATCCCTTCTTCCTGGCGAATGGGACAAAGTATTCTGCCCCTTTCTACTATGGGAACAACTACTTTAACGTGCTGGCATGCGAGCAGCAGGTGCAGTTCTGCAACCTAGTCAACGGTCTCTGTTCTAACCTTACCCACGCCGCAAAAGCATATGAAGAATCGATCGCGGGATTGAACCTCAACTTTGACCAGTCCACCGCTATCAAGCGATCCGCTCTCCTGTTGGGCCTGACAGACGTCGGAGCAATGGGGCTCGCAACCCTGGGGGCATCGGGACTGCTGGCTCGGGAGTCTGTCTTTGAGGACACAAGGTCGCTGCGGCTCTCTCCGGACCAATGGGAAAAGGAAGTGCAGCTCTGGTTTGAGTCGAGGCTTGCTTTATTGCAAGCGCATATCATGCGGTTTCTCGGTCGCATTGATAAGACGAGTCCGATCTACGAGAGGACCCTGGTATATCAACCCTACGATAGCCTCCCGCCCGGCGAGGAGCGAGACGCCGTCTATAACAGCTGCAACAATATGCGGATTACGACGGCAGGGCAATACCAAAACTTCAGGTTCTGGGTCGTCATGATCGTTGTTATATTCTCCGCCCTCATTGTCGCCGTCAGCATCTCTCTCTCGACGCTGATGAAGATTGTTCGCCGTACCTGGGTGACTAAGGACGGTCGCGCGCGGGAGCTTGCGAGAGACTTCGACAGTCAGTACTGGTTGCTACGGATGGCGCTTGAGGGCACTGGCATCGGGCCGTGGAGGAGAGGCGGCAAGAAGACGGATTCAAACATTCCCGTAGTCGACTATGTGCAATCCCTTTCGCCGCCGAGCACAGATTACGGGATTGACGAGTTCTACAAGAACTGAAGGTCAGCTACAACGCATAGCGTGTTATCACGAAGAAGATACCGGGAGATGCACTGTAGAGAGTGATGCTGCTGGAACCGGGATGGTACATTTTCCGCCTAATGTTAAGGCGCAGAGCGAGATCGCCTAGGGCGAGCAAGGTGTATTACGGAGCATCGTTAAGAGCAGCAGACGTTGTTGTGAACTTCTATCCGGTTGTGAGTTCCTGTCCGGGCCCCTCGCAGGGGATTGCGAATCGGTGTCTAAAATGCACTTAAACTTTCCTTCACTTCAGGCGACCACGCTGGGATCCGCGGGTCTGCCTTGGTATGTTTTCATTCTCTTCTCTCCAGTGGCGGGACTGGAACCGGCAGGTTCCTCATGGCGATACCCGGCACACAACCTTTCTACTCCTTACACGGCCAGAAACACATCACACCACAAACTTCCAGTCGGAGAAAATTTGATTTGTGTAGGTCAGCGAAGATACTGGCGATATGTGGTAAATAGCTGCGTTAGCGTTGACATTGGCGTTGTTGGAAGATGGAGCGGCATGTTGAAAATGCTGGCCTTAAAGATGGAGGGGTATCTTCTAGAGGGCCACATAGAGGGCGGGTGTCCTTGGCCTGGCTCAATTGAGCGTGGATTAATATAGCGATATTGACAATAATGGCAAATTTTAACGATTTTAGCGATTTGACGTGACTTTGTATAAGATGTGACTCGCACGCTTTCAAATATCCAGGCCCGGTATGTAGGTAATGCAGGTGACAATGGATTTGCTAGCTTGCTAGTTAGGTCAGAAGGCGCTTTTGCAGCCCTTACGAGTACGGCCTGTCTATGTACGCCACCTTTATCCGCTACGAGGAGGAAGAGTACCCACCGGCACTGTCGTTGCTGTCGGCGTAGCCGCCCCTGAGGCAAGTCATCGTAGCGGTCCTGCTGGTGTGGTATATCCGCCAGTGGAAGAGGAAAACGGGCCCCGCCCCGCGGCTGCGACGAGTCCATCACGGGCGCCGTCGCGCCGGAAATCATCTCGTTCACTAACTTCCAGGGGGCAGGTCGGGTATTTGAATTATCAGCTAGAATGAACCTTTTATGCTTGAGCGCTCTTTTCCTTTGCTGGATTTTGGTCTTTGTGATGTGGACGAAGAATCGCCGGGCCTCAACGTCTGCGATCGTACCGCCTAATCTCGGCCGGACATCGTCTATCGTCTATCGTCTATTCGTCCACTCCAACTTTAGCAAGGTTAGGGTGAGAGACGAAATTCCTGCCTAGCAGGAAGAAGCCCTCGGCAGACAGTTACGTGGGTGCCGGCAGTAGCATATTTATTCGTAGCGCGGGGTCCGGCCAATAGGAATTATTCCATATACAAGGTCTATTGCGGAGAGCCGGGAGATGGCAGAGAGCGAACAAGCAATCTAGCGAGGTTTTCGGCAGCCTCGCCGAACTTAGGCTTTTATAACCGAATGCTGGCCTGCCCACTCCTTCCCGCTTGGCTTTCTCTTTCCTCACCTCCACCCTTTCTGACTGCAAAACGACATCTCCCTCTGCGTTCGAAACCGCCAAGATGAAGTTTTTCACGCCGTCTCTTGGGCTTTTGGCCGCCTTTATTGCGCATACCCAGGCAGGCCTTCGCTTCCCGTGCTCGACCTTGACTACCCAGCGGCTCGACCCAGCTGCCCAGCCTGGCGCCCTCCCGTCTGCTCATCTCCACATGATTGTGGGAGGCAATGCGTTCAACGCCACCATGTACATTTCCAGAGCAGGATCTCAGTCCTAGGACTAGCTAACAAGCCGTTCTTGCTTCATAGGGAGGGCGATGTAGGGGCTAGAGCAACCTGTACTACTTGCCAGGTTCGTCTAAACACCTGCTCTAAGTTCAGCTGCTCCGATACTAACATATGACCTATAGATGGCGGATGACTTTTCGAATTATTGGGTGGCCCATATGTACTTCAAAGACCCTAAGAACGGCACCTATCACCGTGTCACGCCAAAGCCCGTGCAACCTCTTTTGGGGGGTTCAAACGGCGCCCAGGGCGGACTAACGGTCTACTACACTCAATTCGACTTATCGAAGGACAACCTGCCACGGCAGCCCGTCAAGGCCTTTCCACCAGTGAGTCCTAAATGCCTTTACCTTTCTGTCGAGTCCTAATCCGTGGATTTTCCACCTTCTAGGGCTTCCGTATGACGGTCGGCAGTCCCACCACGACGACTAAGCCGCACGCCGGTCTCAGCTACCAGTGTATGGCAGGGAGCAGCCGTGGTACAATTGTTTCCAACTTCCCCACGGGGAAGTGCAGTAACGGCATCTTTACGACCCACCACTTTCCTCCGTAAGTGAAATCCGGTCCCATCCAGGACAGATTGCTGACGGTATGGGAACTAGATGCTGGGATGGCAAGAGCCTCGATAGCCCAGACCACCAGAGCCATACATACAACACCGTCACCAGCGAAGGATTCACCAACGCGCCCGCCTGCCCCGCTAGTCACCCGGTCCGTGTGCCTCAGGTTACTTTTGAAATTGAGTGGGATACAACCAAATTCAACAGCCTCTGGGACCCGGCTAAGGATAAAAACCCTTTTATGTGGTCATTTGAAGGCAATGGTGCAGGCACTCACGCCGACTACATGTTTGGGTATGCAACGTTTTCTTGCTTTCTTGTTTTGAAGTTGACGGCTAACCTGGGATTTGGTGTAGATGGAAGGGCGACTCGCTACAGCGCGCCATGGATAAGTCCGAGTGCTTCTATGATGGCTGTGGCACTATCACCAAGCAGGCCATGGCTCAGGCGAATAAGTGCACGGTGAAAGACTTTATCAAGGAGGATATTGATGGCTGTATGTGGATGCCCTCTTGTATAAGACGAAACAACTACTAACTTGTTTTTACCCAACAGGGCAAAAGTTCCTCCCAGGCATGGCTGCCAGCGCGAAGGTTTAGGGGGATTTTTCCCGCTTAAACTATTTCGTTCACGCTTGCACTTTTTGGACATAGGTCCACCCTTTCCCGACTTTCTTTGAGCGTCACACGACGTGTTCGCAAGATTTTATTCCAATATCACTTAAGGTTTTAGTTTACGAACGACTAAGTCCCAGAACTGGAAATAACAGGCCAGGGACCGTTAGGAAGGTGTGATAGTGTTGCATGGTGCGATCAGACAGCGCTGTGGCACCACTGTATAGTCTGGAGCTATAGGGATGAGTTCTCTAGCAAAGCCAGGGAGCGACAGCACACAATATAATCATACGCTTCCAGTCTCATTGAACCAGAGTGCAATACTTCTGCCAATATTCTAGATCGAGTCAACTCTTTATAGCCAGCGACTAGGAGAATAGCGCTATTTAACTACCTTTAAGGTATAATAGTTATTACGCGTAGTTAGAGGGTCATGGGGTTGAAAGGTGGAAATAGAAGATTGAAGTAGTAGCTTACAGTGGTGAGCGCTTGTAGCTGGATATAGGCGGTGAAACTTGTGTAGTATGAGCCGTTTACTATTGATAATACAATATTGCTAGGCTGCATTTGTGGGGCGCGTTTGAAGGAAGTGGGTTAGCCTAGAAGCGGGGTGGAGAATAGGATTGTGCCTCAGTTATGCTGCGTTGTTACTCGCCTCATAACCAGGAGACTTGTGAGGAATTGGACATGGGTGAGAATGTTTTGGATAGCTAATGGTAATGACAAGGTAGCTGATATAGGTGTTGTTTGAAGTGGCATTCTCAGCCTGGAAGTAGCTAATCGACATTATCATACCATCTTCTTTAGCCTTCTTGAAGATGACATTGAGAAGATTCTCGCCTTAGTATAGGCCAAAGACCTTTTCCAAACTAGTAACTATATATTGAAGGCGCCATCATACTTAATGTAATGGACCACTGTGCCTAGAAGTGATAGTGTGTTTAAGGAGGTCTAAAGGTCAAAGGAAAGGCGCTGTTTATATGGAGAGGAAGCTAGGGATTCCATCAACCATGCCCTTGGTATTAGTTTGTTTCTCATTAACCCATTATATAATACTCTTGCTAGCTTGTGGCATCAATTGGTCTACCATTTATGGGATAAGGAGGGATAATAGTGTGTGGAAGTCTTCATGTTGTATTATGGAAAAGGATATATTGGAATCAATGATCCAATCGATAATCGACTCTTCAAATAATTCGGCTACGGTCTAGGGAGCTAGCCTGTTGCCGGTGTCAATTTAGAGCTAGTATCTAGCTCCAGCTTATAAATACTATAGACCTTCAACGGTGTTTGGCTATACTACATGTTGCCATAGCGCTAAACGCAGCTCTGTTACAGGGTTTACAGCACCAATAATAGCCGATAATAGTATCACCATCCTATATCTTAGCAAGCCAGTAGCCATGAGCACTGGCCCAGGAGATGTGGGCGGCATGCTTGTGTATCTAGTCCTCTAAAATGAAGGACTTGGTTTTATGCTTCATGCTGGGTGTCTTGGATACTAGTGTAGGGACGTCGATTCGGAGGCAGGCATTCCTGGCTTGGTCTGTGATACCAAGGATTTGACTGGAGGCAAAGAGCGGATTTGCCGTAGTAGTAGTGGTTGTTGTGACCGAAGCAAAAGAAAGCGTGGCTGAAGTGGCGTTGGGAAGGGAATTGAAGTCGGCCATAGTAGTGGTGGAAGTAGTGGAGTTGATGGAAATGGTGGATTTGACTTTGGATAGTGGTCAGGAAGATGAACTGTAAAAGGCAGAGTGGGAAGTTCATCGACTGTGACGATTTTTTCCGATTATCTGGGCGTTCAACTTCAGGCCCTATTGGCCCTGAAAACTAGAAAGAGTGGACACCAACCTAAACCGGGCCAAATCAAACCAGTTGACGGATTTGGCTTGCTTTGAGGGTGTTCTTTTCTGGGATTTGGCTTGAGGCTTGGCTTGGCTTGTCTCACTTGGCTTGGGTGGGTTTGGCTTGAGTCAAGCGTTGGGTGATAGTGGTGGTGGGAATGGAAAAAATGGGCGGCTTCTCCATGATCGAGCCCTTGGGTGGTATAGGTTATAGGTGTTGTACTGCCGCCGAAACCCGGCTTCATCAGTGAGCTGGGAAACACGGTGCAAATTGTTGTTGTCATCTTAATGAACAATTTTTTTGAACCTCGCGTCTGACTAAACAGGGACTAAACAGGGGCTTGGCAGCACCAAGGCAAAACATAAAAAATCACAACCCTCAACCTCCGGTTTAGCGTAGATCCAAGAACATCGTCCCAACAACACTCTCATCTGGAACCCTCTAATACAACTGCCAGTAAACGCTGTTCTGCTTCGATGCCGAACTGTCCCCCTCGCACATGATATAGCCCTGCGCCGCCACGCGCCAGTCGGACGTACGGTACCGCTGTATGGCACCCAGGACCAGATCGCGCACGTCATCGTCGCCAATCTTGAAGATGATGATAGTCGCCGAGTGCTGCTGCACCCCAAACCGACAGCTCTCATAGTCGAGTATCTGCCGAAATCCCGACTGGTCCGTCCGCCAGCTGCCGCCAACCTCAATGTTGTCGAGCAGCACCAGGCAGTCCCAGATCAGCGGGGGCGTCGGCGTGTCAAACGGCTGCCAGGTATAGTAATTTGGGTCGCAGTGGCGGACATGGTGGTCGGAGAGAGGGAGGGGGGCGAGCCGGGGAACGAGTTCGACTGGGTGATGAGTGGAGTTTGGTTTGAAGCAGGGCGGGGAGGTTGGATTGCTGAAGGCAAGGGGGACGATGTTAAGGAAGAGTGGGGCAAGGCGCATTGTATGGTTATGTGGTCTCTTGGGGTGTCAGACAGCGACGTATATTATGCTAAATATTGGTTCTTGGAAATGAAGCTTTAATAGACGTTTTGGTATGGGAAGTATTGGGACCAAAAGAAGCAACACTCCGTAGGGCGGCCGGCCAGGGCAAGCCGGCAAGGTAGGCAACTCGACATATATGGAGGGCAGCACTTACCTACGCGGAATGGACAGCTCAGCGTGTCACTTGAAAGTGAGACAGGTAGTGTGACTACTTTAGGATACAGAACCGAAACCGAGAAACACAAATTCTCATACTTGGGGTTCGAATATTCCGCCGCAGACAAGGACACGCATTCATCAGGGCTAATTATGGTAAATTCGTTACTTGGGAAAGGTCGTCATTCCTGGTGCTTGAAAATCTCTTCGCTGAACGGCCTTGGAATGCCAATTTGCGTGATCAAGTGCCATGATGGTTCCTGTGGACAAGTCAGATCGGCGAGATGTCACGTTGTGTTGCGATGTACTTGAGCAACTGGGAGTGTCTCATGACTTGATGCTCAGCTTACGTCCTCGAGATCACCCTAAAATAGTGCTCAGTACCATTGAGTCGAGTGATTGGATTGTGCGGGTGTGTCACGACGCAATGCCATTTTTATTCATACGCCGTCACATTCTAGAATTTATAATCCACATGGAAGCGGACGGCCCACAAATGTTGCACACGTGTCTTCATGATCGCGTTACTCTGTGCTGCACAGCAGGAAATTCAGCTTTTACTGCAATCTAGCACTTTGGTATATTTCGATCTTCATGAGTTGTTGCACAACCCACTGTGAAAAACTGGCCTTGACCTTGGGTGCTGGAGCATACGGAAGAGGCTTCCGAGCGTTTCAAAGGGTTAGACTCTATGTCATTTCACTACCGCAGAAGCGTGGCGGCAAGATGGCAACCAAGAAACCCGAGGGGTATAAGGAAGGCGCAAATGAGCTAGTTCTAGCGGGGTATCGAAGCCTGGACTGGTCTGCTCGATAAAATAGAGTTGTTAAATGACGTCCTAAGCGCGTTATGTGACTAGTGTATACATCGAGAAAGGTTTCAACTCAAGATCATCCACTACTCGGCTGGCATTTAATAGGGTATTATCCTTTTCCCTGAAGTTGACGTTGATTTTTACGCCAACTAAGCAGGTCCAGAGTGAAGATCAGATGACATTCACTCTTTTAAAAGGAGTAGTTTTCCGAATCTGTTCAAGAAACCTTCCAACCGTTACATTTCAAATCTTTCATCTTCCATTCAATTAAAAACATACTCCACTAAGAGATCTCATGTATCATGACTAACATCACAATGCAGAACGCACCACAGGGCACTTACGGCCTACATAGCTGCCATAGCATCGAGGACGGGAATACTATGGACCCGCGCGTCGACTCGCACAACAACAAGCGCAATGCACTCATGGCCATGTCCAATCTGGCACAACTGGCTCCCAAGGAGTGGCCGGGAATATAGGAAACGGCCTCAACTGGAGCGTTACGACCAGCGAGAGCGTAGGAAATGAAGGGGACTATTAAGCAAGGATATGTATATCATTCCCTCCGCATGACGCATATAGCTAGTTCCAATACGATATTATATAGGGCCTTGCCGAGTCGCTTAGGGGGAACATCATGTCAGGCGTTGATATTTTCGTGGGTGACGAGGACAAGCTACTACCGAGGGACAAGGCCATTGCGCGCGCTGGGGACCGAGAGTTCATGAACAAAGAGTTTGAGAAGAAGGGATCTATTAGACTCGACGACTTGGGGTATTTCCTATTGAGGTTGAGGAATAATGGACATTGTTGGGTGGCGGGAGATGTGGCTTGTTCAGTTGTGGGGCATCGCAACGCCCTTGATGTCCAATATGAGCACATTAAGCTACTTAAGCTAAGTGATGCTTTTCATCTCTCTAATATTCTAAGCCTTAGATCAATCAACAGCTGGGCCAACTTCCACCTCTGCCGGTATTTGTTTCGTGAGCTCGGTACAAGCTAAGCCACATGACGTAATAGCTCACGCTCCGGCGGAGTACAAAACAAACCCTGGACTAACTATTGTTAGTTTGGTCTAAACAGGGGTGTGCGTGCGTCCGTGGCGTTAACCATCTTACGCTTCAGATCGTCGTCTCTCCCCTGGAAGATCTTCCTCTACACCCTCACTACCGTCCAGATCTGCTTTTCCATAGCCTTCACCACCTTCTGGCTGACCATCTGCCGGCCGCTGAGCGACTGGTGGGATCTGACCCACGACGGCCACAACTGCGCCAGCACGCAGACGGTTGCGCGGGGTTTCCATCACCGGAGCAAGCCTCAACACTGCCAACGACGTTATCCTCTCCATCGCGCCCATCATGTTTCTGTGGAGCGCATCTTGGCTTGCGCGCTGGTGGGAATGGGGTCGTTTGCGAGCATCGCGAGCATCGTCAAGCTCGTGGCGGTGCTAAAGTGGAGCCGGCAGCCCAAGGGGACGATCTGTGGGCCATGGCCGAGAATATGAACACGTTGGAGTGCGACGGAGCAGTTCTTCGCTGTCATGACGGCGTGTCTGCCGTTTTAAAGCCCGTATTTCATCGCGGTTGCGGTCTGCGGGGTGCAGGTGAGTGTAATCGACGGCAAGCCGTTGACGTGGTACCAAGTGCGGCGGGCCATATTTGGCCGGGAAAGCACGGCGATCATTCCGGAGGCGCAGGACGAAGAGAAAGGGAAGCAGCTAGAATCTGAGGCACAGGCGAGTAGCTCTGTGCGGATGAAGTACAAGAGTAGTAAAATAGGAAGGTGATGGTGATGGTGACGCCGAACTTTCGGCTTCTTTACAGACAATACAAAAGAAAGAAGAGTCGTCAGTAGGAATTTGACTAAATACCACTAATCGACAAACTAAAAGTTTAACACTGCTTTGATAAGCAGCAGGTAATATTCAGTTGTCCCGAAACAGGCCCAAGGCGAATTCTAAGCTGGCTTTCGTCCATACATAATATACTTAATGAACAGTCAATCAACACTCACATGTTCAAAGCGGGTGCCGACAAAGCACCCTCCATTTGTCAGACTTACACAGACTAGTAAGTAGATGCCTTTGTTCCGCATATGCTTCCGCACCTGTGCAGCAGACACTGCTGACCCTGTTTCCAGCCTAACATGAGGTTGGTGAGGTCTGCAAGGCCTATGCCAGGTTTCTCATTGTGTAGGCGAAGCAGAGCGAAATGAAAGTGGTGATGATTTATTGTATGTTGCAGGCCAGGGTGTGTGCCACGCACAGACCAGGTGGGTGGCGGCTTTAACCCACAACACATTGTTCCACATTGCGCGGAAGACAGTGGATCACTTAGACACGGAATAGAGGGGCGGGGTTTCCATTCTAGGCCACCACCTTAGCACGGATATGCCAGGTACAAAAATCTCATAGATCTGCTAAGATGCGGGGAAATTATAGACGGGAACTATGCCGACCGCGGGACAATTACGAATGCTCCTCGCTTGGCCGGGCTGGCCCGGGACAAATGAACCCCATTCGCTGCCCCCTTTCGGCGGCCATTAGAGATTCTAAAGGTAGCTAACGGCACTTCGTTTTTTTTCTGGGAGCAGCTGGCAGATGGTCAGAGATGGGGGCTATATTTCTGGGCCAAACTCGACGGGACTCTGAGAAATAATCTATCTCTATATCTCCCCCTGACCCGGAAGTAACGCCCTATCCCAGTCCAACCTAGCTAGACTTCAACGCAAAAACATGAAGACGCAAACCGCTCTCCTAGCAGGACTCGCGTTTGCGTCTGGTGCTGTTGCAGCGTGCACCAGAGAGTTTCTCATCGATGCCTCAACAAAATATGTGGCTGCCCAGACCGCGGGCAACCCGCTGATCCTGACAGCCCTCGCCTCCAGCGAGCTCAACTATACAGAGAGCGACAAGACCATCGACATCAAGACGGGCGTTCTCTCACAGCCCATGATGATCGACCGCAACGTCAGCATCCACGACACCGCGCTCTGCGCCACATTCACCGAGCTCGTCGTGACCGCCTCCGCCAAGCCCTGGGTGATCGGAACGCGAATCCTGTTCGCCGACGACAAGGCCTTCCTAATCGAGACCATCGCAACGAAGCCGGGAGATTGGCTCTTCAACGCGACGGGTTATCTCCACTGGGCATCGCAGGAGAGATGGGATCCAATCCCCACTAGGGAGCGTGACACCCGCGAGGTTATCCAGGCGGCCGGCGACGCGTACTTCAACCGCTTCGCCAACATCAATGCCTCGGTGCCATGGGGGGAGCCTTGCACCCGTCTCGAAGGGGGCGCGTATACGGGCCAGCGGGACCAAACTATCAACACGTGCAATCTAGGACTGCCGTCGACGCTCCGCGTCACGAACCGCCGCTATGTCGTCGACGAGGTCATGGGCGCTGTGGCAATATATGTCGGGTTTCCGGGGCTAGACAGAACTGTCGGGCTCAAACCGATGCCCGACAGCCATTTATTCAGGGTCGAGTCCAGAAAGATTCGGTACATTCACACTGTATCAACCTGCGACACGGCGGGCTGTGGCGTGAATGGGTCGTTCGCTCCAGGGCGACGAGGCCTTTCCCCGTGGGGGAAGGCGCTTCCTGTTCGCCTGCATTAATGAGACTTTCGTTTCTCTCCTCTCACTACGGGAATCTGTTTCCACGGAGAAGGGCTCGTCTGAGTAGTAAGATTGTGAGACCAAATACTACTCTCGGCTATCTACTCCAAAAATGGATGGGATATTTTGCCAGAGGAGAGCGCGGGCAGCAACTTTCAGAACGTAGCCAAGGCTTAAAGTTCACGCCTCTAGAGAATCTACAAGGGCAAAAGAAATAGTGCTGTGCTTTCTACCACTGTCCTGCCCAGTATTTAGCCCCCCAAGGGGTAACCCATAGGAAGACTAAGCTTCCTTTGATCTCGTGCATAGAATCAGAAAGCCAACACATCTCGCGGCTCTAATCACTAGCCGTGTTTCTAAAACAGCTGTAGCATCCACTCAGGAAAAGGAGTGCAGCTAACGGGCTGAGCGAGCCCATGTTGTCCTGTGAGAATTCTACCGACTAGCAGACACTCTTCACTCTCATTTCCCACTTGCTGCCACGTTTGCAAGACTCCTGGGCTGATGAAAAGGCCGGAGAGCGGCCATTTTTGGCCAATTTCAGCGGCTTTAGTCTATTGTATGCATGACTTGGCTGGTTATAAGCCACCATCATATTTGACCATTATGCGGTGACGGTTAGGGCGACGGAGAATAATTTCACAGACTCGTCGTCGTTCAGGCAGCTCTCAAGGGTTAAAAGTTCTGGCCAGTAGACCAGAAACAAAACTTATTCAAGTTTTCATGCAAGCCTTGCAAGACCAATTCAATTTTTAGATATTTTGTAATGGCGTCATCAAGACCAGCGTAAAGCACGTTTTGATTTCGCTCTAGAGATTCAGTGTTCAATTGCCCAAGTATTGCTAGGAGGTCAAAGAACGTGTCGATGAACTCATTGTGGGGGGATTTTGGTATGGATTTTCATGGCCGTACAATCCATTCTAACGGGATAAGAAAGCGTTATGACGCTGTATGAAGCTTCTATGGATCTGCGAGGCTCCGCTTAAGCAGATGCCGGAGGCCAAAAGGTCTATGAATAGGCTGTGGCCCAGTGGCGAAGCACTTGCATCTGGTCCTCGTCGATCGAGTAGCATCATGGCCCCCCTCATGTGCGCCATGTAGGCGCTTGGTGTGCCTCTCTCGCTCCCGGTGATTTCGTAGAGCGACAGGGCTATGCACGTCTTGTCGGAGATCCGAGTCCGGGGGGCTAGATATGGCATGCTGGAGCTGTTTCAGGCTGTCCGCATACGTGGGGCGGCATTGGTGGGCGAGAATTTCGTCGTCGTTCCTCTGGGCCACTCGCGCAGCAAAAAGGCCGCCGTTGAGGTTTTCAGTGCCGCGGACAGCACCTCAGCATCCCGCAGCTGCAAAAGCCAGCTCACAGGGGGGGAGGATTTCGAGCTGTTTGCGTCCAGCATCTCGACCGGCAGGTGGTGATTTAGTAATAGGCAGTGGAAGATCATCTCCGGTCTCTTTGGCCCGTTTGCCCTTCAGTCTTTGGACATCACCATCATAGCCTCTGCACTCCCGTTCATAGCAACCGATTTCAGGAAGTAATTTTACCGGTTCAGTCAATATGGCTTGGACAGCACGGCGGTCGGCTGACGGTCGACGTCGCCTCCGTCCTCATCGTGCTCTCCCTGCTCCGTCGAGAGCTTCTGGGCCTGCAGCCTCTCTGGGGCACTGAAGGGCACATGGCGACTGGTCGTGGCCGTTGCTCGCCCGGCTGTCTACCGTCAATCACGGCGGCCAGATGTTGTTCCTCTGGGGTCTAAGCTTCTCGTCCTGGCCTTGACTTGGGAAGGTGGCACATACCCGTGGAACTGCCCAGCCGTACTGGTGCCCCGGGTCGTCGGCAGCGTCTTGTCTGTGGGCTGGATTATATATGAGCAATCCATGTTGCCGGGATCCCTCATGTCACGCGTCTTCCCCAGCCAAACGCCCGTGATTCCCCTTGGCAGCTGCCGTCAGGGTGCGACATTGTCTTGCTCTTCTTTATCAACTTCACTACCGGAATTGCTGCGTTTGCTGTCATGCACTTCTTGGACCTGTATTTCGTACTTGTTGAGGGACGGAGCTCCAGCGACGCTGGTACCTCTTCATTGTTTTATATACCTGGAGCGGGAGGTATGTGTACACCCTAGTTACCTGTGCCGCTCCCCCCTCTCCCTCTTTCTCCCCTTATTACATAATAGAAGAGAGCCTTGCTAATCTTAGGCGCGCGCGTCCACACACATAACATAGCTAGTAGCTTGATGGCCTCGGCAGGGCACGGTGTTTTAGTACGGATGAATCCTGGTTCCTTGCACGGCCGGGCTTACTTTCCAACCATGACCGCGCAAATATCGTGCCTGGCGGCCTGTGCGCTACCATTTGGTGGCCTCGTTGGACTGACTATCATATCGACTGTATTTACCAACAAGAGCGGCGATGATGAACGACAACCCAAGGACGGGATCACCTGGGCGTTCATAGCCGTGGCCCTGTTCGTGTGGCTCTGCGTCCTCTCAACAACGTTCCTCGGCAATGTTTAGATCACAAAGATGGTGGCCAAGAGGTTGCAAACGGGGTTACTGTGGAGTTTACTCGCCGGCAAGAGTTTGCTAGAGAGCGGGCGACTCGGGGTGGCAGTTCGGGACGCTTGGCGCTAGTCAGCGTAGAAATGGAGGGCTCGAACAATATTGGAGATGGATTAGGACACCCCAGGGCAACGTCAGTTAAAAAAGTCGTCCCGGAAATAAGAGTTGTCAATGGCCACGTCCTTCAGTCCGATTACATCAGGCACGAGATCCTCCAGTTGGAGGCAGGGATTATTTCGGATACAACTACGCCGAGCCAGAAGCCCATTTGGAGAGCCCGGATGACGTCCGATTGCAGGAGGAATACTTCGAGCATCTGATCTCCCAACAGGGTTTTTCAAGGATAGGACCCTAAGGCAACGCCGAAATATTCCTGACGCAAATGAAGCCGAGACAGCGGACCAAGTTGTATCCAGGAAGCTGTCCATCTCAACGCACTAAACTCGCACACTGCGAGGGGTTTCGCTAAGTGCACTCCGGGTGGTTGACTTGCCATCTCACAATGTATCCTACGCTAACACAAAGGGGTAGGCGAGACCTTCAGCGGCAATTAGGAGTATGTCTTTGGCAAGGATATTTCGGGAGGAGGATCTCCATACAGCTAGCGAACCTTGACGGGCCAAAAGTCCGTCATGGTCACATGTGTCATCCACTATTAGTATTCCATTATCTAGTAGCAACTTAACAACCTTACCGGTCGGGAGTACCCCTATCCATCCCGAGCGACAAGCGACCTGAAGCAGAACCTCACATACCACCGCAACTAACGAACAAGACCACTTAATTACGTAGGAGTAGACTGCTGGCCTACTAGATTATCCGCTGGACAGTCTTAAGGGCGTTAGTCCTACATTCACTTCCCCGTGAACAATCTTATATAAGTGCTGAACACCAGTGATGGGCCCTCGGCTTTTCATTTCTCTTATTCTCCTCTGGCGGCTCTATGGCGCAGCCGGGTATCGAGACACCTCCTTTTCATGCTCGAGCGTACCAAGGACCTCTATTTCCTTCTTGTTGTACTCGCGATGCGCAACGATGCGGTCGCAATTAGTGCAGTGGTGATCGACATTGAAATACCATTTGTACCAGCATGGGACAAATGTTGCCAACAGTGTTGTCAGGCAGAGGACTGTACCGGCGATACTGGGAAGATCGGGTTAGCGCGTCAGGACGGTGATGGTGACAAACGGTTGGGTGTCGGTTTAATTCTGCAAACTCACTATGTCATACCGGAAGGCTTTTTCTCGACCCTGGTCTCGACACGTCGTCGGCAAAAGGGACAGTCGACCCAATCGGACTGGTCACCTAGCAGTCGCAGAGGCGTGACAGTTGCGACGCCCTCCGTTTTCTCGGGGCTTATCGGGCGTGTCGGCTGGTATCCCTCTGTACTGCTCGGCTGTCCCGTACTTGCCGGGTATTTCGGCGGCTTGTCGTCGATGTTGATGATTTTGTCGCAATCATCCCCAGGCACCTCCTGTAGCTCCCCATTTAACTTTTTCGGAGACTCGGCGTGGTTTACGGATTCGGGGAGGTCAACAGCGTCCTGGACAGTCTCGGGGAGATCGATATTATCCTTCACAATTGGCTCCGGGAGAGGGGAGGTCTCGGCGCCGACACTAAGAAATGCTCTTGTTTAGTGCCCCCCATAGGCTAGAGTTTTTAGAATACCATCACACTCACCTCTTCTCGTCGCGTTCCGAATCACCCGATGCTTGTGCCCCGGAAAGCGATAGTGATTCATAGAAAATCTTTTCTTCAGAATCGGGGGTTGCGACGTGTTCGCGCTTCAAGGTCGCCTTGCCGCTTTCGCTCGAGGTGGGTTCTAGCAAAGATGCAACCATTTTGCTCGCCCGTTGCCTTCTTCGCTATGCACCGAATAAGAGGAAAAACAAGAAGGGGGGAACTCTGCTGACGCGGTTCATTTTAAGGTGACGATCATTTCTGTCAAGACAGGGATTCAGCTCCCTTGTTGGAAAGTCCGAGCCCCCTCTTGCTTGCGCGTTGCAACCCTGCTCTGGATAACTGATTGGATTATTCTAGTTTAGTCGAAAGTCCTATCGCCCCTTTATTTGCATTTCTTATAATTGCATGAATAATGCGCTGTAAGACTAAACCGTCATAGCTCACAGCTGCTAAATTATAGGACGGCATCGCTGATCTTATCTACTAAGGCACTGAAACTTGTCAAACCGTCAAAATAGCTCAACCAATTGGATCATGCAAAATAGATGCATGTGTGGTATTTCGAGCAGAACCTGCGTGCAGAGCCTGTTTGTGTGACTGTTAGCGCCTCGGCTAACGTGCTCAATCGAGCGAACGCTTCCCAGGGCTCCACTACTGATGTGCCACTTTGACAAAACTTGTAGATGGGTACAGTAGTATGTAAATAACGAGGCGACAAAACTTTTGAAAGGCACATCCTACGTGGCACTACATCTTAAACAGTGAAAATGGGGGGGCTGACTGGTAGCTAGTAGCGGTGGGTGAACATTAGGTAAGCTAGGAATGCCGGTACCGCCTTACATGAGACTAAACAGGTTGTGCTTTCTGAGACGGGCTCTAATAGTGTTGTGTGCGGTTTGAGTTTATAGCAGGTGTGCATTGCACGGAACGCTTCTGTTTCCGATATTTCGTCCCCGTAGGGGGTTTTCTTCAGTCACACTCAGGTGTCTAGCTTGGACAAAGTGACGAGATTTTGACGTGATCTTCTGCTCGTGGGAGCCCAACTGACTTCGCCGACATAGCAGTGTAATTGAACCAAAAGGAATCTACCTTGCGAATGGTATCGAGGGCCAGTAGCGTAAAGGGCGGTGGAATAATGGTCCTTGTCCATGAGCTCTGCGAATGTGATGCCAAGCACAATAGCTTGCAGAGCCAGGTACACCGGAGATAAATAGTACACGAAGGAGATAATAGACGATGCTCCAAAAGGCGGAATACCGAAGAGAAATGCGCAAACAATCCAGGCGAAGGTGACGATTCTTTCCGGCCTCGGCCGTTGCCACGCAAAGCAAGCCCCCGAAAAGCTGGAGTGCTCCATAGAACGTTGGGAGGTGACCCAATGTTACGATAGCGACGCGTAGCGCTGAGTTCCGTAGACAGCCGGTCCTAGCCGAGTAGAAGTCTGCCGACGAAAGCTCCAGCACAACTCATATGAGCATGGTAGAGCAGCGCATTGAGCCCTCTCCCGCCTGCTGATGGCAAAACTGAAGCCGCGAGAGCTGCAGACGCTCGAATGTTTGGCGTTGTGCGCCAGCCAGCCAAGGGCGATGGCGATATCAACTAATACGGGATTTTCGCTACTTCGTCAGCCGCGCAGCTACGCAGCCTGCATGATATCCTTAGCAACAGCCCCGATGAGCCGGCGCTAGGCGACTGGCTCGGCATCGCCAAGAACGTCGTCGAGGCGATTTGGTTTCCGCACATGGCCGAGTGGTTGCACAAGACCATCTGGAGCGACAATGTGTTGTTCTTCTCAGTACCGAATCTTCGGATCGGAAGGAGACATTGTGTGAGGAAACGGGAGCAGCGCAGAGGGTCGAAGCTGGCAGGAGGCAGAAAGGCTGAGGAATAGGAAGTGATGTGGGCAAGATGTCTGAACAGAATAATTTTTCTAAACTCGTCTACCAAATTGCCTGATTCCAAGTGCCTCGCTCCTGCGCTTCCTACGGTTGGCCAACTCGAACTGCCAGGCTGAGGGTTGATGGCTAGAAATCTCGCCTTTCGCCAGTGGCTTGCAGTTTAACAAACTCCACCCTCTAGCTCCAGTCATTACCGAAGTGCTGGCGCTTGTCTACAAATATTGCCCAAATGAAACGGCAGCATACTGAAATGTAAAATCGGTTACGGCTAGGCGTTGGCTTTTGTGTCCATTTCATCTCTTTTGCAGTCGCCCAATGACCGATAGTTGACCTCTGTTTGCACGAGGAGCTTAAATTTCTTTCACAGTACTTAAAACACCATGGAAAGTTGTTGGGGCACCTGGCCGCCCCAGGCCGCCCCACTGAGCGCGGGCCCCAGGCGCACAGGCCAGTCGCCCTGGGCTTCAGCCCACCACCTATTTAGCTCTCTCTCCAGCTGCAGATCCAGAACCTGCAACGGTTCACCATCTTAGCAAGGAAGCAATATCATCACATTGCTCCCTCCAACAAAAGTACTTAAAACACCATGGAAGAACCACAAGACGTCCGGGAAGTTAGACCAGCCAGCCGCCTGACACTATCTGGCTTCCATGTCCCCATCTCGGGAGCATCGAGTTCTAAGACACGTATCCCTTTGACCACGGACCAACTACCACCAAAGTCACTGACAGGGGTTTCAGCCAATAGTACACGTTTTCTCTAAGATACTTCCATGCACTACTATTTTTGCCCATGAAAGATGTACCAGCAAGCCACGCCTGTACATATTGCTACATCACACTGTCGGCAACCCCATCGCATCTGCCCACCCTGCTGCCCTTGTTACTGCCTGTTACCCACGATCTCCCCAAGAGCTGTGCAAGGCTTCTTCGAGCTGCCTTTACACACAACACATCGTGAATTCTTACTTCTTCCACAGTTAATATGCTCATGCTAGTCAAAAGGAAGCATATTGTCCTAGTAATCTAATATAATGCCAGATCAGGCCCACTTCCTTGCCCAAGCCAGTGGCCCAAAGGTCTTGATTAGTTATGCACAAAGCTCCTGCCGCCACATAAGCTGACTTATAAGTGGCTGGCACTTAGGCTGACCTTATAACTGAAAAATATAAGTATTCACAGCAATAACCTCTAATAGATAATTCCATAAAAGAGCCTGCCAACCACCACAGTATACACAGCGATCAGAGCTATAAGACACCCTCATCTGGTCCCCCACATCAACACTGTTCATATTATGGTTATACACATCAATGAAGGCAGGGATCAGTAGTTCTTTTTGAGAATCCTGACCAAAGGCCAAACAGGCTTTGCAAGCAGCAGCTGTAGTAGCTCTAGGACAGCAGCGATTGCATGTAACATACTCAGTGCTGTCATACACAGTTGAGAGAGTGAGAACAAGGGCATTATCTTTCCATGCAAATTGGTTGACCTGGCTGTCAACTATAGGGATAACCCTTAATTCCCCCCATGGGAGGCCCTTGCCATTGATAGTCTTTAGTTTAACAAAGCCATAGAAGATACTACTATTTGCACAGCATATGCCAGTTGCCCTGATCTGCTGCTTCCTAAGAGCCTATAGTAGACCTGGTGACAGGAAAAGGTTGTTAAGAAAGACATGATATATAGCTTTTGGAAGCAGATTCAATAAGGCCATAACCACACCTTGTGTCAGGTTGAGGTGACTATTGACAGGTACTGCATCTGTCACACAGATTATACCCTGTTGCTGCCTTTGCTGTGGCTATAGCTTTGCTAAAGGGGCTGTTCCAACTGGGCCCTTATTATGAACATGCCAAATCCAACAAAGGAAGTAGCCTGCCTACACAAGCACCTACACCTTATAGCCAATAGGGATTGGTTTTATAGGGAGAGTTGTTGTCACACTGGTCAAGCTCACCTAAGGTCAACAGGGTGATTCACCTCCTTGACCTGGGCTGACCATGGGCACAAGGATTCACACACCATGGACCATCAGAAGTGGGGACCATAGCCTCAGGCTATTGGCAATCACCACTCCAGCATGATGGACCAACCAAGGATCTCCAGCAGATTAGATCAAGACCTTGGGACACACACACAAGCAAGGGGCAAATCCATATAGTGGACCATCCCGCACTAACCCCATCATCAGACTTCAGATTTGTCATGGACAACCACACAACCTCAGCACCATGGTCCAGGCTGCATGACAGCTGAACAGATCATACAATGGTCTTTCAATCAGGAACCTCCCTGATATCACAGTCATCTCATTGAAAGACCTTGAACCAACAATTACAGGATTCCCATCTCAATGGTGACAGGTGGCCACGACCAGGCCCACTCAGGCAGCAATGAGTCATGAAGGGAACCACTGTTGCAACAGCCAGTATGGGACTAACCTAACAAGAGCTGTGGCTAGTGATAGTACCAAGGACTTGAGGAAACCTCCACAGCAAGCTGTTGCAAGTAAGTACCAATACAGGCCATGGACTTGTTATACAATGGCCGGCTTCACTTGGTATGTAGCCACGGATTGATAGGGTGCTTACAATGGGCAGCTAAAGGGATCTTCAGGACCGACAGGCAATTAGGACAGATCAAGGGAACATTGTATCTAGTACATAGCCTTCCATAAAAGAGATGGAAGAAGCACTGAACCCTCAGAGGGAGAAGAAGCTCTACAGTCCTTTTTGGAAACCAACCTTAGAAAGATTATCAGCTGAACTTCAGTGAAGCTAAGGGGAATTCTATCCTTGTGGAACCCTTGTTGTTTGTTCATCAATTCTTCATTACATCTTCTGAGATAGCAACCTTGTTGACTTGCTCTCATGCACTACACTTGGTGATCCTGTCCTTGATTGCTACAAGGAGCACTATGATGGTTTGGATGCAACCAGCAACAAGCAACCACCCTCTTCTTCAATTGACTTGCAACTACAAAGGCATCATGTGTTATCTCCTGTTTGATCATTCCATCTCACTGAACAATTTGATTGTCCAACACTGTCCAGATCATCATTACAGCTCTGCAGTTTCATCTTGCAGTTGATTGCACACCTTGTCATTGTCATCCCCGCTCCACCTTACTTCTCACCTAGGTGTGGCGCCGGTGTCACAGTTGTTGTTTCCATAGATTGTCCAGTAAAACATACCATAGACTTATCTATAGTAAGACAGGTGCCTGGGGTGTAAAGTGCTGTTGAGATATGCTGGATATGCTGTGACCATTCATTAACCTGATGATATGGCTTTGGTATGTTCTCCTTGTACTGCTGTTGTAGTTGCTGCTGCCGCTGCTGCCGCCGCTGCTGCTGCTGCTGTGGCTGCTACTGTGGCTGCTGTTGTGGTTGTGTTGGTGGTGGTGGTGGTGGTGGTGGTGGTGTAAAGAGGGCTGGGTCAAAGATGTGTAACCGTCGAAGAAGGATTTCAAAGTGCTCGCGTGGCATGAATCGAGGGAAGTGATGCCGTGCATTCCAGTTACTTAGAGAGCCTTGCCAGTAGCTCTCAATAGTAGCTTCCTTATGTAGACCCATATAGAGCAAGATGCTGAGGAACAGATAAACTTCTGCTACCGATGTAGGTACCCAATCAAGCTTCCTTGACCTGTGTTGTGGTGGGCCTTCGGGGCCAGGAATTGGTGATGTATTTGTCCACTTAACCCATGATTTTACTAGGACTTCTGGTACAAATTGCTGGAATAACAGTACGGGGCTCTCAGGGAGGGTTGCTGTAACAGGCTTGCGATCGGGAACATCGAAGGGTATGAAGGTTGTGCCTTCTTCATCAGTCGGTTGCTCGTTAGATAGGTAAGAAGCAGTGTCGCAGGGCTCGCCATCGCATGTCGCTGTACAAGCCGCAGCGAGGTCGTCCTGTAGAACAAATACAGTAATACAGTCTTCAATCTGGTCATCTAGATCCATCTGAAGGTCGGTAAATGGCACATACAGGCAAAAATGCGGCACGCGTTTGTTGTTGTTTTGATTGATGTACCGCGGGGTAGACAAGGGTAATGTGGGGTAATGTGGGGACCGTGACTTGGTGGTAGTTGGTCCGCGGTCAAAGGGATACAAGCTGCAAGGGGTCACTTGGTAGCAGCTGCTTGGAAGTTAATTAGTAGTAACATAGAAAACTACGAGATATCTAATGATTACAGTGCCGACTAGGTAAGCTTGGTAACTTTAAAGCCTCAGCCTACATTATGAAGGGGGCTATCTATATTAATTCCTGAGGTGGATTGTAAAAGTGGTGTAAATTCTGTATTTATCCGCCACCCCCTCCCTAAAGTCAAGTGACTCAGGCCCAACAGGTCTCTCTACCTCACATTTTGGGGTACGTACCTTACCCGTGTCAATCTGTACTCGGGGTACTTCAGGCAAGGCTAGTTCCTCTCCTAGAAAGCTAGGCTTCCTTCTTTCCCCAGTAACCTTCACTACCGCTTTAATTATGAGCTCTTAATTATGACTGATGGTAGTTCTTTGTTTCTCTGAATGCCAACGTTCTCCTGTGCTCGCCCGCCAAACCGTGAACATCCGGGCGACCATGACTGCTACTACCAGCAACATGCAGTCATCTCTATCGCCTATCGAGCTCCTCGTCCCGGAAATCATGGATGGGGTACTGTTTTACTTGACGTTTACCGAAACCGCCCGTCTTGGCCAAAGTAGCCGACGTCTTCAACAACGCATGCAATCTTATATGTTTAAGCCCAAGAACAATCGCAATCTAGCGATGAAGTGGGCCTGCCAGAACGGTGTCATCAGCATTATTGACATCGCCATCTCCTTTGGCTCATCCCCCAGCGTCGTTTCCATTACCAGCAGTACTGATCTTGCGCCTAGCAACGCTAAGACCTTGACTCTTCATTTGGCAGCCAGGCACGGTCACTCGGATGCATTCCGCCATTTGATTGAGCTCAGTGCAAGAGTTGACGACCGGGATGTCGATAAGTTTACGGTGCACGCCTTTATCAGGATGCTCTGTCGGCCAGTCCACGCCGACCTACTACGGCTATTTTTGACTGCCGGGCTGGCTTGTCAGTTAAGCCAAGAGGCGCGCGACGAGGCCCTTCTTTCTGTCATCATGTCCACGGAGACGGTCGCCCTAGATTCCGTGCGGATGCTCCTCGACGGTGGAGCAAGTCCAAATTACGTGCGGAGCAACCTCAAAAAAGAGGGGTCCATATCGCCACTGTCTGCGGCGCTGGTTTCGGGCCGTCTAGATCTCTTCCAAATTCTTCTTGACAGAGGTGCAGACATTTCTGGCCCTCTCGACCCTCACCCGCTTTCAGTACCTAGGCTTCCGCAGCATGTGCCGGTGTGCGCAGCCGCGCATCATATGATCAAAGAAGGGACGAAGCTGATGCAGATCTGCTTGGATAACGGTGCCGACATCAACATCCACGCACCTTTTCTCCGACACCGGAAGGATCTCATTTTATCATTGACGACTCCGCTGCTTTTATACCTCGACTCTATCCCCAGCTGGGGAGATGCGAATGGCCCAGCTGGTTTGGGTGGACTTCAGTACTTGCTCGACAACGGAGCGAGCCTTGCCATAAATGCAATTTCTGTCAATCTACGCTCGGGTCGCTACCGGTTTCAGCCCGCCCCTTCGCCGGTTGAGCTGTTGCTAGACAAGTGGTCCGTCCGCGAGCTTACACAGCCTTCTTTTCTTTCTGCTCTCAAGCTTCTCGTCCTCCACGGCGGCGTTCTTAGCAGAACAGGTGAGATTCTCGCAAAGCACGACTACCCTACCGCACAACAGAAGGACCCCGGCGTCATCTCCGCCTGGCAGGACTTTCTGAGGACTATCCTTTCCAGCCCTGCTTATCACCAAGACCTCAATACATTTCTGTTCACCTATATTGTCAGCAAGGGCACCCTTCCCAACTCGGGTATCTCGATCGGTAACCCGCCAACCGATTCTAACCTCACCCACGTCACCATTCTCCAACTCATCGAAGCCGGCGCCGATATCAACACCACTCTAACACCACACGGACCGACAGCACTACACGCACTATGTTGGGAGTACAGCAAAGCCGAGTACCCACTTAACGCCCGGTTCAGCTGGTTGTTCCGATGGGCTCGAGAGACAATGACGCCTGAGAGGGTTGAGTTCCTTAGATTTCTCGTTGAGCGGTGTGGCGCCGACATAGGCGCCGAGTGGGAGGGAAGAACACCAGCCGAGACTTTGAAACTGGCGTGGGACAGGCTTGGGGAAGGAGAGAAGGCGAGGGCTCAGGAGGTGGCGGGCATTTTGGGGGTGAGTGCTGAATTGTAGCGGGATCGCTTTGGCGACATAGCATAGGAGAAGGGGGAGTATTTTATTCGTGGCCTCGAGAGGCTACTATCCAGCTTCTGTGGTAGTCATGAGAACGGCGGCTGCTGAGACATGCTTGTATTATCTGAATCACCCGGACCTCCTCTTCTCACCCTCCTAGTTGAAGTCCTGTGACCAAACCGGGTCCCCATTCAACCCTGTCATTGGAAGCGCTCCCATCGGAAACACATTCCTTTTTGACAGCTTACACGCGGAATTAGTCTTTCTAACCAAATCCATCTTCCCCTGTATATTCTTGCCCAGCTTCCCAATATCGTTGTCTGTCATCCCTCTCGCCCTCGCCGCCGCCTTGCCAATACGGACCACGTCAAAAATTGCCAGCGGCGCCAAGACTAACCCGAAGATGTCTAGTGGATCGTTGCCCTTGCTGTCAACCACACTGTAAATGTCCAACGCCACCTGGCCCGCAGTGCCTAGGATGGCAATCACCCTCCCGATGGTTGCCAGGGCTGCGATGCTGCTGGCTATCTCGCCGATGACAGGGACGAAGAACAGGATGGCGGACAGGAAGGCCAGGATGATGTTCTTGCGCTTTTCCTCCTCCATCTCGTCAATTGTGTCGGCGATGGTCTTGATATTATTCACGGCTTCCTCAATCATGAATACCGGAAGTGCGATGGCATCCACGAGGTCGGCGCCGGAGCCGTCGTAAGTTCCGGCTTTCAGCTTAGTGATCGCGGTTGGTAGGTCCTTGATGATGTCCTTCAGATTCTTGTATGCAGAGTCGACGACGCTCTTGGGGTTGAGGACATCGGTTTTGTCGTAGCCGTGAGGGACGGCAATACCAAAGTCCCAACCAAAGTACTTGCACTGGTCGGGGGTAGCTGGCGTGCAAGAGTGGTAGCGTTCGACGTTTTCGAACTTGATATCTTCCTGTTTGATGCCAACGCCCTTGTACAGATCCGCCCAAAAGTCATTTTCCTTATCCCTACGAAGGTGCCAGTAGATGGACTGCCCGTATCCATCGGTCGGCTCCGGTCCCGCTCTTTTTGAGAAGTCGGGGGGGCAGGGGCCCGTCATGTTGAACCAGCCCGTCTCCAAGCCGTCACAATTCACCTCAGGTTGGTTGCAGATACTGCTCCATCCGTGGCAGTATTTTTTGTCGCAGTACTTGCACTGCCCCTCCTCGTTCACATTGTAATAGTCATAGCACCAGTCGCAGCATTCGATGGGCTCGACCACATCGCAAGTAAAGTAGGTGTTGCCGTTCTTATACATCCAGTCCCGGACGGCTTTCTTACCTCCTTTGACGACAGCGTCAGCATATGTGTTGAATTTTTTGTCGTAGCCCTCAGAAATGATCCTATCATAGGTTGCCATGGAGTTCTTCAGCGTGTTGGCCAGGACCTCGGTCATGTATATTAGGGCACAGTGGGACGGGATGGACTTGTCGTCACGGATTTTTTCCAGGGTGTCGTATGACCCCTTACACGCAGACGGAACTGGAGGCAGCTGCTTGTCAGGGTCGTCGGGGAATTCGCCGGTTTTGGGGTCCTTAAAATCGTCGATGGTAAAGGATTGGAGGTCGACGGCTGTTCGACCAAGGATTAGCGACTCGCTAACTACATGGAAGGAATATTGGAAGTTGCCCACCCCAGTCAATAGTACCCGCAAAGTTAAAGCCCATCCAATGCTTGCGGCGAGTTTCTTTGGTCACCTTGCTCATGTACGCAACCCATTCGGTTTCTGGTTGCATAGACGAGTTGTTAGAACTAGGACGGAGCTATTCAGGAAACATCGCTGCTAGCGGGGATATACCTTCGTAAACCAGAATATCAGAGTTAGACTCTTTATCATGCCATGCTTTGCCCGAGATAGTACCTGCATCAGAGTCTGGATCTGGGTCAATAGAAGCAATGATCTCGCTGATTTCGGCGTTGGAAATGTACCCCTGGGTGTCGGTGCATCGCCCCTTTTTCGCCTTGGAGTTGAGCCTGTCACCTAGGAACGTACACGTCGGACCAGTGCATCCGGCCTTTGCCATTTTAAAGCTCCGGCCGTAGCTGGACTCACCAACATATATCTTGTTGGTAGCCACACCGGCCTTGGTGACTAAGGTGCGATGTTAGTATATCGGCAGACTGCAAGCACGCAGAAATCGTGCCAACCAAACACCATATGATACACTACTCACTCATGGCTAATACAGTGGCAGTTTCCGTGAGGTTCACTTGAGGCAAACTATCAGTATTACCGGTCGCGAGGTAGGTAGGTAGACTCCGGCTATACCGTGGCTTCGAAGACAATTCCCAGCAGGGCAGCCTTCAATCGAGTATTGATTCCCGGCATCCCATTGGCCTACTAGATGTAAGTCACTAGCCAGGTGCAATACATCTAACCACTTACCATGCAGGTCATACGTCATGTAGACGATGTAGTCAAGAACCGCCGCCATCAGTTTGATGGGGAAAGCCTTGAGGTACCAGAAACTCGCTGGAGCTGCAATTGACATTGTCTGTCCTGTCCCAAGTTTGGACTTCATGGTATTCAGGAACTTCAAATAATCCGCCGTGTCAGACGCGAATCCAGGCGGTGTGCCAGGAATATCGATTGCCTTGTAAGACGACACGTTAGCCACAATTCCGCGGTTGGAACATTGCTTGACTTACCCCTGGATATTCCCAGTCGAAGTCGACACCGTCCAAACCCTCCTTTTTCAGAAAGCCAGCAATGTTACCCGCAAATGTTTCCCGATGTGCTGGACTCATGGCTTGTCGTAAGATGTCATATGTAGCTGGGAGGGTTGAGTATCCCCAGCCCCCAAACGAAATGACTTTTTTCGCCGTGATCTTCTTGAACTTTTGCCATTGGTTGTACTCGTCACGGATACTGACGCTCCAATCAGCAGTATTGACCTCGGCGAAAGCCCAATGGATGATGGTATAAGAGCCATCGGTGTTGGCGTTCTCGGCATGCTGGCGGAGGCACTTGCGCTGAAAGTTCCACGACTCGTAGTAGCCAATACGCCCAAACGACGAGGGGCGCGAGTCTCTATTCCTTATCTCCATGCCGCAGTTAGACACACAGCCGTTTTGGAGTCCAGATGTGCCGGGATTGCCCGAGGCACTTTTTTTCTCTGTACAAAAGTCTCCGCTGATACCTAGAGATACTGTCAGCCAGAAGCCATAAAAGCAACCCGAAGCACGAATAGAGTTGTTGACCCACCGCACTGTCCCCACACATTGCAGCACGCATTTAATGGGCAGGGGTTCAGGTCTTTGAGGTTTTCCTTGCCAGTCGGGGCTTTCGAGCCGGGCTTCGTTGGACCACATACGGCGTTGGGGATTGGAAAGGGCATGGGTGGTTTGCCTTTTGACAGGCAGATATACATGTCCGCGAGCAGTTTGTTGCAACCGTACCACCCCCAAGTCGTTCCATTATTGAATTTGTCAATGTCGGAAACACTCATTCCATTCGCCGCCGCCAGCGCAGAACATGAGTCACCCGACTTGACAAGATGACTAGCACAAGTGCCGTCATCGTTGGGTTTGGGCCGGATGTCGGGAAGCTCCCCCGAGCTGCAGCAGACTATCTGGCCAGGGGCTAAACTCGAGCAGAGGGTCGACGAAGGGTTGAACTTGGTAAAGTCGGCACCCGAAATGCCACAACGCTGCGCTAGGGCAGCGCACCCATCGCCGGAAATCACCTTTTCGGTCCGACAAGTGGCCAGCTGCTCGGTTCGTCGTGTAATGACAGAGAGAACGGTGCCATTTTTCACAAAAGGCGCGTCCGGCAAACGGCGGCCCTGCTCAACTTCCTCCCAGACCGCGACAGCCCCGAGCTCCACCTTGAATTCAAAGTCAGAAACGCATTTAGCCTCGTTCCAATCTCTGACAATGCTCTGAAGAGCCGTGATATTGCCGTTCGCACTGACCGCAAGTCCGAGGACGTGGTCAGCGTTCCGTCCATTCCCACAAAGCTGGACCGTCATGGTGGTTGAGATGCTGCTGGCACTAAGTTGTTCAAGCATGCGCTGGAAAACAGACGAGATGGTAGCGCTGCCGAAGGAGGACCCGAGGCGGATACCAGCTACGGCACCTTGGTGGTGCACATACATGGTTCTCTCAGTACGGCAAGAGTCGTGGCCGTTATCGAGCCAGGCCTGTAATTTCCCCAAGGCGGTTGTAACAGCGCTGATCGTGTGAAGCCCCAGATGCGTGCCGCTTCGCGTGAATTCGAGCGTCGCAGGGCCCTCTTTGGGGTTCGTGACTGTGTCGCAAGCTGGCATGGACTGTTTGGTATTGTGTTTGTTGGTTGATGCGATGGCACCTTCTAGCACTCTAGGTGCGGTTGCAGCCGGGTCAGCATCCCCAGCTGTGCAAACACGAAGCTTGGAAGGCGTGCTTGAGTCTGAAATTGTGTTGTACAAGGAAAAATCAAACAGCAAAGTCTCATTGCAACGTTGAAGACGGGAATAGGAGCTATAGACAGTCCAATGGGAAGGAGATGCGCCACCGCAGTCTTGAGGACATGGATGGAGCTCGGTATAGTAGTTGCTCTCGTAGTTGCTCATCCCTTCGATGTCTGCTCCATCTTGGATCTGGGCGGCAGACTGATGCGTAAAAAAGAAAGTGAATGTCAACGCGGCGAAAGCCGCCCGCAGGCGGCCGACGACTAGGCGCATGTCAGAAGTCGAGAGGGGGGCAAAAGCCTGAGAAGATACAGTTTCCTAGAAATACAAAGACTGAAACGAGAAGAGTACCTTCTAGAGTCCTTGAAGAGATATCAGATTGAGGAGAGCTAGAGCATAGAATATAGGCCATAAAAACGCCACTGTTCTACCGCCGTCGTTTTTCTCTTACAAAGGAAATCCAGCATGCATGTTTACGGGCAGCAAATCCGGATGGTATGTAGGTGACAAAAGTTACTATGGGGCTAACTGGAGAGTGCCCGAGAACGGCTGCCTAAGCACCCTCGGTAACTTACAGGTCAATAAAAAGGGCGGCCCTTTAACCGGAATATAGATATTTGCCTTGTGTCAGACTGAGAGTAGCTCGGACACTAATTTACGTCTCGGATACCGAGATTAGCTAATCATCCAACCCCGATATTGTAAATATACCAAGTAAAATGACCTCTGTCGTCTCGGATAAGCTGCTTCACTAGCAGATAATCCGTTGTCCTGCAGCATCATATTCTCAGATTGCTTGCTCTTGTAGTCGGACTCCAGTTCCATTTGAATTGTTTTAGCAGGCCTTTTGAACTGGCTAAATTTATCAAGTTCAGTGCTGCTGTGCCACCCCGCATGAAGTTCATGGGTCTTCTGTCTTTTTATCTCATGTACAAGAGATAATCAGGTCATGGTAGACATCGTTAGACCCAGCGCATGGCCAATTCCCTTCCATGTTTTGGAGAGTAGGTATCGTGGCACAACTTTATTAGCTTAACATGGAAGCCTAGCAAGCTAACCTAGGTTATCGGCCTAGGCCCTTTATTACATTTCGGCGGCAGAGTATCGTTTAGCCTTATCCCGTACAGCCTACCGTTTACCCGCGGTACTATAGCCCAGGCAGCTCCTTAGTGTTCCTGTCTCTTTAAGAAGCGATGGAAGCGGGAGTGTATTTATTCATTTCACGGTAGCTACCAAGCACATGTAATAGTTACCGCGGTAGGCCTGAAAGTAAGCTGCGCCGCAACACTCATGGCTGCCTAAATCCGTGTGGATGGACGCTTAATGATGCTTCGGCAGGAAAGGCTGAATCATTTAACGCGGTACACCACCACTGCTAAGTACACCTGTATAATCGGCCTCTACATGTGGCTTGAGAACAAAGAGAAGTATACTGATAATGTGTCTTGGCCCTGCTGCTCCTCATGTTCCATAACCCGTCTCACTCACCTCTTACCCCTTTACACGCCGCCTCTTGACGGGCCCTGCGGGAGGCGCCCCATCACCACCATGAAAATACTACAATGGACCGCCGCGTTACTCACCATCTGCATCTATACCACCTCGGCATACTGGGTACGCGGTGCCGCCGAGAGGGCGCTCTACTACTCTGTCTACGTGCTTGAGGACATACACTTTTCACAGAGTGCGTACGACGGGTGGAAGGTTGCGGGCGATTGTGTTGGTGACCGTAGAGGCATGTGGGGGCAGAAGACACGCTGTAGCCTCGCCCAGTTTCTCGATCACATCTGGTCGCCGAAAGACTCAGACGAGCCAAGGCCAGACGCTTCTAAAATCAAATGGCCCGCCTCAATGAAGGGGATCAGTAACCCCCAAGCCATTGTATCCATGATTATGAGCCTGGAATATCAAGATGGTACACCTGTCAATCAGCACGATGCGACCCCTAAACGCTATGGCTACACCGGAAACAATAATCTGGGGAAACTTTGGCCCAATCAAGGGGTCACCAGCTACTGGGACTCGCTGGAGAAATTTGGACCTCGGGCGGCGCAGCTAAAGAAGGACTTTGACGAAGCGGTAGCAAAAGGCGACATTGTAACGGATCCTAAGGACAAGAAATTCAAACCACACCAGAAGGTCATCGAAACCTTTAACAAATTCTACGCCGCGGCCCAGGATGCCGCGGAGGTCATTATTGATTTCCGAGTGCAGGATAAGTGGCGACACCTTAAAGAAATGGGCAAATGGAAGAGCGTACTAGGAGTCGAGCCTGTGTGGATACCCAAAACATCCTCTCACAGTTGGATAGGGGCATGGGACGAGATCGACAGGGAAAAAACGATTGATAAGATGGCTGCCCACATAAGCCGCGAAGATGCTATTAAGGTATACGACGCCCATTGGGAGTCGCTCACGAGCTCCGAGATATATCAACAACATAACGACGCCATCAACAGGGTCAAGGCTACGGCAGCGAGCCTGAAGGGAACGTGTTGATCTAGTACGGGATGGCGAATGTGTAATTAGTTGCTTAGTTGGGGCGACGGGCGATGAGCCAAATACTAAAGCAGTCAGGATCGTCACGGTAGCCTTAACTCTCATCTCAATATAGCTTGTACCAAGTATAAAGTATAGCCCCGATTTCCATTATCTGTAGAGTTGCCGGCCAAACGAGGGGGGTTGATATACTGCGAGAGCGATTCAACTAGGGCTAAGAATTACCCATGGGTACCCAGTGCCCACGGACCCAAATGGACCCATGGGTCAATGGGTGGGTACCCATTGCTTGGCACGGGTCCGACCCATTACCCAAAAAACCCAATGGGTTCATTTGGGTGCCGATGGGTCCTACCTACATATCAACAAGCACAAAAATATAAAATATAAGGTTATTTAACTATCTAGATTCTTCATTGATATTTTCCTCATATACTTCATTTGAATTCTTCATTCTTCACTAAGGTTCTCTACGAATTTAAGCTCGAATGCGACCTGGCCGTGTTTGCGCATTCTTCATCCCCCTCTCTTCCTAGAAAAGCGTGGGTGGGGGTGAGGATCACGTTTGGACGGTGTTATTACTGGAGCGCGGCCATCTTGCTGCAGCATCGCGTGTTCCGCGATGCGCACGACGAGTAACGTGAGCAGTTAGCATTGAGTTTGGAGAGCTTCTCTAAAGTTTGGAAATTTGAGTTTTGATAAGCGCTGACTGTAAGGTGGCCTTGTCAGATGGAACAGGGTGGAAGATGCTGGAATTGAGAGTGCGTCAGCCTCGCCACCGCAGTCGTCAACATTACCACTGCATTGCCACAATAGTGGCAACAACAAACTCCTATAACTAGCACCACTCTGGCCTACGGCCAGAGTTGTGCAGAACAAGCAATAGAATCACACAGTTGCAACCCCCATCAAGAGTGCAGTGCTTCTGACAGGCCTCTCGAGGGTTGTGTGGCGTTTGGTAGACCCAAGGTAGTGCCGTGGTTGGGCTTGAAGCTGGGGGTGTTGGGTCCGGATGCGCACATCCAGTGTAGATATCACCCTCCCTGGGTTATACGGCATAAAACTGGCTCTAGCAAAACCTCCCTGGATGTACTTTTCTGTGATTAAAGCAAAAAACGCTTCTTTAAACCCATGGAGAAATTTCAACTTGCTAATGTGTATGATGTTCATCCATATCAACTGCTTAATTTAGCGGCTGTATGCCTTTTGTAATGGCCTAAAATGGCTAATATCTAATGGCTGAATTTTATGTAAAGAGTGTGGAGGCAAATTGACTTGGGGTGGTGTTGTGGTGTTGTGGTGTTGTGGTGTTGTGGTGTTGTGGTGTTGTGATGTTGTGGTGTTGTGATGTGGTGATGTTGTGGTGTTGTGATGTGGTGATGTTGTGGTGTTGTGATGTGGTGATGTTGTGGTGTTGTGGTGTTATGATGTGGTGGGCGTTTTGAGGGACCCACTGTGTGGCTTATCTTTTCACTATAAATATTTCACGCTTTTCCTTTTAATTGGAGGAAGGGGCACCCTTTTCATTGATGAAAAATCCATTCATTTTGACAGCAGTGAAATTATATTATTTGTTTATCATTGTTACTTGGTTCATACTTGGTTCATGCTTGCCATTACTTGGTTACCTCCTCCCTCCGGTCGGAGGTCTGTATGCTCCTGTTTCCTAGAGTGTGTTTGTGTTCTTGTTCTTCTGTTTGTTTCCTGGCTTTGCTGCACCAGTTCAATATAGAGTGTGATGATGTTGTGCTCCTGGCAGTAGGTCTTGAATTCTTTGGAGTGGTGGCTATCATGTCTAGAATCAATAGCCGGTAAGTACCCTTTGCATGAGATGCTGTGTAGTGCCAAATCCAATCCATGCCTTTCTGATTGGTAGTATAGCCATTTTTAATTGCTGTAATACGCCAAGTAGCTGGAAGGTTACACTCTTGATACCATTTGGCAAGGTGATATTACCTAGCTAAGATAATGAATGGTGGGATAGGCCAGCTCAGAGCATTCACTCCTTAGATGACTGTAGCCCACTCTTGATTACAAGGCTGGGTCTGTTTAGCCCTGCCATGGCCATCAGAGGTAGTAACTATCATAGTAGGAACGATAATGCCTATTATAAAGCCAGTCTCGTTGAAATTATATGAATTGTCATTGAGGTTATTATATTTGACTTTAGTATTGTACATAAGCACAAACCACTTCAGAATAATCTTTAGATCTTCTGTGACACCGGTACCACACCTAGGTGAGAAGTAAGGTGTAGTAGGGGTGACAACGACAATGTAAGTGATCAACTGCAGGATGAGACTGCAGAGCTATAACGATGACTGTACAGTGTCAGACGATCAAATCGTTCAGGGAGATAGAATAATTAAACAGAAGATAGCACACAATGTCTTCGCAGTTGCAAGTCAATTGAAGAAGAGGGTGGTTGCTTGCAGGTCGTCGCATCCAAACCACCATAGGGCTCCTCACAGCAATCAGGGACAGGATGACCAAGCACAGAGTGCAAGAGCAAGTCAACAAGGCCGCTATCTCAGAAGATACAATGAAGAATTGATGGTAAGGTCAGTTTCTAAGGTCAGTTTCTAAAAAGGACTACAGAGCTTCTTCCTCCTTTAAGGGTCCATCACTCTTTCATTTCTTTTATGAAAGGCTATATACTAGATATAATGATACCAAGATACCCATAAGATCCGTCCTAACTGCCTGTCAGTCCCAAGGTTCCCTAGCCACCCATCATACATGCCCTATAAATCCATGGCTACATACTAAGTGAAGCCGGTCATTATACAACAAGACAGCCTATATTGGTACTTACTCCTATTAGCTTAAGTGGCTTGGCGTCCATCGCTATAGAGGTTCCCTCAAGTCCTTGGTACTTATACTGGCCATAGTACTATTAGGTCGATCCTATGTAGGCTTTCATAGTAGTGGTCTTTATGACTTATCACTGCCTATGCGGGCTGGTCATGACCACTTGTCACCATTGAAGCTAGACTCTGGCGAATGTTAGTTCAAGGTCTTCTAATAAGATGACTGTGATATTAAGGAGGTCCCTGATTGAAAGACCATCATATGATCTGTTCAGCTGTCATGCAGCTTGGACCACGATGCTAGGGTTGTGTGGTTTGTCCATGACAAATCTGAAGTCTGATGACGAAGGCGAGCGCGGGACGGTCCACTGTGTAGCTAGCCCTTGCTTGTGTGTGGCCTTGGATCCTCCCGACGCAATCTGCCAAGATACCGGAGGCCCATGGTTCATCCATAGCAGATCTGAAGCCTGATGACGATTGTCAATCGTTTGAAGGTTGAAGACCCACTTCGCCTGGTCAGAAATAGAGCTGCTACTGTGGATCCCCTGTGTGATTCCTGTGACCATAGTCAACCCAGGTCAAGGAGGTGAATAACTCTATTAACCTTGGGTGAGTCTGACCGGTGTGACATCTTCACACTTATTCCTCTAGTAGTCATATTTACATGTAAAATAGGTCCAAAGTTCTAGCTGGCGCTTGACAAAGTTATAAGCATATCATATGCCAACAGGGGACATGTCACGTTCACGGAGCAATCAGTTGGCCATATCTTTCATATAACAAAGCCAAGGATGGAATATGCGTGCACATAGCTCAATTACATATTAAAAAACCATATTCTCTTCCAAATCGGTAAGTTTATATAAATTGGCTGGAATATTATATCGTGCAGGCCAACCGGCACGTCGGTGCTTAAGGATACCATGGTTGACATTTTAGATCTTTACAGCGGCTGCAATGTTGAGATTTGTATCTTTTAAAGAGCAATAAGAGCTAAAACCAATTCGGCTTCCTTTAAAGTGGTTGCTATTTTGTATTGTTGAGAAATTAAGTCATTAGTGGTAGGGTGGTAACGTGGTTTAATGGTTTAAGGGAATCTTAAGAAACTTATTCTATTATAATTAAAAACAGGATGGATAAATATATCAGCTTTGAATTATTGAGGGATCTTAATAATTGTCTAGGTATAACGTGGTTCCCGGTCATGTGGACCACCTGGTCGCGCAGACCACTTTTCCACCACCATGCGACAAAACACTTCAATTGCGCAACCACAACAACAAAAATCAATTGAAACTACTCATCATCAGATACTCCAGATATTTATACATCCTCCTCACAGGTGTGCACACTGTGGCCACTCTCTCCACAAGTACCACAGTGCCTCTGACCCGTCACAGTCCTCTTTTGCTGACCACTGTTTTTCCGCTTGTCATGCTCTGCCTGTTCCTGCACCTCCTTCTGGGCTAGTATATCCTGTGTATCCTCTACAGTAAGGGATCCTCCCAGCTGTACACATGTTTTTTTGGCCCTCCGGTGTTTGCTAAGTGTCTCATTTGCCTTCCATAAGGTATATACCTCAGCCGTCAGGAGGGTCACCGAATGCACCAATGCCTGTGTTCCTTTTACAAGCTGGTCGACAGTAGTAAGAATTGTTGTTGGCAAGCTGCCTTGGTGATGGGTAATATGGGTTTTGATGAGTTTGGACTATGCAATGGCTTCTGTTGGGTTCTGTGGCGTCTGGGAGACCCAAGGATTGGTTGTTAAGGAAGGGGGACCAGGTGTTGGTGTCTGTAATTTGACATCTAGCTTTGATATCATAGCCTCAGGGTTGAAGGGTACTAGGCTGGCACCTCTAAAGCCTCCCCTATTATTACTCTTGGTTATGTTAGTGTGATGGGTGGCTTTGAAGGCAAGGAAAAACTTGACTTTGGTAATATGGTTGATATATGCCTTGACAAAGTGTTTGATTTCCTGACCATACATCCTCTTTAGGACACTAAAACATGTCAAGTGGCTAGGTAAGATAAGATGAGTAGGCAGGTAAACAGATAGGGATGATATTATTCTCATCACAATATTTATTAAACTTGGCCAACTGGTGACTCTCATGTCTATTAACTATAATCATCTGATATATATCCTTGATATGAGACCTTATATGCTTGTCAAAGTGCTTGATCTAGTACAGCCCAGTCTTATTGTCTGTCCATCCATTAGAAGTTGGTTTAATAGCCCAGTCAAGGGGAAGGTTACTTTCTATATACCAACTGGCAAGGTGATATATGCCTTGAATAATAATATATGGCAGGAGGCACCACCCTTCACCATTGATACACTTGATAACCATTGCCCATTCTTGATTCCCAGGTTGAACTGCCTTGCCTCTTCTGCATTGGTCGGAACATGTAACCACCATAGACATGCAGATGATGCCCATCATAAAGCCTGTCTTGTCAAAGTTGTAGAGGTCACAATCCTGGATGCCATACTTGGCTTGTATGTTGTGTATAAGCATGCGCCAATAAGTTCAGGGTCTTTGCAGAGAGCTCTTTGGAAGTCGTAGACGCGATTGAAACATGTCTTGAGCTCTGGTTGTTGATTGATGAAGGTCTGTGCCCAGTTCTTGCCGACAGGTTTCTCACCGCGTTCCGCAAGGAGTAAATTGGCCATATCTTCAACACCAGCCAAGTGAGGCGCAAATCCTTGTGAATCCAGTTTCAATATATACTGGACAACTGCCTCCTCTTCCAGGACTGTCAATCGCTGGGTTGAGCTTCGATAGTCGCGTCATGAAGTGCGACCGTTTATTCTGGCGCGTAGAGTTGTCTTAGGGATATCGTAGATTTTTGCAGCTTTGCGATGACTTAATTTGTTGTCGCGGCGCATTGCTTCAATGGCAAGGGAGATTCTGGCTTCGTTGGATGGTGCTGACATTTTTTTTGGTGGTGAAGGAAGGTTGTAGAGTTGAGATGTCGCGTGGTGGTGGAAAAGTGGCCCGCGCGACCGGGTGGTCCGCACGACCGGGAACCACGTTACTTCAACATCTTCTTAATTTACTAAAGAGATATTAATAGTATTATGGGGTAAAGGTTATTGGAGCCTACTAGAAAGTGGGCTATGACTTTGAAGCTGTGAAGAGAGGTAAGGTCTTCCTGACAAAACTTAAAATCTTAGCCTATTTCATTTCTTTAACACCATACATCACAGATGAACTTTCTGGAATAACTCTAGCTCAATTAAGCATAGTCTGCACCAAATTAAATCTCTCCATGTTCTACTAGACGGAGAGGTTATTAATCACCCCTTACTGAGCCGCCAAAAACGTCTCTCCATACCCATCACCCGGGCCCCTCAACGTATCCACCGTCAGCGCATCCGCGACTGGGAACCCGCTCGGCGCCCACACATCCCCAGCCCTTGGAAACACCGACGGTGTCTCAATCAACTTGTTCTGAATCCTCTTTGCACTCGCCAAAAATCTCTTCTGCACATCGCCATAATAATCAATCTTAACCCCGCCCACCAGCCTTCCCCCCCTTTTCTTCCACCTCCCATCCACCAGCACGGCCTCCACATCTGCCACACTAGCATGCAGCACCACGGCCGCAACGGGGTCATTCCACCCCAGCATGGCAGGAGACGACGCCGCATCCCACACCACTAGGTCCGCCTTTGCCCCAGGCGCGATGACACCTAGGTCATCTCTCCGCAGCGCCAGCCCGCCGTGCCGCGTCGCAAGCAGGAAAGCCTGGTTCACGCTCATTGGGTTGTTATCCGGCACCTCCCACCGGCCTAGGACCTCGGAATATAACCTACGGCGGACGCTCTGTAACCAGAGGCGCGTCTGGGTGAGGATATCGGACGAGAAGGTGAAGTGGGTGTCTACGCCAAGGGAGGATTGATCCTGGATCAGGTGTGAGTGTGGATGTGTGTGGCCGTAGTGAAATTCAGATTCGGGCGTGATGGAGATGTATTGGTTTGTGGAGCGCAGGAGCTGGGCGCCGGTGGCGGTGAGGAATGAGGCGTGTGAGAGGACGATGGGGATGCTGATGTTGAGGATACCGAGGGTGTTGAGGTTTTCGGGGCTATTATCGACTGGTTTTTCTGTTAGTTTCTTTTCAAGATGGAAGGAAGGGAGAAAGAGGTACGTACTTCCCCACGCCCCCTGGAGCGAGTGAGTCGTAATGACCGACGCATTGAGCTCCTTTGCCAGACTGATAATGGCATTCACCTCGCCCACGTTAGGATTTGGCCCAAAGGCGTCATACGCAACGCCAACTTCTGTCGGCGACCCCTTGAGCGGCGCGTTCTTCACCAGATCCCGGAAATTGCCCAGCTGCTCCGGCACCAGGAAATTCGGCGTAATGGTGGTGATGTTATGGAAGGCATACGCCCAAAACACGCGCGCACCCGAATCAATGGATGCTACCAGGCCCGCCTGGGCCGTAGCATTAGACCACGTATGATGCGCATGGTCAAGGATGGTCGTTACACCGCCATTGAGCGACTCAAACAGCCCTGCCAGCTCGCCAATATATACATCCTCGGGCGTCAGCAGACCCGCGGCTGCAAACTCGCCGTACCGGCTGAAGTACTCCACCAGCGACGTGTTGCTCGCCAGCGTCTTGAAGGCTGTCTGCCACCCGTGCAGATGCGTGTTGACCTGGCCGGGCGCGAGGATCTTGCCCGCGATGTCGATAACTTCCGTCTGAGCTGGGATATTCCTGGGGGCGGAACCCGATACACTGACAATGCGGTCGTCTGTCACGAGCACGGAGCCGTTTCGGATGACTTGCAGGCTCTCGGTGCCTTTGTCGAACGCGATGATAGTGCCTCCCCGGAATAAAATGGAGGATCCAGCCGCCCAGCCGAGGGCAGCGAGAAGGATGGGGAGATTTCGAAGACGCATCCCGCTCTCACGATGAAGGTGACTAGCGATTATAGTGAGGGCATGGATCCTGAGAAGACACAGATGCACTACTTGGCGGGAAAAATATGGCTCCTTTTATACGCGTGTATGAACTTGAGGGTTACATGAATGTATTACATCATTATTGATGATCACAGCAAGTGCGGCTGCATGCGGGCGCGGGACTTACAAGGCAAGGCGAGCATCTCTCACGATGCAATCTTATCAACGTCCCATGATGTCAAACGGTTCAGCCAGTAAGAACGAGAGAACTGCGGCACGATGGCCATCCAACTGCGTGTAAAATCTCACATCATCAATTCCGCTGCAGCGTGACAGTTTCGATGCAACTTTGGCTTGCCATGTGCAAGGCGGGCTCGGGAGGATCTACCGCATGCGTAAAGGGTGGTAATACGCTTCAAAGCACGGCTGAGGTGGTATACGCCCGACATGGAGTCTCTGGAGTTGATTCCATTGGGCAACCAGAATTTGGGTCAAACTCCATTACAATCAAGTCAAAAGTCCCAAACAATTGAGGTTACACGGCATATTTTTAATGAGTTGCGGAGCCAATACAGAGGGTGGTCTTAGTCAGAAATGGCTCGTTACCGCTTGGTTCCGGACCTGCCAACTGGTCATATTCGGCTGCGCTTAGTCCTTGACTCAGAGTGAACGGCTGCTCTGGAATGATGGCGAAACTCGATTTATGCTGCCAAACCTACACTAAGGCAGGTATAATCCAAAAAGTATCCCTGGACAATACGAGCGAGTAAGGTAACGGTTCAATCCTCTGATCTCAATGCTTCAGATATGCGTATGTATGCATATACGAGGTACCTATATGGTGCCATTTGGTCAAGGTATCCTGTCGGTCTCTCTTTGATGACGATGGTCGGGGAATCGTTGGGCGGGTGAGTTTCGGGTCTGTTTTTGAGCCCGCTATAAGGCTGTAGCCGCGTTAATATTGTGTGCGAGTGTCAGACTCGAAAATGGGATTTGGGAATGCGCAACATGGACTACGCTTTACATCCTTACTAACGCCGGAATGACTTTTTGGCGCGGGCTAACTGTAGCTGTCAGATTAGCATTAACCCATTACACGCCCCGACATCATGGTAGGTGGCTGGCGCGTGTTGAGCCCGCAGTCGAGATGCACGACGGCGGCACTTGGGTGACTGGGCAGAACTCAAAGGGCCAAGCATCAAGCTGCCGGCTGCGCGTCATAGCGGTGGGCCCGATCTTGTCAAGGACTAGGCCGGCGGAGCGATTACCGAGGATAGGTTCAGAGAATTACTTGGACGAAAATTGGTCAAGTCAAGATGGTGCACTAATCGATTCGGTCTCTAGGGAATAGAGCGGGATGGGGGACCACGTTAAAATAATCAACGGTTCCCGGAAACATTGCGAATGGCTTTAATCTACAGTGATTTTGCGGAGCCTCCCTCTCAGTAGATCGTAATAAGTCCAATGTGTGGACCAAGATCGTACCAAATGTTGAATATTTGGCTGTGGTCGTCAAGAAGAAAGCCGAGTTCCGAGACAAAATTGCAGCCTGACTAAACGCCATTGGTTGACAACACGCAGAACGGATAGCACTGTAGACATGGCTCGGGTTGACTACGATGCCCCCCGTCTTGATGTCACTAATGTTAAGACATACAGTGGTGTTTGCAGTTCACGCCCAAACTTCCTATTCATGTCTACACATGTTTGTATACGGGGGATCGGTTGAGGATTGGCGGCGGAGTATTAATACTATTAAGGTCGCAAACAGAAGGGAAGCGGCGAGAAAGAGTGGCAGGGCATTTCGGGTGACTTCTTCGCCGCCATGGGTAGCTTTGCCATTGCGGACAAGCAAAGAGAGATGCGCGGCTACGTAAACCCTGTGGCAGTGGGTGTAAACAAAGGAGCTATATATACCTGGGAAGAACTGTGTGCGTACTGTTTCGGCATATGGAGCTGCTCAAAGCCGGCACCCACTAAGACCCCGGCCCATTCTGCTATTTTTAGGAGGCGCCGGGGCGGGGCAGCAGGGCAGGCCGCACCCAGTCCACGAGACTGGAGGGCCCGGGAGGAAGGATGGGTCCCCCCCACCCCGAAGGAAGCAAAAGTCCAGCCCGGGGACAGGAGACCACTGGGCACAGCCTGCGACGCATGCTTTAAGAAGCAGACGAAGTGCGCGGGACTACCGTGCGAGAGGTACCGCAGGATGGGCAAGGAGTGCAGGTGGGTCGGGGCCAGACATCCAGTCGGCCACGGCGACCCAGAGCCAGGGCAGCCAGGAGCATGGAACCGGGCCGACGCCAGCCAGGTGTAGTGGGAGGCCAACCGGCCAGGAAACTACGCCTACTGGAAGATCAAGTTCACGCGGAAGCCCCCGCCGGAGCCCAAGCTCCCGCGCAAGGCCTTGGCCCTCCTCATCGCTGAGAGGACCGGGCACGGCGACTACCGGTCGTACCACGAGAGGTTCAAACACGACCCCTCGACCTGGAAAGTCTGCGCCTGCGGCATCCACAAGGAGCCAGGGCATGTGTTCAAATGCCCACTCAACTCTAGAGCCCTCCCGGCTGATGGAAAGGGATCCCCGCTGCGGTTCATGTGGCGGAACAAGAAGGTGCTCGGACTCTTCAGGGTCCAACAGATTGCTGAAGAAGAAGCTTGGGCGCAGGCGCAGGCGCACCAAGAAGGAGAAGGCTAGGGCTAGGGCCAGGCCAAGATTGATCAAATGAGGCTTTTCTTTACGGAGTTTTTTGTGCATCTTAGACCGGAAGTAAGATAATGGAAGGGCAGGCGGGACCTTCAATCGGCAATAGGGGTATGTTTTAAGCTAGGGTTTCTTTCAGGGAGGCGTATCTCCTAGGGCCGGCCAGTCTCGAGCCCTAAAGCAAGCCACCCAGACCCGGGCGTAGGTGTTGTAGGCGGTCTAAGAGATGAAGTGGTCTCCTACGAATCGAGTAGCCGAGCCCCAGCTTCCAACATCCCCTGGTAATGCTGCGGTGAAAATTGTTAGTGCACATATATCATGCTCAGAACAGAATCCAACATACCCATCAACTCCAGGTTCGGGCGGCATCGTTCTCGAGCACCGCGGAATCTAGGGAAAGCAGTTCGGCCAAGTCTGGAATTTCGAAAGGTGACCAGACCCAGAATGGGTGTCTCCAAGCGGACATTTGGGCGAGCCGGTCACGGGATGCGGGACTTCGGTGAAAATTCGATAGGCACAACCCTCCAGCTCCAATCGCCTTTTCCCTATCCCGAATCACCCCATTCCAGACCTTAGCGTCCTCCTCCACCGACCCACCCCACAATGCGACTGAACACAGACAAGGTGGAGTTTAATATACTGCTTGATGAGCGAATCTGGGCGCCCCCCTCCCCCTTCTCGGCATAGCCTACTTGACCTTGCTCACTCCTTGCTCACTTGCTGCATTAGGTTGGGAATTGGCTTAACTCTTACCGAGTAGGGGCAAATATTTCTACTGACTCAAAGGCTCAGGCCCAAACGTCTACCCAGGTGAGCTCCTACTTTACCACTCGTTTACACGTGATACTCCTATATCTCCAGGCACGCACCGACGCACAGCAGGTGGTGTTTCGCCTGAATTGCATCCCGCCTTAATTAAAACTATATAATACTGATCTCGTAATTAAATGTGTGAAAGTGGGGTAGACGGCTGTGTGAATTCATTCTTTGTTCCAAGCCGACAATCGCCGTCATTCAGACGTGGGTTTGCCTTCCATATCGCCCGGACAATCGAGTCAAATAGGGCCTGAATGCATTCCATACCTCTCCCTCATCACGCGTCTCTCAAACGCCTTGGAAAACCCTCCTTATCACCTCCCCTGAGTCTCACTACACAATCAAAATGTCGCCTATCTTCAATGAGAACCAAGTCGAGCTCATTGCTCTGGAACGAGTGGCAGCCTAGGCGAGGCCAAAGGATGACCCACGATGTGGCAGCAGCGAGTGTCGCGCCCAAGGACTGCAATCCTCTGTACCGTGGCAACTGGCTCAGGAGTTGCCTGGGTGGATCGGTTCAAAGAATTGGTACGCAAATTGGGGCTGGGGCGGACGCTCATCCTTCGGCTGCGGAACCGGCAACATCAAGGATGGTGGTGTAGGGGCCGGTAGCGGACCCGGCGTAGCTGGCAGCGATTGGACCGGGTTGTAGTGGTGGTGGTAGAGGAGTTGCCTCTGGTCACCCCTCTGGACTTGCTCGCGTACTTGCGCGATGGTTGCTAGGATCGGCATTTGTTGGCCTGTCGCATACACGGGCGTATCCCGCTGCTCGAGCCGATGACGGCTTGTCGGGGGCGGTCCGCGCGTGGGAGGCGGCGACGGTGGAGCTCGTGCTGGCTCTTCAAGTTGCTTGTTCGCCTGTGCAGCGCCTCGTGAGAAATTGCGGGGATATGAGAGATCGAAGGGTTCTTCATGTTCGTCGTCAGACTGCAATACCATGTGAGACAATGCCCGCTGTGCAATCTCGAAGGGGGCTAGCCACCCTGCACCTGGTGAACCGTCGAGGTTACCGAGAGGGTCCTCCTCATCAGCGCCAAGTAGATCTGCAAGCCTCGGGATATCAAAGCTGGTGGGTCCTCTGCGCGCGGCCTGGAGTGGTGCACCTCTGCCAGCAGGACCGCCCTCCTGGGCGGTCTTCGACCTGTTGGTTCTGGACCTGGTTAATATGTCTTCAGCGCCGCGATGGAAATCCCCAAAAAACTGGATATCACCAGACAAGTTAGATAGGCCATCGGTCCTGGTTGGTGTATGCGCGGCATGCACTTCTTGGTCCTGCTCCGTGTTGTCGAGAGCAGGGCCTTGAACCGTTAACGCCGTGGGAGCGGCCTGATGAAGGGCAGTGGTGTCCAGTACAAGTTTGCCGGGTGTGCTACGTTGGGCTGCCGCATACGACGGTTCCTGGTCCGCGGCCTCGATTAGATTTTGTGTGCCCATGGATCCATTCTGCCTGGCTTGCTCGTCCTGATTACGTCTCTCGTGAGCTGAATCTTGTTGAGATGCGACCCCCTCCCCAGGCCCTGGGCTACCCGAGCGAGGCTCGCCGTCTACAGGGGCGAGCATGTTCGGCCTTCTGCGCGAGTTGTGCGAGTAACTCTCATGCTCTGCCGCAGCGGCGACAGCCTCTCCTTGCATCTGTGCTTCTGAGATAAGCGGGCAGGCCGCTGCGGAGACAGGTCTGCTGGGAACTCTGCCCCATGTCCCGTCCTTGGTTTCTTGGTCATCTTCCTGTGCACCTGAGCCGTGCTTGCCGCCACCGTCGTCGCCGCCACCGCCTGCGTTCTCGTCATCTACGACCTCAGCATTGTCGTCCTTGTCCTCTTCGTCTTCATCCTCGTCATCTTCGCCTCCGTCCTCGTCATCTTTGTCTTCGTCCTCGTCATCGTCCTCGTCCTCGTCATCTTCGTCTTCGTCCTCGTCTTCGTCCTCGTCATCTTCGTCTTCGTCCTCCTGATCGTCTGGGTTCGCCGCCCAGATAGTACTGCGGGGCCAATGGGCGGATGCAAACACGCGTCTGTTTCGTATACTGCTCCGTCTTTCAGACCCGGTTTCTGAATCTTCTTCCTGTGTATTTTCGTCCAGACCATCAGTGTTCTGGCCGGCTGGGCCTGTCGCCGGAGTGCTGCTGCGGCGCGAGTTTGTTGCCTGGCCGTCTGGTCGTCGCTGTCTGTCAGTCCAGGCAAGAAAGAAGATGAGAGTAGTAGTAATTAAGAAACTAACCGCTGCCTCTGTCGCTCTCTCCTCCTGTACTGATCCCTCCCGTCGTTATAGAGCTTGACACACTCGCTCTTCCGAGGAGAGTCTGGGCATTGTTAAAACCCTTAGTGCGTCGACATTGGGCATCGTTAACATGGAACGGCCGCAAATCCTTGGCAGCCACCCAGCCCAGGGTGGGAGGGTTCACCAGATCCCCTTCGAACGATAGATCCACCGAGTCCTCAAGGTACATCATGGGAAATCTCCTCTCACGGAGCTTCGGGCCGCCGTCCTCATATCCACTAGCCCAGCCGAGAATGCGCCCTCCGGATCGGTAGTAACATTTCGGCGCCTTTTCTTGTTGGTCCATCTTGGATATGTCGCCCACAACACCAACGGTTCTGAAGCTGCCGAGTGGTAGCATCAGGGCTACATAGAAGCCCGTCCCACGGTACCATGCGCGGTACATTCTGCCCACGATGGGTTCAGTGATGCCCGCAAACGACTTCCCCTTTTGGTGCCGTCCCTGCAGAGCGGTTGCGTTTATGCCGGGATGCCGTTGTGTCTCCCATGGCTGGCCATCTCCATCGCTAGGCTCGACCGATTCCTGGCGTTGCCCGCGCGCCTGATTGGTGCGTCTCTTGAGGGGAACATATCCCGCCGCCGAGGCCTGATCAAACGCATCATTATTACGTTTTGCCTTGTCCTTGTCACAACCCAGAACGCGAAACCCAAGTTCTTGGATGGTCACGGCCCGGTCCATGGGGAGGTTACCGTGCATCACACCATTGAGATGTTTCGCGCCCCCCTGGAGCGGGCTCCGTCCGAAGTGAAAACCGCACTTGTCGCAGCGAATGATAAACCAGTCGCCGCTGTCTTCGGGGTACTCGACAATCTTGTGCCTGTACTCGGGGCCTCCATTGCCGTAGACCTCATCAAAGGAGACGGTCCGATTGGTGTTCCGAGACCGTTTCGGCGACCGGTTGGCTTCCCCATCTTCTTCGTCATCGTCCCCGGTGTTGCGCCTTCGTTTGCCTTGTCTGTGTATGATGGGAGGAGCCAGTGGATCCTGGGATCTAGGTTGGCGGGGTGGAGGACTCGTTGGTTGCGACGGAGGTGATGGAGCTGCGGCGGCAGGCCCCACGACAGGTTCTATATCCGTGTTTCCGGGTTGTGCCTTCGCAGTCGGTCGCCTCGGCCTGCTCGATCGCCTCCACGGTATATCCTGTACGTTCTGCGCTTGTTCGTCCTCGATCTCATGCCGTGTGCGGTGTATTGATGCAGCCACTGGCGCTGCTGGGGCAGTGACACTCGAGGGTTCAACGACCGGACTAGGCGGCGCCTACTAAGTGGTTAGGGACCCTGCTCGAGCTGGAGACCAGCATATGGCGAAAGAGAAACTCACTTACCTCACTCGGAACAGGCCGCAGGGGATCAGCAAGGTATTTTTCTCGCGCCTTGTTCAACTTGGCGATCACAGCGTGGTGCTTATCCTCCAAACATCTCTCCTTGTCAGCATCTGCGGCGTCTTCGCGCTCAAGCTCTTGCAGCATCTGCTGAAGGGCCCGTATTTCCTCTCGCCGCGCCTTTCTCGCGTCCCCGAGCACCTTCTTCTCCCGCTCGAACACCAACTGCCTGTCGCGCTGCTGTGCGGACACGTGGTCTTCGAGCTGGCGCCGTAGGAAGCGACGCATCTCCTCCTCGACGTCATCCGGGGATCCGCCCCGAGGCTGCGCAGCATCATCGACGTCCATCTCTGTCGCGCTTTTCGACCACAGGGGCCGCAAGAGAGTCCGGTTCGCTGTGCTTCTTGACGGCGCGTCGAATGCGGGGTTACGAGAAGTTGCTCCCGAGACAGGGTGGCAGGGTCACGTGTTGACGCGTCCATCACCCGCTGGATTCCGGCCCAGCGGCGCCTTATCCGATTGGCTGGTGCGAAAGAGGATCGATCGCGTCGGAAGATGCCGTCCTTCTCTCTCCTTTCCTCATCCAAACATTGTCAAAGTGGCACATCCATAAGTGGGCTTCTAGTGGAGCGCTTCGGAGCGATTGAGCCACCACGTGGCCACTTTGCTCAATTAAAGCCACTTTGCTCGATAACGCCCGCCACCTGCAGCCAACACGCTAGCAGGACCCCTTGAAATTACAGTGCTTGCTTGATTTGGCTTGTGTCAAGCGCTGCTTCAAAAAGAGCCTACATGCAGTTGCTCCAAGAAATACAACACACATACTCATCTATCTGCATGATCCAATTGGCTGAGCGATTCCGACGGTTTGACAAACATCTTATCCGGCTTATTATCGGTGAATGGCATTTCGACGGGACGACCCGAAGAGAAGGACTGGTGAGTTGTAGTCTCTTTAAGCTATTTCGGGATATACAGGCCGGATGCTATGCGACATGATTCGCCACCACGGCTAATATATGTAATACCCACTACTATCTGTTACAAATCTGATTACTGCTTCCAGGTCAACCCTATCCGAGTCGACAACCATAGTCCTATCATTGACAGGGTGAAAATTATCCAGTTTGACGTCAACGTGGCGGGCACGGAAGGCGCCGAGGGCGGCTATCATATCGTAAAGCTTTTCTCGGAACGGTGCCAACTCCAACACGGACCCTTCAGGCTCAGCCATATTAGCGCCGCCGATGTCAGACATTAGGATAGCTCTGGTATCGCAGTAACAGCGTTTGCCGAGGTATCTGGGAATGACAGTGCCTTGGAGGGGGCGAGCCGGTTATAGTTTGCTTTCTCGGCGTCAAACTCCTCTTCCCATCCTTCCTTCTGTACTTTCAGCACGACTCCGGGGGGAGGAACCACTCGGGGAACGCGGATTGAAGCTCTGCGCCGACATTGGAAAAAGCAGGAGCAGGAACCGGATGCGCTGCACTGCGCAAGGGTGCACTCAGAGGCGGAGCACATTGTGGTTCACTCGGTCGGACGGCGCCCCCGCCGCGTAGATGAAGCGCGTGCGGAAGCGAAAGCACTATCGCCACCTATCAGCATGTGCTTACAAAAGGAAGTAGAAAATGAAGGGGAGGAAACTTTGCGTACAATACTCTCCGGCGGTTCCGGCGGTTCGACGTTCCTGACTCGAGGGGCTCTGAGCCTGAACGGGCCTACTAGGCTGGGGAATTTGAGGCCGTGGCGCGGGCTGGGGCGGTGGTAGAGAACGAGGGCCAGGCCTCTGAGGTGGGTGAGCTAGGGAATAAGCGAGAGTGGAGCCTCTGGTCCTTAAAATATAGGCTCCTTAGTTTTATTGCACTCATATCTTTGTATTGTTTAATTGTGGTGGTTTACCCCCATCAAATGGTAGCTGCGGCTGTAAAATACAGTAACTAAACTAAACCAAACCAAACCTTCTTTTAGATTATCTATAGTCATGTAGCCGAATCCTGGCAAAATTATGTGGCGTGGCAATTCGCGTTCCCCGCGAATCCTCTTGATCGGCAAGGCCCTATCAACAGGACTGTACCTTGAATCAACGAAGGGAATCGCGGTAGGGTTAGCCAAACCAACACACATGACCCAAAGCGGAGGCGTTAAGCAACCGCTCAGAAGTAGCCTGTAAGTGAGTGGAGCTTCGAGAGCAATCTGGAGCTGTGATCACGGAGTTCACGCGCAAGTATGCCGGTGTACCAATCTGAATGCGCGCATCCCAGGATCAGAGGCTTCATTGCTGATTTGACACAGCAGTTTATCGGAGTGGGATTTATTGTGTAAGTCGACCCGCCCGAAATTAAGTGAGCAATACTGACACACCGTGACAGCTCGACCTGGGTAGGATACGGCTCCGCACATGCCGAGGGCACCCTCGCAGCGTTCCAATGGCGGTTCCCTCTGGCCGTCCAGGCCATTCCAGCAGCCAGGCTTGCTGCCGGAATCATGTTCTTCCCCGAGTCTCCCCGCCATCCGTGGGTGCGCCATCGTACGACAACTTGCGGTGCTTCAGAGGGGTTAGCCACGGTGCGGAAGCGGCTAGTGGGAGCGAAAGGGGAGTTGGAGAGGTGGTTTGTAGAGATTCCAAGGATTTCTTCTGCCTAGGCAATATGCTTTGTAAGGTTATTTATGAATCTACTGTGCCTGGACACCCTAGTAGCCGCTTATGGATAACTTTCTGTTACACTATGAATCTATATCTGAATTCAACAGCCCCCAGACTCCCGACCCCGAGGGGAGGGATTGCTGCTGCGGCGGTGGGAGAGAAGATTTATACGTTTGGAGGAGAGGGGAATCCGAATAGTGAAATTGGGGTGTATAATGAGACGGAGGTGTATGATACGGTAAAAAATACCTGGGACCAGCTGCCGGTGATGCCACTGCCGAGACATGGAACTTCGGCCGTGGCAATCGGTGGGAAGGTGTTCATCCCTGGGGGTGGGTTGAAGATAGGGGCGGACCCAGTGGATTCTTTCGATGTTTATCGACCGTGTTGAGGGAAAACTGAATGGGGTGTCTTTAAGCCCTTGAAGGGTTTCTGTACCTAACAAGTCTATAATTAAAGCTATAATAGAGCAAGTGGGCTTTTACTATGGGTGTGGGATAGTGGGTATAGTGGATGGTAACTTAGTATTCTATCAAGCTATCTTAGTAATGGGTTGAGGGTGGGCAATGCTTGTATGATGATGTCATATTCCAAGTCCTTGCAGCACACGAGTGATATAGAATGCCTGGCATTTCCATTCAGGGCTTCCTTCGCCTCACCCAGGGTCCCCACTCTTAGGATGTCCACTTGGGTAGCAACGGCGCCGCTCAAGGGACTCTTTTGCGAAGCGGAGCTGTTGAGTAATTGGTCGACAGGGTATTTGACAAAATTCCGCTGACTGGGCAAGACCCCTTTCACCACTCACAAAGGTTTACAGCCTTTTAGAGACCGAGTTGTTCCCAATGATAAAGAGATCATGGGGCAAAGGTTTTGGGTGAGGAATACCGATAGGCTTTGTAGTCTACTCCGTGAAAACCATGCCCCAGCCTATCTAAAATGATCTACCCTAAGCTAGGTCAGACGATCCGCCCCGCAATGGGCCCTTTCGTAGCGAGATGACTCTCCTGTATTCGGCCGGCACCAACTCTCTGATAGCCATCCATGAACACCGACCTAACGAAAAGGACATACAGCTCGACATCGCCGCCCCGTGAGCCGCCGCTAGTTATGGACCTGCCGATCACTACACAGGCCAGCTCCCCAAAGTCGGTGGCTCCAGGGTTATCGAGCGTCATTCCCGAATGGTCTTTCTGAATCTCGGTCACGCAGAGCGCGCTCACGCCCACTTTCAATTCATTGATAGAAACCCGGTTATTTTCAGGAGTGCTGGCGATGAGGTTCCGTGCTGGGGCAAACGAAACGAAATGATTCCATTCTATGCCCTCTTTTGGGACGTCCAGGTACTGGATCGCGCCATCGTAGGCCATCCATGACCACGACGGAATACTCCGTTTACCAGGATACTTGATCCGCCTAAGAGGCGTCTCCCCAGTGCGCTGCCACAGAAGACTGCGGTGGATGTAGCACTCGAGGGCTCCATACGCTGCGATGCCCTCGAAGCCGCTCGCGAGCCTCCTCTCAAGGCCCGAGATCGCCACGGACCTGTCGGTAGCTACCGTGAGGTTCATGGCCGTGTATGCCTCGAAGAGCGTCTGGAGGGGGGCGATTCTGTCCGCCGGGTCGCGCTTCAGAATCGCGTCGGGGAACTGGGCGTCGCCGAGAAGCGCCGCTCTGGGACTAACCGAGCAAGTTAGCTTTGGTGCAAAGACAAAACGGAAGAGGTGCTCACTTCCACAACCAGGTCATTGTTTCACACCTTACGCCACCCCCGCATTCGAAATATATCTGATTCTTGGTGAAGTAAATGGTCCGGCGAGACAGGACTCTTTCCTGAAGCACCCATCCTCTCCGGTTAACTGGGCCCTCTTCCACATCGGCGTGGAAATTGTCCACGGTTTCGCTGAGCCAAAGTGGGCCGGCGGCTTGAGGCGCATTCGGGACGGGGATACAGTCCTGATCGGGTCGGGCCAGGAGAAAACCATCATTGAATGTCCTGGCTGATGTGGCTGATATGGTGCAATAAGCTGAGCTGAATACCGATTCCATGAGTGCAGACTCCTTCTCCCAGTCCTCTTCGTCACGCTGAATGATGCAAAGCGAGTCGATCCAGAGGTAGCGCTTCCCTAGCTTACGCGTAGCGATAACGGCGTCTTGAAAGGTCCGAGGCAGGTCTGCGAAAACAATTTTGTGGCAACGCATCTCAAAATTCCCCCCGTGTGTGCAGACAGCCTCCCATTCGTCCTCGCTCGGAGCACCCCAACAGTGCGACAAGGCCACGTACTCGTAGCAGTTGGATTCTTGGGTACAGTGCAGCCGGATCAGACCGCCGTTCTGCCAGTACTCGAGATCCAGAACCCTAGTCGGGAGGAACCGAGTTCCGTGTTCGCCGGGTGGCTCTCTGCATCCGAATCTAGAGTGGCCACGACCACATTCATCAAGCCATTCCCTCAGAAGGGAGAAGTCATATTTGCGGCCGGCCATGGGTAATAACGGAGGCCCTACCTGAATGTCTTTGAATTCGTGTGATTCCCTCTCGGCGCAGATGCGCAGTACCGGCTGAGTGTTGTAGCTGGCTTTGAGGTTTGTTCCATCTCTAAATATCATGATGAGCCCGGCTTTGGGTGGCAGACCGACTTTCTTGAGCGATCGCCGGAGCATCTGGCAAAGACGGCAGGTCCTAGTTGCTACCTCAGGTCCGGCTAGGTCGATGTAGAACTGGAAGCGAGGAGCGAGGAGGTTGATAGTCTGGCATCGCTCACAGAGCTCAACCGACTCTGGCGGCTCCACCTTCGCTGCCAACTTGCCTGGCCGCTCCAGGAATCTCGAGGCGAAGCTATTATCGACGATACGGAACCAAGTGTCGTTATCCGTCTCAAAATTTATCCTGTTGGCGATGTCGGTGAATTTCGGAGGGTCGTTAAGCGACTGCATGGATTTGGTCAGCGGCCCAGCAGGTGAAATATTCCAATAGCAGACATACATCAGGCTTAACTTCTGGGGCTACTGCAAAGCCAAAGTCGGGCATGATTTGGGTGGCTTGCGGCGCGCTTCCACCATGCTTGTCGCGCTCGTGATCCTCTGCGCTGAAAATGCCATAGTCGGTGACATCTTGCCGCTGGGGCGCTCCGTCAAGAGCGGTATGACTCGGTTGTAGGCTGACCGAGGGGACCTCTGCAGCTGGGCTGCCGGCGATGTGATCCTTTAGGTAGAGCTCTACCCAGTTCTCAAAATCTGCAAGTTCGTAAGGTAAGAGTGATTTATCTTGAGTGTGAAACTCTGTATGGGGTAGTGACTGTTTGTCGTTCATGTGAGGGTTGTGGTCCTCGGTCTCGGCAGTATGGGCGTCACCCGATAGCGGAAGCCCGGTGGCGAACCTTGTCAGATGGGGCCTGAGGGTGTTAATCGCTAAATCTGTATCTGCTACGAAGTCCAAAGCTTCAAGTGCAGAGAAGTCCAACAAGTCGCAGTCTTTGTCTTGGACACTGGCCCAGAACCTCTCGAGCATTAGCCGTGTGTCTCGTAGAATCTTGTCGGCCGTGCCGAGCCATGGTGCTTCAGACAGCCCTAGCTTCAAGATGCGGCGAGAAATCTTGGCCAGCATTATAAACAGCGTGTCGTGGGGCAGGCCAAGAACTGTGGCTTGTCGCAGGGTCTGACACAGGAAGAAGACCATAAATTCCTTATAGATATCGCGAGGGGGTTCTTCCGGAGGTGCCCGCTCCATCACCAATTGCATCGACACACGGAGGAGCAACCACAGGGCAGACCGGCGCCATGGTGACCTCGTGATCCCCGTCACCTCTTCTCGCATGTTCTTGCAAATCCTAGCCGGGTGGAGGCCGGAGACATTGGCATTCTCACCAACGCCTCGTACGATGCCCATGATCATTTCCGTGACAAGCTTGGGGTCTGCCGTCTCGACATCCTGCACGAATTTGGTCCAGTAGTCCGTCGACTGGGGCTTTGGTGCCTCTTCGCTGTCCATCTTGGCGAGCGCATCCACAAGAGGCGCCCGGAAGGTTATGTCCCTGACGTGACTGATTGTTACAACTGCCGAAGGACCAGGAAACTGGCGACGAAGCCTGCCCTCGGAGCCAGTAACGTCCTTCACCCGGGCCAGAAGCTCGAAGGCCTCGAAATGAACCACTGCGTCGCGGCGGGTGATGAGAAGGCCGGAATTTTGCTTCCTGATCAGAACGGCGAGAGTGTCTGCAACGTCCGTCGTCAGTGCTTCATCGGTTAAGGTGAGGAGGCTGGTACTGGTTAGGATAACTTGCCACCCGACTCCATCTCCCTCAGCTCCTTGTCCAGCGACACTGCATCTAGGGCGCCATTCACGTTGACCGATATCATTCGTTGCACCATAGAAATGCAGCGCGCGACTCCCTGTAGACCAGCGATACCGAGATCCCTCTTCCCATCTCCTACACCCACGTGCAGTTGCTGAAATGCCCTCAGGACCGAGTGCACATGCTGCAACAGTGCTCTCTCGAGCGACGCGTCTGTGTCGTCGCTCTCTGGAAGCTTTGGGGGAAGAAAGGCATGGGCAATGATGTAGATGAGGGCTTTGCGATCAAGAACTGCAGTCGACGAGGCGTCTGCGCTTTCCATGTCGGCCTTCGTTTGATCGCGAGAGAGGGGCGCGTGTGGGCGAACTTGGTTTGTGGTTATGCAGGGATCCGTATCTTCCTTGCGTTTCTTGGATTCCATTCCCTTCTCCCATGTTTGGGGAGGAGACAACATGGAAGTCATCCTGTGCCCGATCTCCCAGGCTGCTTGAGGTTAGGCATCCATGCATCTCTGCTCAGCCGCAGACGGAGCTACTGTAGCAGTAGCTGCAGCTATCACTGTGATGTCGAATGAAATTATGGAAGCGTTGTAGCCCCGCCCCCCCGCCCCCTGCCTCTGCCGGAGAAGGTGCCTCTGAGACCTGATGCGCCCGAAAGCTCTGCGCTTTGTGCTCTCTGCCCTCTGGCTCTTTTGACCCCAGAACTACCAACTGTCAAATTCTCTCGCGCTTCACGTCTTTGCAACTGCAGACACGCGAATTCGAGTACCTGTCGCCTAGGATGCACGAAGCGAGGCATGAAGACAACGGGGGCGGTTATGCCGCGGCGCCGCCGCGGATGACAAGCATCTCTGGGGGGCGCGATAATGACAAGCTGCTGACTCAGATGTGCGGCAAGCTCTCCAATATCATCAAACGCTATTACACGGCAGCGAAAGACGTCTATGCCGGTGATCCAGAGTCCACCTCGGTGATGCTTCTCACCATCATGGAGCTCTGGGTGGCATGCGATATTACCGCGACCAAGATTTGCCCGTTGCTACTCGACTACGCCACAAGTTTTCCTGCCGGACTGTTCGTCCCACTCGTGCTACCCAAGAAGGAGCAGATGGATCGGCTCACCAAGATTGAGAACTATCTGAGCTATCGGGCTGCCAACGCCAAAGAAGGGCCGCCGTGGGAGCTGTACCGCGATCAGCATTCATTCGCTGTTCGATACTACGACAACTACGAGGAGGCCAAGACGCTGCACGGCAAGATAGTCGAGCAGGCCGCCGCCGGGAAGGAGCACAAGCTAGTCGAGCTGAGGGCGAAACATGAAGAGTACAGAAGCCTGATGGCGGAATACGTCTCTCCCGACACGGAGCACCAGCGCGAAGTCAACCTCGACAGCAATAAGTGGGTCAAGCGGTGTGAGCCTTCATGCCCGAAGTGCCTAACACAGAAGAAAGCCCTGGGTTTGCGCGTGAGCCCGTTTGAGTGGCCAATCCCTGAGGATCCGGTCAAGGCGAAAGCTGTCGTTTTTGAACTGGTCCTCCCAGCGACCTTTCACCACTGGAGGGAGATCACGCTAGTCATTCTACTAGACATCTTCTGCCGAGACCCCCGGCCCCGCTCCGACGTAACCCTATGCTATCCAAACGCAAACCCCATTCTTAAAAACAGCGTCACTCTCGGCAACCCGGCTCGGTTCCGGTTGGCATCCCCCAAGGCTCAGGTCGGGCGCTACCGGTGGATCGATGAAGACGAAAAGAACTGGACCGCATCGAATGTCATCCTCAGCCATAGCTTCCAGTACGATCTGTACGACACCTCTCTGGATCTCACCATCCCGGGTTCTCTCACGCTCGGCGTCCCCCCTCAGTGCTGGTACGCCCCGTTGACTGTCCCAGCGCCGCTGCTAGATTGGGCCACCGGCACTTCGCATACCATGAACGATGTCATTGCGCGCCAAGCGGATTGCCCAGAGACGATGGGATTGGACGAGTTCAGGGCCTTTGGAAACCTGAGAGGAGCAGTCTCGCTTCAGTGGTACAACATCCTCTCCCAGCTAGCCATGCCTACGCTCAACTTCAACCGCCCCGAGACCTTTTATCTCATCATCCAAGCTGCTAACGAGGCGGGGCCGAGAAATGGTGACGACGAGTCTCGTGAGGCCCACAGCATCTTACAGGACCAGCGTTTTAGCCACCAGCTCCGCAGGCACCTAAGGGATGCATTGTCCAGGATTGAGGCCAAGTGGGAAGCCGACGTCGCCTTGGCCACATTCGTATGTCTTACAACGCGCTTACTATCACTTACTACCAGCTTGGTGTATGAGGACTGCCTGGCCCTCCTGGCCGATGTTCGTTCCACCTGCATCAAGTGGGCTCGAGTGCTCGTCGAGAAGATAAGCCACACGGGGTCCGAGGAGGTTAGACGCGATCTGAGCCAGCGTGCTCTTTCCATGGCCTTGACATGCCACGCCACGTTCGGCGTTGGCCCTCGCTACCTCTCGGACGTGTTGTCAGACTCATCCCAAGCATCAATTATGCTGGAATCGTCCATGGTCATCTCCGAGCACTTTCCGTTTCACACCCTCAGCCCCATCTTAAACGTACTCTTCCATCGCTACATCAGCCTTTCTTACGAGTCAACGCCATTGCTGAAGAAAGCCATTGTCGAGGAGGGTAGGCCCTGCTTGGACGATGCGATTAGACGAATCTGGCCAAGTTACCGATCGACAGCGCCTTGGCACCTGGCTGGGTCGGGTCGCGTTCATATGGTCGAATCAAGAACGACGGCTAACAGCCGTCTACACAACCTCGGGTACAATTTCCTCACTGGAGAGCTCCTCGTCGATAATTTCCCACTTTCCAACCTTCCCCACTCCTGTATGACGCACCCGACGTACAAGAAGCTCTTCAAAGATCGAGCGATCCCCGTGGCACCATCATCAATCCCCGGCATGCGGTTTACCACAAGGCTCCCCTACCAAGGGTACGAAATGAGCTTTGGCATGCAAGACGGGGATCTCATTATCCTGGCCCGCCAGGAAGGGGTTACGGAGCACTGGCTGATCCCTCCTAGCATGCTTGGGGCCGACGTACCCCGGCTCCTAGTGACCAATTACGTCCATTGGTTAAACATCGAGAAACAGACGATCGAGTTTCGTCCCCTCTCCGCCCCTTGGCAGGAGATCAGAGAAGGGAGCATGTCGGACGGGTACTTGATGACATTCCGGGGGAGTCTCGGGGACGGCCGTGCTCGCTTGACCACGTTAGATTCCAGGCCGCTCGTCGATATGGAGAGCCAGACGTTCTCTTTTATATCACGTATCCTTCTCCCGATCGAGAGCCGCGGATTCCTGCATTTGACACTGGAGAAAGCCAGTTCCACTTTGAGCATAGAGCTCCCAAGGTTGCGCTTGCGCTTCACGCTTCAAGCTCGCGGCAAAGCAATCAAGTCTAATCACCCGCGAGGGTTCGTGGTGGATGAAGATCAATCCATCGGAGCATTGAGCAGCCTACAAAACAGACTCGTTCTTCGTTCGGAGACGGTGGGTAACGAGGCTAGACAAAGAACCGTTATCATCCCCCATGGAACCGTCACGTCCGAAGCGGCATACAACGGGCATTCGAAGACATCTGTGACGATAGATAATGACACTCAGGTCAGGCGACACCACTCTTATTGGATAGACAGCAGACTGGGTCGGCTTGAGGACGCCGGTGCTCTAGCAAGCAGGTTGTTTTTGTGCCAGCTCCACGCGGTGACGACTCATTTTCTTCCCGATCGGCTCACCGGCCGCACCGGCACAGAGGAGGCGCTGAGGATTCTAAGCTCGGCCGCCGTGAGGTCCTTTGACAGGCTTAGCGATGATGAAATAACGTCACTCCGCCAGATCGCAGCAATCAGTCCTACGAGAAAATATCACCCGAACTTGTATTCCAGCTACACAAAAGCTACGACGGTTGTTTCCTGGTCGCAGATATCGCCCCTCGCGCAGACCGATGCCATCTACCAGCTTGTGAATTCGATCATTCACCAGGCAAGGCGGAGCGAGGTGTTCTTCCCCAAAAGCAAACACATTAGCAATCTTGTAACTTCCGAGATGAGCCTGGTCCGGCGCCAGCTGGCTCGAACAGTCGCACTGCGAGTTGATCCGTGCAGTATTAGGGAGAAGGAAGAGGAGGCCGTCCGGGACGTCGTCTATAATAGCCGTGACTCCGGTCCGTCTCCGTGCGAGGCTCAGGCCTATCGCATTTCGAGACACTTCGAGAGCAGGCGTTGGGGCGATATTCTGGAGCAGGTTCCCCCAGCGTCGTTCATAAACCTGGCCCGCATCGTCCGGTTCTCATCCCCAGTAACCCAGAGGAACACTTCGACAGTCTCCACCACAGTTTCTTTTACCCCCAAGCTCGACTTTCACCTTGGGTGGCTCCAACCGTTCTCTGCCGCCCTCGGCCGCAACTGGTGCGCCATCGTGAACCAGATTGCAAAGACAGACCTGGAGCACGACAGATACAGAATCGCCATTTTTCTCGCTGCCCTGACATTCGCCGACGAAACTGATCAAGGTATTGTCCAAGTCGTCCTCGCAATTACCACGGTGGCCGCCCTTCGGAACATTCACCACCCCGAACGCACAACATTCCTGCCCGATGATCCGCTCGAGCCAAGCCACGAGGTTCTCAGGAGGTGGGCACTCGACCTCAAGATTGATCGTCCCTCTACAAGCATGACCAAAGAACAAAATATTCAACATATAATCGATTCATTTGTCGGCGAGCTGCAAAACCAGTGGCCATGCGAAGATCCCCAGACCCCTTCCGACCTTGACTACTACTCCGACTACCTCAAAGTCGCTGACATCATGCACAAAGTCGGCTCCCTGTTCGGGTCGTGTTATCGCAAGAAGCAGTTCAAGGAATACCTTGACAGTGTCGAGGCCAACGTCAAAGGCCTACCCATTTCCGCAGAGCATAGACAACCAGCCTCGGCGCCGGCCCTGCAGCCATGGCGCGCAAGGCACTCAAAGAAAACCGTTGCCGCGGAGGACCTCTTCGCTGTGGATCCACCCGAAATTGCCGCGACAGAGCCCGTGTCGTTCAAAGAGCATTTATCCCCAAACCTCGAGAAGGATGAGGTCCAGAAACGGATGCGGCAGCTGCTCGGAGATATGAAAGGGTCCAATGACCCTCCGCAGAAGACAAGGTACATAGGAGAGCTAGAAAAGAGTGTCGACTGCCTAGGGAGCTCAAGTGGAAGCGCTTCCTTCACCCTCAAAACACCCACGGACACGCTGAAACCAGTCTTGGTGGCATACCAAGACAAATGCCGCCATGATGTCGAAAGTATATTCTCAAATATTCACAGAGTTTTGAGCCGGGCCCCCGCGGCACCCACACCCGTCATCGGCTGCCCTGGGCTCTGGCCGAGGGTGACTCCGACGATGCTCTTGGAGCGGCTGTCTCGAGCTAAATGGGCAGCACTCAGCCTGGCGTGGCGCGAGCGTCTGGTAGCCTATGCGCGATCGATCACCAGCCTCCAGCGAGCTGAGCGTCTTGTCGAACTGGCTAGTAAACAGGGTGATCTGGTCCAAGAGATATTGAACGTCGGCCATACGAACTGGGACCCGATGGAGTTTCCTGAATCGCTGCTCTTCGAAGTCGAGAGCGGTGTGATGATTCGCCATGTTCAGGAGAGCATCGCAGCGCAGATGAGAAAGCCCTCCACCAACCAGAACGCAGTCATGCAGCTCAACATGGGCGAGGGCAAGTCGTCCGTCATCATCCCCATCGTGGCCGCAGCGTTGGCTGACGGCACGAGGCTGGTACGCATATTAGTTGGCAAGGCGCAATCGAAGCAAATGGTGCATATCCTCACCAAGAAGCTCGGCGGCTTGATTGGTTGTAGGATTTACCTACTACCATTCTCCAGGGAGATGAAGCTGGACAGCGCCAACGCCGAGATGATAAGGAAGATGTGCATGGAATGCCAATCTCGTGGAGGTGTTTTCCTGATGCAGCCAGAGCACCTGCTCTCCTTCAACTTGCTCGGCCTAGAACACGTCATCGCCCGTGAGCTTGCGGTAGGGCGCAGCCTTCTCGAAACCCAGCAGTTCTTCGACGAGGGCTCGAGGGATATTATCGACGAGAGCGATGACAATCTCAGCGCTAGATTCGAGCTGACCTACACAATGGGCTCGCAGAGTCTGTTGGACTTTGCTCCGCACCGGTGGATCGTGATCCAGAGCGTCCTCAACTTGGTCCCAGAGTATGCCAAGAGGCTCGCTACTAAGGATGCAGATTCTGTCGCGTTTTCTGGGAGCAAGCATCCGGGGGGTTTCCCCAGCATAAGGATCCTCAATGACGCGGGCGAAGCGCTGGTGGAAGCCGTCGGTACCCGGATACGCCGTGACGGGATTGAGGGGTTCCAAAGCGGCAAAGGCTTCCCGACACCACTGAGAGAGGCGATCAAACACTACATGATGAAGGACGAACTTGGGGATGAGCTTATCCATAAGGTAGAAAACGCCTCCGCCCATGTCTCGCCTCATATGTCCAGGACGCTGCTGCTACTGCGGGGGCTGTTCGCGCGCGGCATCCTGGCGTTCGCATTCAGGCGGAGGCGGTGGAGGGTGAACTACGGCCTCGACCACAATCACAGCCCACCGACAGGTATGGCGGTCCCCTACCGAGCAAAAGATTCGCCCGCCCCGCGATCCGAGTTCAGCCACCCTGACCTGCGGATCATTTTGACATGTTTGAGCTACTATTACGGTGGCCTCCAAGACGTGGATCTCTTCCAGCTCCTTGAGCACCTGACCCTGTCGCCGGAGGGAGTGAACGACTACGATACGCTGGCCCAGTCTACCAAGGGCTTTCCCACCGTATATTCCCAGCTGAAGCGGGTAAACCCGAAAGACCGAGACCAATGCATCGAGCACATATTCCCTTACCTCCGATACAACAAGAGGGCCATCGACTGCTACCTCTCGCAAATCTTGTTCCGCAATGAGCTCAGGGACTTCAGCCACATGCTTACAACCTCGGGCTGGGACATCGCCAAGACCAAGCAGCACCTGACGACGGGTTTCAGCGGCACCAACGACTCCAAGTACCTCCTCCCCCTCACTATTAGGCAGCTTGAGCTAGACGAACAGAGGCACACCAACGCACTTGTCCTCAACTGTCTGTTGCGGCCGGAAAACAGCGTGCGCGAGATCGAGGTCAAGGAGCTAGGATCGGCGAAGTCGGTATCTGAATGCCTTCTCCAGATTGCCACCGACTTTGAGAAGCCAATACGTGTCATCTTGGATGTAGGAGCACAGACGCTCGAGTTGCGAAATCTCGAGGTCGCTAAATGCTGGTTGGACATGGAGCTCTCGGCGGACGCGGCCATCTATCTCAACGACGAGGACGAGCTCACAACCGTCACGCGAGGGGGCTACGTGGAACCCTTCCTGGATTCGCCCTACTCTACGCACACGTCAAACTGCCTTGTCTTTCTCGACCAGGCGCACACCCGAGGGGTCGATCTACAGCTCCCAGACGACTACCGAGCCGCCGTCTTGCTAGGGCCAGGCATCACGAAAGACGCGCTAGTTCAAGGTAGGTGCATCACTACAACGGCACCGTTTTGGCATTTACCCCTTGCTAATGTTGTTGTGTTCGGTAGCCTGTATGAGAATGCGCAAGCTGGGGAGAGGGCAATCTGTCGTCTTCTTCGTGCCTCCCGAGGTGCGGCAGAAGATGACTTGGGTACGGAAGAGCCAACGCCACGCGGATAGCAGCAGCAGCGTTACGGTAGCCGACATTCTCAGGTGGTCGATAGCCGAGACGCTGGACGACTGCAGCCGGATCGCCCCGCTCTGGGCCACGCAAGGCGCCCGGTTTCAGCGGCAGGAGGCCATCTGGGAGGAGGCGTCCGACATGGGCAAAAAGGCGGACATCGGGAAGGAGCATGCTTCAAAGTTCCTCGAGGAGGAATCTCGGGACCTGGAGACTCGCTACCGGCCCATGCCCCACGGTAGTGGGGGGGGGATCCTGGCTCGGCGGAACGAGGACCCCTTGCTGTTGAGGAAGCAGAAGCAGCTCGAGGAAATTATGCAGCGGTGTGAGGACTTCGGACACGAGAACTTTGGAAAGGTGTCCGCCCAGGAGGAGCAGGAGCGGGAGCTATCGATAGAGCTCCAAGCTGAGCGTTTAGTCATGAAGGTGCAGAGACTGTCGCCGCACGAGCCCTACCTCCACCCGGACGTCAAGGCATTTGTCGCCACGGGCTTCATCTCACCAACATCGACAGCGTTCCTACCGGCGTTCATGGCCCTTCGGCGCACCAGCGCGGCCGAGTTCATCGACCTCACCCAGTTCTCGCGAGAGCTGCTCGTGACCGAGGATTTCGCGCGCACCGTAGAGCTCCCCGATGACAAGGCATTCAAGGCGGACCAGTACCAGCGTCCGGTGCAGTGGATCGTGACGGGGTACCGCGAGAACTCGTACCACTCAAGCACCATGGATCACATGGTCATATTCAGCCCCTGGGAGGTCAGCCAGCTGCTGGGCGACTTCAGGAGGTGCCGAGCCGTCAACCTGCACGTGTACGCGCCCCGGACCAGCCTCTCGTACCTGCCGCTCGACGATCTCCGACAGTACACCATCAACTGGTTTAACCAGCGACTCATCATTCCGCGAAAGCGCACCCTGCTCCTCAACCTGTTTGCCGGCGCATTGTACGTGCGTGGTTACCAGCAGTACGTAGAGGTGTGCCGTTTCTTGGGCGTACCCTGCGAGGCGTTGACGATAGAGGGAGAGGAAATAGAGGACGTACCGCCGTCGCCCACAGAGTTCAAAAAGGATCCCCTCCCTTTCTTCCGAGAGTTGATGATGATTAGACGTGACGGGAGAGATATCACCACGACGGATATGGGGCACATCCTTGCAGGGGTACCGATAGAAAAGAAGATTTTTACCGAGAGGCAGGACGTGGAGGACAAGAACATGGATGATGGGGAGTCGGATGGGTCATTGTCTTTGTGTTGAGAAGTACATGATGTGTGGGTAAGACGATTCGTTTTGGTCGATGAAAACTGCTCGTTGTAGCTAGGCGCCGGGGCGGAAGGCTGGGTGTAGTCTGGGACTAGGGGCTGCCATGCGCGCGGCGTCTTGGGCTCAGGTGTACGAGACGGTGAGCACGTTGAGGTCGTCGCCATTGTCCCAGGAGGGGCAACCCCCTTGAAATACTGACCTGTCTGACGTCTCTGCGCTGATACCCAACATGAAAATGGAGCCCACGCACTTCAGTATGTGCACTCCGTTGTAGTTCCCGTCGTTCAAGATGATTGACTCCTTCCCTTTAACATCTAGATCCGCAAAATATGCATTTGCAACGGCGAGAGGATATCTGGGCCGCGCGGAAGGGGTCAAAGCTCACGTTGAGTGCCCCGTCTTTATGCTGTACGGTAGTTACGTAGTTATAATCTTGCCACTTGCTGAGAAGTAGCCAAAGATTATGCACGCTGGAGGGCACCGGCCGAGGCGTCAGCTGGTTGGTGAGAATCAGGGCTGAAGGGAGATGATAAAGCATTGGCTAAAACTCTATCCCAAAAACATCAGACCGGTCCCGATTGATTCGGCATCCAGTACGCGACTTTGAATTCCTACTCCCTGAGCCGTAGCCGCTTGGTAAACGCATTGTCAAACATTCCCGTCTTGTTCAGCTCACGGTACACACCCTGCCACTTCCCTAGGCCCGGATACCACTTTCGCACGTCATCTGGTGTGGTGAACCCCCAGTCCAAGCCCCAGTGAACGCGGACACTATGGTTCCCAACGCCACCGACTGTCCTACAAATGATCTCCTTAACCTTTCCAAGTAGGTCATGATCGTGGTGGATGCCATACAACATGTCCAGCTCGACAGTACACGTGAATCTCCCTGCCTGCGGCGCTAGGAATGCATCCGACGACTTGACGAAACGAATCCCGAGAGGGCCGGCAATATACCATCCTTCCTTCTCACCGAGGGTCTCACGATCCAGAGCCTGGGCAACCAGGCCTCTGGAACCGCGCCGGGGCCAGCCAAGAGTGGTGGGAGGCCAGTCGACCAGGAAACTACGCCTACTGGAAGGTCAACTTCACTCGGAGGCCCCCGCCGGAGCTTAGGCTCCCGCGCAAGGCTCTGGCGCTCCTCCTTGCAGAAAGGACCGGCCATGGGGACTACAGGTCCTACCATGAAAAGTTCAAGCACGACCCAGAGACCTGGAAGCCCTGTGCCTGCGGGCTGCACAAGGAGCCGGGGCATGTCTTCAAGTGCCCGCTCAACTCGAGAGCCCTCCCGGCCGATGGAAAAGGGTCCCCGTTGCGCTACATGTGGCGCAACAAGAAGATGCTCGCACTCTTCAAGGAGTTCTGGAGCAAGCTCGCCCCTGGAAGAAAATACAGGGGCACACTGGGAGAAGAAAATATCCCGCAAATTGACGAAGAAGAGGCCTGGGCGCAGGCCCATCAAGAAGGAGAGGGCTGAGGCCAGGGGAGGCCAGGCCATAGATTGATCAAAGGGGGCTTTTCTCTCCGGAGTTTTTATGTACCTTAGCTGGGGGCGAGATGGAAGGGCAGGCAGGACCTTCAATCGGCAATAGGGGTATGTTCTAGGCTAGGTTTCTTTCAAAGGGGTGGTGGATCTCCTAGGTTCGAGTTAGCGAGTAGTTGGGGGGGCCTTCGGCCCCCCCACGTCCCAGTCGCTTACAGCGAAAACCCAGGACGTTAAACCAAATCAATCAATCAACCGAGGGTCTCAAATGCAGCAAGTACCTTGTCTATGGCACCAACGCAGTCATCTGCTGCGTCGATATGCAGCTCGACCGCCCACGCCTTCATCGTGTTCTCTATACCGAGAGTGAAGACGGTATGGCTGACATCTACGTACGGCGGGTCCGAGTCTTTGAGGAAGCCGAGGGCTCCGTTGATGGCACCGCGGTTAAACCACCCCGGGACTGTGTTCAGTAACACGACGAGGGCCGCCGAGTTCTTCACGCCGAGCTCCTCTAGCCACCTCCAGATGCCAGTAAGCCGTGCACCGCGTGGGTTTGTCAACTCTTCGCGAGTGCGCTTGACCTGGATGCATTTGTGCGTGGAGTCGCCTTGGGCGTAAGGGTTGATCAGCAGCTCGAAGTGGTCGGTGTTCTGGAGAATCGGCGGCGGCCATAACGATGAGGACAGGAGCGGTTTCATATCTTCCCATGTTGTCATGGTGCGCACTTCGGAGAGACTGAAGGCCTTCTGCACGCGGATGGTGTAGCTGTAGATGATGCCCAAACATCCCATGGCCACTTTTGCAGTGCGAAACCAGTCGTCGTCTTGCTTCAGCTCGGCAGGGATGTCGGGCGCCTCGGGGAGATGGCCAGGGAACTTGGCAGGGTCCGTGATGGGTTGGGGAGTTGACGAAGGCGAAGGTTCAATCTGGTACACCTTGCCGCTTTCCGTCACGAGTACAATGGAGAGGAGGAAATCCGCCATTGGTCCGTACTTTGCTCCGGAACCGTGCGTGCCCGTTGAAAGAGCTCCGGAAATGGTTTGCCCGTCGTATGCGCCCATGTTGATGAGTCCTAGCTTCCTTGCATCGAGTTCCTTGTTAAGGTCCGCAACGGTAATTCCGCACTGTGCTCTAATCATGTTGGCCGGATCCGAACCGTCATGCAGAATTGATGCATCGACGGAAAATACTTGCTTGAGCCCCTCGTGCGGGTCAACGAGGACCGCGTCCTGCGTGTTGGTGATATCCGAGAAGGAATGGCCTGACCCGATTGCTCGTACTGAAGCTTTCTTGTGTTCGGCTTCGCCGATGATGCCAACCAGCTCCTTCAACGACTTGGGATAGCGATATTCGAGCGGGACGCACGGTTGTTCGTCGATGCAGTTCTTCCACGTCGGGATCGCGTCCTCCGGAACCTGGTAGTCGTAATGGGGAGGGTAGAGGCCGCGCTCCTGCGCGACGGCATGGACTGCATTGAGGACCGTCTCAGGGTCCTTCTCAAAGGCAATCACTAGTTGTCGCTTTTTGTCCTCGTCGTCGGGTTTTTCTATGGCCCAGATGAAGAGCTCAATTGCTTCGTTCGGATCCATCTTGCTCACTTGGTCCATTGTTGATGATTGGCTAAGTATGTCCGGGTGGTCCTCAAAATGGTAGCAGAATTCTAGTGACGGCACGCATGGATGTAAACGAGAGCAGCTTAAAGAAGAGAGGGGGACGAACGGACAGGGCCCCATCATGAGCTTAAAACCTCCACCGCCTCTGCTCCATCATGTGGACTCAAAAGCTGCAAGCACACACCACATGCCGCGATAAAGTCGGATCCCAGATCCAATATTTCGCTGTAGTCTAGGTTCTAGACATTATTGTCAGACAGGATGTGCACTTTATTCTACTAATGGTATCGGGCATAACGTGGCTACCAATAGGCGCTTGTGATGGAGAAGTTCAGCTGGCCACCCTAAAGGCGCTAGTCCAATAAGGAATGCACCGGTTTGAGCTGAACACATTGTGCATGCATGAACTTGTCCCAATTCAGTCGGCTAGGATTGGTGAGCCTTTTCTTATTCTCCTTGTACTAGAGCCTCTGGGTCATAGAATGACAGATGATAAGGAGGAGCCTGGCTGGGCGTAGGGGCTGGCGAGTAGGGGGTCTGAAGTAAAGGAGTCATTATCAATCGTCTTTCTTTTGTGTTTTTGTATGTTGATGCCAATGGGAGCATGAGAACCAAGGCCAAGTGAGCTGATGGACACAAAATCCCAGAATTAAAAGGGGCGCCAAGTGGGAAGAGGTGTTTCCAAACAGTGATGGAAGAAGGCAGAATGTGATTGCTGTTCAAGGCGGAGTGGGCCATTAGAAAAGTGACATACCTCCATTCACAAGCTAGAAGAAGTGGAACGTAACAGTGGGAGTGGCCGAAACTGTGGTCTTCTATTCTTGACCCCTGTTGCCAACCTACTTTAATTTCTCTAATGAAGCGTTTGGGAGTACCCCCGTAAAAATTCTCCTGACTCCAGAATATGCCCCCTCAAATCCCCAAGTTACACTAGCCTACATGATTTAGGGGTATTGTGACGCTAGAAGTCCGACACTTGATACCTGGCCTTGAGGTTCTTATGAGCTTTAGTTAATAGTGATGCATGGTATTTATCTGGACCGTTGATAGTGCTGCTATCTTGGAGTTGCTTGTACCTCTCCACTATCAGAGAGATCTTCTGTTGGTGTCTAAGAGCAGTGGTGTAGTGGAGAGGTGTTCTGCCCTCTCTATTGCGTAGATTGTCTCTGGCACCCCCCTTGATCAGAGCTTCCACATACTTTGGCAGGTGACCTTAGATGGAAAGCAAGGTGTAATGGAGTGAAGCCAAACCGGTCACTGCAATCCAGATTTTTGGGGTCAATACTCTTGGCGCATATGTCGTCGCCCACACCGCAATAGAGTGCCAGCAGCAGAGTCTGGTGAAATATGTCTTGCTTTGTTATTGCATTGAAGGGTCGAAGTGTGCCTTCTGCCAGGAATTTGCCCCTGGTCAGTGGAAAAGAAAGGTTAAGTGAAGACGTGGGGATACTATTTGTAATCAAGAGCTGCTGTAAACAGCTTGCATATTTGTCAAGATGGTTGTGGTGCTTTGATGCAAGTGTGTCAGTAGATGTGGCAGTGCTGTAGGATAGTGATACTAGATTCTCAAACATATCAAGATATACTTCTATCCTCTGTCTCCCCTAGATTGCTACTCTGATTCTGAAATAACTGCCAAAATACTTAGCAAAACAGTTAGCAAACAGAAAACAAGAGATATGAATAAATATTGAAGCATTGTCCCTTCCCTGTCGTTGAGTAAATGGGAACTCTTTGCAGAAGCATGGCCTATATGGATCGAGACTATATGCATCTAGCAAGACGACAAGGCAACCCCACAATCAATGTAGAATGGATCATGTCGCCCTCTTGCACCTACTCAAGGTGAGGGAGAAACGGCTTGCCGGACGGATCTGGAGGCCCAAGGGTTAGTATTTGTTTCTCTGTTGAGATCGATAAGTAATGTCTCTCGCAGATAAGGTGTACTCTTTGCTAGGGTTGGCGGTTGTGGGGTTGGCGGATTCCCTACGTTGTTGGAGGTGTAGCCCCCACCTTGAGCGCAGGGTGCAGCCGCCACCCCACCTGGCTAGTGCTTGTGCACCTATTTAGCTGTTGCAAGCCGGGAAATCCTGGCCCGAACCACCATAGAATCCATCACTGGTTCTGCATCTGTTTTGTCATGCCCACATACTCCGACATGGCGAGCGGGGGCCACCTTCGTCATTCAAGCATCTCTATGTCGGCTGAGCCATCGAACTGGCACGCAGGAATAGCTGGTCCCATGACTTATCACTCGTTAGGAAGCCTTTCGGTGACATCCAGGACAAGACGAAACCGGCAACCCCTAGGCAAAGATGATACTTGGTTCTCTTCCTTGGTGCCGGACTAATGTACCCCGCGGATCCCGAAGCCATTCTGGTTCTTCGGTTACATTGCACACACTACCGAGCGTCCAACTACGCCAAGCCAGCTGTTTTGAGCTCAACAATTTCCTAGCTAGAAATAGCAAGGGGAGAGCACCTTCCAATAGACACTGACAAACTCTGCCGCGTCATTAGACTGGATCGAATAAGCCGGAGATCATTCAACTTACGACGAGCTCGACCTCATTACTAGAACGAGGTCATACGAATGGCAGATTCTCAATCACCCCACGGAGATCGGATACAAGTACGAGCCAGCATGGCAGATGGAGAGGTGGGAGCTAAGCACGAACGCCTTTCTCCGAGGTCCCACAGGAGACGTCTTCAAGCGCCGCCGCTCTATACTTTGCCGGCTGGGAGAGCATTCTCCTAGGTTGCGACAAGACCTTTCCTCCTGTATCGCGCGTATATGCGCGCAAGAGCCCAATGGGTGATGGGGAGGCTGACGCCTTCTCGTAAAGCGCCTTTGGGTCCAAGTCCCACGCCACCTTTGCTGCCACTACGGCAGCAGGTATCGGCGGCACGCACCTCGTCCTTCGAGACACCGTTCCTCTACATGCATCATAGCGTCGCATATCCAGTGGCACACCAAGTTCGGGTCGAGCTGCCCTCCCGCGTGGTACGACGGCCGCGAGCAACAGCCAACTAGACGAAAACGCCCGGTTCCCAGATCCCTATCGAGGTCACGCCCTTTCTCGCAGGTGTAGAGGGGCAGATGAAGGGTGGAGCAGAGTTGGCTGACGTAGTTCGAAGAGAAGAACAGGCGAGAGAGACATGTCCATGTTGAGGACGGGGCGGATTGAGACGAAACACTGGAACCCTGCTGCCGATGAACATCGACGGGCGAGTTCAGTCCCATCCTATTTTCCGTCTATATATCTTCACCCGTAATTTACCTACCACGCAAGCCGCCCCGGTGACTTCTCAAAAGCAAAGGCAAAGCAAAGGCGAAGGCTGGCGAGGTGTACGACCCGGGTGGCCCTGAACTGTAAATTAGAGCCCAAGACTTTGCTCCGCATAATACAACAGGATCGAGACCTCGTCGCGGCTAAAACGCTCATATTCAAGGGCCGGAGGGACAAGCAATCGGAACTTCATCGGCATTTGTCACGACTCCATCTGAAGGGCGATGCCGTTGCACTGGTGGCCGGAATGTCGACCCCTTTTGTCTTTCGACCGATTGCTGATGATGAAGATCAGCATGTAAGTCAGGTGGGGGGCTTTTGGAACACCCTAGATTTGGAACAGGATTTGTCACCAGTAACTCGCCACCCACCACCCAACTCACCTATTTCAATCGCCAACAACTCAACCAATTCTGCTCTAATCTGTTTCCTATTTTTTTCATTCGATTTAAAATTGAATAATGAAGCGATATACGGAGTTGGATTTGCAGAATGCACTGGCAGAGTATGCAGAAACTGGCATACTCCGCACCTCTGCTGAAAACCATGGCATACCCCTTACCACTCTCTTTAATCGGGTTCGCGGTTCCGAGCCAGCCTCCACGGCCCAGATTATCAATCAAAAGCTTTCTCCGGCCATGGAAGAACGTTTAACTGAATGGATTCAATTCCAGGGGTCGCTCGGTCACCCTCCAACCCACGCCCAAATTCAGAAACTGGCCAGAAGAATGCTCGGAGACGACAAGACCCTCAGAAAACGCTGGACCAGCCGGTTTCTTGCCAGAAATCCATCTATTTCTACTATAAGGCCTCAGAGAATCCACGCCAGCCGTGCTGATCAAGCCTGTGAGGCCGTTATTCAGCCCTGGTTTGACTACCTGAAGCTTCCAGGTGTGGAGGCTATTCCTGCCCAGCACAGGTATAATATGGACGAAACTGGCATTGCTTCTGGTATTGGAGATAACGGTTTGGTTATTGGCTCCAAGGAAAGAAAGAAAATCCAGAAAAAGAAGAAAGGAGACCGAATTTAGACGTCGATTATCGAGTGCATCTCCGCTGACGGCCGGTATTTGAACCTGGTCGTTATTTTCAAGGGTGGAAGCCTCCAACAACAATGGTATCCATGAAACCTATGGCCATTTAGGGGCTGGAGGTGGAAAACCACTGAAAACGGTTGGTCTGACGATGACACTGCCGTTGCCTGGCTTTGTAATGTTTTTCTTCCGGAGACTCGGCCGGCCGATCCCCTGGAAAAGTACCTCCTTATTTTGGATGGCCATGGCAGTCATACCACCGAAGAATTTATGTGGCTAGCCTTTTTGAATAATGTACAATTGTTATTTCTGCCAGCCCACACCTCCTACATTCTCTAGCCCCTGGATTTATCCATTTTCGGCCCCCTAAAGGCCCGGTACAGAGCTATACACAATGAGGTTGTTTCTGGCTTCAACGAAGGCACTGTTGCGGAAAAAAGGGCCTTCATAGAATGCTACCGGCAAGCCAGGGTCTATGGAATGACTGAATTTAATATCAAAGCCGGTTGGAAAGCTACAGGCCTTTGGCCAGTCAGCCTCAGGAAGCCCCTGAGCAACGGCCTCGTTATTAAGAATTCCAATGGCGACGTCGGTCAGGTGACCCCCACGGTTTCTATAGACCTTCAGGGGGTTCCTAACCCCATTTTAAGTAAGAATTCGGAGGGCCGGCCTGTATGGTTTACCCCTAAAAAGCCAAAGGATTTCCGTGTTCAGGGGCAGGTTTTTCTAGCCGGCCAAAAACGGACCGCCAACAACCGGCTTTTCCTCCGCAAGGCCGCAAAAGCCTTTGATAACTTGGTTTTCCAACTGGCCAATACGGCACATCAATTAGAGGCTGCAGAAAAAAGCCTGGAACGTACAAGAGGCCGAAAGAGAAGGAAGGTCCAAGTCGACCCTAACACGCAGTTTGCTGGAATTGAGGAGGTTCGTGCCTCACAAAGAGAGGCTGGCAGGGAGGATCTTAGCGATTCTAAAAGAGAAGAGTCAGGCGATTCTGATGCTGAAGACTATATTATTGTAGCTCTCTAATTGACAAAGTTGTGGGCAATTGAAGTTTGTGGTGCTGTGCGGGGTCCAACTTAGCGGCTGTTCCAAAGGCAGGGGTGTTCCAAAAGTCCCCCACCTGACTTAGAGGGAGAGGAGGTGCCAAGGAAAAAGCGGTTTACCCTGGTTGGGAGTGTGTATGTTCATGGCGTCATGCACGGCGAACTCATGGAACCAACTCCCACGGCTGTGGAGTTCGGGGAAATGGTGCTGGTATGAAGTAGATTCATCAGATGTTGCTAGTTGACTGTTTCTAGCACTGACGGTTTATAACTTGTTACATCCAGTTTATTAACATTAACAACATATTCAAGTGGCGATTGGCCCTGATTTGGTTGACAAATACTAATCGACAAGTAGATGCCATTAGCCGTTAGGCTCAATAATCTCCGCTTCCTAGGAAAGCTTCGTCCCCTCCCTCGTAGCCGGGATGTAGAAACATACGCCTTAATGCTCGCCATTAACTGAACTCAAATTGGCATGTGGGGATCATTGTCTCCCTCCGAATTACTGGATCTTCGTCATGCTGCACAGCCGTCCCAGCTCTTTAGATTTACATGGCATCCAAAGTCGCCGCCTTAACTCCGAATGACGCGAAAAAATGTGTGGAAGAGGGGAGGTGGATTTTACAACTCCGTAGGCTTCTCCGCGGAGAACCATATCTTAGCACCCACCACTTCAATTCTACAGCAAGTCCAACGTGTTTTACTATGTTAGTTGGGTGAAAATAATTTATCTCCGATTCATTGTTATTGCACCTTTGGGCGTCGTAGTTAAGTTGCTCAAGGTTTATAAATCAGCCGTTGAACGTTGGTGTTTTAACAAATAGAGATAGATATATCGATGTCATCTAACAGCTTTTACCTAACTCTTGGCTCTAGCGGTCTGCTGGATTGATTATGCTTGCATGGCGTCATATGGCGACACTGGCATCACTCCCTAATTTGTATTTCTTTTCTCCTCCTGCCATGCCTCTAAAAGCAATTTTCAGGCTTACGGTACTATATGAATTCAGGATCTCCGGTCAGTATTTCTATTCTTCTCCTCTGCTTGTTCCATTTAATAAATGAAACTAGGCTGCTCTTAGTTTTCCTGTCCTTAGCAAAAAAGTAGTCATTAACCTAACAGGGTAACTGACGCCTTCATAGGTGAGCTCATCTGGCGAACATCTTTCACCATCTCACACTTTTCAGCTTTTTTCATACGCTCGCTTGATACCACTACTTGTATCTAGTTTGAATACTAGGCAGTTTATGTGATGACGCTTATTGCCACGTTACCCCATAGATTAAAGATCTCGCCATGACTACCGCATGCCATTACCAATATGTGAAGCCTCCCGCGTCCGCTTCCCCACCTCTATGTTACAGACTTTCCAATCCCCACGTAATTAGAACAGCGAAAGATGCAAGACATTGACACCCGTGCAAAAAGCGCCATTGTATGGATCCACCCTGCTACATGGATAACCGAAAATGGCAGGCATGTTGATAATCCTGCGTTGTATCCCAGCTGCGGCGAAAAAAACAGGTAACAAACACCGCTACGAGACGCACGCAATGTACAATCATTATTTCGAGATTTTCTCAAACCTAGCGAAGAGGAGGGGAAAGCTAATGGCACTGGATTCAGGTGGGGCGCTGAATTATATTGTTGAGATAGTATTTCTATAAAGTTTCTTTAACTCTGCGATTCAATTTCCGAACATTGTCCCATTGATAGCACGAACTCGTCACTGCTACTTTCTTGTTTAGCTGAGCAAGATTACTAAGCCCGCTGTGAACTCATTATAGTTCGGGTTTTGCCTCAATTCTTTCCCGCCTGTATCATGGCTAAAGATGCTACGGTGATCGAGGTCAAGGGCGCCTCCAGTGCTAAGCTCGACGGCCCGAACAAAGTTCTCTCACCTCCAAGCCAGTTGTCCGGATCCGAAGAAGGGGGATACAATAGCGAGAAGAACCCATTCGCAGACCCAGTAACGGCCGAGCACTGGCGCGAGGTCTATGAGAAGTCGCAGTATGAATGCCGACATGTCTATAACCCGACCCTGACATGGACTGAGGAAGAGGAGAAGACAATCATCAGGAAACTAGATTGGCGCATTTGCCTCTGGGCTGTAAGTCAATTTGTGCTTCCTACATAGCAGCCGGTTTCTGGGAGGGGGTTACTTTTACTACATTAACACTAACAAATTAGTAGTGTATCATGTTTTTCGCCCTGCAGGTCGATCGCGGGAACCTTGCGCAGGCGGTTTCCGATAACATGCTGGACGACCTTGGTTTGAACACCAATGGTGAGATGAAACGAACGATGATGATGCGAAAGATAAATAGAACGCTGACACTCAACCAAGATTACAACGACGGTAACAGCATCTTCCGACTAGCTTTCCTCCTTGCGGAGCTTCCATCTCAGCTTCTATCAAAGAAGATTGGGCCAGATCGATGGATTCCCATCCAGATTGTGCTTTGGTCCATTGTTGCCACCGCGCAGTGCGCCTTAACCGGGCGGGTTAGCTTTCTCTGCACGCGCGCCCTTCTTGGCGTCCTTGAGGTGCGTGCAAAAAACCTTTCAATATTCTAGTGTATGACTGAGTTTCCTTTTGCTGATGCTGGTTGTGTTTAGGGCGGATTCATTCCCGATATTGTCCTTTGGCTTTCCTACTTCTACACCGCTCGGGAACTCCCCATCAGGCTCAGTTACTTTTGGACTTCGCTCTCTGTTACCGGAATCATAACCTCCCTTCTTGCCTTTGCACTGCTGCACCTTCGTGGAGTGAATGGCTGGGCAGGCTGGCGCTGGTTGTTCCTTGTAGAAGGTCTCATTACTCTTCTCGTTGGTATTGCTAGTTTCTTCTTCATGCCAGCCTCAGCAGTACAGACAAAGTCATGGTTCCGACCAGCGGGTTGGTTCACAGACCGTGAGGTCGGCATTGTCGTCAATCGAATTCTACGAGATGATCCTTCAAAAGGTGATATGCATAACCGGCAAGCTATCACTTTCAAACTTCTTTGGGAGGCACTCAAGGATTTCGATCTCTGGCCCCTCTATATCATCGGATTGATAGAGTTTATCCCTTCGACTCCGCCAACTCAATATATCACACTCACCCTCAGGAATCTTGGATTCAGCCCCTTTACAACCAACTTATTAACCATCCCTTACGTGAGTCATCCTCGTGATAAGAGTCTGCATTTCCTAACAAGAAGCTAGAACTTCTTTCATATCATCAACTTGCTCCTCATTACACAGTTGTCAGAAAATTTGAACGAACGTGCCTACGTTGCATTATTGCAGCCACTTTGGACGTTGCCTTGCCTGATTGCCCTCCGCTGGTGGCCAGGGGCTGTTGTTGATAAGTGGGGAACTTATGCGTTGGTTACTGTTCTGACATCATATCCATATGCTCGTGAGTTTCTCCCTAATTCTTCCCAAGTTGCACTGCCATTCTAACCTACAAATTCCACAGACGCTATCCTTGTCGGTTGGGCATCTCGGAACTCTAACAATGTCGGGGTACGATCTGTATCTGCTGCAATGTATAATGTAAGTTTAAAACAAGACACTTCTGGCACCTGAGTTAGAACAAATTGTCTAACCACACTTTAACAGATGGCATGCCAAGCTGGCAGCATCACAGCCGCCTACATCTACCAAGAGCAAGACAAGCCTTTGTATAAGACTGGGAACCAGAACTTAGTGATTATTAATGTCCTTGTAATTGTGGTTTTCCTATCTACAAAATTCTACTATGTCTGGCGGAATAGCCGGCGTGACGAGATCTGGAAAGGCATGACTGAACAGGAAAGAAAGGACTATGTCAAGAATACCAAGACTGTTGGCAGTCGAAGACTGGACTTCAGGTTTGCACATTAAGGTAGAAAACCCTAAACCCGTCTTGACTACCAAAGCTACAAATCATGCTCTTAGTATCTAAAGAGCGTTGATGGACTATAGTTAGATAATATGACAGTTCTTGGGAGCATCTTGGACAACGAGAAGATGTTAATGATACCGTTAAAGCAGCTGCGTGTACGTCCCTTACGCCCCAAATATTGTACAAGCTGTCCTATACAGCCCGAATTTATCAGTAAGAGAACATCTCAGATGTCAGAGATTTAGAGATTTGAAGAGCAAGACACAGCATTGAGAAGGGAAGCAGTCTGAGTTTGAACGTCCCAACCATGATTAAATAGAAATACGGTCAGCTACACTAGGAGTTTTACTAACACGGAGGTACTGGAGAGCATGGAAGACTATGAGCGCATAGGTATGGTACAGATGTCGCACAATTGTGAGCAAGAATTAGGCAAGCAAGTGATAAATCCGCTATTTAATCTGTCTCTGAGAGCAGGAGAGAGCTTATGAAAAAATATACACTATACTTGATGACAGCAGCTTTCTTTTAATCCTATTTGCAGTAGTAGAAGATGTTGATGTTGATATCGATTTCCAACAACCACCTAGTGAAGATGCCCCGATGTATATCAGGCTCGCTAGATACTACCCTCTACACAAAGAGGGTGAGACTGTCTTTGTCTTCGGTGATTTCTTCCCGTAGCCTGAGCAAAGCTCTCTCCTTTTCGCCGTACACCTTAGGCATACTGATTCCAAGATCTCGAGTAGCGAGTACGCCCAGGCCTCGACGATGGTTATGACCCTTGTCGCCGCCCACGGCATTCGGGTTCCCACCAGCTAGCTGACATCCCGGTCCAGAAGCACCTCGGTGGAGACCCCAGTGAAAGCAGTAATTAAGCCGGACTACACATTGTCGTGCTTTGCAGCGAAGGAATTACAAAAGGAGTCATAAAAGATGCCAATTCTCTGTCCAATCAACCCCCAATGAGCCTAGCCACGCATGAAGCACTAGAAGGAAGCTAGCTTAGAGTCTAGCCAACCGTCGTAGTCTTCGGTGTCAGAAAGAGCGCTCGTCAGAATTGCGCAGAGGTCGTTAAGATAGATGAAATAGAAAGCCGAGTCCTTTTACAGGCGGAACATGGAGTTGATGGCTTGAAACAGTCCAGCGCTACTTGTCTTTTCGATGCAGTTGGTAACTCCCTAGGCATGGCCCATGTCCATTTCTTTCGAAATTTGACACGTCTTGGCGATCTTGACATATCCTGCCCTCTGCCGAGGCTTGTCGGGATTGGCCATGTCGGCGAAGGTCACCTCTTCGAGCCCCCCATCTATGAGAGAGGATTGCGTATTTCTCGTCCTCTGCGTTTGGGTCGTCTAGCTCCACTTAAAACGCCTTTCGCGTCCATTTAGATATCTTCGTCATTATAGTTTCACTCAACGTCGTTATTTTCTAGGGCTAGGTCAGATATTTGCAATGAAAGTGTGAGAAGCTGCAGGGGGGGCGTGATTGGGAGGATGAAGTCAAGGTAAAGAGTGACCAGGAATGGGCATAAGCCCGATAAAGTAGTAAAGGGAGTTGAAAGCGGCAACTAAGGTACTTTAGACCAGAGAGCATTACCAACTGGCGTAAAAAAGTTGCCGTAGATTAAGGAGTACCTACGCAAGGTCACGGTATTATTGGAAATAAAATAAAATCGGGTCCTTGTGTTTAGTAGGCCACCAGCCTATCAATTAAGTTAGAATTCCCGTGCCTCTCAAAGGCGCCACACGAAGCAAGCAACGTGGGCATGTAGGAGAAAAGCAAACAGCGCTGGGAAGGTTGTCCCTGGGGATTTCTTTTCAATTCCACGTCCACTTCACGACATCAACAATTCCGACCGTAAAAAATGTTTCAATTAATACGCGAAAGTATTTCCAATCAAATTGAACCCGATTGCTAATTCTGGGAAACGGTTGTCATTGAAAGAAGCCACCCACCAATGTACTCATACCCACATCCTCTGTTCTGTCAATCAAAATACCAGATATACCCCATCTTCAACATGACGCTTAGCTCTCATAGCAAGCAGTTTAGCACTTGCGCCAGCACTTGAAGCTATGACCGGTCCGGCCGCCCTGCGGCGTATAGCACTTGCCGCCACCAAAGATGGCATTTCCGGTCTCGCCAACCTGCTGCTGACAGTTGTTGTCGTAATAGAGCACACAGTTCGTACCATACGTGCCGTCGCCGACCGCCTTGAGGCTGCCGATAGCGTCGGACGAGTAGTAGCATGTACCTTGGCATTTCTGTAAGGCATCATTAATACTAGCTCTAGAGTCATATGTGGTCTAAGTTCCAGCGAGATGGGTAATACATACGCCAGGATCAATGCTGCCAATCTGGTCGTTACAATCCGTGCCGCGGTAGTAGCGGCCGCATTGTCCGTTTACAACGCCGCCGGCTGCGCATGCGGAGCGGCGCTCTAGCTCGGAAGCCTCAAGGTTGATGGGCTTCAGAGAGGTATCGACAGCGATTCCAGCTACGAGCGTGGACGCAAGCAGGGTGAGGAGAGTTTGGGCGTGCATTTTGTGATACGAGAGGAGTGAAAGATGGTAGCGAGAAGAGTGTATATTTAGAGGGTGGCTTGAAGAGTGTACGGAGAGTATCTTAGAGAAAGATGTGCTTGATTGTTGCTGCTCAGAGTGAATCTCCTATAACCGTGGGATACAGACATTTATACACTCGAGCCCGTGTGAAACATTGACGTGCAAATATCTATCTCAAGATCTCTCCTTGACCCGCTCAATTTCGCTTCGCTAGAGTTTTCGTATGCCCCCTCGAGTCTGTATTGAAAGAAAGTGAGAAAGTGGTTACGATTAGCTGAATTCAGAAGGTAAAAATGGAAGAAATAAAGGGGCTAGGCTGCGACGTTTTTTTACAGCGTCTCAGTGGCTGCCGTATTTTAGCGACGGTAGTACGGGGCTGACAGCTGAATACTGCACATAGCCTCAACTTGTATTCAGTCGATGATAGGTGCGTTAAGGGAAGCGTGATAAATTAGGATTATGTCAGACAGCTGACGGTTTGAAAGCGTCCTTTACATGTGGGGAAACTTCTGAACCGCTCAAAACGAGGCGTCATCCATTTCTCACGATAGGGGACATCTCATTTGTCCCCTATCAGGTAAATCTACAACCTGGAACTTCTACTTGTGAGTGCACGACGGCGAGGGGAGTAGGGAGCTGAGAAGTAAGCAGCTTATTAACTTAGACCCCCATGAATACAACCTAATCTGGGGTAATAAAGTGCCGCTATAGGGCGATACGAAACATTCTCTGCTCATTGACGTTGTAAATGTCCGAGGTTGGCCCGGCTTGACCCTCTGCTGGTAAGAAACAAGGTAGGTAGCAATAAAGTAATGGAATCCCGAAGGAATCAACGACTCAAAGTTGCTAAGGCTTGATAAAAAAAGTGCGGCGAATTTAACGCTGCTAGCACGCGTCACAATGATACGCTCTCCCTGGGCCAAGAGCCAAAAATTCCCCCAAATCAAGCGAGAAGGACTTCATGTACGGCAATATGGACACCAGTCCGACCGCCTCATCTTATCTATTTAAACACACAAGTAGGCATGGTCTTCAATGCTACAGTTCTTTGATATTAGAAGCTAAATGTTCGTTACCCTAAAACTTGGCAATGCCCTCATGCCTTAACCCAACTAAGTCCGTCCAATCTCTGCGCAACATTGCCGCTGACACCTTCAACGCGGTCAAATTACTTTCCGTGCAATTTGACAAGCGAAGCAACGTTCCTTCAATATTGCTTTTCACTGTGTTGTGAAACAGTTGGAAACTATTTGAGTGATTTAATCGTTGTAAAGGTGTTGGATTGACGGTTGTTTAATTGACTGCGATTGACTGCGACTGCGGGCTGGGTGGCAATTGGCTTGTGGCAGCCGTTGTTGGTCCCTCATTGGTGTGGCTGTACGGATTATTAAGGCGGTGAGGTGAGTAAAAAGGTGGGGTACCGAGTCTAATTTGATGACTGTCAAGGTGGCCTTCACACGCTCTTTTTCTTTGCTTGTGCGCCAACCCCACACTCTCTCAAGTTGATTGGAGACAACCTGTCAAATTTGATAGAGACCGGGCCTATTTCGGTATTTCGGTCTGCAGGCGCCACACAAGTGGCCCCCAAGGTAAAAGCATCCCTCCCTCCGGGGATGCCTTTGAGAGTCACATACAACACAATCACCATTGTACAAGCCGTTGCTTGTACAATGCCACCAAAGACCCAAAAGAACGAATGTGCCGTAACCAAACATCAACACATAGCAGGCCAAATGGGGGAGCTCCGATTCATCACTGCTCAAGTCGCCGACAAACGACGTGAGGATGCCGAGGGCGCCAAGATGGGCCAAGATGGGCCAAGATGACATGGGGCGTTGAACTTCGACTGGCCGCAGGCGAGTAAGAACATCGCCTGTGGGCGGCACAGGGTATATGGGAGGCTCTGGGAGTGTCGGCTCATTGTACGCAGGTCGCTAACGTTGACCCGCCGTGGTATCTCAAGATTGGACCTCATAGGACCCGGCGAGGATGCGGCGAATGCGGATGAGTTGTTGTTGTTGCTGTTGCTATTGCTGAGAGTAAGTCTGAGCCTCGAGGTCAATGCTCTCCATGTCGTCTTCCATGTCAAGTCGCTCAAGGTCCAAGTACATGAATTTCGACAACTAGGATGGTCCGAGGAGGTGAGGTAAATTCTCTTTGCTCCAATCTAAATTTGCCCGCTCCTGCTTCTTCATTTATTCAACTATTTGTGTGTGTACTAAGGCAAGGGGGACGGGGCTTGTCCGCGACTTCCCGATCAACGCATCATGGATTATCGTTCGTGTCTGTCCCAATTTTCTAGACGAGTAGTTAGTAAAAAAAAAAAAAAAAAAAAACCGTAATGGGTTGATGGTATGTAACATAGTTACTAGGATATTACATAACGTTAATATGATATAATACATAGGGAAATGGAATGGGAAATGAAAAGCTCGAAAGATGCAATGGAAATAGCGGCTGCGGAAGTTGAGGAGGAAGGATCGGAACTGAGCTGGGATAGGACAGTCGGAAGACAATAACTCAACAATTCTCCTCTAAAAACAGCCCAAACTCCCCCTCCACATCATTCTTCCACGAGATCCCCATATTCCCCGCTACCCACATGGGAATATCCACTAGATAATCTCCTGCCTGCCCGCATGGCTCGGCATTCACGCTATACGGCCCCGCGTGATTCACCATCGCCGAGCCCCATGGTCCCGGAACGATTTCGAGTTGGTCATACGACGGGAGACTGCCGGCAGGGAGGTTGGCGACCTTGTAGATGGCCAGCTGCGGTGGTTTCTCCCAGTTGGGATCGGCGACACCGCCGATCTGGACTTCGCCGTAGCGCGCCGGGGAGAAGTTGAGCGCGAATTTGCAGCTGACTGAAGAGGGGCCGGGGGTGAAGCGGACGAGGGTGGCGACACCGGATTTTTGGCCTGTTTGCAGGGTTTGAGTTAGGGGGGTGATTGTTTTGAAAAGCGGGTAGGGGGTAAAACCTGAGGAACGGTCGAAGATTTGGTTAACGGCGATGTAGGGGTCGTATGGTTTGGCGGATTCAGAGATGTTGTGTTTGCTCACGGAGAGGATGGAGTATGGAGCATGGGCCTGGCCGCAGGTGCGGGAGGACTTGCTGCTTGGGAGGGCGGAGGCGCCAAGGGCTGTGAGTGCGAGGAGGAGGGTGAGTTTAGCCATTTTGAAAATGAAAATGTGGTTTGCTTTTTATTTTATTTTTCTAAGGTACGGGAATAACTAGAGTGTTGTGATTATTTTGATTGTTGTGTCGATAGCAGATCGAAGCTTTGAAGTTGAGGATTTCTTCCCCCTTTTATCCCCGTATTAACATTGAGGTAACCACAGCTTTCACAGGCTTGATGCTATAACCGGTCAATTCGCACCGGCGCGTTCGCATTATCAGTATAGCTGCAAGGTAGTCGAATTAAATCATCTGAATCATGGCTCATTCAGCCGCTCACTGATCCGATCGCTGAGGCGGTGACCAGTGACCACAGTCGAGTAGCTTATTGCCTTATTTCGGAGTTGCCTCTTCGCATCTTGTCCAATCAGCAGTGGGCCGAATGTAAATCATGTCAGCAGCTAAAGCCTATTTACGGGCAACCCTTCACCGGCCCAACTTCTAACCTTTTGTTCTCATTGGTTGCATGTTGGTCCCCTTCTATTATTACCTCCCTATAGATAAAGGAAAGTAAACTCTGCTTTGATCCACGATTTTGAACTTACACGGCTCTACTCAGGGCAAGCACATCAAGGTCGGAGGCGTTTTTGGAGCCCTGACGAGTATGATGTTCGGCTGTGGCACGATTGAGACAAATGCTTCAACGAATGCGCATCACGGCGCTTGAGCCGGGAGCAAGAGCGAAAGGGAGCAACCAACGACAATTAGGATCTATATCTCTATGAGCCGTATAGATTTCAGAGAATAATGCAAGATTTACCGGAAGAGAGTCCGTTGTCCGAAGACACGGCACCATGTACGTCGTTGGCGAGCAAGTTGTACGTGGCGGGGCCGCCGACTTCGAGTCGTCATTCGAGATCGGGTACACTTCAAGGCAGATGCTGCGCTTCTTTGTGTGCTCCATGATATATGTGGTGCTGGGCGAGCGCAAATCTGTGGCCAATGCGCTTTTGGTTGAGTAAGAGGTGATTAGGAGGTTGCCCTCTATTCTCATTGCCAGTGTTTCGCTACAATGGAAGTGGGGTTTTGGCTTATGGTTTACTACAAAGGGGTTCTTGGCAAAGGAACGTCTATCGGTTATTAATGGGAGAGAGCATCTTAAACTAGAGTGTAAGTTATAGGTGTATATTTAAAGAAAGCACCTAAAGAGCACCGCCGGCTCTAGTCCCAAAAACTCTAGCGCGACTCATTTCCCCTAAGCCTAGCTCAATTGAGAACATACCCGTCGGCGTTCCCCTGTTACTTGTTTTATGTGCTCTAGTACCGAATTCCTTATATCGGGGAGTAACTGGTTAGGGAATTGAGTTTTTACGTGTAGTGGGATGGAAGAGAAGGAAGAAGGGAGGGAGGAGGAAGGGAGGGAGGAAAAACCATCACCTTTTTCATCAACGAAAAATCTATTCATTTTGGACAGTAGCGAAATTATATTATTTGTTGATCATTGTTACTCGGTTCATACTTGGTTCATGCTCGTCATTACTCGGTTACCTCCTCCCACTGGCCGGAGGTCTGTATGCTCCTGTTTTCTGGCGTGTGTTTGCGTTCTTGTTCTTCTGTTTGTTTGCTGACTTTGCTGCACCAGTTCAATATCGTAGCCATCATATCTTGAGCTAATTGATCCACTATAGTTAGCATTAAGGTGTGAGAGCTACCCTGATGGTTAGGAATTTAAGTTTTAATAAGTACTGACTATAAGATCAAGGGTTATATAGTGTTTGGGAAACCCAGGGTAGTGCTATGGTTGGGCTTGAGGCTGGGGGTGTTGGAGTCAAAATATGCACATCCAGCTTGGATATCACCTTCTCTGGGTCATACAGTACAAAGCCGGCTCCGGCAAAACCTCACTGGATATTCATTTCCATAACTAGAGCAAAAAACACCTCTCTGAACCTATAAAGAAACTCTAGCTTGCTGATATATATAATATTCATCCACATCAGCTGCTTAATCTGGCAGCTATATGCCTTGTTTAATGGGTTAAAATAACCAATATCCAATGAAAGTAGATATGAAGAGTATAACTAGAGGCATATAGAGTATGATAATATTATGCTCCTAGCAGTAGGTCTTGAATTCTTCAGAGTGGTGGCTATTATGGCTGTTGAGAATTAATAGTCGGTATATACCTTTTATATAAGATGCTAACGTTTAACGTTATGTATAGCGTGCGCCCACTCATAGCGTGCGCCTACTTTTCCCACCCCAATTGAACTTTCGCGCGACATTACAGCACCATAAAGGAAATGATCAATTAAAACTACTTAGAATCTGATTCTCCATCCATTTCTATATCCTCCTGGCACATACGAGAATTATATACGGTTTTACCGCAGTTACCACAGTATCACACCTCCTGTATGCCTCTTCGCACAACCACCCTCCACCTGCATTTGTTCCTTTGCTCTGCCTATGCATCCTTTTCCGCCAAAGGATTACTGGCATCCTGCATAGTTAGTGGTCTTCCTGCCCTGATATGTCTTTGTTTAGCCCTCTGGAATTTACTTAGTGCTTTATTTGACTCCTTAAGCTTTTGGACATGAATCTTCATCAACACCATCTTATGTATAACCATCATCATACCCTTCATAATTTGGTCAAGAGCTCTAAGAATTGGTATTGGTATTGGAGAGCTACCTTGATGCCTGGTGATACAATCTTCAATATATATTGATTGAAATAAGGACTTAGTTGCATTCTATGGTGTCTTAGAGACCTAAGTGTCATGTGAGATCTCAGAGGCGGCTAGGGGTGTTGGTATACAAAACCTCATACCTAGCTGGGAAATCATCCTCTCTGGGTTAAATGGCATAAGCCCCGCTCCTCAGGACCCTCCTTGTATGTTTTTAGATAGAAAGGTTATATAAAAAATATATAACGTGGTACCCGGCTGTCCGACGCACCCGGCTGCACGACGCGCCCTTTTTCTCATATATAACCCTAGCTGCTAACTTCATCAAATCTTAATAAATAACCCTGAAATTTTATAATTAGCATGAAAAATGTATAGATATGAAGATAAAATTTTACTATCTATTTTCAAAATTTGGGTTAGGGTTAGATATAGTTAGATGTAAATTTATTATAAGAAATATTTATTTACATATATCTAAGCCTAACCCAATTTGTTAAAATAGGTATTAAAATTTAAGAAATATTTATTTACATCTATCTAAGCCTAACCCAAATTTTTAAAATAGGTAGTAAAATTTTATCTTCATATCTATATATTTTTGATGCTACTTGAAAAACTTCAGGGTTATTTATTAAGATTTGATGATAGCAGCTAGGCTTATGTATGAGAAAAAGGGTGCGTCGTGCAGCCGGGTGCGTCGGACAGCCGAGTACCACGTTATTGTAAAAAGTAAGAAAGAAGTCTGCTTTTATAATATGGTGGATATGGCTATGTATGAGTTTTTTTATTTCCTTGCTATATACCTTCTTTAATATACTAAAACACCCAATATCAAGTAGCTAGAGTAAGTACTATGAGTATAGAAGCATATAAAGCATGATAATATTGTTAAACTAGGAATAATCCTTAAACTCAAGCAAGCAGTGGCTCTTTTGCCCATCTAGGATTAGAAGACACTTTCCACTTGTCATATAAGAGCAAGAGTGTTTGTCAAAATGCTTAATCTAATAAATACCAATATGGTTATTAGTCTAGTCTATATTAGGAAGATCAATCGTCTAATCAGGTAGGAAAGGGCTATTATAATATTAGCTTTTAAGGTATACTTCCCCTGCAACAACTATGTATGGAGGAGTGGTATGGCCGTTTAGCTATATGGCTTGCATCACTATAACCCATTCCCGATTGCCAGGCTTGACTTTTTTCACCCTCCCGTGATTATCAGACGAGGTAATGACAAGGGTAGGCGAGATCTAGCCCATTAAAAACCTAGTCTCATCAAAGTTCCAGATATCTGACTTCTGGATCCTATGTTTCGTGATTGTGTTGCGAATAAGGTTAAACCATACGCCAATTATCTTTGGATCTTCGAATTTAGCCCTTTGGTAGTCACATGGATGTTACCAATGTGTCTGGAGCTCTAGTTGTCGCTGTATGAAGTTGGAAGCCCGGTGTGGTCCGACGCGTGACGCGCTATGTGTTGCGCATAGCAAGTTGGCTGTATCTTCTACCAGGTCATAATATCCTAGCGAAAATCCTTGCTTGTATGGGTCGAGTATCCTTCGCACAATGGTCTCTTCTTCAAGGGAATCTAAATTTCTATTGCGAGGGATCATATCCGCTCATAGGAGTATTCCGTTCCGTCATCGCTTCAGTGTTCTTTGGTCGACCGAATACCGTTTTGCAGTGGTTTCAAGGCGGAGGTTTTTGTCGTGTTCCATAGCTTGAACGACAAGCTGCACTTGTACTTCATTTCGTGCGGCGGCCATGTTTTGTTGTGGAGGAATTTTGCGATGTCGCGCTTCAATTGGGGTGGGAAAATTGGGCGCACGCCATGAGTGGGCGCACGCCATACATACACGTTATATGGAAATCAAAATGCCAAATCCAATCTATGCCTTTCTTCTTAGTGTCAAACCGTCAGAATAGCTCAACCAATTAGATCATGCAAATGGGTGGTTCTGTGTGTTGTATTTCTTGGAGCAGAGCCTGCGTGCAGAGCCTTTTTGTGTGGCTGTTAGCGCCTTGGCTACGTGCTCAATCCACTAAATTTCCCATATATAACCCTGAAAATTCCAATGCTAACTCTGTTAATATCGCATATATAACCCTAAAAATAAAAGAAATAGTATTATTATTATGTTGAAAATATAATATAAGTTTGCTAAGTCAGCTAAGGTTTTGAGTTAGCATTTGTAATTTTCAGGGCTATATATGGGAAATTTTAGTGCGACACTCGCTTGTCTGCGGCACTCGCTTATCATACACGTTAGAGAGCCTTTCTTATGATACCAGCTCGGGGCTACCCTCTGCTTCATACACATCACTCCCCCCTATTTTGCCAACCCTGCCTTCAACTGTCATCTAAAGTAGACCTATTTGTATGGAAATCATGTCCTTTCAGTGCAATGCACGCGCACCCCGCGCCAAGGCCTACAAGTAGCCGGGGTGCCCTACGACATTGACCTCGGCGTGTCCCCGTGTCCGACTACTACACCGCAGCCGACGAGCTCGTACTATTGACGCAGTCCAACGGCCCGCCCTTTGGCAACAATGTCCGCTCCAACGGCACTAACAAGCACCCCGTAACGGGCACCGGCAACTACACCGGAAGTCAGGCTCAGCGAAGCAGGGTCGTTGATCTAGATGGTGTGCCAACGATGCCGGTGCCGTATTGGGCCGAGAAGTGAGAGTGGTACTAGCTGGAGCCGTACTGGGTCGCGCGGAACTCGTAGGTGAATTGGCCGCCGTTTGGCAACCGCTCTAGCCTCAGGGCTAGCAGCTTGCATCAAACTCAAAACTTGGAGCCATTTACATAGTGGCCAGCGACACGCCGGATCCGAAGAATATCGCTCCGCCAGCGCGTCCTATTCGTGTCAGTGAGCGATTTCACATCAGCGAGGTTAGCAAACAAAGCGGTGCAGTAAATTCGGGACGCATTTGACTGATTCGGGAAGAATAAGTATAATTCCAAATTCATTGAGATGTGGCGGCTGCTGGAGCGAGATACGGTGACTCATGACGAATGGACGCAACGAAGTGAGCTTCAGCGCTTGGAGGTAGCCGCTAGGTTTGGGCAGGACTTTTTAGGTGCCTGAACAAGTCACTGATGTGTGCCAGTACGGGAGCAAAATGGGGAGCAAATTAGTACCCAGGTAGGTAGGTAGTCAATCTCCAAGGAAGCATCGTCTTGTTGACAGTCGTAACTACCAGTTTTTACGCTTTCGGAGGGTCCTGCCCCCAGCATTCGTTCAAGTTCCTTTCTTGCCGACCTTGAAAATAATTTCAAAACCCTCAAATGTAAAGAATGCTCTTTAACAAAGGCATCTACCTTTGCCGTATTTATAGCATCTTCGATCTCCCTATCGATCAGAACTATGTTCAAGTAAGCTCCCATGGAAAGTCAATCTTGATAGCCGCCAGCTTGTAGACCACTCTAGACAGAAAAACCCATGTGAAGGGATGTTTCTAGCTCGGTCGTTTGAGTATGAGAAAGGTGGGTTCGGACGGGCTGAGGCGAGTGGACCTTGGAGTGTCTCGCGGATGCTCAAGCTCTGAGAATACGGCACTCAGAATCACTTTCGTAGGCCCACGACTTAGGATCGCCATGTACTACCTGAGACCCAGCTCAGTCCGGACCACAACCACCATCATGTGATGGACGTCTCAACCTTCATAAAACGCCCCCCCGAACACGGTGCCCTTGGCTCTTCTCACCCTGATGTCGGTGACGGTCCTTAGGACCATGCTAGCGGCTTAGTCTATGCCGGTCAGCGCTAGTTGGCTTGCAGATTTTAGATTTTAGGGCACCCCTCCCTATAGCTATAGCGGTCTATAGCGCATGGCATCGCTAGAACCCGCCATAATTATAGAGCCAAGCCTCGTACACACACAACCCTAACCCCCAATCCACGGTACATCCAAACCGACCCACCTACTTGAATGCCACTTTTTCACATCAAGCCGTGCAGGTTGTGGATCAGGGCCTAAGGGGCTAGAATTGATACTTATAACCCTCTTTGTTGTACATCTGTTTTGTGCTAAGACTTCTGTCTCGAGCAACAGGAGGTTATCTCCCTCCTGCTGCATGACTAAGGACCTGACCAGAAGCCGTGGCGTTGAACCTTCGTGGGACTGCTGCGTTGCAACTCGTTGTCGCCCTAGCGTATAGTTGTACGACAGCTCTAACTCTCCCTGCGGCATACGGCAGCAGTTGGGTTGTACGATCGTATGTCGTGAAGTGATCAACAACAGGTGTCTTGTCTTCTTGTTCCCTTCCTCCACGCGATTTACCTTTTGACAAGCCGTTACGATCCAAGTTGGGATTCCCACCTTGGACCGATTGATCGTGGTCACACCGCATTGCTACTTTGTCACATTGTCCTCTCATTTTGCAGGGGAAACACCAAAAAGTTGGACAAAGTCAAGATCGCTAAGGCCTGCAATGTGTTGAATCCTACGGCACTTTCGCATGTGGGCATAATTGACTGTATTGAGTAGGACTGTCAAGGGCACCCGAGGGAGGGGATCCTTTACCCTGAGCGCAGGTGCCACTTGTGTGGCGCCTGCGGGCCGAAACGCTCTGGCCTATCAAATTTGACACAATGCGTCGTTGGGCACCGCGTCGTTGGGCACCAAGGCGGGGTAAAAATGTGGTGCTGAAGTGGCTGAAGGCGGTCAACTAACATGGCTAGTAGCCTACATACAGGGATTCATGCAATACATCTTGGCAAGGCGCACTTTCAAAAGTCCTGGGGATCGCCGGTCCTGGAGCCGATCAGGGCCTTATGGAGGTTGGCTTCGACATATCTCTACCCCTGCTGCAAGGCGACAATGAATAGAAGAATTTATGGAAGGCGCGAGAGGTACTTGACTCACACTAGACTGGGTTCTGTCCTCCGGAGTCTAGCTTTACTGGAGATAGCTGGTCGTGACCCTCCGGGCCGCTGGAGAATTCATTTACGTAACTCATCGGAGGTCTTGCCTCTGTTGCCGAGGCCGTTTCATTGGTTGCATAGAGAAAAACTTTCTCATTATCAATGAGTGGCCTCATGATTTCATGACCCGTCTTCATCCCTTACTGCTGGTAGGAGTCAACCCTCCCTTTTTCCGTAGGGTGTGACAGTCTGCTTCTATTTGCAGCCACCAAATCCTCTCCAATCAGCAACCACTACTAAAAAACTCGGTTCCAAGGAAAGACAAGTAATTCGGTCGCCCATCACACCCTCCCACGATGAGGCTTCTTTCACCTTCCGCCACCTAGGTGAAAAAAATCTTGGAGAGAGCGTTGGGTGATTAGTTGCCTTGCGTTGTGCCCAAAAAAGTTTAGCAAGCCTTTAAGGCGGAGTTGCAACAGCGCACGAGCACGCATAAATAAATACAGAAAAGATACTCCGCATTTCGAGCGAAAGTATACCCTCTGACTCCATTCCGATAAAAGTGCTCACCCAAGCCAAATTCCCGGATATGTGGCCCAAAATTGCGTTTTCAATCATTGCCCTCACGGCATTGGGACATACCGGCATTGCGCAATCGACATACCGCTGGTCCGAATGCAAGCAGAGGGTGCTCGATATCCAGACCGGGAACCTTACCCTCGGCTTGATCAGCAATGAGACCATCGACCAGTATCTCTATCATGGCCAAGTTGTTGGACTTGACAAGAGCTTCCCCCGAGACAAGTATCTCTCTGTCACATACCAAGGTCCCACCCCTTCCCCCCAGTTTAGCCAAATGAAACGGCCGTTTGACTAACTTATTGAATTACAGGATGCCTAGCAATATGCGGCAATCCGATCGCATTTTACGAACCGCAGAGGGCTCTGAGCCTAGCATCAAACTGGGTATGTTTTAATTCGAGCAAGCCGAAGGTGGTAAATCTACGGTTAAGACTGAACTGACCATTTGCAATTAGATCTTCCCCTTGGCTATACTCCTCAACTTGCCATGGGAGTCGCTTCACAGACAAAAGCTATCCAAGACGCTTGTTACCGCCCTTAACTGGCTCGGTTCTCCGCAGACGGCCTTGACAGCGATCATTTTCAACTTTCATCAACTCCGCGATGCTTATCGACGGACTCCCGTCAACAGCTTTTTGTGGCACCTGTACAGCGCGGCCTATTATGTTCTCTACTGCGTTGACCAGTTCGATGGCTTAACCCTCGTCAACGCTGACGCCGCTGGGGCCAGCGCCCGCCCAGCGCCCGCGCTGGAAGTCTTAATGTACGGTCTCTTCCGGCCGTTATCGAAGGACCCAGACCCGGATGTGAGATTAACCAACCAACTCCTGGTTACGCTAGCATTCCAACTGCGAATTCTACGCAGACGTAACGTCATTCCTACATTGGCAAATCTCATGATATTTCTCATTGCGTTTATCTTCTCTGTTATCCTGGCTTTTGGCGAAATGGGAGCCGACAACACACCGTTTTCACTCACTTTCGGACTTTTTGTTACCTGGCTTCCGCTATTAGTAGTGTTTTCTATCGTGGATCGAAATCCCGTCTCCACGGACCGTACCGCGTAAGTGCCTGTCTACCTAATTCCAGCGCAAAGTGCTGACCAAACTCCCTAGTATACTTATCTCTCGCTGGTTGTATAACGTTTACGCCGTCAAGACCTGGGCTGTCCAGGATGGAACCATACCGACCCCCATTAAGTGGTGGCGTCCGGGGGATGACGTTCCGGATTGCTTCCGAGCTTATAATTTCATCGGGCAAGGCAGGGAACTCGGATACCGTGGACTACTTCATGCAACCCTCAAAATATCTGAGACGGCCGATCTCTGCGCCAAATCTGGAAAAGGTCAAATAAAATGTACCGAGGAGATTTCCATCCGGGTTGCGGAGAAACTGAGTGGTAGGAAGCCCTGGGCGTGGTATGTTACGGCTCTTACGGCCCTCCTTCTAGTTTGGACCGCTGTATTGAGCGCTTTCGTGGTATCCTTTTACGCTCCGACTGTCGGCCTACACTGCCGACCCCTAACCTACCTCCTCTTTGGCGTTTTCAGCTCGGTACCTTGGATAGTCCAGTTTTCAAAGCGCTCGCAACCATGGGCTATTTGGGTATCCCATGTTTTTAATTCCTTAGCCATCTTGGCTTTCCTTGCTGCGATTGTCTTTCAGGTAACGTCATTCCTAGAGACTATGCTTCTTGTTTTCCCCCCAGTTCCTTTTTTAAGTGCTAACAAACTGAAACTAGGTCACCGGTGTTACCAGCAATTGTTTCTGCAGATCTAGCGCAGTGAACTTGGGGTATGCGAAAGCTTACCTCGATTTTGAAGGGTTTGCGTTCTATCGACAAAATTTCAATGTTGACTCATTCTGGATTAGCGCAGCCGTCGTAGGAGGGTTGGCTCCGGCAGTCGCGTTTATGGTTGCACTCTTCTGGTGGTTCAAATGCAAGCCTTTCTGGCGAGTGGATGAGAACGAGACACAACACTGGCCAGAGTCAGGATATGAGCTACAAGACTGGGTTGGGTCGGCGGACACAGCATGGCTACAATAGAGAAATTTAAAAAGCAGCGCTTGACTCAAGCCAAGCCAACCCAAGCCAAGATGTCGCCCAATGTTGCACAAGCAAGCCAGCCAATCTGAATAGAGTCTGACGAAAACTCTGCGGTTGAGGCCTACAGCCCCTCCTCCGTTTGCCTGGAGTGACTTTGATGCTCTCCCTCCTCTTGGGTGAGAACTGAATCCCATGACAAATTGACTCCTCTAATTTTGCGAACGCGATGGATACCCACGATATCTCGGAGGCTTCGGAGTACTTCCAGCGATTGCAGGAGCAAAAAAAACGTCTCCGAAATGCCCAGTCGCGCAAGGGGGAGCGGCCGCCAGCGCAGAAGCCGCGCTTGGAGACGATCCTCCAATTCAGGCTCCGGAGCATGAAAAATGCCAGGAAGCAGGCCAGTACCAGTAGCAACTTGCACTACGTGGGAGCTTCATTTGTTCCATCACCATACCCCCCATGTGTAAGCCCTTTCCGCGAGCTTGCAAAGACTGTGATCGACGACTTGCTTCTGGAGACACGCCATCGAGGCAAGTATTTGCTGCGATGCATTACACCCCAAGACCGCGTTATGGTTATCGTGGAGGACGAAAAAAACAGCGTTCTTCTGCAGTTGTACCATCAGGAGCAGACAGACGAGCCTATCGAGGACACCCTTGTAGAAGGGGGGGTCCTCATCGTCAAGGAGCCGTACTTGAAGTTCACATCCGACGGCGGTTACGGTCTCCGGGTTGACCACGTGTCCGACATCGAATTCCTTTCCGCCGATGACGACCGTATTCCCAAGCCTTAGCAACAGGGATCTCAAAAGAAGGCTGCCATGGCGTTGAAGACAAAGGGGAACGACAACTTCAACAGGCCAAGTTCAGGGCTGCAATCGAAGCGTAAGCTACCAGCCCTCCCTTCATCAACACGGTCTGACAGACGTTTCAGATACACCCAAGCACTGAGATGCTTCCCAACGGCTGAAGAGTTCCAAAGCATCACGCTCAACCGCTCCCTGGCCTTCCTTAAAACCAAGTCCTTTGACGCTACTCTCTCCGATATCCAATCTGCGACCAACTCAACCGAGCCGTCCGAGAAAGGCATGTTCCGGGAAGTGCAGGCGCTCTACAGCCTCCAGAGATTCTGAGAATGCTGCGAAATCCTAATGGCACTTCGCCTCGAGTACCCCAACAACAAGGCCGCTAAAGACCAACTCGATCGAGCCATCGGCCGACTGGCTGAACAAACCCACGGGCGGTACTAGTTCAAGCAGTTGTATGCCGAGGCTTCTAGACAGCGTCCGCCTCATCTGGGCCACGCTACATATATTGGCCCGGTTGTCGTCAAGGAGTCACGAGTCAGCCCTGGCGGGCGTGGCCTGTTCGCGACGAAGGCGGTCGCAGCAGGCGATCCTGTTTTGCGAAAAGGTTTTTGCTCACGTGTTCGTCGATGAGTCCAGTAGTGGGTCGGGAGGTTTCAATGTGACCATTTTAATCGACGCCGAGAGCGACAGGGCAACGATGGGCTCCGAGCCAGAGCTCATCAACATGCTCATCAGGAAGCTCCACCGCAATCCCTCTCTCGCCACAGCCGTCACCGACCTCCACCACGGTTCATATGAGCCTGTCGAGATGGCTTCTATCGACGGAGTCCCTGTGGTCGACTCCTTCCTGATCCGCCGCATCATCGCCCTGAACTCCTTCGGCTGTCCGCTCAACTCCCGCTCCTCCCATTTGAATACCGCGCCCAAAGTTTCCTCGAGTAAGCAGTTCCACTCATCCGGTATCTGGGCTAAAGCCAGTTACATCAACCACAGCTGCATCTCCAACGCCCGCCGCTCTTTTATCGGTGATTTGATGATAGTGTGAGCCTCGCGCGACTTGCCCCCTGATTCGGAATTGACATGGTGGTATCAGCCACCACGGACGGAACAAACTTCCTACCTCGCGCAGCAGAAGCCACTGCTCAAGAACTGGGGGTTTACGTGCAAGTGCGCCATGTGTCGCGACATGCGAGACACGCCCGACAGTGTGGTGAAGAAAAGAAAGCAATTGCGCGAAGGGTTCCGCGGTCTAATCCCCACCGTCTTGTCCGGGCAGGACCTTAATCTCAGGGGACCAACGGGGATGGGCGTGCTGAAGAAGGCGGAGGCGGTGGTGGAGAAGCTCAGGGGAACCTATAAGAAGCCTGCGGCGCAAGCCCAAAGTTGGTCATGTCGGATTTGCAGCTGGTTCTTTCGCGGGAGTACAAAGAGCGGATGCAACCGGTTGAGGCCGGTATAATGGCATTGGCGGCGCTGAAGTCGTTCGGATTTGTTATCGAAGGGGGAAAACTACCGCAACGGACGGGAAGCGGGGGTCCGGCGGTGAAGGAGTGGGGGCTGATGACGGACAATGTGGTGGATTGCTGGATATATCTGCGCGACGCGTATTGCTTGGTCACGCCTGGGCTTGCTGTGGCGGCTGAGGGATATGCGAAGACGGCGTATAGGATCTGTATCGGGGAGGATGAGACACTTTTAGATGTTTGCTGTAACTTGCGTCAGGGAAGGAGGAGGCAAAACGGACTCCAATAAAATTGATGTTGAGCTGGATAGAGGGGACAAGAGCCTCAACATTTGAAGTAACGTAGATTTTGTGGCGCAGAAGGGAATCTGATTTTGTATAAGGAGTGCAAAAACTGAAACTCAGTACGTTCTGCTTGCTGTCTTCTCCAGAGCTTTCAGGGGATTCTCGGCCGGCTGGTCTACGATGCGCTTCTGCTTAGCCTCCTCCAGTACGGATGACCTTGTCAGAAACACTATACTGTTTTGGAAGTGGTAAAATAGATGGAGTTGCAAGTGTATGATTGCATTGCTTGTGTGTTTCTCTAGCTATAGGCCAAAGCAGTGCTAATTGTAGGACTTCTAGATCTGCCTTGTTGTAGGAGATAAAAGGTTTGTAGTGGCTTAGCTAGTTATACACCTACTCTGTGTGCTTTGGCAAGCTTGACTCCAGGTTGTGTGTTTGATTCCAACGTCAGACGGCTTTTCCCCCAGCAATCAAGTACATAGCACACAACACATAGAACCATCTAATTACATCACATCCAGGTATACGTCGTCTAATCAGCCAAAATTTTACGTCATACTCGTTCTAGTTACCCAGCATCTTTACCCTATTACAAGTGTAAATATAGGCTGATAGAGATACAAGCAAAAATACATATAGCCTTACGCGGCCTCGTCACCCTCGCTTAACAAAGGAATCATAAAACCCAAAGACGTTCTTGGGATCCCAAATCTGCTTGAGCCTTCGCAGTTTTGGCAACTTTTTGGCGCCGTACAGGACCTCGGAGCTCTCGTCGCCGTGGCCATAGTTGACGTAGATCTCCTGCGGCGAGAAGCCCGAGAAAGCCTGCAACTTGTCACGCCAGTGCTTGCCGTAGCGCTCAATGGTCGCCAGGGTCTCGTCCTTGTGCCAGCCGTAGTTCCACAGCAGATGCGCGGTGACATCCCGCCAGGGGTATGCCGTCTCGTCGTCGGGGATCTGCAGCACCTTGACCTTGCTGAACTGCTCGATGAAGAAAATGCTGCCGCGCGCATCCTCGTTGGCGCGTAGGAAGTCCGAGAAGTTGGCGACGAAGCCGTTCCACGCCGCCTTTTCGTAGCTCTTGAGCGCGCCCCCGTACACGCTGCGGTTGGTGCCCTTGCCGGCGCAACCTGCCTCAGCGTTGGGCACAACGCCAAAGAAGTTGGTGTACAGCATCTTGTTCCAGGGGACCTCGCTGATGTTCTGCCGGTAGGGCGTCACCTCGGCCAGCAGCGAGTTCAGCAGCGGCTGGACGGCCGACTGCCGGCCCGCGTACACGACGTTGAGCCAGAGCGAGAGATCTCCCTTGGTGGTGTCGTAGTTGCCAAAGAGGAGGATAGCCAGCTCGGCCGGCGTGGCATCGCCAAAGGCGGCCATCCAGTCGAAGATGGCCCCGCTAGCGTTGGGCGAGAAGGCGTAGTCAGCGTTGGTGATAGTGGGCGATGTTAGGTCGTAGACCTGGTATGTGGCTTCGGTCACGACGCCGAAGTTGCTGCCCGCGCCCCGCAGCGCCCAGAAGAGTTCTGGGTTCTGCCGGGCTGAGGCCGTCACGATGCTGCCGTTGGCTATCACGACGCGCGCGCTTAGTAGCTGGTCGCCTATCATGCCGTGGAGCCCGCTGTACCGCCCGACGCCTCCGCCCAGGGTGGGGGAGATCATGCCAACGCACGAGCCGGTTCCGTGGTCTAAGAGAAGTGGTCAGGTCGCTTGCCTCCCTGTGGCTGGGGATTGGGGGGATAATGCTCACTAAACTCCTTGCCGGCCGCAAAGGCGGGATCGATGGCGTCTGAGAATCGCACGCCCCCACCCACTGTCATGGTGCTGGCGGCTGCATTGACCGATACGTTGCGGAGCTTGGAGAGGTTGATCTCCAGTCCCTGATGCAGGGTACCAAAGGTGGTAGAGAAACCATGGGCTCCCGCCGTGGCCAGGAAGGGAATGTTACAAGCCGATGCGAAACGAACCTGGACGAGAGGCCAGGTTTCGTCCCGTTAGTCATGTCTGATCAAGCTTTCGCATCGCCCCCTGTGAGGGAGAAGGGGTAGTGGAGACAAACCAGCTTCTGCACGTCGGACTCCAAGGCCGGGACAGCGGCCGCCGAGAAGGTTGGGCGGCTGTAGTTGGTCCAACGTATCGTCGCCTCCACAAACTCGGAATCATCCGGGAAGAATATATGCGTCTCGTTGGACAGCCCTAGGGTGGAGGCGGATAATCCATTATGGCAGGGCGGGTTTCCGATAAGTTGATCCTGGCCGTGGACGGCGCAGATCAACTGGCCACTGATGGCTAGTTGGAGGATGGTGGACCGGTGAAGCTGCATGCTGCCCACCTGGGAGCTATGTGGCTCCTGACTGGTTGAGTCGCTACTGGTGTACTATGTGTACCTGTGTATGATTCTGCAGGTAATGTGGTACAATCTTGATGCCGCTGCAGGTTATAGTAGTTGAAGTTTGTGAAGCTGGCGCTTGTCGGACTGACAAATTGATTAAACCATGCGGTCTCTTAATGGGTTAAATAGCTACTCTCCTACCACTCCCCCGGACTGTCATCCTCTTCAATAGCATCTTGTAATCGCGCGGCGTAGCCAGTAAGCCGTGTAAGGCAACTAGTAGCAACACTAATAGGGCTAGCTGAAAGACGCCCGAGGGTAGCAAGCTGAAGGAACTTGAAGGATGTGGCGCCTATTGCATGTTTTATTGAGTCATGCGGGACGATCGTAATGAAAGGGGATGGGAAAGGAAAAAGGGGGACCAAACCTATGCGACAAGTGGCTTATGAACATGGCCGGACTTAGACCATAGACCGGCCGCTGTGGGGTCGATGCTACCGTTGGATCTGTACGTCGGCAAGGTAGCCAAGTTTTAACTCCGCGTCTAACCCCATTGTCAATGCTGGGCTGACAAGCTTAAAACCACCGCAATATCGAGCACCACACTGTGTGTTTGGCGTCTCCGTGCCGTTGGTTTCCTACCTCACAGCCTCCACCACCAGACTTCGTCTTACACCACTTCCAGTCTAGTTCATCCGATCCTGTCCACCTACCTACCTACCTCTAGCTGCCGAACAGTGGCGAGAACCCAAGCTCATCTTGTCTTGTTTTTCCACTTTTGACAAGCGACAACAGCACATCTGCGGCACTGCTTGACTGTCACCAACCATGGCGCCTGTACCGAACCAGACGAAGATTGTTCTCGTGACGGGAGCGAACCAGGGGCTGGGCCATGCTGTGATTGAGGTGGCCGGCCTCAGATATCCAGAGAACGTGTATGTGCTGTGCAGCCGCGAGCTTGAAAAGGGGAAGGATGCGGCACGGAAGCTGTCCGAGGAGCTGGGGGTCAAGGCTCGCGTCGATGTGCTGCAGCTCGACGTCACCAACGACGACGACGTCGCTGCTGCTGTCGAGCACGTGGGTAAGACGTACGGCCGACTGGACGGTGAGTAAGACCCCGTCTTTCTCTAGTATTCCTTTCCCTATTTTGCTGCCCGGGCTGTGGAGAAAGGGAGAGGCAGAATGCATGATGGCTGACGCGGGCGCACGGCACGGCAATCCCCGAGTACAGTCCTGGTCAACAATGCAGGCATCCTACGCGGCATGGGCATGGCAGATGACACTCCACCCGTGGCCATCCGGTCCATCTTCAACGAGGTGCTCAGTGTGCACATCACGTCGGTGGCGGTGGTAACGCTGGCCTTCAAGCAGCTGCTGCACCGGTCGCCGGCGCCCAAGGTCATCAACGTGACGTCGGGGCTAGGCAGCATCACCAACGTGCTGACCCCAGGCCGGCGTATGGCGCGCACGCCGGCCTACGGGGCTTCCAAGGTGGGTATGAACGGGCTGACGGCGCATCTGCAAGTGGGCGAAAACGACCGCGCCGCGGCCCAGGCGGTTGATCACCCAGACATGGCGCGGATTCACTTCTATATCTCGAACCCGGGCGTGCTAAGCACTAACTTTACAGGCTTCCATCCCATGGGCGGCCCGCCGCAGCAGGGGGCCGAGTCCATTGTGCGCATCCTGGCCGACGACGAGGGCAGTTATGATGGCGCCATGCAGTGGGAGTATGTGGATGGGGAGATGCGCCAGGTTCCATGGTGACACGGGAAGAAATCATTGTCGCTGAGGAAACGGTAGTGTCTGGTTGCAGGAAGCAAACGCACGGCTATTCAAATGATCAGTTTTTTTAAGATTGAATTTACCTACATTCTTGCCCGATGCAGGAAAACAACTGGAGTTCAATATCCGCTCAAGTGCACTGCGACGGCACACACTTCCCGGTGCCGCTATTCCCGGGTTATTCCAGCAAGATGATTTTTACAGAGACCTTGTCTATTGGACTTACTTCGGTTTTCTCTTTTGGGTCACATGCATATTTCACGGCTAGTTACATCAGACTCACTGCGGCGCAGCAATTTGCGATTCGGAAAAGCGGCAGAACTTGGAAAGCTGTGATGGAACTCGGGAGCGGTACCGCTAAATGATTACCCCTTTAATCCTTCAGATGAAGCAACTCATTCTTCTGCTCCCGCTCGGTAAATCGGTTTCCCAGGGCCTTGAGCTTGGCGGGCCCCCACTCGGCACAGGTCAGGACCGGGCCCATTTTCTGAGCCTCAGTCAGGGGCGGGATGACGGGGCTCTCAAGCGGCGTCATGGGCCACGTGTTGGCCGGCCGCAGGCTCAAGAGGACGCTATAGCGGTCGTGGGGCGCCTGAGAGGCTGGCGCACGCACAACGCGGTGCAGGCCCGACGTCAACGCGCCGTTGGTGAGAAGCTCAAGGGCGTCGCCCATGTTGACGATGGCGGTACCCGGCACAGGGCGCGCCCACCGCCACGAGCGCTCGCTGATCTCCTCGTGCGCGAGCCGCTCCGCGTCCGGCGCCGGCAACTGCAGCCCGCCGACCCATGTGAACAGCAGCCCCAAGGAGATGGCGTCCTTGTGCGCCGGGAACCGCAGGTGGTCCGCGTTTGCGGCCGGGTCGTAGCCTGGATACCGCAGGAGCCGCAGAAAGTCACCCGATGGGTCCTCCAGCCGGTGTGCCGCCCGCAACTTGCCGTCGGTGATGCCCAGGCTCTGCTCCAGCCCCAGCAGCACGATATTTCCAATGATGTTAGCCCGCCGCATCGAGCGCATCACCAGGTCACGGTCTTGCGCCTCTAGCCACGCAGGGAGGGCAAAGTCAGCGCTGCGCGAATAGCCGAACATGTCCTGCACCGGAAAGTTCATCGTCTCGTTGTACTTGACATCTCCGTTGGGGAGCACATCCCGAGTGAAGTATCTGCAAAGATTCCATTTGGTGTCAGTAACGGCAAATGGTACCTAAGGTAGTAGGTATGGGCTGGAATAATACGGACCCCATGTCAAAAATGCCCGCTCCTCCACCCTGACGGGTCTTGTATTCTCGCTTCCGGTCGATGGACAACCCTTTGAAGAGTTTCTTGGCTAGGCGCGCACACTCGGCAGCATCTTGCAATAGTGCGACGCCTTCGGGATGGTCCGTCAGGTCGAGCAAGAAGAAGCCGGGATCTCGGCAAAACGAGAAGATGCGCTGCGCCTCCGCCTCGTCCTTCGACAGAAGCTTAGCAATCGACACCGTCTGAAGATCCACCGTGGGCAAATCGTCGGGGAAGGGGAGGGGATACAGGTCCGTCATGTCGACGCCGGCAACAACGCAGTCTCCAAGGGAGCCCATGATGAAGACCCCAGGTTCGACTGCCTGTGTGTTTGGAAATAAGATGAGGAAGCTCTTGCTGACTGGGAAGTAAGGGGGATTCGAGTGTCTTGTTGTGAAAATGGCGGGAAGGTGCGGGCAGCTACCGATCAAGGTGAAGTTCATAAACTTCGCAATGGTTAAGATATCAACGTTGTGAACCGGAAGGAACAAAGTACATCCTGATCGACCATGACCAAGATCAGGCCATTTCCGCTACAATCAACCTCCCCTCCCCGCGATGTTGAAATATGCCGAAGACACCGGAAATGCAGCTGATACAGAACCAGATCAACAGGTGGGGAAAGGGGGGCCTGCCCAGCATGCTCGGTTTAGGAAGGACCTCCTCGCACTAGCTTACCTCCGGTAGTTACCTTTCCTGGTAAGTATCCGACGCGCGGATAGCTGACGGTGAAGATAAGGTGGAAGAAGATCTATTATCATATGTGTTGAAGAGTGATGTTGGCAAAGCCCAAGCAGTCAGGGCACAGGTTGCAGGGGTATGGAAGTATAGTGACACACCACTGCACGGACCATACATAGTACAGGCAATTATGCATAGAGTTATGGCGATGCCCATGCCGTCAGACCTGCTAGACGGCCAATAAGGATCTCTATAACCCTTTATTTCACCGATATGTAAGCTTGAGAAGCGGGAGAAGATGTGTGGGTCTCAAGTGGCTTCCCCCACTCTTGTACAATCCACCCCTTGTTTGTTTGTCAGCGCGAGACTTCGCAAGGGGATGGAGCCAGGGTTTTCGGCAAATAGAAATTCTCAGCAAAAATGTAAAGACAGGCATTCTTCAGTGAGAACAGGGGATTTTTCTCTAACCTTTCCTGATTTGGAAGGGCGTCTAGGATATTTTGGTGAGGGTTGCTCCTAGCGCTGCCAGCAGTTGCGAGCTAACAAACAAATAAGGGTGGATTGTATGTAAAGCGGACCGGGGGAGGCGGGCCTGTTAAATTAGCATTTATGAACCTTGCATATACGCGCCGGCAAGAATGCTTGACCGATGCCTTAATGCTTATTTCACGCCTCAAAGCTTATTCACACAACCTGCTACAGTTGGTAAGCTCAGCTGAAGGATCACTCCTACCCTAACACCCCCCTCTCAGCGACGGGATGTTCCGTAGACGAACACAATGTTAGAAGTTGGCAGAGTGACCCACTCGAAAAGACGTACAGACTAAGCCAATTCGCATCTCCGACATTTAGCAAGCTGACAATGCATGTGTATGGCGCTTGGTAACTATAACTGGCGGGACTTTTGTTGAACTTCAGGAGAAGGGGACATAACAAGCTTTTACAGCAAGACACAGGGAGGTATTTATTTCACGGACTTTGGGTGAACCTACGTGGCATCGTGTAAGGTAACTAGGAACAAAAGTAACCAGCTTAGGTCCTGCCCACGCCTCGGCTGAGCTGTGCCAGAGGAGCGTAAAGTAACCAATCAGATACTTAACCCTAACCCCCATAAGGAGTCACCGTTCAAAAAGATGGAAGGTAGCGGCAGTTTATCCAGGGCACTCTATCCTGAGGAAGTGTAATGCCGAAAAATTTCTCTGTAGGTGCTTTGCAACCTTCAGTCTTATCTATCCCATCTAGAAGGTGATGCACGAACGAAAGCGAAGGACTTGCCATGCATTTCTTCTACCGGCCCATCCCCCAGACAAGGTATTAGGCCTATTAGCGATAAGAGGTTTGACCGAGTATACTCTAGCTGTTGATTGTCTGAGGGTGTGAGAAAGCCGACAGAAGGCCGGCTTTCGAGGAAGGGTACAGCCATCATCCAAGCCGTAAACATACCCCTGCTCTTACCATAACCAAACCCCTCTTCTTCATCCCCACTCCTTTTTTCTTCCTGCCTCCGGCACATTGAAAAGACTTCGCAGTCGTATCCTCACTGGCCCGGAAGAGACACGTACTACCAGGGTGGGGGAAAGGGTTGATGCAGTGGTTTTGGGAAGGCGGGTGCAAGATAGGCACAGACACTCAGAAAGTGGATCGTCCGAGACGTTGATACTTATAAATGAGAATCCCGCCGATCATTATCGATTTCCAGTCTCCAAGAGCTATTAACCAACCTTCTGTTACATTTTGACACCTCAACTGTTTACACAACGTCACTGGTTTCAACTAGCGGCCCACCTACCTGTGATCATGACCCTCTCTTCGGACACCCCTGTGCCCAACGGCATAGATGGCACCAACGGCCACAATAGCAGAGACAGCAGCAATTTAGGTGCTGGGCCGAGTAGCGGCGCAGCCCCGCCCGATCCAATTGCAATCTGCGGCATCGGCCTCCGTCTTCCAGGTAGCATCCGGAACTGCCATGACTTCTGGGATTTGCTTTTGAGCGGCCGAGACGCCCGGAGCGAGATCCCTACGAGTCGGTTTGCCATCGGGGGTTTTGATGCCTCGCTGGCCGGCCAGGGCTCCATTCACACGCGCCATGGCTACTTCCTCGACGAGGACCTCTCGTGCCTCGACACATCCTTCTTCTCCATGTCGAGAAGTGAGCTAGAGCGCTGCGATCCCCAGCAACGCCAACTCCTCGAGGTTGTCCGCGAGTGTCTTGAGGACGCCGGCGAAGTCGAGTACCGCGGCAAGCCCATCGGGTGCTACATCGGTACCTTTGGTCAAGACTGGCACGAGATGAGTGTCAAGGAGTCGCAACACGCGGGGAGCTACACCGTGACTGGTTACGGCGACTTGATTCTTGCCAACCGTGTGTCTTATGAATATGACTTCCGCGGTCCAAGGTAAGTCACTTGACTTTTATTCTTGGTATCTACCTTAGCTACTACTTTGCCCAACCGAGTAGCACCTCTGGTAATTTCAAGTGGGTAAGGTATCTACTTAGGTAGGGTTACTTACGCGTCCTTGTGCTTATAGCTTGGTCATCAAGACTGGATGTTCGGCATCGCTCGTGGCGCTACATGAGGCATGTCGGGCACTGCAGTCTGGCGATGCCTCGGCGGCTGTCGTCGGCGGCACGAGCCTGATCATGGGTCCCAACACCACGGCCTTGTTCTTCAACGAAGGCATCCTGTCGCTAGATGCCTCATGCAAGACGTTTGACGCCTCAGCGGACGGCTTTGCCCGGGCCGAAGGCATCACGGCTATCTATATCAAGCGACTCGAGGACGCCCTACGCGACGGGAACCCGGTCAGGGCCATCATTCGCGCTACGGGGTCCAACAGCGACGGCCGTAGTCAGGGGCTGATGAGTCCGAGCGCAGAGGCCCACGAAGCGCTTATGAGGAGCGTGTACGAACGCGCTGGGATCGACCCCGGTGATACAGCCTACGTTGAGGTGAGTTGGACTCGATTTGGTGGCACTCTCGTAACTAACCGCTCTGGCAGTGCCATGGAACTGGGACGGCGGCTGGGGATCCCATCGAGACGCGAGCTGTAGGTAATGTCTTTGGCAAAAATGGGGTTTACATTGGATCCGTAAAGCCCAATGTCGGCCACTCGGAGGGATGCTCAGGCGTGACCAGTCTGATCAAGGCAGTCCTCGCCCTCGAGAACCGCACAATCCCCCCCAACATCAAGTTTCAAAATCCCAATCCCAAGAGTAAGTTGGCTGTGGCCGTGCGGTCATGGCAACACCACCAGTTGGCGTCTTTGACACTGACAAATTGCAGTACCCTTTGCCGAGAAGAAGCTGAAGGTTCCCATTGAACCCACACCTCTCCCACACGACCGGGCCGAGAGGATAAGCATCAACTCGTTTGGCATCGGCGGGTCAAACGCCCACGTAGTAGTTGATTCCGCCTCCCAGTATTTGCAGAGAAACGTCTCGGCCGCCACCAACGGCTATTCGCAGAACGGACATTCGCAAAACGGCCACTCACAGGATGGCTCCGAGTCTCTCCCAGCACCAATAATCCACCTCTTCTCGGCAAACACAGCCGCCTCACTAAAGCGGCAAATCGAAGCTTTGGGCACCTATACAAACCAACAACCCGAGCAAGCCGTCGAGGTCGGCTACACCCTAGCCCTCGGCCGCGAGAAGCTACCGCACAGAGCCTTTGCCGTCATCGACCAAGCCGGACAGGTCGTCGAGGTGTCCAGCCCGGCTAAAGCGTCCGCTTCCGCTCCCGGCATCACCGTGGTCTTCAGCGGTCAGGGCGCACAATGGCCGACCATGGGTCGCGGACTAGTCCTCACCAATACTGCATTCCGTCGGGACATGATGCGCATGGACGAGGTGCTGCAGAAACTAAGAAAACCGCCGACGTGGTCTCTCCTGGATGAGCTCTTGCAACCTGCCGAGTCGAGCCAGGTGCATCGCGCCGAGCTCGCGCAGCCCCTGAGCACGGCGCTGCAGATCGCCCTGGTACGTCAGCTTCGCCGGCTGGGTGTCACTCCGTCCTCGGTCGTCGGGCACTCGAGCGGCGAGATCGCGGCGGCCTATGCGGCCGGGCACATCTCGCTGGAGTACGCCATCAGCGCGGCCTACTACCGCGGTTATGTCACTACGCACGGCAAGGCCGCCCCCAAGGGAGGCATGATGGCCGCCGTGGGTCTCGGCGCGGCCGACGTTGCGCCCTTCGTGGAGGGGGAGGATGGCGTATGCGTGGCCTGCGAGAACAGTCCGATGAGCAGCACCATCTCGGGCAACGCCGACGCGGTCCGCCGCGTGCTTGCAGCCATCCAGCGAAAACACCCCGAGACGCTTGCGCGGCCGCTCAAGGTCGACATGGCCTACCACTCGCCCCACATGGCTGCCGTCGCCGATGAGTATCTCGACCTCCTCCAAGACGAAGGTAACTTTGGCGAGGAGAGCGGAGAATATGAGGATACAGGCCCCCTCTTCTACTCGAGCGTCACTTGCAAGCCCATGGCCGATGCGCTGAACTTCGGTCCCCAGTACTGGGTCGCCAACCTGGTATCTCCGGTGCGCTTCGGCAGCGCCGTGTTGAATCTTCTGGCTCAAAGCACGGGTACGGGCAACGTGCTGCTCGAAATCGGACCACACTCGGCGCTCGCCGGACCCCTGCGTCAGATCTACGCGGCAGTCAAGCAGCCCTGTAACTACGTGTCATCGCAGGTGCGTGGAACCGACAGCGCCCTGAGCCTCCTGGCAGCGCTGGGCAGGCTATACCAAGAATCGGTGTCGGTCGCCTGGCGCACGCTATTTCCCGAGGGCCGCCGCAAAACGCTCCCTGGGCTGCCGCCGTACCCGTGGGACCACAGCAGCGGCTCTCTCTGGTACGAGAGCCGGCTGTCGCGCGACTGGCGGATGCGAGAGTTTCCGCACCATTGCCTGCTCGGGATCCGCGTGGTCGAGTCGCCCGACACGGCGCCGCAGTGGCGCAACGTGCTGCATCTGGAGCACGTCGCCTGGATCGCCGACCACAAGGTGCGCCAGGACATTGTGTTTCCGTTCGCCGGCTACGTGGCCATGGCGGGCGAGGCGGTGCGACAGACTACCGGATGCCTGACGGGATACCACCTCCGGCACGTCGTCGCGCGCACAGCGCTAGTGCTGACCGAGGCCAACAGGACGAACAAGGGGGTCGAGATGGTGACGACGCTGCGTGCCCACAGGCTCACCGACGCCGACGACTCGATATGGTGGGAATTCTCTATCGCGTCATACAACGGGTCTACGTGGGTGAGACACTGCGAGGGGCAGGCGACGGCCCTCGAGCAGCCCAGCGTGCCGACATTGGCTATTCAGGGCGAGAAACTCCCTCGTCGCACCATCAAGGGCCGGTTCTACGAGGCCATGGCACGCATTGGCATCATCTACGGCCCAGAGTTCCAGCCCCTTGCCGATATCGCCTCATCCGCGACAGACCGCGTAGCTGAGGCAAAGCTAGTGCCGTTGAGCACGCAGACGGCGCAGCCCTTTCCACTGCACCCAGCCGCTATCGACGGGTGCATCCAACTGCTACTCGTAGCCAACGCGCGGGGGCTCTGCCGAAACTTCCGACGGTTGGTTGTGCCAACACGGATCGAGAGCATCGAGGTGTCGCACGGCGCCGCCGAGATGCACGCGAAAGCCGCCTGCTACGGCTCTGGCTCAAGCTATGAGTCGGCGACGGTCGAATGTGTCGCCGACGGCCGCGTAGCCCTTCGCATGTCGGATTTGCATGTGGTGCCGCTGGAAGACAACAGCAGCTCGTCCGCCATGTCTGATGTGCACGCTGCCGCCCGTCTCCAGTGGCTGCCCGACTTCGATTTCGCCGACGTGACCAAGCTCTTCAGTCCACCCGTCCGTGACCGTGCCGAGCGCCGGCTGCAGGAGGCGCTGTCACTGCTCTGCATCCTTGAGACGGCCGACAAAGTCGCCGGCCTCACCCCCTGCCAGCCGCACTGGGCCAAGTACCGAGACTGGCTGCACCTGCAGATCTCCCAGGCCAAGGCAGGCGAGTATACCCTCGTCGAGGATGCCGCGGTTCACGCCGCCCTGAGCGCCGAGTCGCGCCGCAAGATTCTCCAAGCTACCTTCTCCCAGCTGCTCACGTTCCCCGGCAAGCACGCCGTGTCCATCGGAATCAAGCGCATCTGCGACCACGCCGAGGCCATCTTCACCGGGCAGCGCGACACGCTGGACCTGCTGATGCAGGACGATATCCTGACCGAGATCTACAACGAGGACAGCTTCGGGTACAGCGACTTTGTGCGGCTGCTGTCCCACACGCGGCCCGGCCTGCGCATCCTCGAGGTCGGCGCCGGCACAGGCGGTACCACCGAAGCCACGCTCCGCCACCTCGTCGATGAGGGCGGCTTCCCCGTCTACTCGCAGTACACTTTCACCGACATCTCGGCTGGCTTCTTCCCCCAGGCCCGAGAGCGCTTCGCCTACGCCCACAACATGGAGTTCCGCGTGCTCGACATCTCGCGAGACGCCCTCGAGCAGGGCTTTGCGCCGGCGTCCTACGATCTCATCTTTGCCCCCAACGTCGTGCACGCTACGCCCTCCCTGCGAGAGACGCTAGGCCACCTCCGCGTCCTGCTCAAGCCCGACGGCATGCTCCTGCTGACCGAGCTCTCCACTATCACGCGCGCCCCCAATTACATCTTTGGCAACTTCTCCGGGTGGTGGCTCGGCGAGGCCGACGATCGGCTCTGGGAGCCCTACGTGCTGCCTGAGCGCTGGGATCAGGACCTCAAGGCAGTCGGATACACGGGCATCGAGGCGGTGGTCCCAGACGACGAGATGCCGTACCAGCTGTGCGTCGCCATCCTCGCGAGGCCCCGGCCCGACAATGACAATGCGGAGGCGGCGCGGCAGCGGGAAAAGACGGTCACGGTGCTCTGCCAGGACCCCGGGAGGGCTCCGGCCTCGGAGCTCATCGCCACCCTGAAGGGCGGCGGCTGGGCCGTCACGCCGTGTCAAATAGGGGGAGGACAGCTTCCGCCGCGGGGCCAGGACATGATTGCGTGTGTCGACCTCGAGACGCGCTTCTTCGACCCCGAGGACATGACCGAGGCAGGCCTAGCGAGCTTCCAGGCACTACTACGCCATCTCAAGGACGAGCGTGTGCTGTGGCTGATGCGACCGTTCCAGGTGCAGTGCCTCGACCCGCGGGCCGCGCAGACGTTGGGCGTAGCGCGCGCCGTGCGGGCAGAGCTGGCGCTGCCCTTCTTCACGCTCGAGATGGACTACGCGCGCGAGAAAGACGGGGCGCGGCTAGTTGTCCAAGTGTTTGGCAAGATCCGAAGCGTCCAGGACGGCAACGTGCTCAACTCGGACAAGGAGTTCGTCGCCAACGACGGCGTCGTCTGCGTCGGGCGCTATCACCCCTTCCACCTCGCCCGTGAGACGATGACGACGACGGCGGGTTCTACCAAGAGCCTTTACGTCCGGAAGACCGGTGCGCTCGACTCGCTCGAGTGGCGGGACGAGCCCGAAGCGGTTGTCATTGCCGATGATGCGGTTGAGGTCGAGATCCGCGCCGCCGGGCTCAACTTCCGCGACGTGCTACTCGCCATGGGCGTCATCTCACCGCATCCGTCCGAGCCGCGCATTCCGCTCGGCATGGAGGCGGCAGGCGTGGTGCGGCGCGTCGGGTCCGTGTCAGGGGGAGCGACGCTCCGTCCCGGCGACCGCGTGATGCTCCTCGCGCCCACCACCACGCTCTCGACGCGCGTTGTGGCCCTGGCGGCCGAGGTAGTGCGCATTCCTGACGAGCTGCCGCTCGAGGCGGCGGCCACGGTACCGCTGTGCTTCGCCACGGTGCTGCACGCGCTGCTGGACGTGGGCCGGCTGCGACGCGGGCAGACAGTGCTTGTGCATTCGGCAGCTGGCGGCGTTGGGCTGGCGGCGCTGCAGGTGTGTCGTGCCGTCGGCGCCCAAGTGTTTGCAACTGTCGGCAGCGATGCCAAGGTCGAATTTCTTGTGCGAGACTTTGGCATTTCGCGCGAGCGCATCTTCGATTCGCGCGACGCGGCGTCGTTTGTCGCTGGCGTTGAGCGCGAGACAGGCGGTCGTGGCGTCGACCTTGTCCTCAACTCGCTTGCGGGCGAACTGCTACACGCGTCGTGGGAGTGTGTGGCCGCGTACGGTACCATGGTCGAGCTGGGTAAGCGCGACATAACGGGCGCCGGCCGTCTCGATATGGCGCCGTTCCTGGCGAACCGCTCGTACGCAGCCGTCGACGTGCACCAGTTCATCCGAGAGCGCCCGGAGCGCATGGGCGAGGTGCTCCGTCAGTGGCTGTCCATGTACAAAGATGGGCAGCTCCAGCCGCTTGAGCCTGTGACGTTGTTTGGCGCTGAAGAGGTTGTCCATGCCTTCCGCCACCTGCAGAACGCCGAGCACATTGGTAAAGTCGTTGTGACACTTCCCAGCGACGCGTCCGAGATCAGGTCGACGGCCAGTGTCAGGGCGCCTGCGCTGGACCCCGACGCAACGTATTTGATCGTGGGCGGCTCTAAAGGCCTCGGGGGTTCCATCGCGACGTGGATGGTGGAGCACGGTGCTAAACACTTGACCTTTTTATCCAGAAGCACCGGAACACATCCCGAGAGCAAGACCTTGTTTAAGGAGCTTCGTGCCATGGGTTGCGAGGTGTCCGCCGTCGCAGGAGCTGTGGACGACAAAGAAGCAGCCAGAGCTGCTGTTGCCAAATCCGGAAAATCCGTCAAGGGAGTGTTCCAGTTGGCCATGGTTTTAAGCGTAAGCCCCTCCCTCATTTGTCTACTTCCTTCCATTTCCAGCCCGCCTCGCAGCAGCTAACATGGCCCTAGGATTCCGCTCTCGTCGACATGAGTTGGTCCCAGTGGAACGCCGCTATGGGCCCCAAGGTGCACGGCACCTGGATCCTGCATGATACCCTGATGGGCCAACCGCTCGACTTCTTCTGGATGGCCAGCTCGCTCATCACCGTCGTCGACCAGCCAGGTCAGGCCAACTACTCGGCTGGTTGCGCATTCCTCGAGGCCTTTTGCCAGTACCGCCACGCCCTCGGCCTCCCCGCCACCGTTCTCAACATCTGCCCTGTCGACGGTGCCGGGTACGTCGCTGACAACCCGTTCGCCCGCAGGAACATGAAGGCACAGGGTCTCTACTTCCTAGGCGAGCAGGAATTCCTCGACTTTGTCCACCACCATCTGTTGCACCCCGGCGGCGGTGACGAGAGCGGCGGCACCCTCACCAACCGCACGCCCTGGCAGAACCATGGCCAGGTGCTCATGGGTCTGCGCTCCGAACTGCACCTCGATGACCCCAACAACCGCACCAACTGGCGCCGTGATCGGCGTATGGGCATCTACCATAACGTGTCGCCCGGCGGCGACGACGACGTAGCCAAAGCCCGTGACCGGTCTGAGACAAGCGCCCTGGCCGTCTTCCTCAGCCGCGTACTGGCGCCAGGCCAGGAGGATGGCGAGGCCGCGGCACTTCTTGCCAGTCCCGATAACATCGAGTTTCTCGCTCGTGAAATCGGCAAGAAGATTTTCGAGTTTATGCTGAAGCCAGTCGAGGATGCCAATGAGATTGACACCAACCTGACCCTCGGGCAGATCGGGCTCGATTCGCTTATGGCGATTGAGCTAAGGCGCTGGTTCATGCGCGTGTTTTCCATGGTTGTCAGCGTGCTGGAGATTATGGGCTCCGGCTCGTTGATCCAGCTTGCTGGGCTGGTAGCTGCGAAGTTAACCGAGAAAGTTGCATAATAGTGCGAACGGGAACCCGAAAGAGATAGGGTTCGAGGGACGCCAGGCTAGTAGTAGACGCAATATGCCCAAATACCTACGTAGAGAGATCGCGATCACTTAGCTTGGTACATAATACCTACTGCTCTACCAAAGGATTATGAGATAGTAACGCTCTAGTGTACTAGTTATACATATCGTCATTTTCTACTATGGCCCCACCCACTTTACCACACATAAAACCCTGAAAATAGCCCTAGGCACACAATAAAACAGCAGAAAAGGTACATTCTTAAAAAGCCACCCATTAGCCCCACCACTCACAGTCCGCTTTAGTGCCCACTAAGGTATCTATTTTTTATAGCTAAATAGTCAAATTAACTGTTATTTAATTCGATGACTGCGGTGACTACGACCGTGGCACTGCAAGGCGGTGCCCTTCGCAGTTACACCGCAGCCACAATCGCAACCATAAGTCAATTCAACACCATTACCACGATATGAATCGCTCATATCGTTTCACAATAAAAAGCTTCCACACCACCTACCCAAATAGTCCATTTCCCTACACCGCCTTCACAGCGCAGCCAAGTTGCAGGTGGCCATGCCTGTCAATTGCGGCCGCAGCCGCAGTTTGTCAAACCGTCAGAATAGCTCAGCCAATTGGATCATGCAAATAGATGGATGGTTGACTATGTGTTGTATTTCTTGGAGAAGAGCCTGCGCGCAGAGCCTTTTTGTGTGGCTGTTAGCGCCTTGGCTAAGAGCCGAGTGCTCCCAAGGATCCACTACTGATGTGCACTTTGACACAGTCACGGTTGCAGTCACGGTCGCAGTCAATTGCAGTCGATTAACAACAGTCAATTCAACACTATTACAGCGATTTAAATCGCTCAAATCGCTCAAATACGCAACCTAAGGCTTACAGCCAGCGTATCAACACAACAATATGTGCTGCCGGCATCCCTGGCGGCCCGGCCACCCGCCCTGCCACCCGCCCTGGGCTTCGGCCTGCGACCGCGTGCAGCGATTCCGTGGCTTTGCCGGCCGGCTACATGGATCTCTGGCAGCGCAGCTCCCTGGCTCCCTGGCTCCCTGGCTCCCTGGCTGGCTGGCTGTAGCTGAGGCCTGCGCGCGGCCAGCTATCGCTATTGCTGGTTAGCTCTATTGAGCGCGCGCGATTGAAGGGAGCTTATTACTGCGCCTGTCAAAGTGTGCGAATAACGCTATTTGACTGCGTTGAAGGTGTTGCAGCTGTTGGAGTTGTTGCGGGTAGTTGTACGTAATTTTCACGTGAGATTTTACTCGAGCAAGAAAATGGCGGTGGCTGTCTTTGTGTTTCAATTCAAGGGGTGCTACAAGAAGCAAGACGTGACAATCACACACCGTTTAAATGTCGCAAGAGAGGTAATCATAACCCAACGACTATATGAAAGGGATCCCATATGAAATTACAATGAAAGAAGTGCTGTGCAGCTTTGCGGTGTATGAAAATCATGCTTTTCGTTCTCTTTTTTTTTTGCTAAAGTCAAACATTTCATGTACAACACATTTTGTCCAAAGAAAAAAACATTCACTCTTTCTCATCCCTTCAACAAGCCTCATGCGGTTTCCGTCCAGTGGGTCAAGTCTTTCGCCTTGGTGAGGACATTGTCCCAAAACCACGTTCGGAAGTCAGTTTTCATCCACTCAGCGAGGACTCGAATGATGGCAAGCAACTGGTAGCAGCCGACAAAGGAAGCCGAATCTCCGACTTGACACACACGGATTACTTCCTACAAGGTTTCACATTGGGTTAGTAAGTGACAGCTGCGAATCGCAAACCAAATACTAACAATGCTGGCGCCCAAGTCTCGGGCAAGATAAAGCGTCCACCGCGAGCCAGAGACAAGCAAAAGCGGCAGCACGATATTGACAGGCCTCATGTTGACCTCTGACAGAGCCCCGGGAATAGTAGACGGCCCCGCCGTCTGGTACTGCAGGGAAGCAATGGACACACCCGATGTCTCAACGTCAACCGCCGACGCCCCTCCGTCCCAGATGGCCACCAAACTGCGCAGACGGAGGATATGGGCAGCGACCCAGACACTCAGCTGTACTCGGCCCTCACCCTCGGTGCCGTCGTCAGCCTCGGTCTCGATACTCACTCCGATGGGGCGGTGGCACAGGAAGGGCTGCGTCGAGTGGTTGATGCTCTGGCAGCTCGCCCAGCCTGTCGTGTTGATCTCGCGCAGGTGGCCGATGGCCGCTTTTTCGGTCACGTCATCGGAGAGGGCCATGATGTAGTCGACACGCTTCTCGCCCGTGACGAGCTGGGCGCCTTCCCTGCCCGGAGCCGACTCCCGCCCGGTAGCGGCGGAGCCGCTGGCGCTGCTGACGCTGCTTGCCGCGTCGGTGGCAGGCGGGGCGAGGGTGAGCAGAAAGTCAGGGTGGATGTCGGCCAGGGTTACGTTGCGCTTCTTGACACTGCCGTCGTACGGGGCGAGGGCGGCCTCGAGAATGCGTGAGTGCACCTCGTCGTTCCACACGGCCTCGCCCTCGTTCTCGGTCCGACAGGCAACGGTCTCGAGGCGGATCCTGCGTATCGTGTCGATCTCGTTGTGGCCCAGCCTGTTGTCCTCGCTGTAGGGATAGGCCTCGGTAAGGTTGAAGTCGTTGATCGAGTCCATGCTGCCGAGTCCGAGCTCGGAGGCGTCGCAATCCTGGATCCAGCGCGGGACCACCTGGATGCCGGCGCTGATCCTGCTGGCTTCCTGACACAGCTGGCGAGCACGCGCCGGCAGAGTAGAGGTGATGAGGGAAATATCGGTGTGCATGATGGGCAGATCGGCGTGCTGGAGGTCTGTCAGGGTGCTCAGCTTGTTGGAGGAGCGATTTCGGTGCGCCAACTTGCGCATTTTGCGATGGGAATTTCCCCGGCCCCTGTCCCGACCCGAGTCCCGCGACGGGAGGGACGGGAGGGACGGGAGCGGCGAGACGCTAATCTGGGATTTTGGTGCCCTCAGCGGATTCCGCGGGTCCATGGTGGATCGGCGATGTGGGTGCTCCACACTCTCGGCTTGCGATAGCGCCCTTTTCTGTAGTCTCGGCCTTGATGGGTCAGTGCGGTCGTCGGGATCGGGCCCGGGCCTGGAATCGGTAGGTGCGTGGATGGGCACGCTCGACTCTTGGTGAATTGAGGCGCTGCTGTCACGATGCGCATTTGCGCCAGTTCTCGCACTTTGCGCGGTGCGCAACCACGCGAAGACAGCTGTTTCTCTTCGCTGGGCGACGCCGGCTTGATGGTGGCGCCAAGACGACAATTTTCGCATTGCTGCCAAAATACGCCGCCATCCAGGAATTAAACCGGAATGGGCGGCGTCCAAGTTAAGAGTCGTGCGTCTTGGGTCCTGGGTCGCGTGCTTGGGCGACAATCTCGCTGTTGGAGTCCAGACTCAGATCGTGTGGGTTGTAGATTGCAGATTGCGTGTTGCGGCCCAACCCATCAAGAAATGAGGGGCCTGTGCTATCGCAATCTGTCGGACGCTGATTTGCTGCCATTTATGCATGCTCCAATTCGGGCCCAGCTCCTCGGAGCGTTTTAAAATTTGAATGACCCCGTGAGCGCCCCAAGCCTCTTTTATTTGTTGATACACCGTGGTGGGCGTTTGAGACTCTCTTTGCGACTGCGATCCTTGGCCTTGACCGTCGTTTTGTTGGCGGCCGTTGATGGTCCTTGAAAGCCTTTAACAGTCACTACCCGTGTGGCTGTAAGGCGGTGAGTGGAAAATATGATGGATTGTAGCGATTCGTGGGTCATTCGTGGGTCTGCTGGACCCACTCATCCCAGATCGTACTAGCAGAACAAGACCCTCAATCCCACCCACAGATCACTCAATCTGGCACAGCGCACAGAGGATATCCTCTGCACCCCACGCTCCCTCCATTATTCTTTCCTTTTCTTTACTAACTGTACTCAACTGAACCCTCCTCATCTGATAAATCCTCGACCTTCTGGCGAGTTCATATGTTATGCCCAGTCTTGCCACACCTCCCACACCGCCGCGAAGTCGGCAGCCCAGCCCCCGACATACCCCCTTCGGCCGACTTGCTACCTAATTATTGTCTAGTAGCATCCATTTGAGCGATCAAAGCCTGTGCATCTTCTACACTAAGTGCATCTTCTACACTAAGTGCATCTTCAGCTCATACGCATGTTCTTTTAGCCCTCTGATGTTTTACAAGTATCTAATTGGCCTATCAAAGGGTCTAGACTTTATTACATAAAAGAGTCATCTCATGGGCAATCAGCTCCATACCCTTTACTAACTACTTTACAGCTGAAAACATACAAGTTAGAGAGCTTCCTTGGTGATTGGTCATCTGGCCATGTATAAATTTAGACTGCGAAATAGCCTTGGTTAGGTTATATAGTGTCTAGGAAACCTACAGGTCGGCCTTAGAAAGCAGGGGGCCAGTAGGTATTAGTATCTGCAACTTGATGCCCAGCTTAGATATTATAGCTTGGGGGTCATATGGTATTAAGTCAGTACATCTAAAACCAGCCTTGATATTATCAGATAATATAGTATTGAACTGGGTGGCTTTAAACATAATAAAGAATTTAGACTTGGTAAAATGGTTAATATAAGCCTTGATAAAAGCCTTAAGTTCCTGACTATATATTTGCTTTAATATACTAAAACACCTAATATCAAGCGGCTAAGTAAGATGGGAGGAGTATGCAGGTAAGCAAAGGGTAATGATGTTATTGTCCTTGTAGAAATTCTTAAACTTGGCTGATAAATGACTTTTATGCTCGTCAAGGATAATCATCTGGTAGACACCTTGTTACTAGGCCTTGGTATGTTTATTGAAGTGCTAAATCCAATCCAAAGCCATATTATTATCTGTCCAACCATTTGGGCTTGTCTTGATCATCCAAAAAGGGGGGAGATTATATTCCATATACCAAGAGGCAAGGTGGTTGACGCCATGGACAATGAGGAACAGAGGAAGACAAAAGCCATCACTACTTATACACTCAATCGCTGTCGCTCATTCTTGGTTGCCAGCTTGGAGCTTCTTGCCCTGGCCATAGCAATTAGCATATGTAACAATCATACTGCTACAGATAATCCCTATCATAAAGCCGGTCTTGTTGAAATTATAGAAGTCACAGTCTAGGATTCTATACTTCGCTCATATATTGGCCACAAGCCAGAACCAGTCCCCAATAAGCTTTGGGTCTTTATAAAGGGCTCTTTGGAAGTCGTAGGAACGTGAAAAACGTGTCTTAAGCTCTGGGCGGTTTTGCATGAAGCGGCCCGCTCATCAGATCCCGACATGCTTCTTGCGACATGTCGTGATAAGGAGATTCGCCATATCTTCAATACCATAAATCCAGGGCGGAAATCCTTACAAACCCAGGTCAAGTATGTATCATACGAGGGTCTCTTCTTTGGCGATTGTCAACTGATGTCTTCCATGGCATGTTTCTGTCGCTAAGGTATGGCCATTTATTTGGTCACAAAGAGTAGCTTTAGGGACGTCGTATAACTTTGCTGTAGCTTGGCGGGATAAACTTTTAGACGTTTGAATGGCATTGATTGTAAGAAAGAGTCGGGCTTCATTTGCTTTGAGAGGCATAGTATGGCTGTGGTATGGACTTAGAAGCGCTATCCTCTAGAAATCAGACATGTCTCTAACATCCCGATTATATGGATGACCCCTTTGCTGACCATGAAAATCTATGGAAGCTCGCTAAAGCTTAAAGCAACCTCAGTCAAACGGACCTCCCGCCTACGGATTAGCCCAGGAATCGCTACCATACTGCCGTCTGGAATATGCACCCACGTCAATTCCCCAGTAATATACGGCGTTCAGGGTACACTTCCAATCGTTGGCGGTGCTGGAGGGCCAATTGGCCAGCTCAGCCCAGAAGATAAATCCCCACTGCCAAGCGCAGGCCTGGTTCATGTTAACACCGCCAGCATAGTACCTATGAACAGGTTTTGAGAATGGCGGGGCTCTTTAGCATCGTCCGCATCTGGAAGCCGGACTTCGATGGCTGTAGGGGCATCTGGCTGAACTGTGACACGTGGCGCGAGGGTAGCGGGGGCCTCGCTATCTGGGCCGGGGCGATGAGTATGATGGTGCAACCAGTCAGTTGAATCATGCCCTTTTGATTCTGCGATCCTCAATGCTCAGTCCCCGCGAAAAGACCTCGCATATTCTAGATTAACTGCCAGTAACTATCCCAGGGCATGGGCAGCATAATGGTAGCGTCAAAGAATAGCAATATCCCATGCCGCGAGCTAGAATCGTTGCCCCCCATAGGGGGGGCAACCCACAGTCACAATGAGCATACCACCCTTGGTGGTGGTGAATTACCAGGGCAAATAATTCTCCAGTGTGAGATAGATAGCCCCTGAAAACACACTGGGAATATAGGATACCATCATTCAACGCATGTAACATGGAGGATATAAAGTTAAATGTATAGCTAAGCTAATAGCTAAGCGCGCTTTCACAACCAATTATTCAAATCTTCTAGAAACTTCATTTACTCGTTGACGGTGATGAAATGATCGTGATTATCATGCCTGATTCAAAACCATGGGTTGACCCAGTTGGTCAGATTTTGATGTGTCGGCCGCACTCCAAGTCACTTCAATCGCTGTTTCAGACTAGATTGGCTACCCTAGCTCATAAGGTGGCTGCTTACTCACGACCCTCAGGTATTTTTAAGCTCGAGCGTCTCGGAGGGCAGTGGGGTGGAAAGCTTATCAACATCACCCGATTTTGTATAATTACCTGGTATTCACAGCGTTAAGTTCCTGCCGTACACCTACCTTCATCGGCAGCCAATAGACCAAACCCACACCGCTTGAAGCACCTTTCTTGTTAATCTTGACACCTTGGTATAGTTTATGTAATAATCTCCTTCCGGGACTTGGCCATTGTGTGGGTTTGGACACAACGGAGCGAAGTAATTTGATTCACCCTCTTTGCCCTTCTTTTCCTCGGATTTTTTACTGATAGCAGTCAAGTTTTTTGCTTGAAAAATCGGAAGAGGCCCAGTACCTAGACACTGGTTGCCGTATATGCACAGCTAGGAAATGGTGTAGCTGAACAGGGCTATTGTTGGGGATACATGGTGTCAGGTCCGGGATTTTAAAGTGAACGTGACACAAGCCAGGGTTCAAGTTGATTTTGCGCTAATTTAGCATTAATAGCTGCAAGGCCCGTGCAGGTGGGCCGAGAATTCGCTAGCCCCGAGAGCTGCATACGGACATCAAAGCCACTAGGCTGGATCTCTCTGTTGCTATTACCTTTAGAAATACCGACTTCAGCACATAGGCTTTTAAGTTGCAACCGTCCGCCAGTCGGGGACTCTGCCGTACACATAGCTCGGAGTCCACGGATAGCATCCTGGAATATTGAGGATGATAGGCCGGCTAGTTAGTTTGGCAGACTACTGATTTAACGAGATTGTCGGTTTTGATGGCGAATACCCTCAATTGAACAGGGATACTTGCATTCTCTATGACTTGCCATGCAGAACCAATTTATTGCGATCCCAATCTTCCTACTTCCTAAAGTTGATCATGTTCCTGCATTTATATCGAGGTTTGAACACCTAACGGAGTGTAAATTTTCATTTTTGATCTCATGATGATCCCTGCTTCGAGTCCCCCACTTCCCTTCAGCAGCTGGGTTATAGTAGTTGTTTCCACGACCCGCCTTTGGCCCCCAACTTACTTGAGGATTTTTCTGCTGAGGCCATTGCTGCCTAGTTATTGGATATGTGTGTATCCCGGGTCAGCTGCCTTGAAGCCAGCAGGCTCTCCTCGGGCACTCCGCCAACATGTGATTTTTATGTGATCGTGGGGTTGAGGCCGTTATTTCCTTCCCGTGCTCTTACCACTCTTTTGACCTAATTCTAGGTGCCGAATGGCCCACTAATGACCAACAAAAAGGTCTCCGCATGATTACGCACAAGTTAGTCGGAAAATTGTGATGCAAGTCACCAACTGCCCTGAGGCTATAATAGTATGATAATGGTTGGCTGCACGGTACTCCTTCCTCTACCACCCTCACAGGGGGTGCAATTGGCTCATCAACCACGCTAATCTCGACTTAAGCTCGGTGGGAAGGGCAGCAAGAGCGGGAATACCTGCAAGGGGCATGCAGCCAAGGCCCCAAGCACATGGACACCCGCTGCACATGGATCATGCTTCGACCTTTTGGCACTATTGTCTTGACATTTCCTCATTGGGATGTCATTATACGCTATTGCCTTGACGTTCCCTAATTGAGCCGATGTCTATCCGCAACAACCTGGCGGCCTTGTTCCTTCATCAAGTGTTTGCTTTTCTCAGCGTAAGATGCCGGTGAATACTACCTAGGCCTCTCTGTGATTCGGAAAGGCACTGATAGACATTGGAAATACTATCTTGGCATCTGAAATGAGATTTCTGGAATCTAGGGAAGCAGAAAACGGTACGCTAAAACATAACTACTTTGGTGTGAGGGCAAAACCTTCTTCATTGACTGAATTTACCAATCCCCTATTTTCGTGAATAAGTTGCGATTATTGAGGGAATTCTTTTTTATGACTACCCCTGCAGTCACGCGCTGACAAAGTGTAGATACCCCGGAGATATCATGCGGAACTACGTTTGCGCCGTAGCGAGGATCCCTAGCGTCTGTGTTGGTAGTATCCGGATGCTGGCGGGCGAGTTTAAGACCTTGGCATTGATTGGTCGACTGCCAAGCTTTTGAAGCAACTGTCTAGCAACCCGAAACCGACATACGATATTAGTATTCATGGCGCAGGGCTTCATGATACAGAACTTCAATTATGGTCGGTTTAGTTCCAGACCCTGAGTATGACGAATTCCAACAGGTTGACCTTTGTGGACGGCTGTATCATAACTTTCAAGTTGAAAAGTAGCTGAAGTGACTTGTATGTCTCTTCACCATGGATCTCCTCCGTTCATCTCCTTGACTCGAGTGTCTAAGTTTACTACACCGGATCCAACAGGATTTGACAGGCATCATCGACTAAGGCAACTGGAGCCCCCGCACCGATCCCCTGTCGACGGGAGGTACCAAACTAACAAACATCCAGTCTTGGGTTGAATGGCATGTTGTTGGCGCTAGAGAAAGACAACGTCAAATTCAGAGCCAAGGAAGGATCAATGACCGGAAGCTGCGGTATAGAGTCGACCGAGATGTTTTGTTATAAATATTTCTGTCAAGACCTCCCAACTCGTTTCTTTCTTTCTCGCCAGCACCTCACTCATCCGCTTTCAACATCCGTCCACAACCTTCACCGCTCAGCAGCGCTCACAAGGTAATGCCCCCCGCCCCGTACTCCCCCCTTTCAGCTCATAACACTCTGGAGCAGTTACTTCACCTCACAAAATTCCCAACAAGACACCAGCCCGTCAACATGGTTTCTGCTCGCACTATTCTCGGCGCCATTGTCGGCCTCGCTGCCTTGACCACGGCCGCCCCGGCGCCTGGCCCTGAGCCCATCGCCGCCCCTGAGCCGGTTGCCGCCCCTGAGCCCATCACTCCCCCGCTCGTGGGCGAGCCCAAGGAGGCCACGCCGCATACCATTGAGGCACGCCGTACATGGGCCGGAGGAGTCGACATGAACCAGCAGTGCGCTTGGCAGTACGGTGATACCTTCTTTGCTACCCAGCCCTTTTGGCCCTACGGTGACGCCTACACCTGGGCGTGTGCCACATACGGCCAGGCTGTGTACTACTCCGTTGACGTTGGCGCCTACTGCCGACGCCGCTATGGTGGTAACGCCTACGCCGACCCTCAGGGTGGAGGTGCCTACGATTGGGGCTGCTACTTCCCTTAATTGCGTTCCATGTAAATACTTTTCTGTTAGCTTAAATAGTGCTTTGAACTGCTCATCCATGTCACTTCCCTGTCTTAATTCAAGTGGTTATCCTCTCCATCACCATGTCAGTACATTTGTGTGAAAGTGGGCTCGGTGCAGGCAATGTTTCGTTGTGTCCCAGTGTAAATCGCGCCTCCATCGGGCCCTTGGGGATTTACGTGCCTAATTGGTATAAGGTGACGATTTCTACAAAACACAATCCTGAGACACATTCTAGGTTCACTAAGCTAATGCAGTTGCTTGTTCTAGGTACTCGTAATAAAGGGGGACATCTTTATACGGGAGACCCAGTGCCCACATGCCGGAGAGATCCTGGTCTAAGAATGTAGGCCAGCCGCCGTGGTGAACTTAATTAAACAAATTACTAATGCAGCCCTCGCTCCCTTTTCTGTGGTATGAGTGCTGCCGTTCGTGTTCATGGACTCATCTTGCAAGCCACGGTATCCTCTACCCTTCTAAACATGTCTTATACTATCGTAAAAGTCCGTAGCCCAATTTCATTGCTTATTCTTTCACATATCGCTCGCATTGCCCGCACGCTTTACTCGAACAAGCTTTACAGGGTGCTCGATTTTGTCACGCCATGGTATCGGCTTGGTGTATCCTAGCGCCCCCAAATCATCACCGATGCGTGCCAGGGAAAACTAATCATGGGGCTTATTGTCTCTGCCTCGGCCGGGAGGGATACCCCATGAGCCATGAGTAATCACCTTATTAATGGCTAGTAGTTTCGTCGAAATAAACCATGTTATAGATGGCATACACGCCGTTAATACCACCAAACTCCCCCAATCGAGCGACCAAGTTGAACCCGGCGGCTGCCCACTCCAGGTCATCATCCGAGGTACTCTGCCAGGGCCCCAAATAATCCAAACAGTCCAAACCACCAGGAAAGACTGGTCTGACTGGCAAAAACGCACCCACGGGCTGGTTTGACAATAGTTTCGATTGGTCTGTTTGCAAACGGCGCCAAGACCCTCTGGAATAGGTTAATCCGAGCCGCCCACCCCTGAGTCCCACCCTCAAAAGTCTCGTCCTCGTAACATACACGCTTGGAAAACACCAGGCGGCCAATCTTCTCCTTTAAGCTGTGCCATGGTAAACGACATTTGGGCAAAAAGAACAACACCAAAAGGAGTCTCCCAGTTTTTTGTTTTCCACCCGGATTAACCAACAGCCGTGGGTCCCGACCCAGCTTCCTCTGGGCCGCTTGCAGCGCTCCCATTTCTCCAGTATGTAGGCCTTTTCTTCGTGCGAAACGATGCTGGGCCTGTCGAGGAAGCTGGGATGTTGATAACATCGAGGATCTGCTTTGGCATGCTGCGCCAAGGTAAACGGTGCGCCAGGGCCGCGTTCAAGGTGCGTGGCGGCATGGCTGAAGGCTCTGGGTCATCCGAAAGGACCAAATCGATGATACCGGCATCGCGCGAGGCCATTGTTGCCGTGGGGGGCTGGCTAGGTTGGCTGGAGGACCAAAGTAAAATTGAGATGGGCATGGCACGGGCCAAAAAAGGGCCCGGCCCACTGTCGAAGGTCAAAATAGGGGTCCCTACCTACCCCCCTATCTTGGCAAACAACCTAGACAAACGGCCGATGTGGTTTGTGCCCTCGATGTGGCCGTTTGGGCTGGTTTGCCAGTGCCTTGGTTTGGATTGGATTATTTGGACTGGTTTGTTGAGGGCCCTGTACTCTGGCGCATTTGGAGTGGTGTAAATGTAGGTACTCAGAGGCAGACAAAGAAAAAAAGTGATGGTGATATGGGAATAAATTGGTGGGGTCGCGGGAGGACGGCTTGTCGCAAGGGGCGGGCTCGTGTGCGCAACTGTCAAGCACCAAGCCCGCAGGTGGCGAGTGGTTGTGTTGATGGGAGGCAAAAGACTGAACATCGTCGATTCGGCTCGCACTAGCGTGGGCAAGATGATCCGCTAGCCAAGAATTCGAGTACCTGAATTCATTAAATATTGCTTTAACGGCTCGCGCGTAGTTGGCAGGGAGGCCGGTGATCGGCAAGCGTTGGATTTCGGGCTTAAAAACATCGTGATAATACTGGCGATTGCGGGGTACCTCGGGTGCACACGGCATGGGTCACCCTTCCCATAACCCTAGACAAATAACCCTCCATGGGAGACTATCGGACGGGAAATGAAGTCAGATAAAGGTTCTAGATCACTCTATGGTTCCTGATTGCAATCTGCATGTGATTTCGGGAAGGTGTTGCTGTTTGTAGGTGCAAGGTTGGGCGACGTGGGGGAAGACCTGACCTGAGACGCAGCCGGTTCGACCCGGAAGATTGGCGCTTGACAGGACTGGCGCTGACATCCGGCCCTTTCCGGCCGAGGCGTTGTACTCTTCAGATTCATGACTGCCTTCGCTGATAGTTTCATTCCAATATGAATCTTTATTTTATGCAGTAATCTCACATATCACTGATTCGACGTAATTGACAATGACGGACTTCATGCAAGTGGGCTCAGCAGGACTAGTTGCAGCGGCCGCCATTGCAATCGGCGTTCAGCTCAACCTCATCCCACTGGGGAACCTCATCGCGCTGGTGCAACTTGGCTTGGCGATAGGCAAAACCATCCGACCGCTCTCCGACTTTCCATACGAATGTCGGCATATCGACCACCCCCTCCTGGATGCATGCGAGGACATGTGGATATCTCACACGCGCAAGCTGTACCTAGCATGCTCCGACTCCCAAGCTCGCAAGCAGTGGTTTCCAGCTGTTGACCAGTATAATCTCACCGGTCGATCGCAGGTCGATGGTATTGTGGTTATGGATCTTGACCAACCCGGTCTAGGACGTTATCCTAGCCGGATTACGGCTCGGAGACTCGACACGCCTGACTACAGCGGTGTGGCTGGTGATGGCTTGTTGAGCTTGACGGGTTTCACAGGCGTCGACTTGCCGGATGGGGGTGTTCGTTTTCTCGTTGTCAACAACAGACCTGCTGTTGACCTTGCCACTGGAAAATATGCGGTGAACCAGGCGTATGCTGGCGTCAATGCTACAATTGAGGTGTTTGAGAGAGAAAAGGGGCATGACTTTTCACTGCGCCATGTGTCCACGGTTGCAAGCACCATCATCTCGACTCCCAACCGAGTCGCCGCCTTCGGAAGTGAAGGGTTCTACATTACCAATGACCATGGAAAGGTCAAGTCCGGAGATGTAAGAAGCTTTGGAGTGATATTTGCTATCCCTGATGGAGTCGCTGACAGAATTACACAACGAAAGATAGCACGATTTATAGCAATGTTGGGTGGTGGCGATGTCACGTTCTGCTCTTATACCGAGGGCTGCAGGGTTGTGGCGTCGGGACTCTCCTACCCCAACGGTCTGATGCTGCATAGCAATGGACTGCTATACGTCCCTAGCGCAGCGGCAGGAGGTGTTTATGTCTATCAGCCGCAGCGGCAGGAGGTGTTTATGTCTATCAGCCGCAGGGCAATGGCTCCTTGGAAAAGATTGGAAAGATTGAGGCGTTCTATGCAATCGACAACTTGTCAGAGGATACTGGCGGCAACATATTTGCAGCTGTTATTTCAAAGGGCAGGGAAACACTGGCTTATGTCAAGGATCCATCTCGCAGGGTGCCCGCGTCAGGTGTGCTCCGCATTTGCGCGACTGAAAATGGTCACGAAACGGAGATGGTGTTGGAAGACCGGAACGGCGAGGCTCTCCCAGCCACGACAACAGTGGTGCATGATGTGATTACGGGGAGGTTATATCTCAGTGGTATGTGACTCAGTCTTTTCGCAACCGTTCATCGGCTCCAAATATGCTAACACAATCACGTAGGAGCTTCCTCTCCATTTGTCACTGTTTGTAACCCCACGGTGTTAAGGGCAATTTGAGCCTATCCGGTATATATTCTACTGTACAATAAACAATCCATCCCCCCTTACTAGATTTGCATATAGTGGTTCCAAAGTGTCGATCCAACAGTCAGTCATCTACAAAGAATGTGCGGATGGACTAACGAGGCAGCATGCTAGGGCTAAGGATCAGACCGTGGAGCGGGATACCTGCAAGCATCAACCCATCGGGCGCCTGGGCACGAATGACTTTCGGTCAGCAATATTGGGCTGTCAGTACAAGGGAAATCGATGAGCATTGTCCAGATTTCAGTTGATGCCACACTCACGCTAGGACCCATAAGCATGTCTCTGTTAGGCTTCTCCTTTAGTGTAGACTTGTCGCAGGTCAAGAGTCTGGAAGACCTGGTGAAGCCGCCCTTCAGGCCTAGAATTCAAGGCATGGCTGTGGAATTCAACAAGCCACCCACACGTCTTGCTGGACTGTGCCTCACATTCGACGACGTCAACGAATAACCCGGTCGACCAATCCCAGAAACAAGCCAAACCACCAAGACCGACAGCCCCCTCCCTTCCCCCAATTCACCATAACCGATTATCACACACACCATCGGCCTCGAAATACAGGTTGCTGAGAAACCCAGACCCAGCCAGGAGGTACCGGCGGGGGGGGTGAGGGTGTTTACCTCTGCTAGTGTGGGGGATGGGGAAAGGAATGTGGTTTTGGTTGGAGACTACGCGGTTGAAAGGGTCTTAGGTGAAGAGGACTGAGATGGGGAAGTTGGACCCGAAGAAGAAGGGGGTGAGGAGGTTAACGGATATGGGGGGAGCCGATGAGGATGTATGGAATTGGGGAGAGGGTCGGGTATAAGGTGGTTGTGAGGGTTTGGGAGCGGTGGAGGGGAAGATGAGATGTGACTGAGTTAGGGCTAAGGCTAGGGGATTGAGAGTTAGCAGTGTTGTGACATTGGTATTACCTTTAGTATACTATGACCTTATACTAATACCTTACTACTACATGTAGGTACATTGTATACCTGAAATACTTGTCGCACTTTGAAATCCTTTTGCTCTGTGTAGTTAAATCACTCTTATCCCCATATGCGGCATTCTTACGACGATAATACTATAACAACATTGTCTCAATTTTGGAACAGCCTTTGGCAGGAGTTTGACAAGAGCCGGCGGGGGCTGGGTATGTCGGCACTTGCTTTAGGTCCTCTCGATGGGCCGGAGGGAGGGAAGGCCAGTATTGTACACCAAAATCAATATTTCTTCCAAATGCCGGGTGTGACCGCAGCCATGCCAAGGTGAGTCTCAAAATGAGGTGGCCGGGTTTTATCTGAGGTGAGCTGAGGTATAGCCCTCCGTGGGATGGAGTTCTAGACCATTCGGGCTCCCTCAGCGCCGGGACAAGATGTGGAGAGCTTATTGCCAGCCCTGTATTTATTTGTGGCGGGCGGGCTCGGCAGCTGCCGAAGGGATACCCGACCCCCAAAATCCCAGGTGGGCGGCTCGGCAGATGTCCAGCGTCGTTTATGAGAAGATGCCGCGCGGTAAGCGATCAGCCCGCGGGTATAAACAAGCCAATTATTACCTGCACGTCGGAATGCGCGCCAGCCATCAAGGGCCCTTCTAGACTGCTGTCCACATCAGCGGTCTGGATTCTGTGCTTGCACTGAGGTTGGGTGCTGGACTCTTTGCTCTGCACGCCGCCATCGAGAATATGGCGATCGCGTATACCCAAGGCGGTGGACTGGACAGATACCAACCCCCAGGATAAAGCCGGATTCCGAGGCTTTATTAACCGCGCCCTATTCTCCATTCCCGGTGCCGGTTTTCCGCTGCCTATGTGAAACAATCGGCTTGATTACCGCTTCCAGAAAAGATATTATCTAATTTTTACTCTCCGTGGCCAATATGTTGCCAGTCGCTACAAACCTCGCCCTCGGTCTCTTGTTGACTCGCTCGGCTTCGGCGGCATTGGACCGACACAGATTCAATGCCATCCCCAAGTACCACCATGACAAGGACACCACAAAGTATTGCGTGTGGTGGCTCGACAACACCGGGGACTGGACATGCGACAGGATAAAGAAGGAGTTGGAAGTCTCTCTGAGTGACTTTCACGATTGGGTACCTACGCTTTGCCCCCTCCCTCTCCGGGAAAAATAAAACATATTCTGACGCAGTATTTATCAGAACCCTTCCATCTCAGTCGACTGTACGACTCTTCCCGGGCTGCAGTCATTTTGCATTGCTGCGGGCAAACGGCCGGTCCCACTACCAGTCTGGCCAACAACGCAGACCGTTACTGTTTCTACAACAAGAATCAGCACGGCCACTATTGCAGCAACGGCCACTGTCAACAGGACGCTGACAGCCACAACAACTGCCATTACAACTGCCACGCTGAACAGGACTCTGACGACGACAGCACTATCCACCGTCAACAGAACCCTAACGGCTACTACCACGGCTACTGCGACTCTGAATAGGACTCTAACAGCAACCTCAACTACCACGTTGAACAGGACCCTCACAACCACAACAGCAGTTACACAAAACAGAACCCTTACAGCAACTTCCACTGCCACTTTCAACAGGACTTTAACAACCACGGCCACTGCCACGCTGAACAGAACTCTGACGACGACAGCACTGCCCAGCGCCGACCGAACCCTGACGGCTACTACCACGGCTACTATGAATAGGACTCTAACAGCAACCTCAACTGCAACCTTGAACAGGACCCTGACAGTAACTTCCACCGCCACGCTCAACAGAACCTTGACAACCACCGCAACTGCCACGCTGAATAGGACTCTAACAGCAACCCCAACTGCCACCTTGAACAGGACCCTGACAGCAACTTCCACCGCCACTCTCAACAGAACCTTGACAACCACCGCAACTGCCACGCTGAATAGGACTCTAACAGCAACCCCAACTGCCACCTTGAACAGAACTCTGACAGCAACGTCCACTGCCACGCTCAACCGGACAATAACTGTTTCGAGCATTACGACAAGCATCACAACAAGGACAACAATGCTGCCTCCGGTGACCTCAACAGCTACGCCAACCAGTGCATGCAACGGCATCGCCACCCCCGTACCTCCCCAGCCCAACATGGTGGCCAACTGCCAGACCTTCTACTACGTCCTGCGTGGCGAGACATGCAACAGCATCGCCGCGAAGCTTCGCATTTCGGCTCAGCAAATCATAGCTTTGAATCCCAACGCTCGGCCGGACTGTACCTTGCTGTTTGCTGATTACTTTGCGTGTGTGGGTCTAGCCTGAGAAACTCTGCCGTGGTTTCCTGAGAGTAGTGTTTTGGAGCATTCCGAACAGCCAGTCCTTTCTCCCCCTTTTACGAAGTTCGCCAGTATCATCCAGCGTGATTGATCTTTTTTGTAGATAGCGCTCGAGGGTATGATTTAGCAACGGCAGCATTTATGAGGTATACCTTTTTAGGACAGTCCATTTTAGAGTTTCATAACCAGAAGGCTAAATTCTAGAAGGTCAGGGTGGTGGGAAATAATCTAACGATAAATATTAGTAATGGACTCCAGTACTGGTATTTTAAAGACCATAATACCTAAAGTCTATATATGCGCGGTAAAGTAGCAGATTATCCAGCCACCTTTAAATAAGCCCCTTTAACCTCCCGAACTCTGGTGCCATATAGCTAGGTATGCTGATATACGTAAGTTGCCTTTACGCAGGACCGTCCCCAACGATTTTAGCGATACCGAAGTCTGCGATCCTGATCGACCAGCCCTGGGTTGGTTATGAGCATGCAGGTAGTTGTTCCAGGTAGGTATGTCGCTTTACTTGCCTTAAGGTTTTATATCACGGTGAGCAAATCTTCCATGAATAAATCCAAACCACGCAGGGCTTGTCTCGTAATCTGGAGTATCGACTTCGGCTATGCCGGTTCTACGTCCAGCCCAAAACTTTCCGAGGTCGCCTTGGCTCATGTAATATATGGCGATATACAGTGAATGGGCCGTGTACCATCCATGCAGTCTGACGAGGAATTCTGAGTCCAAATGGGTTCGAGGTGCATTGATCAGTAGCACCCTGTAAGGAAGAGGAGATATAGCTACATACCTCGTCAGGAGAAGGCCTAACAAGAATCTTAAGCTCCTGTCTGTAATGTCCTGTGTCCCGAGTATTTATCGGGCCTGATGACTTTGACAGCTCGAGATCCGCCATAGCCTTGACCCTGCCTACAGGTTTTCAGGAGAACCTCCCCCTGAGCGCCCTGGCCGAGCGACCGTGAGGTTCCCCAATGTTGTAAATACTCAAGCGATGACGGAGGCGCATCCTGGTGACCAAACTCATGGACGCCGTCCAAGATGCGGTGAAGATCCAGTCGGCAGCCTTGTACAATGGTTAGAAGACCGCCTTCGTGGAAGACTGGATTCCATGTCGGCAAGTGTCTTTTCGGTCCAAGGTTCAAGTAAACAAAGGAGCCAGCAGATCTGAAATGCGCCGCCGTCAACAAAAAGAGAAGATAAAGTGGAACGAATCGAAGCCGGGTAGAGATGATGATGCGGGAGGCCTGCGTCTGCCTGTAACACAACTCAGAGAGGCGTGGATCACGGTGAGGATCAAATGGAGAGGCAAGGGGGTTCAGGTCCATTTGCCAAAAGTCATGAAGGAAGTAGAACTTCCAGGACATCGAATACATGATCTCCACTCTGGCCTCCGAATTCAGGCTCTTGCACGCGTACACCGCTAGCTAGCAGGCTTGCGCCCAGCTAGCTCCAGTAGATTCTGTGACAGTCTTGGCATATCAGCGATCTGGTTCCGACTTTAGTTGGTTGCTTCCAGGGCGTGGCCGACACCTTACTTAGCTCACCTTCTGTTGGGAGCAACAGACATAACACATCTGTGGGTAAAAGGTCTGTAATTGTCCTATCTAGGAAAAAGGAAAGGAAGAGGAATTCCGATCCTGGAATGGGCTAAAAGGTGTGGGCTGGCCCTGCGCGCAGGGACCAACAGCGGGGCGGTCCATGACGCTAGTGGCAGGTGGGAAACCACCTGCAACACCTTCGGTGAAGGCTGGCTAATGAGATATGATAACATAATGGTATTTATATCTTATAGATGCCCAAGACAAATCATGCCCTTCAACCCCTCCCGCTCCTCAGGGCGGGTCCAGTATGTCGGTACCTTTTGAGGCAAGAAAACTAAAGGTATGAAGTGAACCTCCGCCTCTTGTATCAATCTGGAACTTGAATCAATCAGGCCCATCATACAATGTGAGATGTACCTAGTGTACGGTATCCCAAGCACTCAACGCGAACTGCGCGTCCGCTTGGTCCGACTACCATTTGGCGCCGTCCGACCTCACTTTCCTCGGTTCGAACTTTTCGGCTGGGCTTCGACTGGCGCTTTCATCGACTCCTCGTGAGCCTTCTCCAAAGTTTCCGACTCCTGGTACTGAGCGTTCTGCAGAGCCACTCGCTCCTCCTCATGTTCCTTGCTCAAAGCCTTGCTCTCTTTCTCCTGAGCCTCTGCCAAGACGCACATCTGCTCCGACAGACTCTCGTTTCGAAGACACTGCCTTGGAGCGCTGTCACCTCGGGTCGACCTCCTCGGCTGAGCCTCAGTCAAACCTTTCAACTGCTCCACGTGAGCCTTCTCCAAAGCTCCCGTCCGCTCCCGTTGAGCTTCATACAGAGCATCCAACTCCTTGTCGTGTTTCTCTGCCAGAGCTCCCAGCTCTTCCTTTTGGGCCTTTACCAGGGCGCGCTGCGACTCCGAAAGGCTTTCGTTCTGACGCTTCTTCTCCAGCGTCTCCAGGTCATCCCGAAAATCCACATCGACAATGGCCAGACCCAGCTTCTGGCGCCGATTAAAGAATTCCCAGCTCAGCAAGTACGGCGCCGACCGCAGCTGGGCAGCATCGGTGCCGCGCTTTTTGAGGAACGCAATGAACCTATCCCGCGTCACGCTCGCCCCCAGTGCGACCCGGAAAGTCTCGGCCGACCAGTCCCAAGACGCAAGAAACGTCTTGATCATAGCCCGCACCTGGTCGCAGTCCCGGTCCACGTCTACATCCGGAACGAGCCCGCCTTCACACACCAGCGGAGCCCAGTGCGGCGTGATCACCGATCCCTCCACAAACCCCTGCGGGCGCCGCCGGATCCCCATCGGCTTCTGCATCTCCCAGTCGACCGTCACATCGATTTCCTCGACAGCCTCGTTCATCAAGACAATTTTCATGGCTTGGCCAATCGTCTTGACGACCTGGCCGCTCTCGAGGATCCGCCTCGCCAGCTCCTCACGCGTAAGCGGGGTCGACGGGCGTTCGGCCTCCTCCCTTCGCTTCCTGCCGTCTTCGGCAATCAGACGCGCGTAGTCCTCTATCTCGGCGTCGGTCAAGTCCCGGCAGATGGCCCTGCGCGTGGCCTGCGTCCTCTCCTTGGACCCGGCGAGGTTCTCCGCGATCCAGTCCATCAGCATGTCGCGCACGTAATTGACGGGCACGTCGTCGAGGGTGTGGGGGCGACCGAGTCGGCCGTCGCTGACACCGCCGCCGAACGACATGGAGGAGGAGAAGGCGCCGTCGGACATGGCGTCCCACCAGGTGATTTGGATGCCGATGCTCTTTGCGTGTGCAAGCGTGATGGCTGCGGCGGGGGCGAGGGCGTCGAGGAGGTCCTGGTTCGTCGCTGCGGCGTCGCGGGGCTGCGAGAAGGGCGTCAGGGGGGTCGCGTAGATACTGGCAGTGCGCTTGGTGTCCCATTCGGGGATTTGCCGGTGGCCCGGCATCCCGGCGAGGACCTTGTGGTAGATTTCGGTGCGGCGGTCGGCAGGAACTTTTGCATTGATGGTGGTCTCAACATCTTTGGCAATCTTGGCGAGAGGTACGTCGTTGAAGGTGACTTGGTCCCCATCCGTGGTGTAATAGCGCGTGTGCGGATCGACGACTCCACCGCGGTTGTTGGGCAGGGAGAAGTAGTAAGAAGCGACCATCATGGACTTGTAGACCGTTATGTCAGTAATCCACTCCCCGGCGTGCTCCTCCAGCCGGGACATGAGTAAATCCCTATCATTGCGAGTTGCGCGAGGCATTGCGACGGATCATAGTTTTGAGATGTTTTGGGGATCCAGCCGCGTTCTGACAGGTAAATAAATAAATAAAATGACGTAAACATTACAGGGGCTATCCCTTGCTTGTAATGTCGGCTGGATGAACCCTTCTCCACATAACTGCCCTTATGGGGTTGCCCACCAATGGCCGTGCTGCCTTTATGTACAAGGGGCTGTCAGGGGTGACACCCCTAATTTGGAGAGGTTCCCAGTGTCAACCCGTCAGAATAGCTCAACAATTGGATCATGCAGATAGATGGGTATGTGTGTTGTATTTCTTGAAGATAGAAAGCAGTGGGAGGTGTCAGATTAGTCACGTGACACCAGACGCTACTTTAGCGCCCCAACAGCGTTTTCCAGCGCGCGGGAGGCACAAGGAACACAACGAATTGAAGAAGATTGAACCAATTGATAGTGCTGGTTTCCAACAGGAGGCCCCCCGCCCGAGTGAAGAAGTTTTATATGCTGCTTACTGTGCGCGCTGAAACTCCAACTCCTATTATGGCATAATTTTGAGTCTGTCAAAAATAACTTGTTTGCTCTTTTATTTCGCTAACGTGTGTGATAAGCGAGCGCCGCACTTTTTGACGCGACCTGACCTCCTACCTTCAACTTTCCATTTCTCAACCAAAAATCATGTCTTCCACCTCCAACGAAGCCAGAGTAATTCTGGCCGCTAAAGCTGTAAAAAACAATAAAAAGCTAAGCAAACGAGCCGCAGCAAAGATCTATGATGTTAATGACAGAACTATTCGCCGTCGACTCGCCGGCATACCTGCATGACACGATACTCCAGCCAACTCGCGCAAGCTTATGGATTTAGAGGAGAAAACGATTATTTGATACATAACTTAGCCCTGTACGCGTGCATTCCATCTTGGCTTTGTTACATGGAAGATATGGCCAACTGATTGCTATGCAAACACGACGCGCCCCCTGTTGGTAAACGCTGGGCCTATAACTTCATTAAGCGCCAGCTAGAACTTCAGACGCGTTTTACATATAAATATAACTACCAGAGGGCCAAATGCAAAAGATCCAAAGATTATTTACAAGTGGTTTGCACTTACATATAATACTAAGGCCAAGCAAGTATGGTATCCTTAACAAAGATTCATATAATTTCGACAAGACTGGCTTTATGATGGGCATCATCATCCCCACTATAGTAGTTAGTACCTCTGATGGCCATGGCAGGGCTAAGCAGGCCCAGCCTGGTAATCATAAGTGGGCTATAGTCATCCAAGGAGTGAATGCTCTAGGCTGGGCCATCCTACCATTCATCATCTTAGCTGGGCAATATCACCTTGCCAACTGGTATTAAGAGTGTAACCTTCTAGGTATCTGGCGTATTGTAACATTAATGGCTGGACTATAAATGAAAAAGGCATGGATTGGATTTGGCACTTTGATCTCTATATAGCATCTTGTATGAAAGGTACATACTAACTGTTGATTCTTGACGGCCATGATAGCTACCACTCTAAAGAATTTAAGACTTACTGCCAAGAGCATGATATCATCACACTTTATATGCCTCTGCACACTTTATATCTACTTTAGCCATTAGATATTGGTTGTTTTGGGCCGTTGAAGAAGGTATATAGCTGAGATTAAGCAGTTGATGTAGATAAATATTATATATATCAGCAAGTTAGAGTTTCTTTGTGGGTTTAGAGACGTGCTTTTTTCTTTAGTTATAGAAAGGAATATCCAAGGAGGTTTTGCCAGAGCCGGCCTTGTGCCATATAACCTAGAGAGGGTGATATCCAAGCTGAATGTGTGTATTCGGACTCCAACACCCCTAGCCTTAAGCCCAACCACTGCACTACCTCGGGTCTCCCAAACACCACATAACCCTTGAGAGGCCACCTTACAGTCAGCATTTATCAAAACTTAAATTTCCAACCATCAGGGCAGCTCTCCAACCCCAATGCTTGCTGTGGATCGATTAACTAAAGGTATGACTGCTGTGATGTACGAGGTGGCTCTTCTGTGTGCAGAGGTCTCTGCGCTACGCAAGGCCAATGAGGGGCTTAGTACGAGACGGAGAGCCAAAACAACACGTGTGTGGCTTGGAGGGTCACTTACTGTACAAGAGGCATAGGATCTACTAGATCAGAAGGCTGTGGGTGAGCAGTTAACCCAGGAAACACGACAAAGTGGTGGTGGCGCAGGGGGTCTTGTATGAAGATTCGGTGCTGTGGCGTGTGTGGCAAGCCTGGCCATAATGCATGTATGTGCAAGGAGGCTGCAGAATCGTCTGATTCATCTGTTTCTGATTCAGTTATTGTAATTTCCTAGTATTGTGGTTGTGTAATTGAGGATTGTTGTGGTGGGGTGGTAGAAAGTGCGGCGCTCGCTTGTCTGCGGCGCTCGCTTATCATATACGTTAAGCCATGAGAGAAACAACAACGCATCGTTGCTCTTAGTGTAGCAGACACCAACCACACCACCACCCCAAGTCACTATTCCAGTTGAGTCCCCAACTCAGTCTTCTATGGTATCCTGTCGTATAGCGGGGTATGCTGGAGAGCGGCTTCCGAGGCGGCGGAGTCTTACCTAGGCCCGAAGAAGGAGGATAACCTACTAAATAGTAAGAGATAACTAGTAGAGGGATTTATAAATTTCCGGAGTGCTAGTTGGCCATGGTTCTATATCTCATTTTTCTTATACATTTTAGTAGAGGAAAATATGACAATGGAAATATAAGGATAAGTGACAGGTTTTCACATTATATACTGTTTCTGAATCCATGACCTAATTGGCCTAAGATTTAGGCTCCGGCTTAGGAACGTTTCCTTGCAACTACGCGCCCCAATTTGGACCACGGCAAGTATAGCCGGGGCAGACTCCTTGCGCTCACCTCGGCTTAGTTGGCGCTCACTGCGCTCCATCCGTTACCAAGGTTGTGTGACCTAGGAGGCAGGAATTGAAAAGGCGCTTGTAGTTTAAACACGGAGCAATTCGTTCACAACGCCAACCAAGACAACCCCTGTAAAAATCCGTGTCCAATCCTGCTTGACAACACTTGCCCCGGCGGTAACCAAGTAATACGGCTCGCCGCGAGTGCCGTTACCCTTGAGGTAGTGCAGGCATGTGGGTGTTGGCGTTGGAGGGATGGTGCCGTTGATGATCATGGTTGGGAGGATGCTGGTTATTGAGCTAGATGTCGAGCTGGTTGCCGAGCTGCTGGATGATGAATGGATTGGTGCATGCTTATGGCTCCCAACATGTCCCAGCCGCTACTACTATGCCTATCCTCACCTCTTCCCCTCATCCATCCTCTTCCCCAACCCCTTTTCACTCAGCAGCGCCACCCCCTGAAACTCGCCCACAACTGCTAAATCACACAGATAATACATCCCTCCAGCTAGACTCCCAGGGTTGACGGGCATGTGCGGATACGTGAAAAGCAAGAGCCGGTAGGAGCAAACCAAACCGTTTGGTCCGCCGAAAAAGCACGGGGGGTTGAGGATCGAGTAGTCGCCGTGTCGGAGAAACACGGCAAGAATAGAGACAAGACAAAGATGGCCAAGAGAGAGCGGTAGAAGGAGAGCGGTAGAAGGAGAGCGGAGTGCCTCCAAATCCCAAAATGATTCGTAACTGAGCCCCGCTGTGCTACGGCTCATTTGCAGCCAACTCCGGCGAGTCGGAAAAGGCGCCGCTCTAAAGTGACGAAGAATCAGACGATGACGGAAGTGATTCAGACGACGATGGGGAGGGTTCAAACGCATCTAACGACTCGATCGAGTCAAGATGTACAGATACCATGGCTGATGATACACTTATTGTCCCTCCACACGTGTTTTATTTGCTAGTACCTAATCAGAGCTGACTCAGTTCTCCAGTGCTGCTTGGATAATGATATTACCTCCAGTAATATACAAAACGCCTCTATACTCGACTCTAGTTGCCCGGAAGCGCGTCTAATAATGCCCCCCCCCCCCAAAAAAACACCATCTAGCATAAAAAACAATGCCAATCTAGAAATTCGTCTTCTAGGCTGCCATCGCAACCCGTGACTGCGCCCCCTGAGCCCAGGGAACCTTCCCGCCAGCCAACAGCTCACCACCCTCCACAAACTCCAAGACGGGTGTGCTCGCAATCATCGGGGCAGCCCGATCCATAAACATCTTTTGCACGGCCTTCCTCTTCATCACATGCAAGTCCACAAACTTGAAGATGCCATTCATCCATGTGGCCGTGGCCGTGGCCCGCCCGGCGCCCGCACAGCCATCCACCACGGCCTCAAACCGCGCCCTCTGGTACTCCCCGAACGCCCTCTCCACGTCCTCACGCCCCTCCAACGCCCTCACGATCTCATTGACCAGAGCTACCACATCCACCATGCCATTATTGCACCCTGCCCCGGTACTCGGCGTGAATTTGTGCGCCGCATCGCCCACCAGGACCATGCGTCCCCAGCTCCAGTTGGGCACAACGCCCTCCTCCAGGCTGACCATGCCCGCCTGCACCCTGCTCTCATACGCCTGGCGCACCGTCACCTCTTCAGAAAGAGGCAGATCTCCCCAACGCGCGACAAAGGCGTCCTCGTCCGCCGCGCTGTACCGCAGCCTGTCCTGTGTGGGCGCGGGAAGCCGCTCGTACATACCGATGACGGAAGTCTCCTCGCCGACGAAAGTCTGGATGGCGCAGTCGCGGCCGTGGGTCTCGTTGGCGTCGCCGGGCGTGAGATCGGCGTGTGTAGGAAAACGGATCCATAAAGCGCGGTATGTGGTCAGGAAAGGCTGAGCCGGGTTGATGGCGGAGTCGGGGGCGTGGGAGGCCAGGGCCAGGGCGCGCATCTGCGAGCGGACGAAGCTGTGGGCGCCGTCGGCGCCGATGAGCATCGAACCCCTGTGGATGCTGCCATCGGTGCAGGTGACGGTCACGGAGGAGGGGGTGGTGGTGATGGAGGAGACGCGCTTGTTGGCGAGGAGGCGGGGTTGGATCGCGGCTGGGAGGGAGTCGTGGAGGACACGGGTTACGTCGTGACGGCTGACGACGCGGGGTGCAATGCCGTGACTAGGGGTACCCAATTAGCAATGCATCTCAGAAAGGTGAAGTAAGGACATACTTTTCCTTGTGGTGCACGAAGAAATTGGCATCGCCAATGTCGTTGCCTTCATGATCAAACCGCCGAATGCGGCCGAGAGGGGAGCTAGCGGCGTTGAAGCTCTCGAGGAGGCCAAGCTGGCTGAGGATACGGAGACCCGTAGGAAGGATGACGAGGTTGGAACCGGCATCAATAACGATGCTGGGCCGGCTCTCGAGGAGGGTAAAGTTGATGCCGGCGCGCCAGAGGGCGTGGGCTGCTGTGAGTCCCACGGGGCCTCCACCAACGATGATGACCTTGTGGTTGCTTGAGCTCATTGTGCTTGGGTTTGGGTGGCTAACACGGAATGTGGTGCTTGAATTGCGTGGTGATGGTGATGAGCGATGAATGAAGTTCAAATGCTGCTGTTGTAGGGAGATAGCTGATGTTGATGTTCGTGTTGGTGATGATGATGAGGGCCTTGATTCCACGTTGCGGTTCTCCAGGCTGTATTTATACAATTTTGGCATGATGCAACGCCGTGGAGATGGGATAATGGTGTTCGCATGCATGCTTTCTCTCATTCGCATTCGCCTTCGCCAACGATTTGAGATGCCAGAAGAAAAGCGATTGGCCAGCGAAAACAGAAAGCGATTGGCCGGCAAAGCCCTGTCGCCTCTGATTGGCTCCCAAAGCGAGGTCTATCGGGGTGGAGTTGGCCCGGGCGGGCATGCTGCCATCCCGCCTCGCTTTCGCATAGAATATTCCCCGCATCAGACTCGGAGCATCTCCGGAGCGCCATTAATTGCCGCTATCTCAATCAAGATGGGGACATTTTTAAAACAACGACACCGCAAATTCAAGATGCATCTCACTGGAAAACGCATCGCTTGATCAACATTCGGCCCACTTCCGGCCTAGGAACCTGCCAATTGTGCTCCCGGGCTCTACGTCGAAGCGTCATGCCTCAAAAGCGATGGACCACAGGGACTCAGGGAGCACTACCCCCAAAAGAAAAACAATGAGGCAGACTTTTCTTCACCGGGCAACTCAAGTGGCATGGTATCCTCTTCCCTTGGATGCCACAGTCAACGAGCTGCAAACCACCCTCGAGGGCGCCGTTCGTGCTACCAAAGTGGGTGTCGCATCAATGGAGATAGTGTCAGCCATCCTGAAGTTAATAATTCCTGTAGTTATATATGACGGCACTGGGAGATGACAAGTGCTGGTTGCTCAGCAAATAAGCTGTAGGAGCTATGAGATGCTGAAACTGTTCGAGGGACACAATCTCGAACTACCTTGGGGTTATGACAAGCTGAGATGTCCTAGGTATTTGAGTCACCAGAGCTGAGAGGAGATAGACGTTATGAATTGTGGGCATCTCTTTGATACTCGAAAGGGGGTAGAGAGAGCTACCGATTGGTTCGACCAAATAAGTTGAGCGAGCGTTACTACCGGATCGAGACCTACATGTATACACAGATTAGGGCTGACCCCCAGCGCCTCGAACCAGGGAAAGGGGGGATAACCAATGGATTCCGAGGTAACGCAGACGGACTCACCTCTGAATATGTGCGCTTATAGCCAAAGTCTCTCGAGCCACTCCGTCTCCGACCAGCGGCCGAACTGGGCCAGCCGGGCACGAGCTCCTTCACCATGGCCTTATTTGCCTCAGCCATGGTAGAGCCGGGGAACAGCAACGGACCAGGCTGCAGCTCCAGGAGGGCCTCAATATCCCCGACGTCCTTGCGGGCCTTCTCCTCATCGGACCGCTCTGAGGCGCTAAGGGCTTTCATCGAGGTGAGTTCGTCGCGAGTCGGCCACGGCAGGTTGTCAGGCATGACTTCTTTCAACGGCAACGTCCTCGGCTCGAATCTAAGCTGCACATGTCTTAGCACAGGGCAAGACCTTCGTTCCAAGGGTCTCAAGCATCAGCGGACATGTCAATGATGTCGACTTTGACGACCTGCCTCAGAATTGGGGATGTATATGTGAGGCCGGTAAAAGCTTCGAAAAACTCCGCCATGACCTTGCGGCGCTCCAGGTTGCCAGCAAAATACACATTGATATCCTAGGATACCTCCTAGTCAGCCATTGAGAGGGAGCGACAAGTATACGAACATTAGTCAGGCGGTGCTTCGTCAGACGCGTCACCGCAAGGCCCCCCACGAAGGCCATCCGCGCCGAGGCCGCATTGGTGCCGACGACCTTTTTTGCTGTCGATATGACAGCGGCAACTGCCTCGGCCAGGATGGGCCTCATCATGCTGGGCCAATACGTCTCTGATAGGCGGGCGTACTTCGACAGGGAGGGCAGCCAGACTGCACAAACACACAAGTTGGCATCTAGTTATGGAAGTGGGCTGAGGAGTGATGGAAGTGGACTGACCAGGTCTATCACTTGTATTGAACTGGCTCTTTCCTACCACTACACGATGAGGCCCATGATGGCTTGCAACTGCCGTCCACCCCAGAACAGATATATAGTCCGCAGGAAGGCGGCCCCTCGTGCATACCCATCCTCCTGTCACGATAGAAAGACCGCCCCGTACAGGGGGTCTCCTGCCGCCATATGTATGCAGGTAGGTGGCCGCTGACACTATGGTGACTCGCTGTCAATATCTCGTGGACGCCTTGGCCCGTCCTCAAATTGCCGTCCTGTCTCTGTAGGACCGAACTTGGATATGCGACATGTACAGGGCTCTCATCACTAGACGTTGATATTGGTGAGGCAATATGGGAAGGAATATATGAGTCCTTTCGGGGACCCAAACCTTAAATTTATGTTCCCTTGGGAGGGGATCGCCTAGCCCTGCCTTCCTTTACTAGGGTATAGCAACGTATTGGGTAGCAAGCTCGGTCCCAGTGTGCTGCACCTGCCTTCGATATAGTCTCATGTACTTAGATCGAAGGCTTCGTTATACCTCCCCGCTACACCTACGGCTGCAGGGGCCAACCGACCGATCAAATCCACCAATCACTTACAACCACCCCTATTACACTCCAAAAAAAAACCCCCCTCTAAAAGTTAGAAATCACCATATATTTGCTGCAGGTGTTCCCACCTGTCACTAGTGCCGTGGACCGGCCCACTGCAGCTGCTGGCACAGGCCAACTGGTCCCTGCGCAGGGCCAGCCCACCACCTTTGTCAAATACCACGTGTATCAACCAGAAAAGTCACAATCAAGAGAGTTGCATGTGTGTTGTATTGATCAAGTTGCCGCTGCTGTGCAGAGCCTTCAAGTGCCCATGCTCATGCTCGCGCGCAGACAGTGCTCCGGATCCAGTTGATCCCCTGTAAATGCTCATTTTATTTGACACCTTTTGACTGTTCCTTCCTTTCCTTTCCTTAGTTCGGCGAATACAGACCTTTTCCACCACATGATGTGTGTTATGTCTGTTGCTCCCAACAAAAGTAGAGCAAAGATCTGGGATTCCAGAGCTATCTTTATCTTTTTTGTGCACACCCTAAAAGTGGTAGAAAGGGGACTGCAAAGGTAGGTTAGAAAAGGTGGAAAGAGGGACCCGAAAGGAATAGTCTTGTAGGATAACTACTCGTGCCTGCTCCCACTTTAGTAGGTGGGCGCTTGCGATCTCCGAATTAAAGTGGGTTCTCTAGCATCTGAGATCGGCGAAACCTTATCTAATATTGGCACGCCACGCAGACGCTCAAGGTTCGGCGCCAACTCTGCCCCCTCGCCTTTTGGTTGGGATTGACACGCACGACCATAAGGTGTAAATACGACCCTAGTCCACTTTGCCAGCACCATCCTAAAGCCAGGATATCTTATCCAATCCCTAACAACATGCTACACAGCATTTTCCCCTTTGTTCGCCCCTATACACATAGCTCCTTCTGCCGACTCAACCTTTGTGTACTCGGCAAAAGAAACCTGAGCTCCCACCGGCGCAAGATCCGGATGATGATTCTCTCCGACACCCACGGCAGCGGCCTAAAGGATTGATCCCTCCCCAGGGCCGACGTGGTCCTCCACTGCGGCGACCTCACCAAAGACTCCCGGTCCGAGGAATTCGAGAGGACACTAGCGATGCTGCGTTCCATCGACGCGCCTCTGAAGCTGGCCATACCTGGCAACCACGACTTCAGCCTCGAACCGGGCTACTGGAGGTGGACGCGGGACCGCAGCCATCCAACCCAGCAACAGCAACACGACCATGGTAGTATGCCCGCACAGACAAGCGAGGCCGAGGACGAGGACGAGGACGGCGCCGACGCCAAGATCTCGTGGGAGCTCCTCCGCCGCGCCGCCCGGCACGATAGCATCTTCCTCTTCCCTCAAGGAACGCACATCTTCGCACCGCCCCTCGATGCAGGCGGTGGCGGCGGCGCGCGCCTCCGACTCTTCGCGAGCCCGCTGACGCCGCGGCTTGGCAACTGGGGCTTCCAGTACGATCGGTCGAACCCTCGCAAGTGGGCCATACCCCCGACAACGGCGAACGGAGACGGAACCGTAGACGTGGTGATGACGCACGGCCCACCGAGTGTAATTCGTGACGGGACGGGGATGATGGGGCAAGGGGGCGTGGTGGCGGGCGCCGGGTGCGCGAGGCCGCGCGTGCACTGCTTCGGTGAGTGAAGAAATCTGCGCTGATATTTCTCCTTTCCGGTCATCTTTAGTTGGCTCGGGTGTCTCAGGAGCTGTTCTCACTGGCGAGACAAGCCAAGGTGTTCAGCTAGCCTGCAAAGAAAAATTATTGACTTGTATTCTCCACAGGGCATATCCATGGTGCCTGGGGCGCTGAGCTGGTCGCCTGGAAGCGCGAGATGGATGCATCGGGCGCGGGTGGGCCGAACTCCCCGATCTTCGGCAATCTGATTGATGCACAGCAATCCCGGGTCTTGGCGAGCCTGCCGCTGGCCAGCGAGACTACTGGTGGAGAGTGCAGCCTTGGTCCGCCCGCGAGGGTGACGCAGCCGCATCACTCCTCGCTAAGGGAGGAGGCGGGCTGCTTCGCCGTGGAAATCTCCCCGGACGGAGAGCATGCGGTGGAGCGGGGAGCGCAGACGCTCTTTGTCAATGCGGCGGTCGAGCCCTGGTCCAGGCCGCGTCGGATGCCGTGGCTGGTTGACATGGACTTGCCGGTGGCGGGCGAGGAGGACGCTGCTGCAGCCGCTGAGACCATGTCTCAGCTGCTGCTAGTGCTGGAAACCCGCGGTCAGGATCAGAATCGTCTGTGCTCCCCCAGCAGGGCCAGTCGCGTCCTGGCGACTTCTGGCGACTTGGGCGGTAATGCTACGAGCCCGGCGGAGGTAGGAATAGCTGCTACTTCCAGCAGTAAAAGCGGTCAAATTCGGGGCGGAGGATCGCTGGCAATGGTGCTATCGTCGTCACTAGCAGCCGAAGATGAGGGCTGGGACATCTTGTGGGGGCGATTTCCGTCGATATCAACGGTATAGCTACAATTCAGGCAATGGAAACACCAGAGTATCAACACCAGGATCAACGCTGTGAGGGCGCCCACAAGCCAAAAAAGGCGTTTCCACGGAGCTGGAACGACACGCCCAGTCCACCAGTGTCCATGTAAAGCCTGTTTTTAGTAGGCGCTCGGACATCATTTGACACTAGTCAAATCAAATCGAAGCTAGGATTTGGTCCGAAATGATCCCGATTTGAGTTGGCCCAGCGGACCTAGGATTTGATTTGAGTTACGAAAATAGTCATTCGGAACGCTAGTCTATACCGCCGATTTCACGCCCTCCGGCATAATTTCCCCGTCCCCAGCACATGAATTCCAACTTCCTCGCTCCTCCATCCGATAGTCTTGACGGTCCTGCCGCCCCCATGGCCTGCTTATTGCCCCAGGCTTAGCTGTCGCGTCTTCACCATCCGATGCTCTATGGCCCAGTGCCCTGCTTATTCTATCCAATTGTGTTGCCCGTCTTGCCGCCCCAATAACCTGCTAATTGTCCCGGCCTCAGCTGCCTTAAGCTCGCCGTCCGATGCTTCGCCTCCTCCGTGGTTTGCTATCGCAGATATCCTTCAGCCCCCTTCGTCTCCCGTCCTATGGCCTTACCCGTCCTGCTGCTTCAATGAACTTCTTATCGCCCATGACCAAGTTATGGTATGCATGCTGTATTGTTTTTGCTCCGCCTCTCCCGTGCTCAACCCCCTTTGGCCCTGTCTTGCTTTACCGCTTGTTGTAACTCTGTGACTTCGTTCGATTTCTTTATCCTAGCTGGCTCAGAGGGCGTTGGGGTTGAGCCGAAAGTGATATTTGAAGTGAAAGTCACTTGGCTTTGAAGTTTACCTTTATCGAACGGATCTGTTCCTTTATCGCCGATCCAGCCCTCATCATCGCCAAGGCGCGTGACGCCTCTGTTAGAGCAGCATCTAATATCTTCTTAGAGATATGGGCTAAGATCGAGGAAGGGTTAGTCACCCTTGTTTATAGCTCGAATAAGATTAAATCGGCGGGCAGGAGCTTGGGGATCACTACTAAGCCCCGCCGCAATGTGTTTCGGGGCAGGCCTGTGCCTACGGACATCGACGAGGGTAGCCCTGAGTATAAGGAGTATACCGGCCACCTCAAGTAAACTCAGAGGAAGAATAAGTCAGGGATCATTCGCTCTCGTATTGAAGTTATTTAGTTACCAAGGCCCTCAACTTTCCCATCGACAAAGTCCTACTGAATGGTCACGACCTCGCCGAGGAGCTTATCCTCCACACTCATACTATTCTCTACCACGGCCTAGAGGATGATGACGCTGTGGCAGGCAAGTACCGCACGTATGAGGTGGCGGTCTCCTACGGCAAAATTGGTGAGGAGAAGAACGCTGAAGAGCTCCGCGACAGACCGCTCACTGCGACCAGTCGAAATTAGCGTGCAAATGGCTGCACACAGACAAACTGGCAACTCCTGGTTACTCTCGCGAGTAGCCGATAGGTTGGAGGCAAGATCAGCTAAATCGAGCCCCATTTGGTTGATTTGTGGTGGTTTGAAGGAAGAGGGTAGGAAACCCTAACCCCTTTTCAGCTCGTACAGCTACACTATATTTCAGACCCTTCTTCCAACATGTCTCGGCTACATAGGAGTAGGGCTAAGAATTACCCATGGGTACCCAGGACCCATGGACCCAAATGGACCCATGGGTCAATGGGTGAGTACCCATTTGGCACGGGTCCGACCCATTACCCAAAAAACCCAATGGGTCCATTTGGGTACCCATGGGTCCTACATATCAACAAGCACAAAAATATAAGATATATGGTTATTTATACAATGGCAAGATGTTGTATTAAGGCCAATGCTGATCCAGTAAAAAATAGGTCAGCCATATGGCAAAGTAATGGATGTGCCCATCCCTGTACTAATCCTAACAATTTGGGGTTACTGGTAATCACAGTGCTAATCCCATTGATTCATGACCAACCTCTGCCCTATTACCAGCCGGGTTCAAATGCATTCAGTTCAAGTCCCCTACTAAGCCAACAGGGACTCATTAGCACCGCCCAGGGTTTCACCACCTGCAGTCACCTCTGCTTCAGCACCACCTGGACTTTCATTACCCCCACTAGCCAGATTACCAGCCAGATTACCATTGCTCAAGGGCCCAAGGACATTAGATTCCTTGCAGGCTTGGATTTTCTGGACTTGGGCTCTTTTCTCAGCCATAAACAGAACACTGGCTGCCATGGAGTAGATGTAGTCGACCTCCGTAGTTACCTGGCTTGCGGCCGCCCGTTCTTTCTGTACATTTTCATAATGATCCTGAAAAGCCTGCCAGTTTTTTCTGATCCATGCCCAATTCTCTTTAACCTCCTATGATGGCAGGGATTCATCAGGATTGGAATCTTGATTGGCATCGGAGTCTTGATCAGCATCAGAGTCTTCATTCTCATTAGCCTGTAATTTAGGAAGAAGGTTCTTCGGCTTCTTGATAGCCTGAATATTCTTCCCCTTAGGGTTGGCCCAGGAAATTTGACGCTTTCCTAGCATATGTTCAGCTCGCTCTGCATGCTATGAGTTATAAGTAAGTATGATTACCACACAGATTACCACAACTCAGATGTAAACATACCTCACCAGCCAATAAATAGGGTTTCATTATATCATCAGGTTGACAGGGCGGTCAAAATTAATTAGCACATAGATTACCACATTGCCATGCATGTTTATTAGCCCTAATTCAGTCCAATCCAACAGAAAGTACTCTTACTAAACCTATCCCTTTATACCATGCTTATATCATGTTTGCTAATATGGTTGAAAAACTTTTTTATGTAGGAGAACCCTAACCTCTATATATGCACTTGGACCCATTTGACCCATTTGACCCATGGGTGGGTAATTCTTAGCCCTACATAGGAGGGTTCAGAAAAGTGAGCGTACTAGGAGCTGAGCTAACGACTTACAGCTCGTCAACTGAAAAGGCCCTGCGACCTTAAGACAACCTCGAGTTCGGCGTACAGCGAGGCTGTGAGGCTAACTGAGCCACGGCAAAGCGTAACCAGGTCTTCCTGAATCTATGAGTAGGGCCCTCCCAGCCGCAAGAAAGAACACCAACTATTTGTAACGTCTGATTTTCCCAGTTTGATACGTACGGTGATTATCACCGCTGCCACCAGGAGTTTGAGTCAATACCACTATCCACGGCTTCATTAGGTGAGACAGGTATCATCAGGATTCATTCCTTTCTCGGCTGTTATTCTCATTTCTGCCCGTACACCACATAACTGAAGCGAAGGGGCATGCCGCGTCAGCCATAACACACACGGAAGGTAGCGGGAGAGGACTCACTAGACCATGTAGATGTGCTGTTTCCCCGAGACAAACTCACTCCTCACCTTCGCCATCAACTCCCTCACCTCCTCGGCTTTCCAGCCGAGAACGTCGCACATCAGACGCAGGCTGAAGCCCTCCAATCCCTCAAGCATCTGGGCTAAATACAGCGCCCCGACCTCCCGGAGCGCAGGGTCTTTGGGCCAGGCGCCGAGGGGGATCTTGAACTGCCGCTTCGTCACATTCCGGAACCCCGCCGCTCTGATGCATCCTTCCAACCTCGGTCCAGGACTTGGTTCTCTGCCGATCTGCTCAGTCGCCTCAATTATATACTTGTCCCATGCAAGCGAACTAGCGTCTGCCGGCAGGGTGCCGTCATCACTGTAAAGATTCAGATCAAAGTCCTGGAACTCGACCCAGCCGCCTGGCACAATATTCCTGCGCAAGACATTGCAGTCAGTGTCAGAAGAGTTTCGGACGTTTTAGTAAGGCACCAACTCATAGGCGGATTTAACCAGGCCGGGGAAGTCTTTGATAGCCGTAATCAAGTAACGGCCAAAGACAAAGTCGAAAGGCATTGTGTGGGACCAGGGACTCTCGATGTCGTCAACCTCAAACTTTAGGTTTTGGGGGACCCTGTTCGGTTCAGCGTGCCGCCTCATCGAAGTTTTGATACGTCTCTGAGGCTTGGAGTTCCCTACCAGTGTGGCTGGATGGGACTGAGGTCGTTTCCGGTAACCTGAGCGGTACCCACGGGATCAGAGCTTGCCAGCAGACGTCTCGAGGCAATATAATGATACCTGGATGTTGGGGAATTTGTCGGCGAGCTCGATGGCCCCTATGTTTCGAAAGGTGAGTGTACGGACAGAATGGCTGTTGGCCGCAATGGGGGTTGTCTCGGACGTACAGATTCCTGTCCCGGTTCCTAAATCCAGAGCCCGGTGGATCCTGCCCCCATCAACCGGGGCGAGAAAAAGCTGGCTTCCGACGACCGTCACCAGCACCTCATGCATTAGATCGAGGCGTTCCATCTCAACCTAGGGCTGAAATATCAGTAATGACGGACTCGAAAACATCCGGGTCACAGTTTGCCAACCTCATCGTTAGGCAACATGTAGCCTAAGAATCATGCCGCAAGAAAGGGTCAGCGCAGTTCCGATTAAAATAGATGGCAAGAAAGGGAGACTCGCTCCCTGGCTGGAAGGCATGGTAACGTCGGCCATGCTCAATGGGATAGTTGAGCGCACTGAGGCTCAGGGGACGTGTTCGAGTAGATCTGGAGACATTAGCGGCTTAGCCGGGAACGATGAAGCGTGTAAAAGATATCGAAGCTGGTGATGAGTCTTACTGCCACTCATCAAACGCCGAGTCGTCGTCGGATGCCTGGTAGTTGGGTTGCTGCTGTTAGCGGTCGAGTTTGCTCCCCACAGCTCCCTCGCGGCAGAAGCAAAGAGGGGAAGAAGGGGGGGGAGGCAAACCGCTGGAATCGGCGACTCTGTCTCGGTCCGCAACACCCCTCCGCTGGAAAATGGGATTCCGTCCATAGATTGAGAGACTGTGATTGCAGGATCCATGGGGGAATCAGACTTCTGCTGCAAAATGCCAGTAACAATTTCTCTAAAAGAAGAAAAGGTGAACAGCGTCGCGCTAAGGAGACAGGCGCGAGAAGCATGGAGATGTCTCAGGATTTCTCGCAGCTGAGGCTCCCACATGTGAATCGAATCTCCGACCTTCAGTGGAAGAACACGGAAGCGGAACATAAATGCGCTGTGGGGGGATGCCCGCATTATGATTGGTGCCCGGAAGTTGCTGCAGGCGCCCCGAGGTTAGCGGCATGCAATCCACCCTCAAAACGGATAGTGAATACGCTGGACCGAGCCCATTTCTTGGCCCCTATTTAAGGGTGGGAAGTTTTATTTTGTTAGAGTTTTGGGGGGGGGGGGGGGGGGTCCAGAAATAGGACAATCCCTATCGGGCCCCTATTTTGTCCATCTAGGGGAGGGAAGCCCAAAACCAGTCCCGCAAGAGAGTCGCGTAAACTTGGCAATTTCGTGGTATGGTAAGCTGTGGTGAGCCGAAGCTGAGCTAAGGGAAAAGCGAGCCTAATTCCAACCTAACCATCTTGGACGAGGCGAAAAACCTTTTGGCGTCCTCTTCAACACCTTTGTCACCGCCGCCCACCGCCCCGAGTGCATTACCAGGACCAGTCCGAGATATTGACCTCTTGTGCGGTAGGCATTAACCCCGATAACTTCATCATCTACGGTATCGATTTAACGTTCTCTTCTCTTCTTGGGCTGTGGCCCTCCATAGCCCGATGGCCAGTTGGGAATGCAACTCGTGTGTACTCGAGGCTCTACACCGAATCCTATCTCTGGAAGTGGGATATGAATCAAAATATATGCCCCCGCTTATCTAACACATCGGTTTTAAAGAACTCAGACCGGTTGGTGGGTTCTCGGCCTCATGAAGACAGCTATAGTGATGCTTTAAAAAATGCCGGAGCCTCGCCGATAGCGTGAGACATCCTTTCCTTATTCCAAGCCGCCTAGCTATCATAGACCCCCTTTCAGCTATTACCAGCATGACTAGAATCTGCGTAGTTTCCGTTAAGCTTATCTTAACACTCTTAGACTTTGTCGACGATTATTTAAGAGGCTCTGAAAGAGATCCGCGCTCTAACGCCGACCTAGCGGTATTATACAGCGCTTTTCCCTGTATGTCTAGCTATTGAAGCCCCCTGAATTAGCGGAATCCCTGGCGGTTGGACAAATAACTTTGATAAGCTTACTACTATATACCTTGAGACGCTGGAGCATCACTAAGACGACGAGCACGGCAATATAAGTCAAGGCTGTTAAGTGATATTCCTTTAGGTTGATTTATAAGGTAGACAGATTAAGTAGCATATCCTAAGAGCTATAGTCCATAGTTACTTAAATAAGCCTTAGTAGAGATCCGCTTTATTAACTTTTATATTCTTTTTAGGCAACTTTATTCATCTTAGCATATTTACGGTTAGTTACTCTATATAGTAGGCCGGGCGTCCTCGATTATGGTACATTAAATATAGTGGCACGTCTCGTCGAAACGTGGATGAGTACGTCCTCGGAGATGCGCTATGGCATATAGAGTAGTGGCCCTTAATTGGAGCAATGAACATTGGTGGGCGCTCAAGCTTGCAGAACTCTTCAGTCTAGGTAGACGTATATGGAAACCTCTTTGTTAACCAAAGAGCGACTTTAAGGATATTAAACATGCTTACCAGCTCACCACAGATTGGGACAAATCTAAGGATATTCCAGCTACCTGGAAACAGGCAGTTGATCGATGTATGTCACGGGATCTGAATAAGAAACCCGACTTGTTTGAATCAGTTAGGTTTTAGATGAACGAATGGAACGCCTAGACTAAATAGGGGCAGATTGCAGACAGCACAATCCACCACCTCTACGGTCTCCTATTAAACTGGCCAAAATCAAGTTCGTAAATATCATTTGGCAGTGCCGCGTGGATGTGGTGGCTCTCCTATCCTCGACAGTCTCTTACTTGTTCGTGGCAGGGTACCTGTCTCCGTGCGATCAATCAATAAGGACGCAGGGAACACTTCGGGCCCAGGAAACGAGAGTGGAAGTGGTTGGCCGGATGTGGTCGCCAACAATGGAAGGCACGGTACGGAAATAAAGGCAAAAGAAGAAGTTGAGCCCGGCATGCCCGCGTTCATGCTCGTGAAAAGGGCCACGACATTCAGCATAAGTTGCTGTCGCTTCCATCTTTGGCTACTGTTATAGGCGTGGCTGATGAGAGGAATCCCTCTGTGTAGGGCTTGGTTTAATCACTCGCGAGGCAGGCTGCTTGCACCGCGAGAAGTTTGAGAGCCCCATGAACTTGCAAACGCTGGAATGACGTTCTGACCATAGATACTAAAAGCTTGACGTGAAACCAGAAGTAAAACTTGTCGCGGAGCATACATTTGCGTCTGCGTTTGCTGGGATCTAACTAGTAGCCCCTTATTTCTATATCACTATAGAGAAAGAAGCCCCGTTTAAACTGGAGTTTTCGAAACCACTCGATGTTATAAAGATTGAAGGACGATGTTGAATCGCCATTTGCCCATGACTCCTCCTGATCACAAATTTACGGCTCAACAAGCGCCTGCCGCGGAAACTTCGATCACAAGCACTGCGTTGGCGGATTAGGACCACAGTCAGCTTCACTGCAGCACTGTTGTGTCGGTCAGTTCTGCCGTTAAATTAAAGTGCTTAGATAGGATACTTACCCCGCAAGAAAAACAAACTTCAATACATTCAGCCCGCATTACTAACGCAAGGTTACATGCCTGGCTGTTCTGTCTTGTTTTAAGCAATTTAGCTTCATGAATATTCGAATCCGAGACTCCGGCGATAGCCCCAGTGACAGCCGTTACGGCAAAGAAGAGTGTTTGAAGTTGCATATTGGTACAACGAATTTCCAAAGTTCGACTTCTGCTATGTTTTTCCTCAATGGGCTCGTCTCATTGCCAGAAGGAACGGTTGTGTAGATATCTCGTCTGAAAACCACGCCAAGCTTTCCCTTTATATATCAGCCGTCGGGAGCTGACTGCTACTCCTCCCTCCGGCCGACTACGCTTTTTGAGTCGCACAGGTGCACATACGTCAGCCCATCTTTTTAGTTGTCCGAGCGGTGCAACGGGAGAGCGGCAGCCCTTTGGATCAGCTGATAGGCTACATCAATGCAGATCAATGCAATCAAGAATAGGATGACTTGAATCAGATACTGTTGGGCCGGAATTGGTGACGATCGGCATGCGTTAGTTCGCGGCACAGCTACTATACCTCTCCTGAACCCAGCAGCGTTCGTATGACTTTATTGCCGCAATGGCGCAGGCAGCTCTAAACCCCTTTTCCAAAGGGAGCGACTCGGGATATACAAGCTCTTGCTAGGAACAAATTCCCCTGCATTTATAGGCGGGGATGGTAGTTGTCATCCAAAGTTAGCAGTTTGTACGGGAAATTATAGGGAGCAGTGTGATGATCTTGCTACTCAACGTATGTGTATGATGTGTGGTTGCAGGAAAGGCAGTGGGCTGTCTGGATCTTCAGGAAACGGTGGGCAGTGGACACGGCCACTCTGAGCACAGGCCATCCAGCAGAAATCCTCTTTCAATGCAACCAGCATTCAAGCAAAGGCACTACCAGGGTTTCATCCTATAATGGCCCACACTGCCACCGCTTCGACGCTCACGGACGAACTATCGCCGCATCTGAATTAGGAAGGTCGTGACAATTGGTTGAAGGTGCGGCAAGTCCTATAAGGTAACAGCGGCTTGGAATCTGCTCACCAAGGGATAGGACTTTGGTCCGGCGGACCAGTCTGGAGCAGTCTTGTTTCAAGCCTGTTTCTTCGATCTGGGGTAATGCAAGGTATACTCGTTCTGAGGCCGCCATGTCGATTATTGCGGCGCGATCAGAGCAGGAGGATACACCCTTGCAAAAGAAGCTCAACAATTTGACGGAGTGGATTACGAAGCTAGGTGGCGGTGCTGCTTTGTTGTTGTTTGTCGTTCTCCCCCTCGCTGCCCAACCCATCGATCAATCGAAGAGGTGCATAGCAAATGGGAGGCTATGGGAGGAGGGAAGCCCCCACGCACGGAGGGTATCACCTGGGCGCAGAAAGCCCAGACGATCCAAGGCCCGACAAACGTGATCGTCAAAAGAAACAAGACTGGCAGAATGGGCAGGCCGGGGCCCCTCTGAGCATAGCCAGTCCAGGCCCCCTCCCTCAAGTCTTTACTTGAAGGTGCCAGAAGGCCATCCATGGGCCAGAGCGACTAGGGCTAAGAATTACCCACCCATGGGTACCCATGGGTATAATGTGGTCCGTGCGCTTCTTGCTGTTGTGAAATGTAGGGTTCCAAATTTAGTTCTAAATAACCCTGATCATTTACTGTCGATTACACCAATTTCGGAAAGATTTCACCAACTATTCCGGTTAGTGCAGCCCGTGAATTCTTAGCCCTAAGAGCGACGGCCAATGAGATCCTCGAGGAACTGGGTACACACGGTGTCTGGCAAGGGCTGAGGAAGCAAGACAAGTTATCGAGAGAGCAGCTGAAAGAGTCAATCCAATGGATCTCGTGCGTGCTAATTAGGAAAGGTCCCTAAGGGAAACCATGGACAGGATCAAGGTGGATGAAGCTTACCTCCATAACTCACTACTATCTTCTACGTTCTCCATCCGCAAGATCAACTCGAGACAACTGTCTGGGAAACTCTGTTCTTAACGTTGAGTGAACTGCGGAAAGTGTGGATCATATATTATGTGTGGGATGGTGTCGCTTCTTCCTCTGATTAAAACCAGGTTTGCAACCTCGCGTTGTCACACCTTGTTGAGCTGTGTCACATCAGCCATAACTTACGTAAGATACCACTAATATTAAGAGGCTAATTATATAATATATATATACCAGAAGCTTGTAACTACAGGTTAGATTGAGATATTAAATGCTTCGGTATATATAGTAACTTCAGAGCTAACATAACCGCTGAAACCGTCGATAATTAATAACTAATACCATGTGAGGGTCCTTTCTGCCACAGTGGAGTGAAAGAGGATAAAGTGTATGGAAGCAGCATAGACGCAGTGGTCATGGAGATTAGGCGAGAAAGGGGGGAGTGCTCGGTTATATTCTGTTACAACCTGTGCACTAGAGCGTTGAATGCCAGATTGTAGAGCGGGACGCTCTAGGCTTGGGGTTGTCGGGAAGATTGATCTTCAAAGGCCAGTATCTCAGAAGGTCCTGGATCTGCAACTGGAGAGGAGAGTTGAATAGGTGGTGGGCTGAAGCCTAGGGCAAATAGCCTGTGCGCCTGGGGCCCGCTCAGTGGGGCGGCCTGGGGCGGCCAGGTGCTTCAACACACTGCTCTGTGCGCTCTGTGCGCTCTGCTCATTGATCAAACTGATCACCGGAAATCACATGACTAGTCACGTGATTTTACTTCTGCTGGTGCATATCCTTGCTGATCGCCTCTTAGGCTTCTCGCTAGTAGCTTGAGACTAAAGAGGCTCATGTCTTATGTAGACTGCTTACATTAGATCATGACTTCGTGATCATACTTCTAACGTTATGTTAATGCTGTATAAGTTATCTTTGTATAGGCTAAGCCCTATCGTGGCCTCCGTGACCCCTAGCTATGGATAGGGCCCCTAACAACATAACCCTAATGCAGCTAGAGTGTACTCTCCATCGAAGGGTACGCTCCCGGGTCACCGCCTCCGCCTGCCGGTGGTAGCTTGAGGGCCTTGTGGTACGGGTGCGTCGGCGCGCCCTGTTGATGACGCACGCAGCTGTATGGAAGCGGGCCTTGGGCTGTCCGTACGGGCACACAGCCCCCCCTAGACTACTTCGGTGTGTCGGAACCTCGCGTGGTACACCTGGAAGTCTCCGTGCCCGGGCCGCTCGGCGAGGAGGGTGTGCAGGAGTCTTCTAGGTAGGCGCAGTTTTACGGGGCCTCCTGGTGCTCTCCTCCCCCTCTGGTTCGGGCGTGTCCATGGTATTTTGCTGTACTTCTGCGGCCCGCTTGTTTTGGGTGGGCCCCCTGCCCTACAGCACAGAGTGCATAGTGCCCACCTGTGGAATGCAGCCGCCACCCCACCATAGATAGCTGAGCTGCTAGGGAAGATCTTGGGCCCCACCATCTCAATACAATCATTCCCAAGTGCTCGATATCGCCCACAGCTTGCGCTCCACCAGGCAGCGCACGCCCCTCCTCGTCAAAGTTGCGGACCAGAGGGCCCGCATAGGCCTGGGGGAGCCGAGAGGTGGGCGTGCCACATAGGCTCTGTCCCTGGTGGGGTGGGTGCCGTTGGTGCAGTACGTTGACCTACTACGACCCTTCTTCGGTGTCGTGGTTCTTCTCGCGGCAATCATAGGACTCCTCCTTTCTGAGATGGCCACCTTGTCGTTTATCAAGGAGTGCGAAAGCATTCTTTCTCAGTACAAGTGGTACAGTGGCTTTGGGAGGTTTCTCGTATTCATCGTGTTAGCAGCCATCACCTTCGAGCTTAATGCCTTGGTCCTGACATCCTTTGCTATGGAAATGTTCAAAGACGTCACGCTCGGCGCCAAGATCCTTGGGTATGGAGTTTTCACAGCTGTTGTTGTTTTACCATTAGTCATGTTAGTCTTATCGCTATTGTACACGTGGCTGGTAGAACCGTTTGTTGAGGCGACTCGCGGGCTACGCAGGAAGGCTAGCAGGGGAAAGCGGAAAGGTAAACGACCCGGAAACTACCACGGAGCAGAATAAGACTTAGCAGGGTCCAGGACTACGGGCGCAAGCCTGGCCGATGTCTTGCGTCGCAATCTGATTCGCGTAAGGAACTTGTTGCAAAAGGTAGTTACTACCCTGGGGTAGGTACATACATGCGGCAACTTGAAGTCAAGTGGCGTGAGCGTCGAAAAGAAGAACGAAGCCTCCTGAATCGTCTCGATGGCAGCTGCCCAATTCTCCATGAAATACGCGCACCGAATGAACACCACCTCGGGGGCAGCGTCCTGCAGAACAATCTCTGCGGCATGGTTGGTCAGGATTTCCCCCTACAGCCAAACGATCAGTATCTGCTGCGACGTAAAAGGGTGCAGGGGCCATACCACTCCATGATCATACTGCGCCCCCATGCTGGACACCAAAACAAAACGCTTTACAGATGCAGCCGCCTGGATTGCCGTCTTGATGTTGCCCGACACGGTCTTGGCGGGGCAATGGTGTCCCTGTCCTCGTAGATGGCGGGTTGGATGTTCAGAACGGCATCGGAACCTTCAAAGTGCAGGGAAGAGGCGTCATTGATGTCGCCTTGCACGGCCTCGAATCTGGGATGCAACTTGAACTCATCCGGAACTTTGGTAAGGTTGCGATAAACGCCCCTGACGGCAGGGCTGGATGGGTCGGCGAGGAGAAATCGGATGGCGGCTTGGCCGGTTTGAGTGGAGGCAGGCGCGACGGTGATATGCATTGTGGTGAATGGGACGGAGTCTGAGTAGAACCTAAGGTGATTCGATCGGTGCGGTGCGGACTGAAGACCAGGGATTGTCAAACGGGTGATGCTGAAGCTGGATGTCGTTTTGTCAAGTCCAGGGATCAGTGTGTCTCTTCGGTGCTAGTTATACTCGAATGCCTCCCGGCTCTCCTTGTGTCAAACTTCGTTACAGTCTTTGGTGTTGAGAGCTTATGCCAAATCGGGCCAACTCGGGGCCGCTGGCTTCGTCAGTGGCGTTGAGCCAAGCACCATGTTACGCAGCGCCCGCCATTGAGAATGCGTGAGAACAAAGAAGATGACTCTTAGCCACAACGGCAGAGCCGCCAAGTCGACCTTTGAAGCACTAATTTACCGAAAGGGGAAAGTTTGTCCAATGTGCACAAGCCACAGTTGCGAATACCCTCAATGTTGAGGGTGACACTCGCTTAGCCCACCAGGTAGCAATGAAAACACTCTGTTAATTGGATGAAGCCAGGCAGAGTCAAAATCTGCTACGTTTACAGAACGCGCAATACACTAATGTGAGGTATGGTGTTCTCCGCTGCGGCTTTTCGGCTCGGTGTGATTATCAACGCTAGGTTTGCTGCTACTTGAGATTGCGTGGACAGAATTTGAACAGTGGGAGAAGGGAAATTCTCATCCGAAACGGGGGAGCTTATAGTATTTCGCTCCTGCCCTGTTTGGGTTACAGATACGCAAAGTCGCGACTGCTATGCTTTACCTAGGTCAACTGGCCGCTGCCGGGCTCCTCTTTCCCCTCGCTCCTGCCCTGCACCCCATAGAGCGCAGGTTGGAAAACTGTGATTAGGTTTTGGGCGAGAACCCCCACAATACGCCGGAAATTAGTAATAAGTATAGAATGAATGTATTCTTCAATTATTTCTGTGTCTAGACTCCATGCCCGTAAAAGATTGCATCTTCGGCTATGGTATATCCAAGTCTATACCACACACTAAACTCGATATCTAGTATCGAGATAAGTAGCTGAAGTTAAGTAATCCAAATTTTACCGTAGAGTGCATATATAAGAAATTAATACTGGACATCCTATAACGATTAACTTTGTAGAATATTTAACTAAACGTTAACTTAACTAATACGTGATATTATTACTCCCGCTTTACTACTCGTGGTAATTACTTTATTAATAATATTAAACTTGACGTCGTACTATATTATCTTCTAAATCCCCTTTTTTCTTTCTAACATAATCTCTTTCAAGCTTGTCTTATCCTTCCTTATCTTACTATTTATGATCATAAATAAGGTAGTTAACGTAATTATCTATTATCATCTCTATCCTTGACCGCTTACCACTATTTAATAAACTCCTAACGTATTTTATAAGCAAGCGTCCCATATAAGCGAACGCCCCACGCCCCACACAAAACAACACCTCCTACATACAACACCACTTTTTTCCACAATTCACCATGCCGTCGCCGTCAAAAGAAGCCAGGCTAATCTTAGCCATCCAGGCTCTCGAAAAGGATACAGACCTTACTGTTCGAAGTGCTGCTAGGATCTATCAAGTCGATCCTAAGACTCTCAGGCTCCGACGCGCTGGCCGGCTTTCACAACGCGATATTCCAGCCAATTCAAGGAAACTTATGGATCTAGAGGAGCATATGATTATTCAGTATATAACTGAGCTATTTATGCGTGCATTTCCTCCTCGGCTTCGTTTTGTGGAAGATATGGCCAACCGACTACTACGCGAACGTGACGTGCCCCCTGTCGGCAAGCTCTGGGCTCACAACTTCGTCAAACGCCAACCAGAACTCTGGACGCGTTTTACGCGTAGATATGACTACCAAAGGGCCAAATGTGAAGATCCAAGGATTATTCACGAGTGGTTTGCCCTTGTGCATAATACTAAGGCCAAGTATGGCATCCTTGATGAAGATATGTATAATTTCGACAAGACTGGCTTTATGATGGGTGTGATTACCACTGGGATGGTAGTTACTACCTCTGACGGCTATGGCAAGGTTAAAAAGGCTCAGCCTGGCAATCGTGAGTGGGCTACAGTCATCCAAGGGGTAAATGCTTAAGGCTAGGCTATCCTACCATTCATCCTTTTAAAAGGAAAATATCACCAGGCGAGCTGGTATTAAGAATGCAACCTTCCGGCTACTTGGTATATTGGAACAACTGACAATGGCTGGACTACCAATGAGAAAGGTCTAGATTGGATTTGGGCATTTTGATCTTTACACAGCATCTTGTACAAAAGGCAAATACCGGCTTTTAGTCTTTGATGGCCATGAGAGCCACCATTCTGACCAATTTGAGGCCTATTGCCAGGATCACAATATTAAAACGCTTTGCATGCCTCCACATTCCTCACATCTAGTCCAACCTTTGGATGTTGGTTGCTTTGGGCCGTTGAAGAAGGCTTATGGCTATCAAATTGAGGAACTTATGTGTATGTATATCACACATATCACCAAGTTGGAATTTCTCTGTGTGTTTAAAAAGGCATTTTCTGTCTCTTTTATGGATGAGAATATCCAAGGAGCCTTTGCCGGAGCTGGCCTTGTGCTGTATGACCTAGAGAGGGTGATATCCAAGCTGGATGTGTGTATTCGGACCCTGACACCCCCAGCCTCAAGCCCAACCACAGCACTACCTTGGGCCTCCCAAACGCCACATAACCCTCGAGAGGCCACCTCACAGTCAGCATTTATCAAAACTTGAATTTCCAACCATCAGGGCAGCTCTCCAACCCCAGTGCTAACTGCTGTGGATCGATTAGCCAAAGGTATGATGGCTGTGATGCATGAGGTGGCTCTTTTATGTACGGAGGTCTCAGCACTATGGAAGGCCAATGAGGGGCTTAGTAAGCGACGAAGAGCCAAAAAAACACGTGTATGGCTTGGAGGATCACTTACTGTACAAGAGGCACATGATCTACTAGATCAGAAGGTTGTGGGTGAGCAGTTGGCCCAGGAAACACGACAAAATGGTAGTGGTGCAGGGGGGCCTAGTAGGAAGATTCGGTGCGGTGGCCTGTGCGGCAAGCCTGGCCATAATGCATGCACGTGTCAAGAGGCTGGAGAATTGTCTGATTCATCGATTTCTGGTTCGGTTATTGTTATTTCCTAGTGTTGTGGTGGAATAATTCTAGATAATTGTGGTAGGGTTGTGGTGCGTGGGGCGTTCGCTTATATGGGGCGCTCGCTTATAAAATACGTTATGACAATGGTAATGACGCGGCGAGTTCATGTCGCATTGCTATAGTGCATTTGGTGCCGTAACAAGAACAGAGCTTCTGAGGCAAATGCCTTGAGTTGATCTTATGTAAGCAGAGCATGAAGGAAGGTACTGAGTCATTGAGGCAGAGGAACAACAAGAGGGTTCAAAGTGGTAATTCTAGCCCTTTAGCTTTACAAGAAGTTTGGTTGATAATTATTTTAGGTCTATTAAAGAGAGCATGGCCAGCTCCCTCCTTCTATCAGGGCTGCTGTTCTTTTTATGCGCTAAGTATAAGCTACCTGGATTTTTCTAGTAGCTTCAAAGTCAAGGGAGATTATAGGTCCTGACTTCCATGCTTTTAAAAGGAGGAGGCCTGAGCGCAGGCACACAGACTGATCAAGGATGACTTTTCTCTACAGAGTTTTTATGTATCTGCAAGCGGGAAGTACAGGTCGGCCTTCAGCGGTTGGGGTATGTACTGGGCTTGTGTTTCAGGCGAAGGATCTCCTTACCGTAGCTTGAGCTTGGGGCACGGCCTTTGGCTGCGCCCCCGTCCCAATCGCCTTCGGCGAAAACCGCGAACGTTAAACCTAGCCCTTCAGCTCCTGCCATACCGCCATACTCGCCCTGCTTTCTTAAGTTCAGCCAACTAGGTTCCTACGCTTGCCCTTGCATGAGGCCGGGAGGATCGCGGCCACTTGTCCCCAATAGAGCCAGACTTCAGGGGTCAGCTGCCTGGCCGGCCTGTCAGCCACAGGCCTCGCACAGGTGATGCTGCATAGCGTGGTCCAAGGTGTAAGTCTAACCTTGCTTCCTGACTATGGTGAATCCAGCGGTATGACAAACCAGGTCCTTAATGATAGGGCTTCTAAACCTTCTTTTTCTAGGCTACTGTTAGAGCTTGTTCCTAGGTTTTAGACCACTTGATTAGGACCTTGGGTGCTTGTGTAAGTGGCTTGTCGTGAAGAGCTTTTTCGTTACTTATTCTAACTTATATCGTCAAGGCTGAATACCACTACGCGACAAACTGGATTGAGTCATACAAGGAGATCGGCTACTGTGATTAGCTGACTGGCTGAGCTAGGCTCGTCGTTGCTGGCCATAGACTCTATAGTGGATCTAGCTGTTATGGTTAACTGGTGACTTGGGGCATGTTTTCATGAAGCGGCTCAACCCCTGTGTCTTTTTTTTTTTTCTTTCTTTCGCGCTTTTCCTTTTTCTTCTCGCTAGGTTTCTCACGCGGGAGGCCCCTATATAAGGGGGCCCTCCGGAAAAAGGTAGTTTAAGAAAGACATGCGATTCTTGTCCCACGAAAAGTGCCATGAAAACCGTGATTGTGACTGAGTCTCTGTTTATTTGTTACTCGATTTGTTACTCGATTTGTTCTCTCATTACTCGGTTACTTCATCCTTCCCTCCGATCGGAGGGTTGCACACTCCAACATCTAGAGTGTGCCTCTGTTTTTCTGCTTGTCTGCTGGTTTTGCTGCACCAGTTCACTGGCTAGGGGCCTTGTGCTTGTGCTGTATAGGAGCCGGAGCTGTAGGTTTGTCAAGAAAGGAGTCACCCATTGCTATAGCCTGGGCTTGAAACTATAGGTTCTACGACTCCTAGTTGTTGGAGCTAGGTACAGGTCGTTATTATTGGTATTCATACTGAATTTAGAAGTGTAGTTAAATATGCTTCTTGTTGAAGTTGTTGTTGGCTGGCTAATCAATAGATTGAGTGAATGAGACCCTGAATTATTAGAAGCACTGCACTTTTAGAGATCATAGAACAAATGGAGTTGCAAGTATATAGTTATATTGCTTGTTCTATAGTCTTTGGCAGAGCCAGAGGCCTTAGTCTCATAGTTGTATGAAGTTGCTATCGTAGCACTGCAGTGGCCAGTATTACCAACTCTCTATCTGATATCTTCCATGTGGCAACACCCACTTATGTGACAGAATCTTAATTGTCAAAATCACTATGCTGCTTTGGAAGGGTAAAATAGATTGAGTTGCAAGTGTGTATGATTGTATTGCTTATGTGTTTCTCTGGCCTTTGGCCACAGCAATCGTCCCTTTAGATCACGGCGCTGCAGTTATCCTCTCGGTATTTAGTTCCTGACCCCGAGATATTGAATCAACCTGGAACAAGAAGGAACAGCGCTGCAGAGGATTGATGCTGAGGATGGACATCAAAGATGCTGCTGCGCGACCTTTCAACGTTGAACCAGGTCGTGGCTTTACTGGCACGTAGTTATGCTATGACGATTCCTAAAAATACAAATAAACCCACAGAGAAATTCAAGCTTACGAAAAGACTGATTCTAGCCGTATATTACTCCTTTTACTACCCGTGCACTAGTTCCATGTCGGGTTAAAAGTCCGTTTTCAGCTACAGAGCTGAGCTATCGCCGCTTTATAAGGCCGAGCAGGGGCCGAGTGAGGGCTGGCTAGGGCTGACCCCGGTGCTCATTGGTCCAATGGAATACAAGGAGTGACGCTGACTGGCCTGTATAGAGGGTAGCCTTTGTTTTCGTATCTTGGTCAGCAGGAAAGGAGTAGTGGTAGGGGTACCTTAAGCTTATTCCAAAACTGGTACTACGTATATGCAAACTAGAACCATGGTGGACCCGTTCCCCCAACTGGCAATCATGCAACATACTAACTCTCAGATAGCCAAGGCCTACGGCCTAGGCAGCAAAATTAGTATTCACAATGTCCACTTATTAGCCCCTGTCTAGAGTTGCAATGCGACATGACCTTTGAAATCTCAATTTCTTTTGCTCCGGTCGCGCGATGTCTTGCAGGAAGACATGACCGCTGACCGGTGACGTGATGCTGGTGTCGTAAACGAGGCGATTGTTTTCCTATAAATGGGCCAGCTGTCATCACTCATGCCTCAATCTCTAATCATAGAAACCACTTCTTTATCACCGCTATTATGGCTGTCCTCCGCACCATCACCGCAGTTCTTGTTTTGGGCTCTCTCGCCCTCTTTGCCCCTATCGCAGCCGCGCCGACAACCACCCAACAGGGTGCCTCGTCTAGCGAAGTGTCGGCTGAGATCATCGAGGAGCAAGCCGCCTACTGGTCTCACAAGTTCATCCTTGACCCAGCCACCAACCACACGATCCCGAACCCGGCCTATGCGGAGAACTCCGTCTTGGCCAAGCGCGCGAATTTCAACCCGCCCAACGGGGCAGAGTGCCGCATCTCGGCGCAGCATTACTACTATCCCAAAATGACATGCTCTCCTGGCCACGGTTGCGAGGATGACTCGTACGAGGTGGAGGAGCTACGCATTTTGGACAACCGCAACACCAACACCAACTTCGCCGTCTTCGACATGGAGAACGGGCAGGAGCAGTACTTCCAGCTGAACGGCCACCGCGGCTGGATCGGCGCTGCGTCGTCGACCATTTGGCAGATGTATGGGCTCTCAAGCGCCTACGGCCGTATCGAGGGCCGTGGTAGCAACAGGAGTGAGTACCTGAACATCCAAAGTGTGGCAAAAAATCGCAGCTAACAAGACATATGTAGACATGATGGGAAGCGACTACTGCTGGTATGCCGAAGGCCATGAGTGGTGGGGCTACTGGGGAGAGGCTTCGTGTAGCAGTTGGTGCTCTGATTTCAACTGGTGATTTTTTTAATCCAAGAGATCGGGGCAAGGGGGCCTGATTCGACGGATTGTCTACCTTAGGCTGGGATGTATTGTTACTAAAACGTTGTTTGAGTTTCGTCTGATGATACTAAAAGATTAAACATGCGCCTTTACTCTTTCATCCCTAGAAATGCCTTCTTTTCCTCCTAGCAACTTGAAACTCGTTAATTATCAGCTACCTTAGCGGGGGTATCCGCGTTAGAATAAGCCTCGTGCAGCCGTTGTACAAGGTACTTGGCCTTATATATAATAGACCTTGTTTTGGGCTTTTGTCTTTACATACCTAGGTAGGGTTGTCGCAGTCTTTGGCAAAATGAAATCTGGTTGACAGATGCGGTTACACCACTTATATGGACTCTATGCCACGGTATTGCAACAGCTCATTGTTGTACCCTAAAGTTGGCCTCAGCAATTTCCATGTTCGTGCGTGATCCTGAGCCGCTCCTGAGCTAGGGTGAGCGATGGGTGAGCCGAGCTTGCACAGCCGTGTGGCCCAATTTTGGACCCTTGATTAAAGTTGCCATCTGGAAATTCTGGTGTGTTCCTCGATTTTTATGCTAACTATACTGAATAGGGTGCAGCCACGTCAGCGGTGACGTTGCAAAATATGATTCGTTTAGCATGCATTACAGCCTAGACGTTCAATCTTATGTAGTGAGGCGAAGTGAGGAAAGGGGCGGAGGAAGAAATGTCCTTGATGCTAGTCCGCTCTTTATTTGATTTGAAGCTTTGAGTATCTAATTGCTCACTCGAAGGATGATTGCCCCGTCGGAATTACTTCAATTAGAAGGTGTGACAGGGGAATTCGAGGTTTGGAACGAAGACCGCTGGATTACAATTGAGAGATTAGGAGACGATTGAAAGGCTTGCATACCGACCAGCCCAGAGCCGTTGAAGGAATCGAAGTCCAACTGGAACAAGGACGTCAGTGTGCCCGCTATATCACGGCACGACATGACCTCGAGAAGGACGTTAATGCGTATCTGGTCTAGTATACTCGTAGGCCTGACACGGACCGCAAAATGGATGGGTTTAGAATCCAAAATCTACCTGCGAGACCGATCGACGAAGACCTACAAGACGCTCGGTTTTAAGGGATATTCCCTCATTACCGCGTATCCATGAACTCGCTGCTAGGCTTAACCTACGAATACGATGGCGATGGTCCGAAGTCCCTGAGAAGCATCCTCTCCAAGAGGCTGTGTGATCAGGCAGACCCAACATGGTTGAGGTATCTCCATATCCCGTTAAACAACATGCAGGTAGGTCACCTCTATGTGTCCCATTCCATTAACCAAGAGCCAGGACGCTGATTCTAGCTTGGTGTAGTGGGTTGAGGTATGTTCGTCAAGGTGTATGCCGCTGTGAATGCTCGGAGTTGACTTTGAGCTCTAACAGCGTGCCATTGCCCGATATTACGACGAAGAATTCTCCGCCATGGATGACAACGTCGAAGCCTCTGCGCAGACCAAAACGAGAATGCTTCTTCGGCCGGAAGTCTGCCGCGGATAGTAAAACGGCGTTCGAGGCGGAATTATCCATGTAAGATCTATGCGGCCTCTTTGCGAGCGTGTATCCTCTGGCAAGATTAGAATCCCTATGCTCTGATGCGAGGGTCATCCGTCCTGACTCGATCCCAACAGTTGACATAGTGGAAGAAAACCCCAATAATATCGTCCTCTTCGTTAGTAGCGACCCTTTGGTTACCGCGTTTATGCAAAATAACTGACGCCTTTTCTTTTTTACTTCTAGATGCTGTATATGGACTGGGAAAAGGACCGGATAAGAAAAATCGTCTCCAGGGTGATCGCGAGCGAGTCGGAAAAATTTCGGTTAAGATGAGAGGAATGTGTCTTCTGGAGTAAGGGTTAACGAATTGACGCTAGAAAAGAGATGAGAGGTGCTGGGAAGAAGATAACCTATTTAACACCCTTTGAAGACTTCGAACTTTACCCCCGGAAGGTGCTACGGCAGATGGCCCATTCCAGTTCCATCGCGGGTTTGGTGCCACTCCTTGCGCAGGCGAGGTCCGGGATCCAGATTGAGGAAAGTTGCTGCGTGCGGGTGGCGAGCGAGAGAAGCTTGGGGCAATATCTACTGGACGCAGCAAGAGTATACGAGGCAATGTTGATAACGCAGGATTAACAGACGGTCGAGAAATACCTATTTCATGACCCGCCTCTCCACCCTAGACGAACGTTGGATTAATTCAACCACCTGAGCTTGATCTTAACCGAGGCCTGGGACCGCGATCAAGTTGTATATCGCGCTACGAGCGATGCATTGGACTTCAGGCACTGACTCAGCCGTGCCTCCCCCGGCGATGACGCAAGATCCGAAGTGGGGCAAAATTCTTATGTCAATAACATATCTTTGGCGGAGCAAGCCAAGTCTGGATTTGTGGGAGAGCGAGGAAAGTCCAGATTCTCGACTTTACTGGGAGTGGGATGGCCACTCGAGCAAGACTGACAAACTTGGCTGCGAGCATTGCACAAACGGAAGGAATCAAGAAGACGCCGAGACTTATCATGATTGATCAACTCTGGATGTGGATTCTGGACGAGCAGACTGTTATCACGGCTTTTCCCGGTAGATACGGCGATAATCAGCACCTTGATGGCATCCATAAGTCTATCAGGGATAGGTTAAGGAATTTAAAGGTTAGATTGGTGTTCGATATCGCTTTGGTTGTCTTGAGCGAGTGTTCCACCGCTTTCTTCGGCCGTACTAGGATTAGCGTAAGCATCTCGATTTTGCTAGCTGCCACAGCCTATGAACTAACAAAACACCCCAGGACAGCTAACCTCGAGTTTTGGATATTTTCTCGGAAGCTATTGGCCGCGTTGTAGGTTTCTATGCCGTTACACTTGACAACCTCTTGAGGCAGTACTGACTACATGGTGTTTCGAACAGACCAACAGATCGACTTTACAACTTAGACAAGTTCATTATTAGGGCGGAAAGGCATCCGCCATTTTCTGATCGACTTTTAATAACGTAGAGGCATCGCAGCTCTATCTGCCCCTCCTGGATGTCTACATTGAAGGAAAGCTTCTGTAAGAAGTAAAGGATATCTTGGAGGAACTTGATATATTGATTACTATGGTTAACTGCCAACGCGAACTTATTACCACATTCTGCAACTATGTTGAGAACATCCTTAATCCTGATAGATCTTGGATAACGGGATTAGCCGAGCAGGTCCACTCCCCAACATCCTATCCAGCACTTTCTATAACGAAGAGCATGAACGAAAAAGAAAAGAAAGGGAGGAACGTGACCAGGGAAGACAGATCCAGTTAAAGTGGTTTCGCATACAGTCCAAGGAGTTACTTAAGACGGTTTCGGTCTAAATTGGTGAGCTGGAAGCTCTTTGAAACCAACGGCTGTTCTACGTTCCACACCAGGAACCCTCACCCCCGCAAAGCCCTTCTGTACGCCGGTAACACCTCCTTGAGTTACAACGGCGACGGGGATATTCGATGCCCTGCCGATTAAGGATGGTAATTGAGCGAGGGGGAGAAGGTATAACCATACTAAAATCCTTTAGGAAAATGTATAGAATTGGATGTATTTGGACTTGCCACCCTCAAACCGATTAGGTATGGCCATCTTTCCAATGTACCGCGCTAACCTTTGATGCCCCGGCAGAGGTGTACCATGTCGGCACGCCACGTGATGCAATTACAAACGTCGCGTGCCGGGCTTCATCTCAAAAACGACAGCAGGCCAGGCCACAACCACGATGCACCCCGATTCGTGGAGACAGCAGATCCTCCACTGGGTGCGCACAGGGGAGTATGTCATTCTGGCCGACCACGTCAAGCCCACCAGCAACATCAACCAGAGTGCTTCTCTGATCGAGGACGACAACCTGGTCCTTGCCAGGGATGAGGGCGATGAGAACGGCGCTGCCTCCACTGGGACGACTTCTGCAGCCTCCACGTTCTCAGAACTCCCAGAGCTCCCGGGCACGCTCGTCAGCATCGACAATGACCTCCTGATACCGACCCCCGTCGCCATCGCCCGCGTCTTTCGGGATGGCTGGGTGTGATGTGGATGCAGCACGGAACTGATTGTGGCCCTGTGGGCGCTCAATTGTTCAAATTCACAATAATCCATGGCCTTGAAGGTCCTGGTCCTTCTTGCAATCTGCATGAGGGTGGCAATGGCTGGGAGGCCTTGCTGCGCGAAGGATTCCATGTCCTTCCATCTTTTAACCCCTTATTACTAAAAGTTCATTCTGCAAGGTGATGGCTGGTTTTCCAGGCCCACGGCGCTTGTCAGCGTGCGGGTCGGCCACCAATCTTGTGATGCCAAGAATCAGATGTTTCGGAGTCCTCCGGACTTCCAAAGGTGGTTGGGTGCTTGAGACGTGGATCAAGAAGTGGCGCTCACGTAGTCACGTGAGGAGCACGTGACACCGGGCGATCCTCGCCCTCGCCGGTGGGCTTTCTCCGCGTCTCGTCCCCGCCGGATTCAGGGAAGAACAGTCCTCACCACAGCATAAAAATATCAAAGGGCCTCGACAGCTGTGTCTGGGACAAAACCTGTTGGAAACTCTGCACACTGGAAACTGTGAAAATTAGAGTTACAACTGCTTGATTGAATTGCTTCTGTTTCCGGTACTCTGGCTTCGCCAGAGTACCTGTCGGACAGAAATAAACACTAACTACTGCTGGCCGCTTACATGCATTCGAGAGCGCTGCGTGGCTTAGACTTTAGTGATATACTGTGGGAGATCCCATTGTGTTGGTATATTATATATCATCCCAAATTTCGAGCTGGGTACTATGTACTATCCCATTAGTGCTGGTATATCATGTACCATCCCAAATTCCAAGCTAGGATATCATGTACCATGCCAAATTCTGAGCTAGGATAATCATGTACTAATCCCAAATTCCGAGCTGGGGTATTGTGTACCATCCCATGGCATGTACTGGTATATTCTAGGCCAAAATTCGGGACCGTGGTCCACGATTCGGGCTATAATTTCCAACCCAGATTTGGCTAACTTTAGCCGCTTCCCAGAATTTGGGTTACCTAAAAGCATAACCATATACAGGGGGAGGCACAAGCCCGCTGAAACCACTAATGGGAACAGAATGGGGGTTCATGGCCAGAGCAAACGGAAGAGGCTCATGAATTCCATGTGTGAGGCGAATCGTTTGTTCCATTCTCTCTATCAGGCTGAAGAATAAAGAGAGCCTGATACCTTGGTAGCCAGCAGTATATCCTTCTTAGCTGCTCCATGCCCTAATGATCTAAATAAACTTCGGAGGACTGGCGGGGCTGATGCACGGTTGGATGGTAGCGGGGGAGGCAATCCCCAGCCACCTTAGAGTTGAGGGGGGATTGGCATTGACCATTTGAAATAGTCCAATGTCAGACATCACTCTTGCATGAGTGCTTCCGCTAGAATAATCAAGATCATGTGGTATTAGCGCGAGACTAAAAATGAAGTGCGACATGGCGCGGTCGCGGAACAGGTTTTCACTGTTTAGGAAACCGTTGACGTAGAAATCGCGATGGTTGATGCCGCGATCGAAGATGCATTCGTTGAAGACCACGTTGAAGTTCTTGCGGAGGAGAAACTGGAAGAAGCGCAGGGCCGGGGGCGGCAACGGCCACTGCCAGGCTAGACCTCGCCGCCTGGGCCGCTGGTCCAAGAGGTCGAGGACCTTGCTGACATCCGCAGCCCACGGCGAAGGGGCTGCTGCTGCTGCTTCTGCCCCACCGGGGCTGTCCAGGATATCCCAGCTCTGGGGGACGTTCTTCTTGTCCTTCTTCTTCGGAGGCAAGGGCCGCGTGACGAGATAGCACCGCGATGCATCGGCCACCCTCTCGGGCACGGATATCTCCTCCGGCCGGAAGATACCGAACATGACGGCGGGGATCTTGCGAACTGCGCCGGGGAACGGGGGCGGGATGCGGTCCTGCTCGCATAGGTCCTTATCACTAGGGCTGTAAAGGTACTGTTGGAAGTACTTGTCGAGGGTGATCTCGTGAGCTGCAACTATGCTGGTAATATCCTGGAGGATCTCGAGCTTGTCGAGCGGAAAGCTGGGAGCGGAGGCGCCGGCACTGAGCCACCCCGGTGGAGGTACCGGTGCCGTCAGGCTTGTCTCGATGTCGGCCATGAGCCAATTTGCCAGGTGCCCGAAGACCGGCTCCCAAGTGCGGTGGTCGGCCGCCTCAATATCGTACGCGGGAAAGCGGCGCAGGTAGTCGACATCGTCGTCGGTGAACTGGCCAGGTGAGCCGCACCTGTCCCAAGACAGGTCGTTCATGCGCCGCAGGAACCCCAGCGGTCCTTCTGCTGCAGCGAGGAAGAACGGTTCGAGGTATGCTCGGGCCAGAGCAGCGCCGCATGTCAGCACCCTATACATGGCCTGGTGGAATCGGTCGCGCATCCTAGTCCGCTCATCCTCCGGAATGTCAGCATCCTCGCCTGGACCCTCAAGCAGGCGGCGGAGTTCCCAGTGTGCGTACATCTGCTCGACGCAGAGTACGAGATGTTAGTGGCTTAGAACATCCTTGAGGTCTTGCAAGTTGGGTTTTTGGATGTGTCCGCTCAATTCGGCGAGCGGGAAGGGGCTGGGAGGGAGCACGTCAGCGTCGAATGCTTCGCGAACCAGCTTTGTTGCTCTGGTCTATCATCTGATCAGTGTGAATGCACGCTGGCCTTCGTCTCCCCGTATGAGCATACCGTTACGAGGGCCTGGTTGAAACCGCGGAAGTCGATCGGCCAGATGATGCTGGTCGAGTTTGAGCGCCAAACGGCGTCGAGATGCTTGCATGTTGCCGAGAGGGCGAGGACGTCGCGAAAGCGGCTGCACTTGATGAAAATGAGAACGAGGACTTCTGGGGCGCCGAATAGAGTGTCCATTGTCGCGATGCGGCCCCGGTCTGGCCGGTCCAGGCAGTGGAGACAACCTGGAAATTGTGGGTGCAAAACACGGGACCTGAGGCAAGAGGGCCAAGATTTTTTGACAGCTTGAGAGAGTGGGGTCGTTCGCCCTGCATGATTTCAGTGGCCAATTCTGGTGCTTCTCGGTAGGCCCTGCTGGTTGGTGGTTGGTGCACACTGCAGCTCAGCATTGACTAGCCTCTTAGCTAACGGCGCTAGAGCAGCACATCACACTTTCGACACTGTACCACCTCATCATAACACAGCAACACAACAGTCCACGTGTTTTATCTAAGGAAAAGTGGTGAAAATTACCCTACCAAGTCTATCATATATATTTTTATAAGAACTTGAAAGCACCTACTCCTCCTCCTCCTTGAGCAGCCGATACGAATCGACATCTGCACTCTTTTCCCCCTCCTTCTCCCACGCTGCTAGCTCCTTCCTCTTCCGCACCACCATGACCGCCAACCACAGCACCTCCGCCACAGCAATTGCCCCCGTGACGGCAAGCCGAAACACCGATGCGCCACGCAGCACCATTCCCGTGAGAACACTCGCATATCCCGCCAGCAAAACCACTCTTCCGAGCGAGATGTGGACGCGGGCCATCCAGGTCCAACGTTTCTGGGGGGCGCGGGCGCTTCCGCGGGCGTGGTGGGCGCGCATAAGCTGCGTGTGATAGTGTGCCATGCCCAAGGAGACCTGCACGCCAATTGCGCTGATGGTCGCCACCCCGACGAGGTGATGGGCGGCGCTCAGCCGGGGCTGCAGCAGCAGACCCAGCACCAAACCGACCAGAATGCAGGCCATGGCTGCCGCCTGCACCATCCAGTGTAGGCGGAAGGCCGAGATGCCGGCGTCGGTGTGGCGCGACGACCCTGAGGAGAAGAGACTGGCGAGCACGCCCGCGGGAAGGAGGAGCAGGAAAGCGAGCGCCATGAAGAAGCCGTGCAGCGCCGTCTTGACGACATGGGCGAAGGCGCGGCGGCTGCTTCTACCCTCTTCCTCCTGGGATAGGAGGCGGGCGAGGCCTTCCTTTGTCTCGGCGGCGCCAACAGTGCTGACGCCCGGCCGGATTGTTTTCGAGCCCGGGTCGCCGGTGGCGATGGTCCGCGCCATGTCGACGAAGAAAAACCCCCGGTCGGCTTCGGAGTGGTAGTCCAGCGTGGCTTGCTGCGAAGTGGTGCCGCCGAGAGACTGCTGCTGCGTGTTCTTGGCCCAGATCCAGGCCTGTGGCTGTCGTCCTGGCGCTGTCGATATCAGCGGGTCCAGGCCCGGGTCGAGTCTACCCGTGTCGCACGCGTAGCAGACGAGCGAGATGTGGGCCACGACGATGTTGTGCCGTGGAGGGTAATGGGACGGAGCCCACTCGGAGCTTAGAACCTGCACGTGGATGCCGGCCATGTTATTGGCTTTGGCATCGTGGTAGTAATAAGGCCGGGGCTCCTCGCGGCCGCTGGCTCGACGGATACTGACGACGGGACCAGAAGGGCTCTTGGGATCGCCGTAGACCACGAAGGTAAGCGCTTGTGCCATGCCCTCGCCGATTCCAATGGCCGACCAGCCGCGCGCATCGCTCTGGGGCCGGTAGACGTCGAGGGTCATGTACACATCGTGAGCGTTTCTGGTGTGGTTTCGGTGCGTGCTAGCCGCCACGCAGAAGTCGTTAGGAGCAGGTGGTATACCCTCTTTCCCGGACTGGAAATTGCAGTACTGGGCTTGCTCGGCTTGTGTGGGACTGATGACGGACAAAAGCCCGGCGAGGGCGACGAGAACATGCAGCTTGGCCATGACCGCCAAAGTACCTCGGTTGTTGATCTCGACACTGTAGCTGCCTCAAGCAAGAAGAAGCTACACTCGACCAAGTTTAAGCGGGGAACTGGTATATACCTAGGTAGGGTAGGTAGGTAGGCATTCCAAGAGGGCAAACTGGGTTCTTTTCCCCCAAATAGGTCGGCGGCGCAGCGGGCACACAAGTCCCGCTGCCCAACAAGAAGCGGCACATGGATGCGGCGTAGCGTTTTCCATGGCACGCTGTGCCACCACCCTTTTTGCCGCCCAGTCTGCCCCTCCAGCTGGTGAATCATTCGAGGCTTTAGCGGCGCTGGTTATTATGCGACAGGCACTTCGTGTGTGGTTGCTACGCTACACTGCGCGGGGGCGGCGTCCGCACAATTCTGACATGACAAGCCTCATATCCTACCTATATCCCTTGAGTGGATACATTCGAGAGCTTGCGTTTTCCCCCTGTGGTTTACCATATCCTAGCGGGATCAGATTTTGCGCAATTCATCATGTACAACACGCAAGGTGGTGAGTTTGAACTTAACAGCCATTTTCCAGACGGGCACTCACTTACACCATTGATGCAAGCAGATTCGAAACCGGAGCTCGAAGACTCGGTGCTCCCCCTCACCGGCCGCCCCATCACTCCCCCACAATACAGCACCAAGTCGCGACGCCCCATCGTCCTAAGCTGCCTCCTCAGCTCAATATTCTGGTGGCTCTTCTTCTCCTACCAGAGCGACATCTGGGAGCAAAAGCCCGCGACCAAGACACTCCACTGCGGCAATTCGACGGCCGAAGCGAGGGCGCGGGGGTGCGTGTTCGACCCGCTGGCCACCTTGTGGGTGCCGAAGCCGTGCTACGATGAGGAAACGAACCTGGCCTACCGCACCTCCGTTGACTGGTACGGCTACAACGACCCCAATGGCACCGAGATGATCAGCGTCGACGAGATGTCGGAGCGCGTCAGCCCGAAATTCTACTATACCACGACCCGCGAGCACGCCGTCCACTGCGCCTACATGTGGCAGAAGCAGCACCTCGGCTACCTGCGCGGCGGCCTGTACCTAGATGATTACAGCGCCAGCTTCGACCATACCCGCCACTGTGCCGAGATGCTGATAAAGACCACGGACCAGGACCCGCGCGAGCTGAGCTTATATACTGCCAAGACTAGGGTCAGCTTTACCTCGTGTGAGGTGGAGGTCGACAAGTAGGAGAGCAGAGGCAAGAGGCAAGAGGTGTATTTCATTGGTTCAATACTAGAGCAAGAGGCGTATTTAATTGGTTCAATATTAGAGCAGAAACTACATGAAAAGAATAGCAAGCATATTAACACAAATCTACGACACATGACTGCTCTGCAACATGCTCAGTGCACACGTATTGGTTATCTCTCTAATCCGTCAGCAGGGGCATCCGAACTGTTCTCTGCAGGCAACACCGAAGGGCGGCCGCCCGAGGTCCATGCGGCGAATGATGCGGCGTAAGTACAAACTGTTTCGAACTCCGATACACGGAATACTCTCGGCTTATTATTCTAGGTGCTTACAACACGAATACCTCCACCCGACTGAGAAGCAGCAGGATTACTTCGTATGTGCGTGCATCTCTAAATGATTCCAGTCAAACTAGGTAGTGTTTTAGAACTAACTCTGAATGCGCTTTACATGTTCCACCCCTTCTCTTTACAACCTCTACTAGTTATGCCCACCCAAAATGTCTGAGTGTGTTTCGAGCGTCAATCGCCACCTCCTCACTGCCTATCCCCTGCTCATAGTTTGCAATGTTCCTGTGCAGCACCCACTTGTGTGCTTGTTCCCAGCTCCGACATGTGTGGAACTGCGTAAAGTCTGGCAGGACACCTCGCTTCGTTGGGGACCACACCAGGTTGATGGGAGTGAGATCCAAGTGGCACTGGATGTACTGTCTTATGACATCGATGCAGTGGTCTTCATCGGGTGTTTTGGTCAGCCCTCTGTTGTTCAACACAAGACGGTTCCCATCCATAGCTAAGGTAGGTGCATACCGAGGTGAACTTCCTCTAGCTGGTTGATACCCTTTGGGTAGTAGTGCTTCGCGTGGACGCCGCGGCGAACTTGGTCCTGTGGGAATCCTATCAGCAAGAGAAAACGGTATTAGGGGTGGAACATACCACGCAGTGAAGTACATGGAAAGTTGATATCTCGATCGAGGCGATATTGGTGCCGGGGAAGAAGTGGAATTTGCCGCCAATCTGCTCAGCTTCACCCCGAGTGATGTTGGTGTCCGAGGCTGTTTTTCCCCCCCCAAAAGATGTCAGCGGTTTGGCACTGGTGGCATCCAAGGCCCGGTTTCCCACGTACGAATTAAGTAGTCCCAGTTTGCATCGATCTCTCGGCTTGGCTTCCCAACAAACTGCGGTGCCCCTTCAGCACTACCAGTTCGCATGATGTCGCCGTGTTCATCTAGATCTAGACCTGCGGTGAAGCGGATGCGCTCTACCGACAATTTTGGGTACGGTGGTCCTGTGTTTGAGAGGGTGTGTGAATTATTGCGTGGAACAGGTAGATAATAGGAGAGTACTATACTGACCGACTTCTGTCTTCCATCCCGCCTCGAAGCTGGACGGTAACCTGGCAATTCCACTGGTATGAGCAGCGAAGAGAGCTATGAGAAGGAACAGGCTGACACCCCCAAAGGTCATGAAAAACAGCTCGAATCTTCTGCGTCTCGACCGCCTGGGGGAGGTCAGGGCGTGGTAGGGAGTGATGAGAGTCTCCTTCTCTTCTTCGTCATCCTCCAATCCCATCCGGCGATGTCCGGAAGGAGAACGGGAGTACAACTTGAAAGATCGGAGCAGGTCCATGGTCCCACTGGAGGAGACGAGAAGCCCGTGTAGTAGGATAGGGGGAGAGAGTGTGATGGGACTCGGATGGATGCAGTGTCCACCTTCTGTGGCCAAGGCAGGTAGGTACCTACCTTCAGTGTAGTAGGGTATTCAATGGTTTTTATGTTACTTTGGTACCGTTTTATCCTCATTTAGGGTTGTTGTTGGGTCATTGACAGGAAAATGTTGCGGCGTAGGGCCCAGCATTGCGGCGTAGGGCCCAGTATTGCGGCGTAGGGCCCAGCATTGCAGCGTAGGGCCCAGCATTGCGGCGTAGAGTTACACAAGGCTGCGAAGGCCCTTTGCACAAGTGTTTGGCGGCGCAGGAAGAAGACTGTGGGGTAGTTGATGTTTTAGGATTGTTACCTTGGTACCGTCTTCTCTAGGGTTCAGGTTGTTGGGCTTGTAGAAAGAATCATTGCGGCGTGGAGCCAAGCGTTGCGGCGTAGAGCCGCCCATCGCGGCAGTGGCGCCCCAAACACGTGCCGGTCGCTTGCCATGTTGGGGGTCTTGGCAAGGCAAACGCAACCTCAAACGGCGTTGAAAGCTTGTTTTGATTTGCCCTGTGAACAAAGAGAGCCCTGGCCCGCCGCAGCGGGAGCGGGGGGCGGTCAATGCGTGTGCTACCGACAATAAACCCGGAAACTGTCGGGCACAGGCTATCCATGGGGACCAAATGGGAAATCCGGCAATAGAGTAACATCGCAGCGAGGCACATCAAGAGGCACATGGCGCATATGAGAAGCGATGAGGCTGACACGTCAGTATGAACCATCAGGTACTAAGCAGGTGGAGCTGCGGAACAGCTCCGCTTCTCGCCGTCACACAAAATTCATTCAGACATCCCAAGCCGGTCTAGGAAGGTAGCTATCTATTTACGGCTAGGGATCCGGGGGCGGATCCTCCGGCTGTTGCCAAAAGGAGGTCGATGCGGTGAGAAGGCGCCAAGAGAAGAATGCAACCGAAACCGGCGACTGAGAGAACGACATGACCCAATCAACATTGAAGCACAACGCTCAGGGGTAATATGGGGCGTGCTGAAACGATGATATTTTCTTTGTCATACCACACGGTATGACTTCGGGCCTCATGTACTGGAAGTTGCCGAATATGTGTAACGTTCACCAGGGGCCGCAAATGAGAGGCACATTGTGACACCAGGCTGCCAAAGGTACCGACGTAAGGTATTGCACTATAGGATGCCACGTAAATTCTTCACAGAGAGTACCTACCATCCATGAGAGACATGTACCCTAAAACAAGTCCCCGTCAACTTGGTAAGAGGGTACGTATCTTCTCCACCACGGGTGCCTAGGTACCTACCTATCCACGAGAGCCATGCACTCCTCAACAAGTCACCGTCAACCTAAGGTAAGATGGGGCGTAGGTATCTTAATCACATTGGCACCTACCTAAGGTAGGTACCTAGGTATTCGTGAGAGACATGTACAAGTCACATTCAGCCAAGTAGAGCTGTTTCAGAGAAAAGACCTTTGCATTTGCACTGAGACGAGGGAAAACCCGCTATCGGGTAAAAACCTGGTCAAGGCCTAGTGCATACAACTTTGTGAAATCCGCCCAATGTCACCTAGTCCATCCTCATTTCCTCTTGCCAGACCCCAGCCCCCCCTTTTTTTTGTTGCAATTGGTCTGCAGTGTCGACAACCAGATTTTTCCAGCTCAACCAGCTATCTATTCGACGTTGGTGCTCGCATCCTCAGCGCGCTTGTAGTCCTTGGGAAGGAAGGAAACCTTCTTGTAGTCGCGAGCCTCAAGATCAACCTCGCCCTCAGTGCGCTTGTAGTCCTTGGGGAGGAAGGAAACCTTCTTGTAGTCGCGAGCCTCAAGCTCAACCTCGCCCTCAGTGCGCTTGTAGTCCTTGGGAAGGAAGGAAACCTTCTTGTAGTCGCGAGCCTCAAGCTCAACCTCGCCCTCAGTGCGCTTGTAGTCCTTGGGGAGGAAGGAAACCTTCTTGTAGTCGCGAGCCTCGAGGGTTGTGTCCTCCTCCCGCTTGTAGTCCTTGGGAAGGAAAGAAACCTTCTTGTAGTCGCGAGCCTCAAGCTCAACCTCGCCCTCAGTGCGCTTGTAGTCCTTGGGGAGGAAGGAAACCTTCTTGTAGTCGCGAGCCTCAAGCTCAACCTCGCCCTCAGTGCGCTTGTAGTCCTTGGGAAGGAAGGAAACCTTCTTGTAGTCGCGAGCCTCAAGCTCAACCTCGCCCTCAGTGCGCTTGTAGTCCTTGGGGAGGAAGGAAACCTTCTTGTAGTCGCGAGCCTCGAGGGTAGCATCCTCCTCCCGCTTGTAGTCCTTGGGGAGGAAAGAAACCTTCTTGTAGTCGCGCGTCTCAAGCTCGGCTTCGCCCTCAGCCCGCTTGTAGTCCTTTGGCAGGAACGACACCTTCTTGTAGTCGCGGGCTTCGACATGATCATGAGCGGCATGGACACCGCGGCCCTCAAGAACCACAGGAGAGGCCACGGCCAGAGTGGCCATGAGGCTGATGATCAGGTTGGCGTGCATGGTTGCGGTGGCGTGTCTTGACAAGTCGAGGTGGATGAAGATGAGGTGAGGTTTGAATTGAGGCTGAAGGTGGGGTGGTGGATGTTTTGAGGATCAGAGGATGAGGTTCGTCGAGCTGATGAAGGCTGGATGAGTGCTGATGGAAAGATCGAGACTCTGGAGAGAATATTCGAGTGTACTTATATTGACTTGAAAAGGACCTCTTCCGCTCTTCTCCGAATCGTCTATCCTATCTGGTACTTTTCACCAAGAGGTGCCGCTGCGAGGCTGTCTCATGAGCCCTACTACCTACCTAGCTACCTACCTCAGTCGCCGACGGGGTTCAGAGTCTGCGGCACAGCTGCCCGCCGCCCGCTGCCCTCCCGCCGCTGTCGGGGGACAAAAAGTCAAAGTTACGCTCTGCAGGGGCCTTTGTTGGGACTGTGCAGGGTGGGCCGCACTGCGCCGTAGGGCACATACTCTTATGCGATAGCGCGTTCCAACCAACGTTATGCGGACAGGGTGAGGTCTTAGCCGAAGTCCCCAAGGCGTTTTACCATGGGTAGAATGAAAGCATACGCCGCTCAATGGGCCGCCTTTATCCAGAACCTTTCCCTAAATGGTGTAGTAGACTGCTAAATCCGGCCAAGGACTTAGGTGCACCGCCTTGATCATGGGTAGGAAGGAATTCGTACGCCGCCGGACGCATCATAATAAAATCAGAGCCCCTCTGTGGACTGTTTAGTAAAGTGGTATTCAACGGCGAAGTCTACTCTTGGACTGCCCTAGATCCGCCTTGGGGGCGGCAAATTCTCTGTCGAGGCATTTTCCCCCCAGGAAGTCTGAACTCTTTCATGATCTTTCACAGATTATTACCTTTTGAGTACTCTTAGCTTTCACCCAAATTCCACCCACCATGCCTGTCTCAACGTTGCTGTAGCATCATCGCTTGCCTCTCCTCCTTATCCTCCACTCCTCTACCTTTCTTCCATACCACTATCCCCTCTGCTTGTCGCGGTTTATTGAAGACATGTGGGACCTTAAACGTCCAACATATGCTCTCGTTGGACACGACGATGATGCATCAGCCGACATCGAGTCGAAGCTGCAGCCTCATGACTCGGAGTGTGTCGGTCTCACCAGCGGCATAGCTCTCCGCACCAAGCCTCATTTCGTCCGAAATTGGCTGAGGTACACAGTCCTGTCGGCACTACTTCTGTGTTTGGTGGTTCTGGGTGCCGGCATGGCATACACGTCTTCGCGGGAGAGGTATCCGCCTTGTGTCTCTCCAGAAAAACGAATAGAATGGAGGGAGATGAACAGGACAGAGCAGCAAGACTACATTGCGGCAGTCAAGTGCCTCCAATCGTTCCCAGCCAAGCTGTATCCAGTCGGAAGGCTGTCGGATGACTTCCCGTGGGTTCATCGCCACGTTGCCAGAGATAGTAAGCCCCTACTTTAAACACCGTAGAGGGATATTAGCTCACCGAAAGCAAAACAGTTCACAACTCGGCGCTTTTCCTCCCCTACCATCGGTACTTTATTCACTTGTACCACAAGACGCTCCGCGAACATTGCCGATACCACGGAACAATCCCGTAAGTTCTTTTTGAACCTTTTCATTCCAATCATTTTCACATCATTCTGATGATCCTTCTTCCTCCCAGGTACTGGGATTGGAGCCGCGACTGGCAAGACCCGTCCAAGTCCCCCATCTGGGATCCCGTCACCGGCTTCGGCGGCGATGGCGATCCCAACGGGACCGTCACCATCATGTGGGGCTCGTGCATCAAAGAGGGGCCGTTTGTCGATTACGAAGTCCTCTGGAGCGATTTCTACCCTCGCCCGCACTGCCTCTCGCGCGGATTCGGGCGTCAGCCGGGCGCGCCTTGGGACAATGAGTTCTTCAAGCCCCATTCCATGGCGGATCTGATGAGCCGCGACACCTTCTACGACTTCACCGAGACCCTGGAAGGCGGCTCGCACGATGCCGTGCCCAACGGTATAAACGGTGATTTCTACACCTTGGAATCACCCAATGGTAAGTTTCTTCTTGGTATATACACACAACGAGTTGACGCTAATAACGGTTGTTGTGTTTGTTCTAGACCCAGTCTTCTTCCTGCACCATACCAACATTGACCGTCTGTGGTGGACCTGGCAGAGGGCAAAGCCGGGAAGGATGTACGAGTACAACGGCCCCAAGACCTCTTGGATCCTGAATAAAGGGAAGTTGGACGATGTCATGGGGATGATGGGGCTGGGCAAGGACCTTAGGGTCAGGGATGTAATGGACACGGAGAACGGGATGATGTGTTATGGATATTAGAAGTTTATCTACTAGCATACAGTGAGTTGTCTTGGATCATTTTGGCGCTACCGAGGTACATAAAATTCATATACCTTACCTTACATAGTACCTAGAGGGTGCATCTGTTGGTAGTCTGATGATGAAGGAGCCCGTGCTGTGCTGACCGCAACAACAAAACTTGAACGAGCGCCCGGCAGGCATCTACCGAAAACTAGGATTACTACCTTAACTTCCCTCATCATTCTCTTGCCAAGTAGGATGAGTGTCAAGTTCCTCTTGTCAGCTTCGTGCAAGCTCACACAGGTACCAACCACTCCACAACCACATACCCAATCCCCAGAAAAAAAAAATGAAGCTCATCGTCGCTGGCACCTGTCAGAAGCACTGCACTTTTGATGGGGGTTGCAACTGTGTGATTGTATTGCTTGTTCTGCACCACTCTGGCCTACGGCCAGAGTGGTGCTAGTTATAGGAGTCTGTTGTTGCCACTATTGTGGCAATGCAGTGGTAATGTTGACGACTGCGGTGGCGAGGCTGACGCACTCTCAATTCCAGCATCTTCCACCCTGTTCCATCTGACAGCACCACCGGCTTCATCGCCAGCGAGGTGATCCGCCAGAGTCTGCGATTGAAAGAAGTCACGAGCGTGATCGCGCTGGCGCGAAAGCCCGTCTCGCCGCCACAAGGTCTGGCCGAAGATGAGGCGGCCAAGCTCCGCAGCGTCGTCATCAGCGACTACGAGATATACCCCGACGAGGTGCTGCGCGAGTTTGCAAATGCCAACGCTTGCATCTGGTGATTTCATCCCATCCTACATCATCCCCCCCTTTCTACCCAGTTCACCGATCCCCGCCGACAAATCTAGAAGGAAAAGTCTGTGTGTGTGCGCGTGTGTCTGTGTGTGTCTGACATCAAGTGACAACAGGACAGTGGGCATCACCATCTTTAAATCCAACCTCCTCAAATTCGACGATGTTAAGCGCATCTGCCAGACGTGCACGCTGGCCGGGTTCCGGGCCATGGTGCAAGCGGGCCCCGCTAAGCCGTTCCGCTTTGTCTACATCAGCAGCAGCGGGACCGAGCGCGACCAGACGAAGCGTCCGCTCTTGATGACGGAATACCTGTTGATGCGGGTACGAACCCCTCCCCCCTGCCCCGACCCTCTCCGCTGGCGATGGAAGATGCTTACCCTCCCTCGTGATAAGGCGAGACCGAGAACCAGGTCCTCGCACTCGCTGCCTCTTCGCAGCTCGCGGGGTCGGTGCAGGCATGCGTGGCCAAGCCTGCTCTGGTTACTAGCAACGTCAATATTGCGCGCTCTGTCTGGGGCGCCGTGCTGCGCTGGACCAATGTCGGCGCGAGCGTCAGCATCGAGGAGTTGGCTGCCGCCATGGTGAGCGAAGCGGTGCTCAAGCCTGGCGGGTTCGACAGGGATGAGTACAGCAACGATGAGCTAAGGAAGATCGGGAGGGCGGTGCTGGATGGGCAAGCTGCGTCTGCATCGGTATAGCTGACGATGATACTAGTGCTGGACTGGTGCCGGGACCCATTTATTCATCAGTTTGGATAAATACCAGTAACAAGACTCAGACGGAGAGGCCGGTGGGCTTGGATAATAGGTACAATATAAACCAAATACACGAATGCAAGTTTCCTTTTCTGGGTCCCTTCAACCTCAGACGCAACGACCAATAAAACGAAACCCAGCATTAGAACGCGCTTATTTAACTGGTATCACCACCCGAAAACAAAGTAAAACAAAAGATGAAAAAAGGAACGCAATCATGATACAGAGAACGTGATATCTTGGATGAAGGTCGTAACGCCGAGTCCATTAATAACCTCCTACGACGTACGAAAAACATGGACGAAAACAAACCTCTCACTCGTTCGCCACGACAATCTCGTCTTGAGTGATGGTGGGCGAGGCTGGGGTTGGCGCTGGAGCTGTAGCAGGGGATGGGACTGGACCCGGAACTGCCATTGTGCTGTTCCCGCTTCCCATCCTCACCCGTTTCGCAGCAGGGGCGGGCCGGGCGCTGGGCGCTTCGTTGGACGACCTTTTACGACCGGTCTGGTGAGATTTGGGTGGGAGCGGGGTCGACATCGTTTGCACTGGAGAAGCCGCAGGCACAGGGGCTGGGGGAGCTGCCTGCATATGGACTGGCAGAGTTGACGGCGCGTTCCCCAGAGGACTGTTTAAGCCTGGCCCCCTGGCCGGCGTGTTGGACATGAATTGATTTATCTCTAGGGCTGCTTGACTGATCGGAACTAGGGTGACATTGGCGTTCTGATATCCCGCGGGCTACATCGGATTGAGGGTAACACCGGGGGCTTTCCGTGCAGCGACCTGCTAATTCATATAATACATGGCCGGCTGCTGTACTGGTGATCGCTGTTGAGCTGGAACTCCCTGACGAACGAGCATATTTCGCTGCAGAAAATGAAGCTGAGCAGGGCTTAGGTTTCCACCATAACCTGGAGGGCGGAGCTGGTACTTTCCCTGAGGCGCCATGAACTCAGCTCCCTGGTAAGGGTTGGGGCCGTTATGCCCGTACCGCTGTACCATGGTGTCTCCGCGTGGCGGCGGTGCAGGGTTGTGCCTGGAAAATGCGTTCGGCGGGATGAGACTGTGAGGATTGTTGTACCCATCGGTCACAGGGCTTCCGGGATAAGCAAACCTCTGGACGCTCTCGCTGGAGAGTCTGGGGCTTGCGGTAGTTGAAACGAGGTCCATAGGGCGAGGTAGTTCCCCGCTGCGGATGTTCTGACACAGTCCTGGTGCATACTGCGAGATCCCTCCACCGATGCGGCCATTTTCCGATCGCGCACGAACCGTCGAACCCGCCGATTCCGCCGAGGTTGGTCTGTCGGCTGTGGGATGTGATGTGTTGGTCCCGGTGTCGTTCTGCGACACTTCATCGCTCTCTCGACGAACTGACCCCGACGTCGCCCGCCCCCGACTGCCTAGCAGCTGTTGTGATGTCTCGAAGTACTTCAGCGTGTTCATATCCATCACATAGATCTTGCCCTCGAGATCTTCAATGTCTTTCCTCAACTTGTCGATCTCCAGCTCTGCGGTTGCCAGCTTGTTATGCATGTCGCTGATTTGTTTCTTGTACAGTTCACACTGTTCGTTGCTCTCCTCGAGCATTTTGAGCTTGGCATCGCGGATATCATTTTTTTGTTCTTCCAGCGCCGCGACTTGAGCGGTGAGGCTTTGGGAGCGCTCAGTCTCCCCATCGAGCTTGCGCTTCAGCTCCTTCCTCTCTTCAGATATCTTGTTGAGCTTCTCTTCGAGCTCTGCTATGCGCACTTCGTTCTGTCGCGCAAGCTGTGTCTGGTCCCCCAAGGACTTGGCGCTGATGTCCAGCCGCCCTGAAAGATTGGTTTTGTCCCGCTCGAGCTCGGCGATCCTGGTGTCCGCATCCCTGAGAAGAGTGGTTTTCTCTTGAGAGCAGGCTTCGAGATTGCTGCGAGCTTGTGAAAGGTCCTTTTCCAGAACAGAAATTCTCGCGAGGAACTCCTTGCCATACTGAGCAGTCTCCCCGAGCAGCCTGGACTTCTTGTCGAGGTCTTTGGAGACGTTGTCCCTCTCCTTCTCTAACGACATAATGCTGTCTTTCTGACGCTCTGTGAGGATGGATTCTTCCTCTAGATCCTTAACCACTACCTCGAGTATCTGCGCAACCCGAGTCTTCTCCCTTGCCAATGATGCGATCGTGGCTCTTGCCCCCTGTAGTTGCTCCTTCAGACGCGCAATACTATCTTTCTGGCTCTTGCACACGCCCTCTTTCTTCTTAAGCGCACTTGCTGATCTCTCGATGTCATGGGTGACGCGGTTCAGTTCTGCCTCGCGTTTCTCGGCCGCCTCTTTGGCCTGCTGAATCAGCTCAGCATTAGACTTTTCGAGGCAATCGACCTTTTCCTTGAGCTCAGCATTCTCCCTGCCCAGAGGATTGATATTTGCCTTGAGATTGATATTCTCCTGGGTAAGAGCCTTGCCCTTCGACACGAGCTGACGGAGCTCGGTGGCCTCCTCGCTCACCGCTTTATGCTTGTCAAAAAGGCGGGCATGCTCTTACTTAAGAGTTGCCACATCAGACTGCAGACGATTTGCCTTGGCGGCCTCTGGCTCGAGCCTGGTGATCTTAGACTGCAAGCGCTGCGGGGTTCGTGCTCTTGGCTCCTGTTTCCAGATTCTGGACGAGACTCTCTGCTTCGGAAAGCGACTGGGGGTTCATCCTCAGCGAATCTATTGTTGCCCACAGCTCCAACACGGTGGCCTTCTCGGTAGAAAGGGCCTCATAAGCGCTTTTCAGGTCAGCCCGAGCACCCTGTAACTCCTTTTCTCGGTCTTCCGCCTTTTCCCGGGCCTCCACGATCAAATTTTCGAGACGATCTTGTTCATCTTCCCGGGCCATTTGCTCGGCCTCCAGGCTTTTCGCTGGCGCTCCCAGGATGCTCTCTCGCGCTTCCAGACAGGCTTCTTATCCATAAAATTCTCCAAGGCCGCCCCGTAGTCCCGATTGCTGCTCTCCAGCTCTTCGATCTTGCTCGAGCATTCGGCCAGGCGTTCGGCGCCGCCACTTGCTTTCTCGCCGAGGGATCCGATGAGACTGCCTTGCTGGTCGATCTTGGCGTTGAGCTCGCCCATCTCTCTGGCCAGATTCCGGCCCTGGCCAAGAGCCCCTGCCAAGAACGGAGTAGGTAAATAGTGAGACCATAGTGGACCGGAGACTGATGGCAGCCACTTACGTGCCGGTGTTTGAGCTGCTCCTGGAGCGTTGCGAGCCTGCTCACTAGGTCGATGGCCTCCGCTTGTGCCAGGTCAAGGTCTTCGGCTCTCGTAGCGGGCGAGCCATTATGGTGATCGGGGGCAGCACTCGAGGTGACGCGGAGCGGGCGTTGGTTTCTCGGAACGGCGCGTTCGGCCTCCAGCTGAGGCAGCCTCACCTCGGCCACGGACTTGGCCTCAACTGCCGTAACGACCTGGCTTTCTTCATCGCCGGGAACATAAATCGCGTCACCCGAAGAGCTGCCTATTTGCCCGGTGGTCCATCCTGGGTAGGGCTTGGTTTTGTTGGACAGCACCAAATGGTTGTCCAGTGCGGGGCGTCACTGTGCTGTGGTACCGCTGCATGGCTGTTGATGGCGAGGCCTGCATCGAAGCGGTTCATTTGTACGAGCTGGTGTAGAACTAGTTGTAGGCTCGGGAGCGAGTGCTGGGAGACTCGGCATGTTCGGACGGACGCCTGCTGTATGCTGCCAATTCGTCAGTAAACCGAAGCGCAACGGAAGGGCGTGAGAGACGGACCGAATGCCGGCTGAGCCTGGCCCTTCTAGGAGGCCTTGTTGCCCTTAAGAGGTTCTCGACGGACCAGTCGCTCTGGTCCGAGTCTGAGTCGGTGTCCTCGCTGCTGGCCATGGTTTCAGCTCTCGAAACTGTGTCTCTTGTGCTGGACGATGGCATCGTGTCGCCATACAAATATGTACAGGGTGCAAATGCGGCGCAGAGCGACCGAGAGATCAGAGAAAAGAAGAGGCAGAACGACTGGGCGGAAGCAGAGCTAGGGTACTTGAGAGAAGTAGGAGAGTTAAGTCAGGGCACCACGGCAACCTGCGTTACACGGCGCGGCGCGGGAGTTGGTTGCCGCGACGAAACAAGACAGAAGAGTGTTGGGCTACGAAGTAGTGGCACCAAAAAGCCATACCTGTGGTTGGGGTGATCTGTCTTGGGCCGTTTGAGGCCGAGGGAAGCCTGGACACAGAAGCAAGGAATGGCAAAGCGGGTCCAGCTCAAGCCATTCCAGTCTTGGGCATGAGATGGTTGGAGAGGGCAGGCAGGTGCAGCATGTGCGGCGCACTAGCGGGTGGAGGACAAAGGGTGTGAGAGCGAGCGTCTGTTGTTTGAGGACCAAGAAGGGAAGGCGCGGTAGGGATGGGTGCGCGACTTGGAGAAATAGGCCACTGCGAGGAAGGTGCGAGGCAAGGAAGCACCGGTGGAGATTTGGGAAAGAATTCGGATGAGGGAGAGGAAACACGCTGAAAGACCTTGAACTGGACCAAGGCCATTTGCCGATTCAACGACGATCTGACCTGACTGCCATCGACCCTTCTCACCAATGAACTCATGATTGGTTGAGATGAAACTCAGCGTCTTTATCGCGTTTACCTCGCAAGGGAGAGATAGGACGAAAGCCAATCACTGACAGATGCTTTGGGATGGTCGGGCATCGTCCACGCACTCTTGCGGTCTGGTTGGCAGGAGCAGGCGAGAGCTGGAATCTGTCTTCTTTTCAGAGCCGGGGAAATCCCAGTCCACAGCCCTTACCCAGCAAAACTCTGGCACAAATGGCAGAAAAATGTTGTGCATTTGTTCCCGTCCTTTACCTTCGGAAACGCGGACTGTCTCTCCGCGTCTTTGCGCCGTTTGCCTCGACCTGCAGCAATCTCCTGCGAGGGCGAGCCAATGGAAATCACCGCTCCATTCCACCTGCTTGCAAACGCGCAGGTTCATCGGCTCATCACATTTTCATTAGTTACTTGTGCGACGTTCTTCGTTTGCTACCTGTCATTTCTCTCTCCGTTCATTGCTCCCAGCTTCCCAACCAGGGAAGATTTGTACCTCAACAGACTGGAAGCCGACAACGGAGGAACCGACCAGCCCAACCGAGCAACCTGGTTATTAATCCTTTTGGCTGGAGCACCAGTGGCACCAAGTGAGTGAGAATACAGGGACGTACTGACAGGTTTCAAAGGATGTCAACCTTCGAGACGCCGCCGATTCCCGTTGGCTGGGAGAGGCCGGGAGAGCTTGCCGGGCTCCGCCAGCTGGAGCGGGCGACACCACTCTCAGCTGCCGGACGCAGCTATCCGCCGCGCAACGCTGCCGCTGTCACGGTTTGAGACTTGCGGTGTAGAAAGTGTTGCTCGCAGCCGTTATCCTGGCTGTTGACTGGACCTGATCCTGGGGAAGCGAACCAAGCGAACCACAACACGGTCAGGGGAAGAGAGTTAAGGTCAATCAAGAGGAAGAATGAGAACTGACGGGTCGGAAAACCGCACGAGAGGGCGCGTGGGCTGCGGCGCACCGCGGTTCTAATCTCACCGTGCCGTTGCGGATAACTAACTTGTGCAGTATACGTGTGTCACATTTGGAGAGTTATGCTCCAGCGCCAGTTTAGGAAACTCTGGTGACGAGATCGACCCGGGTCACGTCCTATGTCACAGGCTCATACCATCAAAATCGCAAATAATGACTGAGTTTCGGTTGCCTACTACGGGGGTTCTGTGTAAGGTTATTCTGTCTTTCCCGAGTTTGTCCGGCTAATGATTGTACCTAAGGTGAAAAGATATTTAACGATTCTCATCCCGCGTCAAACAAATGATCACCATAGAACGGCGCAAATGTCGAACCTCTCCCACGCACCAGCGCAGAGCTGTGTTCCCAAGTATCGAGGATGCCGATCGAGCGCAGTGAGGAGCTCCCTGCAGGCGCTCCACCGGAGTTTCGGCCGGAGGCACACCTCGGAGCGAGAAGAACGAGAAAAGTCAAGATTCATCAAAATAAGCGCAGTCACCATAGTCCTTTAGCTGCTGGACGATAACGACAGCGAGGGGCCCCCCAGCTGCGCCACCCCTTGGTCGCGGCAGGGTTGGTCTGGAAGCTGGGATGGCGGGGGACAATGATGGAGCCGAGCGTTGAGGTGGTGCTTGTTTCTGGGTCGAGAGAGATGGAAACCGTCTTGTCCACAGTCCTGACGATGCGCTCCGTCTCGGGCTCAGCAGGGTCATCGGCCGCTTCAACAGTCACGTCGACGCACTCGGCACCCGCTGCTGGGTCACCGGATGCCAGCTTCCCGACGATGCCGAATAGCGGGACGGCGCGACCGCACCGCGCAGCTGCTTCGTCGAGGATGTCGCACTGCACCATGTACAGCGAGTTGTACTTGGGGATGGCGATTCTGGGGGGAGGTCAACAGCTGTGGGTGTTGATGGGCAGGGATCAGAACAAAAGAGTGGTGCTGCTCACTGGGCAAAGAAGTTGACGATGCTGACGATCAGATATGGCACCACCGTCAGACCAAAGGCGGAGAAGCCGTAGCGGTCGAGCTGGTCGCCGCGGGTGCGGTATAGGGTGATGCCGGCTGAGATGGTCTGGACGACGGCAGCAATGGGCTGCACGAAGGTGTGGGTGGCGCCGAGCTGGATTTCGGCTTTCCCATTCTCCCCTGCGACCTCCGAGTCGTCCAGCCGGGACACGACGGCCCGGCCAGGCAGCTCTGCCCACTCGTAACCTGGCGGCAGGAGGAAACCGCCAAAGATCTTGGAGTCTGGAGAAAGCACCGACGAGAACTGGTGGATGCTCGACTTGAAGAAGACGTTCTCCTTCTCCGCCTCCTCGTCGGTGGCGACGCGGCAGCGGTACCGGCTGGTGGTGGTAGCCACGGTTTCCTTCCCGGCATCGTCCTTTCCCTCGTTATTATTTGGGAGATATCACCCCCTTCGGCCTTTCCCGGCTCCTCGGGCGCGGGCGAGTCTTCGACCATCTTAACCCCCTGGTAGGCAGCGTCGGCGGTGTGCGGGACCCAGTCCTCGGTGCGCCTGGCTGTGATTAGAGCACCAGCGCGCTGGGCCTTCTCCATGTTGTCCGGGGGAAATGCGAGGAAGGGCAATCGGCGAGTCAGACCGAGGCTCCAGCGCGAGATGGCTGTGCCGCCGTATTCGATGCCGTAGCTGGGCCGCAGGAGGCTGCCAAAGACAGTGCCCGCTGCCGTGTAGTCAGAGGCGCCCATGGGCACCCGCACGCTCGCTGCGTGGGCCACATAGTTGACCAGAAAGAAGACGATAATGTCCATTACCTTGGCCGGGAAGCACACCAGATTCTGGCGGCCGTGGTCTGACACCCCGGGGCCAGACACGGTCACCGTCTCAGGCACGGGGCTGGACCCGACCAGAGACACAATCGAAGCGAGGATGGCTAAGATCATGATGCCTTCAGTTGGAATGCGAAGTTGGAGACGGCAAAACCCCCAAGGCTCCCTGCACACACACGTCGATGCAGAAAATATGCTGATAACCGCCGAAAGCGTACATACAATCCCGTGACTAATATTGGGAGCTCGCAGATGCCATTGGCTGGAAGCAGATCAGCAAATGCGGTTTCTGCCTAATCGAAAAGCTGTTGGCTGCATGTTGTGCCACGGTGGGTATACACAGCTGTGTAAAGTCCCAATCGAAACAAGAAATGTCTTGGCTCTTTCTAGATCTACCCTATCTTTTTTTTCTTCTTGTTTTTTTCTTTTTTTCTTTCTTTTTTTGCCCCCGCGGGGAGCTCCCTACTGCACTCGATCTGTTTTTCTCTTATTCACGCCTACCTTTTCTACCGCTTCCCATCCTCCCACACCCCTCCTCTCAGAAGCTCTCTAAACCGCCCCCCCTCTTTGCCCGCAAGGTCCCCCGGCTTCCCGACCTCGACTAGCCTCCCCCCATCCATGACCAGGACTAAATCGCTCCCCATTACCGTATCCAACCTGTGGGCGATGGTGAGGACCGTGTACCCGGCGAATTCCTCCCGCACCACGCTCTGCATGACCTTGTCGGTGGCGGCGTCGACGCTGCTCGTCGCCTCGTCTAGGAGAACAAGCTGTCCCCGCCCGCCTACCCTGCGCATCAGCACGGCCCGCGCCAGCGCGAAAAGCTGCTGCTGGCCGTGCGATAGGGCGAGCGTTCCCATGGTGATATCTAACACATCCTTTTTGCTGTTTTCTTCCTCCCCTTCCTCTTCCTCTCGAGGGAGGGATGAGGCCCGCGCCTGCATGATGCTCCATAGCCCAACCCGCTGCAAGGCTTCAACCATGTCCTTATCTCTATTCACATCCGCATCTCCAACAATTTTGTTATCCTCCCGGGAGACGGGTAGAGGCAGAACAACAGCCAGGCTCTCGCGCACCGTGTCTGTGGCCAGCACCATCGGGTCCTGGGGGACGGCAATGAGGCGAGCGCGGAGCGTTTCGCGGGGGATTCGAAAGATATCAACCCCATCGATGCTCACCGCTCCCTCTTCCTGAGCTCCTGGAACAGGGGGAACGGCTGGCTCGATCAGCCGCAGCAGGCTCAGCACCAGGGAAGTCTTTCCGCTTCCCGTGCGGCCCACGATACCGACCCTCGCGCCCGCGGGGATGGCCACGCTGATGTCGTTGAGGGCAAGCGTTTCGGAGACGTACGCGGCGCTGAATCGCGAGAATACCACGTCCCCGTGGATAGGCCACCCCTCCGGCGGTATATACGTCGTCTCTCCTTCCCCCTCTTCCCAGTTCAGGCTTAGGGTTGGGTTTAGGTTCATGTTCTGAGCGACAGAAAGACGAAACGCACGCAGGCGCGAGATTGCACCCAACGCAGTCTCGAGACGGGTCCAGGCGGAGACGAGGCGGAGAAGGTAAGTATTCGCATTGAGAACGACAGTGAGGGCGATGGCGAGCTGGCCCGGCTGGGTGGATTCCTTGACAGCGGCAGCGAGGCCGATGACGGCGACGGCCAAGGCGGGGACCATGAGATCCAGAACCACGTCGAGCCACTGCTGGATCCCCGCGAGGAGATACTCGGGCCGCAGCGCCGAGTCGACGGCTCCGGCGTTCTGTTTCGCAGATGCGGCGGCCCACCGCGGCCCAAACGCCCGCACCGTCGCGGCCCCGTCGGCTGTCTCGAGGAAGCTGGCGCTGACGAGAGAGCGGGTTTCGAGGTCGAGGAGACGGAGCTGTCGCGATGTGGCGAGGTATAGTTTCTGGATGACGAAAACGAAGGCGGCGGCGACGGGGAGTACCGCGGCGAGAAGAGGCTGCACGGCAGCGAGGAGTACGGCTTGGGTGAGCACGCGGAATAGGGCCTGCAGGGCCTGGAAGAGCGCAAACGGCAGCGAGCGGTCCAGCATGCCCATGTCGGGGCCGAAGCGGCTGAGCGTCGCCGCGGTCGGCGTGGTGGAGAAGTATGTCTGGGGAGCTAAGCGGAGCACCGCGTCGAGGAGCTGCGTGTGCAGGACGGTGCCGGCGCTGGGTGCGATGATCAGGAAGATGGTGCCGACGGCGATGGCGACCGACAAAAAGGTGCCGGTCGTGAGGGCGAAGTAGACACCCGTGTAGAACCACATGCGCTCGCCCCCGCTCTCGGCCAGACGCCGCAGCCACACGGGGATCAGCCCGGCCAGCGCAGAGTATACCAGGAGCGAGAAAGTGAGGAGGAAAAGCCGCCCGGGCCCGACGGCGCGGAAGTAGTAGCTGTACAGCGTGATGTCGCCTGTCTTGCGAGCCATGTCCAGCATCCTCTCTGTTTCCGGGGAGGAGGGACTTTCCTCGTCTTTGGCATCTTCGTCTTCATCTTGGTCGGCTGCGTCGGTTCCGTTCTGTAATTTTTTGCTGCGCTCGCCGGATGGGGGCTCCTTGAGGACGACGGTGCTGATGTATCCCGCCCGAGCGCGCAGATCCTCCCAGCTCCCCTGCTCGGCGACGCTGCCATTTTCGTCGAGAACGATGATGTGGTCGGCTAGGGGGAGGTGTTGGACTGCACTAGGCGTTAGCCACATGCCTTGCACAGGTCAAGTGTTTGTCACGAAAAGAAAAGGGGTACGTACTCGCATGCGTGATGAGCAGAACCGTTGTGCCTAGCTCTCGAAACAGACCCTTTGGTCCGAGGAGGTTATCGACAACGTGTTGTTCCGTTGTCGCATCCAGCGCGGAAAGCACGTCGTCGAGGATGGCCAGGCCGGGGCGGGCGTAGACGGCACGAGCGAGTGCCTTTGCTTCATATTAGCAACCACACCGACATGAAATCATTTGTGTTGGGAAAGGAAAAAAAAAAAACCTCACCACTCGCTGCTTTTGGCCTCCTGACAGGGCAGTGCCGCGACTTCCCACCACTGTTGCGTCTCGAAGGGGCATCTGGTCGAGGTCCTGCTCGAGATCGCACGCGTGCAGCACCCGTCGATACCACACCTCATCCACCCCGCCATTCCCGTCCTCGTCCAGCAACGGACCGCAGATGGCATCTCTGATGGTGCCGTTGGGCAACCACGCCGTCTGGGCGCAATACGCCAATCCTCTCCCTTCTTTGGTGAAATCAGACCGGATCTCGCCCTCATCGGGGGGGACGTCACCCAACAGAGCGCGGGCGAGGGTAGTCTTTCCCGTGCCGACGGCGCCCGAGACTACGACGAGCCGGCCCCTGGGTAGAGACGCCGTGATGTTTTTGAGGACGGGGTCGGCCGTTGGGGCCGGACGGACAGTGGCGCCATCGATTCTCACGGCGATGTCGCTGCTGGCGTAACCAGAATCTAAAGAGAGGCGCTTATCCTCCCGGTCCGGGAGGAGCAGGTATTTCTGGAGGCGGTCAAGGGCGGCCAGCAGGGAGGCGGCTTCGGGAATCACGCCCAGCAGCGTGTTGGCGGGCGTGCACACAATGTCGATGATGGTCAGGGCGGTGAAGACGGTCTCGACGTCGAGAGCCTGCTTGCCACGTATCTGCGCCTGTACTGCGTACACGGTGAGGGTGAAGGCAGGGCTGAAAAGGTGTAGGGCAACGGCTACAACGTATTAGGAGGAAAGATAAAAGGGAGAGAGAAGGGGAAACTTACAGCTCACAAAAAAGGCCACCATCAGACGGTAGAAGCGGACGTAGGCTCCCATCTCTCTATCCCTAGCATCACGGATCTTGGCTTGGATACGGTCGACGGCGCCCATCATCCTGACGGTCTTGACGGCGTCGAGCACGGCTCTGGTCAACGACACACGCTCCTGGGTGGCCTGGGTGAAATCCATCTGACGCTCTGCTACGTTGTCTGTGATTTTCGAGACGGCGCGGGAGACGGCGATCACGACGAGCAGCGGCAGCACGCACACCCATCCGACCTGGCGGGCGAGGAGATACATTCCTACCGCCAGCTCCAGCGTCTTGGACCACAGATCGTGGACCAGCTCGCCCGAGTTGGCCACGTCCTCAGCATCGCTGTTGGCGAGCGTCACGGCTCCGGATCCGTCGGCGTCCGAGTCTCGCATCGTCAGACACTTGCGGTGGAGAAGCCCAACCAGCCCCATGCGGCCAAGGCAGTTGAGCCGCACGAGACGCCGCTGGTACATACCATTGGCTACCTACACCAACAATGAAAGATAGGTTAGGATATCGGTGTCTGGGTAGGGGCAAGGTTTGGAAAATACATACCGCCATGCCAGCGTAGATGACCAGGGCCATGACCAGCAACCGAAATACCTCGGCCCGGTTCTCCAGCGGCGGTAGATCGGCGCCCACAAAAGTGATGGCCCGACTGACGAGCGCCGGCTGGCTGCAGCTCAGGACGACGAATACCAAGCGGGGTGGAACGACGGAGGCGTGTGCCCGCCAGAGACACCGCAGCTGCACTTTCAGCAGAGCATACCTGCCCTCTGGTCTTTCTGTCGCATCAAATTCCTGATATTAGCCAAATCCAATTTTACCCTACCAAGTATACGGAGTATGAGAGGAGAAAAAAAAAAAAAAAAAAGGTAAGTTACCCCGCCTATCCCACTCCTTGAGCATGGCTTCGCGGACCAAGACGACATCCATCGAGGGGCCGAGCGGAGGCATGTCTGCGAGGGAAAATACCGTGCCATAGCCTTTCCTGAGCACGGCATTGACCCACCAGAAGAAGGCAACACCAAAGTACCCCGCCGTGTCTTCAGGCGGGAGGGTTCTCGCCCACGGCTCGCGGAGGATGGACCGCTTAGTCCGGGCTTCGAGCAAATAGAGGCCGAGCCGGGCAGCCGGCGCCGCGACTACGGCCCATGAGCTCCACCGTGATCCGGGCCAGCACAGGTTCCAGGCAACGAGGAGCAGACCGGCCCGCACGGCATCGCTTAGGAGGGCCAGTGCCAGGTACCCTGTCAGCAGGGCCGAGGGGGCCACATTGCGGCCGTGCTCGAGCGGCGAGAGCACGCACACGGCGGCGGCGGCGGCGACGGACAGAACTTGGGCAGCCACAGTATCTGCTCTACGCGTCTGAACTGCGGCTGCAAGACCGGCAACCTGGGTCCCGAACAGGACGAGTGCGGCGACCTAGGATCAAAAAATGCATGTCAGTGGCGTGGGGCTTATTCGTAGTAACAGGGACCCAATAGGAAGGTTGGTCAGGTTAGGTATGTAAGGAAGAGACAGACTGATTTGACGAATCCCCGGCGATTGGGGAGGACGACGAGCTTGGCTCGGCGCAGCTGGGCAATCCTGACCGGTACGGCAAGGACCAGCCACGCTGCTGGGCCAAAGTTGAGCAGCCCCTGCAGCAGCGCTTCGACGCGGTCATCGTCAGACAGACGTCCCCAGGCAGGCAGACCATCCCGGGGTAGGAGGCATAGGGGGGGAAGACGAGACCACAACCACATGACAGCTGAGGTCAGATCCAAAGCCAAACCAAACCAAACCAAAACTAAAATGGGATCAATTGATTTTCCTCTTTCGTCATGGAGGTAAAAAGAAAAAAAAAAAAAAAAAAAGATGTGTGGTGGGTTCCGGGATAGGCAGGCAGGCAGGCAGGCAGGCACCTTAGTTGAGTAACCCGAGCACTGCAGTGTCTTGTCTTGTCGGGCAGGATGGACTGGTAGAAGGTCTGGATTGACTGGATGGATGGGCGCAGGTGGCCGGGAACAGCAAAAAGTCTGTCTGTCTGGAGCGGGTATTTCTCTGGGCAAACACGCCTTGCTGTGCCGCAGCTCGGCTCACCTCGTCTGCCTTGATGCAAGAATGCAAGCATGCCTCTTTACCCGGTACCTTAGCTTAAATTGATGGTGATGAAACAAGACCTGCCGCGGGACCCCATGCACCCACGGTCACCCCCGCGCCTCAAGCCGTCACTGTCAATCCTTCGTCTGTTGGGTAATACTGTAAGCAAAAGTGTGGTAACACAGCCGTCTGTCGGGTGACACAGAACCGACTTGCAGCAAACCATCAAACCATGCACTTTCGGCGGTTACCTTCTATTATTCATTCTATTTTTGTTCTTGTACCTAACCTAGCCTTCCTATCTAGATCATGCATTTAAAAATCCCGTCCCAACGAAGATACCTTACTGAGCTACGCCTCCCCCTCACCCTCCTCCCCTTTTAGCAATTGGTATGCCTCACTGCTGTGGGCGGGGGTGTCCTTCTGTGCCGCCGCCGCCGCCGCCGCTTGCCAAGGCAACTTGTTGTCGGTCCGAGTGAAGGCCGTTCGCGCCGCTGCGATGGCCAACCAGAGGACCTCGCCTACCACCACTATGGCCACCACGACGAAGTCGAAGACGGGCACGCGGTGGAGAGCCAACCCCGTCAGGACGGCCGCGTAGCCGGCGAGCAGGATGGTCTTGCCGAGAGGGACGTGGAGGCGAGCCATCCAAGTCCGTCTCGGGGACCGGACGTATTGCACGTGGTGCCAAACTCCCAAGACGGCCTGTAAGCCGACCGCGCCGACGGTAGCTAGCCCGAGGCGCTGGTGGGTAGTCCCCAGGGACGGACGCATCACGAAGCCCAGCACGGCACCGACGCCGACACAAACCATCCCAGCAACTTGTAAAATCCAGTGGTGGCGAAACGCCCCGACGTGTCGCGACGCCATGGCCGCTGCTCCCGCCGGGAAGAGGAGAAGGAAAGCAACGGCCATGGCGAAGCCGTGCATCGCGGCCATGACCATTGTCTTGTTGGCAGAACCATCACCATCGAGCTGTCCCTCGGCGTGGCTGAAGCGGGAAGCGGCGATGGCGGCAACGCCGGGCTGGATATCCGGCGTCACTGGAACTGCAGTGTCGGTGACGGTCCTCGCCATCTCGACGAAGAAATACCCCCAGTCCGTGTTACTCGTGTCGCCATGGCCGTCGAGACTGGCATGGGTTGAGTACATGTCGCCGTTGTCAGGCAGCAGGTCTTGGGCCTTGTTCTTGGCCCAGATCCACGGCTGCGCGGGCGCGCCGGGGTTAAGCGTGACGAGGGCGCCGAAGCCCTGGTGTATTCCCGTGTCGCAGGCGTAGCAGACAAGAGAGACGTGAGCAACAACACCCTCGGCGCTGTACGGGGAGCCGTGCCATCCGGCTTGGAGCACCTGCACCCGGATCTTGCCGTTGTTGCTGTCGTCGTAGGGCTCCGGTTCTGTGTGGCCGGTGGCGCGCCGGACGCTGACTGTGGGCGGTCTGTTCTTTGGGTGGGAAGGGTCGCCGTAGACAAAAAATGTCAAGGCCTGGATCATGCCGGACCCGATGCCGACGGCCGACCACCCGCGCGCCATTTTCCGGGAAGAGCGGTAGATGTGCAACTTCATGTGCACGTCGTGCACCCCCGTGCTGGCGTTGCCAAACGTAGACAGAGCCATGCAGAAGTCGTTGTCCACTGGCGTTTTTAGTCCAGCCGGGAAGTTGCAGTACTGCGCAGTTTCCGCAGCTACTCCCCCTAGGAGGGAGAGAGATGCGAGGGCAACGTGTACTGCTTTCATGATGGCGAGTAACCGACTGGTGTTGTGATACAATTAGAGAAACGACAGAAGAAGACGGGTCTGCATCTGCGCAGATAGATGATGACCGAGAGCGAGAGTGAGACGACGAAGGTTGAGCTCAAAGACGAATGCTCCTTTCGGGCTCTGTTTGCGTGTTTGCTTGCTTGGTCGTCTGCCTCAATGCGTGGTTGGTATATACCACCCCAAAGCCGTCTCCCATTCCCCATTACCTTCCCCATTGCTCTCCCCAGACACACCCTGGCCTGATGGCGGAGCAACACGCAACCTTGCAGCGGCTCAGTGCAGCGGCGTAGCAAGACTAGACTCGGGGCGGAAGCAAACCGCCCCCTTGCCCCAAACACACACACAACTTGCGAAGCGGCGTAGCTGGCTGAGTCTGGTTCTAGCTCTGCAATTTTGTCGTACCGCGCCGTAACGAATCATTGTGACTGTTCTTTCTCTCTAGCCATCCATGCCGTTCATGCGACTCCAGGACATGAATGATTGGCATTCTCTGATGGCGGGGCAGAAACGGCGCAGGGAGCGAGCGGCGTTTGGGTCTCAACTGGTTTTCCCGTAATCCCGCCTTGGGGCGGTGTTGGGCCCAAATCCATGCATGCATTTGCCATGGTTTGCTTATTTTTTCCCCAAAAAGCCGGGGCCTGAGGGCAGAATATCTAACGACAAGGTAAGGTATCCAGCTATCTAACTACTACTACCGAATCCTCGGCGGCACCTGTCTTCTCAGAATCTGGTGTCTGTCTGTCTATCTGGCTGTCTACCTGCGTACAGTCTTCTGTTCCTCTCCCATCTCTCTATCTCTCCCTTCCTTTCTTCCTCTCCTTCCAAACCCGCCAGGCTACCTAATACGTAACTACGAAAAGGTAGTGGGTTAGCCCATCACCACCAAGATGTACGACACAAAAGACGAGCAAGGTCAGTAATAGTATCCCCACACATCATCCACCTACTTACCAACCCACCTTACCTTCGTTACGTACTCTTATCTTCGAAAAACCCCAGGCTAATTGATGATAATGAAAGCAGACTCCAAACTAGAGGAACTCCCCTTAGCCGACCCCGACCTCGACCACGTCTCTCCCAAAAAGAGGACGTCCCACCGGCAACTAGTGCTCGTATGCCTCTTCACCACAATATTCTGGTGGCTATTCTTCACGTTCCAGCACTCTGCGATATGGACACCCAAACCAGCCACACGAAGGCTCACGTGCGGCAGTACCGTCGAAGAAGCTCGTTCGCTAGGATGCGTGTTCGACGTGCTTGCTTTCATGTGGATGCCGGCCGAGTGCTACGACGCCGAGATGGACCTCAAGTACCGACGGTCAGTAAACTGGCACGGGTACGCGAACCCGAACGGGACGCAGCAGCTCTCGCTCGAGGCCATGTCGGAGCGGACGGGAAAGATGACATACTGGACGACGGCGCGCGAGCACGTGGTGCACTGCGGCTACATCTGGCAGAGGCAGCACCGCGGCTACCTGCAGGGCGGTCTGTATCTCGACGGCAACAGCGTCAACTGGCACCACACGCGCCACTGCTCCGAGGTGCTCATGTCCAGCGCTGAAGCCCACCCCAGCAAGTTGGAGTTGTTCACCACCGAGACCAGCGTTGGTTTCTCCGAATGTCTGGTGCCAGCATAAGTCGACACACATTCTGACACCGGGTACCCGAAAGGGGGATTTTGTTCCTGTTCTCGACCTCAAAACTGCAAGTCAGATGGACGGGATATCATCAGAGGGATGTAGATTCAGTCAGTCAGTCAGCTTCACAATCCTAGTACAAATTCACCCCCCCACCCCCCCCCCCCCCCCCCCAAAAAAAAAAACCCCCCCAATCAAGACGTCATGCCGCCAACTGTTGAACTTGTGATTAAACTTGCCAATATGAAATACCTAAGATTGGCTATGCCTCCTGCGCGATCTTGCCCGGGTGGTCTACGGGACCGAGATTGGCCTTGGCCGGCCCACTAACACCAATGCCCTCGCTCGAGAAGCGGCTGCCGTGGACAGGACAGTCGAAGCTCTTCTCGGCCGCGTTCCAGCACACGACGCCCTTGAGGTACAGTCCTGAGCTCTCCCTGATCCTCCCCTGAGCTGGGGTGATTCGGTACACCGCCGCCGCACAGCCTCAGAGGCCCATTTTCAGTCCCCCGGCTGAACTTTCCCATCGATGGAAAGCAGACGACGCGTAATCTGTAAGGATAGCTCCCAGGCGACAATTCCAATCACGACGTACACGCGTACTAGGTATACGTGTGACTCGGGCCGGAAGCCCTATTACCAAAGCTAAGCAACCTATGCCTTGCCAAAAATCCCAAAACAAACCAAAGGTATCCAATTAACGTTAAATCAATTTCAAACCTATATTATTACTATGCTATGCCAGAGAAGGACGCGGTACGGATGGAGCTGTTAACGACAACAGCAACGTTACCTGCCTGTGCTCTTATCTAGTTGACAAGTTATTATCTACCATTAGGGATATATAAGCTGCTTTATTAAATTTTTGATTTCTGCTAGAGAGATGCTAAAGAATTTAGTGGCTTTGGCAAGTAAATTAATTCTAATCTTAATAGGATAGAGTTCCCCAACCTCGTCGAACCTTAAGTGTAAATAGTTCTTCTAGGTACGTACTTTATTCTACCGGCAGAAAATTATGCAGCGTCTAACTCTTTTTCCTCGGTATCCTGTACCGTTTTACCAGCAGAATATAAGACCAAGTTCTTGGCCATAAGCCCACATTTTGTCCCCGCCCCTGTGTTACAACCTGCTCCCAAAGGGGACAGACTGCAAGGCAGTACGCCGCGGGGGTGGACAGTGTAGGAGGAGAGGGCTCCGCAAGGATCGAATCGATTGAGATCACTGTCACTAGCTGGCTGCTCCGCAAAGAGCTTCGTAGAAGATTGAGGACAATGAACAATGCAGTTGCTTGCGTAAGGAACCAGAACAGGTTCCTCACTAGGCTGCCAACGGCCCATCTAAATGCTTGCTGTAGAGCAGTGGCGTGCCATAGACCGGTGGATTGAACCATCGGTCCCTCGGTCCTTATGACCACGTGCGTAGTCACGTGATCCCGGATCACATGACCAGTTGGGTCATAATAAATCATCCGAGTAATCAGAATGCTGGCGGCGCAGTGGTTGGATCGCCCAGTTAACGTTTTCGTTGATAACCCCTCCATTATGGTCCTTATCAACGTGCCTTTGCCAGCTTGTTCTCCCTAGAATCTCGTGAAGCCCACACTTTGGACAAGAGAATGCCTTTTCAAAATAACCTTCCTTTCGTTCGTGAAGGTTGCAGAAATGGGATTTGAGCCCAACAGAAGTACGAATGAGATCCCACCAGAGGAAGCACTGAAACATTCTCTGCTCTGACTTCTCGTGCGCAAGATCTAAGTGCTGCTTCCACTCCGTGATACTGCCGATGTAGTAAACTTTCCCATTGCTATCACCTGCTGATGCGCATTGTAGACATGGAATCGCATGTTTGAACTTGCCTATTGAAGACGTGTCTTGTTCATTCCGGTGACCTTTTGAGAAGTGATAGGCTAGGCCTCTAGAGTTGAAACTTTTGCCCTTACTTTGGGTCGAGCAATTTTGCGGAAAGGGGCATTGATACTTCGCAGGTGTCGTCATATTCTGTTGAAGATGGGGCGTGTATCGTGTACCGTGGACTTTTTCGAGATGGCTCAACCGAGCTGCATAGCCTGCTTCAACATAGCAAGATTCCCCTCCCTTTCGTTGCCGCCGGCATTCCGGGCACTGGTGTGGCTCGTTAAAGAAGTTTTCTCTCACGTGCCTACTATAGTGCCCGGTGAGGCTTCCGCGGCTGTTGACGGAGATATCGCAAATAACACATTTGAAGTCGTCCTTACTGGCAGCCTTAGCCATATCAGTCTCCTCTTTCTCCGCCCTTTTATTACCGCCACCATCGCCTCTAGCACCATCTTCATTTTCGTTCTTTTCCTCCTCTTCCCAGAGATCCAACTTCATCTTCTGCGTGTGATTTAGATATGCAACAAGGAGTTGTATATACCTCCCTGGATTGTCGTCGGTTGAAGCATTCCACTTTCTTCGAAAGTGTAGTGTTATTTGGTTCGCCATTTGCGCATGGCTTCTGCGCGAACGTAACTCCTCTGTGTGATTGGACGCATATTTTTGGCTGCGAGGCGGTTGCTGGCCTTGTTGTCTGGCGCGATTGGCTAGTCCAAAATAAATGCGTCGGTTCTCAGCCAACTTTAGTCTCTTCCAGGCAAGGCGCAGGTATTTGAGTCTCGACTTCAGCATATTGTAGTATTCGTTGTTACCCTCTTCTTGAGCTTGCGTAATGGTTTCGCGCAGCTTCGTGACATCATTACGCCCGTCGAACTCGTCCCAATCGGCCGGAGCGATATGTGAGGGCGCGTTTGAATCTCGCTTCATAGAGATGCTTCGAAGACAGGCAAATAGGGGTTTTTGATCACCGCCGGCACTTTGTTCAAACGCTGCCTGTACAAGGTCTTCTCGGATATGTGTCGTTTGGTAGGATGCCTCAAACACCGCATCTGTGTGTTTTAGAATGTAATTGCAAAGAGCCCTAGAAAAAAGAGCTAAATCATATAGGTGTTAGCTAAAGCGGGAATTTTCAGTCACGATTGGTGCTGGGAAACTTACGGTTGCTGTCTAGTCTTGCTCCAGTCCCAACACGTAATGCGTATAGTCGTGGTTCCTCTCTAAAACCACATAATCGGCAGACTTGGTGCCAGATTCTATTAAACGATCGATAGGAGAGATCGAAAACTAGCTGATCGAGCACTTCCTCCCGCCACTCCAGCGGAATGTAGTCGACATCGCCGAGGAAACTCGGGACAGACCTTACGTAACGGGGACAGTTCTGAGGATGGGTTCGATTATGAGCCGGTCATCCAGACACCTCTCGCGAACGTCTTCGGTACAAAATCGACTAGTTGATATAAGTTACTTTCCCCTTGACTTTCTCATTTTCTGACAAATCACCAAGCTGATTACCTTTCCGATGATGTTGTAGGCCACTACTATTGGAGGGGAGAACGGCGATGCTAATCCCCAGCAAATACAAGGAGCTACGATTGTACCTAACCCATCGATTGCGCTAAGCCCAGGGTCTGAACCGATCGGGCTCATAGAGGGCTGTATCGACCCGAGGCACTTGCTCTCGACTAGCCCCTGTGCTGAATCAAGCCAAACTTCAAACCTGCGGCAACCCTATTTTCTCACGTCAATACGTCCTAATCTATCCCCATCGCCGCAGTTTGAAACACTTGTCCTGGAGTCTACATCAGACTCTGGTCTCGAGGGCGTATCAGGTGTGGCTTCTCCGATGAACGAAGCGGATGATTCGATGTGGAATCTTTGTGTTTGGGACCCAGAAGTGGAAGCGGGGCAGAAGGGGAAGGATAAGGATTCGGGGTGCTAATTGAGTTTTACAAGCGGTGAGCGGAAATACATGTCTTTCGACTGCTTAATTATAATATCTTTGCAAATTTATCTTCCAATGTCGTTGCGATTGCGACGGAGATTCTATTTGAATCTTGTCTTATTGGGGAGACCGCGATATTGGACAATCTCCAGATTCTAGGCTGACACCATATTATACTTGGATTAGGATACTAAGTGCCATTACACTATGTACTAGGATATATCCAGTATCAGTATATTGTGTACCATGTCAATAAAATATAGTATCCTATAGATGTGGCCTAAAGTCTGGTGAGCTAACTTTGTTCGAAAGCCCGAAGACATTGATGGCTCATATTTGGGGCCATGAATGGGCATTGCATCTCTGAAGTGAGGAGACGAAGAATTAGGATTTTCCAACAAGTAGTGGGCGTTGTCATTTTACAGTATTAAAATCACAACAACTCCTCCGCGGTATTTGTAACGCTGGGAATGAAGACGGCTGCACTGGTCAGGCAGGTGGTTGGGAATTAATCAATTTAAACCTGCTTCACTCTCTGGCTTCATCTGACGAAGTGATGGAGGCGATCTTCGGAAGCATGGAGCAAAGTTGCTTGATTAGAACAAAAGAGAGCTGGGAGACCAGCAATCTCTAGAGCTACTTATGCGCACGAAGATGTGACCGCAGGTCACGTGGCTTCATCATGTGACACTTCGCCAGAGAGCCCTTATATACCAATCGTCAGATGCAACTTTTACTCATGCGAGCTAAACTAACGTAGTCAGTTCAGCTGGTGTAGCCCCAGTTCGCCACCGGCAATGCCAGCGCAGCTGAGCCAACCACACCATCTTCAGATACTTCTGTCTAATGGAGCTACAGTAACATATGCCCATCATTCTTTAGTTCCTGGGTGTTACACATATACGCCGAATTTCTCAGAGAAACGTTAACTCCTTATGCTTTGTGGCTGTACATGAAGAGTTTAACCTAGAAAATCCCAGGCCTGCCTAAACGGCAGCGATAGCAGAGATGAAGATGCAAGGGCCGCCTAGTGCCGCCAACGGGCAAGACGCCGGGAGGCAGGTGCAGTAGGCGAAAGAACGCGTAGAGAATAGTAAACCCGATGAGGCCGTTAGGTTGAGGCAATGGCTTTAACAACTCCATCACTTCCCCAATCCCTCTACTTGGCTTAGGTAAACCTCCTTCAGCAGCCTCCGATGGGCCTGCGTTGCCTTCGCCGCAAATTTGCCCAAATTATTACCGAACTCCCCCTTAAACCTCCTATTAAAGACCTCGACACTAAACCAACCCAAAATCCGGTCGCCAGAGCGGCCTCCACTACGGGTACAATAGGAAGATACCCCAATCAAACAGCAACGGCCGATACTCATGACTCCGCCTCCACCTCGGCTTCAGTCCCGTCTTGTAACGCTGCGGCGTTGTGAGTAGGGGCAATCGAAGAGGGATCACAAGGACAAATTGAATAGCAGTGCAAGGTAGGGGTGTGCGGATTGTTCAATTGGAACGTGGCCTTCTCCTCCCCAGAGGTACGGTCACAAGCCCCCTTTATCTACATCCTCTCTTATTTGGATCAATTGCGCCATCGCCGCTAGAATCGCATCAACTGCTCCGGCATTTCTAGCCACACGGCACGGCACGGCTTCCTTTGATCGCACGGCACGGCCGAGAAGGCTGGCCTTGCAGCCTCTGGCGCACTCCTGGCGCGAAGGGTCGGCCCTCGGCCGCCCTGTTACACTTCTCCTCCTTCACCCTCTCTATCGGCGGCTTGAGGGTGAGATTTACCTACTTTTATAAATAAGGAAGACGGGAATGGAGACCTAGGAATGGAGACTTAATGGGAGATATAAACTGGGTTTTATACAACTTTGGGGGGGAGGAAGAGGAGCGAAAAGGAGTTTGGTTGGGGTGGGGGGTCCTAGTTTTGGGCCACCTGTATCCCAAAAACTGGGACCTCGCGAAAAGTTGCCATTCGAACCGTAGAGCACTACCTACTCGTCTAAACCGTGTTTGGCGATTTCTCTGATCACTTCCTGAGCAGTGCCTGAGCAACGCCTGAGCAACGCCTGAACAAGGTGACGAAGGGTGGTGTGGGTGACCGGGGCTGGTGAGGGCAACTTTAGGGTAAAACAACAGAAAGTGTAGCATGTCACTTGCCGGTGTCCAGTCACAAACGTCGCACAAGGCGTGCCATGGACCCACAAAGCTAGACAAAAAACTACGCTAATGATTTTTTGTCGCAGATTGTCAGCAAGCAAAGAGCTCAACTTCGGCACCATCCCGGCATCGGACACACCCCGCGCTACATTGAACTCTCAATCAACAACCAACAACACAACACATCCCAAAACAGAGCATTACCTCTCCGGATACTTGACCCCCAATTGAAGGCTTTTGCAATGGGAGACCCCGCCCCCGTCGTCGCCGCCCCACCTTCCAGCAATGACTTCGAAATCCTCGCGCACGTCGTCTCGTACCACTCGACCCGCTGCTGCGCGTCACCCATCTACGAATTCCTCCTCGGCCCGCCTACTGCCCCGCTCATCCGCTTCACCCACGCCACCAAGGGCCTCTTCCTTGCGCGCCTCGTCCTCTCGGCGCGCCACCTCAACTCGGCCGGCGGCCTGCACGGCTCCGTGTCGGCCACTATCGTTGACTGGGCGGGCGGGCTGGCGATTGCAGCGTGGGACCTGCGCGATACGACGGGAGTGAGTGTTGATATCAACATCACGTACCTGTCGTCGGCGAGGCTGGGGGATGAGGTTGAGATTGAGGGGAGTGTGGGGAGGGTGGGGGGAAATTTGGCGTTTACGGAGGTCAAGATTTGGAAGGTTGAGGGGGGGGAAAGGGGCGGGCTTGTTGCGCAGGGGAGGCATACCAAATTTGTGAAGGCGAAGAAGTGAGGGTGCATCTGGACATTTGTATCTTGTTGTCGGTTCTATATAAATGCTCGCTGTTGATAGCCCCCAATTACAAGGGTAGGCGTATTGAGCACTGCTAAGGCCCCGATGCGGCAGGTAGTGGTCAATAGACAGTGCCCAGTCGGGTGAGGGCTGATGAATAATTTGGCGTGCAGCGGGTTGAGATATTAACCAGACTTAGCAAGGGTGCCATGCCTTCCAGTTTAGGCAATACCACCTTATTCCTCAACGCCATGCCACTCTGCATCCTACACCTGCCTTGCACGGCAATCCAAAGCATTAAGGTAGTAATGAGACTCTAAACCTTCAGAATCCTACGGGCTCAAACACAAAACCAGGAAAGTCAGCACTCACGACGCATGCTGCCATCACTCTTCACCCATTATTGAAGTCCCGAAAGCTTGGCGTGCAATGAAGATGCAATGGTTTATCTCGTTTTGCGTCACGGCAGCAACGGCGGTCACGGCTGTTGAGCCGCCCCGATTCCCTCGCCAGCCCATTGGTAATGGGGACACTTTGTTGACGTACAACTCCACGGTCACTAGCCCAGGCTCATTGCGATCTTCGACAACCTCAATCACATGGGCGGGCTCGACGAGGGACGGCGAATTTACCACTCGCGGCAGTGACGGATCGCTTATCTTTCAGGACGTTGTCAACGGAAACCAAACCACCTTACTCTCAGCCACCAAGGTTCCAGCTAATGTCCGCGAGTATTGGATCTCAGCAGACCGCGCCAAGGTGCTCTGGGCTGTCAACGCCACAAGTCAGTACCGGTACTCGTACTTTGCAGACTTTATCGTTGAGGATGTTGCCTCGGGAAAAATAGAATCACTCGTGCCGGGCTCGACAGGAGATATCCAGTACGCCACATGGAACCCGGTGTCATCCTCAGAGATTGCCTTTGTACGAGGTAACAATCTCTTCATCTGGAGTAATGGCAAAATCAGCCAAATCACCACCGATGGCGGCCCTGACAAGTTCAACGCTGTTCCTGACTGGGTCTACGAGGAAGAAATCTTTGGATCCAACTACGCACTCTGGTATTCGCCTGATGGCGAGTACATTGCGTATCTCAGTTTTGATGAAACCGGTGTTGAGACTTTCACCATTCCTTACTACATGGGCGAAGAAGGCACTGCGACCCCTTATCCTCGGGAACTCAAGTTGCGATACCCCAAAGTTGGGACGAAGAACCCTGTCGTTGCCTTCAATATCCTGAGCGTCTCGGGTTTAACGGCGTCACCTATCCCCATTGACGCATGGTCTATAGACGACCTTATCATTGGCGAGGTTGCATGGGTTACCGAAGCTCACGACAAGGTCATCCTTCGGGCATTCAACCGCGTCCAGGATCAGGAAAAGCTTGTCGTCGTCGATACCAAAACGAAGTCTGCAACCATTACTCGAGAGCGAGACGGCTCTGATGGATGGCTTGACAATAACCTCGCCATCAACTACATAGGCGATATCCAGCTAGGAAATACCACCTCAAAATGGAACAACACTTCTGCACAAAAGTATTACCTGGATCTCTCCGACGAATCGGGTTGGAACCACATCTACCTCTTCTCCGTCGACGGCAGCCAGAAGATCACCTTGACTTCTGGCGAATGGGAAGTCGCCTCAGTCATCTTCATCGACACCACCCGCGGGCTAGTCTACTACACCTCAACCCAACAACACAGCACCGAACGCCACCTCTACTCTGTCTCTTACCTCACCTACGAAGTGACACCCCTCGTAGACCCCACCGTCCCTGCCGTATGGTCCGCCTCCTTCTCCCCTGGCGGCGACTTCTACATCCTGCGCTACGCCGGCCCCGACGTGCCCTACCAAGAACTCTACTCCATTACCTCGCGCACCCCCCTACGCACCATCAACGACAACTCCCGCCTTTACAACCTCCTACAAACCTACAACCTCCCCAACACCACCTACCTCGAACTCGCCCACCCGGCGGGGTACACCCTCAACGCCCAGCTTCGCCTGCCCGTGAATTTCTCCCCGGAAAAGAAATACCAGGTCCTCCTCAACCCCTATGGCGGCCCGGGGTCTCAGCAAGTCACAAAGTCAATGGCGTCCTTTGGCTGGACCGCGTACATCGCGTCGGATCCTGAGCTGGAGTACATCACGCTGACGGTGGATGGCCGCGGCACTGGGTACAAGGGGCGGGCGTTCCGGGCGGCGGTTGCGGGCAATCTGGGGGAGCTGGAGGCGGCCGATCAGATCTGGGCGGCGAAGGAGCTGGCGAAGAACCCGTGGGTGGATGGGGACAAGATTGGGATTTGGGGGTGGAGTTATGGGGGGTATCTTGCGGCCAAGGTAGTGGAGGTGGGGGATCCCATTATCAGTATGGGTGTCGCGACGGCGCCGGTGAGTGACTGGCGGTTTTATGACAGTGTGTATACCGAGAGGTATATGAAGACGCTCGAGGGGAATGGGAAGGGGTATGGCAAGAGCAAGGTGCATGATGCGGAGGGGTTTAGGAAGATTGCTGGGGGTTTCCTAATCCAACATGGCACAGGGGATGATAATGTGCACTTCCAGAACTCGGCGGCGTTATCGGAGTTTCTAATGGGGGAGAAAGTCAGTCCGGAGAAGCTGGAGGTGACCTGGTTCACAGATTCTGACCATGGGATTAGTCATAATAATGCGGGGGTATTTTTGTACAAGCAGCTGTCAAAGAGGTTGCTTGAAGAGAAGAAGAGAGTTGGGAATAGTACCGCGACCCATCAGTGGAGTCGAAAGAGCCTGGGAAGGGGGGTTTGCTAGACGATATTCAGACTGCAGCCCTCAGATAAGACATTATAATCATGATAATATGTACCTAGGAAACGCAGGCCCATACGGATTACCCTGCTGCTGGCGGTCTCGGCCACAATGGCCATCAAGCGAATGCCGTGACACCAAACCAACATCACCATCCCTGCTTCGCTTGCCTAAAGAGCCTCTCACGCTATTCGGGACACTTCCCTTCGATGAGTGACATATAGGAGCTGAGAGGCGTCATAACCTGGTCATATGTCCTCAAACATAGATGACAGTACTTGATCGAAATGAGGAGGCACCCTCTGCTAGGTTACGAAGTTACGAAGACGGAACACATTTAGACTTTTAGCGCTAAGGTAATCGTTTTCTAGCTACACCCAAGCGATCTTGACAGCTGCACTTGGGATGACCGCAGCAATTTTCCAAGCCAATGAACGCATGAGCCACCATCGCCAGTGAGGAAAGTAGATTTTGCCGACAACCGAACGGCTAACAAGGGTATTTAGCACATATTAGCATCAAGGTTAAAGCCTCGTCGGTGTTCTGCAATGTTCTCGAGCTCCGGATAATGTGCCCGTTATTGCGGAGATGAGCCGATTGGTAACATCGTTTCTATCAAGATATTTATAATGAAGTGATATTAACCTATCAGTTGTGAACGAAATGCTGCCGCAACGGCTTCGGAGGACATCCGAAGTTATAAGGCTGATGTATATATACCCTCGCTGCATATATCCTTGAACACCTGCTTCAGCAATTCTCTGACTCTGAATTCTCTTGGTGAGAAGTGTCGAGACCCATCCCGAAGATGAAGTCTCTCTCTCCGGTTCTGGCGCTCATTGCGCCTGCCTACGCTGGCCTTCGTTTCCCATGCTCAACGCTGACGATCCAGCGTCTTGATCCGGTGGTGGAGCCGGGCTCGATGCCGGCGGCGCACGTCCACCACATCGTGGGGGGAAATGCCTTCAACGCCACCATGGAGGGTGATGTTGGCGCGAGGGCTACCTGCACGACGTGCCAGATGGCCGACGATTTCAGCAACTACTGGACAGCCCACTTGTACTTCAAGGATCCCAAGAACGGCACGTATCATCGTGTTCCAGTTCTTCCCGTTCAGCCCCTCCTAGGAGGGTCTCAGGGTGCGGAGGGCGGTCTCACGGTCTACTACACCCAGTTTGACCTGTCTCGGGACAACATCAAGCAACAGCCCGTCAAGTCCTTCCAGCCAGTAAGTCGCCAATCCTTGTTTATAACCAGACCCTGACACTAACATCCACAGGGCTTCCGCATGACGGTCGGCAGCCCAACCGCAACCTCCAAGCCCCGCACGGGTCTCCGCTACCAATGCATCAACGGGAACAACAGGGGTGCCGAGATGTCCGACTTCCCAACCAAGGCCTGCTCGGGTGGCATCTTCACCACGCACCACTTCCCCGCGTGCTGGGATGGCAAGAACCTCGACAGCCCTGACCATCAGTCGCATATGTTCAACACCGTCAACTCGGATGGCTTCCCCAACGCTCCCGCCTGCCCGGCATCCCACCCCGTCCGTATGCCCCAGGTCACCTACGAGACGGTTTGGGATACGAGCAAGTTCAACGCCTTGTGGCCTTCGGGCACGCCAAATCCATATGTCTGGAGCTTTGAGGGGACGAGTGGGTATGGCACGCATGCCGACTACATGTTTGGTTTGTTTTCCCCTTTCCCCCTTTTCGATGATCGCCCGAGACTGACTGGTGTTATGACGAATAGGCTGGAAGGGCGATTCTCTTCAACGCGCTATGGACAAGTCTGAGTGCTTCTACGACGGCTGTGGCGTTCTCAACAAGCAGGCCATGTCTGTTGCCAACAAGTGCACTATCAAGGAGACCATCCATGAGGAGACTGAAGGATGTGAGTGTTGAATACCTAAGATACCTTTCCATTTTGATTGTGCTGAATTGCTGACAAACTACTATAGGGCTTTCCGTACTTCCCGGTGGAGTGAAGCATGATCACAGCGGGTAATTGTCATTCTAAAGTAGATGATGAGAAACTTCATCTAGTCATATAGTGTCGCACTAGAAAGAAGGTAGAAATGGGTGTAGATTGGAAGAAGGGAGCTTTTATAGCTGATAGGAGCCTAGGGGTAGCGGTACTCGCGAGCAGGGGTTCTGCAGTGTCGCATATAGTTCCGTGAATATAGACAGTTGACTTGAAGATACTTTTGCGTCCCACATTCATAATGGGCACTTTGTACAATGACACAACTCGGCTTGCTCCAAACCTCTATGTTACTACAAAAGAAATAGCAATCGCTCAGCAATTACTGTGGTGCAACACTTAACGTGCGTTATAAGCGAGCGACGCATATAAGCGAGCGACGCACGTTTCGACGCGACGCGCCACCCCTACCTCCATGGCCAGCACTTCAAAAGATGCCAGGCTTCTTTTAGCCGCTATCCAAAACAACAATAAACTTAGCAACCGAGAGGCAGCTAGGTTATATGATATCCCAGAAGCAACACTCCGTCACCGCCGCGCCGGCCGGCCTGCACGACGCGATATTCCAGCCAACTCATGCAAACTTTCGGATCTAGAGGAGAGTATGGTTGTTCAGTATATAAGTGAGCTCTGTACGCGTGCATTCCCTCCTCAGCTTCGTTTTGTGGAAGATATGGCCAAGCGATTGCTATATGAACGCGATGCGCCTCTTGTCGGCAAGCTCTGGGCTCACAATTTCGTCAAACGCCAGCCAGAAATCCGGACGCGTTTTACATATAAATACAACTACCAGAGGGCTAAATGTAAAGATCTGGAGATTATTCGCGAGTGGTTTGTACTTATATGTAATACCAAAGCCAAATATGGTATCCTCAGTGAAGATATATTTAACTTTAACGAGACTGGGTTTATGATTGGTTTTATTACTACTAGGATGCTACCAGCCTGGTAATCATAAGTGGGCTATCTTACCATTCATCCTCTTGGCCGGGAAATACCACTGGTATCAAGAATGTGACCTTCCGGATACCTGGTATATCAGAACAACTGATAATGGCTGGACTATCAATAAGAAAGGTCCATATTAGATCCGGCACTTCGATTCCTATATAGCATCTTGTATGAAAGGCAAATACCGGCTTCTAGTTCTCGACGGTCATGAGAGCCACCACTCCGACCAATTCAAGGCCTACTGCCAGGAACATAATATCATTATGCTTTGTATGCCAATCCAACCATTAGATATTAGTTGTTTTGGGTTGTTGAAGAAGGCCTATGGCTACAAGTTGGAATTCCTTTGTGTGTTTAAAGAGGCATTTTTTTTCTCTTTTACCGACAAGAACATCCAAGGAGCCTTTGCCGGAGCCAGCCTTGTACCGCACAATCCAGAAAGAGTGATTTCCAAGATGGATATACGGCTCCGAACTCTAACTCCACCAGTCTCAATCCCAGGCACGGCACTAACTTGGCTATCTCAGACGCTACAACACCCCCAAGAGGCCACCATGCAGTCAGAGCTTATTAAAGGCCGGTTATCTAACCATTAAGGCAGCTCTCCAACACCTATGCTGGCTGCTGTGGACCAATTGGTCAAAGGTATGATGGCTGTAATGTGTGAAGTGGCACTTCTGCGTATGGAGGTCTCTCTACTATGTAAGGCCAATGAGGGGCTTAGTAAGAGACGGAAAGCCAAAAAAAAACCAAAAAAAAACCAAAAAAAAAAAAACCATAAATGGCTTAGAGGGTCTCTTACCATACAAGAGGCATAAGATCTACTGGACCAGAAGGCTGTGGGTGAACAGTTAGCCCAGGAAACACGGCAATTTTGTTAGTGGTGCAGGGGGGTCTCGTACGAACATTCAGTGCTGTGGCATATGCGGCAAGCCTGGCCATAATGCCCGCACGTGTCAGGAGGCTGGAGAATCTGATTCATATATTTCTGGTTCAGTTATTATTATTTCCTAGTGTTGTGGTGGTATAATTGCGGATAGTTGTAGCAAGGTGGTGGAAAGTGCTCGCTTATAATGTACGTTAATCCATCGTATAATTACTGAGGCGTCCCGAGTTTGCGATTGTCGTTCTGTTGGCCGAAAAAGGGTAATGTCGGGGACTTGATAGCTACTCAAAACCCCTCATCTAACCAGTTTCGTTCCCTTTCCGACTCTAGGCAAGACCGGCGGCAAGCTACTACTCGACACTCTATCAAAGCTGACGAAGGGCATTCCAGTTGTAAGGTCCTCATTGACGTAGCATCCATTGTCTCGACATAGACCAGCACCAATGAGACCTTACAGCAAGCCGAAAAGCTCCGAAATGATCTTAAGGCCAACATGGCTTCCAGCAAAGCAGTCTCGCAATTGATCACGGCTCTGGAGAGCCTGGTCGGCAGCTGGGCTTTGCAGGCGACCCTTCGCAAGCTCATTAGGCTGCGGGCGGCTGTGCCGCATCGACCGGGTGGGCCCCCGGGTGGAACTGACCCTGACCAGGCATGCAAGATACTGGGCTAATGAAGCAGATGGTCGATGCTCCGCTGCTGCTGCTTGTGAGCCTGCAGAGTGACGGCGATGACAACGCTGATGACGCCATCAGCAATAGGTACCTGGCCGAGGTGATGCCCAAAGCCGACGTGCTTCAGCTTGGTCAGATGGCTATGTTGTTGATTCGGTGTATGACAAGTATCCAGATTTTGGATCAAGCCCGGTACCGAGGTATGCCCTTCCCGCAGTGTTCCCACCGCCATATTGCCATAGCAAGTGACCACAAAGGCCGATACAGTCATGCAGCAAAAGTCTGGAGACAAATACGGAGAGAAGCCACATGAGAGCATGGTGGCCGCCATCCAAGCCTTCCGAAACGAATGCCAATGGAACTATTTTGGCAATCAAGAGACCTATAACGTCGAGGGAACTCAATACGACAGACCCCCGAGCGGTACATGGACAGATTTCTGGCACTGGTTCTACAAGCGAGCGAACAACGGCAAGTGCATCGACGCAGATTGTTATATCAAATACCCAAATTTGCACAATCACAAATGGTCGGTGGACATATGGAAAAGAAATGGCCCGGCTCTCCAAAATATTGGTATATTCTAGTTACCCATTTGGGGTGAATGAACATAACGCACGTGCCGGGATGTATTACCGTTCAAGCGGCAACTAGATGATCACGACACCGGCTGCATGCGCAATCAGGATCGAAGCATTGTGGGATTGAATTGTTAGACCTCGTCACATTGGTAAGTAGTTATCATATAGCGCGCGTAGGGATGATTATTGGAAAGGCCTGAGCCTTGATTTGAGGTACTGCGCGATACAAATACCAGTGTGTGAGAGTCGCTGGTATCTGGCTATTATGAGTAGGAAGGTTGCTACATGGTATAAACCCCTCAATCACTGAACGTGCGGTGTTTTCCAGACAGCACACGACAATCTCAATAAGGGCGGGCATTCCCAGGCCCAGGCTAATAACACCTGATCTGAGCACCATAATGTTGGCGCGGAGGCATGACCAGGTCCCGACTTTGAGGAAGGATTTGATGCCGCAGCCTTCAGAGCGCTTTCCCCCGGGGGGGGGGACCTCGAAGATCCATCACGTGAATTGAGGCCTAGGTTAGCAGGGTGACGGTGTCGCAAGTTTCGGGGTTCAGCCAGTCGAGTAGCGTTCGGCAATATACCTAGGGGGTGTGGTGATGGCAGTTTTTGTTCGTTTGGAAAGATGGTTTTCAGCACTCAGGGCTCCTCCCTGTCCCATGTAATGAAGGAGTATCCAATAAGTCCTTGACAAGACTCTGAGTGGCATCATCTTGGGGCAGCTCAGTCATGATGAAATGCAAAAGCTTGGCCGCCGACCCCTTCAAAAACCAACACTGTTCCTCAGCCCTTGCGACTAACAGTCCCCAGTGTGCCAATATCACCAGTGCGGCAGGGTTTCCGCGCCACACCATCTGCTTATAACCCACTGATACACTCTGTAACCACCGCTCCACACCCTCCCACACAGCCCAAAGGTCATCTGACACATAGCTGGCAGAACAACATTGGGCGAGGACATCGAGGGCAGAAACTGTGGTGAAAAACTCGGACGCACTGTCTGGCTTGGGTAACGCTTCGGCCATGCGAAATGGGAGAAGGCGTAAGAGTTTCAGTAGCTCCGGGGGCGAGGTACCAGGGACATTTGATGTCACGTCCGATATACTATTGGCCACCAGCTCAAGAGGCTCCGCAGGTCTATTGTTGTCCCCAGCCGCAAAGCGGAGAGCAAGGTCTGCATTTGCGCAACCTTGAATAGCCGTGATGAATGAGTTTGGTGAGAATGGAAGAAATTCTGCTGACGGGGATTCAGATGTCCATTGGTAGCATTGTTGAATGCACACCATTTGTGCGCCCTCCTTTGCTCCATCGATGTCAGCAACTCGTGGGTCGGCTTTCAAAGCGCTCCAGGGAGTAAGGAACTCTTGCTGAAAACGGGCGGATTGCTTTGAATGGGCTTGCTTTGTTGTCTCGTTGTCTGAAAGTACGGCAAGATGACTCGCCGAAATGGCTAGGAGGCCACACATGAGCCACGGTAACTGCAACGCTTTTGCGACTACGTCGGCCTGCCAATGACTGGTAGATGGTCCTTTTCGAACAGTCAGTGTGGCGGCTGCCACAGATGTGAAGTGGTGAAAGTACTGCAGGGTTTGTAAATCCAGGTTGAAGGTGGTGCTTTCTAGAACAGAAGACGCTGGCTCAATTGTCGGTTTAGGGGCCTCCACCTCAAAATACCTCAGCTTTGTCCCCCGGAAGAAGGTCTGCAAACACACGATAGTAGCAAAGTCGTCGCTAGGCGGCTCGCGAAAGCCATGGCCTTCACTCCAATGGCGTCGCATCCGTTTGACGCTGGCCCAGAGACTCCCGCAGCCTGTCGCCGTGCACCGGTAGCCCGACATGACTGGCAGCCTGGGAATCGGGGGAGAGCCCGCGGGTGGGGGCTGCACATCATCTGGCTCAAGGAGTCTGAGCTGTGCAAAAGACGAAAGAAGCCGTTGTCGTTCTCCGCGGTAGATCTTGTGCCGTAGCAAGTGACTTCCCAAGGCGGTTTTTTGGATGGCGTATTTGCAATCGCAACAGATTAATACGCAGTGCTGCGCGTTGTACTCGATGAGGCTGGGGCGTGGAACCTGGGGTGCGATGGGCATGCTGAGCTGTACTGATGTTTTATTCTGATCAACACGCAAGGCAAATAGTGCGCGGACGGGATTATTGAAAAAAAGAGGAGGGGCAACCGTAGCTCCATACTGGAGCAAATGGCTGGCGGGGGGGCGGCGTAGAAAATGGCTTATTTGGGTAAGGTACCGTTACCTGAGTACTACATTTACCACATAAGGTACGCAAGGTAAGGTGGCTTACCAACCACTAAATGTCGAATTACATAAGCTCTTTCAGGACCAGGAGTGCTGAGCGCGTTGCGCGCTCGCGAGAGCGCTAACAAAGGCGCCAAGGCGCCAGCGATTGACTTGGCGAGAGCTGACCACTCTCTCAATTCCAGAAACTTGCAATAACGTTACTATTATTGGTTGATAGATGTGATATTTGACTCTAGGATCGATGATTATGTTTCCGTCTTTGCGGACGAGCTCGCCAATGCGCTGCCGCCAGATTTATATCGGGAGGAGCTGGAAGGCATCTTACATCCTCCCGGACATTCTGGAGGCCTTTGCTGCACGGATCAGCTACCCGGAGCCGGTGAAACTGGAACGACAGGTAAAACACCTCGCGCATCGATACCGGAAGTAGTATTCCTCCTAGTTCTTTTATGGTCGACAGCCTTACTGACAAGCGCTGGAAAAGACGGATTGTTGAACTCGTCCGGAGAAGACTCTCCCAAGAAGAAAGGGGCAATGAGGATGGCGGTGATAAAGATACCGAAGTTCTCGACTCTCCACGAAACAGTGTTGATGAAGCAAGCTTTTCAAGTTGTGATAAGTGGCCGTCTGGCTTGCTACCCACTCCAGTGTAGAGCTAGAAGACGCCGAAGAATCAGATTGCCTCGATGGCCAGGATTGTGCTGATGGAACCGGTCAGCACGCCGAAGACGAAGAGACACTGGATATTGATCAACTGCCTGATCTTGCCCTATGCCATTAGCCGGCTTATCAGTGGCTACCATCATCATTCCAGGTTCAACGCAGCTTGTTTGTCCTAGGGGAGCAGCCTTGCATGAGGACACAGATACGGCAGACCATCGTCGAAAAGCTTCGTCCGCAGAAAATCTTCAGTCGACGTGATCCCGGCCAGGCGAGTATATTCTTCACATGGACTGGGACCCTTTTCAGTTCCATGTGGAACAAGACTACAGCGCGCCGTTGAACGATGTTCTAGAAAAGGCTGTAACCATTACAGGGCATGGCAACGACGTGCAAGTCGCGACTTGTATGGAGTACATGACCCAAACGTGGCCGAAGACGGGAGCCACTTTGTTGAGGTTCTTGCAGAGGTTCTTGCAGTAATTCACCACAGCTAGTTTATTATCGAGTGGTGAGCAGCTCACGAATACTGCAGACACTACCCTTCCTGGTGGGACATTTCTTGCTTACTTGCAGAACATGCCAGTGAAAGCCCCAAGTCACTACCTCGCAGCCACTGCCGCCGACCTCCAAGCCATCCTCCACAGGAGAGGCAGCATGCGCAGCAAGCTCTGGCGTCTTGTGGACAACATCCACTGGTACCCTGACCTCATGTGCGACATATGTTTAGCGTCCGGAAAAAAGGGGCATGATCGTGCGCAAGTCCTCCTACCCGCCACTTTTTTTCCGCGCATCTTCGGCCGAGGGAGTCCGAGGAAACTACCGGCCCACGGAGCGGTCATCTTTGGACACAGTGCCAAGTTTTCGTTGATCTGGGGGTTCCGGGTACTACCTATATGGCGTAATACACCAACTTTCCTTGCTCTTTATCCTCAATCTTCCCTATTTCCCTACTGTACCTAAGGTACCTACCTAGGTACATGGGCACTCACTAGTCGTGCACCTGGTCTTCTAGCTGTTTCATAGGGTTAGGGTTGCTGTCATCTTTTTCTAGGGTCCTTAGTGTGCCCGACAAGCCTTTCCGCCAACAGCCCACGCGATCGGCCCGGCCGTCAATTAACCAGCCTCGGCTGCTGGCAGACGGTCTAGGCCCTGTTTAACTACTTTGGAGAGCAATATTCGGGGCGAGCTAGACTTTTTTAGGATCAATAGGGGCTTGACTTGGGAACGACACAATGTAGCCGAGAACGGCACAAGGGATTTGAGAACCGCATGAGGGGTTCTGTGCTGACATTTTGAGCAGAGGTAACCGTCACCCCCCTTGTTGGTCAGCTTTGTCATTGAATCGGATCTAGCAAACAGGGTGAACTACATGGCCAGGAGTCGTCTTCGTGAAGGAAGAGTTGAATATAAACCATGGATCAACAGCTTGACTTGTTGGATTCTCCAGCCCATCAGTCCTCTTACAATCGGTTTCGCCATCCGGATAACAATCTAGAACCACACGGTTATCTTGCAGCTTTCTTGCCGTTACCAAACCCACCATGTCTCTTCCTGCCAACCAGGCGGCTTGGCTTCACAAAGCCGATACCCAGCTTCAAGTCGGGGACGCGCCGTTGCCAACCGCCGGCCCCAACGAAATCGTGATTCGCAACGCCGCCATTGCCATCAACCCCGTGGACTGTCACATGCAGAAAGTTGGCGTCTTTATCCAGCAATGGCCCGCCATCTTTGGCTGTGATGTGGCCGGCATAGTCCATGAAGTTGGGTCCAGCGTCACCCGTTTCAATGTCGGAGACCGCGTTATCGGGTAAGCCACACCGTGACCTGTTCCTCGCAACACACCTCCCCATCAAGCTCACACTAACACTCTCCATTACAGCCACACAATCAACCTGATCAGCGGCCGACCCAAGGACGGAGCCTTCGCCCTCTTCACCACCGTCCCAGCCGACAAGGCCGCCATCCTCCCTGCCACCATCACCTTCACCGACGGCGTCGTGGTGCCCTTTGCCCTGGAAGCAGCCATCTGCGCCCTCTCGGCCACGGAACCCGGCACCGCTCTGCCTGGCGTGTCGACGCCCGCTCTTGGCCTTCCGTATCCCTCTCTCGACCCGGTGCCGAGCGGCAAGGTGATCGTTGTGAACGGCGCGTCATCGTCTGTCGGGTCCATGGTGACGCAGCTTGCGACGGCGGCTGGAGTCAAGGTCATTGCTGTGACCAGTGCACAAAATGCTGGTCTGGCCTGCACCTGTGGTGCAGCTGAAGCTTTCGACTATCGCGACTCGTCCTTCGTGGAGAAGGTCGTCGAAGCCGTGGAGAATTCCAAGCTTCAGTTTGTCGGCATTATCGATTCTGTTTCGACTGCCGATACTTATCCCAATGATCTCTTGATCCTCGAGAAGCTTGGCGGAGGTCATCTCTCTTGCACCCATCCTCCTCCGGCAGAGGTGCCCGAGAATGTCAAGACCGGGATGATCTTTGCCGTCAACGATGTGGCGACGCCTGTTTGGACTGATTATGTCACCAAGGCGCTGCAAGCAGGGAAGCTCAAGTGTCTTCCGGCACCGACGGTTATTGGCAAGGGCTTGGAATTCATCCATGGAGCTCTGGAGAAGTGTGAGGCTGGTGTCAGTGCTACGAAGCTTGTTGTTGAAGTTTAGGTCATTCGCTGCCCATCTTGTTTCTCTTTTTTAGACAACTCCAATGTTTGAAAAAGACATACTTATCCAGTCAGTGTATAAAATGGAAGTCATTGAACGTGAAGAGATATTGTCTCATCAGAGGACTTGAACCAAAACCTGGCACATATGCGACTGAACTGCCTTGGAAAATAACTAATTACATCCTGAGCTACATTGATGTTAGGTATCGATGCATTCAAGAAATGATTCATCATCATATATAGCAGTCATCAGTAGGCTTGATGAGGTACTCCCATACTAGTAGCATTCACCTTATAATCTACTATAGTTAACGATATTAACAGTTATGGCTATACTTGTACCGTGCATGTGATTGTCCAGGATGGGTCCCTCGGCAGGCAACCTGGAGAGTGCCGAAAGATTTCGGGGCGTAATCAAGTCGTGGTCAAGTGATGAATCACACTTTTCAGGCACAAACGCAAAAGACTTCAATTCGGATGAAGAAGCGGGCTGAGCAAAGCAAAGAGCATTAACGATTGTGGAGGTTGGCCGATGGAAAGTCACAACGAAGTATGAATTATGAGGTTGATGTGTAATGTAGCGGACAACGAGCCAGGTAAAACGCGTCTGGCAGACTCAATAACATTCAATTCTTGGAGATCAGTCCTTGGAGGTCAGTACTAGCATCGCCACTTTGGTGCGGTCGCTAAAATCCCTCCGAAAGTAACTTGATAACGCCTTGCTTGCACTCCTGTCAAGTTGAAGGTAAAGAAAGCATGGCCCGTAAGATCAACCAAATCGCAATTTTACCGTCAATTTTCATGACGTGGAGATGTGTGATTCCCAAATCCGCCAGGCTCTGGCCCAAACAAGGTCTTTGGAAAGACGCTGCGAGCCTCATGTCGAGAAGTAACATACCTCAACAATTCTATCTTTTTTTGCATTCCGCGTTTAAAGGTACCCAGCTGTCACGTTCTTAGAGTCTTAATATTATTCAAGTAGGAGAGTGTAGAGAAGATAGTACTTAATAGTGGGTAATTCCATTCGGCTGAGGAAAAGGGCATGTTCAAAAATTCAACCTTGTAGGATCAACTTGCCTACAGGAGCCCGTGCTGTACATCAGATCCTCTGGCAATAATACGAGCCTAGGTCCTAATTCAGCCCGGATACAACAGGCCGCAAGCGAGGAAGCCGGAAGGATGGACCGCTACGACATTAACCGGTCGTACCCTCAATGGTACACTGGTCGTGCCATACAGCGGGGTTTAGTATTATCCTATTTTGATTTTATAAACTAATATAACCCGAGCAATTTCACCTTCAAGTCCTTGATACCTTGCAAGTTATCTATCTTCTTAGGATATGTCTATCAGGAGTAATTTGGTCCAATGCGTCCCTTACTGACTTCCCTCCTAATCCTAGGAACCATCGCCGGTTTTGGCGCAGCCCAAAACTGCCCCATCCTTGGCCCTGCATATCCTGCTCCTAATAATGTCAGCTCCTCGGCCTTCGCCTCGGCAAAGGCTGCGTTTGATGAGGCCCTCACTCGCGCTCACTCCCATGGTAGAATTCCCAGCAACACGACCTTCTACTCGATCCAAGTCTACTCGCCAGCCTCTAGGAATCTGATTCATTCGGTCTACTACACGGCAACGAACAAGACTGTGTCTCGCAAACCTGTGACCGTTGGTCCGGACACCATCTTCCGAATTTTTAGCCTTTCAAAACTCCTAACAGTATACACTATCCTTACCAAATTGGGTGATAAGTATTGGAACGAACCAGTCTCAAAATACGTGCCTGAGCTCGCGGCCGCGCAGAATCGACGGCAGAATGCGATTGATGACGTGGATTGGGACGAGGTTACGCTGGGAAGTTTGTCCAGCCTGATGAGTGGAATCGCCAGAGATTGTATGTAACATTAAGGCGCTGCCCCTATTCACTGCCATACTAATTGTCAGGATGATTAGACGCAATCGACGATTTGACTGCGACAGGAGTGACAGCGGTTCCCGGGCTTCAACACTTGGACCAGTCCCAGATTGTGAAATGTGGCGTGAGCGGTCTGAAGTCGTGCACAAGGCAAGAAGCAATGAGACTCCTGCTCTCCGAGTCAAGTTTTCCGTTTACTTCAACCTACAACACGCCTAATTACTCCAACATGGCGTTCCAGATTCTGGCGTACGCCGTTGAGAACATTACGGGACAGCCATTCGCCGAGTTGGTTCGCACTCAACTGGTTGAACCCCTGAATCTGACCCGCACATTTCTAACCAATCCCGAACAACACACCAAACTCTCAGACGCCGTGATAACCGAAGGCTGGGACTGGGATCTCGGCGATGAATCTCCGTAAATACCTCCCCCCTCCCCCCACATTGATCCACCCACTAACACCAAACCCCAGCACTGGCGGCTACTACTCCACCATCTCCGACCTCACCACCCTCGGCACCTCCATCCTCAACTCGACCCTCCTGCCCGCCAAAGCCACCAGGAAGTGGCTCAAACCCCTCACCCACACCGGCAGCCTTCTCACCTCGATCGGCCGGCCGTGGGAGATCCTCCGCCGTGCGATCCCGTTCCCCTCCCGTCCCCGCATCGCCGATGTGTACACCAAGCAGGGCGGCAGCGACACCTACGTCAGCTTCCTCGCGCTTTCGCCAGACCATAATATCGGGATTTCGATTCTCACCGCCAGCGCGGGTAAGTCAGATGCGTTTGATGTGATCAAGAAGCTGAGCTTGGATATTTGGATCCCGGCTGCCGAGCAGGCTGCAAGGGACCAGGCCGGGGGGGATTTTGTGGGTAGGTACACCCTGGGTGGTGGTGGCAACGCGTCGGCATCGGCTGAGATACAGCTGCTGCCGGGCCAGCCGGGGCTGTATGTCCATTCGCTGGTGAGTGAGGGGGTGGATTTTTTCGGGTTGATCCAGTCGCTGCTGGGAAGGGAAGGGGAGTTGAAGGCGTGGTTGTATCCCATTGGGTTGGTCAGTGAGAAGGGGGGGAAGAAGAAGGTTGCGTTCCGGGCCGTGTTTGGGGTTTTGGGAGTTGAGGCCGAGGAGGACTGTGCCACCTGGGCCCAAGTGGATAGCGGGAGGTTTGGGGGGCATCCGAAGGATTTGTTTATCTTTGAGGTTGATGAGGGGGGGAGGGCGACAGGGTTGGAGGTGCCTATTTTGGGGAAGGTGCTTGGGAAGGTGGGGCAATAATGACCCCAAGTTGTCTTCTCAAAGTAAGGTACCTTCTAAGTTTCTACCTGTGTTTAACCCTGAAATTCTTCAGCGAATTGCAAAGATACCAAGGATGGTTCCATTTAGCTTGTTATGCGAGACGCCTTTCGTCTGCCCTCCATTACCAAGGTACCAGGTTCTCTTCGGCAGGCTAAGTCCTCTTCGGGAGGCATCCGACAACGTTGATTACACACAACTTGCACTCGAGCCCATCCCACGTCATGCCGTCCGGACTGTCGGCGCAGAATGATTCTATCCAAAATGCCACTGCGATTGCTCCACCGGGAATCCATAGCAAAGTGAAAGGTATAGCAACCACAGCAGATTCGTAGCCTGACCCCATTACCCATGCGTTGAGACAAAAGGGGCCCCACACTATGAGCTTCAATGCCAGTACCTGGAGCAGCGTGGAGCTCAAAATGTATAACAAAACTTTGAGTAAAAATGGCCCAATGTATGCGTAGAGGAGGAAGAGGGCCAAGCCGATAACCGCCAGGGCCAAGCCGACAGTCGCGAGTAACAAGACCAGCGCGCCCAGTCCTTGCAACAGCTGCCAGAGGCCGCTCGCGAGCCATCTGATGCGGAACGAGATGGCGTCCATGACGCCGAGGTCGGGAATGCGGACGGTGAAGGATGGCAGCTCCCACGGCTCCGGGTCGACGATGCTTCCCAGCAGGTCGGCCGACGAAGTGCTGCTTTGCCACTCAAACGAAAACCAGGCCTCGTCGAAGATTGGAAAGCGCGCTGCGAAATCACTTTGGAGAGTGTTGCCACCATCCGTCCTGACCGCTCTCCGAAGGAGCGACGTGAGGGAGATGAAACTCCTAGGTCCGTTGGGGCCGAGGTCGCCAATTTTGATCTCGCCGCGCTGGGAAAGGGAGCCGGGGGGTTGAGGCTTGGTCAGCGTAAAGGACCGGGTGAATTTGTCCTCATACACGACCAATTTCTCGTCGTGTTTCCCATCGGGCGCGCGACGCACGATGAGCTCTAGACCTTTCTTGTTGTCCACACCGTGCGCTTTCCACCCGGCCGGAAGCTGGGCCGCGAGGAGTCCCGTGGTTTCGGTGGGCGCGTCGCGTCCTGGCGCGGCCAAGCCGGCCTCCAACGCCATGTCTTGGGAAAGGGTCGTGGCGATTATCGACTGCAGTGTGCCTGCCCCGGTGATGTAGTATCGGGTGTCAGCGGAGATGGCAATGGTGTCGCTGCTTGTCCCGTTGGTAGCCCGGAGTATGCGGCGTAACTGGGTGATGACGCGCGGGACAATAGCGCCTCGACAGGATTGAATGTACGCCATGAGAATTGTCCCGTGCCCGCTAATTCTCCGCTCCACCGGAGCTCCCGCCTGGATGAGGAGGAGCATTCTCACTAGCCTCTCCGACTCGTCAATGCTGCCGCTTTCAAGCATGCTGCTCCAAACGGCCCATTCGACTGCAAGGCTCTTTGCCTCCGACTTTCCAATCTCGCCCATGGTCAGCCACGCCAGTGTGCTGATATCCACCGCTGGTCTGAGATCCAAGGCGCGCTCCAGCACATTGGTTACCGGCGCGCCTCGGGACCACCACTCGAGCTGCATACGGCTACGATATCGTGCGTAACAGTACAGCTCGAGGGCCGCCTTCCGACCCCACGTTTGCTGCGCAACGAGTCGGAGCATCTCAACGATAACTTCCTTGACGTCATCCTTCCGCTTTTCCGAAGTGAACAGGTTGGGGGACAGTGGCCAATCGTCAGCGTCCCTTGACTCGAGGGATACCATGCTGCTGCTGCTCGGCTGGGGCTGGGCGGGAGCAGATAACTTCATGTCGGCTTTTTGAACGTCACCGTCAACTCCTTGACTAGGAACGTCGCTGTCGGCTGCTTGAACGTCGGCGTCGGCCCCTCGAGCGCCGCCGTTTGCCGACAGTCTACTTTGCCACCACTTGTTGCTGTAGCTTTGTTTTGCCTCCATTGGAACGAGAAAAACGCCAGATTGTGAAGATGGCAATGCAACTGCACGTAGGTGTTCTTGCACATTTTCAGGCGAACTGACCCGTTCCGTCAGTGGCGGGTACCTCCGGAAGTGGCTGCGCTCCGATTCTGTATACAGGGACGTCCAAGGATCCATTTTTCTTGTTTCCGGCTCCCTCATAGTGCCCTTGATGAGCTCCCCTACCCTCCGTCCGAGGTCAGACTCTGACAGGCATTTCAGCTCTGCCTCCAGATCCTTGGGCTCCCATGGGGAGCAATGCTCTCCGTTGTTGAAGAAAGCACTCCAGACGACAAGCCCGTAAACATAAATGTCGCACTTTCTCTTCTGCTCCGGTAAAAGGTCCTCCTTAATCTCGTCTTGAGCCGGTCGCCAATGCGCAGTCCCCGAGTACCTTCGATCTTTGCAGTCGGGCTTCCCGTCCTCGTCCGACGCGTGTCCGAAGTCACAAATCTTGGCCACCCACTGGATGTTGCCCCTCGCAGCCCCCGGGCGAAAAACGAGGATGTTTTCCGGCTTGAGGTCCCCATGGCTGAATTTGTGGTGGTGGATGGCTCCTAGGCCGTGGCCGACATCAATGCACAAGCGGCGGATGGTCTCGGACGGGTCCTTGGTGAAAGCTGATGTCAACGAGCTCCAGACCGACGACGGCGCAGCTCGCGACATGCAGTAGGCGGCCACGCCCAGCTCGACATCTGGGATCTTGCGACGGGGTGCCGCGCCTTTCTCTTGCAGGAACTCGGCGAGGTTCATGTCGGCTTTCTCAAGGACGAGCATGGGCACCTGGAGAGAAGCGCAGCATTTGCTCGCCGGGTTTTCGAGCGTGTCGAGACAAAGCCCCCATCCCCGCAGCTGCACAATGTTGGGGTGGTTCCTGAACAGGCGGGGTGAAAGGGCGCGGACCTCGCATGCTGCATCCCGGAAACGGTTCGAGAGCTGCTCCTCGGTAGTGCCGTTGCCTAGGTTTGTCGACGTGGCCCTTTGATACCGCTTAATGGCAATGACATCGACGGGCCATTGCCCCAGCACCGACTTGCCGGCTCGCTTGTACTTCCTCCGTGCCAGTTCGTCAATGCCGTAAACTGCCCCCTGGCCGCCGGCCCTTCCAAGCGGGTGGCAGAATTCGCTTTCCAGCCGGAAGAGCTGCGGACCCGGGACTCTGTTGAGTTCGAGTATCCTGGCTAGACGGTCGAGCGCTTTGTCGTGAGGCACACCCTTTTCTTGGCGCATGTCCCTGATCGAGACAGCATGGCCTTCGGGCACCACATGCCGTGTTCGTGATTTTTTCGGAAGCCGAGAAGATTGCAGGCGAGCCCATGCTTCGTCGTCGCTCTTGAGATAACTGAAAGGCTGTGCCGATCCTGACATGCTGAAGCAAGGTAAAGTGGGCTAGAAATACTACTAGTATCCGGTATCGATTATTGGAACTTGATGAGCTTCGAGGCCGCTGCCATGAGTTGGCTTCGAGAAAAAGGGCGAGGTCATGACGGGAGCAAATGGAGCCCCTGTTGCAGCCTGCTGCTTGAGCCCGCTGTGCCGCTGCCAGACCAGACCAGACCAGTCACCTTGTCGTTGTGCTGCCACGTAGAATCGGCAGTGTTTGGGCAACAACAGTGGAGATTGCTAAGGTGAAGCAACTGGACGCCTCTCACATCCAAGGCCCAACATGGCCCAATGCGCCGGCATGGGCGCCGCCAAAAAAACGCCAGCCCATGCACAACTCTCCCCCAGCCCTTGTTTGATTCGCTATCCCCCGCCGCTTTCGCGCTACATGCCCACAGCCCCCAGAGACGCACTTTTCACCCCATGCTGCAGCGGCCCAATGGACAAGAGTGCTCGTAGAAAAATATGCACAGGTAGCCGGCGGCCCTCACCCAGTCAGGCTCCCATCAAGGTCAATATCGTACCACCATTCTTGCCCCTCATCTCTCACCTACCTCAAGCAGACATACGACAGCCGGGTGAGTGCGATGGAGGCCACTATTGTTATTGAGCTTCTGCGAGACGCCTTCTCTCTGATAGAATTCGTCCAGGCGACTGCCACTACTATCCGGAACCATGAGGAGGAAAGAAAAGATCTCAATCTCAAATTCCGTGCCCAGACACTACGGCTCCGGCAATTTTCCCGCTTTTTCGGGGGCGCGCATGAAGATGCGGCCGTTATTGTGAGGTTGGAGGATGTTCCCGAAGTATGGCCATTTCATGTCCAGAATGAAAAGGGGAAAAGAGACAAGACAAGGTGCTGATCATGAACAAAGGAAAATCTCAGACTCGTCCGGGACTTTCTCGTGAAACTTCAGCGCATTCTGGTCGAGTACAAGAACGCTGCCTCTAAGGACAGGGAATACCACCAAAACACTCTGCCCGAAGTCGCCGATCAGCCTCCAGTCGACGAGCAACGACCCAGTGCCGCAACCGACGGACAAGACGTCGTGGGCGACCTGGCGCAGAATGCATCACCCAGCAGCGACAGTGAGCAAAAGCTGGACATGAAAGACATGCCAAAACCTCAACAACAACTTGAAGAGCCCAGCAAAGCAGCTAAGTGGAAGATGACGTGGATGCCTGGATGGGATCGCATCAGTCGCCGCCGCGATGCTAAACCAAAGGCCGTCACCGATTCCGCCGGAATCAAGACGGTTGCGAAGGGGGTAGAATGGTTGTTCGAGAAGGACAAGCTGGAAGCCCTCCTCGTCGAGTTCACTTCGTGGAACGATGAGCTCCAGAAAATGATCCCATTCGTCCTCTCGGGTATGAAAAACAACTCAGACAGCTCTCTCTTCAATATGCTGGGTCGGACGAACGATAAAACCGATCTCTTTGCCGTGCACGTCGAATTGCAGCAGCGGTCTCCATCTGGCAACAAGAACAACTCAAAGAGTGTCTGGGTTGAAGGTAATTACCGTCCATACCTTGGCTACATTTTACCCAGGGTAGCTGCAGTAAGGCTAACAGGATTGAACCAGTGCAACCGATGGCCTGGAAGAAAGCCCAGTCCGAGATGAGCGAGCCCCGGGTTGTGGTTGAATACAAGGATGGGCCATCGAGCGACATGGTATACGCACAGCAGCTGGCATGGCTCCTTCAGGCGACCAGGGACCACAAGTTCAATACCTTGCCATTCAAGGGATTCGCGCCCGATCCCTCCAGCGCACGGTACGCCTTTCTATTTGACTATCCAGAGGGATCCACCGAGGACCTACCGATCAGCCTTTATGATGTCATGCGATCCGACGAGCCGCATCTGAGAATGAGCCTCAAGCAGCGGTTCCACGTTGCACGCACCGTGGCGGCGTCCATCGGCACCTTCCACGCCGATAACTGGGTCCACAAGAGCATCCGCAGCCACGCGGTGCAGTTCTTCTTCACTTTGAAGCCCGGCGCCACTATTCCGGTCTGCGATTTCCACAACCCGTACCTGACCGAGTTCGAGTCGTCCCGGCCCGAGTCGGGCCAGTCCCTCTTCGTCACGGCCCCCACCGTCCAAGACATCGACCGGGACGTGTACCTGCACCCGGATCGGTACAGCCCGCCCAAGCCCTTCATCAAGGTCTACGACATCTACTCGCTGGGCGTCGTGCTGCTCGAGATCGGCCTGTGGCAGACGGCCAAGCAGATCTACGAGAAGATCGCCCCCCAAGTTCAACAGCGCGACGGCCCGGGAACTGCCGTCTCGGCGAGGGCCATGCAGCAGGCCTACCTGCAGCTCGCCCGGACAAGGTTGGACCACCGCATGGGAACCGCGTATCGCGAGGCCGTTGAGCACTGTCTCCAGGGGACCATGCAGCAGTATATCGGCAGCGATAGGTTTTCGATGCAGTTCCAGAAGCTTATCTTGGCCAAGGTGGATATTGAGCGACTAACACATGATAATTGAAGGGGAAACCGGATTTCTGGGCGCACATTTACTTCTGCTTGAGGTACGTGTATTTGTAGTGGGAAAATGATGAGGACAATTAGGTTACATAGACCCGTGTAATAGGATTGAGCCAGTTGTAGCAATTGTATCTTGAGGACTGTTGATTTCTATGCTGAAGCCCCAGTAGCCTGTTTGTTCGCGCGTTATATTTGAAAAGGGATGCTGGAGTCTCAAAGAGGCCTCTCTAGCATCAAAAGACGCATGTTCAGAATCTCAAAAGGCCGTCACTAGGTTTAAAAACAAGAGGAAGAAATACCAAAAGTCATTATTGCAAGGTAAAAAGGAGTGATATGTCACTTGTGCCTGCAAGTCGGCTTATTCCTGCAACCAAGCTTATTGTTACAATCAGTCTAAACGCACTTTTCAAGCACAGGCTAACAAGGCTTGTTACCCCCCTGATTTGTCTGCTACGGGCCTAGGCACCTTGGGGAGCCTACATGGTGAGATGGAGCACTCGCTTCAACACTGGTCGCTATTTCATTCATGTCATGTGGCAAGAACCGCCCCATGTCCAACCCCCCCTTCTACCCTACCCGAAAATCCCCGGAGGTCGCGAAGAGTCATCGTCGCGCCAGTGGCATGCCCGCCTCCTATCACGAGAGTGTTGTCGCTCCGGCTTATGCTCCCCCCTATCCCCTCGCCAGCTCGGATGCCCGATGGCGTCGATTGGCGGGAGGTGTCCAGTGATGATAGAGTGGCATCTGCCATGTCAACCGTCTGTTCTTTTTGACTTGGCGAAGCCGGAGGAAAGTAACACGGCGGGCTTGTAAGCGCTTGTTGGATGTGTTCCTGTATGCGGACTAGACAAGCTCCAATCTGAAGATAACCGGGATGCGTGTCGGTTGGGAATCTGCAAATGTCTTTATGGTCCACGTTGCTCATTGGTTGGGCAGCGAGCCCGCTCAGTCCTGCGGAATCGGCCGTCACGATCTATTGTTGGACGTTAGCCTCTGCGATACACCCCCTATTTCGGCATTAGAGCAAACAATTTTCTTCCTCGCCCCCACCCTCATCTTCCGCGTCTCGTACAGACACTCAAACGGGGGTATATGAGGCAGGCGTCCAAAGTCCCGCTTTGAAGCCCGGGAGCTGTTGTTGAAAGCCTCGAGCATGTTGGTGAAGTCCCGCGCCCGGATCCCCGCCAGCTCCGCGAGCTGGACGAAATAGCGGCTCCAGTCCGCCAGGGCAACTCCCGAGTGGGGCGTTGCAAGAAACAAGAGGCCGCAGTGTCTGAGGTTGAGGCCTGGGCGGAGTTTGGGTTCTCGGTCGAGCTCGATCATCGCCTCCCGCGCCACGAGACCGCCGAGAGAGTGGCATACAAAGATAAAGGGCCGGGAGCGTTCCTTTCCAAACGGGTCGGGTTAGCAATGTCTAGAAGCGTATTGGGTCTATCCGTACCTCTGGCGTCACTCGCATCGACGAAACCTCAGCGAGAAGACCAGAAGCCCACTCAGCCACACCTGATATGTTTCGGCCATCCCGTATCCGAGAGCTGTACCCGTATGTCATGATTCGGGATGGTCTCAGTTGTGGGAGTGAGGGTAAAAAGTCGCGGAGCCACATGTAACCATCCCAGGACCACGTGTCAAAGGCATTGCCGTTGAGCCCATGTACGGCGCATATGCTGTTATCACTCCGCGTTAGTATAAGTGCCCAGAGATTGGCAGACATGGGCTGAAGAGCTGCTCACTCTATCTCCGGTTCAGATGCGGTGTGTAGCACAGTTAGGCCAGCGAAAGTGTCGTCGAATTCCCACCCCGGACACAACTTTGGAGCACTGTTCTTCATCCCTCGGGAGGGGAAAGTAACAGTTCCTACCAACCGCTCGGATTGCAACGCAAATTTCAACGAAGGGCAATCGCTGATGCGAAGGCAAGGTAGGATGAATCTCCGGCCCCAGTGATGCTGGGACCCGTATGCTGCTCGGACATACGCCTCGAGCGAATCCTTCGAAGCATCATTTCGGATGCTCTTAGCCCTGACGGCCCAGGAGGAGTGTGTGAACATTTCCCGAAACGTCTTATTCAGCTGGTTCCGGCGGCCAAGATCATGGAAATAATATGAAGAGGGAGAAGGGACACCGCGAAGGGGTAGTGAGCCCAACGGGCACGAACGTAACGGACCAATAAAAGAACCCGAAGTCTCACAATGGCTGCAATGCACGTGTAACATGTACTCTGTATGGCTACAGTCCTGGGATATGTGAGTCGTGGCACCTGCTGAGAAACGGGGCAATGAGAATATTTCGTTCTTTTTCTTTTCTGGTTTAAAAATGTGTGTGAGGGCCATGCAAGGCTTTCTTATCGATAGGATGCACATCTTCCAGAAAGAGGAGCTTTGAAGTACATGTGTGAAACTACAGGCACCGTCGCATGTTTTGGAATGCATAAGTGTATGTCAACTTTGTGAGCTACCAGGATGTATCGGGTGGGGTCAGAGCCGAGGGAATTGAGGCTCTGCTATGAACAAGCTCGACCCATTTTTCCATTTGCTGCAACTGGGGTGGCAAAACTGTTGAGAGCCTTGCCGGACACGAGCTATTCTAGGACTAGTATATTGTGCGAGGTAGTACTATGCACGCGTTGGCACCACATGCATTGAGAGCCCCGCTTTGAGGACTGGGCTTCTTTTGGTAGGCTCAACGATATGTGGGCAGATATTGGATAATAATATGCAGCCACTAAACCTGTCCCTATTATACAACCAGGAAAGCGCGCCTCGTTATAGACTGAAAGAAAGCACTTTTGCCCGTCCACATTGGCACATTGCGACCAAAACACATACCCGAACCTAAGGCTTCCGGGCAGAATAACCGACGGGAGTTTATCATTCGTCTTAGTACCTTTCATAACACCTGAGGATCGAGGCTGAGCAGGAAACTCGTCGGCGTGGTCTTCCACATCTGCCAGTAGCCAGTAACATGCCGAGCACGGAATACTTCCCCCTCCAAGCACGCCGTATGTTGGCCAGTGCAGGATCATGAGACTCACTGCATCCTGGAAACACCTATGGGTATGCCCAAGTCAAAATATTTGACTCCCGGTTCCATGGCATTCGCAGATGAAGTTTGTTTCAAGGGGTCAAGGGAGAAGATATCCAGTCGTTTGAAGCTCCCGACCCCCAGAAACGAGGCTCTGGTCAGGCATCAATGCGTCAGTCATCTCGACCTAACCAGCGCTGGCCCTGAATTTAGCGGGATCCGTCCTATGAGATATGGCGTTGCTGGTGCGGCTGTGATGACGGTCGGATGAAGCCACTTCAAGCTGTTCGTGACAGTAAGTTTCGCGAAGAGAAGATGGCCACTTAGCGGGACAGCCGCTTGACGCGGGCGATGATGATGTAGGGTCGGACTCGGCTCCGAAGGTTTTCGCACCTCGTGGATAAGCCACTAGAGACGAAAGGTGGACCCTTATCCGACGGGAGTAAAGTGGTGGCAGTTGTGTAGGTAGTAACTCAGACAGTTGTAGTAAAAGGCCGTATACCTTTGTATTTCGGCACTACTCCTGAGTCCCTATATAGCCTCCAACTGCGGCTTCGAATATCACAGCAGATTCACCTAGAACCCATCACACTCTCCATGATATTTACCTCTATCTCCGGCCTTCAACTTCGCCAAGCTTTCACCAAAATGGCCTCTGCGGGAACTCCAAGTCATACTGGGGCCGTGCCGCCCTCCTCGATTATCGACGCGGGAACGGGGATCGGAGGCCATTTTTCTTTGTGTACCACCAGCCGCACCTTCATAATGACCGGAGGGGAGGCAGATGGGCCTAAAGCGAGCCCCGACCAACTTCGCCACCTACTACGAGATTCAAATGTTGGGAAAGCTATCATCGGTGGCGCCAGAGCTGCAGGCGCGTCGGTGAACTTGGGCGTAGATCCAAACAACAATGTGGTGAGAAGCGGAGCGAAAAGTGTTTCTTGTTCGCGCAGATGGATGGCCGGCTTACATGTGGTTTTCTGTAGGCGGACCATGGCGGCTCGCCGGGTTCAGACACTGTTCCCAGGCAGTCAATAATCGAGAGTGGTGCGAGCGAGGCAGGACGGATTGAGGTATCCGCGAACGAGCTCAAGGCCACCGGCGGTGAGGGACACGGTCCTAAGCTCTATCTCCCGGATGTCATGCGTGTCATGCGAGAGACTGGTGCTACGAAGGTGGTGGTAGAGGGTGGTAAAGGTAAAGCCGCCAAGATTATCGTGTCTACGACTGAGAGTTCAGGTTCTTGAAGCTGCATGTAGTTGGGTATTTACCATGGAGAGGAGACGCAGGCTCCCGAATAACATCGCTTGCACCATTAGATATTAGTTCAATATTAGTACACCTCCAGAGAATCATGTCGTGCCCAAGGCGCCGAATACTTACCATACCGGTCAGGACACTGTTTTTTGGCGGACGATTTCTGTGTATCATAAGAGAGGTAGGTAGGTACTTACTTGATAAGTACCTTGTGAAGACGGGGCTTTAAATGTTACAAAAAAAAAACGACCCGAGTCCTAGCTTTACAGCCCAAACACCGGGATTTGGGTGATGTTGACATTGTTAAAATTGATGAAAGTGAAGGTACAATAGGATGTAAGGGAAGCAGAAAAAAAAGAACAGGCCAGCTTCTAGCAGTTTGGAGGACAGTGTAAACAGTACAGTACACATTTCATGTATAGTGCAATCCTTAAAAATGTTTTCCTTAGGTAGACTAACCTCAATCGGAAAGGGAAAAACAAATTCATTTAATCGGGACGATCCGGAGTTGCTCAATAACCAATCGCCTGAACACTAGCACACTAGCGCCAAGAAGTACCTCGTCCCTGAGTGGCTTCCACGTCAATCTCCCCATTGCACCATCTGAAGAGACATCGCACGCATACCGCAGGCTGAAGCGCATACAACGATGCCTGGCGACGGACGCGATCGACGACCTGTTAGACTGCAGCCACTGCCGCCGAAGCTGCGCTTCACCAGCAATCGATGGCGACCGAGACACTCCCAGAAATTTCGATTGGAGGAGGACAAGCCACTGGGGGATCAGCTGGAAGTATGTGTGCCCTTTCGTCTTTCCTCGCACTGCGCCCATGTCGCACCGCGTCGCTCGCGTGTTGCTCGCACACCAGACAACGGGGCAGCCACATAAAAACCTCAAAACAAAGCAACTAACACGTGACCTACCGGCCAGTCACATGTCCCATCACCGTGAACAATCACCATTGTTCCCTTCGCTCTGTCAAAAGGAGCTTGAAGAAAAAGGCGGAAAAAATTTGGCTCCGTACAAAGCAATGCCTTATCAGTCGATCTAAGGATACCAGGCGGGAGAACGGACGACTTGCCAGAGAGAACCGACAGCTCTCCAACGAGAAGAAACAACTGATCAAGGAGAAAGAACAGCTCATCATAGAGAAAAAACAGCTCGTCAGGGAGAAGGAGCAGCTCGCCAACAATAACAACATCATCTTTGCAATTCTACAGAAGGCCTCCCGAAACGAAAACATGCTGGCAGAGAGGGAGCGCGAGGTTGATGGCAGGGTTGCATTCCTCAAAAAACGAGAGAAGCTGTATTTTCAGTGGAAAGAGGCCGATGACCGCACCCGCTGTGCCGAGAGCGACAAATTCGAAATCAACCGCAAACGCGACAAATGCAAGGTCGAGGAGGCACGTATGCAATGCAAAACGCTACAGCGCCGGGTTGATGCTCTCCAAGTCAAAAATGACAATCTTCTAAAGAGACTGTCTGAGTCTAGCTCGAGGCTAGTTGATGGCTATCAAGACAGTGGCGCCTCACCTCCAGCCAATACCGGGGGAGCACGAAGCCAGGCTGAACGGGAGAGCTTGAAGGATTGGCAGCCAAGGGTGGAGGATAACGGCCGAGGAGACTCGTCAGATATCTCTGACCAGGAACTACCGTCAAGCTATCTAGCTGCACTCTATCGAAATCGGGACCAGCTGGAACGTAGTGGAGGAACCTCAGCAAGAATCAGACAAAAACGGCCTTTGAGAAAACGATATCGACCTGACCAAGAAAAACTCGGCCAACAGTCTCGCTCTCGCTAATTAGTATCATATTGACTCTGTCGTCGAGAGTACCATCGAGGGGCTATCGGCACCACGATGTTTTAACGTCGACTAATTATTTCTCTTAAGGTGGGTGTGAGCAGGGCGCGCTGGGCAGCCATTTTTACTGCCCCGTTGAAGGACTTAATGAGGATGAATTTCGCTTCCAAGGTGTCAGTTCTATTCGAAATTGTAGCGGTTGTAGTGCAGGGGAATATTTGCTCAGACCGGGCTGTAGGATATGTACGTATGTGTAATTCCAGTCAAGATTGATATTACTCCCAAGTAGAAAGATACCCAGATAGGATGGAGGCATAGTGGCAAATACTGCCCTTGTAATTAATTAGACAGGGCGACACTGTGGGCAGCGAGGGCTCTTGATAGATTCTAACTTTCAGTACTTATATAGACATATACTTAGTTCTTAGTTACTTGGGCCCACGGCAGCTTACAAAGCACACTACGACAATTCTCATTTGTTAAGAAAAAGCTATTGAGAAAACTAGTAGGATCTTGAGTCCCGGGATAATACCAAATCCGTAACTCAGGCGATGCAAGTTTTCAAACTTTCACGGCTCTAATCACGCTCTAACCCTCCCAAACAGCAGGTCCCGGCGCCGTGTAACTGGTCTTTGCCGGGGAATTTGGCCATAACAAACCGGGGTCATTCGCCTTGTACGCCCCAGGAAACGCGACCAACGGGCCCGGCGTGCCACTCCCACCACCCCTGATAGTGACCTGACCACAGCTGATATAAAACTGCGCCCCACCCGGGTTCTGCGCCAGATGTAGAGCGATGCTCTCAACCCTCACAAGATAATTCCCACTCGGCACCGCCTTCGGGATCTTGAAGCTAACCTCCTTCTTATCTGCACATCATTAGAACCGATCTAGAACCCCAGTTCTACTCAAGTGCCACTTACGATACGCCGGCCAAGTCGCCTCATCCCCCTTGAGCACCCCACTCCCGACTGCGCTGATACTCCCCGCCTTGAACCAGACATTCCCCGCTGCCTCCCACGTATTTACATCCTGCCCATCGGGCACCCGCGCCATATAGAACTGGCACGGCCCAAAGTGCATGATACCTGACGACGCGACGAAGCCGAGGGTGTCCCCGGCGACGACGGTCGCTGTTGCTTTTCCTGTGCTGCCCTGGAAACACCTCATGTCGGGACTATTCACGTCGGAGACGGCGCCATTATCGCGCGAGTTGGTGGTTTTGGTTCTGCGGACGGATACCCAGTCGGAGGGTTCGGGGGCGTTGTTGATGACGAGGCGGGGGAACTTGTAGTGCGCTTGCGCGCTGGCTACGAGGAGGAGCAACGGGAGGACTTTCATGGCTGCTGCTGTGGATGGGGCTTGAATGGGAAGTGTAGGGTAGTGAAATGATGACTCCTGGCATGCAGAGGAGTGGAGGGGAGTATATAAAGGGGGTTTTTAGAGAATAAAGTATATTTATGCACCCCACACAAATCACCAGTGGGTGAAGTTGTCAAGTGCCGTTATTGTTTAATTTCTGTAGTCGATGACCCGGGTATCCTCCATGTACCCGGGGCAGCACATGGTAGCCAAAACAGCCGGCAGATAGACGTGTTTAGCCGGCCGTCACCTGATGACGATTTTCAAAGTTTGGTGAATGGCGCACACCTCAGTACACTGTTTTTACATAAAGAACACTTCTCATTGAGGAACTATGTGTTGTCAGGGCCTCGGGAGTACTCAGTACTAGCGCTGCCATGTCATCACCTACGTAAAGCGGGAGCCCCTTGACCGCAACCAGCTTTGTCCATCGATAACTCTTTCTTCTAGCTTAGTTCTCGTATCTAAATACACTTCGTCTTCGCCAGTCTGTGTGATTTTCTTCCCTGACCCGAAAGGAAAACCCCTTCGGATTTCTGGTGAGCCGGCTCGGTCATACTCCCACTCTGAACTCGCTGGTCCCCCTCACCACATCCATAATAATAGATGCATGCAGCGCAAACAAGGTGTACTGCATCATAGCAAAACACCCAGAGCTCCAATCGCAATGGCGATTAGACCAAGCCAATGCTCCCTTGTAAGCCAACTCCTGCTTCACTCCTGTGTCTAAGACAACACTGGACATAGGAGCATAAATCTCGGACCAAGTAACACCATCCCATCGGTTCGTGTTGTCCAGGTAGTGTCGAAATTGTCGGAACGAATACTTTGCACCGAACGCATTGATTGGCGGCGCCCACTCATTGTAAGTCCAACGCTTGGCACTTCCTCGGCTGATGAAGGTCTGCATCCAGTCGATGAGCGCGCATAGGTCCACCTTGAACTCGGCCCACCGATTCTCAGGTATCGTATCCAGCTCCTCCTTCGATACTATGCCAAACCAGGTAGGTTTGTATCTCGCCGTAAACGGATCTGTCCCCTGGAGGAGAGCGTATTTTGGAGGAGGGGGGGCTGTCGCCAAACTTGTTTCAAGAGCGGCCAAGCGCGCCTGTTGTTCCGCGACAAGTGCCTCAAGAGTATCGACACGCAGTGTGAGGTCGCCGGTAGGTGTAGGCCCTTTTTGGGGAACCGTTGAGGATGATGGAAAGGTCGAGGAGGTCATTTTGTTGGATTTTAGATGCCAACCTAGCTCGGCTCCACAAGCAAGGGAAAACAGGCCCCTTTACTATAAATTGAGTGCTCTGTCCCACGCTACTTTCCCCCACACCCCCTGCTGCAGTAGGCCTCCTCACTTGTCATACCGCCGCGGCTCTCAGCCTATCGGGAAAGTGAAGCAACCTCTCAAGAGGCCAGTTGGTCGATACACAGCAGGATTGGACCAAGTCTTGCCAGTGGGAGCGGGGCGATCGCCCCACGCACCTCGGCCCGCAGCAAACTGTGTCGTTCTTCCCGGATGATCTTGTATCGCATCGCCCACTATCCGCGTCAAACATCTCAATCATCAAACAGGATACGCGAGCTCTTCCAAACACAGGTTGCTGATGACCAACCCTAGATGAATTCACAATCCCTGAAGGACTTCTGAATGAATACGCCAATAAACAAGACACCCCGATAAACAAGGCACATGGGTAGTCCCAAAGTAGTCACCGGCGGGGAATCACATCCTTGCCTTACGGCTACCTCCCCTCGTAAAAAAGAACCTCCGAAGCAAGTGCCGAAGTACAACGTTTGTCTCGCCCTTCTCGTTGACTACCGAGCGTTGAGGGAAAATTTTGTTGGCAGCCAAGGTGTATTTACGGAGTGCTTTCCAGCTCTCGAAGACTTGCACACCAACATCGCCGCCTCCCCCTCTCCCCCAATGGATCAGATCAAGAATGTTGACATGTGTTTTACGAACAACCTTGTACGATAATGTGTCAGCGTGTTAGGCAGAGCCGGGGATCGCTTGTCAACATACTTTCTCGCACGCTTCAATGGTTTCGGGGATCTCCTCGATCCCAATAGCCCGGCATAGCGTATGCCATGAGGCCAGGTCATTCTCGTTGCCAAACCAGATCCTCACTTCGTCTACCAACGCATCTTGGTATCCCTTCTTCGCTCGATCACCCTCAGAACTGTCCTTGAGCCATCCCATATGCCTGCGCAATAGGCCATGCGATTTGGCAGGCGGTAGCGAGGGATTGTACGCGAAGGACACAAAGGAGCGAAAGAACCTGTCAAGTGGTGTATTGTTGGTGGTGGTGGTGGTGGTGGGTTTCGTGGTGGGCGCGGTCGCATTGTTGTGGGCTGGGGAATCGCGAATATGCTGCTCCAAGCTCTCGACTCCAGCGAAATTGCGACTGCAGGCCTCACAACGCTGGCTTCGATGGCGCTTCGATGTCTGCATGTGCTTTTGCAGGTCCTCCTCGGCCTTGAAATCCCTGTTGCAGGGTTTGCAAGTGAAGTTAGCAGCCATCGGTGATGGATGAAGGGCAGTATTGATGTTCGGATAAGAGACAAGCCTGATTTTAGTGATTGAGAAGATGCGGGCAGCAAGAACATGGAGTCCAAGCCCATATGATCACGAGACTTTTATCCCGCGGTTGCCACGGAGGTGTTGTTGATTGGGTGATGGTATACATGCGCACCTAGCGAGCCACGACATGCTGCCAGAATGATTGGGACTCTTGCATGACGAATCCCTCCCTACATACAACTTGTACCACTACAAGTCAGGTAGCTCACTAAAGTACCTTGTCAATTTAACCGCAGGCGAGTTGTTTCTCCTAACCACAATACACCCTAACAAGGGTGCCATCTGGATCTTGAACTTGAGTATCATTCCGATGGCTGAGCCTACTTTCCGACAGCTTCGAATTAGCCCCAACTCGACTAGGAGAAAATACACTCGAACCTGGGAAGTTTTTTACATGTACCGGGTACTTCATAACAAGGCTACCTTGAAGTACATGAGGTACCTTATCTAATATACCACATGCTACATCGAGGTACCATGCCTGTAGCACTATTGTGCAACATCTACTTATCTCGGTATTATCAGGTTAGATACAAAGAAATAAAGATACCGTACAGTACGTAGGTACACAAGGTAAACTAGGGCAACCTTGGGGTGCGGTACAAGGTTCTTCTTATCAACACCAATGTGACTGTAATAAGCTACTGGGTCCTCCATATCCCATTTACCATAATCCTGCAGATACTTCCATGTCGACTTTCAGCAGCCTCCACGAACCCCCAAACCTCAAAGCAGAAGTAAGGACACGACAGGAAAGAAAGATTAGTTGCCAAAACTGCCCTTGAACTTGAGGAGGTCGCCCTTCACAATCTCCCCCTCGCGGGCCATCAGCTCGGGCATGTCTGAGTTGGCCGAGACATACCGGCCGGCCAGCCAGTCCCGCTTCTTGCTGGTCAGAAATACCAGGGTGTCGGCTCCCAGCTCAACCGTGTCGGTCAAGATGCCTGAATCATACATTAGTAGACATGGGATAACATATGCATTGAATGGAAATACCGTGCAGCGGTCCCGGAAGGTTGAGTGACAAGTCGGTAACAATTCCGCCTGGGTGGTATGAATAACAGAGAACGCCCTGTTTGATCAGTTGGCCGCCAAGTTTGCACCGTTTGCACCGTGATGGTGGTACATACTTGTTCACCATACTCCACATCAACGTACTCCGCAAGTCGGCAGAGCGCGAACTTGCCAACATTATACGCGCCCAACTGGGGCATAACAACGTGTGCGCCGACCGACGTTGTGAAGATGACCGTCTTATCGCCCTTCTCGAGCATCAGGGGCAAGAAAGCCTTGGTGACGCGGTAAGTGCCCCAGAAGTTGACATCCCATGTGCGCATGTAGGTGTCAGTGGGATGATCGAGCAGTCCTCCTGGGGGATACAAAACTCCCGAGTTGTTGACAAGAATGTCGAGCCGGCCGAATTCCTTCTTGACTTGCTCCAGGGCGGCGTCGACGGAAGCCTGCTCGCAGACATCGATTTTCACCCAGGCCAAGGTCGGCGCGGGCTTTCCTGCCTCGCTGGCTGCTGTTAAACAGGCGGCGACAACATCTGACGCGTTGGCGCGACTCCCAATGGCAATGTACGATGCTCCCGCGCGGGCATAGGCCAAGACCTGTGCTTTCCCAATTCCCCGGTTCGCACCAGTGACGAAAACTGCCTTTCCGGAGCAATCCTGAGAGGATGGGGCGATCTCGGGGTAAGTATCGTGGCGGGCCGTTTCCGTGAAGCTGAAGGCTACTAGAAAGTTAGCACTATCCCAGCAAGGCAGTGGGCAGTCTTTCCTTGAGGCTGGATAGCTTGGGGTGCCATGTTTGCGGTGTCGGTGTGTTGGTTCTAGAACTCGAGTGGCGTGGTTATCTCAGCGCGGCAGATACAGGCAGCGCTCGACGCATTTTTATATGTGAGATTTCAAGCGTTGGCAATGGGAAGTGGGAAGTTTGACTAGCATAAATGCGAGTTTTTCAGCAGGCTGGCCGGGTATTCCCGATCCGCGCATTCCGTTGCAGGCGGCACATTTCAAGAATTGTACAGTTGAATACTAGGTAGTAATCGGACGGGGCAAGTATTACTGCCGACGCCTGAGGCGCAGCAAGTGCCGCCCAACGGCCCGGAAACCCCCCATTTGAGTCCGAGGTTTGCGCGTGTACGGGAAGGGCCTAAGAAGTCAGGATATTTGGAAGCCTCTGGGGCGTGGATGACGGAAAGAAGTCTGAAGGAGTTCAATGCGAGCTTGGAGACGTAGAAGAGACTGATGTCAGGTGGTATTTCTTGGTTACAGTCCTAATACCAATCAAACCATACTAAAAGCAAGGCACTTCACGATATGGAAGAATTGAATCATGCTAAAAGACGACTGCTGTAGCAGCCGAACAGGGATTCAATGATTACAAATAACCCCGTCAAGGAAGCATATAAGGTAAGCCGAAATATCTCCTTGTGTAACTCGACATGCGGTTGGAAAGAACAAGGATACGAGACGACGATCATTTGTTATCACGGTGCATTCTGCAGTCTTCAATTTCAAGACCTTGCATAATTCAACAGTGGCGTCTGCTTGAGACTGGTGTGTCGAGTCAAAGTCGCTGATCTTCAAAATCTGTCTTTCACTTTTTGTATCATTATGATCCCTGTTCATGGAAGGAACTGGGCACCCACCAGCAGCCTGAACAGACTGCATTCGAACTCTTAATTAGATAGTTAGGCATCCTTACTGATGTCTTTCACCTTAAAGATTCGGTGTACGGCCACCAAGCGAGTGATTCAGCCGCTCTCAGAGTACAGCTGAGCTACACGGTAATTTCATATATTTTTGGTGTCAAGGCGCTGCTGATATTGGAACTTCGATATTGGTATTGCTATATGGAGAGCATGCATTTTTGACATGATATCCTCATATCCTTCTAATCGGTATATTCACATTCACCTCAGCGGAAATCAATACCACGGCCTACACCCAGCTTAGGAGGGACTTGATGACGGAGATGGTGGGTTAGGGCTAGGGTTAGGGCTGACTACCGGCTCTGGCGGATTGGTTCATCGAGATGTAAAGTGTTTTGGGAACGATGCGGAAATGGGGTGTGGATGAAGAATAGTGGATGGGATTGGGCGGGTGGCGATGGGTTTGTGGGGGTTGTTGTGGGACAAGTCTACCAAGTCGCGCGGGGTGCATGTAATTAAATGAGGGTTCTGAAGGGGACTGCGGTGTTCCTGAAGGTCAAGGTGAGTTCATTCTTTTAGAGTTATTGTTAAGGTGCCAAGATGATGATGGCACCAGGTTGAACTTGCGAATCAGGAACAAGCCGGGGTGTCTATCAGCACTGCCAATAGGGCTGCGGCGATGGCGAAAGTGAGGTTCAACTGAAAAAATGGCGGGGTATTCCGGAGGGGTTCGTGAGAGCGAAAAAGTAAACAGAAGTGACAGGGTCTGGTGATTTCTGTCAGGGCATGTGGCTCCAGTGGGCGGTGACAACACCACAGAATCTCTTGGCGAGATCAAAGGCGTTCGTTCAGGGGTCTTATTCGGGGCTAGTGTGATCGACGAACCCCAGTAATCCACATGGCGCCGTCGTGGCCCCGCCAACGGGGAACGGGGGTGGGCGGCTGCTAGTGTCTTGGGTGGCGGTGTGCGTGTTTGGGGCCACCGGGACACACCGCCACTCTTCGTCGACTTGTCGTCCGAGTCGTTCAACCGGGGACGGCGTTCCCGCAGTTACAGTTTCGGCCCAACCCGCTCTCTCCCTTCGCCCTCTCGGCCACCGGAGCGAACCACTCGACAGACACAACATCGTCCGATCCGCTTGACTCGCCGCCCGGCTTTCGGACCTGCGGCATTTTCAGTTTCTCTCCATAATATGGCCCTGCTCCCCGACTTTGGCACGTGGTTGCTGCGCTCGGTCCGGCGCGAGACGGGCTACTTTTCCGACAGCCCCGTGTCAGTCATCGAGAGGCTGAACGCGCTGCCGCGGCCGCTGCGCAATGTCGACAAGGACACCCTGGTCGGCGCCGTGCTGGCCCTCGGCCCCAGTCTCCAGCTCGCGCTGCACATGCTGCTGGAGCTGCTGCCGCTCGACGAGTCGCGGGAGCGTCTGGGCGAGGTGTTGGTGCCGACGCTGGGCCAGCTGCAGCGGTCGTTGGAAAGCACGCTGTCGTCGTTTGAGGGCTGCGGTATGGGTGATGTCGATGCCGATGCCGTGCCGGATGCCGACGACACGCCGCTGCCCACCCCCCAGGCCGCGACCTATGGCAGCGTGGTGCGGTCCGTGTCGACGTCGACGAGCGAGGACTTTGTCATATCAAAACCGGAGCCATCGCCGCTAGACACGCCCATGCAGATCCGCACCGACCAGCACAGCCAGCGCAAGCGACAGCCGTCGATCCAGTTTGTACCGACCCACGACGAGATCCCACCGACGTTGACTGCCTCCCCAGAGCGGGTGGCAACCCCCAAAGAGAAGTTCCCTACCCTCGAAGAGACAAGCTCCCGCCCGCCTTCCCCCGTCGCCAAACCGCAACAACGCTGGCCCGATCCCGCCGCCGACCTGGCCCTGGTGAAAGAATTCCGGGCCGAGATGCGCGTCAATGCCGCCATCCAGGTCGCTGTGGACTCGCTGGAATTCGCCGAGGGCCAGCTCAAAATCGTCAAGGAAGTCAACCGTTTATACGGTGGTAGTACGTACCCTTTTTCTCCCTGCATCACTTTCTGTCCTAACCCTCGTCCAGGCTTCGACCTCCTACACCGGCACTTCTACGAAGGCTACAACCGCATCCTCTTCCGCGCCCTCGAGCTCGAGCGTCGCGAGTTCGACTCGCCGCCCTACGCCGCCAGCCTGGCCGACGCCGCTTCCGAGGCAAACTCGTCGGCACCGGGACCCCAGCGGTCTGTAAGTTTTGAGAATCCGATTGTGCTGCCGCCGCTGCCGCCGCTGGAGTCACGGCCGGCTACGCCTGCCAAAGTCGCGAGCCCGCAGAAGCCGGCTTTGGTCAGGAGGAATACCCTGCAGGGGCATGGTGAGTTTTGTCTTTGAATTTTGAAGTGAAGGAGGGCTGATGAAGTAATTAGATGCGCGCCCGGCACGGCCGAGGGTGGAGTTGAAAAGGAGGTTGTCGCTGGCGGAGGAACTTGCGTTGGTGGGGGAGGATGATACGGAAAGTGAGGAAGGGGAGTGGGGGGGTGAGGAGGGAGAGAGTGGACGGAGTAACTGTGAGTCGGAGAGTGAAGAGGAGGAAAGTGAAGATAGCACGGATGAAGATGAGGGTGGGGGAGTGGGGGGGCAAGATGGGGCACAGGGCGGAGAGCAAAGTAGCGATGACACCAGTGAGGAAGAGGATGATGATGCTGACGACGACGACGAGGAGAGTGACGAGGATGATCTTTTTGCTGCTATTCAGTTGATCAATGCTGCAGCGGGAGCGACAGCACATGAGAGAAGAGGTGGTGCGAGGGCGCGGACAAAGCGGTTGGAGACCGGCGTTGATGTCATCAGTCCCCCGACGTCGCCCGAGAGGACGATTGAGGCGAGGTCGGAAACAGCGGGGGGTTCATGAGGACTAAGACGTGACATTTACTCTGAGTTGATTCCATTTGTAAGGGCATGAATGGTGGTACTCATCCAAATACGGACATTTTAGGGATGCATAGGTTATAGGTTTATAGGTTTATAGGTTTATAGGTTTATAGGTAGGCATTCGGGATTGGTAGGAGTTTTTGAAGCTAAAAAAATTTCAACATGCAGAATCGAAGTGTTCCATCGGCGATCAGATGCGGCGATGCGGGCGCGGGATTTATTTCATGTCGGGTGGCGTCAATGGCGTCAATCACATGCAGCGTCCCGTCTGGTTTCAGGCTGCCAGGTACCATGCACAGTTACTGTGTTCAGGGGACCTACATCAGCTGGGCCACTGAACCTGTCAGTAGGGAAGAATCGATGTGATAACTCGTATTAAAATAGTCTCTATAGTCAAGGGAATGAAGCTGAAATATGAAAGTGAAGCTGAGACAACTCGGACTTTTTCACAAAGCTGATACTACCTGCCGAACAGGGCTGGCCCCATGGTTGAGCCCAGGGACAAGGTGGAACAATGGATTATTCTGGCACCAGGACCCTTGGCGCGATCTCGGCACTGGAACCAAGTCAGCATTCCATAGCGCTCTCACTAACGAAAATGTCGTTGGGCTACTGAGCAGGGAGTCGGCGTGGGGTTGGGTTTCAATGCCCCCGTCCAGCCCTAAAACCAATAAATGCGACACAGCAACGGGCACGCTAGCACGCCATCGAACGCCGGACACGCGCAAGATGGTGTGCCGTTTCCTGCGTCCCAAGACCCCCCAAACCCCCCGAAACTGACAAATCCCCCGGTCACTTCGGGCAGTTGGGACAACTTCAATGCCTCCATAACCCGCGTCCTCCCCGCCCTCCGCGCCCTTCGCGCGACTTCTCCCCGAACCGCACCGAAATGCCCCTCGACACCCGCCCTCGAACCCCCCTCTAAACCGCGATAATGCGCGACACGCCCGCCACGGGCTCGACGCCGCTGCTCGCCGCCGCCGTCTCCTCCGCGATCGAGAACGACTCCCCCCAAACACCCGCCGGGTACCGTAGCATCCGCAATGGCCGCAAGTCGTCCGACTCGGCCGAGTCCGAGTCCGAGAGCCAGGCCGACGTGCTCGACCTGCGCCGGTCGCTCGAGGACGACGTGCTCCCCGAGACGGCGGTGCTCGGACGCAACATTGGGTGGAGCAGCGCGTACATTATCATTATTTCAAGGGTGATTGGGAGTGGCATCTTTGCGACGCCGGGCGCCATTGTCTCGTCGGTTGGGAGTATCGGGTTGAGTCTGCTGCTGTGGGTTACCGGCGCGTTTATCGCGTGGTTTGGGCTTGCGGTGGTGTTGGAGTATGGGTGTATGCTACCGCGGTCGGGAGGTATGTCATTGAACAGCTGTTAGCTTTGAGATGGCGAAAAGGGGCTTACAAGTGGATAGGTGACAAGGTGTATCTCGAGTTTACGTACCGAAGGCCCCGGTTCCTCGCGTCGACGCTCATTGCCGTGCAGGCAGTCATTCTCGGCTTTACGGCCAGCAACTGCATCGTCTTCGGCCAGTACGTCCTGTTTGCCATGGGCTTGGCCCCCGACGAGCACCGTGTCGAGATGCGCCTGCTGGCCATTGGCCTCATGACCGTCATCACCATCATCCACGGCTGCTTCCTGCGGACCGGCATCTTCATCCAGAATCTGCTGGGCTGGGTCAAGATCGGGCTGGTGGTGTTCATGGTCATTTCGTCCGTCGTCGTTGTCACCCTGGGGTACCGACCCGAGCCGACCGAAGGCAGCCTGCCGTTCCCGACAACGTGGGACGGTCTGTGGGAGGGATCCGTCTGGAACTGGGGTATCGTCAGCACCGCCTTCTTCAAGGTCTTTTACTCGTACGCCGGTTTGCAGAACGTCAACAACGTCATGAACGAGGTCCGGGACCCTGTTCGCACCCTCAAATCGGCCAGCACCGCCGCGCTCTTTACCGCTTGTGTGCTCTACATCCTTGTCAATGTCGCCTATTTCTTGGTCGTGCCGCTCGATGAGATCAAGAAGAGCGGCGAGCTGGTTGCCGCCTTGTTCTTTGCAAGAGTCTTTGGGCCAACGGTGGGAAGAATTATCCTGCCCCTGGCCGTGGCAACCTCGGCCATAGGCAATGTCATGGTTGTCAGTTTCTCACTAGTGAGTCTAAACCTCCCCCCTACGTAGAAGCTCCGGAGCCAACAGTGCAATTCAGGCCCGTCTCAACCAAGAGATTGCTAGGCAGGGATTCCTCCCATTCGGCGACTTTCTCTCGTCCTCGAAGCCGTTTGGAGCACCACTTGGCGGTCTCATCATCCACTACATCCCATCCGTCATTGTCATTAGCATTCCCGCCAAGAATATCTACTCGTTTATCCTCGACGTTGAGTCTTACCCAGCCCAATTCTTCATTCTGGCTACGTCTTTCGGCTTGATCTGGCTCCGTCAAAAGCGACCCGACCTCGACCGACCCTACAAGGCGTTTCTACCTGCGGTCTGGGCCAGGATATTTTTGACACTAGCATTGATCGCTGCGCCTTTCGTTCCTCGGGCTGGAGAGGATGGCGCTGCTCATTTATTGCGAGTCAGCTATGCTCTGGTGGGCATGTCAATGTAAGTTTAAAAGTGCCACATGAGACAGAAACGGGTGACATGGCTAACATGGAACTAAGCATCATATTTGGGGTACTGTACTGGCTGTTCCTCGCCGTGTTGATCCCAAAATGGGGTGGCTATCGGCTAGAGGAGGCCGTGGACGTGCTCGCTGATGGAACAACCGTTACAAAGCTAATTCATGTTCCCCGTGAGGATAAGTAGATTCACTGCCCAATGGCAGAACCACTTAGACTACATGCATATAGACTGTTAGAATCACGAATCATTTACATGCAGTGTCACAGACAACGGGGTGTTCGTCTCGAACTAGGTCAATGTCGCAAACAAAACATCAATGATTCCATTCATTCTCACCAAATATTGACTGGATCTGCGGCGTTCCGACACTCCCGCCGGCACGCCATTGTTGATTTCTAATAGTCGTACGGCTCGGTGATCCACCTGCCCGATATCCAACGGTATTCAACGGTAAATCCGGGCCGCCCAATGGCAAATCCGAAGCTGCCCCTCGGCCGGCTATAACACGACTTGCGTCACCGATTGCGTGATCCCCGTACGCCCAACAAGATCGATCCCGCGACCCTACTGACAAATCCAAGCCAACCCCGCATTGTAAAGCAACGGTTGCTGATGATGGCGTATAAGGGCCGAGGCGCTATTGTTGGGGGACGTAGGGTATTAAAGGCCTTTGTTGCGACCTGGCTTTGCGTTTCAACACCGGACGTGGATACTTTGCTATCCAGCACTTGCACTCACAACTCCGACGCGATCTAAGCTACCTAATCCAGTCTGCCAACATGGCTACCGCCGACGTCGCAAACCCCGTCGCCCCCTCCATTGGGGAGCGTGTTGAGCCCTACCTGGATGAGAAGAAGACAGGCACACACGATGTGCACACCATCATGAACTATCACAAGGATAACGAAGATGGATCTCCTCCCCATGACAGCTACGTTGAGTAAGTGCGAACCACATCGTCCTCTACATCTCTGGCCTTCCTAACAGTCCCCGAAGTCGCCCCGAGACCTACGACCGGCCCATCGTCCCAACCGCCGTCGTCGTCAAAGACATCAGCGGCAGCGAGGACCAATACTCCCTCGACAGCCACGGCTTCCAGATCTACCACCACGACAGCACCGAGAAAGATTTCGTCGACGACGCCAAGATCAAGGCCGGGTACTACACCGAAACGGAGCAACTCCTCAAGGACGCCACGGGCGCCTCGAAAATCTTCATCTTCGACCACACCATCCGGCGCCAGCCGGCGGACCGGGACCCCGCAGCCACCGGCCCGCCCCTCCGCGGCCCCGTCCGCCGCGTGCACATCGACCAGTCCTACTCGGCCTCCATCTCGCGCGTGGCGCACCACCTGCCCGACGAGGCCGAGGCGCTCCTGCAGAAGCGCTTCCAGATCATCAACGTGTGGCGGCCCATCAAGACCATCTACCGCGACCCGCTGGCCATTGCCGACGCGCACTCGGTGCCCGAGGAGGATCTCGTGGGAATCGCGCTCGTGTATCCGACCAGACGCGGCGAGACGTACGGGGTGCGGCCGAACCCGGGGCACAAGTGGTACTTCAAGTATGGCCAGACGCCGGGCGAGGTTATGTTAATCAAGTGTTTTGATACGCAGGAGGGAGTCGCGAGACGGGTGCCGCATTCAGCGTTTGAGGACCCGGCGGAGGTGGATAAGTATTCCCGGGAGAGCATCGAGGTGAGGGCGTTGGTGTTTTACGATTAGGTGGGCTGATAGGTGAAGAGAGGTTGCGGATGTCATGGGCTGGGGGGTTTCGTGAGGACCGAGACTGTGTACCTAATAGTGTCGTTGAGAACCTGAATATTATTGACCCGGTCGCTTACTGCGGAGTTTCCTGAATTATTTTCCGGCGCTATGTATTGTTTAGGATCGTTTAGTTGCGCCCACCACATTCAATACAACGGCCTGATATGTGACTGCGGCCCACTGACCACAACGTCGTGAGTCTCTTTCGCAAGAAGCAGTTCACCGCTTACAGTAAGGTTTTAGGGGTGAAGGGAGATGATCCTAGTAGACGACGTGATACCTTACCATATGGTCCTAGTGGTTCTCATTATCACTCCGAGTCCTTAGCTCAAGTCTGAGGCTGTCCACAGTGAATCCTGGATCCACCAAATCATGCTTGAGTACCGGGATGACACCAAGAGCCGGAGGTGGGCGGCAAAGGGGGAAAGAAATACTCTTTCTATCTTTACGAAGGTCTGTTGGTCTTTCCACCATGACATCATTCGCTTTTGCTCACACTGTTCATCAGGCGAGGGGATTATGGGAGTCTACATCTAGGACTTTGAGAAGACCATCCGTGCTATCCAGTTCCAAACCACCACCGAGCGCCTGCCGCCGAGGTACGGCGGTGCCGACAGCGGTGACTTCCGTTGCATCTCTGGTCCGCCAACGCAGCTGGTCACCAAAGATATGAGACCCAAGTCGGCGAATGTGCGTGTTCAGTGCATGATCCAGTAGCTTTGCCGGCTCAGTTGAAAGAGATAAGTGTACTCAAAACAATCAAGTGGCACCTGGGGACAGGACGAAAAACACCACCCACAAACACTCCCAATGACCCTCGCCAGTTTATTCCTCGGCGGGTCAAGATGGAGAGGGGGAGGAGAAACAATGGGAGATGGCGAGGATTCCTGGTCTCGATTGCAAGTATGGAGGGAATGACGCCGCTCCACTACGCGGTCATGGGTTCTTCACCTGAGGCGGCTAAGTATCTGATTACCCAGCTCAAACAGGTGAATGGCTCTTGATTCGGTCAATGCTAAGGAAGGAGAGGGCGTAACTCCGCTGCTCCTGTTATCGGTGCGTGGAGCAAAGTACCCCGAAAGGAAGGAGGCGATACAGAGCATTGGAAAAGCACTCTTAGTTGCTGGTGCCAAAGCTCCCGCTGCTGACAAAAAGGTACTGGCTCAGTTCTTGTTGAACTTCAATATTGTGGAAGCGAAGAGAGAGCAGGGCCGGGAAAAGAGGGTCGGGTGGAGAAAAGCCAAGGTGGCGAAGGACATCAGGGATAGGAAAGGCAAGGAGGTAGCCGACGCCCAAGAAGGAGGGGAAAGGAAGTGTAAAAAAGAAATCATCGAAGGCAAGATGAAGAGAAAACTAAAATATACATGTAGTTTGCACAACTTGAGCGCTAAAGCCTCCTGGAGCGTAGGGCTAAGAATTACCCACCCATGGGTAGAATTTGGTCCGTGCACTTCTTGCTGCCGTGAAATTTAGAGTTCCAAATTTCAGTACTGAAATAGCCCTGTCACCAATTTTGGAAAGATTTCACCAACTATTCCGGTCAGTACAGCCCGTGGGTAATTCTTAGCCCTACTGGGGAGAGGCCATGGACAAAATTGAAATTAGATGTGCTGTACTAGTAGGTATTCAAAGCATCCGCCATTCCCACTTCTTCAACGCCAGATCAGCCACTCAAAATTAATTGTTATCCCGACTGCTACTCGTAAATATCCCAGAATTAAAATCCCCACCAGTCCCGCCAGGCTTTTCAGCACTCAAAACCGAACTCACCGTCTCTACATTCGGCGACCCCTTCAACTCCGACAAGCTTGTCACATCCCCATCCCCCACCAGCCCGACCTTGGCACCTCGGGCATTGCGCTCGACCTCCTTCGTCGTCGTAATTCCGCCCACTGCGCTCCTCACCCCAGCATCGAGCGCTAGCAGGGTCGCTAACGGTGATGTCTTTAGAACTTTAACATCTAACCGCCCGGTGTAAATGACCGTCATGGTCAAAAACACGCTAGCTAGACAAATCTCAAACGCCATATACCCAATCCATCCCCACTGGACAAAAACGAACGTCACTTCGGCCAGAGCATCCCCACTGACCAGCTCGGTATTGAACCTTTGCTCCCCATCCGTCCACTCCTTGGCCGAGCGCATCCTATTCCACGTTAGCACCACCCCTCAACTACTTCCCAGACTGGAAACTCACATATTCGTCAACCCCGTCGCCACATTCCCCATAATAACCATGACCCTCTCGACCTGCACCTTCGGGTCCAGCGGCTCGGTATCATTAAAAAACCGCCCCTCATTGTTATACAGCGCCTCAACTACCTGCGTAATCCCTGAGCTAATCGTCCACCCGTTGTCCGAGTTATCGATAGGATCATACAAATACAGCCCGGCGGCGGCGTAGTGCAGCGCGTCGATGAGCGTGTACAGCGACGAGCGCTGCGCGCGAAAGTAATCCCGCTGATCCATCGAGTCAGGCTTAGACGGGTCGCCCAGGGCGAGGAACGTCTTCTCTTCTTCCGCACCACGGCTAGGGAAGCACTGCAAAGGCTCCGCCGAGTTGGTCATCTCGTTGCACACAATCCCTAGCGGCGTGTTGGTGTTATTCGCCGGGCGGAGGTGGGCGGAGGCGATGGGTGTGGACGATAGGGTGCCCGAGGAGATGGAGACGTTGTACGTGTTCACGCAGAGGTGGAAGAAGATCTCGACGGCGCCCCACCGCACCGGACCCGGGTCCGACGGGTCGATGAAGATCTTGGAGTCCATCATCGAGTAGATCAGCGGGAAGGAGTAGACCTTGGCGGCCATCAGGTCCTCGTCGTCCCAGAAGCCGAAGGACTCGTTGGTGTGCGTGCGGCAGGTGCGGAAGCCCAGGGTCGAGGGGACCGTCATGTTGCACTCGCGCGAGGCAGAGCCCAGGGAAATTTCGTACTGTCGGGTGACGTTGGTCAACAACATTTGCAGGGGCCAGGCATCTGGGTTCGGCGTGGTTTCGGCCACGGTGAGCAGGGATGTGATGTTGGCCGATTTGACGCAGATGCCGAGAGAGTTGAAGACTGGGAACGTGCAAGCGCCGGTTGGGCAGGGCACGTCCAGGGGCTGGATGGGATCCGAAAGCCGTGTCAGGAAGTTGTTGAGGACGGTCGATAGGATGGTCTCTACGGGAGCCCGTGGTCCAACCTTGGGGTCGAAGGCCCATGCCTTAATCGCATTTGTTGTGACATTGTTGGCGGCCTGTGAAATGGCTAAGCGGGTGGGATATTCGATTACTTGTTGTGTGATGGGCGTGGATACGATGCTGAGGATGGTCACGACGGCCCCGAGGCTTGCGATGCTTCTCCACTTGAATCTCCAAATCAGAATAACAGATCCCCAAAATCCTCTGCTCGCTGTGTCAAACGTCTCAAAGTCGGATAGGGGCTGCCCGGTGCGGAACCAATTCCATTTGCATTGACTGATGGCCTCGACAATCGGGATCATGAATGATGCCTTGGAGGTGCTCGAAAACAGGGCGACGAATGTGTTGAGCGTAATTCCAAGCGGTAATCTGGGGAGGGGTTTGCCATCGTATACCGAAAGTACAATAGCGATCGCTAAAGCATGCAGTTAGTGAACCGTGACTCGTTTTCTGGTTTGGTTCTTGTTACATGGAGAACTCACCTAAGAATGAGAACAAGCTCAGGAGAAGCCAGAGAAACTCAAAAAGCCAGTTCCCGAGTTTAGATTCGGACCAGGTCGTACTGCGCGGAAGACTCGGACTCGGTGTTGTGCTGTCGGCGGGTTGGAGTGTTTCCACACGATGCCAGTGTCCCTCTCCGTGGACGGTGATTGTATCCATATTAGATGAGCTACCTGTAGATTGGCCTCATCGGGAGTAAGTACTGTGTATTCGATGTTCGGTGATATCACATTCAAGTCGTTCCCTTTTTGAAAGTTGTTGTGCAAAGTTGGGCAAGTCTGCCTGTAGGTTGTTACTGTAACACCCAAACCGAGAAAAGCAGAAAAATTAACAATGGAAATGGGGTCAACTATTACATAAAGAAGGAGAAATGTTGCTTTTCTTGCGGCGCAGGGCTGGTGCAACCCCGAGGCCGTGGGCACGGCACGGAATCAACGATTAATGCCTACAGATCGTCAACTGGGATGCATTCCTACGAGCTCTTCCTAGCCGACTCGGACATTTTGGATAATGCAAAGGAGGGTTTGTTGTTTGAGCATTGTACGGCTGCGCCCCTGTAACCAGTTCTTTGTGATCTGTGGATCCCTGCGCCGCCGCATTTTGGAAGGATTGAACTCGGACCATGCCGCTATAGCTGACGACAACACAATTGAGTGTAAAATGCCTTGTGGAACAATGCACTATAGACAAACCCTCTCTTGCCCATTGAGCTGCTTTAGCTGTTCCTCCCCACAGACAATTGCAGCGCTGTGCTGGCACTAACAGCAGCTGTTGGTGAACCTTAATTTTTGTATGTGAAAATCGGCCTCTACTATCCCCACCCTGGACACCAAAAACATCCTCCAAGCGAGCAAGCAGAGCAAGAGGCGCAAACAAAAGCATGGGACGTGCACCCCCAGCTCCCGCGCGGGCCCAGCGCATCGGGAACGCACCAAATCCCCTTCATTAACCACGCAGGCGCTCCTGCGGTAACAGTTTTCAGGGCCCAGGCAAAAGGATCAGAGCACTACATAGCAGAGAGAGCTCCCCCATGCCCCGAGCAGCCGAGCCCCGCAAAATGCACCGCACTGCAATTTTAGCCCCGCTGGAGGGGATAAGAGTTTCGAACAGGCAACTCATCACCAGCACCCTGAATGAGCTACCCACTGCAATACCAATGGTGCACAATGATCTACGACATCTGCTACCAACGTTGTGTTACAGCCGCGCCTTGGTGTTCTTTTGTGTGTCCTTTTGGGCGAAGCCAAGCCTTTTTTCCAGGCAGTCTCGCACAGCTACACGGTGACCCCCATATGAAAATGCCGATAAGCAACGCGCCGATTTGGCGGATCTAAGATTTTGGTACGCCGCGACAACCTAGACGGGAAGGATAACGGGAGTTGAGGTCGCACGGCTTGTGAGAAAAAGTATTTCTCCAAAACGGCAGATCTCCCAGGCCACTAGTTTGTCTTTTCGAGTTGTGTTGCTAGTGCAGTCTGCAACGATTGAAACAGCAGCGAATGCCGCGCTCAGTTTAGAGGTTCCACCCTCCCAGCCCCTGAGCACAAGCTCAAACTCCACAACAAAAAGAACTCGACCATCTTCGAATGGAGGCCTTCGCAGATTGAATTGACCCACACCCGATAACAGATAACCTTCCGCTCTGGAGGCGGACGCGCTACCAATTGAAAGTCCCAGAGGTACAGTAAAGCCTTTCCAAACTTATAATACTGAAAGACACACTGTCGCATGGTTTCATATATTTTTTTGTCCTCTTTGAGGGTGGCATTGAACTTTTCAACTTTATCTCCATGAGAGTCTGTCATGTATCATAATTGAAGCCACCCTGCGGGCTGATACATGAAATGGTGTTCACAAGACGGGGAAAAGGGAATGGAAAAGCAGCGTGAGTTCGCAAAGAAACCACACAAGGCCAAGAACAATGTTTGTGTGGTTGGTAAAGAAGTGGGCAAAGACGGCTGATATCCTGTCAGAATGCACTACTCTTTCCTCGCTACCAGTTCCTCAAATCTGGCCAGGATGATAAGCGAGAATCCTGTGTGATTGACCAAGGCAGCCCAGCGCTATGGCACTCAGCTGATAACATGGTAGATTAGAGCTAGGGGACCGGGTGCTAGGAGAGCTGGACATGCAGACGGGAGGATGGGGCGAATATAGACCGATGTCGCTCCAGCTTCTTCTGCGTAATCTTGCCCGTCTTGACCAAACTCCCAGCCCTTGGTGGCATTTTACATAAAAGAAACACCGATGTAAGCGCCACCATCCTTTGTTGAGTCCTGGTGGTCGGTAACATGGCGGACCGGTTCGATGGTGAACAAGCCAGACACTTGAAAGTTCCGAAAAGTGAGTTTGTTCTGTGATACGGACAATTCACCTCACCCAGAGCTCCTGTCGTTGCCTTATGCACCCCAGGCTACCAACGGCATATCTCTCGCAGCATTGCAGTTTCCAGATCCTTTGACCCAGATCCCCGGGGAGATGGAGATGCTCAATTTCCTACTTTTCTCATGACTGTGTGAGAAGTTCTGACCTTGGGCCATATCTCCCGGTCACAAAGAGTACCTTACCTATTGCGGGCTTGCAATGCATATGGGACCTAGGGACGAAGGGTGATGAGTGTTGGTAACTTGCAGAGTTCTCGGTATTATCGATGGCGTGCTGTTCTTTGGAGGCGGAACCACAAAGGGAAGCGTGGGGGGCTTGGCCCCCATGTTCGGGAGTGCGTCCCGTCCGGCTTGGTTGGTCTAGAACGCCATGACATAATCCACGACTTCGAGGTGAGACATAACGTAACCACATGCAGAGCTTCCAGAAGCGGTAAATCTACTCCAGGAAGGTCTTGCGTTGTGTTTGTACGATTCATGTGTTTCTGCGATGGGCCTTGAATCGCAGCTTCAGCGCAGCGCGGGGGCACCCAATCGGGGAGTTGATCCAGCAGCGAGGATATGGCATTAACGGGGCGGCTACAGACGACATAATAGCATCCTGGTAGCACGCCATCGTTGGAGTCGCCTAGCTCCTACAAAAAGTGATAAGGACCAAGCTGACTGAGTCCTGTCTCGCAAAGCGCTTCCGTCTAAGATGGTGCCGGTGGCCATCCAAGGGCTTGGTAAAGCTGCACGCAAAGGCTACTATTTAAGCCACTGGGTTCAAAATAGGGACAAAACGCAAGAGGCGCATCTAGAATCGGCGATGCCCAGTCGGAGAGGGGGCCGTTTCGGGTGCCTGAGACCCCCGCATACTGGAACTTTGCTCTCGAACGTGTCGGGACGGGCTGAGGCGAGGGTAGGCGGCCTTGGTCGACTCTACTGACGTGCTGTGACGCTGCCGCCAGGTGCAAGAGAAGCCAGTTAGGCGACGGGATATGTGAAGATATGCGGGCAATATGCGGGCAGGAGGCGAGATGGCTGGGGTACAGCGCTGCACCCCGTGCCCGATCACGCCAGTGCAATGAACGTGCTGGATGGCGCCATTGATAAGGGTCCGGGCCACTGGGTGAGATGATGCTGGGCGCGATGTGAGAGGTTGAACTCAGCCGAGATCGTCATGTCGCAACCGCTCCTCCAAGTTGCAACATCGACTGTCGCCCCCGCCCCCGCGCTGGTCGTGCGGCCTGACCTCTCTAGGCCCGACTGGGGTCGCTTTGGGTGCGACTCGAACCGGTTCGCGGGTCGCACAGCGTGACGACACTCGGCGGGGGAAATGTGAATATAATAAGGACGACGATCCGGCCATGTGCTTCCTCCCGCGGAGATGCAGGACCCGTGTCTCGGAGGGCACTCAACCAGTCTATCGTCATTTCGCACCCTAATCCCATTCGCTACCACTCTGTCGGGACCATGTCGGCTCCCATCCTCGACACCAAGGAGCTGGGCCATGACTCCAAGGAGATCGGAACATCTCCGGGCGCGTCCAGCCCCGGCGCCGTCTCCCGCGAGAGCCTTGTCGACCCCGAGGGCTATGGCTCGACCGAGGAGCATCTCTTCAAGGACCCCACCATAGCCGACTACTGGCGTGGCGTCTACGACAAGGCCAGCTACGAAAACCGCCACCGTTTTGACCCAGAGTTCCAATGGACGGCCGAGGAGGAGAAGAAGCTGGTGCGCAAGATCGATCTGCGCATCATGCTCTGGGCCTGGATTATGTTCTGCGCGCTGGACATGCACCGCCGCAACATCAACCGCGCCATCTCGGATAACATGTTGCCAGAGATTGGTGAGTTTCACTGAAGTTTCCGAGTCTTGGGCTCCCAGAACTGCCACTAACCCCCTCTTCTTCAAGGCATGGACACCAACGACTTCAACTACGGCCAGACCATTTTCCTGGCCTGCTTCCTTTCGGCCGAGTTGCCTAGCGGCCTGGTTAGCAAGAAGTTGGGCGCCGATCGATGGATTCCCACCATCATGGTCGGATGGTCCCTCGTAGCCGGCTCTCAGGCCTTTATCTCCAACCGGGCATCCTTCTACGCCATCAAGGCCCTCCTCGGACTGCTCATGGGCGGTTTCATCCCTGACATCGTGCTCTGGTTGACTTACTTCTATAAGTCGGGCGAGTTGCCCACGCGCCTCGCCTGGTTCTGGACGGCACTCAGCACCGTCAACATCGTCGGCTCGCTGCTCGCCGCCGGCATCCTCGAGATGAGAGGTGTGCGGGGCTGGGCCGGATGGCGGTGGTTGTTCCTAATTGAAGGAATTATCACCCTCCTCGTCGGTGTCTTTTCGTGGGGCCTCATGCCTCCCGGGCCGTGCCAGACCCGCAACTGGTTCCGTGGCAAGAACGGCTGGTTCACTGACCGAGAGGAGAGCATCATGGTCAACCGCTTGCTGCGAGACGACCCCAGCAAGGGCGACATGAACAACCGCCAAGCCGTCGGCCCCAAGAGGTTGTGGAAGGCCCTCAGGGACTGGGAGATGTGGCCGCTTTATATCATTGGCCTCACCGCCTACATCCCCCCCTCGCCCCCTGGCACATATTTGTCATTCATCCTCCGCCAAATCGGCTTTTCCGTCTTCCAAGCCAATCTTCTCGCCATCCCCTCGCAATTCCTTTTCGCCGTCAACCTCCTGATTATTACCTGGGTCTCCAAGAAGTTTGGCGAGCGGTCCATCGTGTCGTCCGTGTCCAACATCTGGATCTTCCCCTGGCTTGTCGCTCTTGTGGCCCTTCCAGGTACTGTGTCCAACTGGACTCGCTACGCCCTGCTCACCGGTTTGCTATCGTACCCCTACTGCCACGCCATCCTGGTTGCGTGGAACGCCAAGAACAGCAACGCCGTGCGCACCCGCGCCGTTTCCGCTGCCTTGTACAACATGTTTGTGCAGAGTGGTAATATCATCGGCAGCAACATCTACCGCGACGACGATAAGCCGCTGTACAAGCGCGGAAACAAGATTCTGCTGGGCATCACCTGCTTCAACATCGTCCTGTTTTACCTAGTCAAGGTTTTCTACATCTGGCGGAACAGGTCGCGTGAGGCCAAGTGGAACCGGTTGACGGAGCAGGAGAAGATAGATTACACACTCAACAGCACCGATGAAGGGCTGAAGAGATTGGATTTCCGTTTTGCTCACTGAGCATTCCTAATATCTTGCCGCAGGTTATCGGGGTTAAGGGGAGAAAAGGGGAGCCTGGTTTTGCACGGCCGAAGGCTTGATATAAGGGGCGCTTAGATACCAATTCATTGTCTTGTTGCGATTCTTCATCTTATTGTTGTGATTTTAGGTCTTCTTCATTCTTTGTTCTAATAACCAAGCTGCTGTAGATATAATTCCAAATTGAAGAACATAGGCAGGTAAATCTTCTCACAGTCACTTTGGCGGAGTGGTTGACGCGTTGCCCTGCTGTGGAAGGCATAGTCAGTAGGCAATTCCCTCGGGAGCACAGGTTCGAATCCTGTAGGTGTTTCTTTTTGGCCAACTCGTGATTTTTTGCCCGGCTATTACTTCGAGTCTTTTCTGTCTATATCTATAAAGTGACTGCACTCTATTGACGCGATGTCCCGCATTATTTTTAAGAACGAAAACCTACCTTAGCTAAAGGTATATATTACTAGGTACTAAATATTTAAAATGCCTTAACTTCTATGCTCCATTTGTCGTGTTTGGTAATGTGAATCTCGTCAACAATGACTCTTAGACATACCAACTGCACCGAAGGCCCCTTTCATCCTCTCTATCCAACTTTACCGATATCCAAAATCCACCTCACGCCTCCGCACCACCCAGTGGCGCCAACTTCTTCTTCCGTAAATCATTCCACCCCATGCCCCACCCTGCGACGAAACCACACACACTCGCCGCAACCAACAAATAAAATACGTGATCCACGCTGTCCGAATACGCCCTCAAAACACCGGGCAAATCTGCCTCAGAAACTACCTCGCGGATTCCGCTCGCGCCGGCTGCTAGGACCTGCTCGATGTCGATGGTCGGCACGTACTGCTCAATGTGCGACCGCAGGCTGTTGGTGAAGATGGTTTGGGCAACCGTTAGGAAGATGGCGCCGCCAAAGGTGTTGGTGAAGATAACGAGGGCCATGCCGACCGAGATTTGGGCTTGTGGGAGGACGGCTTGGACGGCGAGGAGGGGCATCTGCATGGCGGCGCCGCGCGCGCCGAGGATCAGTTGGTAGCCGACCCATTCGCCGGTGGAGGTGTCGACGGAGAGGGTGGACAGGAGGCCGCAGGCGATGGCGGCGAGGGCGGATGAGCCGAGAACCCAAGGGATGTAGTAGCCGAGTTTTGTGACTGGATTGCTTGTTAATCACGGTGTGGGTAAGATCGGCATCATTGATGACCCAGAACTTACCAAGTAAACCGCTCACGACAGAAAATACCAACGAGCTCAGGATATTCGGCAGGACATAAACCCCGCTGGTAAAAGGCGACACCCCTTTAACAGATTGGAAGTAAATCGGCAGATAAAACGCATTCACAAGCACCACAGCGCCCATTATCATCATGGTCGTAACCAAACTCGTCCATACCTCCCTCCGTTTGATCATACCCAGCGGAAACATAGCGTCGTCGCCCTGGCGGCCTTCCCAGAAAAAGAAGACGATAAAGGTTACTACCGAGCCGACCAGAAGGCCAATAACGGTGGCCGAGTTCCAGGGATGCGATCTTCCGCCGTATTCGAGTCCGAGTAGCAGCATTATCGCGGCGGGGGCAAACAGGGCGAATCCCGAGAGGTCGAGCTTGGAGAGGACGGTGCGGAGGACCGAGTGTTCAACCTTGCCGGGCCGCTCGGGGATGTCGATCATGACGAGGAGCACGGCGACAACGGCGGCGGCGGGGAGGTTGATATAGAAGCCTGGTTTCGGTCAGTAATGCTGGGAGGGAAGTACAGGGGGTACTTACACCACCTCCATGTGGAATATTGAGTGATTGCACCGCCGAGCAAGGGGCCGATGACGATGCCAAGTTGGCTGACTGTGTTGGGTTTGGAGTTAGTACCAGGCACTTCGAAGGACCTTTTCATATAACAACACTTGGGTTGACTTACTTCCCATCAAAATACCAATCAAAGCTGAGGAAAGCAAAAATTAGTGACTGCCGGACTCACTGGCGAATTCACATACCAGGGCGTTTCTCCAGTGGAACTGAGTTTGTGATGATGGTCAACCCCCCGTTCTGAAGACCCGAAGTCCCTATGCCAGCGATTGCTCGTCCGCCAATGAGCATGCTGGACGAGGTTGCGACACCACAGATAAGAGAGCCCAGGGTGAAGACGGCCAGAAACGCCAGGAACGACCACTTCTGGAGGTCAGCAAAGCTCCGATATAGCAGTACCAGTGACGACAAACCTTTACTTTGAAGTAAGTGTAGATCTTTCCTGTCAGTGGCTGTAGAGCGGCGCTTTGCAACTGTTAGTCTTTCCGTACGAAAGGTTTCGAATCCGGGTTCCCATACCTCGACAGATTGTACGCGGCTCCATACCACCCAACATCCCCAAGCGACTGGAACTCGGTCGTGATTCTCGGGACAGCCTGGCGAGAAAGTCAATAGCCGAGAGGCGACTAATTGTCAACCAACCACGCGACTCACTGTACCGATAATGGACATGTCCAAAAGCATCAGAAATACAACCAACGTAACGGCCCCAGTGACGGTATAGAGCCGAATTCCGCTAATGTACTTGTACTCTTCGAGCGGCGCATCGCCCGAGGCAGCATCTGCCTTGTCCGACAGTTCGGTGGTGTTGACAGTGTTGGCATCGGATACTTGGCCGGCGTCAACATCCGGATTGGGTTTCTCATCCGCCATGGCGGGCTTGGTGGGGAGGGCACTCATTGCAGTTGTGTCTCTGGGTTCATGTTTCAGCGGAGCAAGTCGGTGGGCGTCGCGTTGACAGATAAGGGATGTCGTGCGAGTCGCAAGCCGGGTTCAATACCAAGTCACAAGAATAAAGACTGTGAGCTGAGGGAAAGTAAGAAGCAGAATATAGAACACAGTATTTTGACAACAAACGCGTTCCGCGATGAATTAATATCTCGATTGAGGTGTTCTAGGCTGCACGGCCAAACAATCTCCTGGCGGGATTCGGGATTCCGAAGTGGTTGAATATCGGCGCCCACGATTGTTGGCGGCCTTGTGAGTCAGTCGGGCAATAGTTAACCGGATCTTACATTTTCCTTCCAGGTGCATACTAACCGGTTATGCATGTGTGCTACCACACTCTGCTACATTGAGCATGGAACACGGCACAGCTCGCGACTTTGTGCATTTTTCGTGGGTGTTGAACAGCATTGAGGGGTTGACTTGTCACAGCCCTGTCAAAGCGGAATCCGAAAGCGAGGCTTTGCAACCCCCAGCCAAGCCGGAGATTTCCGTGCCGGACTCCCGCACACTTTTGCTGCCGCCATCCCAGAAAGGGAACGATAGGTAAGCAGACGGGTTTCAACGGGTTCCGGGATCCCGACAGTCCGCCATGCTACTTCCTACATTCCTTTTGATGGTCAAGAACCCGGGCATCGGGTTTCCGCTGCCACCAATTCAGTCCCAGTGCAATGGTCGACAATATCAACATGCCGCAACCCGTCTCGGAATTTGCAACCCCAGCACCATACGGCCGGGCCTGCGTCAACTGCTCGCGCGCCAAGTGCAAATGCATGCGGCGGCCTGCGGGGGGCGCGTGCGAGCGGTGTCTTCGTTTGCAAAAGGAGTGCAGGCCAGCAGCTGGCGCGCGGGAGCGGCCCGCTAAGAAGGTGGCCTCGCGGACCGCCAAGTTGGAGGAGAAGCTAGATGACCTCGTCACCCTTTTGAGGTCCTCTGCCCAGTCCTCCGCCGCCCCAGGAACCGCGCCCCCGGATACGGTACCCGGTCACACTAACCCTGTGTTGCTGCCGCCACCCGAGACTGATACGGATTTCTTGGTAAGTTGTTCTATCTTTGTCTGTGTTACTATTTACATATGTGCCACTTCTGTTGTATCTACTTCAACTCTAACAACTCACATACAAGGCCCCCGAGCCCGTCCCTACACCAGCAGCTTCACTTCATGGCAACGGCGGCTACCCCTCGCCGTCATCCAGCGCTCCACCGCCAGCTCCAGGCGAGCTGTCCCCTATCGAGGCCGAAAAAACTCTGGACCGGTTTCGCTCCGAAAAACTCAAGTACTTTCCCTTCGTCTACCTTCCCGAGACCCTTACAGCGGCCCAGCTGTCGGCCGAGCGCCCCTTTCTCTGGCTATGCATCCGAGGCGCAACTACCAAGTCGGCCCTAGGCCAACAAGTCATCGGCGAGAAAATCAGACGCATCGTGGCAGACAAGCTAATTATCCAACACGAAAAGAGCTTGGAGATCTTGCTGGGTTTGCTGGCCTACATGGGATGGGCCAACATGCACATGGGGCCGCAGCCGTTCCTTTGCATGTACATCCACTTGCTTCTCGCTCTTGTTCAGGACCTGGGGCTCGATAAACCGCCCCCGAGGGCAGACGAGCAGCATCCCATGGCGTGCGTCAAGGCGCACGGCTTTATCCTCAAGATGGTCGTGTCTACGGTTCGGAGTATGGAAGAGCGTCGGGCGGTCCTTGCGACCTTTCTGATCGCGTCAGAGTAGGTGGATACAAACAGCTTGCAGGTAGATGTTGCCAACCCTCGCTGACATCCTGCTATCAGGGTCTCGGCCTTCATCCGAAAAAACGACCCGCAACGCTGGACTCCGCATATGGAGGAATGTCTCCAAGTCCTAGAAGAAAAAGACGAGTCGCCACTTGACCGTATTCTAGTCTGCATGGTCAAACTACGCCTCATCGGTGACGAGACAACAAAGTCCCAGGCGGTTGGTTCCTCGGAACCATCTGAACTCAGGCTCCTCCAAGCCTTCCAAGTCAGAGCCCTCAGCTCCCAAATCCAAACCATCAAGCAATCACTACCCCCAAGTCTCCAAGCCGACCGTAAGCCTCCCACCTCCCTTCCAAAATAATCTCATCTAACAAACCCCTCCCCCCCCCCCCCACAGCTATGGTCCAACTCCTCCTGCTCATCACCGAAATGGACATATCCGAAATCGGCCTCTTCCAAACCCCGCTCAAGTCCGCGCTCCCCGACACCTCCCGACTCACCTCCCTCGCGTCGTGTTTGCGCATCGCCCGCACCTGGTTCGACATCTTCCTCGCCATCCCGCTGTCCTCCTACCCCTCCTTCGGCTTCTGCATCATGTCGCATCTCTCGCGCATCATGCTCTCGCTGTATCGCCTCTCATCGCACGACGAGCTGGACTGGGACAAGCAAGCTATCCGGGACAAGATTGACGTCATCGACATCCTAGAGGCGCTAGTGGTAAGATTTGAGGGGGTGCCAGCGGAGAGCGGGATCATAAGTGATCGGCCCGACGGGGGAGATATGTTTTCGCTGACGGCCAGGGCGACGAGGACGATGAGAGCGGCGTGGATTCCCGTGCTGGCGCCGGAGCGGGTGGGGGCGCTGGCGCAGCCTTTTGATGCCATGATGTTGGATGCGTTTAGTCCCGAGTTTGCCGAGAGCTTGAATAGTTGGATGGCGGATACTTTTCTGCCGTGGGAGATGGCGCCGGGTGTGTAATGGGTGAGTGAGTGATTAGTTCCCGGAAGGGAGTGGCGGATCATCACACCGAGATCCTCAAGATTCAGATGCGGACTTTTAGGAGACTCGGAATTGCTGGCAAAATACTACGACACTGCAGTGGCTTTTTTCCCCCACCCACACCTATATATTGCTGTGCATAATGGAGTATGCTATTAGTACGACCGCCAATTACGATTTTTCGTTCAGCGCCGCCAAGCCCATGTAGTTTGGCCCATTCATCATCAAATTGGCTTCTTCCGGTAGGCAACTTGACCAAAAGCAGTTCTGTGAGGGGTAAGGCGTCGGGACTCGACCGCTTTTGAGCTGAACAAAACGTAGATCCATCCCCAAAAACCTGGCTGTCGATTCTCTCCTCCTCAAAATTGGGCTTGCGAACTCGCTTCCATATCCCTACAACTCGGGGGCGCCCCGATATTAATAAAGACCGCATCAAACAATCACTCGCAATGTCGACCGCGGAAGGCCCTGTAATCGAGTTTGTAAGTTCTTCTACCCAACTTCTTGCGACCCCGCACCTCGTCCTTCACCAAATTTGACGTGTTTTTTTTTTCCCTTTGAAGGACCCCCGCGTGGTTGGGGATCTCAACAACGAGGAAGGCTCGGTTGGAGACACGAGCAGGTAGCTACCCGCTCAAAGCCAGCCCGCGGTTCCATGCTCATGTAGTCGCTTGCCTGCAGCCTCCGCGACTCGACGGCATCAATAACATCTAGCATATATGAGTATCGCACCATCAATGGCCGCTCGTATCAGTCGTCAAAGACGACCGAGTATTGGTGAGCTGCGCCTTGCCGTGGATGGGATAAAGTTGTTTGACTGACATGCCATGATAGGGCACCCACCGATGAAAAGCATGTCGGTGGCTTCGACATAGCGTAAGACGACCAAGGTCAGCCCAACTAGACTCCGCTAACATACAGCGAGCCATGAGTTTGTGATTCTGCTGATGGGCGGCAAGTTGTTTGCTGCCCCGATCGGCGACAATCCCAAGGTTCTTACACGCTACTCAGTGCTCACATGAACTGGACTAACAGGCCACGCTTCTAGAAAATCCTCGACGTCGGCACCGGAACAGGAATATGGGCCATGTGCGCTCCCCCTCAATCCTGACCGTTCTCTACTAACCCCCACCCAGCGACATGGCCGACGGATTCCCCTCCGCCTCGGTAATCGGCACCGACATCTCCGCCGTCCAGCCCAGCTGGGTCCCACCCAACTGCTCCTTCCAAATCGACGATGCGCAGCTCGACTGGACCTTCAAAAAGGCCGCGTTCGACTTCATTCACATCCGTGAACTCTACGGCGGCATCGACGACTGGCAGAAACTGTACCGACAGGCGTTCGACCACCTCGAGCCGGGGGGGTGGCTTGAAGCGCTTGAGATTGACATCGAGACGCGGTCTGAGAATCCAAAGGTGGCTAATGACGAAGGTCATATTTTCAAGACGTGGTGCCGGCTGTTTTGGGAGGCCGGGGATAAGACTGGGCGGACGTTCCGGATTGCTCGCGATGGGAGGATGGGGAAATACTTCAAGGAAGCGGGGTTTGTTGATGTGGTGCATCGGCAGTGGAAGGTGCCCATTGGGGGGTGGCCGCAGGACCCGACCCTGAAGCGCGTGGGTCAGTATAACGGTCTGTTCATTGACCGTTCGTTGGATGGTTTTGCTGTCTTTCCTGTCGGGGAGATCATGGGGTGGAGCCGAAAGGAGGTTGATGAATTGGTCAAGAATATGCGGATTGCCATTGCGGATCCAAAGTCCTTGCCCTATTACAATATGTAAGTTTGTCTTGTTTTGCTCTGTTAGTACAACGCTAACACTGAGGATAGTCACTTGGTATATGGGCGCAAGCCAGCCATTTAGATTGACACGTATGTATCACTTACTAGTTAGTATATGCGTCACCCAAATGTCACATAAGGTTTATGTCATTTACATGTGGCCAGTCATCGCACACGGTGGGTAATTATAGGATCGCACCCGGTGGGTAATTATAGGATATAATTGATGACTGATAAGCTACTACCCAACTGCTCCACCGTCACTTACGAAACCCTCGTCATCTTCACCTTCCCAAGATAACCCCCCGCATCATTCCTCGTAGAACTAAGCGCAATCTCGTAATTGGTACTTACACCCGCTGGAACAACAATATCTACCGTCCGATCACGAGCACCACTATTCCACGCTGCCGTCCCCGCCTTCCTTAGACTCCACTCAATCTTCGCCTCAGTTTGCATCGAGATCCTCATTGTCTGTCCGCCCTTGACTGGGAAGACATGGCTCCCTCCTTTGAACGACGAGATGCTAACCGTCTTAGACCAGTCACTCCCAACAGCGAGTGATACCACATCCGTGTACGTCCTCTTCGGTGGCCCTCCCAGCGTGTTGGTGATCTTCTGGCCGCCCGGGTACTTGATCGTGCCGTCGATGGAGGCAATGATAAACTTGTGCCAAAAGCCCGAGGTAATCTTTGTGTCAGTCGAGAGTGCCTGGCGTTCCTCGCCGTAGCTTGCCTTGTTCGCGTGGCCTTTCATCCAGGTGTTGACATCCACGGGCGTCCAGCCGTTCTGCTGCGCGAAGTGGAAGAAAAGGGAAGATGCGTCCGAGTTTTGGTACAACGTGACACCGTACTGGTACTCTTCGGGATACAGCCCCTTGTTGAGGAACTCGGTCTTGGCGGGATATGAGAGTCCGTCAAAGTACCGCGCGAGGCCGCGACGCCACCACTTGTTCCCGTCGGTCCAGGTCGTGACACTCGGCTTGTGGTACTGCTCGACGCACTGGTACATACGCCCGATGACGTCTTTCTGGATGGCTGCAAGCGGGATGTCGTTCCAGCTCGCGGGGAAGTCGATCAGGATGTAGCAGGGGTCCTTAGTGCCTGTGTTGTCGTCGTCGACTTTGACGAGATCTCCGATGCCGCCCCAGGCAATCCCGATGTTGATCGTCAGCGGGCCGGCAAAGGTTCCGAATGTGGCGAGGCCTTTCTTGATGGCGGCCTCGGCCCCGTTGACAATCTCGGAGTAGCGGGCTTCCGTCTGCCATGCGCCGGGGACTTGGTATAGGCGTGCGGTGGTTGAGCCGAAGGTGTGTGTCCTGGTCCAGACGTTGCTGCAGGTGCTGCCGGCCAGGTCTTGGAAGCCGATGGGCAAGGTGCCCTTCCATACTGGACAGGCGAAAGACTGTCGCGTCCACCAGTCCAGGAAGTCAAACTCGGGAAGGGGGATGGGGATGGGGTCAGCCGGAGAGGATACAGCCGCGGCTGCGAGAGCCACGGCTGCGGCAATGGTACGGGCGAGTTGGACCATGTCGAAAAACTTGAATTTTGTCGCAGTCTTCTCCTCAATGCTCGTACAATGGACCGTTGGAGAAAGCAGAGATAAACGGGGGTATTTCGCATGGTATGTCAAGTGCCTCCGGGGGAACACGCGCCTGTTTTGTACCCGACTCACTCTTTCTCCTGTCAACTCATCCCATCACTCACGGGCGGTAAATTGGCCTATTATCAGCAAAGTAACAGTCCTCAAACCAGAACGGCAAGTCCCATAAAATCGCTGGAGTCAGGGTGTCGGATCATGGGCATCTTGGCTCGCACTGCCGAGCGTTTTTGGTCATAATTCTTCAGCTCTATTGGGCTGTCAAAAAGGGGAGGCTTGAGTCTAATTGAACTCGGGGTTGACTTTTGGCCAACCACAAATCATGGATGGGTGCGCCTCAAAATCGTCGAAGCATCAACCCCGATCTTGGCAAGCGGCTGAAAGTCATGGCCCGATGGCGAAGTCAAAATTACTTAAGCGAAGACCCTTACTTAGAGCATATAATCGCGATTTAGGGGGTGGCTGTGACCTTTGTTCTATTCATCATTGCGCAGGGGCGCCGGCGGTTCGGCTGGGCTGACTTTGCCTTGGACACGAAAGGGATGCCGTGTGATATGTAGCATTTACACGCTCTGGGAGAAGGAAGAATCGAAATGCATCGATATGTGCATCGTGAAACAAGAAGGGGTTCTTTAAGTGAGAAATATGAGCATACATAATTTTTTCATTTTGATGCCTGAAATACGAATTATAAAATCAGCTATATTCATGCCATCTCCTCTGCCATTCCAGCGCAGCCGTGCTTTTGAATGAAGCTGTTGTCGTTACTCTAGTAGTTTTAGCTGTTGCTACTGTTCTCGTCGTCCTCGGTGTTGTTTTGGAGCTCAAACCGGCGGTAATAGTACGATAAGCGTTCGGCGTGTCTGCCGGCTTGTATGAACACGGAAGTGTCCTTCATTCTGTCCAATCCGGCGGGCAAGGTATGCAAGTTGTGCAAGCGGATATCGTAGCTGATTGAGTGGTCGGACAACATCGGGTGCTAATGGCTGCGTTAGTTTGCTGCTCGGTAGGGTGATGCACTTAGGCAAGTAAACATAAACATATGAGCAGGGGAACCATTCAGTCGATGACCGTATGACCTGTGGGCAGCCATACTTGCCAGCGCAGGTATTTATGCATGCCACTTGAAGTGAATCAGCTAAGGAATATGTGCACTACTCGAGTGGCTCGTGTCAGTACAAACTCTTAGTGTATGCGAAGCAACTCTCCGTTGACAATTAAGAAGTCGTCTGGACTAGGTCATTGACAACCGTTGTGCAATAAGAGGCCATCTCTGTGGTTGTAGGTGGAGGTATTAGTGCAGTTTGTAACAAGGCACTGTTTAAGGTTAACTATAATCCAAGTGGGAACAATGGCAAAGCATCAGATAGAAAGGTACCGGAGCTTACCAAAGCACACCCAATGGCACAGATAACGTGAAAAAATCGAATTGAAGCATTTTAGTATGAATTAGTGTTCCGCGTCAGAGCCATACGCCCAATTCGTAACAATGCCCTTACAGGGAAGATTCAGTAGCAATAACTGGAAAAAAATGGATTCTTGAGCTTGAATAGTTGCGCGAGGTGCAATAGTCTTTTATGTTGTCTGCATTCTCGTTTGTAACGCTGTAAGACCGGGTCATATTGATGCTATATTCAAGTTGCTCCCTCTTGGCTACAGAATTTAGGATTGCCACTATAGTCTTTCTTCTGACTAATTGAGTGGGACGCGGAAAATGTAGGCAAAGACCTTTAGGCGCCACTGCTATTGGGCATTGGACTGCATGACAGAATCCTTCCAAGCAGCACCAATCGCCACTGCGTCAGGCTGATATCTGAGTGATTCCGTAGGTCTGTTTAATATTGAAGCAGGCACCTGCCGAGACAAGAGTTCGGCACCTTAGGTATAGCACTAGGAAGTGCCGGCTGGTGTTGGTGCTGGCGGAGCGGTGCAGGCTGCCGCGGACTTCGCCAAAGACGGGGCACCCCCTTCGACGTGGTATGCCTCGCCCGAAAAGAGCTTCTGGTCGGATGTGGGACTGATGTTCTAAGACTGAAAGTGAGCGAAGGCGATTCCGAATGGAGACCCGTTCAGACAACAGTGGTCTGTTGCGATTTTTACGCTCTCTTTTTGATATGCCTGTTCATAATTCCCTACGGTTTTCATGAACTACAGGCCTGCCCGCCTGCTTGTGGCTTTTGGTTCATCGTTTCCATGCGACAGCCCACCTGCACCGTTGTCTCTATCGTCCTCAAGATGCTGTGCTTATTCGGCGGTGCCACAAGGTCCGTTTCAGAGCTGGAGTCGTTACTCGCGCAGGCTTCAATGTCCACGTCCCTCGCCGAGAGGCGCGAAATTGCATGTGACGGAATCTGGCTCCGACGTCCCCCCGTGATGGTGACGGACGAGGTGGCTCGACTCGGGTTGAAATTACCGCTCTTCTTTGCATAGAGACCGTCATCCTTGGACGTGGCGCCGCTCCTCGCCACCTTGGAAATCAAGATGGCAATCGTGATCTCAATGTACAGCTTGACGATGTACGCCAGCGGGGCAAACTGGACATATCTTCGCAGGGTTAGCAAGCTGTCTCTTGGGAAAGTTAACGTACTCACAGGTACGAGTTCGTTAAACTCAGGAAACCCAGAAGAAGAACGTCCATCGAAGTCGAGACTCCGACCATGGTGGCGTTGAAGTTGTAGAGCCGCCAGTACTTGGTGAGGCCTTCAGCGATCAGGCGAAAGCGAACCAGGTACAGAAAGAATAAGTTGAGGCCCAGATCGATGACGAGGAAGAAGGACTTTTCGGCTCGCTCAAATGTCAGGTTCAGGTGTTTTTGAGCCGGTGTGGCACTTGGCAAGTGTGCTCGTGTCCAGATGATGCCGACAGCGACATTGACGCATCCGATGGCGGAAAATAGTCCCCAGCGCAACGTCCTCGCCTTGTGTCGGTCCACCATGATAAGCGACACGCGGTTGGCAATGATTTGCGTGAGGAGTTGGGTCTGCGTTGCCCATAACGCCACTGCTACGCGTGAGTATTGAGCGCAACGACGACGGATTGAACTTACCGATGCCCAAGTAAAAAGCGAGGCTTGCGGGTGGTAATTAGCTGATGTCTCCCATTCCGCAATTTTGCAAGTACTTGCCTCCCTGGAATGACATCGTTGAGAAACAAAAAGGTGATGAGTGCAAAAATCATGTTAACCCATGCCTCGATCCAGAGCATGCAGAGGTAAAAGTTAGCCAGCGTCCGCGTTCTCTTCCAGATGAGCCTGGTTTGTCCCAGAACCTTGGCGAAGGTAAAGACAAAGACACCTAGGAAAGCACCAAAATAGAAGGACGCCAAATCCATGGTGTTGAACGCGAGGAGACCTTGACTTCTCGACCATCTGGGGAGACGGCGGCCGCGGTTGCGGAGGTGTCTTAATCAGACCGCATACTCATCCGACGCTTACTCAGGCATGTTGGGCCGAAGCAGCCGTTGATCGGATCACCACACCACTCCCCCGCATCAGAGTACGGTACCTTGTTCCCCTGGAAAAACCCCGCTTTGCTTATTTGATACAACATCTCTCTCTGGTTTCCTTTTCTGACTCCGCGCAGATTTTAGGGCAGAATGGCAAAGATGCTCAAGGTCATGATGATGTACAGTGTACGGCATGACCACCCCAAAACCTGGCAGACTTGCGGTTCGAGGCCCGCTGTCTTTCGCCGTCTGTTAAACCTCTGCGCCAGAAGAAGCGAGATACTCGCAAAAGTGACAGTCTGCTGTTCAAAACTCGAATTTCCAACCATCAAGGCAGCTCTCCAACACCAATGCTAACTACTATGGATCGATTGGCTAAAGGTACTATGGTTCTGATACATGAGGTCGCTCTTTTACATACAGAGGTCTTAGCACTACGAAAGGCCAATGAGGAGCTTAGTAAGCGACGGAGAGCAAAAAAAACACATGTGCGGCTTGGAGGGTCACTCACTGTGCAAGAAGCACAGGATCTACTGGATCAGAAGGCTATGGGTGAGCAGGGAATGCAGGAAACATGACAAAATGGTGGTGGTTCAGGGGGGTCTCATACAAAGATTCGGTGCTGTGGCGTGTATGGCAAGCCTGGCCATAATGCACACATGCAAGGAGGCTACAGAATCATCTGATTCATCTGTTTCCGATTCAGTTATTGTTATTTCCTAATGTTGTGGTTGTGTAATTGAAGATAATTGTGGTTAGGTATTGGAAAGTGTTGCGCTCGCTTATCATGCACGTTACGGAAAAATGGGCTAATGTTATATCCCAGACATCACTCCCGTTTAAAATAAGTACTAATACCTGCTACGGCTAAACAATTGACTCTACCTTACTTTTGCGAGGCATGTAATATTGTGCCTACCCAACTTCCAACTGAGCACAATATAGTACGGTATGGTATCTTCCCTGAACCTCAATATGTTCATCAACGACCGCAACGCCTTAGTCTACAAATATGACTCGGAAACCTTCCTCGTCGAAGCCTGGGGCCCCAGCGCCTTTCGCATCCGCGCAACCCACGAATCCTCGTTTCTATCCGAGAACTGGGCCCTAACCGAACCGATTCCTAACACCTCGCCCACGGTTGCAATCCAACCCTCTCCTCTTGACCCAGACAAACCCAAACCCCCTCCCCAAACCGCCACCATCACCAACGGCCTCCTGACGGCACAACTCTCCCCGCACGGCAAACTGACCATCACCACCCCGCACCCCACCACCTCGACCCGCACCACCCTCCTGGAAGAATTCGACCGCCACCGCCTCGACGTCACCGACCCGAAATGCTCCGCGCTCAAAATCCACGCGCGCTAATTCGTCCCCCGCCCGGGCGCTGGCACGTACGCCGTCACGACGCGCTTCGAGTCGCTCGATCCCGACGAGCACATCTACGGCGTGGGGCAGTACCAGCAGCCGGACCTGGACCTCAAGGGGGCTGACCTCGAGCTGGCGCAGCGGAACTCGCAGGCGTCGGTGCCGTTTGCCGTGTCTAGCCTCGGGTACGGGTTCCTGTGGGGCCAGCCGGCGGTCGGGCGCGTGGTTTTTGGGAAGAATGTCACGACGTGGGAGGCGCGGAGCTCCCGGGTGTTGGATTACTGGGTTATGGGCGTATGCGGCGATGGCGGGGCGGGCGCCGGAGATGCCTGAGTTTGGGCTCGGGTTTTGGCAGTGCAAGTTGAGGTATCAGACGCAGGAGGAGGTGTTGAATGTCGCAAGGGTGCATAAGCGGCGAGGACTGCCGATGGATCCAACCACACAATTTCTGTTGAGTGGCCGCGCCCGCCGCACCCCTGGGCGCGGGCGCCTGTACGCTTGCACAGGCCACCAGGTGCCTAGGGCTCCAGCCCACCACCTATTTAGCTCTCCTCTCCAGTTGCAGATCCAGAACCTGCAACTCATCACCATCTTAGCAGCTGCAGCGAGCCAACTTGCTGAGAAGCGCGACAAGTGTTAGAAAATGGGGGAAATAAACTATGAAGAGTATGTCCCCGCATTCCTGTGGCAAGCGGACTTCGTCCAACGTGGATGGCGACACTGACAGCCCCTCCTTCCCAGCATCGCCCCGTCCAAGCCGTTCTGGTTCTTGATCGGTCCTATAAAGCGCGAGTTCATGATACACTCTGCCCTCGTCGCCAAACTATCGCCTGCTCTCAATGTGCTCGTGAACGGGGACGGAGGCAAAAGACTGCTCCGCCAACCTAGAGTGGGTGGAGGGGAGTACATTCATCCACTTCACACAGTATGCGTACACTGGTGATTACGGCCCGAGGGAACCAGAACCAGAGAAGCCCAAGGAAGGTAAGAGTGACTGTCGTGGCACTTTGGGTAGCCGTATTTCACGATCTAACCACCAGTCCTTACTGTTAGAAATGTGGCCGGCAAGTGCCCAAGCAGCTGGGACTATGGAAAACCAACCATAGAAACCAGTCGGTGTAATTCTGAACAGGGGAAAACCCGGCACCTATTGTTGGGAGGAGATGAGACTAGATCATGACGCTTACGTGGCCCGCTATCTGACGTGGCAGCAGCTCAAGGACCTCGTCATGCAGCGAAAGTCGCAAACACGCAAACTGCACAGCCGTTCTCATGACTTGGACGGCTGCGATGCCAAACACGCCTTCCTCCTCCATGCGCAGGTCTACGTTTTTGCGCACTGCTATGGCATTTCTATACTCCAAGACCGCGCATTCTACAAACTCGGAAAGGCTATGCTGGACATTCCTTTTGGTGATGACAAGGGGATTGACAGCGGTGTTCTTGATGAGGTCGTTGAACTGCTGAGATACTACCTTGAGGACACCAGACCGGAAAAGCTTAGGACGCTGGTGGAGCTTTATGTGGCGTCTAAGTTGGAGACGCTTATTGAGTATGCTGACTTCCGCATACTGTTGGAGGAAAATGGTCATTCTCTGTTGCTGTGATGAGAGCAATGATTCCCCGGCTAGACTAAGGCTAGGAACCGGAAGTCAAGGGCGAGAAGCACAAAGGGAGACGGTTACACGGATGACAATTCACCCTGTGAAATCCTGTATGTACTGGTAGCTTAACCCCGTCGTCTTGGGTGACGGTTGAGACTCCAAAGATAGGAATCCTAGCATTGAGGTGGGTGATCTGCAGCTGTGAAACCCGGTCAAAGGATGCATAGAGCTAGGATCCAACAGCCTTGGCGTGTATAGATCGGGATTCGGAAACGGCCAAACTTCGGCCTATCTTGCTGCTGACGAATACTGTCCGCAGTCGTCAACGTGAACCTAACATGGTATTTACATCGTAATCATATCCACTTCTCTTCATGTCATTTCCTCAACCTCTCGCCAGCTTATACCTTGGACGGTCAGACGAACGCAAAATGAGAAAGGTGCAGCGCCATCCATCGGCAAATGACATGCCGCCTTTGCTCAAGACATGTCAGATTTGTATCCGAGCCAAAATCCGGTGCGAAGCGACCCGGGATTCGAAAGCATGTGACCGTTGTTTGCGCCTCAATAAGACATGCGTTTTTGCGCCTGCCCGCCGACGCAATGTTGCCTTTCCGAAAAACAGACTTGAGCAGCCTGAAGAGAGGCTCGACCTTGTGATGGGCAGCCGATCGCCAGGCTTAGAGGAAGAACACTCGGCCAGCACGAGCGGGATCGGATACTCGCCTCCAAGCCTTCAAATTGGTTCTTCAGTTGCCTCTTGGGACCCCTTCACATGCGGCTTGTTAGATGTGGAAAGGGCAAGCGGATTGCTCAATCTCTTTCGTTCGACCATGACCGTCCATTTCCCTTTCGTCGTGGTGCCGAATACAGCAACACTTCAGGATCTTCGTCAGCAGCAGCCAAGTCTCTGTCTGGCAGTGCTTGCCGTCGCCGCTTTTGAGGACTTTACCTTGCAGCGGAAACTCAGTAGTCTCTTCAACCACGTACTCGCCTCGATGTTGGTCGCTGGGAAGATCATATCGTTTGATATTCTGCAAGGGCTGCTGGTTCATCTGGCCTGGTTTGTGTCCTCGGTGTGCAGTTGACATCCCGCCAACTGACATATTCAGGGCCCATTATCAACCTCGTCCACGCAGCTACAGTCAGCACTTGCATCTTGCGACGAGTATAGTGTCAGATCTGCGACTAGACCAACGGCGAAAACCGCAGTTATGGAAAGTCGATTTCAACAATGACGAAGGACACAGCACGGAGTGGGGATCCCATGAGCTGAGGGCACTTATTGGAATTTACTACTTAACCTCAAGGTAATCCCCTCCTGCCTATCTTCTTCATGCTGGCTTCGTGAGGTAGTACTAGGCGCTAACCCCCTCAAAAGCTCATCAGTCGTTCTGCAGAAGATGCGCCACTTCCCATACACCAACTTCATTCTCGAAAGCTGTGAGAAGCTAGAAGAGCGAGCCGAGTTCCCGAACGATAAGTACCTCAAAAACATTGTTCGGATTCAGCGAATTTTGGAAGATGTTGACGACATTGTTGCGCACGGAACTGCCAAGTTTTCCGTCGATGAGGCCAATACGAAACTTGCGACTATCCGCAACCAATTAGGCATCTTCAAAACAGAACTCACATTTCCTTTGAGCGAGTGCCGTAAGTTCCTACTCTAGTGACACTGTAACATGTCTCCTGGGTGCTGACGACTTGGTTAGCAACGCTGCTGCTTCAGCTGGGCATGGTCGAGCTCGTCATCAGCCAGCGATTCCTGCCGGGGTCTCCGTTTCCCGTTACCTTGAGTGCATCTCAGGAACCCAGATACAGCAGCGCGCAGGTCGTCGACCTATTTTCTGACAGCATATTGGCATCCAAATCCCTGATAAACATCCTGATAACCATGGTGCCGGGGCAAGAGAAGGTCCTCTCGAACTTGGGGTGGATCACTCTAAGTTGTGCCCTGTCGTTTTCGGCGAGGTTGAGTCTCTTGGCCGGAGACAACCGCATATCGTACCTGACGAAGCACCTTCAGCGAAGTCTTGACATCCGCCATACGCTCCGCCAGGTTATCCTAAGGCTTAGCTCGATGGTGTCTCCTGGGGAAGACAGCAGGGGGGATCGCGACACTTTCTATCACTTCCTGCGGCGGGCGGAGGCCATTGAAGCCTGGTATCTGCGCCAAACAGCACGGTTGCCAGACAGCACCCTGCAGGGGATAGGCGATTTCACCCTTGCTCTGGATTCCGAAGTGACCGATCCAGTCGGCGGATTCATGGGGAGTCAGACAGGGGAAATGACTGACCAGTCAATGATGGACTTTTTCAGCGAAGAAATGCTTAGGACTGGGATATGGGAGCCCTTACCCTTGGATAATTTAAACAGTTTCTGGGGCTGAACGGTGGGTGCGTCGTAAGCGGTGTCCCGTTGCGCTGCGCCTGCATCCGTCGGACACGGACACGGACACGGACACGGACACGGACATGACACGAATATGGGCGTGGAACGGCACCTCAACCCCTGAATCACCAACAACACAACAGCTCCAGCAACAAGCAAAATGTCCATAAAAATGGTCAAAGTAGCAGATGAACGAAATTCGGTACTCACGAACAATCAGTTTCGTTGCATCCTCAAAACTTTATCTCATTTGCTTGCATAACACAATGTTGCTTTCACTCCCACTTCTCGCCTTATGGCCAACCCTGTCGCTAGCGGTCTATCAGGCTTGCCCTCTCATTCAAGCTTACTACCCTCCCCCAACACTCGTTAAGTCTTTAGATGTAATCAAGGCCTTCACCGACAAGATCACAGCAACCTTCGACATCATCATCCGCACCGGCAAGCATGATGTCTTTGGCGAAATCTCCCCCAACACCACCTCATTCTCGGTCGTCATGTTTTCCGGTGCAAATAACGAAACCAGCGACCCCGTGTTCTTCAGCTATCACTACACTGCCCCCGGAGCGCGGAACGTGTCAAAGGTTACGGGGGACACGGTTTTCCCTATCGGCACACTGACACAGCTGTTTACCGTTTACACATGGCTTGCGAAGATTGGCGACCAAGCTTGGGATGACCCAATCACCAAGCACCTCCCTGAGTTGAAGAGTGTTCCTGCATCGGCTGGAGAGCAAGCTGTGGCCTGGGGAGATGTGACGATTGGGGCGTTGGCCTCGCATATGGCTGGTATTTCTCGCAGCTGCAAGTCCACCTTCCGTTTTGGTTCAATGGAAAGAGACTAACGAGATCAGCCAATGCCTGTGCGCTTGGAAAGGCGTGTGATAAGCAAGGTAAGCCTTCGTATCTCGCTTTGGGGCTGCAGTGTTTTAGTGCTAACATCCACTCCAGACTTCATCAAATCTTTCGGCTCCGCCCCAGCTCTCTTCCTCCCAGACACCACCCCGATCCTCTCCAACGCCGCCTTCCAACTCATCGCCTTTGCCCTGACCAGCGCCTCCAAGAAACCCCTCAGCACCACCATGCAAGAAACCCTCTTCCGACCCCTCAAAATGACCCAAAGCAGCACCCTCAGTGAATCCAAACTCCCCAAATTATTCGGCCCTGGCCTCAACACCTCCGCCCCTGGCGAACCCGCCGCCCTCTCCGTCCTCTCCACCACCTTTAACCTCGCCCTCCTCGGCTCCTCCATCCTCGGCTCCACCCTCCTCCCCGCCGCCGTCACCCGCCGCTGGCTGCACCCCGTCGCCGCCACCTCCAACTTACGCAACGGCGTCGGCCGCCCCTGGGAGATCTACCACGCCGGTGGCTCCGCCATCGCGCCTGTCGTTGACATCTTTCTGAAAGGGGGGGAGGTTGGGGCGTACAGCAGCTACATGGGTCTGAGTCCTGACGTGGGCGGGGGTTTTGCGATTCTTGCTTACGATGAGTCGGGTAAGGCGGCGGATTTGAATGTACATGCTGATGTCATTGCGGATGGGCTGGGGGACTTGGTTGTCCTGGCGGCGAAGGAGGCGGTGGGCAGGTACGCCGGGGTTTATGGCGCGAGCGGGGATGTGGTGGAGTTTAAGGCGGCGAGGGATGGGCCGGGGTTGGCGGTTGCGCAGTTGGTGGTTGGGGGGAAGGATGTTAGGGGCGAGATGGCCAAGGCAGCGGGGATGAGGGTCGAAAATTTAGATTGGAAGGTGTATCCGGCTATGAAGTATAAGGGGAAGGGGAAGGGGGAGACGCATCAGTTTGTTGCAGTCGTGCAGGATATGAGTGCGCTGGTAGATGCCGGCACGCCGACTTGTATCACTTGGATGACCGTCGGTGCGAATTTGGGGCCGGGTGGGGTGGACCGGGTTTTGTTTGAGTTGGATGGGAAAGGAGTTGCTGCCAGTGTGAAAATCCCGGCAAGGGGGGTGACTTTGACTAGGGCAAAGTAAATCACTGCTGTAACGTAGTACCAGGGATCATCCCTAGATCTAAAATTTCCCGGTTACTTGCTGGCATTTCCAGTACTCTATTGTCTCACCTATAACTACTCCTAGGTACCCCGCAGACAGGATCGTTGCATTTCATAATAGTTGCTAGTTGTAAGAGTCCCTTCTAAAGGTTGCTCCATTACGGACTAGGCTTACACAAATGAGTGTCGTGCGCGCCGAGGCTCTACATCGGCTGGGTATAGTCGACTAAAAGCTGAAATAAAATGTCTTGACGGAAAGTCTACAAAAAGCCACGGAGCAAGAGCATGGCAGTCGAGTCGGGGTTCAATAGAACTGTGCGGGAGGTGTGTTGGTGGAAAGACGATCGATAGGCTGTGGCCCGCAGCTTTCCTCCAAGCTGGTGCCCAATAGCCAGATTCCACGTCGACTACGCGTTTGGGTTCTTTAACTGGCTGGTACACGGCCCTATTCAGCCCTCGCACTGTCCGGGTTTGCTATCAGATGACAGAGCCTCTCGGATCCATATTCGGTGCCTAGATGCAGCCCTCCTAGAACCAACCGTGTCTGAATAACTCGATACTCACTCGCATTGCACACATCCAGCAGAAACAAGGTTTACTTTCAGTATCCACGATAAAATGGCCGGTGCTTCTTTCGACGCAAATCTCTGCGCGGCTTGCCGTGGCGTAACATTCACCATGCTCCGGGACGGCTACAAGCACCCTCTCTCGTACTCAGCTACTGTCTCGTCAGGCAGGACGTGTCGACTCTGCAGGCTAATTATTTGCTCGATCGCCAAGCTCTAGCGCCAGAAGACCAACTGCTATGAATTTGAGAAAATGTAGGATTCCGCGGCGAGCGAAATGTATAGTTTGCCTGTTTCGATGCGATATTCTACACCTGGGACGCCTGATGTCGTGGACTTAAAACCAATGACGGGGATAAACAAATGCCTACCCGAGTCATTGATGTCGGCTCGCAAGACGAACCTAGCCTACTCCGAAAGCTCATCGAGACCAAGGGGGTTCCGGGGAAGTACCTCTGTCTCAGTCACCGGTGGGCGAAGGCGCCACGGCTGCGCGCATTGCGATCTAATCTCCAGGAACACCAACAAGCCCTTCCAATAAACCAGGTACCCCCCACGTTTGCTCACGCAATTGAAATAACGCGCAACCTTGGCTTCCGTTATCTGTGGATTGATTCGTTGTGTATCATTCAGGACGACGAAAACGACGGAATGTTTGAATCCAAGAAAATGGACACTATCTTTGAAGAGGCTAGCTGCATGCAGCTGCCGTTGACGCGCCAGATGATGATGGAATTGATAGCGGTGACTTGTTTCTGCCGCGGGATCGTGATCCCCTCGCCGTCAAGATCGTCCTTCCGTACGATAAGTTCCGTACGATAAGATGCCACTTGTTAAGGTTTCTGAAGGAGTTGTTTAAGCAGAATAGCCTGGTTTGCGTTTGAAAATTTTAATGGCTTGCTCCGCCGATCGCAGAGGGCGATGAAAATGTGGTTAATATCCGCCCGAGAACCGTGTCGCTGTGGTTTCAAATTCGCAAGTCAGTGTGGTACAGCCGCGGCTGGGTTCTGCAAGAGCGGTCCCGCAGGACAATCTACTACACCAAGGAGAAGCTATATTGGGGTTGCTTTGCCACGTCTAGTGAAGAAGAAGGTAGTAATCCGCCGACAAATGGTTTGCGGTCACGGCTAGCAAGGAGGGAACTGGATAGGCTGATCTCCAGCGTTTGGAATATCATCATTGCAGAACCACGTGTCGTGCCACTTGACTTACCCTAAGGATCATCTGGCCGCTCTCGCGGGGCTGACCGAGAGGGCTGAGTCGCGCTTCGAATGCATCATCCAAGCTGGCATTATCCACGATCCGTCCTTTGGTGCCGGACTAGCGAGGGGCTGCTATGGCACAGCAAGATAACAACACTACGCGAATTTGACACCTTCCACGCCCCATCCTGGACATGGACTTCCCTGGACGGTATCGTATCATTCCAGTTTCCTTCCCCCAAAGAGGCCAGTCCCTCATCCACGATACGGAACATCATCTTCAGGACCTAGACCGAGTGCCTTCGGAGTAACCCACACGGACTGTGCGGAGGAGCATGCCTCTCCGGCACAGTTTCATTCTTGGCTCCGGCTGCGAGACTTCGTCTGGGTCGGCGTTTAAAGGATTACGTATAGAAGGCGAATTGCTTGATCCTGTCCTTGGAAGTGCTCTAGTAGGGAACTCGTTTGAAATCCCGCGACTTGACGAGGACGGAAAGATAATTCCACGACCCTTTACGGTCCCGGTTCTTGATCATACAGAGATCCTATTGGGCGGTGACACTCAATGCACCTACAGTGTCATGGTCAGTTTCTTGATTCCCGACAGGGACAACGGAAATGATGAGTTCGAGTTGGACGCCCCTGTTGTGTGTGTTGCGATCCAACGCCGGGTGGCACAGGTCCCCGCCTCGAACTCTCGTGACACCCATTGGCAAGAAGAGGCCACTGAAATCATCGCGCTTGAGGAAGTGGAGGGACGTCGGCGACCTATGGCCGTCAGAACCAGTTATATGCGTTGTCGTTTCGAGTTCTTTTGCTCCACTCGTATCCTCCGTCACTCCTGATTTCAGGTTGCTCTCGGGTACGGTAGGGTGTGTGCTGGTGGAAACGAGGTCTGTCATCCAAGGGGCCGATATGGCAACGTCAATGACATCGGCTGAAACGACGCTGTCGACATCCATACCCTCGCTAGATAGGGTCCTCGTCGTCACGCTACGAAGAAATTGACATGGTAGCCGGAATAACTTGGGAAGTCTAAGTGGTGGAGAATCCGAGACAAGTCTTCCGTCGGGCCTTCTCTCTAGAAATGCCACAAATGCCAATCGAATGGATCCAACTGATCTCGATGATTGAGAATTTATGGTGGTGATGGTTTTTCGGTTTGCTGGCCCTCACATAATGTGCAAGATTGAGATGCCCCGAAGCCTAGGCGCCAGCGAGCAGACCAGTCTTGGGGTTCATTAGAAACACCACTTGCTTCATCATATCCGGAGTACTTCCTTATAGCATCGCATCGACTTACGTTGGCGGATAACCAGAGAGCATCTGATCATTTCCATCACAGCGATCCCCTGGTTGGATCAAAACCGTCTTTTCATCCACCATGGGCGCTTCCAGCCAACTGGTGGAGTGCTGCCATCATCTGGCTGAAGCATGGCCAAACAGCCCTCGGCGCTACTGGTCACCACAACGCCCTGGTAATTGTAAATGCACTTTTCTTGTTTCGCTCGCCTGCAAAGAGTGGTGTCTTGGCACATACATTCAAAGGATCACCGTATTGACCCAAGTGATGTGAGTGGTGATGGGATTCGTTTGGGCATACTGGCTCTCCTCTAGCCGAGGACCTGGAAGTGGATCAGGAGACGCTGGTTTGACACGTCTTTCATATGCTAGCCGTTGTAAAAAACGGCAAATAGGCAGCACTTTGGGCGGCGGTGTCGTTGCAGCTGCTTCAGTCTCACGCTCGTCTGACAACCATAAGCTTGACTTTGTGAGGTCGCGTGTGGATATAAATCCACAATTTGAGGCCGTTCAGCGGGTTGGGCGTCTGTGTTACATTTAGGAAACTTGGGTAGTTATAGCTACTTCTTCCTGTCATAAATAAAAGTTATGGCAAGTTCAAATTTGCCCTATAATCTATCTCCCTAAGGCGTAAATCCTAAGTCCTGGGAAGCCCTTTCCCATTCCTTCGTCCGCTAGTCCCTATCTTAGGTAGGTAGGGTACCTTTCATACCTTAGCGAGGCAGGGGTCTCATAATCTGTACTCACACCTTGCTTAGAAACTCATCCTTCTTGTTCTGAATCAAGCCGTAATACTCCTGCAGTCCCACCAGCGCACTTGGGTCCTGTCCTCCAGCAAACACCCCCGCCCCCTCACCATCAAAGTGTACCTTCCACGCTACTCACAGGTCAGCAACCACCCAAACACCCAAACACTGTACAGTAGGAAAACTTACTACTGGCATCAAAGCCCAAATACGACCAGCTATCATTCAGATAGGCCTTCTCCGACCCGACCCGAATCGTCTTGACCAGCCCCATCTCACCGGGCGCAGGCCGCAGATTCTTCAGGCCGGCAGCCAGCTTGACAAGACCGACAATAAAGGCAAACGCTGGGTCCTTGGCTAGGCACTGATGTTTGCCGTAGCTGAATGCGTTTACGGCCTCAATCTTACGCTGCGGGTCGAACTTGGATGCATTGGGGACTTCGGAGGGGTTGCGGCCGGCTTCGCCCTAGGGGTAACTTTAGAGAGCTGCATGTCAAGATGGGAAGGGGGGACTTACGAGCATCATGACCACTAGGTTGCCAGGCTGGACTGGTTTGTCTTCGAGTGTTGTTGCCTGCGTAGCAACGCGGACGTTGCGCTGCGAGCTGCAGAGACGCTGGGCTTCGACGACATACGTGGAGAGAGTGGCGTCGTCGCCCTTCTGCACGAGGGTTTGGACTTCGGACCAGATGGACGCGTTGTCAGGGCGGAGGAAGAATTCCATTATTTCGTAGAACTAGATGCCCTGTCAGCGCAAAGTCTCACCAAACATGAGTGAGAACTCACCGTGGTCACCGGCACTCCAATCCCACCAAAAGCTGTAAGCCACAAATTATCCACAACCTTCTCCGGCGAGTTGCCCTGCGCGAGAAGCTCCTGAACAAGCTTGTGACCACACGACCGCAACGACCCGCTCTTCAACGTCGACGTAATGGAACTGATCGTCGACGCAATCCCCAACCCGAACCCGCGACTCAGCACCACCTTATCAATCAACTTCCTCGTCGAATCAATCACCGCCTTGGCCCCCTCCTGCGCGCGTCGACGGCGGTTCCACGCCTGGGCAGGGTCGTTGTTATTCACACCCCAGACGCGAATATCCAGCAGATACCGATACAAGTCAGTCGCATTCAATGACCCCTCAGGATTCTCATCAGTCCGCAGATCGAAGTAGAACATATCCGCGAGAAGCTGCGCGTTGAGCGGTATGGCGATGTCGCGGATGATGTCAATCTGATTAAGCCCCTTGGCCAGGGCAAACGTCTCCTTCTTGATCAACTCGGCACCAACACGCTTGACAAAGTCGCGGACTGCGCCCGTTAGGTTGGGGGTCTTGGACTGGGCCTTCTCAATGTCGGCGCGGTGGGCGTAGTTGGCCGGCTGGTCACCCGCGAGCATGAACCAGGAGAGGTCCTTCTTGCCCGGGAATAGGGCGTTGATGGCGGACAACCAGGGAACCACGAACTGCTTGGGGTTGCCCAGGACTTGCTTGATGGCGCCCGTCGAGAAGACGACGACGGGCTTCGGGGGCGGTTTCGGGTCGTCGAGGGTGTACTGATTCATGGTGCCGAGCTCGCGGGCGATCTTCTCGTTGCCCTTGCGGGTGTAGAAGGGCTGCATCACGGCAACTGAGTTGAAGGGGAACCAGCCGGGCACGGCGCGCTGGATGAGCTTGTACAGCATGGACCCGCCCATAGTCTTGGGGTCGTACTGCACTTCGTTGTAGCCCCAGGCTGTCAGGTTGGAGACTGTATAGTCAATCGTATTGAACCTGTCGGATCGCACGAGGGTCACGGCGTCGGAGAGCACAGCCCGGCCGAGCGAGTAGGGAGGCAGGATGCCGCAGCCAGTGTTTCGAACGGGCTTGAAGTCTTCGATCATGAGACCCGGGTAGAGCTCCACCATGTCGGGGTCGGTGTACAACTTCTCCAGCAGACTTGCGATGTCGGGGTCCGAGTTGATGTCGTTGAAGGTTTCGTGTCGCTTGAGACCAAAGAATTCTCGAAACTCGTTTAGCGAGGCAACTTGCCACTTGCGCGCCTGCTTGATGCCGAGGATCTCAACAATCTTCAGAGCCTTGGGGATAGTCCGAGCACCAAAGATGCCAGCTGGATCATCCATGGCCTCCTTCAAAACACGAACAAGGTCCTCATCCTTGAACTTCCCATCCGCCTGCCGCTCCAGACCCCCGAAAGTCCGAACACTTGGATCCTTGGGCGTACGCTGCTCAAAGGCAAGCAACGCCTGGCCCAGCTCGACCCAGCTAACCTCCTTCAGATCATCCGCATTGCGGCCCGGGAACAGCTGCAGGAAGAAATCGTTGATCCAGCGCTCATCCTTCTTGGAGATGCACGAGTGGAAACGGTACAGCAGGTTGAACTCGACGCTGACCTGGTTGCCGACACCGCGCGGGGTGCCCTCGCCGTCAAACTGCTTGTCCATCTCGACGCGCGGGTCCAGTGTCCAGTCGCTCTTGGAGTGGTGCGTGTTGGTGATGGCGCGCAGGTAGTCGTGCAGGCAGATGTTGATGTACAGCCCGCCCACGATCAGCCGCGCCGTGTTGAACAGGTCGTGGTCCTGCTTGGCGAGCGCCTTGGCCCTGGCTTCGGGGCTGGCGTTGGGGGCGCAGGTCAGGGTGAAGCGGCCGCCTTCGTTGATCTTGAGCAGGATATCCGCCACGTAGTTGTGGAAGCGGCTGTACATGACCAGCATGACGTTGACACCCGCGGGCTGGCCGAGGAGTCGCTTCTCGTGGAACGTGTCGGGCTTGAGCATGCCCCCTTTCATCGTGCGGATCTCGAGCTGGTCCTTGAGTGAGGAGCCGTAGAGGGGGGCTAGGTCGAGATAGGACGACGTGTCCGACTTGTTGGGGTCGGTTCGGCTGGTGCGGAAGATGTCATGGATGATGATGGACGCGTGGTAGAAGAACATGGAAGAGATTCCCGCCGGGTTCTCTTTGAAGTGCTTGTCGTCCCGGGCCATCAGCAGGTCGAAGAGCAGACCCGGGTCGGGCTTGACGCCGTGAAGTCGCTTGGTGTTTCTGACTGACTTGGCGTATGGCGTGCCCGCCCTTCCCAGGTTGGGTGTGAGGATGTTGTTGAAGCTTCCATCAGGCATGCGGTACTGGTAAAGGCCATCGGGCGCCTGGGGAACTTGCTCTCGCAAAGTGACATCCGTGTCGGGGACTTGGAATTCGACTGTATCGTAGGGTTTGGTATTGGCTGACGAACCGCTCGGGTTTTCCGGATCGACTACCTCATACTTGACGTCACCACCGACATAGCTTAGCGGTGGGTGCTGGAGATTGCCCCAGAGCGAATCAATGAGTTTGTTGGTGAGCAAAGTCCTGATGTTGGACTTAGATGAAAGAGAAGTGAGAATGCCGATGAGGGCTTCGGTCGATCTGTTCTGTGTTAGTCGTGTCGGTCTCAAGACCAGGCTGGGTTGCCATACCCCGTCTTGTCATCAAGAGGCTTCACTGTTAAGCTCTGGATGATTCCGACAACCTCTGATAGAGTCACCTGGCTGTTGACGCTGGCCAGCTCCTTCAAGAGACCCTGGGCAAGTGCCACGGGGTCATCGAGGGAGTAGGTAGTTCCCTCCTTGCCATTGTCAGCATAGGTCTCACCAGCTTGGTACTTCTCGTTGGAGGCCATGATTGTTATTGACACTATATCGTGAAAAGTTCAAGAGGGGACATGCTCTGAATGCTTCCCTGGCCATCTTCCCCTCCCTCGTCAGAGTCTTTATAGACACGAACATACATAGTCATATCGAAGCTGTCTCATGAGACAGCTTTTTCCGCTGACATTAAGCACTATTTTCATTGGCTTCTTCAAACAAGAAGTGCAATGCGGGCGCATGTCATTTGTGGTACACATCGTCGGTCGCCATCGGCTCTACCCCCACTGCAAGACATATGCTGTGGTATGCAGTGAAACAGGAGTCGGGCAACCGCACATCGAAAATGTCTTGTAAAGTCAAAGATTGGGACCGAGAATTCCACACATCCCGAGAATGAGTCAATCGTGGAGATCCGATAACCAATTGGGGCAAATGATCGCTACATTATCGATTTCGGAAGGATGAACAGTATACGTTTTCTGCAGCTGACGGTTCAGGTCAGTGGCTCTCAGCCTTCACGTCGGCCGATACTATGCATTTCAGTCTCAGAGCCTTTGAACAGGATGACTCGAGATGGGGATTTCGGGCACAACGTACCGCAGCTCGGCTTGAATCGGGCTTGTGTTAGATGCACAGTATCTCAGGTCGGATATCTGCAACCCGCTGGTTACGGTAGATTCTGTATTCGTGCTGCGTTCTCGTTATCGATGTGGCGTATGCCGACGCATATCAACTGATCGCTTAGATGTTTTCGTCACCCCTTGTCTGTTTGTTTACTTCTCTACACACCAAAAGATAGCGCCAGGCTAAAAAGTAACCATCTTAATGACATGCAGTGAGTTCCAAGGGAAGATTGGGACTGCGCTATGTTCTTGCTCAGCTCTCTCTCTCGGGTTACGACAGATCATGCAGTGACACGGGCTGCAGAACGTATCCGCGAGAATATTATCGTCCGTAGGACCGAGGCACGGATAAGGGAATGATCTGCGACATTGAGGTGACAAAATAACCGATCAGTGGAGTTGCTACCGATGATCATGACGCAGATAGCTTCAGCTTTCGCTAAATGGCTGGCTGAATCTGGGCTGGAGATGCACGTCTCCGAGCCCGTGGAACCCCCGCTTTTCTCCTCAATATCATGATACCTATCACGGAACAAGAATCCCAGTAGCAGTAATTGTGCGAGGGTTAATTGCGGAGAACTGAGACAAGTGTAACAAACATGTCGGCTGTGCACAGTTGATTCGTATTCCAATCACTCTTGTCCTGGTGGAGAACAGGTAATAATACCAGATAAATTCCAATGGCCCCTCGGCCGTCATTTACCCTCTCCCCTAACTGCAATTGAGGTTGAGGTGAGGTGAGGTGCGGTTGTTTTCACAGCTACCTCCCTGAACCACCGCGACCATGTCTTCCACAGGCTTCAGTCAGTCGACCAGCTTTGGAAATGGTCATACATCTTCATCATCAGACACGCCGCAAGAGCATAAGAAGCTCGTCCTCTGCTTTGACGGCACTGGTAACACTTTCAGCGGGTCCAATGCTGACACGAATGTGGTCAAGCTATTGACTAAACTCGATCGAAACGACCCGCATCAGTTCCATTATTACCAGAGTCAGTGCCATTTCCTGATTTTACACCTTCGCAGGATTGCTGACATTTGAGTCCGTCAGCCGGTATTGGCACCTACGATGTCGACGCTACAACTGTTGACCAGACTTTGCTGGGCAGCATTCGCAGCTCCATTGAGCAGACGATGGATCAAGGGTTCGGCTCCGGGTTCGATGCCCATGTTCTCGCTGGCTACAGGTTCTTGATGCGTTACTACGATTCGGTGAGTGGCCCTTTATCTCCTTCGCCTACATGTACCAACAAGCTGACCAATGATGAAGGGCGACAAGATATACATGTTTGGCTTTAGTAGAGGCGCATTCACAGCCAAGTTCCTGGCACGCATGATCAACACTGTCGGGCTGCTCTGCAAAGGCAACGAGGAGATGGTTCCCTTTGCATACCGCCTCTACCAGCGATACCTCGCCGGCGATATCCAAGAGTTCAGCAAAGGAAGAGGCCCCAAGAAGGGCAACAAGAAGATGCAGAACAACGGAACTAACAGCGACGCCGCCGAGGGCCACCAACTGACCGAACCCCTAGCAGTCCAGCAAAGCGGCGACACGAAAGACCACCCGCACCGTGACGAGATCGCTGCGTTCAGCAACACCTTCTGCCGCAAGGAGCAAACCGTGCACAACGGGCAGATCAAGGAGCAGAACATCAAGGTCTACTTCCTCGGCATCTGGGACTGCGTGAGCTCGGTGGCCGTGCTGGAGCGCAAGGCCCCCAAGCCGGTGCAGGTCAACGGCACGGCGCAGTACGTGCGGCACGCCGTCGCCGTCGACGAGCGGCGCGTCAAGTTCAAGGCGGCCCTGCTCGCGCAGGACATCCGCGCCTCGGCACTCGAGCACGACTCCGAGGACATCAAGGAGGTCTGGTTCCCCGGGTGCCACGGCGACGTCGGCGGCGGGTGGCCCGCCTCGGAGTCGAACCCCCTGGATACCCAGGGCAAGATGACGACGTGGCAGAGGATCAAGAATCTCTTCACCACGCGCAAGGCAAACCATGCAAGCAAGTCGCTTGATTCGGGCCCGTTCCAGATGAGCGATATCCCGCTGGCTTGGATGATTCGGGAGATTGAGCTGGTCGGGCAGAGGGACCCAGCGTCCGCTGTTAAGTGGCGGGATGAGCAGCTTGATAAATTCAAGCGGCGGCTGAGCAAGAGAAAGACGCAGGCACTGGAGGGGTTTATTCATGACTCGCTCCAGTTTGGGTTCGGTACCGGATTCGTCAAGGTGTTTTTCTGGAAGTTTATGGGTAAGTCATTCACCCTGCAACTGACCCCTTTGGGTCAAAACTGACTGAGTAGAATGGCTTCCCATCATCACGCGCTGGGAGCTCGAGAAGGATGAGTGGGTTAACGTGCGCTTCCCACTCAACAAGGGTGCGGCCCGTGATATCCCGCCTGACGCAGTCCTTCACGAATCCTTGCTTCATAGACTTCGCAACAACCCCAGTTACCACCCGACGAATAACCATGGCGGGGATACTAGTCCATGCCTGAAGCATAAAGACAAGCTGGTCGAGGTCAAGCTGGTCAACGATCAGAGCGAACCCGATCCTGATCATCAGACATACACCATTCTAAGGAACAATGAAGCCGAATAGGCGCTTTAGTAAGGGGACTTGACTACAGATAATGCGTATGAATCCTTATGGAGGAGCTCTTAGACGAGAGCGTGCTTTATTCCCGAGGCAAATAGTATGCGTAATCGCATGGCTTTGATGTTGGCACTTGCATCTAGGTTGTTTAATCCAAGAAACCATTGGTGTGGTGTCACGTTGTTAGGTAGTCCGTGCCTAAAATGAGACATTTGGTTCCTCAATGCAACTTCATTTGATCTGGAAATCTTCACTTCATTTTCTCCACATAAAGTTAAGGAATCTGGAGGCGCCCTTGAATTCCACCATGCGCACGTCAGCTATACACTGTAGCTAAGATGATAAACATTTGGCTTCTACCAGCTGCTCAGAGTCATCTACGACTTCTCTCCTTCCTCATTATCCACCACATACTTGGCCGACTTGCGGGGAGGAACACCCTTTTGGAACTGTGAAGAAATTCTGTTAGTTGTTTTACGCGGAAAGGGCAGCGAAAAGATTCACTTACCACGACGTTGAGCACCCCATGCTGTGCTCCTGAGTAGTGGCATCTGCAGCGCTAGTGATGAGGACCTTGTCGTCGATGTTGACATCTTGGAGATGGGCCACGCCACGGTCGGCCATTTCCACGTGCACGTCATCGATGGGGCTCGCTGACTTCTCATCGGAATTACGGGTGGCACTGAGTCTTTTAATACATATTCATTCCAACCCCTTCTACTTCGAGTAACCATTACGAGTCCTTCAAGTCCACAGCGAGCCGACACCATAGTCCAGGCGCGTGGTCGGATGCGCATCCACACACGTGGGAGTACACCCCTGACGATGCATTCTCACCGGTAAATACCTTTCCCCCAGCGCAAAGTCTGAATTTGCGGGGCCTGCTAAGCCAAGGCAGGAAGGTGAGTGGCCTGGGGCGAGGCTAGCCGCCCCTTCGGCTACCCCTGAACAACAAGACCCTCCGGCCAGGCCCGCGGGCAGACGGAAGCGTGCTCCATCGCCCCCCCCCCCCCCCCCCCCCCCCCCAACCCCCGAGAGGCGACAAGGAAAGAAACGGCCCACTGTGACTGTATTACAACAACAACAGGATCCCGACCTTGAGCCTGGCCCGAGTATGCTCCGGAATATCAACCATTCGCCAGAAATTACTGCGTAGTTGATGGTGGGGTTCAACGAGTGTAAGGCGCGGAGTCTTTTCAATAAATCCAAGAAAAGGGACTATGGCCCTGTGTGGGAATTCGTATTGTTGAAGGCCAAGGAGACCTGGCCACGTTACCCCTGGAGCAAGGAAGTTATCGCCAACAAGTAATTTCAGCGAACAGAAGTGCTACACTGCGTGGAAGACCCTACTGAAATACTCAGGGGTTAGCTATAACTGGGATACATATCTTCCTGTTGCTTTAGAGGCTACCTGGGAGCAGCTCTTCAAACGGTATAATACCCTGATAAGGCCAGCAACTTGGCTGTGAAGAACTCCGCTCGGTGGCGAAGAAGTGTATCGATCGGTCTTTCTTTTGGCGGGAGCATGGGACCGGTGCTTATATCATTGAGGCTACGGACGCAACGCAACAGAGTTTGGTGGGCTTTTCTTAGCAAGAAAGCCAGTATATGTCCGAGGGTAGAAGTATAGGTGACTCTGGTCGTGATAATCCTGATCTATTTGATAGTGATGATTTGGTGAGCAAAGTAGAGGATTCCATAACTACAAGCCAGGCTCTCTCACAGTATTCAATGAGCTTGGGGCCTGTTGCAAATACTACAAGGCGGTTAACTCCTGTACAACAACGCCGACTAGAAACAGACCCTGATATCACACCTACTACCGGCAAGAGTCAGCCAACCATTGCCGTGCCACCAGGTTCATGGCGATCTAGGAATTCTGAAGCGGTGGTGATGGGCCTTCCGGGCGCTCGGGATCTTGTGCTTGCGGTCGAGGATCTCCAGGCCGAATTCACAGGTAAAATATGTAACGAAAAAATGCTATTTTATTGTAAATATCTTTGCAATGAGCCTTTGATGGCTATCATCTGTTTGAAGCTGTTGCCTATAATAAAAAGGCTATATGTTGAAGGGTGGAAGATTGGCCCTGTTAAATAGTTTTAGTTACGATATCCTTTTAAGGTATAGCTCATAGATACTATGGAATTGAACTATTTGGCTGGCTTTTTTTGGCTCTATTGTTTGCACCATTTTTTTACACCCTAGCTTTTCCAATACCATACAAACCACCTACCACCACTGCTTCCTACTTTCTTTGATGATACCGTGAATACTGCTCCTACAACGCATGTGCAGTAGTATGATGAATATAATCAGGATGACGGCTTTTAATAACCCGCCTTGCCCTTGCGTGCGCCAACGACAACAATCGTAGTTCTTCCCTAACAATTATGTCCTCTCCATGTTGCGAAAGAAGAGAGATCATCCCTGGCTTCAAAGATCCAGCCATAATGTTGTTGTTCAGGGTAGCCAGCAATACTAGGAAAACACCATACAAATGGGTTCATGGAACAGAGCCAATTATGCCAGTGCCCCGCCCTGCCAGCCTGGCAGGCCTGCTGCCAGCACTGTATTTGGTGCGATCTGCGGCCTGCATTAGCGGGTACTTCAAGAGCAGGGGTCAAGAACTGAACGATGTAGCTGTGGCCAAAAATTGGTGCTAAAACAGGCATAGTGCATTGAAAAATTCCTTCTTGGCAAAATTAAGCTATGTCAAAACCTGCCAGCTGTCAAAGTGGCACATCAGTAGTGGAGCCCTGGGAGCGCTAGGCTAGATTGAGCACGTAGCCAAAGCGCTAACAGCCACACAAAAAGGCTCTGCACGCAGGCTCTGCTCCAAGAAATACAACATACAGAACCACCCATTTGCATGATCTAATTGGTTGAGCTATTCTGACGGTTTTGACACCAGCAGGCAGGTTGTGGATCAGGCCCTTACACACCGACATTTCACTTTACGCCAGGTTTTGCAACGCTGCCAATTGACTCCAAGTCTTTCCAAGATTCCGCAAGGACTTGAAGTGTCACTGGGTTGTGAGGTTACATCCGTAGTTGCTGGTCATTTCTTGAACAATCAACCCGGTTTTCTCAATGGCTTCTTCGTCAACAAAACAGTTCCCAGGCTTTGGCCTCCCCATTGAATATGAGGGGAAGGAGCGGTTTCCCCTCGCCGCCAACCACTCATGGGTCAGTCTGGGTGTCACCCTCCGCGAGCAGCGCATGATGGACTTTATCACTAGGATCACCGACAAACCCGACTGGCATGTCAAGATCTTTGATCAGGAAATCCTATCCCGCTGGCGCGCTGAAGCCGATATTCATTCCGCCGAGCTGGACGGCGACGTCTACCTCTCGCAGAAAATGTTTGATTTCGTCCGTCCATCTCACTCACCCCACTCCCTCCACCTACTAACCACCCACGCAGTGCATCGACGAACTCCGCGACAAAAGCACCCACTTCAAGACAACCGGCCGCATCACCATCCTCGACGCCGAGCTCGCCATCATCAAGTCCGACATCGCCATCCCTCCCACCCTGCAATCCGAACTGCAAGCCCACGTCCGCACCCTCGAAGACACTCCCGACGCCCAAAAGGACTGGCACCCCGGCTCTGACGGGACCGTCCTGGATCTTGTCCACCCCTCCCTCTTCCCCGTCGTCTGGGGCTTGACCCGGGTCCTCGACGAGGGCCTGGTCCCTCTCCACGACTGCATCAAGTACACGGGCAAGGGCAGCACCGTCCCGCCCCACGAGCCGCAGCCGCAGGCTCCTACTCCGCGGTGGGCCTTGCAGTCGCCCAAGTCGTGGGGCTCATTTCAGTGGCTGCCGGCGCAGGTGGAACTGGATGCCGATGGGGGCGCCAGGATCACGAGCTATGTGAATAACTTGCATCCCGGGGAGCATAGGGCGTTATATGGGGTGCTGGAGAGGATTGTGGCGGCGACGGTGCCGCTTTGGGAGGACTCACTCAACGGGTTTGGGGATCGGCGGAGGGTTGATGTCGAGGGGAGTGGATCGGACGATTATCGATACCCGCCGGGGCTGAAGTATCGTATTCCGGGGCGGGAGGGGCCGAAGGCTTTCGTTGATCCGGATTCGGGTGAGTGGCGTGAGGTTGAGAGCGATGATGCGAAGGACAATGGTAATGTGGAAGACGAAGATGCGGAAATGACTCAGGTTGACGACGATGACGACAAGGGTGGAGACGATAGGGATGAAAATAACGATGATGATGTGGAGGTTAATGATGCGAACAGCGACGAAGACAAGGATGAAGAGGATGATGAAGAAAAATACGATGAGGAGAAAGAAAGCGAGAATGAGGACGAGGGCGGCAACGAAGTGCCTGAGGCCGCTGGTAACGACGATGAGGAAGATGAGGAAGATGAGTCGGATGATGAATGGCGCTACGAAGACGATTTCCACGAGTGGAAACTCCAGCACCGAATTCTTCAACACCGCGAACCCCGAGTATACGTTCCACAGGAAAAGCTCTTCGCCAGTCGCAAGGACAAGAAAGCCCCCATCGACTTACGCGAGAATTTCCCAGACGGACTGCAGGTCATCTTCAAGCTTGCCAACATTCACCTAACCCCTGAAAAGCCCTCGTACTCGGGCGGCACATGGCACATCGAGGGCACGCTGAACGAGATGATTGTCTCGTCGGCAATCTACTACTTCGACCAAGACAACATCACCGACAGCCACCTAGCCTTCCGGCAGAGCATGGACACCGAGGAGATCCTCATGATCCCCGAGCAGAACGAGTACGCCTCGCTCGAGGCGTACCTCGGTGTCGACCAGGACGGACCTGCAGTCCAAGCCCTGGGCCAGGTCCTGACATCCGAAAGCCGGCTGCTAGTGTTTCCCAACTGTGTGCAACATCAGGTGCAGCCGTTCACTCTTAAGGATGCGACCAAACCTGGCTACCGCAAGATCTTGGCCATGTTTCTGGTCAACCCCCATCGCCCCATTCTCTCATCTGCTCATGTACCTCCACAGCGCCGCGACTGGTGGGCTGAGGAGGTGCGCAAGGATGGAGGGCTGGCGGTGCTTCCGGCCGAGATATTCAACCTGACGGTGGGCATGGTTGATGACTTTCCCATTTCGTGGGAACAAGCTTTGGAGATTCGGGAGCGGCTCATGGGAGAGCGTAGTGCCTTCAACCAGCAGCTGTCGGATTACTTCATGCAGGTGCGTTTGCACTTGGAATCGTGACGACTTGATTGACTGCGAGAGACGGATGCTGACATGCATACAGGAGACGTTCAGCTTTTGTGAGCATTAACTTACCAATCTAAAGTTCAGGTACATGCGCCAGGGATTAATTAGCGACAATCTCAATGATAGCAAGGGACGACACCTCAATCTGTATGATTTGAGATAATCCGATTGAACTTGAAATGGATGTTCTTCAACTCAATCTAACTCTATTGTGACTCTATTTGAAGATGCAAATGCTGTAGGATAATGTGATCTACATTCATTTTGGATTGATATGATGTCAGGTTGCCTTGGGCTTTCTTTTTTTTTTTTTTTGGAGAAGGGGGTTGTGTTTCGCCCCGCGTCATGTGGATGTAATTCAAGTCCGGTGGAAGGGAAAGAGTCAAACAATGGTGGCGTGAAGCAGGGTTTGATACTCAAACCCATCTGTTTCTCGCCATACAACAACTCAGGTTGTTCGGTCCTATAGTGTAGTGGTTAGCACGTGGGTTTTTGAGCAATCATCGCCTACCCGAGTCCCAAGTTCGAACCTTGGTAGAACCTTCTTTTGCATTACTGCAATGCAGCGCCCATTCAATGTTATGATCCCAAATTTTGGTGGTAAAGTTATTCACATCTTTCTCGTCCTTCAGATTTTCCATATGTTTTCCTGTAAGTTTCATCGCTAAGTCTGCGACAAGAGACCCGTGATGGTCGATTGATAGGGGGTGGCGTTCTGATGTGGGTCAGCCAAGACCTGACATTTCCACTGTGTCACGCTGCAGATGGACTGTCGGTGCCGGAACAAGGCGTTTCCGGTGTCTTGAAGCCCGAGCACCCAATATCAACCAACTCAGCCGCAATCGCGACAATGAAGAGTCTCAAGCAGGCGCCTCTGATTCCTTCAATGTCTCTATACGGGCCGATAAACTCGGTTGAGATTGAGATCCGCCTTCTCAGCCTCTTGCCAGGGAAAGGAGATGCACCCATTATTTGTCATCTCGAAACACTATCTCTTTCATCCAGTCCCGAGTATCTGGCACTGTCCTGTCTCCCAGGCCCCGGCTCTCCCAGCGATTCCAGGGACATCACGGTCAATGATTCCCAGTTCCGCGCGTGTCAAGATGTATTCGCGGCTTTACACCGCCTTCGTCACCACTCACAGCCACGGAAAGTGTGGATACACGCCATCTGCACGAACCAGCAGGACCACGACGAGAAAGCTCAACAAGTCCTTCTAATGGGTCAAATCTACCAGCAAGCGCTTCGGGTCTTTGTTTGGCTGGGAGAGTCGACAGCGCTATCGAGTCTTGGCATAAAGAAATTGGCTGAAAATGCAGACGAAAAGGGATCCATGAAGGCGCCGACCATAAAACCCAGGCATACGAGTCGGGATGTGGCTCGTCTTGGCGGCGGCATACAAGAACCCTCAACTCCGCCCGAAGGAAAGGAGACTCAAAAACAGCAGGGAGTTGAATGGACTCAAGTCTGTGAACTCTTTGCGAGGCCTTGGTGGAGGAATGTGTGGGCCATCCAAGCGGCCGTCCTGGCCAAAAGTCCCGTGTTCATGTGTGGGCCTGACACTGCTACTTGGGATTCCATCAAGAAAGTGAAAGCGAAACCGAGAGAAAGCAGCACCGAAATCTTCGGCACCAACTTCGGCTCAAGTGATCCTGTCTTTGAGACATTTTACGCCATCAAACGTTTGAGAGACAAGACAAGTGCCAACCAGTCGGGCGTCAGCATTTATGAGCTCATGTATGGCTTTCGGCACCTGACTTGTGAGAATCAACGTGATAAAATCTACGCATTCCTTGGCATGGGATCAGATACCGCTGGTCAAGGCATCGTGCCCAACTACGACGACTCCATCCCTACAACACAAGTTTACACCGACTTCGCTTGGAAGATGATGCAAAGTACCGGCAGCCTGGAGATCCTCAACTGCGCCCGCGAGTGGCGCCATGAGCTAACAAACACCAATTCAACCGTCTCGTCATCAGATAAGATGACCAACTTACCATCGTGGGTTCCAAACTGGACAACTTCAACACCCCACGACCCCTTGCCACTTCTCGATTGGTCCTCAGCAAACCCCCGATACTCCGCGGCAGGCACCCTAATGAAAGCCCAACTGCGCCAACACCCAAGCCCATCAACCCTCGTTCTCGGCGGCATCCGCTTCGATCAAATCACCACCCTCTCTCCTCCCTGGCACCCCTCAACCTCAACCTGCATCATCTCCCGCGCCCCCACCCTCGCGGAATGGGAACCCCTCGCCCTCACCCCGCACGAAAGCTGCCCCTACAACGGCGCCCGAGGTGAAGCCCTCTGGCGGACTTACATCGCCGACTTCACCGGCCCCGGTAGCGCCCCACCACACCACTCCGCATACCTGGAATGCTGGTATGACCGCGTGGGCTGGACGCCTACGACTCTCGACCGAAAAGATGTCATCCCCAAGTGGACGAAACACATTGCGCAGCTGACCAAGCAATCCCAACCAACCCGCAATCCCCTCCGCCTCGCCAAAACCTCACTCCACCTTACCGCCCACGGCGAAGCTGAGTACGGTGCTTACTTGCAACGAGTCCAAGCGGCGTGTGCCCATCGGAGGTTGCTAGTCACGAGACGGGGGTGGATGGGGCTGGCGCCGTGGAACGCGGAGGTTAGGGATGTCGTTGCAGTGTTGTATGGTGGGAAGACGCCGTTTGTTTTGAGACCAGAGAAGGTGCCGGGGGAGTATGGGTTTGTTGGGGAGTGCTTCGTGCAGGGGATTATGGGAGGGGAGGCGTTGGGGTGGGAGTTTGCGACTGCGGCGGCGAGGGATTTTAGGATCGTATAGGGTGGGTTGGATGGGCGATGCTATGTGAATCTAGGGTTCTGGTGGTTTAGTGCCATTGATTTGAGGGTTGGATGGGTGTTGTTTTTTATTGATATTATGTGGCTTCGAGTCTTGGAATAAAGCGTCAATTGGGTTTAATGATAGCGGGGGCCCTAGGGGGGGTAGGGGTATAGGAGGGCAAGGAGACCGGAGTTATACAAGGGGGAGCTACAGCCCCTAAAGACTGTGGTGTAGGAGGGTGAGAATGTGTGCTAAGTCATAATTAGGCGTAGAATAGGAGACTCAACTGAAGTTTATTATCTCGAGTCGGGTCCCGAACCTGCTGAGTGGCCGCTCGTCAACAAGCCCCGCCATGCGGGAGAGTCGGAAATATTTGATAAAGAAAGCTCAATTTCTGGCTGGAAATAACGTGGAAGTATACTAGATACGTACGCTTCCTTTTCAGTGGACGATCGATCATCCACATCGTAATTCGAGACCTCGTACAACTATGATTCGCACTCAGGGAGCTGGAGCATTTGTTTCGATGTGTTTGCCAACCAATGGCCGTTAGTAATCGATAGGTGGTCATTACTTGAACGGTTGTAATACCCTAAATATGGTGTTGAGGAGTGGATATCCGAGCGTTGATTGTGTCCATCAAGTACACGATGACAGAGAGTCAACCTCAAACAAAGCACAAAAGCGAATCACAAGCCAGCCAGAATCCACCTCCCCTAACTAACGACTAATCCCATTTAATCCCAAGGCCTCATCGGTCTAGCATGCTCCCATTCACGTGCCTCCTCTATTTTTACCCAATGGCCAGATGCAATGTCTCGAGCCTGGGATACATCGAGATATCGCACCCATGCCAAGACCACCCATGCCAAGACTGAAAACAACAGAATCGCTCCCATCCAAGCTTGTAAGCCAGGTACCTAACGCTACGAGCCTTCAAAACCAGCCCTTCGAGGTATCCCGTCCTGTCGTGGTCGGCGTAGAACGAGCCAAATGGGACATTCTTTTTTGCTATCTCCTTTTCTTTCTTCTTATGTGGTAGACTACCTAGGTACCTATCTAACAAACAAAACGCCGGAGAACTCCTACTAGCGGTCTAATCTCGAAGACTACGCCACCGATAAAAGCCGGCAACTCCAGTGACAAAGACCGTCATAGGAATGACAACCCACCAAAGTGAGATAAACAACGGGCTCATGGTTATGCCCATTGTGTTAAGGTCGGTAATGAATAGCTGACTTCCCATTACGGTGGCCACGCATGCTGTGGGAAGAAAGAAGATGGTGATGAAGGCAATGATGTTCATGGATGCCGAGTCATGCCTTATCATACTTGAGTCCTGTTGTGTGACTAGGTTGAAAGAGAGGGTAATCATGTTGTCGATACGCTTCCGCAGACTGCTCAACCGGAGGTCGGTGGATTTGAACAGGGACAATCGGTGCTGGAGACAATCCTTGAGCTGCTCTTGGATGGGGACCTCGTCCGCAGGGGTATTGACAGAAGGCCAGGCCGGGTGCCGTTTACCAATTCGGGTGATGATGCTCTCCAAGACGAAGAAGCAAGACTCAATCGCCTCGGCGACGTGGATGACATGTTTGGCATTGTTGTGGAGTTCGGCAAAGTTGATGTCCTTTGCAGACCTGGCCATACGCCCTGGCTGGGCCGTGTCAAGGATGTGATGCTCTAGTGGGCCAATCACGTCGTTCAACTTCCAGACGGTCTCATCCACGTCGTTGTAGAGGGCCTCCAGAACAAGGTCGAATAGAACGAGAGGCTCCGAGTTGACATGCTTCCAGGACCCAGCAGCGATGAAGTCGGCTAGCCGCTTTCTCACGGTAGAAGACCCGGATGCACCAAAGCATACCATGGCGACATCTCCATCTCGGTTCTTGCGGACAAAGAAGGCGGACCGATGCCACTTATAATTAGCACCAGGCAACGATGCCATCCCACCATCGATAACGGGAAGTCCGCTCTCGCTTTTCCTCCACTCGATCTTCTTGCACAGAAAGTGAAACCAAGCGGCAAAGCCATTGTCGTCGATTCTGCTTCCGAAGCTGTGGCACACATGGTGAAGTCGTTCACTCAGAAACTCTGGCGGAATGGCAAGCGCGTTGCATATGTCCAGGATCCCGGGGGCATAGTCGGGGCGGATGTCGTCGAGAGGTGCAAAGATGATGCGAAGGTGGGCATTTTTTTGGAGGTGTTGCAGGTGAGGGTGTTGCAGGTGAGCACCCCAGTATTCGCCGTTTGGTGCGTCTCGATGCAATCAATGTTAGCCCCGGTGCCGGCGACGATGGGAATCGGGGCCTAACTCACCAGCTGATACCTCCCAGATGGTTGACGGGAATGGGGGAGGGCCTTGGACAAATGCGTTGGTGGTTGCGTTGACGCTATCCTCAAAGGCCTTGTACGGCCCCGACACTCTTCTCCACGACATGATGATGGAGCTGCCAAAGCAACCAAACGAGGAAGCGAAAGGTTGGAATCAATATAGTAGTACTGCAAGGGCAGGGATTCGGCAATATCCGTGACCCCTTTAACTAGCTTACCGCTGGCATTTGCGTCCATGTTGATGCAATCGTGTGGTGGTGTGGTGCCGCCGCACGGCATTGGCCAAGATCGTACCGCACTTTCCCCCATTGGGCCAACACTAGCGCCCCGTTTAGTATGGCGGCGGTCCACAAGGCTTGGCCGAGCACAAGGCCACCAACCACGGCTTCCATCCCGAAACAGAATGCTTTAATTATTAAGTCCAGACCATCCAGACCATTTCCCGTACCATACTGTGTTACTGAGGCTTTGGCCTCCTGATGCAACAGATGCAAGTTTTCGGTGAACATGCAAGTATGGGCGCTGTTTAAATATCCGGAGATAAGAGCCGGCAGCTCGAAGAGTCTCGATATTTCTGTCAGGGGGGTGGGTGCCGCCCCTGGTGTACAGTGCAATGGCGCGCTCTAGCCTCAGTCCTCTCCTCGTTTTTCCTCAGACATGCTTTTCCGCGAGGCTCTTCACCAGTCGAACTGAGCACATAAGTACCCGGTTTTCGGGACAACCTAGAGGCTTAGTTCACAGGTCAGGTTCTCTTGTCAAATCACTCCGCCAGTGCCCTACCCATTTTTTTCTATCTCCTGCAAAATGGCAAGATCTCCGTCCTCCGATTCCCGTTCCCCTTGGGAAGTGACAAGCTAACACTAGTCCTCGACAGGCCAATCCTTATCGTCACGGCGGGCAGATTGACACAAACACCGGCATGGCGGTAAGCCCGGTGGCTGCTCAGACCGACCAGCGCCAACCTCATGCCCCTTTGCTCCAACCGCAAGCCCCCCAAGGGTACCGGTCGCACCCCCCTCCGCAACCATACCTACCACAACAACAGCAAGAACAACAACAACCGGTAAGCCCCCTCTCTATGTCAAATCCTCGTCGATTTTGCTAACATTAGAATAACAAGGCACCGGCCCAACAAGACGGAGTCATGGTAAAGCTCTTCCGAGGATGCTGTTAGCAAATTCTAGGGTAGTACGCTAAGGGTGAGGCTTAGGGTTCTAAAAGCGTGTATGCGGTGGACCAGTTCGAGGTTGATAACCAAAGCCCCGTTGTGGTAGCAAACAATGTAAAGTACCTTCTCCACCTTACCGAGTCCTCAGATTGGTGTCTGACAAGCTGCGCACCCACAGTCCCGCAATGCCGAGAAGGATTTTCCGGTGAATGTCAAGGCTTGGCACCACATCTTCACGTCGCGTACCGATTTTCGGTGGAAGTTTGTCAAACTCTTCCAGAAGCCTGGATGGATATATGAAGACCAAACACCGGTCCGCCACCGCGACTTCGCCGGGAGGGTGTCCTTCAAACCGAACAGCGACCGTTATCTCCATCACCAGGAGGGCCATCTCCGAAACTTGATTGTCCAGTGCACCGACGATATCTTTGAGGCCCCGCATAACGCGACGTGGCAGCGCACCTACATCCGCAAGGTCTCGCCGCTCAAGTCCCGCATCGCCACCTGGGTTATCGACTTCGGTTACGAGCCCGAGAGCTGGAACGATTGGTGGATCATGGTCTTGAGAGCCTTCCCAGCGGCGATCGCCATGACCTTCTTTGCAAGTGCTCCTCGCCCACCCCTCGGCCCCTGCCATGCTAACCCCAGCCCAGTTCTGGGACCTCACCCAGCCGCGAGAGGAATTCAGAGGCTGGTATGCTCCGGTGCCCTACATCTACCATGGAGAGGCAAAGGTTTGGGGCAACCGTCTCGAGGGTCGAAAAGGCCTCGAGGTGCTCCCCCCCGCCAACAACGAGCTCTACCGCTTGCTAAAACCCCGCCACCTCTGCTTCCTCTCTGACATTAGCGCCAACGGCGCCGGGCAGCGTCGTGCCCCCGTCCGTGCCGTCGCCGATTGGGAAGCCGAGGAGGGCAAGGGCGCCGACCTCCGCTATCTCTTCGTCGCCTACTCGACTGAGCAGTTCAACCACAACTCACCCGAGGACATGAAGGCTCTGTTTCACATTGCCGAGCGGGCCTGCCGCGACGCCAACCTTCCAGCCTACTGGGTCGCCGCCAACTGCATGGCGGACGCCGCCGAACTCGAGGCCGACGTGTATCGCATATCCGACGTCGTCCGCGGCGCCAGAAAGATGATCATCGCCGTCGGTCCGCCCGGCGGCAACGCCCGAGGCCAGTTCCTCCCCGACACCGGGGCCCTCCTCCAACAGTGGGGGAGCCGCATGTGGACCTTCCCCGAGGCCCTCCTCAGCCCCGGCGACAGCATCGACATCTACACGCGCGGCACCGACCTCTCCTATCCTCGGACCATCTCCAAGAACCAATTCGCTGCGCGCGTGTGGGGTGCCAATGCCATCGTCTCCCGCCAGCTGGTCGACCACTTCGTCGGCAATCTGGGCCTCAGCCGTCTCGAGCTCGCCGTCTTGCTCCTCAAGTGCCTCTACGCGAGACAGACCAAGACCTGGCTGGACGGCGACCAAGCCTACGCCCTCATGGGCCTGTTGCGCCTCCGCCCCCAGATCGACCAGACCGACAGCTCGTTTCAGGCCTTTGCCCGCCTCTCCCTTGCCAACGACTCCGACCTGCTCCTCGAGCGGTCCATCTGCACCCTCCCCGTCTCCCCGACCTAGCCGTGGTATGACATGGTGGACGTCTACGATGCCCGGCTCTGGGACATCACGCCCAACTGCCAAGTCGCCGCCATCTGCGGCGAGGCGGCGGGCGGCGACCCCAACACCGTCGTCGTCGACGGCGCGCGCGGCGCCAGCATCCGGTGGAAGTCGTTTTACTTTGTTGCCCACTCGACCAACCTCTCGTGGAAGCGGTGGTTCGCCACCTTCCTGATGGAGTACCAGTTTATCCTTTTCACCGCGGCCACCGTCCTGCTGGCTTCCAGGTCGCCGGCGACCGCTGGCGGCGGCGCCGTCCTGCTGCTCCTCTACCTCTGGCTCTGGCTCATGACGCCAAACCTCATCCGCGTCTCCCTGGGCGGCAAGCTCACCTCGGTCCAGGCCGCGCTCTTCGGGTTCGAGGGCTACCTCAACCCTCCGACGGTCGAGCGCGCCATTTTCGGCGGCAACTTCAACCGGTTCAGCTGGTCCAAGGCGGGCAGTCTTCTGAGCAGGTCGTATGTCAACATGCACGGGGAGCGTATAGGCATGGATCCTACCAAGGACATGGAGGTGCGCGAAAAGGTGGAGGCTGCCAAGAGGGCGAGGGGACCGGGCGAGATGAGGGTTTTTACCCTGGTCGATACGTATAACATGGAGATGACCTTATTCGAGGCCGAGAGGCCGCCGGTATCGCTATTCCTTTGCGGTGCCGAGGGGGGCATGCAGAGAGCGGTGGCTTGTTCTTATGATTTCACCAGGCACACGTTTTATCGGGAGACGGTACTGAGGATGCCAACTACGTCGTTGAATAAGATGGACCGGGTGTCCAGGTTCCGGTTTGGGACGAGCCGGCCGGGCGCGGCGGTCCGGCAGATTGCCAGTGGTGGAGGGAATGTATAACTTGTATTTAGGGCTAAGAATTACCCACCCATGGGTACCCATGGGTCAAATGGGTCCAAGTGCATATATAGAGGTTAGGGTTCTCCTACATAAAAAAGTTTTTCAACCATATTAGCAAACATGATATAAGTATGGTATAAAGGGATAGGTTTAGTAAGAGTACTTTCTGTTGGATTGGACTGAATTAGGGCTAATGAACATGCATGGTAATGTGGTAATCTATGTGCTAATCAATTTTGACCGCCCCGTCAACCTGATGATATAATGAAACCCTATTGGCTGGTGAGGTATGTTTACATCTGAGTTGTGGTAATCTGTGTGGTAATCATACTGACTTATAACTCATAGCGCGCAGAGCGAGCTGAACATATGTTAGGAAAACGTCAAATTGCCTGGGCCAGGAAGAATGTTCAGGCCATCAAGAAGCCAAAGAACCTTCTTCCCAAATTACAGGCTAATGAGTCCCCGTCGGCTTAGTAGGGGACTTGAACTGAATGCATTTGAACCCGGTTGGTAATAGGGCAGAGGTTGGTCATGAATCAATGAGATTAGCACTGTGATTACCAGTAACCCCAAATTGTTAGGATTAGTACAGGGATGGGCACATCCATTACTTCGCCATATGGCTGACCTCTTTTTTACTGGATCAGCATTAGCCTTAATACAGCATCTTGCCATTGTATAAATAACCATAGTTATATCTTATATTTTTGTGCTTGTTGATATGTAGGACTCATGGGTACCCATGGGTCCCATGGGTACCCAAATGGACCCATTGGGTTTTTTGGGTAATGGGTCGGACCCGTGCCAAGCAATGGGTACCCACCCATTGACCCATGGGTCCATGGGTCCTGGGTACCCATGGGTAATTCTTAGCCCTACTTGTATTCATTATTTCAGCTTTAATAACAAGGAATTTAATGATATTGCTGGTATGTTAGGGCTGGTATGTTGGACTAGTACGTCGTGTACTGGTATACTCGGGGCTGGTATATATAGACTGATATTATTTTTTTACGTGCAGGTATATTATATAGCACTATGTTATGTACCATCTTGTAGCATGTGCTAGTCTATCCTAGGGCCTATATCTCGGCTATGTGAAAACTAGGCTTGAACAGAGCTTCTATTACCATTAGTCTATCCACTCCTTCTCAACCGTAATCTCGAATGCGCCACTGCTCCGATATCCCTCCGTCGTGACAATCTGAAATTCAAGCGTCCCCAGCTTTACGGCTAGGTTTTCTCTCTATGCGTCAAAGTGAGCCTTCATGTAAGAAGCGTCCGAGTATGTGATGCTGCGCATGCTCTAAATCGACCGCTTATTTTGGAGCTGAACCGGAGAAAATAATCGCAGCGATCCGGTTTGGCGGCTATACTGGGACACTCGCCAGCCATGAACAGAATGTAGTGCTTGTTCGGAAATGTGCTTGCGTCTCCTAGCAGCTGGAGTTTCCCATCTTCGCGTCTCCCCTCGTCCTGGTAGGTGTTTTGACTTCATCGAGGAATACTTGGTATGCACGCTTGTTCTCCTCAGTCGGTTCCAGCCTGGGGAAGATATCGAAACCGCAATCGAAGCCCATGTTCAAAGGGAATAAGCCTGGGATATGTTGGCGTATGAAATTGGACGGCTTCAGCACAGGGTCAGCTACAGAGTGTGCCCGAGAGAGTTTGGGAATTATACCTAGAGGAAAAATTGCGCAGATAGGGATTGGTAAAGCAAGGTGGATCAAGAACCGCCGTCACGCCGTCTCAGCCTATTTGAGAGGACTTGGGTCGTTGGAGTTACGCTGTGAGAACGAGCGGCAGTTTCAGTGGGTCTTTTGACAGTGGTTGCTTGTATGGGCAAAGGAAAACGGTAGTACTTGGTGGTGGACTGTTGTCCCGAAACTGGGTCCAGGAGCGATCTTTGCAACATACATCCGATTTTAAATCACGGTAACTATAGCCGAACTCACCTCGGCTCAGGGAGGTGTTCGCTTTGCCTCACCCCCTGCTCAAGCTCTGCGGCTAATCCGGACTTGGTCAGAAAATGTTGTGAGGGATGACTACGAAGTAGGTATTGCTGCAAGGCACTGTAGTACCTGGGTGTATCAGTTGTTTTTGCGGGCGTTTACCCGCGAGGACGTTTGTCTCTAACTTGTTACAACGGATCGCATGAAGACGGAGGGATGATTTTCGCATCAGTCATGTAACCTACCGCGTTGCGAGCATCTAACCAACAGTTGAGGCAAACTCGCGAGACGAGCAGAAAGAATCTTCCAGCGAGGGGACGCCCTTGATGCGAGGCTTGGAGCACATCAAAAACTTTCCTCAGGTACTCCAGAGATGAGGTATTTCTAATTCACAAAGTTGCCACAACCGACTCAATCATCATCTTCCAATTTAGGGCTAAGAATTACCCACCCATGGGTGGGTGATTTTTTGGGCACCCAAATCTTGGCGTGGGTTGGACCCATTTACCCATGGGTACCCATGGGTCCAAGTGCATATATAGGGGAAGAACCTTCTTCCTAAACTAGAGGCTAATAAGAATGAGGGCTCCGATGCCGATGAAGACTCCAATTTCAATAAATCCCTGCCTGCCATCGCAGGAAGTTAAGAAGAATCAGGCGTGGATCAGGAAGAACTGGCGGGCTTTTTAGGATCACTATGAGAATATCTAGAAAGAACGGGCGGCCGCAAACTAGGAAACTACTGAGGCCAACTACATCAACTCCACGGCATCCAGCATTCCGTTTAATGACCCAGAAAAGGGCCCAAGTCCTGAAAATCCAAGCCCACAAGGCATCTAATGTCTTCAGGCCCTTAAGCAATGAATCTACTCAACATCCAGCTACCAATACAAGAAGCAATGGTAATCTAGCTAGTAATCTAGCTAGTGGGGGTAATGGAAGTCTGGGTGGTGCTGAAGCGGAGGCGACTACAAGTAGTGAAATCCTAGGCACCCTAAATTGCTAGGATTAATAAGACCCCTCAAAGTTATCACTCGTCCAGGTGCCGCGCTGGCTACATGTGCACCAATGATATTGGTCCCATTCCTTCCGTTCGCGCGGAGGCAAACACCAAACCCTTCTTGAATCTGCGGCTGTGACGAGCCCTCCTTTTCCAAGCGAGGCTTCGGCACCTCGCACCATTGATAACAGCCCGCAGCGACATGGACGGTGTTGGGGGCGCAGCAGGCTATCGTGGCTGCGTCCGACGCATTGCTGCCGGGTGTGAAGACTGTCGTGATGTTTGCTGGAATGGGCGCCCGTTGAACTGCGGAGCTCATTTCCCGGGGGGCAGGTTGAAGTGAAGTTGGACATGTCTATACCGAGTATCGAGCGAGAGGAAATTTGTTGAAATTTGACGTTAGGTATAGATATTGAATGGGAAGTGGCGCAAGTGCAACTTCGAGTAGGTAGTAGGCGGTATACATTTTATATTACATTTCCATTAGACTATTAGCTACTACGCTTGTGAGATGCCGATGTTCCATGCCCTTTCGAGGCTCAGGAGTATTTTAGCCAGACGGACACTGATTTGATGTAAAACTTGGTGTGGAAAGGAAGGGGCCCTGCCGCTGTCACCTGGACCAACACCCTCTTCGGGCCGCGAGAACCGCTACCAGATTGTCGGGTTCGGACGTCGGCCATCCGATTCGAGAGCACACTTACCAACCACATCATGTCGTGTTCTGCCTGTATTCCCTCCGCGGAGAATTGAGACACTGTGTAGCACCCTAGTTACCCTCCATGGATCCTCAAGTGACCGCAATGCCGGTACGGGTCATTTTTACCAAACCTGGCCGAAATGTTTGCTCTTCGCTTGTTACGCCTGCCTGCAGGGCTGGGTTGAGCCTTAGGGTGCCTGGTTCCCATAGCGCCAATGGCAAGGGCCGACGTAGCGTACCATACTGCGAGCAGCTTCGGCTATAGTATTGAAGATGAGGATATTAGAAGGGTCAACTCAAGGATCCTCAACCCAAGAGAGGACCCTCTCTATCCAGTCCTTAACCCGGTCATATATTGCGTAATCTAGTGGATGACGGCCCCTACACCCGCCTCATGACAAACCCTCAAGCAACAAGCAAGGCAAGCGTCTTTTCTCAGTATTAAAAACTAGCCAGTTTTAACAGAGTTAGAGAGAGCAAATCACGGGCCGCGATGCTTTTGCTGGTTAGACAGCTCAGGCCGGCCTCGGAGTGCCGGTTTCTGAGTAAGAGTTGATATATCTAATAACGTCATCCATAAAACTACATCTGTGACATCGTGGCTCAATGCTCTTCAGCAGGTCGACGACCTGCTTTACTGTCAGCACGAGCGTCTTGTCGACCGCTGATTCTGTCGACCACTGATATGCACTGCAATGTCATATTGGGAGACGTCTATGGTTGAAACCAGGGCGCGTTCCAAGAATTTGAGCCCAACGTGTTCCTAACGGTGGCTTGGAGAAAGCCAAGCGCAGCTGGCGGGGAAGTGGGTGTGAGAGTGGAGTTATCCAAAATCGATTTCGTTACTACCACAATACTTCCAAGCTACCAATATGTGACGTAGGACGTTTTGTTAGGAGCCCGTCAGGATGCACCGTAGCGATCATCTATTTGCACCATAGTCTCCATACATAACCCTAGCCAAACCGTGTGTGCACTTCGACATATTTTTATTAAGTTTTTGAACATCTTGGGCGATTTGAATCGCTATAATAGTGTTGTATTGACTGTTGTTCAATTGACTGTGATTGCTTGGTAGAGCAACCAAATCTCTTTGAGCTTTTTGTCACTTGATTGTACCTTAGGAGGTACCATGTGTGGTACAAGTTGAATGAAGTGCAATTCCAACAAGGCGAGAGACTTCAAGTTCACACTCACTTTTCCTACTACTCCAGTCTACAAGCAAGCTTGCCGAGCCACAACATTCTCAATCTATCAAGATGAATCAATAAAACCTGAGTTCTCCCAACTTTGGCTGACGTCAGATTTGATGACTTCAGCTACCTGACTTTCCACTTCTTCCACATCAAGCCACCCAAAGCCATCCCTACCCCCTCACACCGCATCCTCCAAAACCATCTGCGCCCCCTTCTCAGCAATCGCATATACCGTCGCCTGCAAATGCGCACTAATTTGCAAGGGCATGACACTGGCATCAACCACCCGCAAACCACGCACGCCATACACCCTCAGCCTCTCATCCACCACGCCACCCTTGACACCCAAACTGCCCCCCATGGCACACGTCCCCACAGGATGCCAATCCGTAATCGTCGAATCGACAATCCACTCCCTCAACCCCTTCTCGGGAGGTGGATACACCCTTCCACGAATGATATCACTCAGCGGCTTCGTCTGGGCGATCCGATCCGCGAACGCGGCGCAGTGCGTCATCGCTTCTAGATCGATGGCGCCGTTGGGGCCGGCGTAGTACCTGGGGTCGATGCGGGGTTTGTCGGCGGCTGTTGCGGGGGTGTTGTTTGGGCCGGGATGGATGTGGATGCTGCCCTTGGAGAAGGGGTATTGCAGGATTTGCAGGCAGGTGGCGTACTTCTTGCCGTCGGAGGGGGGCTTGAAGGAGGGGCTCCAGTTTCCGAGGTCGAAGATGTATTCAACTTGGCCCAGGTTGGAGGAGGGATCCAGGCGGGCGTGGCGGATGTTGCGGTTTTGCGGAGGGAATTCGGGCAAGTTGGCGGCCTGGGTGGCGAGGGTTGCCAGGCTGCTGCGGGGCAGGGTCGCAGAGAAGGGGAGATATGCCATGGAGTTGGGGAGGATGGTTAATGGGCCGGACTTCGACTCCTTGTACTCCTTCTCTGCCGCTGCTGCGGCGAGATTGTCGTGCTGGAGGTCCTCGGGGTTGGGCAGAGATGAGTCGACCTCGAAGATCATGGCCGCCACTGCGACAAAGGTTAGAGAGGCTCATGCTGAATGAATAGGGGGAGGGGGAAATGCTCACTGATGTGGTCCTGCAGGTTCTCTCCAACATTGGGGTTATTGACTTTTACCGTCACACCTGCTTGAGACAGGATTTCCGCATCGCCAATGCCAGAAAGCTCCAGAATCTGAGGCGACTGAACAGTGCCAGCACAAATAATGATCTCCTTGGTGGCCGAGGCCAAGAACACAGTGTCGCCATGACGGAAGCGAACACCAGTTGCTGTCCATTCGCTGCCTCCGCCTACTTGATTGAGAACGACATCAGTGACGAGGGCATCTGTTAGGACTGCTAGGTTCGGGCGAGATGCGTTCGGCAGATAGTAGGCAGTTGCCGAAGACGACCGTGTCACGGTGGCCGGATCGACCGACCCCATATTTGTCCAGACACCAACATTGGATCCTCCAACATGAGCGTTGTTTGTCTCGACACCGAGAGAGTGAAGAGTGTCGTGCCAGAGCTGGTGAGATGCCGAGTACTGGGCGGCATAGCCAACATGCACAGGGCCGGTCTCACCCAGCGTGTCGGGATCATAGAACAACTTGTTCTCCCGCTGGTTCTGTTCGTCGGGTGCATGGAAGGTCTCTGACCTCTTGAAAAACGGCCTAGTCCCGACGGCATGTTTGAGCTGGAACGTTCCCCCCCACACGGCAAAGCCGCACAACACAGAAAGGGACAGACTTACAGCAAATCCTCCCACCCCCAGCCCTCATTCCCCAGCTCCCTCCAGGCATCGTAATCCTGCCGACTAGCCCGGTTCCAGGTCATGAAATTGAGCGCGCTAGTCCCGCCCAGGACACGGCCGCGAGGCCAGGGCAGGGAGCGCCCCGACAGGCCCGGCTGCGGTTCCGTCTTGAAGCACCAGTCGAGCGTGCCACCCAGGCTCTGGCCGTACCGGCCAGGCACGCTTATCATAGCTTCATCCAAAACCGCGGGACCTGCCTCGAGTACGCCCACCGACACCCCCGGATTTTCCGAGAGACGGGCTGCTACCACCAAACCGGCTGTGCCGCCGCCAATGACGATGTAATCGAAGGTGCGGCTCGCGAACTGGGTGGGAGACATTGTGTGTTGCGTCGTTGGGGATGCCATCGTTTTAGACAAGGGGTGCGCTGTGTCTTTTCTGATGGTTTCGCATCGCTCACCAGTGTGCTCCGGGGTGAGGGTCAACTCCGAGTTTTGTTTGGCTAGGAAGCCGAGGTCGGGGCGAGGACACCGAAACACCCGTCGGTTTTTAGTCAAAACCGTAAGTTTGCCGTTCTCAGCCAAGAACTACGAACAGCTCATTGAAGCCTCTCACTAGTCACATACGGAAATAGCAATTGAGGCACCTACCAAAGGAGCGTGGAGTAGTAGAAACCCATGCCCTCTCCTCTTTTGGTTTCAGACTTTTTTCCATGTCCCCACCAGCAGAATCAGATAATGGATCCCAAAAGCTGGAGAAAAAAAAGAAAGGAAATATTGATCCTATCAACAATTCCCTTTTGCAGAATAGTTGCCCTAACTGGGCTAGCAGCTTGTCTCGCAGGATAGGCGATGGAATGCCACTCCCACGCTGCCCCACGCAGTTATATCTGGGCAAATATGCTACCTGCAGTCTAGTTCCTGCACTACAATACAACCCCTGAACTATTGTCAGTTTTGGGTACCTAAACAGGGGGGGTGCACAGGGGGCTTAAGCCAGTCAAATCCAGGGAAATACAGTGGCGGTAGACCTGGACACAAAAAAAGGAAAACTCTCACGGTCAAAACATATTAAAGCAAGGTGAAATGCCATTCAAATCCAGAGGATTCTAACATACAGGTTCGACCCGCAAGCAAATGCCCCGGCTCTGGTACACATTTAACAATAGTTCAGGGGTCGGATTGTAGTAATAGGTCCCGCTCTTGTTCGTGTTCCCGACGAGAAGGGTTAGCCGTTCGACTCTTAGTGCCACCGCCGGCTGCGGGCCGCGCCCTGAGGCCCGCCCCTCGCCCACCCCCCGCTGCGAGAGCTTGGCCACCAAGGCGGCCCGACCGCCTCTTTAGGGCAAGCGGGGATCTGCCCGCAAGGTGAGAACCAGATCTTGGCGGTCGTGTTATCAAGCAACCCAAGCTTCTTATAGGCTTCCGATAAGCTTTCGACAGCGGGCGCTAACACCAAAACGTCCTCCGAATTATGCCGACATGATTCAGCGCCCGCTAGGTTGCACAAAGGCCGGGCAACAGCCATAAGACAGGCTTGGGACAGGCGATTGGCCTCTGGACCATCCGTATGTCGGTGAACCTCGTGGGTTGGAAAACAAGAAAAAGAAAGCCGTAGCCTCATCCGCCCCTGTCGCGCTATGTACCGTGGTATTCGCTACTGCCCTGAATGCACTCCCACAACTCTCGATGTTGACCCCCATGATCCCCTCCACCCCCTGAGTAGCTGGCCCTGAACATCCCGCAACGGGGCTTTCATGTTCTCATGGGTTCAGGGGTTCAGTCGCCATTGAGAATCAGCCGCCGGTTCGAGACATCTGCCATCGCGACACTGTGAGACGGAGGGGAAAACTGGCGATTGTTAAAGGCCAGGGGGCCCACTGATCGTCACGAAGATTTTCCTCAGTCGTCGTCAGTTGTCATCATTTCCAGTCTTTTCCCCCGTCGTGTCCCCCCCGCTGTTTTACCCAGCAAGATGGACTTTATTCATACCCTAGCGATCGAGTCATGGACGATGTACTCAGTGGGCATCCTGCTGGTTGCGTGCCGCATGTAAGTCTCTTGCCGGATTCCGAAGATTTCTTTTTGCTGACTTGATGTGTGAAGATACTCGCGGCACCTCCAGCTGGGCTCGTGGAAGCTCGGTGTCGATGACTGGCTGATGATCTTCGCAACGGTATGAGACAATCGGCGGGTTATGGTCCCGAACAGGGCGCTGACTGTGACACTTTTCCAGGCCAACTTCACTGGTGTGATGGTGTCGGTCAATGAGGTTGCTGTGAATGGAAGCAGTTACATGGACCCCGAGGTGGCCGCCGGGCTCACCAAAGAACAGCACGACGCGGCCGTCTACGGTAGCAAGATGACGCTCGTGCTCGAGGTCTTCACGCTGAATTGCATCTGGAGCGTGAAGGCTTGTCTCCTGATCCTCTACTACCGCCTGACGTGAGCACTCCCCCGCATGGCATCCCGCGGACGGGAGCAAGTTGCTGATTCACGACAGAAACACACTGCGCAAGCAACAACTCGCGGTCCTCTTCATTGCAGGATTCTGCGCCATCGCCTACATCCTCGTCATGAGCCTGTTACTGGGCTACTGGTGTGCCCCGATCTACGAGTACTGGGCTGTCCCGTACAACCAATGTACGTGCTTGGGACCTGCATTCGCACACACTTTGTGGAAGATGCTAACTCGCAGCCCTAGCCGAATGCGCAACCTACTATCACCACATGATGTTTGCGACTGCATGGAACATTTCATCTGATTTGATGCTGCTCGCCATCCCCTTCCCGATTGTCTTCAAGACTCAGCTCCCACTGAAGAAGAAGATCGGCCTGTGCTGCGTGCTGGGTCTCGGCGCTCTGAATGCAAGTCATCCTCCCCCTCCCCCGCTGTCGATCACCCCCCCGCCCCCCCCTTCCTAACACCCCACACAGATCATCGTCGCCATCCTCAACCGCTACTTCAACTTCAGCAACCCCAACGACCTCGGCTACGTCTACTTCTACGTGGCCGAAGTGGCGACGGCCATCTATGTCGGCAACATCCCGCTCTGCTGGGCCCTGATCCAACGCGTCTTCTCGGCCGGGCCGTGGTCGCGGTCGGCGACAGCCAGCGGCGGCCTGACCTCGGCGGGCGGCTCGCGGGGCAACCGGCTGCGCAGCACGCTCAAGAAGAGCGGCGACGTCTTCTCGCGCGCGACGGCGTCTAAGGGTGGCGTCATCAGCACCACATCCCACGCGGACCCGACGCCCTGGTCCAAGAGCGCAAGCAAGAGCGACTCGGACGACTTTGATCTCGAGGGCCAGAGCCAGCGCAGCAAGGACTACGTGTGCCCTGAGAATGTGAATGACGCGACCAACAGCACGGTCGAGCTCACGCGGCCCTGGGGCGGTGAGGATGGTGGTGTGCAGACCACGGTGCATGCCTCGCGCCCGCACAACCCGGATACCGCCGCCGGCCAGAATGGCACATTTTGGCTAGGGGACCAGGAGCAGGGCAAGGGGAACATTGTCAAGACAGTGCAGATTTCGACCGTGTATCGGTAAAGGCCAGACCCTGCACAGCGGGATTTTGGAGGCGGCCCTTGACGGCCGGGGGAACTTTTGCAAGCCGGGGGTCTCAGCGGTTACTCTCTTGGGTCTAGTGCAGTGGTGTGGGTTCAGCCAGTGGCCAACGGGGTGGAGCGTGTTTTTATTTTACTTGTATGGATCATGAGCGATGCGTAAGGTAGATTTAGATCAGTACGGATACTTGAATTGGCATACGCTGCTTGTCTTAAATCCAATTATGCACTCATCCAGTGGCAAACTTAGGAACAAATGCCTACAATACCCCAACTGGTGTGGGAGGTCTATTTTCCGTTCCCTGGAACGCTGGCCGAAGGATTTGGTACAGGGGGCGCGTGGGCGGTCGCCTTGCCTGTGAATATTACGTTTCAGTTGCGTGATTTGTCTCACACGCCATTATCTGGGGAGGCCAAGATAAGAAAAACAAAAGACAAAAATAAGAAAAAACTTTTCATGCTGCGGTGTCTCAAGATGCATGCCGGGTTCGCCAAGGTAAGACATCCGACAAACGACAGAAGGGGAAGAAAAGTCCCAGAAAACCAAGAAGCTAAGCTTTTTTGATGCTGGCAAGCTTTTTTGTGGCAAAAGTTCCAATCGTGCAATTGGGCGGATTGCGTGCCCTCCCTTGCAACCGAAAAGATTGAGCCGGCAAGAACTGCAAGAAAGGTCGTAATCAGCACACGTCAATCCCAGGCCCAAGTCGCAGGGACGCTGGCGTTATGAAGCTTTTGCTTGGCTTCCATGGCACCGGGTCATTGTCCGTGTGCGAGTGTCTGTGTGTGTGCATTTGCCAACAATTAATTGAGCTTGACCTAACGGCCGGCGCGGGGGTGTGACCCCGTGGGGGACACGAGATTACCGCTCAGAGGAACATCGACGTAAATGGTAACGCTTGCGTAAGACCAAGATAAAACAAGATGAAAAAGGAACACAACCAATAGGCCGGATAAGGGCACGGGAGACGATGGCGGGAGCGGCAGCGGGCCAGCGACGCTGGCGGCCGTTTGTAATTGGTAATGGATATCATGTCAGCGTGGTAGGGGCCCTAGGCGTGGAGTTGCTGCTAGTAGTGGTAGTCTGCAGTAGATGCATATGCACTCCTACCAATCACCACGCCGCACATGGCTGGTGGTGTTGCACCGGGGCGGAGCGAGGCGGCCGCTAACCTTGCGCGAGGGGGGACGCCGCCCGGGGACAATGCTGCCATCTCTCCGGCCAAGCAACTTATCCAAGCACTTATACCACTAGTAAGGTATGTCTGCTTCGGGTGCATTGCTGTGCAACCCGACAGCGACTCGGCATCCTCTCACATTCCGACCCTGGCCGCCGGTATCGTCGAGTGCATTGGGGATGCAGCAATCCCCTGATTTTACTGACTCCAGTCGACTCGGCACCTGCCACCTGCAGGCCATCCCCGCCTAGGCTCAGACCATTCTCTGTCGAGGGCAAAAGGGGCAAAATGCGTACAGAGTATTGGGCTGGGCATTGGACAGACCCTTGGCGGCCATCCTGGCCTGCCGCATGGCTTCGCTTGCATTTGCCGTACCCTCGCGTCCTGTATTTCTGCATAAGGGTGGTTTGCTCCCGCATATGTCTCAGGGCCTGTGACCCCAGACCTTTATCTTCTGGAATCCCACGCTCCTTTCCTCTGCAGATCGCTGTCTGCACTCCCTCTTCACAGCAACCATGGCGTCCGAGGTAGTAGCCCACGACCCCGAGAAGGCGGTCGCCAATGCTACCACCAGCTCCTCCGTGAGTGACGGAAGTCATGAGACCGCTTCGGTCCCCGCCTCCGAGAAGGCACTCTCGGGGCTCCAGAAGCTGAATGCCCGTATCGAGGGCCTCTCGGGCTTCGAGGCCCGGGGCATCTCCCGTGTCATGCCCGACGAGCGCCAGCCGCCGTCGCTGTGGGATGACATCTCCATCTCCCTCCTGTGGTTCTCGGCCAACATCTCGGTCAACAACCTCGCTGTCGGTCTGTTTGGCCCGCTGCTCTTCGGCCTAGGCTTCCTCGACAGCGCCATGTGCGCCATCTTCGGAGGCCTGCTGGGCAGCATCTCGACAGCCTACATGAGCACCTGGGGGCCGCAGAGTGGTAACCGCACCATGGTGAGCCCTCCTTCCTGTTGTTCAGTTTTGCTACATCCACACGGATCAGCAAGCATCAAGTTCCTCTGCTGATCACAATGTCCAGGTCGTCCTACGCTACTTCTTTGGCTACTGGCCCGCCAAGGTCCCTGCCTTTCTCAACATCATCCTCATGGTATGTTCCCTGCCCCACTCCTCTCGACTTTTCTTCTCACCTGTCTCCAACAGCTGGGATACTGCACCATCGATGCCATCATCTCGGGCCAGATGCTCTCGGCCGTCAATGGCGGCACCATGTCCATCGCCGTCGGCATCGTCGTCGTGCAGATCGTCTGCCTGGGCGTCACGGTCTTCGGCATGAAGTTCTTCCACCAGTACGAGCGCTTCGCCTGGATCCCCCAGCTCATGGTCCTCTTCGTCCTCATCGGCTGTGCCGCGCCCCACTTCGACACCACCACCACCTCGACCGGCGACGGCCCCACCCTTGCTGCGAACCGCCTCTCCTTTTTCTCCCTCTGCCTCTACGTCCCCAACTCGTGGGGCGCCGCCGCCAGTGATTTCTATGTCTACTACCCCGAGAAGACGTCGCGCGTCAAGATCTTCTCCCTCACCCTCGCCGGCTTGTGGACCGCCTTTGCTCTGGTCTACATGCTGGGCATCGGGCTCGGGACGGGCATCATCAACAACCCGGCGTGGCACGACGCCAACGCCATTTCCACCGGCGCGCTCATCGTTGCCGGCTACGGCCCCCTGGGCGGCTTCGGCCTCTTCTGCGGCGTCATTATCGCCCTCGGTGTCATCTCCAACAGCATCCCCGGCACCTACTCGGCCGCGCTGAATTGCCAGACCCTGGGCCGCTACGGCAAGGTGGTCCCCCGCTATGTGTGGTCCATCGTCATGATTGTGATCCAGTTGGCGTTGGCCCTGGCGGGCCGGGAGAGTCTGTTTGCCATCATGTCCAACTTTTTGGCGCTGATGGGCTACTGGGTGCAGATCATGGTCGTGATTGTTCTGCTGGAGCATCTCGTCTTCCGCCGTGTTGGCTCGGGCGGACCCGGCTTTGACTGGACTCGATGGGAGGACAAGCAGTACCTTCCCCTAGGTTTCGCGGCTATGACCAGCTTCCTGCTAGGATGGCTCGGCGCCGTGCTGGGTATGTACCAGGTCTGGTATACCGGCCCGCTGGCTGTCTTGGCTGGTTTCGCCGATGTTGGCCTCTGGGTGGGATGTGGCTTTTCCATCGTCTCGTATCTGCCGCTGCGGTGGATCGAGTTGAAGTACATTGGACGTTAAAATGCCTAGAAATCTTGGTTACTAGCTAGACTCTTTGCACAGGGCGACTGATCTCAAATTGAATGATCCTGTTGCTAAAGATACTCGAAATTCTGTGCTTGCATCCATGCCTCCCAAAGCAGTGCTGCTAAAATCAAGTGTAATGACCTCAAATCGATGTACAGCCGTTACCTTACGGCCAGTCATCGCATTGTTTGTATGCCAAACGACAATCTAACCTCTATTAATACCTAGGTAGTTACCTACATGTTTGCCTCCTAACCCTCACGCATATCCCACTCACTACCACTCTCTACGGCATGGTAGTATTGTAACAACCTAAAAGAAGGAAAGTGATAACTTGAAAGCTTGGAAAAGAGTGCATTGTGATGGTTATAAAGCCCGAAACCAATGTTTGACTGATTGCGCAATGGATAGATATAGAAATACTATTATTCGTCCCTCCGTTCAAGTGATATGACTTCCCCTCCCGATCTGGCTCCCGGTAATGAGTGAGGCTTAACTTTCCAACTCTTGATTGTCATCGAAATGCTGTATGCCGATAGTGCAACACCCACAGCCAGTTGATAAATCTGTTCCACATCGTTCAGCGGCAAACCCGAGACCACATATAAGCAATCTCCCTGTCGAAGGACGCTTGCTAGGATGAGAAACGGGCCGGTAAGTAACACCACATAAGTTGAAATATCAACAAAGTCCCCAAAACCTGCCACGAAAGAGAGGACAGTGATGCCAGCAAAGTACAATATCTTTCGCCAACGCCGATGTGGGGCAAGGAAGATGGAATATTAGAAACGACGTGTGCACAATAAGAGTAACCAGATAAATAGACGCTGGAATTCGGTAATGCTTGGTAAATATTCCCCGTTGAAAATACTGATAAACAACCGTAAGATGGAAGTGTAACAAGGATTGCGCAAAACCAGATCAGGATAGAACAACCAGAATAGGCGATCAGGCCTCACATCCAGCGCATTGAGGTAGCTCGGATCTCCCCATTCAACGAGGGTGCTATAACCTGTGAGGGCGTCCGCATAAAGTCCAGCAGTTGCCACCAAACAACACAACAATGCACAGTAGAGCATGCCTTTCCTGAAGCGCTGTCGGCGAGCGAAAGCCGGGGACCTATACAAGGACCGAAACAAAGGTAGAACGTAGAGAAGTACGGCGGCCTTGAGAAAGTACTCCATGATGGAGCAACAGACTTGGATAGTTGCTATGTCTGACAGCAGCTGAGCTCGGACATAGCCGGGGACATTGCTGCTTAGACCGATCTTGAAATATTCGTCACCGATTTGGGACCACGGATTGCAGTAAAAGCTGACCAGTTTCTTAAGCATCTGTATATGATTAGGGTCGCTGCTTGGAGCCCGGCGGTAAACTTCGCGTGCTGCGACAACAGGATACATGAGAACGATGATGAAGTCCAAGTCCGAGAAACCGACGGTAATACTTGTTGAGCATCTACCAGCAATTCGACCTAGGGGGCCGGTTCTAGTCATGTTTAGAGTGCTTGGCGGTGGATGCTCAACTCGAAACGCAGACAAGGCAACGGCGATGAAGGCAATCTGCCAAGAAATCACCATTCCTGGCCCGAAAAGACCCATAGTAGGAAATTTATCCTTTTGAAGGAGGTTGGAGATGCTGTAGGCACCCGGAGACCTTTCGGCCACGCCTGGGACGTAATTGGTTGACTGATGATTCTAAGTGGGGACATCAGCCTTCCAGAGAAGAGAGGAACACCTACCCGAGTCCATGACATCGTATATGTAGTCCGCCGGGTCACTCTCTAGCGTCACGGGTTCCCCGAATGCGCACAACTTCGTGCCCAGCCCAGATATGTCTCCTTCGAGGCATCCAGGGGACATTGCGACTTCACACATGCCCAAATGTCAGAGAGGGCAACAGGGGGAATAGCCTCTCGGCAGTGCTGGCCTTCTTGTTATGGGGATGCGTTGGCAAAGGACCAGTCGAAATCCGCGCACCCAAAACAGAGTCTGGCTCATTCCCGGAACACATCGTACGAATCGTCAAATGAGTCGCAGTCGAGGGTAGGGATTTTGGTAGAGGGGTGTGAAAAAGCAGATGAAATGCTGATGGAAATTATTGCAACTCCCCTTAATGAACTCATTATAATAATATGTGGTTGTGATAGAAAGTTATTCATGGATAAGGTATAGAAATGCTCTGAATTTCATGCCTATCAACGGGGGGTAGATGAATTCTTATCACACATCTTCAGGAAGCCTTGCCAAGAAGCTAGACCGCAGGAAGTCAAGTCTTCAAGCTTGAGCGAATTACAGCAGTTTGACCTTTGTTGTCCAGCATGATCGTTCCTCTCATGGAACAGCAGCAGCGCCAGCTACATCACATAGCATCGATAGAAGCGCCCAAGGTTGTCTGTTTTGCCTCGTGATATGATACCGGATTAGCTTAGGACTAATTGAGGAAAGAGAGGGCACACTAGTATGCTATGCCATCGGTGAAGCCCGTTTTTGATAGGATAGGAGCATGCACCGAATTTGGACGAAGGCCGGGTTTTGACGTCCTCTGTAGGTCTTAGTTGTTGACCCGTGCCGTTACCCTTTCTCTGTTTCGGCCTCAGCCTTACCTAGCACGAACTCTTTCGCAAATGTCAAGGAGAGTGCGCCGAATTTCATTTAGGTTGAATCTGCTCTTGGCGATATTGTTCTTGGCTGCGCCAATTGCAGAAAACCGGGCCCAATCTATGACGAGGGCAGGTTCTTGTTTTTTTCAAGCTACAAGCTGGTGGTGCCGCTCCGGTCTTCTGGAGGCGCCCCAGAGCGTATATGAATATCAGATGGCGAGGGAAATATTTCGATGGGTATTAACTCTGGGTTCAGCTTGATGTCATGTTTCAACTGCATGACTGCCCATCGTTATCGAATGCCACACAGCGTACCTAGCTTGGTTAACTCGAGAAATACGTCTGGTTAACACAAACATCGGTGAACAATTATCCGGTCCGCTTGGTTTTGGACCAAGACACGCACTGGTGCCTTACCCCGCACAGCCGAACAAAGAAACGCATCGGAATAGCTTCATTTATTCTATCAAAGCAGTACTTCAAACATCAAATTTTCTTTCAGCTACGAACACGGGGCACTATAAAACCACAGTGGTCAGCGCCATCAGCTTCTGGGTACCTACCTTACCCACCTCTTTTGTCATCAACTTAGAGTCGCTTGTGCGAGTCAGTTAGTATTCACCCAACATGGCCGCCTCCACATCCGCATCGACGGCGACCCTCATCGCATCCGCTGAGGAACTCACGGCGCTCCTCTCTTCCATCCAAACTTTTACCACGTTTTACTTGGATCTAGAAGAAACCAATCTCTGCCGACATGGGACCATCTCCCTCATCACCATCCTCCCCCATCCACAAGGCGTGGTGAGAGTGATTGACGTGCTCACTCTCGGGCGATCGGCCTTCACCACGACCTCCCAAGACGGGAAGTCCCTCAAATCCATTTTCGAGGATCCCGCTATCCAAAAATGTCTGTGGGACACACGCAAGGACGCCGATGCCCTCTGGGCTCATTACCAGGTCCGTCTTGCCGGCGTGATTGACATCCAACTCCTCGAGAACGCGTCCCGTTCCGCCAGCAAGAAGTACCTATGTGGGCTGGAAAAGGCCATCAAACTCGATCTGAAGCTTGGGGCTGCAAAACGGAACCGTTGGCTTCGCTACAAAGAAGAAAATAAAACAGGACAGGGTGACTTGTAGGCGTCGATGGCTGTCGGGACCAAGATGCTTGGCTGCCTTGAAAGCCTCAAGGTTGGCAAGCAAGCGGGAAAATGGAAGAGCTTCACGGCAGCTGTAGCAGCCTTGTGGGGGGAAAGGAGCTGCTTGAGATGGAGGAGCTGTTGCGATGGTTCCGAGCCGAGCTGCAGTGGTCTATTGTCGTTTCGCTACGGTCCGTCATTCCTCAAAATGCATGATAAGGTAATTACCTCAAGGTACCTTGGTTGCTGACACCATCTCAGAAAGAGCCTGAACCTGCTTGAGTCTCGCCAGGAAGACCAATTCCAACGCCATCAATCATCCGTCTCCGGCATTCTCTCAGAACTCATTCAGTCCAACAGCAAGACCTTTCCAGAATGGTCCATCCATAGACACAAAGCCAAAGACTCGCAGAGCGCCGACATGCCGTGCCGCGCTTCGACGTTTGTGCCTCGGATGCCGGCAGTTTCTGCGAAGGTGGGCCCGAGGAAACCAGTGACGCAATGCACCAAGGTCTCGAAGGCCAATTGGCTGAGAACATCGTCTGGTCTTTCCTGTTATGTATGATTGAGAAAGTGAGATTGTCTGCGCCGAGGCCGCTACGTTTGACTGGATCTTTCACGACCCACGCGCTTCGGATCGGCCCTGGAGCAACTTCCATGTGTGGCTCGCCGGAAGCAACTCGGATGGGCTGTACTGGATCAACGGCAAGGCCGGCTCAGGAAAGTCCACCTTGGTGGAGCATCTAGTGCGCCACGAAAACGCGAAACGAGCACTCAGGCAGTGGGCAGGAGGGATGAAGCTTCTGCTCTCGAGCTTCTTCTGGTACACTGGAAGTGAACTTCAAAAGTCACAGACTGGACTGTTTCGCGCGCTTCTTTACTCGTGCCTCAAAAAACGCCGGGAGTTGATACCACTCGTGGTCCCAGAGACGGCAAGCTTTCGACAAGAGGACCTCCGGGACTACTGGACACTCGTGCGGCTTCGCGGCGCTCTACACAGACTCGTATCACAAACAGTTTTTGAAATCAAGTTTGCCTTTTTCATCCACGAGCTCGACAAATACGCGGGTACATATGATGTATCATTGAGAGTCTAGACGCTCAAGCAAATCGCCACGTGAGACAATGTCAAGATCTGCACCTCAAGTCGTCCGCTCATCCCCTTGAGACTTTTGCAATATCGCCACACCTTGTGCTCCAGAATCTCACGTACGACGACATGCGTCTATATGTCGATAACAAATTGAGCTAACACGACCGAATGAATAAACTCGAACAAGATGTAAGGTAAGGTACGGAGTACTTGCTATGTACCCCACCGCCACTTTTGCACAGCTATTTGCTTGGCGCTATCAAGGTGATCAAAACTGGTTTAGTTCGAATGCGCGATTCTCCGAACAACCAACCTGGAAATGCAGTGCGAGGTTCCAGATCATTATTAGGCAGCAGCCCCCTAAATTCTAATTCACAGCTATATGACGAATAGGAACGCCAAGGAGATAGACTGATTCGAGGTACATGTACATAGCCCTACCCCTCACACTCGAAATTTTGCCCAAACATCAACACGCCGATCAACTAAAATTGGTCATACAAATACCACCAGGGATGGCCCGCCTACACCTTATAATACTGTCGGAATTTGTTGTGGTGATTTTGGTGTGGGATCGTGCCCTTTTCGCACTATTTCGCCTAATCTTCCAGGTTCGACAGACGCTCCCCGACATATGGCGCGACACGTCCGTCGAACTTCGGATGCTTGCTTCCTCCATGAGCCTCATGCTGGAAGTGCACCTGCGGCGCATGCTGCAAGATCTATTTCAGGGCATCGGCTTCAGAGAAGAGCATTCAAGAACCTGGTCGAACTGCATCCATGCCGTATTGACAGCATTTTTTGCGACCCTCCGCAGATCTCCTATATCGGGATCCCGCTGGCTACGCCACCAAGTCTTGGATGGTCTTCTCGACCACTTACTCAACCCTAGGCAGGGTCGACGGGCACGGTTGAGATCCCCCGACGCGAGCCTGCCAGGGTACAAGTACAAGCGTCTTTCCGGCTCCAGAGCAATCCGACTCATCACCCTCACACCACACAATGCCAAAGACGAGGTACCGATCACGTGCGCTATGGAAGAAGTACCGTTGACTTGTGCCCCCTCTTTCACGGCCCTATCGTACGCCTGGGATTCTGAGGATGGGAATGAACAAATAATCTGCGATGGGGCACTCATTACCGTCACGAAGAACTGCGTGGCGGCGCTGAGGAACATCCGCGAGGACTCAACCCGCACAGAGAGGCGGTTGTGGGTGGACGCGATTTGCATCAACCAGGCAGCCACGGCTACGGCAGAGAAGAACCAGCAGATCAGCATCATGGGTGACATATACAAGACAGCAGCCAACGTTCGAGTCTGGCTGGGTGAGCAAGATGACTCCAGCAGTCTCGTCTGCAACTACTTCGCCAAGGTATCGGGGGTCGATGATGAAACGCTGGCATGGAAAGACTCGGAGCATGATGCTAGAAAAGTCGGGCTCGACATGGCCCGCACGTGGCCACACCTCAGCAAGAGCATGGCCGATTTCTTCCGCAGGTCGTGGTTCACCAGAGCCTGGCCCGTCCAGGAGGTTACGCTGCCCCAACCCGGCCGAGTAACCGTGGTCTGTGGTGGGGCGCATCTCACGCTCGAGTACATCCGTCTTGGTTGGAATGTCTTGAGGGAGCTCGATGTGCTCCCTGCTTCGGCCAATCTAGATCAGGCAGTAGCGCTGCAGTTCTATCTGGCCGACGCCATTGCCTTGAAGAGAGGTCTGGCGGTGAAGAGAGGCCTGAACCCACCGAGGCTCTATGCCAACTTGAACACGGAGAAGGATTCAGACTTCGACAAGCCGCTCCTCAAGGATTTATCCGAGTTTTCTTTCACCAGTGTCATGAACTCGATGCGGTTCAAGGCCTGCCGCGACCCGAAAGACAGATTCTTCTCGCTCTACGGAGTCTTCCAGGAGCTTGAAGTGGACCATGATATTCCCATTTCCATGTGGGCCCAGACCGATGCCCAAGTCATCAAGGCCGTAGCGCAAGCTTGCTTCAAGCTGGACGGGAATCTAGATGCGATTCGCCTTGCCCAACTCCCGGACCCCTATCTCCGCCTGTCGGACAACCTCCTTATTTCCGCCCGACGCAACCCCTATGACGGTCTCTCGACGTCCATATTCGCCATGACCGGTCGTGTGCTGGGAGTTGCGACCAACGTTATTGCACGGCGAGATGTCTGCTACAATCCAGCCAACGACTGGCTGGTCGACTTGCCTTCTTGGGTTCCCGACTGGACGCAGCCAATCTCCGCCAGCATCGACCCAGCCCGTCACATCAGCCTTCTTGACACGTTTATCCCTGCACTGTTACCTCCCAGTCCCGATAAAGTGCGCTACAACATTGACGGACAATGCCTGAACGTGGAGGCGAAAATACTCGGCCTCGTGACAGACATAGGCACGGTCGACTCAGTGCAACTTCTCTGGCAAGTCTTCTCAAGTACCTTCATCCCCAGAAAAGGCAACCTAGCCCCCGATCCCGCAATCAGCGCCCTGACAGAGACCGCAATCAACCTCGTGTGGCGCTCCCACATGACGCAAATATTTGTATCCATGCGCATGGCAATTCGCACACTCGACATTTTCGACATCATGTCCTATGCCGGCGCAGCATATACCTCCTCGTACTTCACCACCCGAAGCCACCGGTTCCTCTGCACGCGCTTCCCCTCGGTCGCCTCCTGTCCGACAGACGGCCACCACATGCAGCTGAGCCGGGGGTGGACGGTCCAGCCGATGACGGAGACCCAAGCGATCAGCCAGGCCGTTCAGGTCTTTCTCAAGGGCCGGACGTGGATCAACCGCGATATGTGGCGCCAGTCGTCTGGCGATATCTTGTTCACTATCGGCGGTGTGATGTGGGAGTTCCGCGTGTCGTTGATCGAGACTTTGTTCGGCACGAGGTACGACGAGGTGGAGTGGACGCTTGTCGTCCCGGTCTTGGGCCACTTGATATCGGCCGCGATGCAGGCCGCGGCTGTCTTCATCGGAGACACAGCTTTATTCCTGTTCGCGTGGTCGCTCGGTGCCTTGGCGAATATCGGGTTCATGGTTGCGTTTGTGGTTTGGGCTTGGAAGATTCTTGTCCTGCCGGTTTTGGTGGTGCTCGCGCTGCGTGCTTACCGGAGCCCGGCGCAGTTTCTTAGCAGTATTTTCAGGATTGCTAGGTTTCGGCAGCCCGGGGCGTATTCGCAGGGCATGCACTTTTTTGTCACCGACACAGGCATCACAGGAAGTACGAGTGGCCCGGTGGCGAGCAACGACTGTCTTGCGCTGATACGTGGGTCGGCCGGGCACTTAGTTCTGAGGCCTAGTACTAACGGTTACGTCGTTGTGGGCGCGTCCTACGTTGGCAGTCGTCCGGGAGCAGATGAAGTGGTGGCTAAAGAGACATGGGCGAATATACGGGTGTCTTAAGCGAATATGGTACCAATACGAATATATGGACGGCAATAATATAGGCGCTAAGGTACTCACACACCCTGTTTCACGCAGGAGCGCGGTGTATTCAAGGAGACTTCAAAGGATAGGATCCTGTAGTTGTATTGGAAAGAGTCTGAAAATCTAGCTATCATGCAGTGCGAGACTGCTTCGTATAGAAAAAGGAAAAGAGCACTCCGGCTTCGGTAGAGCATTGCAAAGCTCGCAAGAAAATGACGTGAATTGGTGATGGTGGCAAGCCGAAGGCTGCCGCCGCAGTGCTCCGCTTATGTGGAGTGAAACACACCACATAAGCGGAGTACTGCGGCGGACTGTAGGTGCGTAGTTATGTGTCAATAGAAGAATGGGCCTACTTACAGTAGTGGCTTAAAGTGGTAGTCCTGTAAGACTTATCTATCCTAAAGACTTAGCTACCCTATAAGACTTAACAACCCTGAGCAAGTCTTGGGACCCTGTACAAGGCTTATGTAATTCCCTATACCCCCGCTGAGGTATCTATAGTTCAATATGACTTCAAGTTACTATTGTTCGGGTTTCTGTAAGTGTATATCTCTGCCCACTCCACCATAGCCGAGATGGTAGTTAAGGAAACCTACTATCTAATCAAAACTAAGCTAAAGCTAGCTAAATGCTGAAGTTCATTGTTATTGTCGTTGAGATAGTTGATAATAGCTGGGCCAAGTCCGTCATTGAAGGTTGCTCTTGCTGAGCCAATGGGTTCGGAAACCTGGACACGGCCAAAGGTGATGCCGAGATTCAGCACACCCAGGGGTCGGCCTGTCGAGTTGATAGCGTACGGTCCAGGCTTTAGCCTGCGTTGACGAAAGCAGTCCATTTGAGGTGATATTCGTAGAGATAATACATCGAATCAGCCTTTGGTACCCCTAACCTGAGTTCGAACTTCCAGCTCGATTGGATGGGAATGGAAGTTGTTTCCGAGCTCTGTCAAAGGGCCTGAAAAATGAAGATGCCATGTGCGGCGATGATGAGAATAGCCATACAATAGAGGGGGGAAATGGGGGAGGGAGAGGGGAAGATATCCTTCGCACAGTTGTTTGTCGGGCGGTTGGGGCAATGTGGCTGCATGATCATGATGACCGCGGGTATGCATTTCTCCGCCACCACCATTGTTGGCAAATCTGGGTCGTGATAACCAATGGGGGCGACGAAAACATGAGAAGCTAAATCCCGTGTCCCAACCATACCGTATCCTGAGCCCCCCTTTGGCCGATGACATAACTAAGTGCAGGTGAGCCTCTTGAGAGCCTACTCAGAGCCTTCAATGCCACGTATGACCTAAAGCCACTCTGACACAAAGACCGTTCTCGATCACATACCTTGACCTTGAACAAGTTGGTGAACATGGAGGCGTCGCTACGAAAATATCCCATTACCAACTGGACTAACAACATCGTCGATCATCTTCTCCTGTCAGATAACCGAACCGTCTTTATATTTCACCACGTCGGGTTTTTACGCTTCCATCAAGGGTGAATTCAACTCCCTCACCTAGAACTCCCTCACCTAACCCTCCCAGCCCCTTACCCTCACGACCGCTAACCGATTCGATAGCAGCACCCTCAACTTCCCGTCCCCTCTCTTCCCGGACTCCTTCATCGACGAAACCCTACGCAGCCTCGCACTCCCGTTCCTACAAAACGACCGCAAATCACGCCGCTGGCTCCTCGGGCAGATTGTAGAACACAACCTCGACCCGGCCATGGCGCGCTGCGGCTTCCTGCGCTCCCAAAACGGACGCATGGAGCACTTCTCCTTCCGGCACGACTGCCTCGTCATCCTCAAGCAAGCTTTTGACGAGTCGATCCCGCGCGGGCTGCGGCAGTGGTGGAATAATAGGCGCAACTCGGTGGAGTGGTATACCTTTTGGGTCGCGATTCTAGTATTTGCCATGACGGTGTTTTTTGGGCTGGTGCAGAGTGTTGAGGGGGCGTTTCAGGTGTATTTGAGTTGGAAGGCTCTTAAGGGGGCTAGCGCTCTTCCTTGACTAGTTAGAGGAACATGTTTGACGTCCGATTGATCTTGGACTTGGGTAGTAGGTACCTGGAACAAAACAACAACCATCACCAGTAACCTGAAGACCAACATGTTGAAGGCATGCGCCGGGAAAAAGAGGGCTGAGACAAAAACCAGATATTTCTCCCTGCGTGAGTTCTTCGAGACACGGCCCCTCTCTGCGAGACTGCCACTGTGGCGGTTTTCTCCCTCGGGGATTTTCTCCCTCGTCTCCCCGAGGGAGGATTGGTCGATCGATCGTTTCTCCTGGCCTGCATTCCGTCGAAAGCTTACACTACCGCGCCGATATTTGATCATCCCTTTTCAGACTCAATAAAGGAAAGTGCATGCCGTTGCCAAGGAATGTCAAGGGGCATCCAGGGCTGGTTTATTCGCACCACCCTTTCAAGGTGATTTGCATCGATATCTCCCTCCCCTCAACCCTTCTAAAACCTCATCGCCCACTCTTTATTCATGTCCCACCATCGTGGACGAGATATGTACCGGGGCAATTACTCCTGGATGTTTTGGTGTGGGCTGGGTTGATATCCCGTCTTCATTCCTGACAGACTCCCTGCGGACTTCTGATATACAGGCAGCTGGTTCTGCCGGCGGCCGCATCAAAATGGGTGCACCTCTTTCAGTATGTGCGATGATCCTGTCAGATAATGTCAATAGAACTTGGATCTGAACATAGCCCCTCGCGAGGCTCCGTCTTTTCGCGATGGCGGTCGTATCGTCAGATTCATCGCACCTTGCTTGTTTTCTTGATCCTCATCACTCTTTTTGTTCTTGAACGATACCGTTTAGCATTGACCGGGACTTTCACCCTGCCACACCGACAGCACGAGCTCGAAGATGGCGTCCCCCGGTCAGCGCAGCAACAACGGTCGATGGCACAGGCAGGGAATAGCACACTCGGGTTTCACGCGATTTACTATGTCAACATGAAGACCCGATACGACCGCGAGGATGCCATGGCACTGCAAGCCTACATCTCCGGGCTGGATGTCCAGGACTTTCCTGCCGTCGAGGCCGAGATGATCGACCCGGTCGGGATGCCGCCCACCCACCGACCGGCCATGTTGAAGGTTGGGGAAAAGGGGTGCTGGCGAGCGCACGCCAATGTAAGCTCGCTGACCCGATGACTGAAACAGGCACCGCTAACCAGGACTTCCACAGATCTGGAGCGAAATGGTCCGCAAAAAGCTACCACCGGTCCTGATCATGGAGTCAGACGCAACCTGGGACATCAACGTGCGACCGATTATGAGCGGCGTGAACGAGAACTTCATCAAGTTCCTCAAAAGCATCAACTCTACGGCCGTCCACGACCCGAGCTGGGGCTCCCCTCACAACCAACACCCACTAGCCGAAGGCCCCATCCCCTCGCCCACCCCGTCCCCACCGCCCATCGACTACGACGCCGACGACCCCTGGCTCAGCGCCCACTGGGACCTCTTCTCGCTAGGCCAGTGCTTCGAGCACGGCCAAGACAAGGACATCAAGCTCGTGTACCCGGACCCGCGCGTGCCCGACGGGCGCGACTACTGGGGCGTGCGGCTCGACCACCAGCGCGTGATCCGCAAGTCGGGCGGGATAACGTGCACGACGGCCTACGCCATCAGCCACACGGGCGCGGCGAAGCTGCTGCTCCGCGGCGCCGTGGACCTGGACAACCCAGTGGATCTGCTGATGCGGCGGCTGACGCTGTCGCGGGACCTGGTGGCGTATAGTGTCATGCCGCCCGTTATGGCGCAGTGGGAGTATCTGCACGACATTGGCATGAACGAGCGCGGCGCACAGAGTGATATCAACGGGGGCAAGCATGCGGATACCCCGTTTGATGCCGAGATGAAGGGCTGGGACTATGCGAATCGGACGGGGTCCGTGTGGATCACCAAGGCGCATCATCGTGATGTCGCGTTTGAGAAGATGGCGCTGAGTGTCGCGTGGGAGCAGATTCTGGGGGATGCGGTTCTTACGAATAGTTGGTGGGATCCGAATACTGGGGACTAGTGCATGGGTTTGTGGAGCAGTTGGGATATCTGTTACTTGGCGTTGTTCTCGCGAGCGGAAGAGGGTAGTTTGGATACTCCAATTCATATTCACCTACACATTCGCTTCTGGTCTCTGTATTCCCAAATAGGATGACGTCGAGTTCACACGAAATACATCACAGTACCGGACCAGACAACATTTCATCTGTCTCGCCCAATCTCTATAAACCACTTCTTATCCATGGAGTGGAGGATACGGGGTGTGCAAATGATCTCGGATACAGCGGGGGAACTATTGCACTAGCGCCTAGACGAGGTGAAGAGGCAAGTCCTCTTAATGTCTCGGTCCAGCACACGACCGGGACTTAAATCCATAGACTTTTGTCTCAATAACCCTAATTTGAACCACAGTCTCACTGGATTATCTCCACCCACCCCTCAATCACATGTGTGGCTCCGAACGTGGAGCATCATCCATCAAAGGTCGGTCTTATAGTGTAGTGGTTAGCACGTGGGTTTTTGAGCAATCATCGCCTACCCGAATCCCAAGTTCGAACCTTGGTAGGACCTCTTTTTTTCATCCACGTTTGCAGCATGTAAAGGGTCCTAATTGGACAATAGCACTTTTCCCCGTTTCTTCCAAGACATAAACGCCTTCAATGAAACACTATTTCATAGCTAACGCTTAGATGTAATAAAACATTAGACCTAGGTAGGTAGGTTAAGGTAGTAGATACTAGTAGCAAACAAGTAGAATATCATCAACCAAGCATTGAAAGCTAACATTATTCCTCCAATCCTCACCACTTCCCGTAAGCTCCATTGAGTCCTTGAAACTTCCGACTGAGCGGTGGGCGCTAATGGGTTGATAGCTGTTGTAGCAACCGTCGGGAGCGGCTCGGTTGGTGTCGCCTTGTATGTTATGGTGTACTTTGGCTCTGGCGTCGCGTTGGCGTTATATATAGCATTTCGCGGCGACTGTTGAGCGACGATGCTACTGGGGATTGGCGCAACGGTAAGACCTTTGTCGGAGCAGTCTTCATCCCAGTCCTGCCTCGAGGATTCGTTTTTCATACCATAAGAGACCTGGCAGCGCATCTGTTATATATACGGCATTAGTAAGTACGGGGAAGGAGCACGGATGGTAGAAACACTTACGCATCGCCCACTGCGGCATAGCCAGAAGGACAGACACATTCGTACCACGCGTTGAGACCATGGGCATCCTCCTCATCCCGACATGCAGCCGATGAGACATTTGAGGCTACGCAAATAGAATCGATGCCAAAACAAAATCTCAGGCCTTCTCCATCATCTTGGCCAAGCAAAATGCCGACGGAGATACTGATAAGGAACAGCAAGCCCATTAGCACCGACTGAAATTCTGTAAAGATAGGCTGTTTTTCATCCATTCAATTTTTGCATCCTGGTATGATATGAATTTCTTCAAGGTCTGACAATCTAGCTGCCTATTCCCAATCTCCCCAGAGGCGTCGCCGGTCCTGCGACGACATGATAAACCAAAACGCCTTCCCATGCTTCCCGCTATCCCAATGACTCTTCAAAGACTTTTTCTCAACTCATACAAGTCGCTAGCGCCTCTAGATAGCGAGAGCGGCAGCAACAACAGTCAGACCCAACATGGACAAACTAAGACGGCCCAGCGAGCCCACACCATCACTGCCGGGGGTCACGGTGCTTCCAGCCGGGACGACCGACCCGCCGCGGGCGCTCGCCGGGGCGACGTTCTGCGAAACCGAGGCGGCAGCCAGGGCATACTGCTGGATGGTCCGACCATTCGATCTGCATCACAATTAGTCCACTGCTGTCTGGCACCACAACATCTTGAGAACAACACTCACGGCTTATTGATCACACCAACCATCCCCCCCTGACAATGCCTCCCAGTCGCACAGTAGTACCACATAGGACTCCCGGTGCTCACAACACGAAAGACATTGGCGCCCTCACCCGACGAGACGGCCTGCGCGCCGCTAAAGAAGCCCTCGGTGCCGTTGACGGCGAGGGGCGTGCACGGGCTGTCAAAAGCCGACTGGGCGACCGAGTGCGAGCCCGTGAAGAAGTGGAACTCGATGGTCTCGCCGGCGGGCACCGTCACGTCTTTGGGCTCCATGGTGAGGCCGTTCTGGCCGACGTTGATGCGCGTCACGCCCGCGACCGTTTGTTGCTGCGCCGCGGTGGAGGGCGAGGGGGAGGCGGCGGTGGTTTCGGCGCCGTAGCTGTAGCCGGCCGAGGCGAGGGGGAGGAGGGAGAGGAGGAGGGTGAGTTGCATGATGGCGGTTTGGATGGGTGTGGTGGAGTTTGTTGGTTTGGTGATGGTTGATGCTTTTGTGTTGAGAGATTCAATGGAGTTGATGAATTGTGCGATATGGAATGGCAAAAGGTCAGTTGTTGAACGCTGCAGTCTGGCATTTATCATGTAAAAACAATTCCCCAGCTCATCTCCTATTTGTAGGCTTTGTACCCTTTTTTGGCCACCTCCTGTCAGAACTTTTGATGTTTCGATTTTCCCAGTGTTTCGACTCTTGCGTGTTTCGGTGATGAGTTTCAAGATCGCCCTGGCACACCCGACGGTACGGTGGCGTGCCACCCTGGGGTCGAGCGCGAGGCCTGTCGTTGCGGCCGTGCTGCAGGAAGCGCCCAAAATCACTGCCAATCAGCACAAGCCACCCCCGTGCCGAATTCTTACATGCCCAAAGATGGTGTGAAATGTTTCGGACAGGGGTGCTCTCCACCTTAATCTAAAGTTGAGTGTAACATCTCTGACCGAGGGGTATTCTTACCATGACCCCAGCGCTGTACGCATTGGGTGACATCAAGAGGCAGTCCTTACTTCCGGAGTTTTGGTATCCACATCCACAAGCAGGACTGAGTGCCATCAACGCCATTTGCAACAGGATCCTTAAAGACATGAGAATAATGAGGCCTCCGAACAAGCTGGACTGCATTGGTTATTTGTGTAATTAGGTGCCTAAGTTTTACGACAGTAGCTTCGTAAAGTTCAACGACCTTTGACTCGATCCAATTAATTCTCCTGGATCTTCTCCAGCGTCACTCTCAACCCCCCCTTCGGCACGACAGTAATGGACGGATTCTGCAGCACTGGCTGCTTCTCTCCCAGCGCCGCCAGCTCAGGCGTGGGAAGCACGTGAAAATTGGTGAGCAACTCGACAAGGATCGATTTGATCTCCAGGTATGTAAAAGCCTTGCCGACGCAGATGCGCGGCCCATTGGAGAAGCTCTCCATGGCATACGGACTCGCGGCCGAGCCCTTTAAGCTGGCCCAGCGCTCTGGCTTGAACTCTTCTACGTCTTCGCCCCAGACGTTCTTGTCGAGGTTGGCAACCGAGAAGGAGAAGTACATGAGTGTGCCCTTGGGGATGAAGGTGCCGCAGACAGTAATGTCCTCGACTGGCTCACGGAAGGAGTTGACGACTGCGGGTTCATGGTAAGCATATGTGCATGGGAGTTGAAAGTAAAAAGAAGTGACTTACCTGGTGCATAGCGTCTCAGCACTTCCTTGCAAAACCCATCAAGGTACGGCAGCCTATCAATAAGCACCCAGTCAGGCCGGTCGCCAGGCTGTCTCCCCGCCATGGTAGGATTCATCTCGGCGCGAAGCGCAGCCTGTATCTCGGGTCGCGTCGCCAGGATGTACACAGCCCATGTGAGCGTGGTCGCTACCGTTTCATGGCCAACGAGCAGATTGAGAATCTGGTCGACCATCTCGGCCTCGCTCACAATCTCGCTTCCCTTGGTAGCCTTGGCCTCCTCGACCATCATGGTCATCAAGTCCCTTCCCAGCCCCTTGAGACCCGGCGGCGTGAAGGGCGTGCCAGTCTTGACAGACTTCTCGTAGTCGACAAAGCGCTGGTCGATGCACTGGCGCATCAGCCTCCGCAGGTTCTCGGTGGCGCGGACATAGCCAAGGTTGGCCTCGAGGGGAATCCACCCGCGCACCGGGACAAAAGTATTGATGAAGCTGATGAGGGCACTGAGGAGATGGGGCTGGAGGGCGCGGTGGTAGCTCGCGCGGAAGTTCAGGCTGGGGTCGCCGGTCCCGAGGTTGTCGAGGTTGATGCCCATGACGGTCTTGCCCGCGATGTCGAGCGCGATGTTGGAGAAGCAGTCGACCACCTCGATGGTGACGCGGCCGTCGGCGTCCATTTTGCGGTTGAAGAAGGCGATCATGTCGTCGATAGAATTCTGGAACACTGGCACGATTTTTTTGAGGGCTGGTACGGTGAAGAGGGCCGAGATGAACTTGCGCTGCCGCTTGTGCTCGTCGCCCTCGGTGAAGAGGAGACCCCGTCCCGAGATCTCACCGACCAAACGGTACAGGGCATCGGGCTTCTTGAATGCGTAGCAATATGTCTGCAGAATCTCTCTGTGGGCCTCCTGGGTGTTGATGAGGAGCATTTCTTGGTTGCCAATCCCAAGATAGCGGATGAAGGGTGCGCGCGGCCATTTTGCATGCCAGTCCAGGTGCAACCCGATGGGCGATGGATGGAGAAGTATTTTGAGGAATTGGCCAAGGAAAGGGTGGTTATCCTGCTGTTGTTAGCTTTGTCTTGAAGTCCGAGAGTAAGAAAACCTGCCTTTGGACCAGGGAGGTGTCTCAGCGGAGAGACAAAATGTGTATAAAAGACGATGCGATACCACTTAAGAACGAGATATTGGAGGGCAAAGAGGGCGAAGAATCGGTTCACGTGCTCAAGAGCTGGGAGTGTAGTTACCCGCAACATGAACTTTTCCTCCGGGCGCATGCCAGCCCAGAGGGCCGTCTCCGCAAGGGATACCAGGGCAGCACGGCTGAGATCCATGCTGGCCAGTGAAGTGACTTGGTGGAAGTGACTTGGTGGGAGTGACTTGGCGGTGCGGTGCCATGCCAATTACTGGAAGCAGAGTGGAAAAGAGGACGAACACCCCTAATTATGATAATGATGGCTACGGCCAGCGATGGCCGGCACCATCCGGCAACACCCCTCCTCTCAGGTTCGCGGGATACTAGTTTTCGAGAGACACGCATACAGTCTGCATTGAATCGCGCGGAGATGTACTGACTTGTATTATGTACATGTAGTCCCTCAGTGGCTGTTCGGTGACCGAGCTGCGGCCCCACCTTCACTCCCCAATTGTCAACGACGAGCGGTGGGGTCAACTTCGTCACATTTCCAACTTCCATACATGAGCGTCAAGTTCTCCGTAGGCTAATGATTCCATTTTCCGGCACCGTCAGTGTCGAACACGGGGAACCTCGGTTTGTGAAAAGCCGGTATCTGAGTCACAGAGCGGCCCGTTCCAATGCGATTGAAGGCTGCCGTCGCCTCCGTCGTACAGCATGGCCGCCGTCGTACAAGGTCTCGAAAACTCGGGGACATCATGGGAGGGACACCAAGCCGTACAAATCGGGTTTTGCGGGAGGAACAATGGGAGAGAGAGAAGGGGGTTGTTTATTTTGCAAAAAATCTATCATCTCTACACCTTTGAACACGACGTATTCTAAGCCATGTTTCCAGCCGGCGCCAGCTACGTAGGACTGTAAACCAAACCCCTGTCCTCACCGTCGGATGCGTTGGCACCGAGATCTGGAATCCAGCCACCTTGGTTGTCTCTAGCATCTCGCGAATCATGTCCCCATCCCCGCCAATTCCCGCGGGCAGACCCGTCCTCGCATCGGTAGCATCAACGCGGGGAAGTACAAGTATCTCCTTGGTCAGACGAATCTGCGGACCCAGCTCGCCAAAATGACGTTGGCCCTCAAAGTGCCAGTCATCACTCCCCCGGATCCAGCGCGCCAGCCCGTCCACGTAGAAGGCTACCTGCTTGGCCACGGCATCGCCATAGTCGCGACGCGCCATTACCTGTACCTCATCACGAATCCTCATGAAATCTGCTAGAATGCCATTGTGCCAGTTGTTGATCCACACCATGACCTCCTGGACATCAACATCCTTCTCATACATGGCCACCGTGACAATATTATGCAGCGCATGGCCACGCGCGCGCTCAATGTTGTACGAGTAGATGTCGTTGCACGCGGCCACGCTCTTGTTGGCAATCTCGCGCAGCTTCTCGAGCTTGGCGTGCTGGTACAGCTCCTCGGGGAAGTCGAGGTCGAACTCGATCAGGTTGAAGCTCGGCAGGCAGCCGCCCGTGTGCTCGCGCAGCGCCCAGAACTCGTCAATGGTGCGCACGCGGTCGCCCTCGCGGTCGGCGGCCTGCTCGACCACGGCGTCGACAAACTGCTGGAAGGTGTCGATGAAGTGCTTCTTGGTCATGGGCGAGGCGATGGCGCTGGCCCGCGCCCAGTACTGCCGCGCCAGCTCGGCGATTTGCAGTTCCCCTGCCGGGCGCGGCTTGGACGGGTTGCGCAGCGCGTCCATCACTATGTCGGCGATCTTGCGCGCCCCGGATTCATCTTCGATGTCGGTGTACTCGTCAAAGACGTAGAAGAGGACCATGAGGTCGCAGGCGGAACGGGCTTGGGCTGCGGCGTGTTAGTCACCAAGTCCAATTCTTCTGATTCATGGCCAAACTCACCCTTGTTCATATAGGGATATGTAAGCATGGCGAGTTTGGCTGGCCACATGTTACCACCAATCCTCAGTTAAACATGTTGGGTGGCACTTACAAAAGTCGCATCTGTCAAAGGCATCTTGGGACTTCTTGTCAAAGAAGCCAAAGCTGTGTGCCCAGGCATTCGCTTCAGCTTTGACCTCCTCGTAGTAAGGGCTGAGCTCTCTCTGCCACTGCCAGTAGCCGAGGAAGTCGGGAAGCTTGATCTTGACTGCGGCCATGATGGACTGTGATTCCAATGTTGGAGTTTGGATGGTGAGTAGAGGCTTGAGAGTTAGAGTACTGCTGTCAATGGCTGTCTTGATCTTTACAAGGCAGAGCTATGGCTACACGCCCGCCTGTTTATACCTTCCGGGAGAGGGGGTAAAAAGGGAATCAGCATCATAGTCCGACTCCCCGTCTTGAGAACCCCCCCATTTCCGAACCATACCGTCGGAAGGGATAGCGAATATTGACGGATTTCCTACTTGGGGATACCAACCGAACTAGACACGTCCAAGTCCAATCATGGCCTTATCTCGACAATATGCAGTTGGTTTGCTCTTTACATGGGAGAAGTCAAGTTATTTCATTGGCCACTTTAATTCATTCAGAGCAAATGGGTCCACATACAGTAGATCATTTCCTGAGTGGCCGAGGTAACTGCTCCCAAACCTACCGTACCAAGACCTGCAGTATGCTGATGCCCAAGGCAGACATTGGGTCGGCAACATGTCTCTCCATCACACCACACAAGAGAATCAGGCTCTTTCCATGAGATGTTATGTGTTCGTCGGTATCTGGCCCACAAGAAACACAAGTTGAAAGATGGCGATTCCTCAAAAGACCTAGCGCGAACTGTGCTGTTCTCGCATGCCACGCATCCCCACATCCAATCACACCAAATGCGGACAGCAGACCCACTACGTTCGCCAGTACCTCTGACCCACAAGAGGATTACACAAGATCCCAACTAGTTGTTATCACGAAACCTAGAACGTACTACGCTGTCCTCGCATGCCACTCGTCCCTCACATTGCCATCACACCAGACGCGGGAAGCGCCCCTTTTTCAGAGTCTCTATCCGGCCCGCATTACACAAGACCTCAAATTCACGTTCTCAAAAACCCCACCATACCCACAAACCCAACTCACCCACCCATCGCGATCTCCATACATCCGGATCCGGAACCCCCCTTCCTCAAAAAACATATGGCACGAACCGCGCCGTGTTCGCATGCCACTCGTCCCAAACGGCCCCAAACAACCCGCTCAGCATGCCCTCCTCCTCGCGGACCCGCTGCGAGACCACATACAGCACCAGCCCCACAAACCCCGGCAACAGCACGCCCTTCTCTACGGTACGTACCCGCGCATACACACCCTCCGAGAACCACGCGCTCTGCACCCCGTCGGTGCGGTAGAACAGCGCCCAGTGACAAGCCACCAGCATCACGAAGCTCGTGTACCCCGGGTGCTGAATGTACTGGTACACGCCGTCGGTGTAGAGGGTCTGCGGGGCGGTTAGGGCAAAGGTGAAGTTGGCGCCGAGAACGGCGTAGGCTTGCAGGCGGAGGGGGATGGCTACCCCCAAAAGGAGGGCCAGCGGGAGGAGGGTCGCTGGAGACCAGGTGAGGAGGGCCCGGTTGATGCGGGTGTGGGCCGGGGGGTAGAGGGCTAGGTAGGCCATGTGTAGTGCCAGCAGGGCGGTGGGAGCCAAGACGACAAGGGTGGCGTGGCGCTTGGTGAGGTGCAGGCCTTTGAGCACGTCTTTAGATGGGGTGAAGGTGGGTGCGGTGGGCGGGTGCGGCGGGGTCAGGGCGATGTAAGACCAGTAGATGGACAGCAGGAGGGCGGCGGCGAAGGAGGCTTGGGAGACGGACGGGATCGCCATGGTTACTGGTGCTTGAGTAAGCCCTTCAGGTGCGGTTCCAAGAGCGGAAGTCGTGATGATGCGGACTGGGTTAAGAGGAGGCAATACCCGTCTGGAGGGGCAGTACATATAGCTACAAAATGTGGAGGTGGAGTTGATATGCAGTGATTCGGATTGGCCACGCCAACTGCCATGCAAGGATGCAAGATGCTACGAGGCGAGATAACGTGTAACCCCTCTCCGGCTCGGATTCCGTGAAAACGTACATTGCATTTGATGCTCAACCAAAGGCATATCTTGTCAAATAAAATAACAAACGGACTTGACTCAAACTTCCCCGACTTCACGAACATGCGCATCTCGGCGCCATTGTCAACTAGAAGAGGGACTGGAAGAGGCCGAAGGGTTCCATTTCGGCGGGTCCAATCGGCCGCGTAACACTGAAAGTCGCAGTGTCGTCTTGATAGGGTGAGCGCCACGTCCCTTAATGGCATTGGCGGGAAGAAAGACTGGGCATTCTTTTACGGCTGTGCATGCATAAACCTGCCAACTCGCAGCAGTCGACAGCCGTTACGGTAGCTCCCGATTGGCCCATGGCTTTGGAGACTCCAAGCACAAGGACGTTGCTGAAGTCGCGCTGGCGGTGGAGATCGACTTCTGCGATAGCCGTGAGACGGCCATCTTGTGTTCGTCGGGGACATCTGGAAGAGGAAAAAAGGCTTAGTGAAGATGATCTCTTCTTCAGCATGCACTCGAGACTTTGCATCACTCCAGTCACTGCTAAGCATGGCAGAGTCGTATGACAGTTGCATATTTCTGAATTCGCTGAAGCTCACGAATGACGTTGTTAAGATATATGACAGACCATTGTAGCCGAAATAGTAACAGGGTACATACTATTGAGACCCCATCAGACTCAAGTTCGGTACAGAAGTCTGTGTCATGTTACACACGTACCCAGCTCTGAAGGACTGGACTGTCAGGCCCGTGTGTCAACACATGATCGGACTTGTCCCTGTTGGGAGGGCTGAGAGTGACATAAGAAGAAGAAAAAAGTCGACTCGGCTTTCCCCTTTTGAGCTCGTTGCATGCAGGGATCATCTGTCCTGGACACATGATTGGCGCGGCCTGTCTCCGGAAATGCGCCCGGGGCGGTGGACCAATGCATGGCGGGATTCCAAAATTGGGATGGTCGCGACCTAATTTTCCCCTCTCAACCGCTGCAGCGCAACACCATTCCCGACAGTTTGGGTCGGCAATGGATCCTCTGCCACACCCACCAACGACATCAACCGCAGCCATGAAGGCGAACGAAGATTCCGCCGCTGATGCCGGTATCCTCCCGGCAGAACACTGGAGCTCCCAGGTGAGTACATGTACATGGTACAAGTCACATTTGCGACCTTGGAGAGCCAGAGTCTGGTGGGCACGAAGCTCGCCGCTCACCGCTTACCGTTCACCGTTCACCGCCGCTGCTGACACCACCGGCCCTCGAAGCTCGGGATTTCCGACGACAAGTCGCTCTTCGACAGCGACAAAGAGTCGACCAAGTCGCTTTATCCGAGTATCTTCAAGTACCGGACCATCCGGGGCCGCACGTATCATCCCGAGACGACCGACGCGCAGTACTGGTGAGCACGCACCCTGCCATCCTGGCAACCCTGAAACTGACCAACTCGCAGGGCAACCAACGACCGCGCGCAGGCTGAATCGCTCAATATCAAGTGAGCATATGCCGTTGCGATAGAAAATTAAGGTAGCGAGTTAGCTGACGGTCTAGTCACCACTGCTTCACCCTCGCGCTCGCTGGTAAGCTCTTCTTGGCTCCGCTGAACAAGAAGACTTGCAAGGTTTGTTCTTCCTCTCCCGCCATGAGCCAAATCTGACCCAGGCATTCTACGGCAGACCGCTCTAGACATTGGAACTGGCACAGGTAAGCCCACCCAATCATGGCCGAATCAGGATTCTGTAAGGGCTAACACGTTCGCTCAGGAATATGGGCAATGTGTGTGAACGCTGCATCAATCCCTCCCTTTTTCAGCCAAGACATAGAAACTCACACCCCGCAGCGACTTCGCCGAAGAGTTCAGGCAGGCCACAGTGACAGCGACCGACATCACGCCCGTCACGCCGTCTTACATCCCACCAAACCTGACATTGTATGACCCCCTCTCTAGTGTCCAAGGAGAAGCCGAAGGGAGACCCGCCGGAACTAACACAGGCGCTAGTGAGATTGAAGACTGCAACAAAATATGGGCCTTCCCCAACGACCACTTCGACTACATCCACATCCGCTGGTTGATCGGCAGCGTGACCGACTGGGACCGCCTGTTTGAGCGCGCCTTCGACCACATGAGGGTCGGCGGCTGGCTCGAGAGCTATGAGACGTCGGCGATGGTCGAGAGTGACGACGGGAGCGTCACCGAAACGTCTGCGCGTGCGTTGCTGTTCTCCTTGCCCGAGTTTTGAGTTTTGAGTGGTGTTGCTGACTGTGTGAACAGTAGGACAGTGGGGCAAGATCTTCATAGAAGGCGGCCGCAAGTTTGGAATGTTATTCACTGTGGTGCAGGACGGTACCCAGAGGACGGCGATGGAGAGAGCTGGGTTCGTGGACATCCAGGAGCGGGATATTAAGGTAAGTTTGTTCAACCGACCCGCGGACTGTGGCCCAAACTGACAAATTTTGAAATGCTGCACAGATGCCCATCGGATCTTGGCCAACCGACGATGACGCCAAGGAGCAAGGCACGTTCACCCAGGCAGCCCTAGAGCAGGACGTCGAGGGGTACATCCTCTTCATGGCTGAAACGCTGGGCTGGACCAGGCGCCAAGTCCTGATCTACGTCAAAAACGTCAAGAGAGAAATGCGCTCCAAGAAGTACCATGCCTACTACAAACAAAAGGTCGTCTGGGGCAGGAAGCCAGAGAAGCCGGTGAGGCCGCAGCGGGCGAGCACTGTGTCTTCTAGCGCGGATACTATAAGGGGAAACGAGAATTAAATGGCAACTGAGTTGGACTGGGAGGTACTGTGGGTACTGCATATGGAGACTGAGACTATCATGGAAAAAGGGGTTTACAAAGAAAATCGGATGTTAGTGGAGAGCAGCGGGTTGTTAACATAATTAGGGGAGCTGATGGGCATAGTTTTGCTGGAGGAACAAACAGATTGTTATTACCATACACATGGAGAGTTTAGGCGAGGAGGCTTCATATTATACTACGGAATAGGGCTGGAAGTGGATGTAAACACTCACTCTCTTTAACAGGTAGCTTCATGTTGCGCTGATTGGCCGCACGCTCCCCGCTCCGTCGCCTTCGCGCATAAATAGTCCCCCGGCCTCAACGTCAGTTGACGCCCTCTCCTTATACTCTTATCCTATGCTCCCCTCTTATCTCACTCCAGTCCTCATTTCACCGCTAAACTTGGCCCCACCCTCATGGTCTCCGTCCCCTTTCTCCTCCTTGGGCTCAGCTTCGCGTCATCATGTCGCGCAACCATCGGAGCCCCTCCCGTTCTCTCTCCCATCGCTCGCCGTCGTCCAAGGCTTGTCCAGCCGTCGACATGAATTCATCTCCATTTCAACCTCAACCTCGGCCTCAACCTCGGCCTCGACCTCATTGCCGACTTTCGTCTGCCGGCATGAGCGGTCAAGGTTGATCTCCGTTCAGGACACCTACCACATCCGGCCGCCCGCTTTTGTCAGTGAGTCAACTCCGCGTCTCCCTGCAGTACCCTTGGTGCAACTTGCTCACTACCGTTCTAGCCAGTCACAAAAATGCCTCAAGATTTGATCGTGACAATGCCAAGATGTCAGGAGGTCCTCCTTATTCGGGACGTCTCCGTCAAGCAGGCTAGACGCCTCGTAGGTTGTAGTCGGTCCAATTGCCGGCGCAGCTGCGGCGAATCATGCAGGAGGAGAGTCACACGGGAGACTGAGTGTGGACTTTCTGTTCCCGATCCGAGCGGGGGGATCCGGAGGAACCGGAAGTGAGGCTGTGGCGGAGCGATGCAGTGGTCATCTCTAGCGATGACGAGTCTGAGACGGCCATGACCAGTCTGAACACGGCGACGACGAGTCTGAATACGGCGGTGTCGACGATGGCCAGTCCGATATCTCTTTCCCATCCATTGACGACCTTCTCCGCCTGCCTGTTAAGCACAAAGATGCTGCGTCCAACATTGTTATCACTGCCGGTATGTACTTGAGAGTTCTTCATCCCCGGCGGATTGTTAGACTGACAGGTCTGAGCAGACAAGGGTCTTATGCTACTTGCAGTTATGGCAACAGCGATACGAGGGAGCTACCCGTTACCGAGAGGGCCGACCTAGGCAATGAGTCTGCATTGAGCCAACAACAAAAGGTAGACAGCCGAGAGTGTTCTCCTACGCCACTGTCTCTCCCGACACCACCGCGACAACCCTCTACAACCAAAGTGTTGTAGGCGGAGCAGGACCACCCAGCTCCCGTATGTAATGGCTCGTTTGAGGCAGGCCGGGCATCGACTTGGATCCCTGATCGCTCGATTGAGGAGAAACGGATCATAGAGGTTCGTGTGTATACAGGCTTGATGCGCAAATCCAGCGTCTCGATGATTGTGCCGCGCTGAGCCACGATCCACAGCAGCTTCTCCGCCACGGACAGGTTGTCAAATGGATGGAGAAGCCCATATGGTAGAGGCGGTGGGCGGGCATGTAGTTGATCCAGGAGAACCAGAGCATGCATCCCCAAAACCGATCAAGCGACTAAAGCGTTGCCCAGGGTGGTCAGCCGCTCGTGGACATCTGAGGGACATGCATATCGCAGCAGCATCACGGCAGGCCACCCACCGGGGCGGCATTCCCTGCGACGGCACCGCGGGAGCATTACGCAGGCCCAAGTCTCTTGGCCTCTTTGTGACCTCGCAGCGGCATAGCGGACGGGTTTCACCGTGGGTGACTGGCACGTGCCTGGTTCCTCCCCTCACAAAGCCCCTATCTTTTTGCCGCGCTTCTCCTTTGTTCATTCTCCATAACAAAGCAAAACTCATCCACCAACTCAACATGTCACAACACATCATCTTCTCTCTCTGTTTCCTACACCGTCTCACCATCACCATGGCCAAGCGCAAGGCCGACGACGCTGCTGACAGGGACACTATGGCCAAGTGCACGGCCGGCGACGGCGACAAGGATACAAATAAGCCTCTCCGGCTCACCAGAAAGAACTTGGCTCTTCTCAACTCTCTCAACGGCGACAACAGCGACAATGACAACGATAGCGACAACAGCGGCTACCCTGAGAGCGACAGCGACATGGTGAACAGGAAGGGTACTCTCTCCACTACAACATCTGGGTTCGAGGCCCGGGCTTATGAGAACGGCATCTTGGACCCCACTGCCTCCAAACCAGCCCAAGACCTCGATATCATTCGGCACCGCCTTAGCCGACGCCGGAGCAGCACCCAGCCATCAGAGCATACACACCAGCAATACTGCCGCGACATATCCGACTCGTTTAACGAGGCTACAGCGTCACAGGATATCCAGTCAGACGTGATGAAGAAATATAACGACCTAAACTATGGCAAGATGAACCAACGAGCTATTACTGGTATTCCCGAGCAAGTTTTCAAGAAAGGCCTATCTAATCCTCATCCTGACCGTCTAGATGGCTTCAAAACCAAGGCTCTCCCGAGTCACATGCACAGCCACGCTCTTCATACCGGCAAAAACTCTCTCTCCTTATGCCACTTTGCCGCTGAATTCAAGCGAATAGACGGCAATCTGAACCAAGCAGCATACCAAGCTGCTTACGACGGTGCTACTTTGGTGTACGCACGGGACCAGGCTCTCGCCGAGGCCAAAGTCGACGCAGCAAGTGTTCAAGGCCTAGGTGCCGTGGTTAACAAGGTTGCCAAGGAAACCGCCGTCGTCACCTGCGCGACCGATGGCAAGGTTGCCGAGGTGTTTGCCCACCATTTTCAGAACGGAGAGTACCACCAGAACCTGGTGGCCCGCGAGAGCCTTCTTGACTATCCGAACAAGGGCCGTGAGCTGATCCGAAACGCCCAAGACTTTGCACGGGCTAAGTCGTACGAGCTGTTAGCTCTGCTGGATGCTGACTTGAAGGAGGAGGAGGAGGAGAAAGAGGAGGAACAGGCGTGAGAAAAGGAGGGAGCAAAGAGATGGGGACGATTCTGGACGTTTTGATTTGTAACTATATACACGGCCGATCAACCGACCAGCCCAAAGTCTGGAGTGCTGGTTGCTCGAGACAAACACATCCATGTTGAGGTCCGCCTGCTTCCTCTTAATGTCAACGTCCTCTGCAGGACAGTCCGTTGCTCTGTAGTGAGGAACCGGCTCCTCCCCGGGTTCAAGAGATGGAAGATTTTGGCAATAGCCCTAGCTTGTCGCATCACTATAGCTCCATCGACAGGGCTTACAACGACCACGGCCCCTTATATCACCTACATTAGGTGATGCCCAAGTTCCTCCTTCAATCGCTCCTTAAGCAAAAATTACAAATCACGAATGTTATCAAGGAGCTTTTCCTTTTGTATAATCTGCTGTACCTCGAGGGCGGCTGCGCAAGCAGCAGGGTGACCCTGGTAGGTGTGGCCATGAGCAAAAGCCCTGTTATACACAGGAGCAGTAAGTATGAAACTGGTTTATTAAGAGCAGCATACGAGGAGTCTGTTTTTAATGCTTTGACAACTTGGTGGTTTTGTAAGGACACCAGTAACGGGCTGGTACCCACCACCAAGGGCTTTTCCAATGGTCTGGATATCTGGGACAATATCTTCTTGCTCCCAGGCGTAGAGAGTTCCAGTTCGTCCTATACCGCATATGACCTCGTCTAAGATCAGGAGCGTGCTATATCTCTGGCAGCCAGCTTGCACTGCTTTGAAAATACCCCTGTACTAGAGGCACACACCCAAGTGCCTACCGTCGTCAGCAGTACCCTGTATACATGTTGAATAGAACACTTACAGCACCCACCATGGGCTCGGCTATGAAGACATAGACTCTTTCGGGACCAAATCTTTGGAACTCATCCTCTAGCTCCTTGATCAACCTTGCGACGTAGCTGTCGCCTGACTCATCTGGCTTCTTTCCATGATACTCAAAGCATAGAGACATTCGCGAAACATTTTTCATCAAGAATGGCTCAAACTCGGCTCGACGATACTCATGCCCTCTCACAGCCAGCGCTCCTAGAGTGGTCCCATGGTAAGACTGCTGTCGGGAGATAAACTGAGTTTGCTGTGGCTGGGATGGTTAAGTTCAAGAAAATACTGTCTGGCAAGCTTTAGAGCAGCTTCCATTGCCTCCAAGCCTAGTAGAAGCTACCTAGGAAGCGAGGATCAAGTAACCAACTAACCAGAGTTCACTATATAGGCTCGTGCCATGTGGCCTTTGGTTGAATCGACCAGGCTACGGTACAGTCTTTTCTGAACTTTGGTCGTGTAGAAGATTGTAGCACAGTATGGTGCTTCGAGGATTTGATCCATGATAGCTTGGGCGACTCTCTTGTTTCCCCAACCAATGCAACTGACGGCGGCGCCCCCCCGAGGTGTCAAATATATTTTCTGATCATTCTTGAGGATAATGTGGTTACCCTCAGCTCCCACCAAAGGCAAAACCTCGAGAGCTAAGTCTCTGTAGAGCACAGCAGACTTAGACACTGTCATGTTCTTGTCACCAGCATCTGAATCGGTTACTAGAGGCATGATTAAGATGTTGAATATCACAAGTGCCAGTGTGTGGTTTTAGTAAACAGACCACCAAGACAAATCACAAGGCAAGTTGGGCAGAGCCAAGTCTAATAGATCCAGGGTGTTGGCGATAGGCAAGAGCTCCATAGATTGGCATGAGTCGAACTGCACAGCAAATGTCTGATTTCTTGGCGCTGTGCGACCTGCATGGCTAGCAACGTTGCTTCCGCCTGACGAAGACCAAGGGCGACCGCGAGCAACCATTATTTCCCTCTTCTCCGTGACGCTCCTTGCATGCACAGCAGCGTAATCCAATGCATCCGACCGCGCTGAGTTTCTAAAGTCGGGTACTCTTGAGTCTCAAGGACTGGTACCTGGTTGAGTCATGTTAGTTACTCACCCGTGGGATTATGTGCATCTCGAGAGTATAGTGGGTCCTTTGACAGATAATCTTCTACATAACTCTCTAGTAATTATAACCTTAAAATGTCACGTTATGATATGCTATGTTAATTCCGTTGGCTAATAGCCTTCTTAGCTCTATCAGTATCTACGACTAACTAATTGTCTATTACGTCAGCCACCAGATATATAAGTCATTTATCCCAAAGGAAGAGCTAAAATATATACCTGATAATATTACCGTTATTATCCCTACGATCCATAACGACTTCCTAGAACTATAGCCTTCAATTCAAAGTATCCTCGTTTGTAAGCCCGTAAAGTTAATCATTATAACTACGGTAGGGAGGTTCCACACCTTGGAGAAGGAGGTAGTCACGTCTCTATGGCTCAACGGCACGATAACCGAGACCCACTGTGTAGATAAGGCAAACAAACGGCTTTAGGTCACATCTTAGCACAACCGTCACAGGGCTTTGGCGTATCTACCATGGTGTTTACAGTTTCTAGCCCCCCCTTCGGTGTAAAGTTTCCAGCCTCACGTCAACTACCAACCCCACATGGCATATCACGTGGAATCCCATGTGAAACATACCGGCCAATATAACGATGGAACGGCATAAAAGCCCCCAACACACTCTACCATGGGTCTCAAACAATCGAAACCACCATTTCTAAACCTTAAAAACCTCACAATGACCGAACCGATCCTGTCCCTCTCACCCACAGCCGCCTACCTCACCGGCCTGGAAATCCTCCTCCTCTCTCTCGCCCTACCCATGCCACACCGCACCGCGCCTCTACCCCCGCGCCGTCCGTATTTTCCACCCCCCGGCCGTCGCTCCTCGCTACCGTCCGCCGGAACCTAACCGACACCACCGCCGCATACTACATCCACGACATTGCCCACACCACCCTCACCGCCCTCGCCACGCACCTTCCCGCCACCACCACTCGACCCCCCCTCCTCCCCCCCCCTTGGAAAACAGAAAGACCCCGCTCAAGACGGCGTCACGCCTCCTCTACACCCTCGTCCCGGGCGGCGAGATACGGCTGTTCGTAACCCTCCGGCAACAGTCAGACTGTTCGGCGCCGACATCAAGTCGATAGACCACAAAGAACGGAAACCACTTTTGTAGGCTGCGGCAGAAGGGTATAGGGATGTCATGGCACTACTACTCGACAAAACCAGGAAATGGCGACGATGGGTATAAGCGTAAAAGATGGAGAGGGCTTCGACTCTGGAAGGGGATGAGTTGAGGACAAAAAGAGCGGCCGCGAAGGGCTCCCTTTCTGACCCCGTTGTTGGCACTTTAAAATGGCATCTGGTTCCTTGGATAGCTGCCGAAATAAGTCCCCCCCTGAAGAATCAACTGGTATGGTGCAAGTGTATGGCCGCTGCCCTTTTGGCTAACCTCCAGACTAATAACATATCGCTCTCATCAGTGGACAAATAGCGCGGAGGAACTCATCTACGCTACCTTATGTACTGCAAGGGGAATTCCGGGGTCTAAGCAGCACCTATGTTCCTATTAGGGACATGAGGACTAATGCCTTACGGTCATAATGTCGGGCCTCTCGTGTTTACTTCCGTGGGTATCTCAGACCTGAGATTCCAAGCAGATGGGTTCACCCAAGTTAACGCAACCTGGGTGCTAGAATCGTAGAGATATCAGGGAAGCTTAGGTCTATGAGAAAAACTTTGCTGATATGTAGCTGTACATAATGCTCGGTCTACACTAAGACAACGGCCTTTCGGCGGCGGCAGCATATGACATGGAAGCAGTTCAAGTATATGAGACCCGAATGCCCCGAGGAACATGAACGGTGAGTAGACCGGTCTAACAACATAAAATCCTTCCGGATGACGTGCCCAAGTCTCTGGCCAAACAAGTACATCACGGACGGCCCACTGTTTTGTAAACTCTGGGCTTGGCCCCCAAATTCCAAGGCCAAGTTGCGGCACAGGCCAGCGATCTGACACAGCCACGCCGCCCAATGCTTCCCGCCTTAGCCCATAAAAGAGGCACAGCGAATCAGCATGTAACAGTCAGCTGCTCCACAGAAATCTCGCCGCAAAATCCATACGCTCAAACTATTTTGGGGAGCAGGTGTAGATGAGTTCCGGCTTCCGTCCTTGCCAACTAATGTCAATGCTTCGTTTTGGCGATGGTCAGCCAATTGCTGGCCAATACCGGGGGGACATTTTATGGCAATTACCAGTATGCCTTGCCCAACGCAGGCTCGGCGTGGCAACACACCGCATTTCATTTTTGGTACCTATTCCAGAACTGTGGTCGGTGCCAAGAATGAGCTTGAGGATATAAGGACTGGGGTGGAGAATCTGACTCAGTCGTGCACAAGTTCTCTACTATGACGGTCCGATCTGAAGACTGTTATATCCAGTCGATGCGACATTATCACAAGCCAAAGAGCAAAAGTCCACTACACTCCCGCTCACGTTGCACACAATCCACAAGGCCCTCGCATTTACCAGATACCGCCCTCCCAGTAACCGAGCTCAACAGCCGGTAGCACAAGATGCCGGCAATCCAGTATCAGACGGCGAACAAAAGCCAGTCATTGGTCGATCGTGGCTACGTCGACGTCGGCACAACAGCAACCTCCGCTGCTTCTTCTGGTGGTAGGAAATGGGCCTCAGACGAGGACTGGGAGAAGAGACGTCTGATCATCACACGGCTTTACGTCGAAGAAAACAAAAAGCTATGGCAAATCCAAGACCACATGTCGAAAGAGCACGACTTTTACGCCACGTTCGTCCCCCCCTTCCGCATCCCAGCCGTGTCCTAACAACCCCAGGCCCAAGATGTACAAAACCCGCTTCCGACGCTGGAACCTCTGGAAAAACACCAAAGCCGCTGACGTGGCCGCCATCCTCCGGCAAACCCCGACCCTCCCAACCGCCCCACAAACTTTCACTGTCAACAACAAACAAATCTCGACCGACCGCGTAGCCCGCTACATCCGCAACCGCGCCCGGCAGCATCACATCCCGCCCTCCACCCTCTCCACCGTCCTCCTGCACAACACCACGCCCAAACCTCTCGCCCTCTCGCCCACCTCCCCCGCCCTCACCCTCGAATCCACCCTCCGCGCCATCCACACCTACTTCCTCACCTCCCTCGCTGCCCGCTGGACCTTCCCGTCCCCGGCCGACTGCGACATCACCGACGGTGCCGAGACGTGCCGCCTGTCGGCGCAATTCCACGAGCGCTTCAAGACGGCCGCCATCCTGCTGGCGTCGCCGGCGCACGCAGCGTCGGGGGTGCGCATGGCGAGGATTTGCTTTGCGGAGCTGCATGGGGTGTTGGATGGCGGGCTCGGGCCGGAGGATCCGGTTTTTTTGGTCTTGTTCCTGATTGTGCTGCAGGCGTTGCGGCGGCGGGGGCTCCGGGGGATTGAGGTCAGGCTGGTGGGGTATGCGGCGGAGCTGGGCGGGTTGTTGCCAGCGGCGAGGCCGGGACGGGGGGTTTGGAATGGGTTGAGAGACTTGGTGGTGGCCGGGGCGATGGATGATGAGGTGTCGTTGCAAATTATTCGGGTGGTGGCGGGACTTTGTGTGGGGGAGCTGGGGAGGATACATGCCAAGACGTTGGAGGTTTTGGTGTGTGGATATTGCAACTTTGATGGTGATACCAAGACGCAAGAGAGGATGTATCTGGGTATGTTGAAGGAGTTGGATGAGTTGGGGACTTTTGATGAGAGGCATGCTGGTGTCAGGATGAATCTCGCAATCTTTTACAACATGTTCGACATGCATAACAAGGCGGTGCCTGTTATCCTCGATGTCGTGGAAGACCCGCGGATGCTCGAGGGATCCAAGAGGTATCGCGGGGTGACGTACAAGCTTTACTTTGAGCTGGGTAATAGCCGCAAGACCTTAGGGGAACTAGCACTAGCCGAGACGGCTTTCAGGGACGCTGTTAATATGGCCAAGTGGGAGTTGAGTCAGGGCACCGCGAACAAGGCAAATGTCTTGGAGGGATTGGTCAGTTTAGAGGAGGCTCTCAGGGAGATGGGGAGAGGATCTGAGGCAGATGAATGCGCCGTTGAGAGGGATGCTATGGTTCGCGAGGGTCTTGAAAGTATTGGTGAAGAGCAAGGGCCTTAGACGTATACATTATTGGTATAAGGAGGGTCTAATTAGGCACTCGGGGAATGCCCCGATCACCGCACATATATACCCCACTAGGTCTCGACAACACGATACCCACAAGAATTCAGTATAGATATGGGCAGGACACATAAGCGCCACCCAAATTGAAAGCTACCACGTAGCCAGTCATCTTACATCTCTCTGCCCGCCTCCTGCAGGAACTGCGCAAGCCACCCCTCGGCACTGAGCTTGTGAGGGTGATTATCAGAAAGCGTAACCGCTTGGATAGCCACGGCCTTTTTCAGAAGCTTCATAGCCTTTCCGACCTGGCCATTTTCCTGGTAGGCCGCTGCGATCTCATGTTGAGATGCGAGTTGGTTAGGGTGAGACTCGGTAAGTACCTTAGCCCTTATAGCAACCACTTGTTCAAGGAGCATAATAGCCTTTCCGACCTGACGGGCCGTCGGAGTTCATCGTAGCTTCGGGCCGTGCTGCCGTGATGTACGTGGTGGGCTGTCAGAAAGCAGACATGGAGTCAAAGGCGGGGCAGGGTCGTGATGCCTGGTTCTTGGGCACAAATCACGCATGAAGCTGAGCCCCTTCTGGAGCACGCTACCAACCATTCTTGACGCCAGTCTTCCTGCAAAGAGAGGTGCCAATGAGCGCGAGACAAATGCACACAACGCAAAGGATTTGTTTCAGGGCGTGATTGGCTGGTGACCGTGTGCCAGTCGCTCTCGAGCCTTTCCAGCACGTTGGTGGGGGTTTTCATCTTTCGATTTGCTAAAGATACAAGACATTGATATTAGGCAATCTTGAACGGAGGTTGAACCTTGAGGAGATGTGGTCTTTGCAATAGCCGGGTGGGCTCAAGACAAGCTGGCATAGGCCATCCTGGCTGGAGAAAAAAGACCGCTGAAATTCAAAAGAAACAACAATAAGGAAAATGCAAAAAGAAACTCTCCCGCCGGGAATTGAACCCGGATCCCGAGCGCGATCCGGAGGATGACAAGCTCATATACTGACCACTGTATTACGGAAGACTCTAGCTGTTGGTTGGTGGAAATCGCTCCACTAGGGTGGCTTATGAATGACGGACGACCCACTTGATGAAGTGGATTAAAGTCAAAGAGAGTGACATGGACCATGTCTGCCATGCAATTGCTAGATATGTAGATATGTAGTGCATTCGCTTAGATGTTATAGTTTAACGAAATTGCCTCAATGAAGATTTGTCAATCTAGACTGATGAACGACACTTGGAGATGATACTTTACTCATCTTATGCTAGTTTCGTTTTATCTCAATTACATATAGGGCTGAGGTTCATATGCTTCGGTAACACCCAGGACAGCTCCTGATCTCCCTCATCTTATTGTTTCATTGTGAAGTCTGAGGGGGGGATCATTTTGTTTTAGATCGAGTCTTAGGGAGTAGTTTAAAGCATACCGGTACCTTTTAATGTTCATGTTGGAAACGAACCCTCTCTGACTCTGTCACAGGCCAGCAGAGGTGGATGTAGTGTTGGTTCAACCCTAATCCTCACATCTTTTCACATCTTATTTGACCACTCGAAATCCTCGAGTCAGACACCCCAACTCTAACCCTAAGCCTCGGTCATATCCTAAGCCGCTCATTCAGCCTAGCCACCAACCAACAAACCCCTATCCCAACCCAAATCCATTCCAGAACCCCTCCCGCCTCAGCCCTCGTGGCAACGTTCTACGCAGCCGCTCCCATTGGCCGACGAGACGCCCAGCGATACTACGGTCCCAGGTCGTCTCGTCTGCCGAGCCACGGCCTTATTTCCTCCTAATTAAGCCTAGAAATCATCTGCGTTTCCCATTGGGTTCGTCCCAAACAGCCGGCAGACACAGGTCCTTGCCGGCAGGGATTTCCTCGTGGGTGGGCCAGCTCGGTACCAGCGGGGGTGTGTGAGGTGAAAAATCCCGAGATGCAAGTTGCCCTGCAGGAATGCGGCGGATCATATAAACAAGTTCTGCGAAGGGGTACCATAGATTGGGTGGTGTTAGGGGGGTTCAGGGGCGGTGTTATCGGGGAGGGATGGAAAACAGGGTCATTGGGTTCTGTTCAGAGTGGCGGTAGGGAGAGATTGGTATTGTCCCGAGATAATATAGAGAGGCCCGACATGCAAAGTGTAGAATGTCGGTCGGGAACGTTGGGTGCCAAGCCCATGGTTCCCTTTACCCGGAGCGGTGCAGGCAGTCCGAGGGAATTCGGGATCAGGTTCGCTTGGCCCAGCGTGCCCAGCTGGTGATTTCGGGATAAATCGTGGGTCAATGCAACGCTTTCGCTCGTCAAGTGTCTTGGGGCCAAATCCGCCTCCCAGGTTCTGCCAATCTGCTCGAGCGTCGTTTACGGCGGCGACCACGGTTCGGCCACGCTGGTCGCTTAGCTGGGCCAATTTGCAGCTCTATACATCTCATCTCTGAACCTTACCGATGGTGGATGCGACATTATTGGCGGTAGGGTCGCAAAAGACCCTTACAGCCCCGTGCATGGCTCGTTTCCCGTATATTCCCCATTCCCACCTGGCACTTGCAGCAGGCGTGTGCTTTGCTCAAGACGCGATGTCCTTTTGGGCATTTTGCAAAACGGCGGCCGAATCTCCGCTGGTCCGTGGAAGCAAAAAAGAAAAGAAAAACGGACAGACTCCAAACGGAGGGAAGCTACCCCCAAGCGCGGACGCGATCACCTCGACTGGGTGAGAGTGTGAGGTCAACGGCGTCTTGGAGGCGTCAACATTCAATCAACAAGAACAAAACCTGGAAAGCGGCGTCTTGGATGCAGCCGTGATGGGTGTTGGCGCATGTGTCCTGTCGCCGCCGAGGATCGAGTTTTTGGGACTTAGCGTCAGATAGAAAACCCCCTCCATCAAACCAACGAGGCCCAAGACACGGGCAGCAGACTTGGCTCTGCAAGCCACCAAAACCACCAAGGCCTTGGCGGCCACATAACAAGTTCGCCAGCAGAAAAAAACGTGGCAGTCTACGTCATGCCGGCCCGGAGATAGTGTGCCTCAGTGTGGCCTTCTTCCCTTCTTTTTTGAGGACGAGTGTGGGTGCGAGAAAAGGGGCCCGCGCCGCCCCGGCGCAGTTGCGCGAGGTCACGGCATCGCGTCCTGCCGAACCATCCGTGGCCGGGGCCGAGAGGCGGGACTGCACCGCGAAAAAGCTGTGGTCTGGCTATGATCTGACAGGCGGGGCCTCGGCAGTCGGTACGGCGTATCGCGCTTGTAACAACACATGCCTCGTCCGATGCCGAGCCCTTCGCCCGGGCGATGTCAGCTGAGATATCGCCGCACGATCAGCGCGTTGGTTGGCGGTCAGGATCAGCATCCTCACAGAAAACGCCCAGCGATTTCTTTTGCTACTAAGACGTGTGCATGTGGGCAAGAGCCTATCAACCAAGACCTGCAGACAAACCGAGACGGGCAATTCGCCCGCTCTCCCGGACGGACGGGGACCACGGCTGCGACAGGCGCAGGTAGGTCCCATTAGTCGAGTATAGCGTAAGCACTGGTAGAGTCGGTGATGACGGCGACCAAACAAACGGCGCTTGGCACCGTGCTAGAAACAAGAGAGGTCGGCAGAGGGTGGTGGTGGTGTGAGCGGAACCCCGGTCGGGGGTGCTAAGCGCGGCGTTGCTCGATGCGGGCTCGTCGTGGTGCTGGGAATCGGATTGGGATTGGGATGTCTGGCTCGAACCGCTGGCCCGGGCGAGGGGTGTCGCACAACAGTAGGCTAAGGCTGGGAATTCCAGCCCGACGACGGGGCAGCGGAATGTGGGCATCGGATGACAATGGGCAGGAAGGCACCATGAGAAACAGAACGGGGGAAATGGGCGGAGGGGTTTTGAGGGGAAATGCAGAGGGGGGGCGGTGGATTCTGGGGTTTACTACTAGCGGCGCTGGTAGCGTCTGTGGCCTCTAATTAGCGTCTTGGTAGCTGTCGATCGATGGGAATCAACCAGTCTCACCAGTCTCACCAACTGAAGATAAACTCGGGTGTGGTGGACTCGGTGGGCTTGATGGCTCGGCAGATGTTGGACTAATGTCGGGCGTTATTAATGAAAAATATTATGTTGACTGCGAGTTCCATTCTGAGAATCTGGGGAAGGGTTCGCGCCGACTTACAGACGACTAACATAGCGGCTAATAGAACCCTACAAGCCGCGACGAGTTAGGAATTGGCGGGTAGACAAGGACAGGGCAGGGAGCTGACTGCCACCTTCCCTTCTGATATTAGATCATAACCTAAAGGTAAACTGATATGCTTACACGACGTGACTGACATACTGCAGACGCTGCGAGACATGATACTACCATGCCACGGTACGGGACCGCTGGAATTCGATATTGCAACAGCGCAATCATGGACCACAAATGACCTCCGTGTGGTGCTATGCGTGTCTGCGGCGCTGCAAATATGCCAATAATAATTGCTTCTCATTTTTTTTGCTCCTGCTCAGTACCGTGCAACTCCGTTCAGCTCGTTGTCTGTGCCCTGAGTCTGTGCTATCAATGGCACACCTCATACGAGATCCGGGCAGATCCCGCTTCCAGAAAGCTTCCACGTCTCGTCATGAACCTTCGCCCCTCGCAAAATGGCTATCATTTCCGAAACGATGCCGCGCTTTGACTGGGCGACCGCCCGATGCAGCACGTGGGAGAGAAAACAAAAAACAAAAGGCAGCAAAAAGGGAAAGCGGATGGCGATACGGTGACACACGATGGCATGCAAATCCGCAAATCCCTGTTGGGTTTCGCTTCAGACCGCTTCAGGCGCAGCCACCATTCATGCTGGCCTCTCTCGACTTTATCCATCTGCCCGAAAGCTTCACCCGCCGCCACGTGCGGGGAGCGATGGGGGAGAAATGGGAAGATTTAGTGGACTGCTAGCGCAGTGTGTAAGCTACGGGCCTGGATGCCGTCGTGCCCCAGGGCTGCTTTTGGGTGCGCTTGGGGGGGTGCAGCCCGCCGAGATCTTGAGGCACTCGCTCGCGATCCAATTGAATGCGGCCACGGCCGCCAAGCCGGGCGAATTATACAGATCCGGGCTGTTGGTGGCGCTCGCACTGGGCCATGATTCGGCTGCAACCCCGCGCCAATCTCACTCTCTCGACGGTCCAGAGCCAAGGGCGGCCAAGCCTCCAAGATCCTCTTGGCCGACGCCGGTGGATTGTTTTCGAGAGCGATACCCAGAATTAACGACACTCACTATGACCCTCTCTGCCGGATTACTGAGCCAAACACAGCTGCAGGTCGATGAATTCCTTAGTTGCATCATATCAGACCGTGCCACCCACACGTCTTGGCATTTTTGGTCCATTCCTCGCAGTCGAGCCCACCGTTTCTGCCCGTTCAGTGCGCGCAGGACATGGCGCGAAAGGGGAAGAAGAGCAACTCGCTGCTGATCGTTCCCTTTTTCGACGCAGAGATGGACTGCTCTACACTGCCGGCCCGCCAACGAAAGCCCTTCTTCTCATTTCTTGTGTTCCCCGACGAGAATATAGAATATCGCCTGTACGTCCAGGAATAACGTGCCGATGGCTGAAACCCCCCCCGCCTGCTGCCCAGTGTCGGTCCCCTGTCCTCTCTCTTCTTCACCCCCCAAAATGTTTCCCTCCCTCAATGCGGTAGCATGGAACTAGATGTGACCGTTGCAGCCTGATCCACACCCTCTCCGAGTCCCATCCTTCGTCCTGCCTTGTCTCCTCTCCCCTCCGTCCTGGACCGTCCGCACTCTCGCATATCCACACGGCCTGCCATTGAGCCGGGGGGGGGGGTCCCGGGCAGGCAAAGTCCCAAGCGCGCGCACCCAGGGTCGTCTCGTCTGTATTGCGGTATACTGGGCTGTATTTGGGTCCCACGAGCTAACGTGGCATGGGAATTTGCTAAATGATGCCGCCCTTTCTGTCGCATTGCCATTGCTGGGGCCCGGTGTGTCTCTCCCATGCTCCGGTGTGAGTGCGAGCCAGCCATCCACCCCACCTGCAGTTAAGACAGCTCTCAGCAAGCATATAAGCTCGGCACCAGCCCGTGACGGCTTCTGTGTCTTGGCCCCAACCCGACTCTTTTCTCTCTCTTGTTTTCTTCCCCCTCCCCGGAACCGGGACTTGTTCACTGTTTTGTGCTTGACGAGTTCATCATGGGTTCCTCCACCGATGTGTCCGCCCCGGACGTGCCCACGACCGAGTCCGACAGCGTGACCAACGAGAAGGCCGTGTCCAAGGCCGCTTACGCCGAGAATGTCGACAACCCCGAGGCCGCCGCCTGGGACGCCGCGGCCACCAAGAAGCTGCTGCGCAAGATCGACGGCAACCTGATCCCCTTCCTGGCCCTGCTCTACCTGCTGTCCTTCCTCGACCGCACCAACATTGGCAATGCCCGCCTCGACTCGCTCGAGAAGGACCTGGGCCTGATCGCCAACAATTATCAGTACAACGATGCGCTCGCCATCTTCTTCCCCTTTTACGTCGCGGCCGAGATCCCCTCCAACATGGCCATGAAGCGCTTCCGCCCGTCCATCTGGATCCCGAGCATCATGGTCGCCTGGGCCGTGTGCTGCACGCTGATGGGCATCGTCAAGAACTACCAGGGGCTGATGGCCACGCGCGTTTTCCTTGGTATCGCGGAGGGCGGTCTGTTCCCGGGCATCACCTACTAGTAAGTCTCAGCTCATGCACCCTCTATCGTCACACGAAAACATGCTAATATGTCCCTAGCATCACCCTGTGGTACCGCCGCCACGAGTGCGGTCTGCGCATGGCCATCTTCTTCTCGGCCGCCACAGCCGCCGGTGCCTTTGGCGGTCTCCTCGCCCGCGGCATCGTCGAGATGCGCGGTCTCGGCGGTTTGTCAGGGTGGCAGTGGATCTTCATCCTGGAGGGCATTCTCACCTTCATCGTCGGTACGTCATCCCCCTTTTCCCCTTGCGCAACCCCCCCACTCTAACCCCCACGCAGCCGTCATCGCCTACTTCGTCATGAACGACTACCCGGCCACGGCCAAGTTCCTGTCGGAGCCGGAGCGCGTCGAGGTCACGGAGCGGCTCAAGCGCGATCGGTCGTCGCTCGCTGACGAGTTCGCGACCAAGTACTTTTGGGCCGCCGTCAAGGACTGGAAGATCTGGGTGCACATGTTTATCACCATCGGTGTGTACACGGGCCTGTACTCGTACGCGCTGTTCCTGCCGACCATTGTGCGCGATCTCGGCTACACCAACAACACGGCGCAGCTGATGACGGTGCCGCCGTATGTGGTTGCTTGCATCTTCTGCGTTGGCGCGGGCTGGCTTGCCGACAGGCTCGGGCAGCGCGGCCTTTTTATGATTTTCTTCATGGGCATGGCGTAAGCTCCCCCCCCCCCCCCTCCCTTTTTTCTCCCGTCACAAACTAACTCCGTGGACAGCATCATCGGCCTCATCCTCCTAGTTGCGACGCAGAACCCGGCCGTCAAGTACGTCGGCTGCTTCTTCCTGGCCTCGGGCATCTACCCCAACGTGCCGCAGGGCGTGGCCTGGAACGGCAACAACATCGGCGGCTCGCTCAAGCGCGGCGTCGGCATCGCTATGCACGTCGGCTTCGGCAACCTCGGCGGCACCATCAGCGCTTACCTGTACCTCTCCAAGGACGGCCCGCGCTACTACCCCGGCCATGGCACCCTCATGGGCTGCCAGTTCATGGCCATGATCCTGTCCATCTTCATGACCATCTACCTGCGCCGCGAGAATGCGCGCCGCGACCGCGAGTACAAGCCGCCCAGCGAGTACACCGAGGCCGAGAGGGTGGCCGAGAGGGAGAAGGGCGATAATGCCACGTTTTTTAGGTACACTGTTTAGGTGCATGATAAGGTAATGAAGGGAGGGGTGGAGAGGGGGTAGTACATAATGCTGTGGAAACAAAAAGGAAGCTTCCAGGTGACGGGAAGTGGATGGATCACATATCAATGTCGATGGCTCGAGGACCCGGGCGTTTTTCATGATGGTGGATGTATGATGAAAGCATAGAATCTTCTCGTACACATAGGTCCTCGCGCAGCAAATTGCATAGCGTTACTGTCCTGCCAGATATCCAATATTGTGGCGGTGAATGTACCGAATACATTGGCCTGCATCTTTCGCACTCGCTAATCTAAAGTCTTGGGCATGTAGCTTGTGGCTGCACGGCAACGGCAACTGCTGCTAAAGTGTTGAATGATAACAAGTCCAGACTTTAGACACTTGTTTTCACTGAAATGTCAAAGAGGTTGTCATAATTGAATTTGAGAGTCGGGGGGTTCCAATGGCGAGGGTTATATCTAATTAGAAAAGAAAGCGAGAAATTAACAAAAGAAAGGCCAGTTTGGGAATCGAACCCGAGACTACACCTGGGGGGGATTGTAGATTTTACAGGGAGCAAGCCGACACATACTACAGGTATTACATTACCACAACGCCAACTGGCCTTTGTTGAAAACTGGGTCTGGAGAAGCATCTGGTGTACCCGTGTGGAGGCGGTGGGGACTGACATAAGGGGGGATGAAATTCATCAAGTTCCTCGGTAGCCCGGAAGACAAGCAGGTTCGAGTTTAGTGTTTGACGCCAACAGGTGGGGTAGTGATGTCTCTATACGCTGTTCATCAACTTCATCCTTCCTCCTTTCATAGAGGCTGCCCTCGCCTCAGGTTGGCGTTATGAGATCCTGGCACAGCTTGAGCATGTGTATATATGTCAGAGCTGCTTTTATCGCAAACACAACTCCGATGCAGTAGTGTAAGATGTTTCAAGTAAGCTTCCCTGCTTGAGACATGACGTACATACATGTGGCACAGTTGTACCGAATTGGACAACTCTCACATTCCGCACATCATCCCTGAAGGCTAACTTCGTGTGGTTGCAACTGCCCTATATGGCGGGCAATAGGAAATATCAGCAAGTCTTTGGTTTAATGCTGAATACTTTTGAGAAGTGTGAATACATGTACCACCCCAGAAACTAAGCTGATGGTGTCATTCAGGGGTAACTATGCCTCTCATGGAACCACACGGATGGCCACGCAGGTTAAGCCTTGAGATCGATAAAAAGACTCGGCTATCGGCATCAGCGGTCTGGACCTTGATGCAGCCAAATTGCAGAGAACTCCTTCTCCAGCTTCCAGAGGAAACAGGATGTTTTGTCGGGGACTGCAAGGGCCGCCAAGAATGGTTGTCGGCTGTTTGCGTGGCTGTCTTATTTTAGAACGCTGTCAGCTTACAGCCATGTGGTACGGTGCTGAGAAACACTCGCAAATAGCAGCTCGCTGGCCGGGTATTCACCGGATCATGACCACCGAGGGCGAAAGTCCAATCATCCGGCGGCGCAGCCGCATGTCGGTGGTGGTCGGGTGTTGTCAGATGCAAAGCGCCTAAGATGGGGGAGGGTGATGGCAGCAGTACCCTACCCAACAGGCCAATTAGTACTAGTTTTCTGTCTCGCCGCGCCCATCTCTGTTGTTGTCTTCTTCACAATCTTTTCGAGGGGAGATTGAACGAATTCAACACTGTCGATATCCAGATCACTCCGTCGCCAAGATGCGCTACCCGGTCTTGATATCCCTCGCGCTCCTGTCATCGAGGACACTCGCGGCCCAGGTTCAGAGGGCGCATTCGGCAGAGATCACCTGTTACGCACCCGATGGTGTTACCGTCGCACCCAATGACACGGTCGTGCCGTGCAACAATCTCGGCATCACACAGTCCGGCGTCCACTCGAGCTGTTGCCAGCTGCTGGGCGAAGAGAACGACCGCGACCTCTGCGCAATAACAGGGCTCTGCCTCACCAACGGCATTGTCCGGCGGGGGTTCTGCACCGACCCGACGTGGAAGAGTCCGGCGTGTGTCAAGGTGTGCGATGACCCCAAGGTACGTTCTGTCTCCAATCCCCATTAATCCCCAGAAATACTGACCAAACCCCCCCAGGCCGGCGGCTCGCGCAACAGCTTCGCAGAAATGACATCCTGTACCGACGGCACCTACTGCTGCGGCCGCAACAACCTAACCTGCTGCGGGACCTCGTGGGCCGTGAAGCCGCCCACCCTCCTCTCGACCGCCATGAACAGCACCGCCCCCGCCTCCACCAAAACCGACATTGCGCCCATCGCCGGCCTAGGCGGGGCCCTGGGCGCCGTCGTCCTAGGTGCCGCAGGCGCAATCTTGTACCTCCTGCGCCGCATCAAAACCCTCCAGAAAAACCAGCCCCCAAAGGACAACCAACCGCTCCTCTCCAACCGCCCCGGAAGCGGCGAGCCGCTCAGGTCAATGAACCGCACCCCGGGGACGGCGGGCAGCAGTCCCGGCACGACGCCGTCGCACCTCGTGTCGCCGGCCAGCGGGGGGAATCCGGACATGGAGTTTTCCACCCTGAAAGCCATGTACGACAATGCGCTCCAGCAGCAGCAGCATCAGCAGCAACAGCAACCACAGAGGCAGTACCCACGTCGGAGTCCGAGTCCGGGGGCGCACTTTAGCTATTTGTATCGCGCGTCTGAGCTGGATGGGACGTCGACGGCGGCGCCGACACGGCCGCCGAAGACGCCGAGTATTTATGAGGCGCCAGCGCAGCCGGTCAGGAGTCAGAATCTGTCCCCTGGGCCGGGGAGGCAAAATCTGGAGCCGGGGATGGGGCAGCACCCGGTGAGATATCAAAATCTTGAGCCGGATCAGGGGCAACAGGGCAGGCAGAGATATGGAGGGTCTATGTACTAGATTATGGACCCATGGCATTTTTAAGCGTTTCACTTGTCTGTATAACATCTGCATTGGCGGTGTTTCTAGCATATATCGGAGTTGGAACTGGGGCTCTGGAAGCATTGGGAAGGATGGTATTATGAGATGGACATCAAAATGGTACCTTATAAGAGATGGGACTCGGAGCATTATTACCTTTATTTTGTTATAGCATATAATACAGCTTGAAGCAATTCAAAACATACGCCTCAATGTCTTGCATGCACGCTATTTCGCTAAACACTCAAGTGTGCAATTAGGACAAAAGTCATGGATACTATGAGGCACTTGGATAACCTTCTAAACACCATCAGATTCGGCTCACAAAACCATGACCCAGATCAGAACCAAATGAGGGATACCTGGGTAGTCTAAGACATCTGGTTGTCCTTTCCCCCTAACCCATCCCCGCTCCCCCAACCCACTCTTCCCTCACCCATCATCTACACACAAAGCCCACCACAATCCGCCCCTCCCCTCTTAGGATCACAGTCATCCCTCGGATCCTCAATACACCTCCTCCCATCCGCACACCGAAACCCTGCGAACCCCCCGCAGAAGACGGGCTTCACACAGATCCCCGGCGCGTCGCACGCCATGCCACACCCCCCGGAATACGGATCATCGATGCAAATCTCATCTTCGGCACAGTTGCGCGGCTGGATCCGGAACCCTCCGCACGACGGGTACGTTGGTCTGGGCTGCTTGGTGGTTTTTGTCGTCAGGGTCGTGAGGGTCTTGGTTGGGGCGGCCGTTGCGGTGATGGTGGTGGTCACGTTTGTGGAGGTCGCGACGGCAGCGCAGTAGCCGAGGCAGTTCTCGCCGCGGGTGCACGAGGGGTCCCGGCGGAGGCAGGTTTCACCTGAGGGGCAGGGCGCGATTTTGAGGCCGCAGGGGCGGCGGTCGGATGTGCCTGCGGCCAGGGCCGCGAGAAGGGTTAGGAAGGCGGTGGGGAGATGCATTTTGAATGTTTTGATGGGGATGATATGCCGCTACTTGGATGGAGAAAGATTGGCTTATGTAGGAGGTTGCCTGGTTGGGGATTCTTTACGGGATATGATTCTCTATATCTTGGATGTCACGGTCGAGGTAAACGAGACTCAGCTCGTCGTCGAGGTTGGTTCGGCTGAAATTGCACGTCGTTTCACTGCAATTTCGCTGTGCTAACCGTCGCGGAAGAATGTCTTGGTGTTCTGAAAGGAGCCGCGGCGGAGTCCTGGCCCGCCCCTGTTTTGGCGATCCCATCGTTTATTCCCATGCCAGTGGATGGCTGGCCTATTTTTGGCATATTGCGCCAAGCGTCGCCACGAGAAAGAGCCACCATCAGCGAGGGAAATCCGGGGAAGTTTAGTGAAAATTCCCCGTCGGGCCTTTACAGCTGAGACGCTGACCCGATTTCTGTGTACTAACTCTAGCATGAGGTAGAATGGAGTTGCATCCCGCCAAGTTTTTGTTGAGCCAGCAAGTTTTCACATTGCCATCGATCTCCTCAACTCGTTTGGAGGCAGCCTGGACCCCATGTCTTATGCTAGCCTGACAGTAATTTCCTGGGCTTACGGCTGATTACAGGGAGACACCAGCCCAACGACCGAGTGGGACAAGGCGGCTCAGGTTCCACTGGTATGCCCACTTCCTGACTAAGTTTGGGGTTTGAGACTTGACTTAACTATATTGTCGTAATTACATCATGTGTTACTGGACTTGGTCACTTTGCTCCTTGTCTTTGTCAATACTTTTTTTCACAGCTAACAAGACATGAAGAAAACATGAATTGATCAAAGGATATCTTGGAATCCCAGACTGCTGTAAGAAAGCTTGCGATAGACTTCTAAGGATGCATCGGGGCTGTTAAGAGACATGATAGAAGAGAGGTGCGCCACTAACAGGCAGTTGCACTTCAATTAGCCAAGGGGACCACTTGCTAACTTGGTATGTCAACTGACAGTACCTCATGGGCACAATAAAGCTGACCACTCTTTGCAACGCGTAGCTCAGTTGAGGGCCCGAGAACGTACAACTTCTACTTTCAGCCTTTCTATATGTCTTGTTGAGTCTTGACACCCAGCTCAACATGGTTCCATAACGTTGAAGAACCTCGTATGGACGGCTTAAAAAGAGTGTAACAGGCACTTTAGCACCCCGCAAAAATGAAATGCGGTTGATGTTAAATCACATGGTCACATCAGACTACCTCAGCGATCCGCGCGGAAGCTAACCGCTCCTCCAACACTACCCACAAAGTTGCAACAGCCTTAACAGCACCTTTTTTGGTGATACACGTAGCATTTAGCAGCAGAGAAACTGGAAGTGGCGGCTTAGGAAGCCAAAGTTTGGAAAAAGCCTTAGCATCCAACTTTAGCTTAGCATATAGATATTTACTTATAAGTACGGCTCCTACACCTTAGACTTAGAGAATTTGAATTTCTTCATAACTCATACCTTGTCTTCCCCAAATATCAGCATAATTCCTTTATCCAAAACTCAGAGTAAGATTCTCTTCGCCTACTAACTTAGTCTGACGTTTCCTATGACCAATAGCGCTAACCTGAGGTGGCGTCATAATGTTCACACGCTCGACCGTGCTGGGCGCTATTGCCGGGGTAGGGGGTGCCATGGTTTTCAGCAGAGCTGCGGAGTGAGCCAGTTTCTGCATACTCCACCAGAGTCTAACGCGGTAGATCGCTTTATTGTTCAATTCTAAATCGAATGGGGAAAATAGAAAAAGGATTGGAGCAGAATTGGTTGAGTTGTTGGCAATTGAAATAGATGAGTTGGGTGGCGGTGGTGAGTCACTGGTGACAAATCCTGTTCCGAAGGTGGGGGTGTTCCAAAAGCAGACCTCCTGACTTATCCAAGGAAATCCTCTAGCTTTTGCGGCATTCTGTCGACCATTCGGAAAAGATCCGGGATGGATTCACCGCATTCTAGGCCCTTAACAAGAGTTTTCAGGGTTAAAACAACCCAGAGGAAGACGCCGTCAGCCTTCTGAATGATGGTTTGGCGCAAGCGTCCGACCTCTGCCAGCGAGGAGCCGATGGCAGCTGGATTGGCAAAGTATTGCACTTGCCCAAAAGTCCGGCAGATTATGTTAAAGATGTCTTTCAAGGTAATGAGCTATCGAAAAGCACGTACGATATCGGATGTTGCCCCAAGGCTCGAACTGCGCCGGATCCCAGAGGTCCGGGAACACCTCAGGGATGATGTCTGGTTGCTGAAGGACAACATGGCACATGAGAGCCCGGATCAACCCCACCAGACTCTTTTGCACGGCGCTCCCGCGATTCCAGAAAAAGAAGTGGGCCACTAAGTTTTTTGGTGCCAGACCACCTTTCGAGACTTTCCACGGTCCTTTGATGCTTACAGAGAAGCTTCATGAGGGTCGACTTCCCGGATCCTGGTTTCCCAGAAATATGGAAGACGCCGTTTCCATTCTCTAGCCAGTCTTTGAAAGGCTGGACCAAGTGTCGATTAGATTTCAGTTGCTTAGAAGAGTTATCGAAAATCCACCCGAACGTGTTTTCCGCAGCCTCGGCAACTTCCTGGTACCTGTCTGTCATGGTTTGAAAGGCAATGCCATCCTGGATGGCCCGCTGATTTGCCTTCTCTCTTCTCTAGTCTTTCCAGGAGGTCTTCAGACGCAGCCTCGATATTGTCCAGGGCAGCTTGGGCGGTCGCGCTAGAAGTGATCATTAGTGACGGGCTCGGACTTGCCGAACGATTTGCAAAGAACTTACTGATGAGACATGGAGAGATGCAGGTGAAGCTGCCCTCGACATGTGTCTAGGCCCCTCTGAAGCATTGTGAACTCTTCCTTTGAATAGCCTGACTGCCGCCTTGATAGCCGACAACAACTTCCGGTTGGCCGGCTTGACCTTCTCGAGTTTGCGCACGATTCGATCGGCCTGCAGCCGACATTGATTGAGAGTAAAATTAAAGCTTTGTCTTCGGCGGATGGATGGTTGCCGGGCTCTGCGACAACAAAATGCCGCGTGACATGTCCCACATCGTGCGGCAGGTGTCTTCGAGACTGTCATAGTCGGTAGCACCGCCACCTGCCACCAAGGAGAAGAGGGTTGAGGTGAATTCGTAGGTGAATTCCAGGAAGCTGATGGAGACGCTTGCTATTCCGATCGCGCTTGCTGGATCCATCTTGCCGCCTGGAGAAGGAGTAGTTGGTAAACTTTGTGTGGAGCAGGGTACAGCCCACTTCTTCTCGGCGGTGTCACGAGGGTTCAAAACCACACGATGCGAAGTACTACCAATACTAGTTGAGGATTAGGTTCTCTTTTTTTCGCTCTGCCGCAATGGCGACACTCCCAGTCGACGGGAAACATGTCGACCAATTTTATCGATTTATTTGCCAACAATAGGAGCATATAGACATTGCCACCATGGGGGCTAGGTCTCTTACACCCTCGCCGCCAACCTCTCCGAAAGCCTCAGCCCCAACGCCGCCAGCGTCCTCACTGGATTCGCCGCGGAGCTAAACGGCATTACACTCATATCGCACACATACAGCCCGTCCATGCCTCTGACCTGCAGGTCCTCATCCACAACCGAATCAGGCTCAAACTCCCTGTCAAAAGTCCACCGGAACGGCATCCTCAACGAGCAAGCGGCATGATGCACGGTCCCGATCCCGAACCCCTTTCCCTCCTTCCCAAACCACGCCTCACCCGCCGGTCTCGCCGGCTGCCCGTTCAGCGAAAACTGCGAGCAGACCTTGTACGAGACCTCGTTGAGCACGGCCCAGATCTCGTCGACGGATTTATGCCAGCCGGCCAGGGCGGGGAAGCGGGAGTCGGCGAGGTGCGATGACCGGGAGAGGTTGCGGAACTGCATGTTGGGCACGTAGTTGGCTGCGGACAGGTCCATGTGGTTCCCCCCGTACACGGGGTTCCCGAAGCTGAACTTGAAGTCGATGCGCGAGTCGCCTTCGACATTGTGGGCGCCGGGCTCCGAGGGGTCGTTCTCGCGGAGGTGCCAGTACTCGTGGTTGATGTTGATTTCCACGTTGAAAGGGTAGCGGGTCTCCTTGTTGGGTCCTTTGTTGCCTTTGGAGTAGAGGATGATCTTGGCGTGGGCGTGGCGAGGGATGAATAGGTCGCCCATGTGGCTGATGAAGCTGGTGAGCTCGCTGGTGGTGGGGTGGTCTGTGAGACCGTTGCCGACTAGGGACTTGACGGCAGGGGCGAGGTTGCTGTAGATGGGAGAGCGCTGAAGGAGCTTGGGGCTCTCGATGGAGCCGCCGCAGAGAATGACGGTCTTGGCCCGGAAAGACCGGGGCTTGCCATCGATGGTGTCAGTGGAATTGACGCGGTACTTGAGATGGCCATCGTTGATTTGATCCACACCCTCCACGAACTTGTTGAGAAGCAGATGAAGACCAGGGCCATCGCCCTGGCTTACTCCTGGGGAAAGGCCAACCTGGTTGATCAGGAGCTCGGCTGTGTTGAAAACCCCTGTTGGCTCGGTGAAGTACGCTTCTTTCGGTGTCCCATTTGGGTTTAGGTATGGTTGGTGTAGAGCTCTCGGGGTCTGCGCGATAATGAAGTCTTCAGCCAAGGGACCTTGCTTGAATCGTTCCACAATCCCCTGGGCAACAGTTCCCATGGAAATGGATTCGTTCATGCTTGCACCAGCCTTGTCGAGTAATCCATTCTGGAGATCTTGTCGAACCTTGTCAGGAAAGAATTGAAGTTCCCACGGCTGGATATGGGGGATCAGTCCACTCCACCAGATCGAGCGTCCTCCGAAGTTTAATTGAGGTCGCTCGTGGATGTAATCTTCGGAGCCCTCGTTGCCTTCCTGGCTGAATGTTTTGCAAGCAAAGTTCTTTGCGACATTGGCGTTTGGGAAGCGGCATACATTGTAGATGTGGGTCGGATAAAGGTAAGAGCCAGCTTCAAGAACCAGAATCCTTTTCTGCTGGCCAATTCTCTCGGCTAGGTCGTCGGCCAAAACGCCGCCGCCGAAGCCAGAGCCGATGATGATCAAGTCGAAATCATCCCTAGACCCGAGGTAAGGAGCAAAGAGACGAGTCTGAGAAGAGCTCTTTTCTGACACAAAGTTCTCGTATGTAGAGGCGGAGAACACCATGTTGATCAATTGGGATAAGAGCAAAGCCAATTAGAAAAGGAAACAGGAATAGCTTCTGACTCTTGATGGGCGAAACGGTAGAGAGTGCTGCGGAGTGAGATTCCTTCAATGTTGAATCGGGCTGTATGGTGACGCTGTGGTAGGGAGAAAGAAGGGCGGGGAAAGCAGCGATATTGTTATCTCATTATTATAGTCACAAGGCAAAGCACTTCCCGCGGGGGCAGCATAATGGCCTTTAGGCGAGAGCTCTGTGGCGTTTTCGACGCGCAAAACCAGACCGAAAATGGGACTCAGCCAGCCTCCGGCACGCGATAGCGTCGATGAGCGGCGATGAGCCAATGAGACAAGACTAATCCAGCAAGCTGCACACTTATTGCATGATGGGAATGGCGAAGCAATTTTCGCTCTTGGCTATCATCGTATTTTCCTCAGATCTGGGAGCACGATTTAGGTACGCAGATCGTGATAGGCTGCGGAAGATACCTGTCGAGGTTGTGCAACACTTCATGAATGCACTCCAATAGCCCAAATTACAACCGATCAAGCGAGCGGCGGGAAACACAAACAGCAAACCAAGGACTCCGAGCTCCGAATCCGGTCGAGAAATATGCTAGCCCGCGCGTATCGCTACATCTTGCACATGGGGACCGCAACAGCCACACATCGGAGGTTCGCTATTGAAGCCACAGTCCGTTACAGCCAGTTGCCATCGCAATCCAAAGACTGGTCGCACCATACCACAAAAGCCGCACTGCAAAGGCCGCAATACAAAAGCCGCTGTCAGAAGCACTGCACTTTTGGAGGTGGTAAAATAGATGGAGTTGCAGCATGGCGTGGTCCAAGGTGTAAGTCTGACCTTGGTTCCTGATCGCGGTGAATCCAGTAGTGTGACAGGGATGGAGGTCCTGCTCTGCAGACCTTAGGTAAGCTCCAGCATTGTAACACTAACTACTACCGATTACAGCCTAGGAGATGGAGTTGGTGGGTATAATAATGGCTGCTTGCTGGTTAGGAATCATCATCAGATAGTGATTGTATCCGGGGGGGACCTAACCTAAGGACTCATAGAGTTATAGGATGTAATAGAATATGGGATCCCTAGAATATAATTATTCAGTTACGTAAAGAATAAGAGTCATTACGCTCTATAGTAGCTACCATGATAAGTACTTCAACTAAATTAGATTACAAGGAGATCGAGGTAACCTATACTATGTCCTCTCGTGGTGAGACCTCCACCTTCCTCCCTCTCCTCAACCAATCGCCTTGCCTTACCATTCTCTGCCACGCATTGGAACTCACCCACTACAGTAATTACAACCCTCCGCACAATAACAGTTGTTCCAGCTTCTGGTCACGGCCACGCACAACCTCCCAACTACGAAACCTCATGCACCTGCCCCCGATGCTGATCCGCCACCGTTCCAATCTCGTGCACGGGTTGCTGCTGGCCGCCATACCCCCGAGCCAGAGCCGGCTGCTGCGCGTACCCCTCTGCCGCAGGGTGCTGATAACCCACCGGCGGCGACGGGCTCTGCTGGGGATACCCCCCATACTGCTGCTGCTGCTGCTGCTGCTGCACTACCTGCTGTGGAGGAGGCGAGCCCCCCTGGCCATACCCCGGCGGTGGCGGCGCGTAGCTCATCCGATTATACTCGTCCTGCGTCATCTGCCCCGGGCCAGGACTTACAGCGCTCGCCATGCTAATACTCCCGTGCCCTTTGAACGTCGGATCGTATGTGCTCGTTGGGGACACCGGGCCGAGTGTTTCGCTCTGCGCGTACTGCTGCTGCTGCATCTGCGGCTGACCCCCAAAGACATACGGTTGGCTTGGGCCGGTGGGCGGAATGGTGTTGGAGGTGGTGTTGGGGCCTTGGTTCGTCTTGCTGCGCCGGATGAGGAATAATGCGCCGAGGAGGACAAGACCAATGACAGCGAGGCCGCCTACCACACCGCCGACGATGGCGCCGATAGGGGGGGAGGAGGAGCCTCCTTCTGAGGGGGAGTTGGTGGGGGGGATGACCACTGTGGAGGTGCCACCGATGTTATCGCGGGTGCCGGTCTGTGAGGTGCTGGTGCTGGTGGGGACTGTGCTCGTGCGGGACGACGACTCGAAGGTGGTTTGGTCGACGAGGGCCGAGGTGATGAATGTACGGTCGGTTTGGTCGGAGTAGGTGTGCAGGACGGACTGGGGGCCCGAGACCGGGGTCGCGGCGCACCGGTAGTCGCTGACGCCCGAGGGATAGGCGTATGTGCGGCAGTAGGGAGACGCGGTGTCCGTGCAGAGCAGGTTGAACGAGTTGCTTTGGCAGATATCGTTGCAGGATGCGGGGTTGAGGGCCACTTCGCGCTCGAAGCAGCGAAGGTAGGATGAGTCGTTGTCGTCGAAGCCGCAGAAGATGGCGCCAATGTATTGTGCCTCCCAGATGCAGGTCGAGTGGTTTTCGCAGGTGATGGCTACGCCGGGCGAGCCTGAGAGGAAACCGCAAGTGGAATCGGGGGCTTTGGTCACGGTGAAGGTAGTCGAGTCGCTGGACGTAGTGGCTTGACGTTTTCGCGCGTCACGGACAATGACCGGCGCCGGGGTCGGGGCCGGATGGTCATACTGGACCTGCTGCGCCGCCGAGATGAGCTTCCCGTATCCTGACATGGTCGTGTTGGTGGTTGATGCGGGGAGAAACTTGGGGGTTGAGAGACTGAGGGACGAGAGAAATTGCACCCGCAGACAGAGAGGGGCGGAGGGATTTTGAACCGTTTTAGATTACGCTATTGTTGCCCCTGAAGCTGAAGCTAACGGGTACCGATGTTACGGGCGTCCAGGATCCAGGGCCATCTTGAAGTGTTGAAAATAAAATACTAAGCCATTATTGGCTAAGACCGGGCGAGACCTACAGCCTCAGCACTTGGCATGCAGGAGCTGAACGCCCCAAGACCAAAATGGCTCCAAGGCTGTGGAAATCTGTGTCACCAGTGAACGCGACAAGGAACTCGAAGGTGTAAGGGTTCCATTCAAGCGATGTACTAACGAAAAAAGCGCGTCGAAGAGCCTTACTATGCCTGCTAAAGTTCAAAGCCTGACGTTGCCATTTATTGGCCATCGCATCGAATCTTGTGATTGCCTTGATTGCTGTGAATTGCACAGATTGCACGGTTGTAGGACATCGTGAAGAGTAAGAAAAGTAGTTGACGTATTTTTGCATTTTTATAATGACCGAGCCGTGCATTTAAGCGGGTAGGCACGCTCAAACGCGACGCGTCCTTCCGCCTTCCTCCACTCCTACTCAAAACAACCTGTAGATTCGCTTCCAACTCCAGAGTCGTTATGGCTCCTGAAGCAATCAAAATCAACCCAAAAATCAGTCTTTTAGCTGCAGCAAAGCTCTATAACACACCGGGAACTAGCTGAACGGGAGGGAGTTCGAGGGCCGGCGGATTCGTGGGAGGTCCAACTCAATTGCCCGGACTCAAATGTGTCTGTCCCGCCCCATGCATTCTTGTAAAACACACTCAGAGGGCTGACGACGTGCTTCCATAGTTGGTCCCTGAATGGGCTGTGTTCTGAATGTATCCAGTTCGGAAATGAAAATCGGCAAGTTTTCGCAAGCGAAAATACGGCTGGGCCCAACATTAGGCTCGAAGTGGGTTCAAATTAAACAAGCTTGAGCTCACCCTGTGCCCTGTCTACTACGTGTCTCTAGTTGTTGGTATGATGTCTGGCCTCGAAGGGGTTCTCCAGGCATTGGCTTACGCAAGGGTGATTTCCAACACTGTCAACTTTACTTTCCATGCAGAGGATGATAGCGACTTGAACACCGATTTAGAAAACAATGCTCCAACTGGCGGCCCATATCCCCTTGATAGCTTGTTCTAATACCTCAAAACGGAGATTTGGTATCTAATCCTTAGCCCAAGATACCCGGAGCCCATACCCGACACCTTAGCCGTCAGCACCGCTTATGAATATAAACACAGGTTTAGATCTTAGCCATCCTTTCATGTCTCGCATATCACATCGTTACCCCGAGGGCAATGGCAACTGGAAAGGTGCTAGGGACTGTCTCAAGCGAGGGCAAAAACACGCGAGTAGGCCGGGAGCAAACGCAATCGCTGGAGGCGACTCAAAGCCCACCTCGATCGAGGCGTCGAGTGCATATCGCGACTTGGGACCCGGGACTTTAGTGCTATCCACGCCAACTCCGTATGCCGAAACGGTCATGTCGTAGCAAAAATTAGGAGTTCAGTACGAATTCCGCCTCTTCATTAGGAGACCCTACAAAGAAAACCGTTCTAGTGCGACACTTGCGGCATTGTTCTGCATTGCCTCGCGTATGCAGCAAGTCAGTTTGAAAGTAACTTATGCTCAATTATTTCTTTGCTTTCACTTTAACAATGCTAATATATCTGCGGAAAACACATACTCTCTGACTTACAGCCATATGTCTGCGATTCCTTCCTACGCTTTCAGGGCGATATCTTTTATAGATAAAAATAGCCACAGTATGTGTTAAGTCGCAGTGTTGCCACGCCTGACTACAGGGGTGGACAAAATTCTGACCATGTTGAAAAGACCAACCCTCTTTTATTATAACCATGTTCATTCAATCATGTATGGCTTCTCTATTTTCAAGGTAAAACCCATACAATTACTAATACTCAAAGAGTCTACGAGTTTGTGGTAGATCTTCGGTTGCGGTATGTCGCTAATACCGGTCTAGTATTTGACGTTGGCGAGCCCGCGTTTGTCTATAGCGCCCTGGAAGCCCCTGGCCTCTGGAACCCTTCTCACCAGCCCCAGTACTTCGGGGGCCCTCAAGCGTCCAATGTGGCCTCCTCCTAGAGTCCGTAGAGGCTAGACTCGCTTGGCGATGCTCAATAGCGCGGGAGGCAGCAAAGACCCTGGCCTCCTTTGGTAAGACCCGCACGGTGCGGCAGATACGCCTTGTCCAGTTGTCGTCTCAATTGTGTAAGGTGCCGAAGCAACCCTTTCCTCTCCCGAGAAACTCTCCAAAGCGCCCGCCAATTGCTGGCCTGTTGGAAAAATCTAGAGAGCGGCGGCAATTCTCTGGTCACGACTGGCTGCTTTGGCCTTTCTGGCCCCGGCCACGTCGTCGCGGTTCCGAGTGATGTTGTCGGCAAAGGTCCGGCATTCTCTAGGCACGTTCTAGTCCTAGCCACGTTGCGGCTTTTTTGTCTTTCTTAAAAATAAGGGGATTGTTGAATCTCCCTGGGGAGCTTGTGACTGTTGTTTGGACCTTGATGTGGCTGGGTGTTGAACCTCTCCAGAACAAGGGGACAAATAAATTTCCAGATGGTCTTGACGACACTCTTCTTGTTTAATCTTGGCAACAAGATTTTGGCACGTCTCGACGACGCTTTAGCACCTCTCCTTTGGCTGCGCAGGTGGTGGTGCTGCTTGCGTAGCACGCGTGCCGAGCTACGTTTGTATATTTGGGCTAGGATTTTGGCTTTGAGAAAGCCCTACGTCCGCATTGATTCGGCCGGCCATTTATCAAAGCTTGTCAAGGGGCGTTTTCTGCGTCCGGTCTTGTGAACTCAGACAACGGGCAACCCTAACTGCCCCCCCCTTGCTTTTTCTCAAGTATATATAAGTCAAAGGTGCCTAACGTAGAAGTCGTCCTTCCTCGCTCTCCTATCGACATCTGATTTATCGCTATTTCTATTGTTACCGTAAGCATAATGGCTCCATCGGCCCCCAGCCCTCGGCGCCTCTTGCACGGCCTTCCCGACGACGTTCTGCTACCCGTCATGAGCCAGGCAGACGATGTCAGCCTCTTTTGCCTCAGGCGCGTCAGCCGCATCTTCCTAAGTTCAAAGACCGCCGGTTTCGACGTCTCCACATCGACCCTTCCATTTGCAGGTGGCCATTCCACCTGTCACCGGAGTGGAAGCTTGAGAAGGTTGCATCTGACATCAAGCCCTTCTTACGCCAGCTGCCCAGAAGGACCTCTACTGCCAGATGTGCCGCAATACTGGCCCCGAAGCTGAGCTCCGATTACGAACCGAGCTTCTCTACTGCTCCAGCTGCCTTACCAAGCACCCGGCCGGTCTTTTTGCCTACGGCCAGCGCCACGGCCCGGCCAAGACGCGTATCTGCATCGGGAGGGAGGGAAACGTACGGATTCGCGACCAGATGGTTATTACCTGGGCCGATGTCGAAGAATGGTTCGCTAGCGGAGCGCACTCCAAGAAGTTGGAATGTGATCATCGGGCCCATATATATAACCTAGCAGCTCGCTGCCATGCTCAGGGCAAATGCCCTATCAAGATTCGCCTTGGCTACCATTGTGGGGAGAACGAATGTGGGATTATCCATTCACACACCAGCCCCGAGCCTGTTATTTGTATAGAGTAATCACATAAGGGTCCCTGGGTTTGGATTAACTGCCGCTATGGATGGACTCGACGTTCTCCGCCATATAGATTGGCTTCGGCAACACGGAGCGGCCGATATCTTTCCCCAGGTGCAGGGAAAGTACCCTTCCGAATTCCAATTTTTCGACCCCAAACTTTGTACCTACCTCCGCTTCGACGTCCCTCCGGACGGCTAGGAGTTACGAAACGAGCAAGAGGAGCCTACCGAATATCCTTATCATGGAGGTCAGAGCGGAAAGCCTCCTACTTGGTATTGCTCAACATATAAGTGGAGCGACGGCAGAGGTTCTTGGAGGGATGCGAAATAGGACATAGCACATCATCATGGACCGCGACAACGTGCCGAGAATCCGCCGAGTGTATTGAGATCAAACACCAAAAAATAGTAGCACTAGCCCGCTGCCAGGATTGTTATGAGAGGTCCAACGAGGAAATACATAAATTCGGGCCGTCATGGCCAGGTTGGTTCATGACGTTGGATCCGGACTCCTACTCTCTCCAGCACGACCAAGATAGCTTTGGTACCTACTGGTGTAACGACCAGACGTGCCGAAAGAGTTTTGGAAAAGGACGGGTGCAACCTTCTCATCACAATTCCAGCAGAAGAAATGATGGAGGAGGAACCTCGGGGGCCGGTTTGCCAGGTCGCCGCCCAAGTCGGTGGTTATGGGTCGCTGCCCGGAACGGTTTAACGGGCCGCCGTACGGAACGGTCTAAGAGGACGCCGCCTCGCCATGGTTGCCCGAAGTCTTGCGAACTGTGCGCTGGCCACAACTGCCAACCCAGAAGTCGTGCCGGTGGACCTTTCCTCACCCCTACTCGGAATAGGCGTATGTTCGTTCTGGTGAGGCGCGGGGACGGGTGCAAGGGAAGGGATATGTGCAGGCGCGGGTTGTTGGCAGTGGTTCTGGTACCACTGTAGGACAAGCGCCAGAATGGACAGGATCACAGCTAGCGCCGAAAGAGCAGTCCTGGTATTGTCCGTATCATTCGATTGACCCTTTGCCTCGATGCTCGCAGCGAGCTTGCTACCGAGCTGCTCCACAACGGCAACGAGCTTGTCGCCGAGCTGCTCTATGCTGGTCTCCGTCGTCGTGACCGTTGTGGCGGTGGCTGTGGCGGCGACGGCGACAGTGGTGGTGGCCGTAGTGGTTACTGTAAAAAACAGCGGGACCGGCACCGTCACGAAGGTTGTGGTTGTGATAGTCACGGGGGCGGGCACGGGGAAGGCGAGGACCAGAGCGGGCCAGGTCAAAATGACCAGGAGGACCAAGACGAGAACAACTTCATTTTGGGCAATTGTACGGCCACAAGATAAAAAAAGACAAGGTGAAGGCGGCGGTGATAAGACGAGAAGACGAAAAGACGAGAAGACGAGAAGGCGATAGCGCAGGATGATACAGAATACTTCCCGGAGAAAGATGGGCAGAGATGGATGGAAAGAAAAATATTTTCCCACCACCGAGTTGGGCGCTTCCTTCCTCAGATATCAAGATTTAATTCAGATAACCAGGTCGTTCCTTCCTCGGCAGGGTCGAGCTTTGCCGTCACCGGCGCCTTCTCCTCAAATGGTTTGGCTTATGATCCCCTTCCTACATTAGTCCCCGGAGCTTCCGAGCTCATAGGATGGCTAAATGGCGAGGCTTTTCTGCAAGTCACTCCATGTCATGAACATAACGCCCCTTGCCCAAGGGCAAGGGATAGTGTGAAATCTCTGATAGAAGTCCGTCACGGCCTTGCCGCAACACTTCCTGACGATGGGCCTCTCCAGGTAGCGGTAGTAATTTGTCAGCTCGCATACAAACACCAAAGCGTTCCATGATTCTCGGCGTCCTCCCATAGCCTGTACGAGCCGGGGTCGATGGCCTCACACCACGAATGTGACAGCGCGTCCGGGGACACTCTTCCTTTATGGTTGAAAAGTCGTGGTGCTGCCAGTGGCGGAAGCACCGGTCCGAGAAGAGGCGTAAGAATAGACGATTGGTCCTTCGCAAACACTGAATGCTCGTCGGGTCGAGAATTTTCATGGACATGAGGAGCAGTTCCTCAGGGAGGTCGAGAAGTTGACGCCCCATGGCTTCTGATGGTGGAGCGGAACTGGCGAGGGCTCCGGGGTAGCTTAGCATTAGTATGTTGAGGCCGCCTGGTAAACACCTAGAAGTGGTAGTAAATAGCTGAATTAAACGCGTTGGAGCTGATGTGGCCAGGCCTTATGTGTGTATGCGTGAGGAAAAGGTGTCAAATAGGGTCGAAATTACGCATTTGAAGTCCCAAGAATATGCATCGTCACCATCAATGCCCAATATTCCCAGTTTCTTCCAACTTAGATACCTCATGTTTCCTTCCAACTACACGTTCCCCTCACTAGCTACCTTAGGTAGGCTCCAGTTAACTTAATGACAGGGCCTAGCTTCTTTATTACAAAAGGATGTTGGCCCTCTAGAGTAGGCAGGTTCACTTCATTCCATAGTTCTTTAGTCACTTGATACTACCCACCTAGGTAGCTGCGTGAGGAGCTAACTCCTGCTTCCTCTACAGCGGTTGATGTGCCTAGGGAAACGCCCATGTAGCTGACACACAAGGTACATATACTCTACCTCTGCCTTTTAACAACAAACGCCCCTCTCTCAATCGTATTAATCAAGATATACCCACTCTTGAAAAAGGGGTAATGACTCCAGGTGCCGAGGAAGTCAATCGTCCCGCCATTCGGCTCACCGTCATCCTCGGGGTAGATGTCAAAGAAGCCAATTTCCTTGACACGCGCGCCCGTGGGGTCCCGCGGCAGGCTCGAGACGTCGAGGATGCGCAGGCCCGCGCTGTAGTGGCTCTGGTACGCGATGCCGTCAATGACAAACTGGTTGTGGTCGATGCCGTACGCCGCGCTGCGGTACACGCCCGTCTGCTTGGGGCTCTCGAGAGACCGGATGTCCCAGATGTACGTGATGGGGTACCCGCTCGCGGCCGGCCCGTTGCCGCGCACCTCGTCGAGCTCGTCGTCGAGCAGGAGGAATTCTTGCCACTGTGTGTTGGTGACCCAGCCCTGGTGGGTGTCTGTTGTCAAATGTCAGCTGGTGGGTTCTCGACTTTGGGGTAAATGTCGTGACTTACAGCTTGCGCCTTCGTAGCTTGTGCGGGAGATGATGGTCGTGCCGTTCTTGTCCGTGACATCGTATCTGCCGTCAGGTTAGCCTCTTCTGATCCATTCCCATGTATGGCACTCGAAGTGTAGAACGAAATGACATACATGGTGAGTGTCTCCTCATTGTAACCATAGCAAATATCCTTGCCGTAATACTTGGTGTCTGGCCCGCGGTAGACCAAACACTGGGCATCGTGCACATAGCCATCGCCCGCAGCACAGCCGAGCGTTGTGGGCTTGCTGGGGTCCTTGAGATCAAAGAAGATGAGGCCGGACGCACAAGCTGAGGAGCGCGGCTGGGCGCCGACGGCCACGCCGAACTGCTTCTCCTCGTTCACGACGACGTTGTGGGTCCGGCCGGCAGGAAGATCATTCCAGAAGCCTGTGACATCGGTCTCCGTCGAGAATGTGACGGGGTTCTTTGGGTCGACCTTGAGGAGCTGAGGTGGGAATGTGTCAGTCGTTTCCTTGTTTCGCAGGGTAGGTATCGCCGATACGAACCTTGCTCATGTCGAAGATTTGCACGCCATGGCTCACAGCCTCACTTCCAATGACAATGTAATGCTTGTAGCCCCGAATTTCGCGCCAGATCGATGGCTCAGCCGCAGCGGATTGCGGCAGCCGACCAAGATAGACTAGCTTGCCCCTGTGTGTGATCTCGGCAAAGGCCGCGCCATCGGCCTGCGCGACAACAACAAACTCGCGGCCGCCGGGACTCGTCCAACCCCACGAGGAAGAGCCGCGACCCGTCTGGCTGCCAAGGCCGGCGTGGCTGGCAAAGTCGTAAAAGTCGACCTTGCTGCAGCGGAACGTGTTAAGGGGGTCGTCCGGCACCACCTTGGCGAGGCCGTCTACACAGCGCACAAAGTCACCGCGGTGGGGATTGCTCTTCCACTTGTGCGAGTCATAGGCACCCTTTCTGCTTTGGCGGTCCCATGAGGCCTGCGTCCATGTCAGAAGGCTTCGTTGCATAGTAGTACTAGACAGATGGATACATACCATCTTCTTGCTCATCAACTCGTCATGGACGGCGCCACTGTCATAGGCCTGTGACACCGAGTCATCTGGCTTCAGTTCCCTGCCCGAGATACCAGGGGCAAGAAGTGCCGTGAAGGCCATAGTTGCTAGCTGGAGTGTCTTCATTTCGATGTGCAGAATCGGGCCAGGAATCGACTTGAAAGTGAAGCAAAGAGGCAAGGACATCGGATTCTTTTTGAACACCGAATTAGATACCCCCCTTTTATATCTCTCATCTGCCATCATTACCTCTGGCGATTTCACCACAAACCCCGTTCTGCGCCATGACTCCCGGACCGCCAACATGCAAGGCCGTTGTTGTTGTTGTTGTTGAATGGAGAAGGTAACTGACTGGTACTACGACAGAGCCTACGCAACGGACTGTCAGAGTCGCAACGGCGATGCATGACTGCCTGTTGCACGATTTCGCGATCGCACGCGTGGTTCTTGCTCCTTCCTAAACAAGGAGGCCACCCTCGCCGCCAAGACGGCCTGGCGGATGGTGCCAGTGAGCCCAGGCTCACCGATCGGCAATTGCATGCACGGTAAATTACCCTCTGACCAGTGACCACATCCCACAAAGGAAGCACCTCCAGGCTCGATAGACCGTCGCCGATTTATAACTCGCCTATCTTAGGCCAAGCTAACTGAGGACAAGGCAAGCGTACCCAGGGGGGGAGGGACGAAACGTGGTGAGGGACTGACCCTTTTCTTTACACGCAGTCTCGAATTGCCAAGATGTTCACCAAGCCAACGGCCGCCCCTGACCACGGCAAGGTGATCGGCGCTTTGGCGCACAGGCAACTTCAGAAATTTACTGGCGTTGCAGTCATATTGGCCGTCACCTGAGCGTGACCACTGGAGTTGGGCGCGGGGTACCCAATTGTAGCGGCCAGAAACGGTGACACAACCACTCAACTCTTGGCAGCTAGGATCAACGCGTCTCTCGTATGTGCTTTACCTGCTTAGAAAGGGGCAAACAATGATAGAAGGATCATGCACGTTGTTACGTGTGCTAATATCAGCCGAAAATATATCTCTCCAGTTGGGTGACTGTGAACACGATCATGGCCCTTCGATGGTACCTCGGAAGGAGACGTGCATGTCAACGACCTCCTAATAGCTTCAAGAATATCTCAACTATTACACAAATTACGGGCCGTGTCCTGCGGGCCGCTATTTTACAGACCCCCTCGGCATCGTCATCAACACGACGAAGGCAGATAAACATGCACCACCCAATAGAAGGAGAACCATAGCCACCCGAAAGTCCAAATTCTGCCCATGATCATCTCATCTTCTAGCCCGACCTCGTACAAGGTCAGGTCCCGGATCGGCGCGTCAAGGGCTAGGTCCTCGATGGTGAGACCCACCGCCTGGAGGATGAAGAAGCCAAAGACGGCTCTGAATGGCGTGCTTCCCGGTCCGGCGCACGCCGACATGGCAAACGCGTGGGCCGCCCCGGAGATGAGGAAACTCGTGCATACCTGGACGACGCGGGACAGCCGTGTACGCCGATGGATGCCTAGACACCAACAGACGTAGTGGCCGAAGTCTTCAAACATCTGGAATGGCAATCAATGTCAGTGAAAACCTTCTACCAGTATCATGAGATGAGAAGGCGTCGCATACAACCCGGAAGGTTTGAGGCCACAGCTGTCCCCAGAATTCCCGCAGACTATCAAGCCGCGTGATGTTGTTTCCAAAGAGAGGAAGACAATCCTAAACACCGCATGTTAGCAGCCATAGGACACGACCTAGATGGCCCCCTGATGCGTACCTTTTCCTCCGCAAGCCCACCCGCCACGAGAACCGCATTGCAACACGCATACAGCACCTCGACATCCAACCAAACCCTCCCAGCAACCACGGGCTCAAGCACCACCCTCCGCCACCCCTCCAGCGCAGCGTGCTCCCCGCGGCACAACACCCCCTCGACCACCCCCTCCACACCCCCAAAAACCACAGTGCGCAGAACCTGGCCCGCAACAAACCGCCAGCGCCCCACGAGCCGGCCCCGCGGCCGCAGCCCGGCCACGCCAAAGTTCCACCCGACGCCGCGCGGGGACGCAAGCAGCGAGAGAGCCCAGGCCGTCTTGGCCCGGCCGAGCCCGGCGCCGTGAAAGGACTCGGCCTCGTGGTCCGGGCGGCCGACGCGCCAGAAGTCGTGCTCGGGGCGGTGGAGCAGCATCTTGGCCAGCCAGCCTAGGTGGTGCATCCATACCAAAGCTAGGGCGAGGGTCAGCCGGGGCCATGGTGCGACTTGTTCTGCTGGGAGGGGTGGCATTGGGGCCTGGAGGCTGAGGAGGGAGAGGGTTATAAAGGTTGTGAGGTGGACGAGGCGTCGGTGGGGGAAGGGGGGGAGGGCGAATAGGAGGAGGGTTGCGGCGGGCGCGAGGAGGTGTGGCCAGACTCGGATGGGTATTTCGATGGTGCGGATTGTGGTGTCCATGATGTCAAGTTTCAATTGAGTAGTAGTAGCAGTACCGGCTGGGAGTTTTCAGTGCGTGTCTTTGGTTGACTTTTATTGTTTTTGGTTGTGTGTCATGGGGTCTGCGGCTGTCACTGGTGACAATGGCGTGACATGACATGTATCAACCTCCACTATTACATGTAAGTACGCACCGATACCAATCGCATCGCCAACACGACCAAAATCCATCAGAATACACTCTGCATCAACGGTCTGCTCGCCGAAATAAATTCAGGTCAGGAGAGTCTGTGAAAAATGGAAAAAAAGAGTTCGGTAGTATTGCCAGACGCTTTGTTTGCTTTGTTGGCAGGTGTCTGCAGATGGTCAGATGCCCCACTACCTTTCACTCGACATTTACAGGGTGAACAAACACCCAGTTCTGGCTACTTCCTTCGTGACCGGACTTCTTATTTGCACAAGACACAGTCTCCGCCAAGTCACTTCCCCCCCACCATCTGCGCCTCCAAAAACTTCAGGTCCGCCCTCAACCCCGAACAAAACCCGCCCTCGGGATCCGCAAACGCCTCGGAATACTTGAGCCCCAACCTCGCATACTTCAGCGCGCTCTCGGCGTCGCCCGCGTTGTAGTAGATGCGCATAAACGCCTGGTAGTACTCGCCAATCTTAGTGTCCAGCCGCTCGACCTCGACCGTCTGAACAAACTCGCGCGTCAGCTCGACCAGCTCCTCGTAGCTCACCCCCGGCTCCTGCATGGCGTAGTAGACCTCGACGAGGCGGTGGCGGCGCGTGTCCGAGGCGTCGCGCGCAGCCGGCGGCGACGTGCACAGCGCGCAGGTGCAGTTGAAGCCCCAGTTGGAGAGGGAGCGCAGGCGGTGGGGGGTGGGCATGCCTAGGGGGATGTCTGGGGGTGTTAGTGGGGGTTACCTGAGGTTGGAAGGGGGGATATACAGCTGATGGTGATCTCCTCGCCGGGGAGTATATCGCGTGTTGCGACGGCACGCATGGCGAGGTCGCTGCGGGTGAAGCGGGGGAAGGCGCTGGATCATTCAGTATCAACTGCCTCCATACCTGCAAGGTGAACTCACTTTGGATCACAAGCATGATTCAACCTCTACTCCCCATCAGCAAAACTCCCAACTCCCTCCCCTCAACCACTTACCGCAATCTCAGGATACAACCCCTTCCCCTCCCTCCCCTCGACCCTCACCCCAAACGCATTCGTCCGCACCACATCCTCAACGACATTGACCCCCTCCCGACTCCTCGCCAACCGCTCCACCCGCTCCCAATCCCCCACCCCCTGAACCCTCCTCCAAAACTTCCCCCCCTCGGCGGGAGCCTCGTCCTCCTCGGCAGGCAAGAACTCATTATCCACCACCACCGCCGGCAGGCTCACCATGATCGTCTCAAACTTGTCAATCCTCCGCGTCGCCACGACCCCCATGCCCTTCCCCTCCATCCGTACCACCTTGTACTTGACCCGTCCCTCCTGCTCTTTACTCAGCCTCCCCCCCGACGCGAGGTGGTCCCGCGCGTGCCATGCCGGGAGGGTGTCGGCCACGGCGGCGGCGAGGCTGGCGGCGGCGTCGGGGGTGGTGAGGACCGAGAGGCCGGCGCCGAGGTTGTAGGCGGCGGCCGTGTAGAGGCAGAATTTCTGGGCGGAGCCGATGGAGCGCGGGGTTAGGCAGTACGGCGGCGAGGTCCAGGGGAGGTGGGCGGCCTGGGAGGCGGGGGAGTCGTCGTCGAACGGGGTGGGACAGGTTTGGGGGGTGAAGGGGTGGGGGAGGGGGGTTTGGGTTTGTTGGGCCTGGGTAAGGAGGGTGAGGGTGAGGGTGAAGGTTAGGAATGTGAGGAGGCGTGGTGACGGGGCCATGGTGATGATTCACGACCGTAGGATGGTAGGGCGCAAAAGGAGCTGTCTGCGGTTACATCATACTTGGGTGTGGCGTCCTGGTAGAGGGTATGCTCCAGAGAGGACACGTCCCGAGATCGCCTATTAGATTTCGGCGTCATTTCCAATTGGCTGCGAGCCAGCTCTGCTTTGCCATGATGGGGCGGCCTGGGCAAGCAGTGCCATGCCCTGGCCACGTCGACTGGTGAATATAGCCGGCTTGGGATATTGTCCGGCAATATGCCTTTGCTGGGTCGTCGCGAGCAGTTGTTTCTCGCGAGGTTTAAGTGTGCAGTTAGCTCAAGGACTGCAAGGACCCCAGCAATTCGGCTGCAGCCCCTCCCTGGTATCACATGGTGTGTGTGTGGCGCGATAGAAGCAATTCCGATGTGGTGTTGCGTGGGATGCTGTACAACACGCTGTACTCGCGACTATCCCTGGCTGCTAGTAATCTCGCCATAATAGGTATCAACAAACGACTAGCTCTTACCATGAATCTCTTCATGACAAAGCATCATATTAAGAGATTAGGGTGAGAATGTGGTGATATTCAAGTGAGGCAAACAGGTGAATCATGTTACTCCTTTGGTGTTTCTACATCGTTGGCCTTGAGGTGGCCAGGGGCTGAGACATACAGCCCAGGCCCAAGTCTAGAACAATTGAAACGGTGACCTCGATTGTCTCGTTGTCGGGGGTGGACCAATTAGCGCCGCAAGCTCACCCGCCACGCCCTGCCGTTCCAATGTGGTTTTCCACGATGACACCGCATTGGATACAGGCCTGAGCTCATTGGACCCTTCTTCCCGCGTGGGGTCAGCTCAGATACCTGCCCAAGCTGCCCTCAAGCGAAGGGTGCCGAATGCAGTATTTCGATTGTTAGATTCCGAAGCCAAATGTCGAAGGTCGCGCATGAAAACGGCAGGTGGGCTCGATGCAACCTCAATGCTCGGGAGGGTGGCATGTGGATTTTGGATGTTGGCATTCATTTGCAAAAAGGGCGCCAATGGGATGGACCAAACGACTGCGGGGAACTTTGAAAGAGGAGGCAATCGGACTGCAGAGTGCGAGAGTCGCCACGAGGAACTTCTGTTCCTCAATTGATGCAGAAACAAAGCTGCAAAGTCCCCAAAGTTCCATCAGAAAAAGGTTCCAAAGTTCCATCAGCGCATCCATGCAGCTAGCGCCGAGCACTAAACACGGCAATTGTCGAGCCGGGCCCTCTGCAATAAAGTACTAGACCCAATGCGGTGGCACAGTTGAGAATCGCGACTGCAAGGTTCCGCTGGGTCCACCAGTGCTACACCAGTACAGTCAGTCCACAATGTCACAACGGGCAGTCGCGATCCGCCAGGGGGTTGGATGCGACCCAGTTTTGGCCCTTTTGGCAATGGTTGGACGATGGAGCATACCCCCCGCAATTGCAGAATTACAGATGATGAATCTGACGGCAAACCAGCTTTGGAAACAAGCTGAAACAGATAACTGGCCATGATGCGCCCCCTCTTTGTTCGGGCCCAGACTCCTTCCCTCTCACTCACTTCTGCTCCTGCCCTAAAACCTCCATGAAAACCAAGGCAGTCGATTCCCTTGGAAACATCATACTACTAGCATTGTATAGCGCAGGCACGATCTAGTCTGATTTTTGCGCTGTCGGCTGCCGTTCACCAGCGCCGCTTCCTTTCTTTGTCCTGACCGAGGTGTGGTGAGGCAGGGGAGCTGACGGCTTCAACTTCACTCACAAGCTCAGCGCCAATGCAAGTAAGCGCTGAATCAGTACTCGCAGCTACCAACACGCAACACGGCAACGGCAACCACAACTACAACACCACCAAAACTACAACACCACAACGCCCAAAATGTCGGGAATAATATCCCAGTTAATATCCCGGCCGGCCGTGGTGGCCCCCGCCGTGCTCCTGGCCAGCTACCTCATCTACCACCTCTTCCTCGCGCCCTCGAAACTCCCGAAACTGCCCATCATCGGCGCGCGCGACGGCGAGTGGTTTCCCCTCTTGCGCGCGCGGTGGCGCAACCTGGCCGATTTCAAATCGGCCGTGATCGAGGCCGACACGCAGTACCGCGACACGGCGGTACTGCTGCCGATCGCGGGGGCGGGTGACATGGTGCTGCTGCCGCGGTCCGAGATCCAGTTCGTGACGGACCAGCCCGACGCGGTGCTCAACATGCACACGCAGGTGCTCGACTCGCTGCAGATCGACTACACGTGCACTGACCCGTCGCTGGTGCACAACCCGATCCACCACAAGCTCATCACGACGACGCTGACGAACCAGGTCGGCAACCTGGTGCCCGACGTGGCCGACGAGACGGCCTACAGCGTCGACCGGCAGTGGGGGCGCGGGACCGAGTTCCACGAGCTGTGCGTGTACGACACCATGTGCCACGTCATCGGCGCCGTGACGAACCGCGTCTTCGTCGGCGACCCCAGGTGCCGCGACCCCGAGCTGCTCCGCCTCGGCATGCACTACGCCAAGCTGGTCCCCGTGACGGCCCAGTTCCTGCGCCTGGTCTGGCGCCCCGTCCGCCCGCTCGTCGCCTTCTTCGCCACCATCCCGATCCACCTCGCGACGCGCCGCTTCGAGCGCGTCCTAGCGCCCGAGATCGAGGCCCGCCTAGCCGACTACGATGCCCGGCAGAGGGACCCCGAGGGGAAGAGCGAGGGCGTGAGGAACGACTTCTTGCAGTGGAGCATCCGCCAGGCCAAGGAGAGCGGCGATCCGTACATGTGGCGGCCGGCGACGCTGGCGGGGCGGATACTGCTGCTCAACTTTGCGGCGATTCACACCTCGTCGTTCAGCATCACCAACGCCATCCTGGACCTGGCGACGTCGAGGCAGGAGTACATCGACGAGCTGCGAGCCGAGATCGAGGGGGTGCTGGCCGAGTTTGGCGGCGAGTGGAACAAGCGGGCGCTGGCCAAGATGCAGAAGCTCGACAGCGTGCTGCGCGAGTCGGCGCGGCTCAACTCGTTTGTCACGATCGGGCTGTCGCGGCGCGTGGTTGCCCAAGAGGGGCTGACGACGCCGTCGGGCGTCAAGATCCCGTGCGGCGCGACGGTGACGGTGCCGAGCTACTCGGTCCTGCAGGACGACGACATCTACCCGGGCGCCAGCGAGTTCCAGCCGTTCCGGTTCTCGGACGAGCGGAGCGACGAGAGCGTCGAGTATGTCAAGCGCGCCGCCAAGTCGTTTGCGACCACCAGCAAGGAGTACCTGGCGTTTGGCCATGGCAGGAATGCGTGCCCCGGACGCTTCTTTGCGGCGAACGAGCTGAAGCTCATGCTGGCGCATATCGTTGTCAACTACGACTTTGAGATGCAGGACAGCCGGCCGGCGAATCAGTGGTTTGGCCTGAACAGGGTGCCGCCCATGAAGGCGACGATTCGCGTCAGGAGGAGGCTGTGATTTTCTATTTTTGGGAGTTGGGCGCTGGGGTTGAACGCGAAACATGATTATTGCTTTGCTAGTATTCGGGAGCCATGATATATATAGGAGCATGGGGAGGTGACGATCGGGAAAGAAATAGACCGCGATATCATGATCTTCAACATATCTACTTTATAACCTGCTTTTTCTGTCCAGAACAAAACTCCCACATTATCCCACTGGCGGCTCGCCCCTTAACCCAAGAGCGCTCTAACCTAAATCCCTGAAACCCATCATGGAGCCGACATCTACCCCCGGCGCGTCAGCCCCAACCCCCAACAGAGAAAAAAAACATCAAGTACTCACCTGCCAGGTATCAATGGTCAAGGTATTCCCCGTCAACTTGAGAATTCCAATCGCCACAATCGTATTCAGCCGGTAGCACTTCTCACTGCCCGTCTCGTACGCCAGGCGCACAAACGCGGTCCCGTCGGGCTGCGTCGACCCCGTCTCCGTCACCTGGATGTACGCGCTGACGTCCGTCTTGAACGTCTGCCGCACGTCGGCCGTCACGGTCCGGTTGGCGTCGATGAGCGCCCAGTCGCCCCCGATCGGCAGCACCGTGCCCTTGAGCTTGGGGCCCGAGAAGCTGCCCCCCACGATGGGCACCACCACGCGGTACCCGCGCGGCCCGAGCCCGACCGGCGCCGCCTCGCCGCCCGTGATGTTGACCGTGTAGAGGTACGTCAGGCCGGGCGGCTTAGGGCCCTTGGGCGAGAAGACGGCCGCGTTGGTGAGGGTGAGGAGGGAGAGCAGGGTCAGGAGGGTTGGCTTCATTTTGGGGACTTGGGGGGGAAGGGATCTTGGGTTGGGTTGCTGGTGAAGGGCGATGGGGTTGTTAGCCAGTCCTACAAGCCCAGGTGCTCCGAAGGCTTTTATAACTCCAGAATCGCAGCCATCATCGTCACCCCTTCGAAATGGCCGCTCCTGTAGGTATCGTAATCCCTGATGCCATCGCTACCGTTGCCGGCGCCGTCACGACTCCGCCCCTATCCCCTGCAACTCCACAAGCCCTCGCACACCCCATCAAGGACTAGGTTTTTGTGCGAGGAAACTTTTACATTCGCCAAGAATTTTTTCTTTCCCCTTTCTTTCCACTCGCCTTTGCTTCATTCCTTTTTCCTCTTTTCACTTGCAACACACCAAGGATTTTTTCTTTCCCCTCGCCCACCCTCTCTCTTCAAAGCATTGGTTGCTTCGACATCCATCACTCAGAATTCGGTCTCCCTTCGTAAGTACTGCTGCCCAAGAACCCAGTCCCGCCGATGACTGACAACTTGTGCAGACCAACCGCTCTTTTGCATTGGTAGCTTCGGCCTTTGCATGATCTCCGGTTGCTTTTGGTAGCTTCGGCGCCAATTGCTCAGACTTCAGTCTCCATCCAGACAACAACCATGGCCTCAATCAGCTCAGAAAATTGGCATCAGCGCCTGGCCACTTTCCTGGCAAGGGACGATGCAGCGCACCAACTCGACGCTCTCCATCGCCTCCTGACAATTGTTCCGGAGCGCGAACCCACGAAGCGCCTCTTGCCGATCGAGGACGCCGAAGAGAGACGTTTCTGCATGCGCAACTTGAGATGCGCTGGAAAAAGGAGTTTTCCAAGTTCACTGGTCGTCCGCAGGAGGAATACAAGCCGCTTGTGCAGATCATCATTGCTACCATTATGACGATGGATCTCGCCCAACTTCGCCTCAGGGTGTCTCTTGATGAGATGATGGACGATTTCCTTCTCCGCCTGTTTATTATGCCTTGCTTCATCAAGACCAGTGAGTATCTACCCACCTATCAGTATAACCCCCATCATATCGCTAATGCTCTGATGCAGTGATGAATAAGAAGAGGAATGTGGATGACGAAGCCCTTTTTGCGCTTGCTGAACCCATCCATGAACAGGAAGGCAGCCGAATTTTGCAGAAAGGAACAACTCTCCGACGAGAGCTACGACAATAAAGTCAGCAAACCCGAGGTCATACGAGACAAGGCGGAAAAGCACGAGCGGGTAAGGCTTGACGAGTACCGTTGCATTGTTCTTCGTACTGGTAACGCTGAGGTTTACCATATCGTCCCGTTTAGCGTGAACTCAAAGGAGGAGTACCGGTCGAAGATGGCAAAGTACTTTACGCGAATAATGGGCTGCATATTTCACTTCGCTCCGGGATATGATGAGGAAACCATAGACATCGACAACGATGACCCTGAGGCGTGGGGAGATCCCCTCGACACAACAGATGTCATAAGATCTTCACGTCAAAGACAGGCATTAGTGATAAAGCCTGGAACGAAATCTCCCTCAACTGCCAACTTCATAAGTGGTGGGACAAGGGATTTTTGGCCTTTGAACCCCTGGGCATCGACCACGAATTCTTGATCGAAGAGGACACGTTTGAGGTCGACGACACACCCGGTGCAGCAACGAGGAGCGGGACGAAGAAGAAGAAGACGCTCACCCGGGTCAAATTGCAGTTCCACTGGATGCCCCGGCGCAAAGACATTGGCTCAGAAGCCCCACCCCTCACGACTGACACAACATCGCAAGGCTACGAGGCGCTGGAGAGCATGCTTGGCAAAACGTACGGCGATCTGGATTCCTCTAACCCCGTCTTCGCCCATGATCGACAAGACTCCATCTGTCACCACCTTCGAACCGGTGACATTTTCTATGTCAAGGTCGAAACACGGTACGCCAATCATATGCTGACAGCCTTCAAGCTCCAGTGGGCATGCATCAAGATCTTCTCCATCGCTAGTGGAGCTGAGGCATTGAAGGATGTGGGGGGTCATCCAGATTATCTAGATGAGAACCTGGAGTGGATTGGATACCCCCACCCACCTGCCCAAGAGCTCTTTCTGGCATCGGACTAGAACTCTCAAAAGAAGGCTGTTACGGAGATGCAGGAGGAAGAGGAGGGAGAGAAAGAATCCACCAAGCTGCTAGGCAAAGCCACAACCGCCCAGCTCCCTACCCATGTCAAACCCTCTTCCCTACCACCACGCCAGGATCGGAAAGAGGATTCCGGAGACCCTGGGTACAAGTCAGGTTCAGCGTCAGGCTTGAGTGGACCGAAAAAGGCCCAGTCACTACCCAATATCACATTGGAACCCCAGTCGTCCTCGCCTACCCCTCCTCCGTCTATCATCCCTTCACCCGTCACTCTGAGCGCACTGGGAGATTCTGGGAACGACACCTCTGGACCAAGTAAAGCGATCACACCTCATGGACCCGGCGGGGTGATGGAACCTGAGGAGGTTTTGGATGTGGCTCGGGGGGACAAACTTATCTCCGGTCCCAACACTGGAAATGATACACCGGAACTTAGACACAAGTGGTCTCGGCGGCAGATGGGGAAGAGTGTGTCAAGGGCTTTAGGGCGAGTCCAGCAAGGTTTCCTGGGGTCGCTCAATGACGGCGGCAAAGTAGGAGATACCGGGAAGGGTAAGGCTGCGGCGGAGCGTCAGGCGCACTGATCTCCTGGATCCGAGGCGGTGGTTACATTGGCATCACGACAAGTGCCCCTGACGAGCCACGGGCGGAATTCCATCACGCCTTGCCTTTGGAGTCCGACCAGGCCAGGGCTGACTCCGATCTAGGCGGTAGGGGGAGCATTCTGCTGACACCAAATTGGGTTGCCCTCGATACGCCTGTTGGTCGCCTCGCATTGCCGCTCGCCGCGCTGATTGGCCGGCCGCTCCCGCGACGGCATGTTTATTAGCCCTGCAGAGCTACCGTTGCACGCGCCATGTCCTGTGATGCTGAGAAATTCTGCGAGGGCACTGTTGGGGTACTAGTAGGGGGTGCGCCAACGGCGTGTCTTGCCGTGGCCATGACAAATGTGTGCACGCATACGTCTATTCGTATACTCGAGAGGGGAGCTTATTTCCGGCCATTTTAATGAGCTACCAGACTCTGGTGTCTTTGGTAGCTAGGGATTACTAAAGCTGTCGATCTTGTCTACACCTGATGTGTGGAATAGGGGAGTCGAAGGCATGAGTGCATTCTGATAGGCCGTGCTGTAGTAGCGTAGTGTGTAGTTGATACGCCACCATAACATGCCACTACCTTTGACTCGCCTAAGGTGTTGATGATGTTCACTGTATCTACCAACATATGTTGGTCTAGTAGTCGCTGTGCTGTTCGTTTTCAACATTTATCCACCCACGGTGCACTGGGAGCCGTCAGATCGAGATTCGCAAGCTCGGCTCGCCTTGTCAACCGCCAACCTGTAGTCTCACATGCCAGCAGCGTTGCCCGCAGCCACCTGCAGCTGTATAATCAAGAAGAACCAAACTGAACCCGCTCTCAGCCAACTCGAGCAACGGACCCCCGTCCGAGAACTAATGCGAGATATGACCCAGCCGCCGTCACCTGCACTGTTCTCCCCCAAAAAGGTGTAGAAAAACAGCTCGAGACAGCTGATTGGCGCGGGTTCAGGGAAACGCAATAGCACGCACGGCTAGTTGATGATATCCCACAAAGACTCATGGTCTTGGCTTCCAGCTGACGCCAAGCCGGCACTGACACCCGTCGGCCTACTTCTGCCTCCCTCTACCCTCCATCTATCGCCCATCTGCCGGGGCGAGATAAGGCACGAGAGAGAAGGAGATGCAGGTCTCGGAGGGTGCTATACACGACAAGATCTGAGATGTGAGCATCGGAAAGTGGACTTGACAGCCTGGGGGGGGGAGAACTTGATCGTTTTGAGCCTAGCAAGTTCATGGAGCTGAGACTTCCCTGGGCTGCTCCTCGTGAACTGGCAACTCCGCCGGAGTTTTCTCCCGCGGCCGGGAGAAGGGACAGCGGCAGCGCCCAACCTCTCGCCATCCCATATGAGGCATCTCAGAAATAAGTAGCCGTCACCGCCGCTTATCTCCAACCCTGACTCTCCCCCCAGAGAATTAATCAAAGCGCCCTCCCATCGCCCACCGGAAAGCCATGTGCCGATCAGGGACGATACGTCATGGCCCCCGGCCGCTGTATTTAACAAGCTTGGCCGCGCGGAGGGTAAAGGGGTGATCCCAGCCGCGCGAGTGCCGAGCTTGCCGGGAGCGCGGCCGACACGGCCAAACCCACGATGTCTACGGCGGCATTCAGTGGGCGTCCATCATATCGGAGAATTAGAGACAGCGCTTGGCGCCAGGACACCCACAGTCGTGTCGACGCTTCCGCCCTGTCGCCTATTTAGGCTTGCGTTTTACCCGCACCTACAACACGGCCGCCCACCAACCGGCCGTCGCGGAGTTAATACGGTCCACGGCACGCTGCGCACAGAAACTTGGAGGGACCTGCATATTGCGGGGTCCCCTAATAAGATCCCGCGGCTCTGCCCAAGGTGCCATTATACGTTATCAACCAGCGGTGCTCTGCTCGACCAGCACACGATGCTGGGCATTCCTGGGCGTACCTCGACAAGAAACGGCAAGACCAGGAGAGACGGATACAAATAGGACGGGCGGGAAGCTGACTGGACAGAACCGGGATGGCTGAGGGACCCTGAAACTGGCTTGACTGGGAAGCCATTCGTCGATCGGGCCGTTGATCACTTGTTCGGTGAACAACCCGGTAACGCGCACATCAAGGATCGACACGAGCATCGACAGAAACCATGAAGCCCATCTCGCTGCTCGCCACGGTGCCCTTGCTGGCCGGGCAGGCCCTCGCCCTGCTCAACTGCACCGTCGCCGCCCCCACCCTCACCAAGCGGCTGTGCGAGTCCGACTCGTGTGCGAGCTACGGCACCGTGGCTAGGGGTGCCAACATCCACGCCGCCTGCCGCGCTGACTGCAGCACCGACGACGAGTAAGTCACCCCGAACAACCGCCCGGTCCGTCGACGACGCCACAACTAACACGAAACAGCCCCTGGCTCAAGCTCTACGACGGCTCCTACGTCCGCGCCACCAGCGAGACCGTGTCGGGATGCCGCCACTTCTGCCAAGCCTACTCCGTCCTTGGTATGACGTTGTGCCCCCCTTCCAGCTGCCTTGCCAGGAGCCCCAGCTAACCAGACCAGGTCTGCCTCGCTGCAACGACGGCACGGGAGCCGCCAGCTGCACCGCCTCGGCGCTGCTCAAGCGGCAGCCCAAGCCGGTGGCCTTTGAGCCGGTGCCCATCCCGGCCATCGCGGCGCTGTGCAACATCTCGGTGGCGCGGACGCGCAGCGTCGGCGGCGGCACCGTGCTCCGCCGGATGTACGTCCCGCACTTCACCAACGAGACGGCGCCGGGCAGCGCGGCGGCCCTGCTGTCGCGGGCGCCGCTGGCCAACGCGACGGCCGTCGTGGAGCGCAGCACGGCCAACACGACGATCCCGACGCGCTCGGCGCTGATCCGTCGCGGGCCCTCTGCCAACTCGACCATCGCCGCCCGGAGCTGGAACTCGACCCTGCTCACCCGCTCGGCCAGCCTCAATGCGACGGCCGTGCTCCAAACCCGCGCGGTCAACATCACCATCCCCCACCGCATGGTCCACATCCGCGCGCCCTACCTCAACGCCACGGCCGTGGCTGCCCGGTCCGAGGTGCACAACGCCACCATCGGCGGACGCACCGTGTCGGTGCCGCGGGCTGCGCCGTACCTGAACACCACGCTGCCGCAGCTGCACGCGCGGAGCCTGACGAATGCGACGTTTACCAACGGGACGGCGACGGTGGAGGCTGCGGTGGAGAAGAGGATGCCGCCGACCATGGTCAAGCTGCCAGCTCATTTCCTGGCCTGAGCCGAGTTTCGGGGAGAATACTGTCGTTATCATGTTTTCGGGTGGATGTCTGATGCTTCTTCGAGTGGTATTTGTAGATATTTCGTTTTGAAGGGGGGATTGGGGTTTGAGGTGGCCGTTTGGCGGCATTGGTGGTGATGCACTTCTGTACTTTGTACGAGACGGTGAGATCCCAGATGGCGGCGCTGTCCTGTGGGTGGGCGGTGCTAGCGTTGTTGTGTGAGCTTCAATTCTACCCCGTCGAGTGTCCTCACTGAGGTAGATTTGTGCAATTTGGCATTGGCCCTTGTTGATCCCATCGGGAACTGGTTCGCTTGCAAGCTCAAGTTGTCATTGAGTGATGCTTGTCATGGTTTTAGTGTCAATTTCGTTGACGTGTGGTAGCCTAGTCCACTGACAAAAGGCGGTGGGTGTGAATGGCGGGTTGGTGCTAACGGATGAAGCAATTGGCAAACGAGTTACAACATTACAAATGACATGGATAACTAACACTAGGGACTAGTAACATACCGTTCGCACCTTGTCGTCGGAAGGACGGAATCGGCTAGGTGTTTTGCCAAACCAGACTCTCTGCATCCGAGTTCTACGAACTGAGATGCTCCAGAATCTCCTCTTCCCTCTTCCTCCGGACTAGGCTCACATTGCCCTAGTGTTACACGGCATGCCACTAGACCAGTAGGGATACCAAGCTGACCAACTCCACCAGGTCCCCTCCGTTACGTGGCTAGGACAGGGACCTGTCTCAGTGCCAAAACATAATCCGAGCCTGACGGTTCCCTATTGGTATGTACCGTTTATCTAGGGGTACCTCTCAAAGAGAATCGTTTCTTAAGCTGCTTGGATGTTAGCAGATGTGAAATCAAGTGACGGTTAGAATTAATCAACAGTTAGACGACTCAAGCGGCAATTAGATGAGTAGAGGGCCGTGAGGCAGCTGCTTACCAAGTACAAGCGGTTCATTCCTGACGGGCCGAACGAAAAAATATGAGGTGCTGTCCATTTCGGATCCCCGTCGCAGAAAGGAGAACACTAGGGGACCGCCCAACGGTTTCCTCGGCGTCAAAAATTTGCCCTGGGAAAATCGGGCGTATCGCAGGATATCAACAGCGCAATCGCCCTAAACGAGGCCAGTTGGAGAGCAATGCGGTGGGTCTCAGTGGCGCCTACTAATGATGACTCCAGGACTTGGCTCAACCTTGCCAACTCCGACAACGTCCAATTCTGTCGAGAAGACGTGTCTAAGGTCATTCGTGCCCTCCTATCCTTCGAGTGGCACGAATGGGGTTATCTTACCTGGAAGACGCAGTGTGAGTATTGGACGAGCATCCTGGAGTCCACCGCAGCATTGCTTCGCAAACAGGGCTCGATATATTATCGAGTAATTGCCTTTTTCGACAAACTGGAGTGCGGCCCCGAAGATTTGAGCACTCTGAAAGCTATTTATGACTGGCGGTCCAAGTCGCAATATCACTCGGTGAAGGGCAAAGAGTACGCTCGATTCGAAGCGAAGATTAGCTCACTCGTTTCAGCGGACCTGAATTGGGCAAAGGTTCCCCTTGGAGCCCTATTCGCGGCCAGCGACGAGTTCCGTTCCTCTGTTCACGCCCTCCTCAGCCCCGTAAGCCCAGCGCCAGCGACAGACCCAAAGGCAGCAGTTCCCCAAGCCGAGCCACCCCCCTCTAGTGAATCAACCAGCTCCTCGGACAGCGATAGAAGCGTGGATAATAGAATAGCAAGTATTAGCAGCGCGAGTATTAGCATCGCTGGCGAGCTAGATTGCCAAAACTCCCTGGCAAAGGCGTTAAATAGCGAAGAAATGGCTGAGAGAATACAAAGGCTGGTGAAGGAACAGGTGATGGTAAAGGAGCTTTTGGGAAAAAGACAAGAAAAGAGGGAGCAGTAGAAGCGAGAAGAGGACACGAAGAAGCGAAAAAAGGAAAGGAAGAAGATGGGGAAAGCCCAAGTGAAGAGGAACAAACTCGAGTTAAAGGAGGCGGAAAGAGGTCGACTAGCAGCAAGACAGAAGGCCACCGGCAACAGAGGAATATGTCGCAACTTCCGCTTTGCCGTCACGGGCACAACCCTCAAGATCGCGTGGCAGGACCAACCGGCCGTCTTCGCACCTGATGGTGGTGATGATATTCTACCAACCCTCGTGCTGGACGGGAGTGTCACGCAGGAAGAGCAGTCGGTACCTCTGTCTACGGCTCCGGTAATGCAGACTGAGGATGTTATTGAGGAGAGGGATGTGGTGTTGATTGCGCTGTGGATGGCGGCGAGGTGCATGCTTTGGCTGAATTCCGGCGACTCGCTGCTCTTGGTGAAGTTCGTTAATAAGCTCGATCGTCATGTTTTTGTCATGTGAAAGGGGAAGTATTATTCGATATTTACGTCCTGGCTTATATTCTTTACTGCGTCGCTCGGGTCTTTTTGGTCATCAAACGTTTAGTCAACCTCGTCTACCTACCGGATTATGAATTTTCAGTGCGGCAGTGGTGACAATACAAACCACACATCTCTTGATGTTGTAAAGTAGATAGTGGACGCGTGGGTGTTGGAGGGCTGAAGGTGGAGGGGTAATCGGGGCCGCCCGGGGGCTTGGCGAAAATGGCGTTAACTGATGAATTGAGTTGAGTCCGAAACAGCCCAGCGGGTGCTGCAATGTCCCAGTCATCGCACACGCAATCTCCTCGCTCAACATTGTGGTCTTTCCGTTTCTCAGCCAGAGCTTATGCATATTTCGGTTTTCGCCATTAAACTCACCGGCAGCTGAGCTTGCAATGGTGCGAGCTTTGCACGAAGTTATCGCGATTGTTCGTCTTCAAGGCACGGCAGCAAGAGAGGTCGATTCAGGGCTGGCGGTGTGGCCTGCAATGGATGCCAAGACGCGGACAAGCATTCGCGTCGTCCTAGTGCATGGATGTGTGTGTGCCTGTTTGTGCCTGTGGCGTGTCTTGTAGTTGTCCGTCGCATCTTTCCCTGTTCCGGATGCCGGCGATTAGATCAAGTGACTGCCGTGTCGGACCGAGGTCAATCTATGGGCACGGGAACTGGCTGTTACGCCAGTGCGCTCCTAGCTGGAGTATTGCCGGCTTCCCACATCGCTTCCATTAGTCGGGCGTCTCCGAGTGGGAAGAGCAAAAGAAGCGGGATGGGGGCAGGAAAGATAACGACCAACGTCACTTGGCACTGGCACTGGAAGATGCAAAAGATGCAAGTGGAGATCCCCAAGGCCAGGTCGATCGGGTCGCCAGCTGGTCCCAGTCGATCTAGCGAATCGAATTGCCCGGAAATCACAGTTCCCCACTATGCGCCCAGCTGGAGCCGGGTTCGGGAGGGTGTTTTGCGCTGAGCATCTGCGGGTCTCCCGCGTGTGCACTGATCAGCGACAGGCTCGTTGCAATTTTTGTTGAACCCGCTTGACGACGCGAGGACCCCGCACCTCCTCCTGTCTCTCCTGGCAAGAGCCAAGCAGCAGAAGCAAGCAGCAGCTTCGTCATACAAATCCCGCAGCGTCAAGAGCAGAACTTTTCCTCAGACATCCCTCTAGAGAATTGCCTCAATCCTCATACATCGACCTTCGAGCTGTTTTCCGACTTTTCGTCCCTGAATTCCCTCACAGCATTAGTACATTATCTCTGCCGCCCCCCCGCGACCCGCGATAGTTCTCCCACTTCCGGATTACCCCGCCATCGACTCTGCCAAATCCCAACACCAAACACCACTCTCCCATCACAAACAGCAAAATGGGTGCCCTTGATGTACGTTTTGCATTCTGGCGCAGCCTTGCGCGTGTGCTTTCTTGCTCTCTTTGACTTGTGCTGACATTGTGCTCAACAGGAACTCAACCTGCCCGCCGGCGTCCTCTATGGTATGCGTGTTTCCCGACACCGGAATATCCCCATAAGACAAAAGATCGAGAATTGACAAAGTGGATAACAGGCGACGATGTGCTCAAGCTTTTTGCCTATGCCCGCGAGAAGGGCTTCGCTATCCCCGCCGCTAATGTCACATCCAGCAGGTAATACACCATGTCCTCAATTTCGCGATGCTCCGTCGAGAGGGAACATCCACCTCCGGCCCAAGCCTCACATCTCAGGACCATATGTTAACAACATCCAGCACCGTTGTTGCCACTCTCGAGGCCGCACGCGATGCCAAAAGCGCTATCATGTACGTTTGAGTCTGGTCCGGAACGAATGTCCTATGAACTATATTGACATCATAGCTAGCCTACAAACGAGCCAGGGTGGTGCTGCCTACTTCGCCGGCAAGGGCATCAAGAACAGCGCTGAGAAGCAGGAGGCATCCGTCGCTGGTGCTGTTGCCGCCGCCCACTACATCCGCTCCATTGCTCCCATCTATGGCGTCCCCGTTGTGCTCCACACCGACCACTGTGAGCAGCCCCTACACGCAACCTTTAAACCCTCACTGACGGTCTGCAGGCGCCAAGAAGCTTCTGCCTTGGTTGGACGGCATGCTCGATGCCGATGAGGAGTTCTTCAAGAAGAACGGCGTCCCCCTCTTCTCCTCGCACATGATCGATTTGTCGGAGGAGCCCGTTGAGGAGAACATCAGGTGCGTACTCTTGGATCCTATCTCCGCTGTGTCCAATAGTCCAGAAAGAAAGAATTGCTAATTTTAGATAGTACATGCGTCGAGTACCTCAAGCGCATGGCGCCCATGAAGCAGTGGCTCGAGATGGAGATCGGCATCACTGGTGGCGAGGAGGATGGTGTTGACAACACTGGTGTCGACAACTCGTCCCTCTACACCCAGCCCGAAGACATTCTCCAGATGTTTGTCCACCTGCCCCTAATTAATGAGATGTACTAACACCGTACAGCGAGCAAGCCTTCCGCCCCATCTCCAAGTATTTCTCGATTGCCGCTGGTTTCGGAAACGTCCACGGCGTCTATGCCCCTGGCAACGTCCGCCTCCACCCCGAGCTCCTCGGCAAGCACCAAGCCTATGTCGCTGAGAAGCTTGGCAGCAGCGAGGCCAAGCCCGTCTTCTTCGTCTTCCACGGCGGCTCCGGCTCGACCAAGGAGGAGTACCGCGAGGCCATCAGCCACGGTGTCGTCAAGGTTAACGTCGACACTGACTTGCAGTGGGCCTACCTGACTGGTATCCGGTATGCATCTCCTGGACCGCTCTGGTGTTCCCAGCTAACGTCGCCAGTGACTACGTCGTCAACAACATCGACTACCTCAAGACCCAGGTCGGCAACCCCGAAGGCGCCAACAAGCCCAACAAGAAGAAGTACGACCCGAGAGTATGTAAACCTGTTCCTTCGATTTCCTGTGGGCTCTTGCTAACAATTTGCAGGTCTGGGTTCGCGAGGGCGAGAAGACGATGAAGGCCCGCGTGACGGAGGCTCTCAACGACTTCAATGCTTCCGGCAGCTTGTAAACTGCTCAGTTGAAACTTCGGATGCAGTGTGCAGGAAGGGATATACAATACCCGGCATGATCAAGTTGATTAAGTCACGACCTTGTCGACAGTGGTTAGAGACCACATGCCCACACGGATCTTGAACCTTGGCTAGGCTCGATGAGTGTCACAGTCGTTGCTGTAATGAAGAAATGACCTCCCCACCTACGTATCTGTCAATTCAAATTGCCCATTCCAGCTCTTCCTAGGTGATTTTGCGGTGTTTTGAGGTTTGTGGTGGGGAGGTGCAGCCAGTGCACTCACGATGGTGACGTGCCGGGCATGGGTGTGAATTGCATCGGGGTCCACCAGATCCATAATCCTAACATCATTGCGCAACACTAGGAAAGGGAAGCTCACGTCCACATGACGACTAATTCTCTTATAACTTGCCAACTCTAATCCCCTTCTCTAGTCCTACCCTTTTCCATCCAACCCATCTCATCATATATCACTGCAGTCAACAAGTTTGCCATCTTCCGCAACCACCTGGCGGCCGACCTGGCCAAGATTGGTGAGGAGCACCTCCAGCACGACCTCTCGGCCGCCGACCGCGTGTCGAGGCATGCCCTAATCGGCTCGATCCTCGGGCTCGGGCTCGGGCTCGGGCTCGAGCTCGAGCTCGCCGGGGCGCGGCGGATCCATATGAACCGTGCCAAGCTGTGGGACACCATGCGGGTTGTTAGAAAACCGATCGAGGTTGTGTTGTCGAACGGGCGGCATGGTACGTATCATCCGTCGTCTTGGGTTGTTCCTGGGCGGGACCATGGCTGATGCATGAGATACCTAGAGCCGCTGCCGGATCTGGAGCTGTACAGCCGCCCAACAAAGTGGATCGATGCGGCCACGTATGCGGCGTTTGGGCTCGGCGGGCTGTTTGTCGGCGGGGAGACGGGCTTCTTGACGGGCACGGCATCCGGCGCCAGGAGTATCACCAAGGACCCCGAAAGTCGGAGGCGGATTGAGGAGGCGTTTTGGAAGTTTCAGATTGATGTGCTCTGAAGAGAGATCAATATCCTTGAGGACGAGGTCAGCCAGGGGAGGCCGTACTCGTGGGAGAGGCTGGGGGAGCAGGCGGCCGGCATGGCGAGTAGTTTGACCCGCTAGGGGCGGGTTGTATTAAGAGGTGTTATATATGTAACTACACGGGTTGAATATGAACTTTTAGTTTCATTGCACCGCGACCCCCTTGGCCGTTTCCCCCCACGTGCGCGCAATCGCGGCCCAGTACTGCTCCGGGTGCTTGCGCATGTGCCCGACGTGCGTCGTCCCGTCAAACATCTCGGCGTCGACGGCGTACCCGCGCTCGCGCGACAGCGCCGCGTGCGCCTCGATGTCCTCCCAGTAGATGATGTCGTCCTCCTTGGAGTAGAGGTACAGCTTGCGCGCGGCCGTCGTCGAGAAGGCCGGGTCGCTCACGGCGCCCGTGCTGAATTCAGCCGCGCTCGTCCGCCCCAACACCCAGCCCATGCCGTGCAGCGTGGCGAGGAAGCCGCCGGCGAGAAACTGCGTGACGACAAAGGGCCAGGGGAACCACGAGGCGACGCCCAGGGCCATGGCGCGCGACCACGGCATGAGGTTGGACATGAAATCGACGCTGCCGGGTGTCGAGTCGCACACGAGCATGCGGTGCGGCAGGGTGGTGCTGTGGCGGCGCAGGTAGGCGTTGAGGGTCGAGGCGAAGTTGATGCCGCCCGTGTTGGACATGACGTGGGCGAGGATGCGGTCGTCGATCTTGTGCTCGGCCGGGTGGGTGTGGTCGACGCCAAAGACGGCGTCCAGCACGGGCTCCATGTTGCGCGTACGCACGTCGACGTGCTGGATGATGGCGCGCAGGATGGGCGAGAAGATGAGCACCAGCTTGGCGTGCGGGAACAGGCGGAGGTACCCGTCGACGTACTTGGACACGTGCTTGGGGCTGGCGTCACCCCAGCCGTAGATGATGACGGTCGTCGGGTGCGACGGGTCTACGGTGTGCAGGTCGGTCGGGACGGTGGCGGGCTGCATGTAGACTTGCTCGCTGAGGCGAGTGAAGCCCATTAGCGGCGAGGTTGTGTCGACGACGGTGGTGTCGACCATGGTGAAGATGGGGTGTTGAACAAGGGTTGTGGTGTTGGTGTTGGAAATGGGGTTTGAGATGTCTAGGTTTTTCTGTTCGTCTTCGCCTTCGGGATATTCGACTCCAGCAGAGGGGAGCCCTGCTATTTCATGAGTCCTTCTTCGCTCCACTGGAAGGGCTGGGTGTGGGTGCGTCAGTCGCTTGTCAGTGAGCATCCCATGCGTCGACGTTGCAGCCTAGGGCGTGGCCTGCCATTCTGCGAGTCTAGGGCCTCAACATTTGAACCGTTGGGACGACGGCGCGGGCCAGGCAGGAGTGCCGAGTGTGCATCGGAGCGAGGCTGCTTTGGGAAGCGGCGAGCCGTCAAAGTGTCAAACTGAGGTGAAGCAGTTGGGTGTTAGGTGTTGGGTACTGGGGTGCTGGGTGCAAATGGAAGAATGAAGTGAAGATGCGACATGGAATAACGCGCCGCCTCGGCAGACATGTGACAGCCCGTCACAGATTGCCACCAAAAGAAGGGAAAATATCGTCAATGCACTCTGCGGCTGGGCTGCCGAGTGCATTACGACGACAGCAGCCGTGGTTTTCGCTTGGCGGTTCCCTGCAGTCTTGGCCCCATTAATCACTTATTTCCCCTGGCAAGTGGTAGCCGAGGTAAGTGGGCCTTTCCAGTCCAGCCAATCCTGTTTAATTTCTGGGTAGGAGCGATAGCGAAGCTCTCACAATGCATCAAATGCACCAAAATACATTCAACAAACATCCAAAATACACTGATGAATACTAATCATCATCTCATGTTTCACGCACACTGCTTTCAGCCTTATCCCGCCAGCTGCCAGTTACTTGGTACTACCAGTTGTATTCCCTCCGGCCTCAGGTCGGCGACTGCCACTTCCTTCCAAAGAGTTGCACAGAGCCCGCCTTGAACTTTTGCCGACCCCTCATTTCCATTTCTGTACTCTCACCAGTCAATGTCGGATACATTGTAGTTTTCGCCATTGTAACACCACTCTGACACTCTACAACTCCCTCCACCGATCACTTGGCGCTGATGTGAAGTCCAAGCCAACCACAAGCCCGAGGTTGAAGGCGGGGCCGGCTAGCTACCGTTGCTAGGTGTCTTAGTGAGACGGGCCAAGACTACGCCGTGTTGTATACTCCTGAGATCCGCCTTTCGCGAGTTATCATCTCCACTGCATCCCTATCTCTACCTCTGTCTGCATCTCCATCTGTATCGTTGATTAGTGATTGTCCAAAATGGCGTTCCTCAAGGAGTCCAACCCCGTCTTGGTGCCCTTCTCTGAGGCCGTCAAGATCGAGAAACTCGACTCACATACATACAAAGCCAACCTGAGCGAGTCCTACCTCATCGGCCTCGGTCCGTCCCCCTCCACCCCCTCTTCTTACCTTCTCTACTAACCCTCCACAGTCCCCAACGGCGGCTATGTCGGCTCGTGCCTCCTCCGCGCGGCAATGCACCACCTCGCGCCGCGGGGGCAACCGCACCCCATGACGGCGCACTTTGAGTACTTTTCGCGCACCGAAGCCGGCCCGGCCATCATCGTCATCGAGGACGTCAAGCCCGGCCGCCAGTTCTCCACCCTCCACCTGACCCTGTACCAGTCCGCCCTGCTCCCGCACGCCCCCTGGACCGTTCCAGGAACCTCGCGCCGCGAGGTCGCCGCCTACATCACCATGGCCAACCTGTCCGCCGAGGCCGGCCTCTCCCTGCCCAGCGGCTGGACCCTGCCGCACCCGCCGCCGCCCAACCCCGATTTTGCCGCCCTCCGCGCCGGTCGCGATCAGGGCTGGACCGATTTCCGACATATGGACGGCAGCCCGATCGCGCACCTCGTGTGTCTGAAGAACCTGCAGTACTTTGTCCCGCGGCGGGGGCATCCGCACCTGGGGGTTTTCGACCTGTGGATCCGGATGGCGTCGGGCGAAGGGCTTACCACGGCGGCGCTGGGGTTCGTCGCGGACTGTTTGCCGTACCCGGTTGAGGCGTACCGGCCGGCTAGGGGGGAGGAGGGGCTGTTTGGGCACGGCGAGATTTTTTGGTATCCGACCGTGGTGATGAATCTCGAGGTGAAGACGGCGCTGCCGGAGGAGGGGGTTGAGTGGTTGAGGATGAGGATTCAGCCCAAGGTGATTCAGGGAGGCCGTTTTGATTTGGAGGTTGTCATTTTGGATGAGGCCGGGCGGGTGGTGGCGTTGAGTCAGCATGTTAATTTGATTGTCGGGTTGGAGAGGAATACGGCCAAGAGGGGGGGAAGTCGTATCTAGGTGTGGTTGTTTGTGTCTTATTTCTCATAAGGAGGATGTCTACATGTGTACACTAGCATGCCTCCACAAAATACAGGCCCCCAGTTCACAAGATCTATATGTAGATGTGTCATCAAACACAAAAAAAGAGATTGGTCGGGATCTCTTGAATCGACATTGGCATGATTCGAACATGCGCCTCCGAAGAGAATTGATTTCGAGTCAATCGCATTAGACCACTCTGCCACAATGCCTGTAATTGGATGATTACTGCCGTCACTAACCAACCACAATACGGTGGGTCTGCATCCAAAAGCTGTTGCAACCCAAGATGCTCTTAGTCCTTTCAAATGCTCAAATCAATGCTGGTCATCTATTTGGGGCAACTAGTTTGGTAGAAAGCTGCACGGCGCATCCCCAGCAGCAGGTCAACAATAGCCGTTGCTATCAAATCGTAACCAAATGGCAGCTTTCTCGCTTGCGAGGAGTACCTTGAGGCTCTCTCATACTCCCTTGTTTCTGCCAAGACCCTATATCGCTAGCAGTCTCATCAGCTTCAGCCGCGGACTTCGCATGGCTCCCAGAAGCTAGTGCCGCCCCTATCTTTTCAAGTCAGCCGCACGTCTTGCCGCCGGATTCAGCTTCTAGCATTGGTTTATCGAAAGTGGCGTTTTTTAGGACTCAGTTTTGGTTCCTGCATCATCTCCCCCATAACAGACATCTCCCCTCGGCTTTTGATGCCATCGTTCTCTTACGCTCGCCAACTGAACCGACTCAACCGTAAAATCCCTTGATTCCGAGAGCATGTGCGACACGGCCTTGGCCTTTGGAGAGGGGGATACCTACCTGCTCGAGTGTCCCAGCAGGCGCTGCTTGTACGTTTATCCGCGCAAGGCTCTGGCCCGCCGACGCTGACATGCAACAACGACAGCAACGATCTCCCGCCCGGGATTGTCGAGTCCCTCCGGGATGGTGATATTGACACCACGTTGGACGTGGCCTTTGGGCCAGGGGGGAGTTATGTCATTGCCTACCGGCAGCCGTGCTCTCGGGGTATTCTGATGGGTATGCTATCCTCCATGGCGCCTGTTTCCATATTATCTAACCCATGCAGAGGCCCTGGGCGTCACACCCGGCTTGAACAAATGGCTGTTCGAAAAGAATAGCAGTGGGCAGGTTATAAGGTCCTTTGCCAAGCTGCAGGTCTCACTCGGTCCGACAAAGAGTCGCTTCTGGGCGACGGATGGAAGCTCTTGGGTCTGGGAAGGGCTGCCGAAATTGCTGCAACAAAAGGTCACGAGCATGATGAACAACGGACTTTGGACCACTGCCACTCCCAAGCTGGTCTCGTTAGGTTTCAGCGATGACTTTGTCATGATCATGGAATCCGGCAACTCGATCAATGTCTTCTGGGACCTCCCCAACTACCCAGATCTAGAACAGTCCATCAAGGTTGTGGCAGAGAAAGAACGGCTGGCAGACTTGCGAGTAAGTCAATGTCATGCCATGAGTTATTGTGTTTACTAACACCTCAGTTAGAACATCAGTCTGAACCCGTTCAAAAAGGGTGTCTACACTCTGGTGTGCGACGATATCCTGATTCTCGATGGCATTGCAGATAGATACAAGCCGGCGGTTGAGAAGCTGGGCGTCGACATCAAATCCCACGTGGCAACAACCAAAGCCAACGCAGCAGCAGCCAATGTCAACGCCCCGTCAAACTCCGCACGGGCGGCGGCCCAGAGTGCTTGGGACATGGAGTACAACAACCCCTACAGCTTAGTGCGATACATCTGCAAGCATTGCGTGCGGGAGCGAGGGCTTTGCGACTGCGATGTTGCAGACTACCAAGTCGAGCACAAATTTGTCTGATCTCCTGTATGAGTGCCGGGGTTGGAAGTTTCCAGGCTGTGTCTTTGTGGGTGGGTCGCACAGCATCCAGGGGCAACTGTGTTGGTTGACATTGGACCAAAGAGCGTTGGATACATCCTATCAGGGCGGATTCTGGTTAGGCCGAAATATCATGGTTGTTTGTCTTTGCCACAGGTGCAGAATTTCAGAGGGGCTCACGGGTTCTTGCATATACTTGTCCAATGCCGTGAGTTCTGACAGGACTCAGACGCAAAACCAATGAATCGTTCGTTCCGGCAGTGAGGCCCACTGCATATTGTAGGCCTCTTGCACTCCTCCCAGCTATCAGACGAATAAGGTGCTGACTGGAAATTCTGCTGCCAACCTATATCAGGGGCTTAGAAAACCCATCAGGAGAACGCCGAAACTTAATCAATCACCTAAGTAGGTGCTTAACTCCCGCCAGTTAATCGGACCTGCCAACACAACACAACGCAAACCCCTCCGGAATGCCTGAAAAGGCCACCCTCAGCCCCCCTCAGGGTAAAGATGTCTCACCTCCGGAGGTTATCACAATGGCTCCATCAGGTGATGCCATCATGGTCGTAGGGAAGGCGAAAAGGAAAATGAGAGTGCACTCAGTCATACTCAGCGCTGCGTCACCAGTTTTCAAGGCCATGTTGGGTCCCAGCTACAGCGAGGGAGCTGGCCTCTCGACAGTGAACCCAAAGGAGATCATGCTGCCCGAAGACAACGAGGATGCTCTGCAGACCATTTTTTACGCAATTCATTTCCAATCCGATGCCATTGGCGGCCAACTGAGCCCAGATTTGGTGCTGCAGGTGGCAATCGCTGCTAACAAGTACGACTTTATCAACGCTTTGAAGTATCCTCTCCAAGTTTGGTTCAGTGACGGTACAATTCCAGACGCGCAAAAACTGTGGAAGCTGGTTTTCGCGGCTTTCTGGATTCAGAGCGAAGAATATTTCAAAAGCACGACGAAAATGCTGCTGACATGCTATGGGGAGCCGTTCTTGCGTCTCGGCTGTATAGACCAGATGCCTCCTGACGCCGGAGGTCGATTCTTCGGTAAAGTTCCCCCTTCAGATCCCCCCTATTCAGCTCTAACAGATAATTCTTGAAGGAATGATGGAGCAAAAGCGATCAGAGCTCCGGATGGACCTGCTGTCTCGGATCGTGGATATTGGCAGAAGTGTGGCATCGACCTACAAATGTATCAATTCTCCTCACAATTGCAAGTACGGGAAAGAGTGCCAAACTTTCTTCTGGGAACAGGTGTGGTGCGGGACTCCTCAGAACACCACAGGCTTGCATCCTAGCCGTCTCGCTCGAATTTCTCTCGACGAGGCAGTGGCTGCAGTGAGGTCTGCCTGTGCGACAAAACCATCAGAGTCTGGCGGCTGCAAATATTCCGTTTATCATGTGAAGCCAACCAGCTTTGAGGCCGCTGCTTCTGTGACTCTTGGGTCATTCACTCAGTTGCTTGAGGGATTGTGTTTGACTTGCGTGCGGACTGGGGAGGAGCACAAGACGCATGACCCGGCCGTCGCTAAAAATACCGTGTTCCAAGATGAGGAAGGAATGCGTCGCGGCTAATAAATATATTACAGGAGTTAGGCCGACTTCGTGAAAGGGTTTGGTTTCGGTTTCAGTTGTATTCTGTTGACAATGTATGGAAGGTCCAACCTTTTACAAGACCCCTACTAATAGCTCAACTGCACTAATCGCAATAACAAAGTGGAAGAATACTTGCGAGACCGATGAAGTCAATAAAAGCCCCGGGCCTGTTCATGAAATTTGACCGTGTAATATGCCTTGTAATGACTACTAGTATGCTTCAACACGTTCTGATATATTATAACTTGTATTAAATTCTATCTGTACTACTAGTGGTGGTTATTTACCACTTCATATTCGTACCTTGGAGGTTATATATCATTCATAACATACATACCTATATTTCCAGTCTGTTTCTATTAGGGTTTAAAGACTCCCCAACCTCTTTGTATTTCCAAGCGGAGCTCTACGATTCAATCAGATTCACCAATCGTGATAATAATCCCCCCGGCCACTACTCGGCGGATCCCAGTATTCCTCACGAAGCGGTTCATGCCTGTACGGATATCTACCCCGTGGCTGACCATGCGATGAATATCCCCGGTAATAGTCTGGCGGCATCGGAAACTGCGGAGCGAGCGGCTCCCGAGATGACGGGTAGTAGTATTGCGGGCCTGGCGAGGAGTACCGCGGTGGTGGTTGCCCTCCCGGCGCTCCGTCTTCGGCAGACTCGTACGCAGGATATGGCGAACGGTTCGGGCGGGTGCGAGGCGATTCCCACTCCTGGCGGTATCGGCCCTCTTGACCCGGTCGTTGTTGCTCCGGCACTCGTAGCTGCGGCGGTGGTGCTGGACGAGGCCTTGCGGGTATCGGCGCGAATTGGGATTGCCGAGCAAAGCCGGGACGCGGCCTCTCAGGTTCTCTCCGCGGTCGTCGCCGCTTTGCGAGCGGGATTCCACTTTCCTCCAGGAATAGGTGCAGATCTGCCTCCCTTGCAAAAGCCTTGACGGAATTACAGTGCCGCTTTGATCTAGCTGATGCCGGGATCCACGAAAACATGCTTCGGATCGCTTCGTCAGTGGTCTGTGAAAGAAACCCACGTAAGCTGCGACCGGTCGTGTTCTCGGACTGGTAGGCTGAGAACATGCAATGATTCTTCATGGCCAGTGGTTGGAAGGTGGCATAGTCCATGAGGTGCAGGAAGCGGTCGTTTGAGGTACTGAGATCCACAATCCGAGACACATGCTTCATGACCCTTCTTGTCCCTGCCTGATAGCGCACATCTATGTCACGACCCCTGTTACGGAATCTCGACAAGAGATAGAAGCGCCAGTTGAAACTGTCACATCTCGCAGACCCGAGCGTGAGATAGAACTTGGTTATGAACGAGAAGCCGTTCTCGACACAAAGCTTGGGCTCGTGCTGCAAGATGGCTTCGGATGTTCCCGGCCTGCTGAAAAACTCCTTGGCGGTCTGGTGCATAAACTGGACCGTGGTATCCTCTAGGACCTCGAGCATTCCGCCGCAGCGACTCTGCAAGCGCCGACGGGTAGCGGCTAGAAAGTCCTCAGAGAAAGGATCCGAAGGTAGCTTTTCCGCCGACTCTGCCGGCGACTTGCCGAGTGCGCAAAGCATGGTCAGGCCAAGATCTCTCAGGCCGAACAGATATTGGTTCCGCATGACAACCTCGAAAAAGACGTAGCTTTCGAATCGGTATTCCAGTGGGATACGATCGATAAGTCGTTGGTAGGTCTTGTCTAGGTCGGCCGGGATCGATGACAGAAGCTCCAGCAGTTCTTCAGGAATACTGCCGTCGGTGCAAGCCCTGAGCAGCTCATCGACAACCAACCTCACCCACACAAAGACCCCTTCCGCGCGTTCTGAAAGTGTAGTTTTCAGCGTTTGGACCGTCTTCTTACTACCGCGCGATCCTCGGGCCATCATCTCCCTCATCCGTAGGTTGGCCTCAAATCTGCCGTCAATGTAGAGTTGAATATCATGTCGTGTGTGTTCATGAACCCTGCACCCAGCAAGGTCGCTAAACGTGTCCCGAAACACGTTCCAGGGTCGACTGGAGCAGCAGACCTTGATCTCTGTGCAGGAGCCCACCCTTGGCCGTGTCAGATCTTGCACAAAATCCGCAATGACCTGTGGCTCGCCGTCAAACTCGTCTAGTGCATCGAGAAAAAGAAGAAGAAGAATGGGTGTTCTTTGTTGGGTGAGGACAACATCGAGGGCTTGCCGTAGGCTGTCGAGTGTCCAGGTGCGATCCGCGCGTCGTGACCCTGAGGACAATCTCTCCCAGATGGGCAGCATCAACTCGGCGACGCTAAAAGGAATCGTATCTTCCAACAGCTGGTACAGGATGCGGGACAGCATCCCTTCGATTGACTTCTGCACCGTGGAACCCCGGTCATGGAAGAAGAAATCAGCCATCCCCACCACCCCCGAATGCAGAAACGACTTGTGGCTGCCCATGATTAGTTTTTGAGTCCGGTTGTCGTTGCGGACCAGTTTCATGATTGTCGACTTGCCACAGCCGGGCTTGCCACTGATCCAGAATACTTTTCCTGCTCCTTTGAGCCACTCGGTGAAGCCGATGGACCTGTCACTGAAGATCCACTCGAAGGTCAATTCGTGGCGGCCTTGAATGTCGCGGAGCCGAAAACTGGTTTCCGAAACATGGAGGCTAGATCTCATTACTGGACGATATCATCAGCTTGCGATCGTTATGAAAGGACAAGACAAAATGGCCACGTAGCTGACCTTCGACACGACGGAGCTTCCGTTGATGTTCCTCTCTGGTATCTGGTCCAATTTCACCATCTAGAGTGCTAGCTGACTTTGTGGACTTTGCAGAGGATTCTGGGTCGGTCGTGTGGGAATCGAGTATGAATCTGAGTATCGCTTGGCAGTCTTGATCATCGGCGCCGAACTTGACCATGTTGGAATGGTCCTCGTCTACAGGCAGATACAGGCTAGACTTTCGTTGTATGGCAGATGATTTGTCCACAAGGAGCTCCTTGGGGCCTCCTCTCGTCCACTCTCCCAAAGCATTTTTCTGCCCGCCTTGCGTCAGCAGTGCTCAATCCGCAGTCAAACTGATGCAATACCTGAGTCGTCTCGGAACGCTTCGTCTCATAGACAGACATGATGTCAATTCCCCTGTGCTCGAGGATTCCCGAGAATTGGTGGTCCAACTCCTCTAGGTAGTCGGACTCGGTGGATAAGAGTTGTGTAAGATGGTTATTTGGCCGGTCGTGAACCATGGGAAGAAGATGGGAGATCTGCATGCCTCGGTTGGGAACGCCGAAGAAGATGACACGGCGAACAGATTCAAGCATGTCACCTGTTGATTCGCTGGCACGAGCCATGGCGGCCATTGCCTGCTTGACGACGATGCCGCCGAGGCTATGGGCGAGTATGACCAGCGGCCTTGAAGCTGGGCTGGACCTTCCGATGGACTTCATTTTGGCAATCAGGGCGATGGCAATATCGTTCACCCCTTTGACAGACTCGCTATCGAGCAAGGCCGTGTCGTAGCCGTAAATGATGCTCCGGACATGTGGGAGCTCGCGAGGCAACCTGTCTCTCAGCCACATGAAACTGGTGCGGGAGCCACGCTGCTTCCAGGACCCGAAGGGGTGACTTGCTAGGCCGGATAGCGCAATGCAGTCCAACATGTGGTTCTCTGGAGGAGCGTCGTTTAGCGGCGTGAAGTCGCGGAAATGCACATCGATGAGAAGATCCCTGACGAGGCCGGCCGATTGTCCCGAAATAATCCATTCTGTGTTGCTGTTGTCGAACATGGGCGGCACACGGTCAAACATCAGGGTTGCGACCTTTGTCGCGGGAATCTCGAGAGGATTGAGACTCGTGGCGAGCGAAAAGACCCGGACATCGTCGGCGGCGAGACCGGGCACCACACCCGCGAGGAAGGAGGCAACCTGGCCCAGAGACGTCAAAATGCATGGCAGCTGCCGTGCGCGATACGTCTTTGCTTTGTCTGGCGTCGACATTCGACGTCGGGTGATGGACGGGCGATGAGGACCTGATGAGGAGCTGAAGTCCGGAACCGGTCGAGGCGGGGTCAATTCCGTCGTCGCAGAACCAGGCTGTGAGGTGAGCAGATTTCTTTCCCCAAGACGGCGTGGCGCAGCAGGTGCTGCTGCATCCCCGCTTTCCTGGTGACAGCTCATATCGCGAATGCCTGAGAGGGCTTTCGACGTTGCCAGTGCCACGACAGCATCTCACACCATGGAAGTTACTACCCAAGGTAATCTAAGGAAATCACAACCGTTTATATATTAAATAACACAAAACGGTGGTTCCGAGAGAGCGACGATTACCTGCCCTAAATCATAGCTAAGGAATGTATCCTCGTAACCACACTACCCCATTTCAGGGTAACGGCAACATATCTAAGATGCACTCATTAAACTAAAGGGTTGTCGGGCTAAGATGACTTTATACATATACAAAGTGTCAAGTGTGACTACTAAGGCACCTAGTCTTATCTGTATAATACTAAAGATGAATTGCCTGAAGGTATAATATAAATAGATAATTTCGAATGCAAGTTAACTTAGGGATAGCAGGCTCTGGTACGTAACTGGGGTATAAAAGATGGTATTAACATCAAGATAAGGTAGGTAATTATGGTATTTTCTCCCCGTTTAGATGTCTATAGTAACTCAACGTTCCAAGGAAAGTGTCTAATCATTAAGGCAAATAGTGACAACCCCCAAATTGGGAGAGAATCAAAAAGCTACACTGGGGATAGTTAAGGAAAGAGATGAAAATAGCGTCTCCAAGAACCCCTAATACGTCAGCGACGCAATCCTCTTGACCCACTTTCCATCCACCTCCTCGACCACATTCTCAAAAATCCACTTCCCAACATCCTCCCTCGAGATGGTATACCCAACCGCCTTAGTAACCACCTCCTTCCTCTCGGGATCCTCCATCCCGGCCCTGACGTCGGTGACCCCCCCCTCCCCATTGGTCAGCCAACTCGGCCTCACAACCGTCCACTCCTCACCACTAGCAACCAGCAAATCCTCCATCCCCTTCTTGTCCTTGTGCGGCACATGCAGCATGACCTTATACAGCGGGATCATGGCAATCGGGATATCCCGCCCAAAATCACTCACCCCCGTCGAGCTAATCCCCAAAACCCTGACCCTCCCCGTAAACCCCTCCCCCCTCAACCCCGCCACCACCTCCAACAGAACCTCCATCCCCTTGCGACAGACATCCACATCCGGATGCAGGACCCCCTCCTTGGTCACGGGGTTCCCGATGCCCGAGATGACGTAGTCGACAAGGGTGTGCGGGGGCACGGAAGGGTCGGAGAGGGCGGCGCGGAGGGCGGCGGCGTCGTGGGCGTTGCCCTGGGAGATGTGCACGGCGGCTTGCTCGGCGGGGGTGAGTTTGGAGAGGAGGCTGGACGGGGTGCGGCAGAGCGCAATGCACGTGTGTCCGGCGGCGAGGGAGCGGCGCAGGGTGGAGAGGACGCAGCCGCCGGTGGCGCCGAGGAAGAGGATTGTTTTGGGCATTTTGGGGGGGTGGTTTGGTGTAAGTCGGATGGGCTTGAAGCTGGTGATGCTGAAACTTGTGGGTTGATCAAGTGATTTGGTTCAGTGTAGGTGATGAATGAGACTGTCTTGGAGCTGGCAATCAACACATAAACGCAGCAGACTGCGCCTTTTGTATCTTTTCTCAAGACATCCCATTGCGACAGACCGAACAGATAGCCGCGCCATCAGGGGTCCAAGCCTCAACATAATGTTGCATGGCGCCGATGCCAAAACGCCAACGCGGGGAGATTCCGATCCGGCCGAACGCCACCAAAAAATAAGCGTAGTATCCCTGCGCCCAAGGCCCCCCACACGGGTCGGCATCGGGTCAATTCTGGAGGGGCTGTGGAGAGGGGGCGCCTCCAAGACGGGTGGTGGAGGGCCGCCTCTAGCCCCCATAGGACAAGCGGCCTGCAAGCCCGTTGCTGGTGGCGCGAAACGGGGGAACCTCCGGCTCGTCGGCTTCGATTTCTGTGTTCTTTTTACTTGCGTTGTCCCGAATTCTGGATGCACTGCCCGGTCGCATTCAGTTCACCTTTTTCGACGCCGACTTATCAAGTTATTTTACTCAGTCACAAGCGGAATGCAGCGCGGAAATTGCCAGAAATGGTTCAATTCCCAACGAATCGTGACTCGAATGCTATGTGCCCCGACTTCCCCATCCCGTCCGTCCCGAAGGAGAGTGCGCTCTATTTCTCGCGACACTTGATGCTAATCCCATGAAAATCCGAAATCCCAATTATCCGTTCCAGAAAATGACCCATTCATGCAAATCCCATTTCGAATCCCAGCACTTGGTTCCGCGCTCAACTTGCAGCCGACCCGGGAAGAAGGAAAAAGGGCAGGAGAAGGGGAACAGCTACTCTGTCGTCAATACCGGCTCAGTCCCTAGGGACCCCGTCGACTCGATTTCGCTCCCCATCCCGCCCCATCCAGCTCCCCCGTCCCGAGCGCTCAGCGGAGAGACAAGAGCCTAGCGGCGCATGACCTGGCCGTACATCTTGTTGGCATCGGGGTGCTCTTCCTGGACGACCCAGTCGTCAACAACTCCGCCCCTCGACGGCGAGTCTTGCGAAGAGCGCGGCGAGGCCGAGCCGGCGCGGGCGCCGCCGTAGTTGGCGGCGACGACCGAGGCCCCGGCGCTCTGGCGCGCGGGGGCCTGGCGGAGGAGGACCTTGCCGCTGGTGACCTGCATCTGCACGCCAGCGGGGAGCGACACGCGGCCCGTGCCGGCGGTGTGCAGCAGGTACTTCTCCGACACGCGCGTCGGGCCGTCCCAGAAGACAATGGACTCGCAGTCGGCGAAGTCGACCTCGAGGGTGCGCGGCTCCGGGCCCACCGTGATGTCCTCGAGCTTGCCGGGCACCATGACGTTCCGGTCGATGACCAGGGACTCCCGCTGCGGGTGGGGTTAGCGGGGTAGGTTCTGGGGGAGTGCTTGGTGGACTTACGATGCTGTGGGCGTCGTAGAAAGGCATGATGATGGTGGTTGGTGGGGTTGGTGGTGGTGGTGGTGGTGGTGGTGGTGTTGTGTGTGTTGTGTTGTGTTGGAGTGGTGTTGGCTTGGAAGCGGAGGCTGTCTGATGGCTGAAGTTCTTGTGTGTGATGATGAGGAAATTGAGATGGCATCGGGGGAGACTCGACCGCTATTTATCCCCGTTGCCTGTCTCCTCAGGCCATGTTCATGCCCAAGCTAGCTCCTCGCCCGCCCCGAGGTTTCAATGCAGCATCGACATGGCATCGAGACAGCATCGATAAGGTTGCATGGCCGTGAAGAGCGCTGCTGAGTGTCGCTGCGCGGTGCTGGGAGCATGGCTGGTCCAATCGTCGCTACAAAAAATTGTCCGGTCGCTGCTGAATGGACCGTCTGTTTCCACTTCAGTTTGGAGCCCGACCTAAGCCCAAGACCGAAGCAGCGTGAAGTCGGCGCGCTAGCTATCGTGACGTGTCGGAAGTGGCAGGCGGGACCCTCCGGAAGTGCTGGCACACTTGCCGTCCTGTGGGAGCTATGCGCCCCAGCTGAAGCGAGTGAAGCGGACCTGGCTCGAGCTGACAGCAGATCAGGCGGTCAACTTCGGCTCCCATGTCGGGGCCAGGTCGAGGACCCGCTGCTGTCCTCGAGACGGCCTGGTTGGCCCTGCAGCGGAGGCGCGGCAATCTCTGATTGGCCGCTCTCCGCACCGTTCCTGCAGAAACCAATGCGAGCTCAGGAACATGTTTCATGACTCAGTGGATCGCTGTCGAGCCCCCAGGCCGCCACACTTGGGAGTGTTGCCGCCCTGGGAACCCGACGATGCCTGTGGCTCGATCTGTCCAGCTCACCCAGCTCACTTGACAGTGTGATGAGTGATGAGTCTCAACGACAAGTCGCGTCGCCTTGGTTTACCAAGGCGATTCCAAAGCACAGATGCCCAAACTAATCCATCTCCGGACATTTGGTGTTTGCCATCACGATGCGGCACTTGCACATCGCCGATGTTGGACTGCACAGATGAGCAACTCAAGGCACTAGAAGATACAATGAGTCTGCTATACATACGAAACGAGCGATATAGATGCACAGCTGGACCAAAACGGACATGACATTCTGAAGACTCAATGCGAGCGGAGGAAGTTCATGAGTGAGTGATGACACTTGCAGTCTCCGAGTCTAGTATGGAATTCAGAGGCATCACACTGACCCAACCGAAAGAGTCATGTGAGATAGGTAAACCCAAAGAGACCAAGAGTGCATCCCAACTGAGGAGCACTCCGAATGACTGGGCGTAGTGACATCTGCCGCGGGCCATCAACAGCTCCATGACGCGTCACGCGCGACGGTTTGAGTCCACTAGCCCGCGGCATCATCTCCCAAGGTCCGAACCAAGAGATCAACCAAAAGCCCGAGAATAACCAGAGAGATGTGAATCCTCCTCGCGCATCCCCAACACCATCCCCCAACCAGAGAAAAGCCTCATCCCATCCCCCCCCGGCCCCCAATCACGGCATCAAGCCTCCACCCCCAAATCCCTCCCAAAAACCACAAACCCCAAATCCCCCCTCAGCACCCCCTCCCACCCCCCGTGCCTCTCGTACGGAAACTCCCTCGTCTCCCCCGTCCGCGTGAATCCCCTCCGCTCATACCACCGGATCAGTTCCGCCCGCGTATTCACCACATCAAACTCGAGCCTGCCCACCCCCCACTCCCGCCGCACGTAGTCCTCGGCCCACCGGACCACCCGCCCGCCAATCCCCTCGCCCTGCCGGTCGACCGCGACCGCGAGCAGCCCGAACCAGGCGCGCGCGTCGTCGAGCTTGCGCACGAAGCAGTGCGCCACCGGGGCCCCGCCAGGCCCGTCGGTGACGGCGAGCACGGCCGCTTCGGGGCGCGCGAGCAGGGCGAGCACGGCGGCGTCGTCGACAATGTCAATGTTCTCGTGGTCGAGCGAGAGGAAGACGTCGGTGGTCGGGTCGTTGCGGAACGACGTGTTGATTAGCGTCGTCAGTTGGGGTGCGTCGGCGGCCGTGGCGAGGCGGAAGGTGAGGGTGTCGGGGGTCGCCATGGTTGGGTTTTTTGGCTGGAGCTCTTTGGATTGGCTGGGAGGAAGAGGAATGGGGTTGGGGGAGGTGGTGGTTGTCATTGACGAATGAACAATGATGTTGGAGGCCACTGGTCTAATAATGGTTGAACAGGACGAATAAATGTAGACTTGTAGTTTACTAATGTAGGGACAACACAAATGGTTGTTCAAATGATTGCGACGTTACAGACGTGGCTTATCCGGCCGAGCCAATAAGATGCAGCATGAATTGTAAATGGTGTAATCGTAAGGGCGTGCGGTCGTATTACAAATTTTGGTTGAGCCATTTAAGGCGTGCTCGGGGCAATAGTCGACGGCATTAAGTTGATGCCTAAGTTGAACCCCAATATTGGTAGTTGCACATGCAATTGCTATAACAGGCACCTCCAATACAAAGTTGAAGGTCCGACAGGTCCCGTAAGTATATGATGTGGGTCTCTACCGGCTTGTCTTATGAAAGCTAATAAACTTCTCTATAACTTCGTTGCCTCACTCACCTTAAACTACGACGATAATTGTCCCTTTGGCCCATAAATGTAGCCACTATCATAACTCAAAGCACTTCATTTTATTATTTTATAATTTGATATCCCTACTCACAATATTAGTAAACATTACTTAGCACTTACATGCCATATCATTCGCGTCAAGTCCAATGCTCGTTGATAGGGTGTCTTTCTTGCCCCTATCTCGACACTTGCCACACGTTCAGTCTTACCATCAAGGTTGTCACCGACCACTCTTTGACAACACGAGGCAATACAACAGATCCTGCCGGCCGATTCTACCCCCGACGAATTATCCCATGGGGCGACTTTCCAGCCAGGCAAGAGAAGATATGGGAGCAACTCTCGGTCCCGTCCTTTCTTTCACAACACACATTTCCATCCTAACACCAGTTGGAGTACATACCACCATTGATCAGCCCCATTAACTGTGAGGCGAGGCTCCGGATCTTTGAGCGCGACACTGTCGAGGTTGCCGTGCAGAAGCTGATTGATGCTGTATATAAAAACCCACTGCTGCGCGACAGTCTTGGCCTGCGGGGAGTTGTCACGTTTGAGAGCCACACCAATCTCGGCCCCACTGACAAGAGTCTCTCCCAATCCCTTGAGGACATGCCCCTTGCAACAGCCAATACCGGAGACACAACACATGTGCCAACTACAGTGGCCTGCCAACCTCATGATCCTACCCAAGGAAAGGGGAAGGGTAGTCGGGCGGACCAATTCTGCATACATAGAACTTTGGATGGCAGTGCAGACGTTGCTGTCGTCGCTATCGAGTACAAGCCGCCACACAAACTAAGCCAGGATGAGGTTATCACCTGTCTGACATCTGAGATCCAACCAGATCAAGATGTGATCAACAAAAGTGGCAAGGGGGCTGCATTTGCGGCAAAGACACTCACAACCGCTGTCATTACCCAGCTTTTCTCCTACATGATTAGCAAGAGTATCCAGTATGGGTTTGTCTGTACCGGCCAGACCTTTGTTTTTGTCCATATCCCAGACGATCCCACCATCATCTACTATCATGTGTGTGTGCCAAACCGGGACGTTACCGACAATGACGAGAACAGGCTTCACCATACTGCTGTTGCACAGGTATTCATCTTTATCCTCCAGGCCCTCCAAGCAGCACCAGGCACCCAGCTCTGGAATGACCTGACCACAGGTCTTAGTGTTTGGCCTGTGGAGTATGAGGAGGGGGCTGATGATGAGGAGACTGATGATGAGCTCGCCAAAACCCCGCCATCGGCCCGTAACAAGCGCAAGGAACCTGGCGCCTCCCCATACAACCCCCCACGTCAAGGCGGCGTCCCGCGCTCGCCCATTCGCGCCCGGTCACGCTGCAAGCCGGCTACCCAGCCTAGACATCGGCGGGACGACGATGATGATGGTCACCAAGATGACCATCCTGCTCCGCCCACCCTAGCCCCCTTGACTCGCTCTGCCAAGGCAGCTACCATCTCAAGCCAAAGTGCCGGCACAGGGCAGCAGGAGCGTACCAGAGAAGGGGCACAGGAGGCCAAGGGGGCACAGGCACTGGCATAAGCATGGGAAAGAATAGAGGACCGGCCATACTGCACCCATCAATGTCTACTCGGGCTGGCATTTGGTGGACCGATGGACAAGTCCTGCCTGAACGCTGCCACCCACGGACCCAAGCACATTCCTGCCGTCGAGTTCCGGCGTCTCCTCCGCGCACAGCTGGCCACAGACCGCGGTGCTGATGCGGACTGCGTGACACTCTACCTGTCTGGTGCTGTTGACTCGCTCTTCAAGCTTCGGTTATCGGCTCATGGGTACACGCTCGTTGCCAAGGGCGTGCAGGCAGAAGACATGGAGAAGCTGCAATTCGAAAACGGCATCTATAACGAGCTTCGCACCATCCAGGGCAAACACATCCCCGTGTGCCTTGGTCTGATCGATCTAGTCCTCCCCTATTATTACAACGGCGGTAAGTTTAGGCACTTTCTGTTTCTCAGCTGGGGTGGGCAATCCCTATCAAGGTGTATGGACCAGATCAAAAACAAGGCGTCGGCCATCGACGCCGTGACAAGTATCTTCACCGGGATCCATCGGCTGGGCGCCCTCCACGGCGACGCAGAGCCACGCAACATACTATATGATGCGACCAAGGGCACTTTTATGGCGACAGATTTTGGTGAGGCAAAGCAAAGCACTACCGCCCCCAGCCTCTTTCTTCAATCAATCAGAATACCAAGGGCCGGAAGAGGAAGCTAGGAGATCGTTTTGAGCGTGAGCTGAGCCTCGTTGTGGACAGTGTTTCTAGGTGGTTGACCATCTGTAGAGATAGTTTTATCCCGGTTTTGTTGCTGGAGCAAGTCACGTATGCTAGAGCTCAATCAACGCAGTGTTTTTAATTTTGCCCACAGCGCTTGGCGGTATCAAAGTGCCTCCACTCTCACATCTGGCTTCCTGGCTCCCGGATGGACTGGCGGGTACCCTAGCTTTCCTGCCATTGCCTTTGGCTTTCCCACCATTACCCCCTGCCCTGGAGCGACTGCCACAATGGTACCGAGCATTGTCGAATCTGCCTCGTCGTTGTTGCCACTGAGTCATGCATGTCTATATCTTTGTGCGGGTCTGTGTGCGGGCCTGTGTGCAGATCTGGTACAAGCTCCCATTGGGATATGTACCGCCGGAGGGAGGGTGCCGGGCCACCAGCTTGCGCAGTTGTTGACCGGGCTACAGGGCGTTGACTGCCCTGCGCTCCCTGCGCACCTGAAATGCTTTGGGCAGGTGCGAATGCCTCACCCAACGATAGAATTTGTGTGCCGCACGGACCATGTTGAACACAACCTCAGATTTTGGCGGGAAAGCGGCAGCGAAAAATAAAAGAATAAATACAGCAAACTCAAGGAAATACCAGGAAAAATACTTGATCAGCTATACTGCCAAATAATCCGAGGTAGTCCTACCCATATTCTTTCCCACTGTCATGATGGATATCGACGGGGGCGCGGGTGCCGAATTCGTTGAGTCGACTCAGAATTTTCTGCAGTGGTTCCAGTCGCTGCCAGGCGCCACCTTCCAACAGAACATCCGCATTGAGGATCTGAGGGAAAGGGGAGCCGGCCGAGGAATCAGTAAGCTTCTTTCTTCTTTCCTCTTTTGTGTTTGTTCTTTCGTCATTGGATGTCTCATGACGCACAACTTGGTCCCATGAGACTCGTTCTTTCTTCACCCCCTCCCCCTTCCGAGTCCCAAGCTAACACTGCCCAGTTGCCACCGCCGACATCGAGCCAGACACAATCCTCTTCACCATCCCGCGCCAGGCCATCCTCTGCACCACAACCTCGGACCTAGCCACCAAGCTGCCCTCGTTCTTCACCCAGGACGCCTCCTCCGCGGCCTCCGACGATGGGGATGACTCCAAGTCGCAAGACGGGTGGACATTGCTCATCCTGATGCTCATACACGAGGCACTGCAAGGGTCCGCCTCCCGCTGGAAGCCGTACCTCGACATCCTGCCGCGCCGGTTCGACACGCCCATGTTCTGGCCCGCGTCCGACCTCGCCGAGCTGCAAGCTAGCAGCGTGGTCGCCAAGATTGGCAAGGCCGAAGCCGACGCCATGATCCGGACCCGGATCCTGCCCATCATCAACGCCCACCCCACCGCCTTCTTCCCGGCGGGAACCCCTCCCCTCTCCGACGCCGACCTCTGGGCCCTCGCGCACCGCATGGGCAGCACCATCATGGCGTACGCCTTCGACCTCGAATCTGACGCCGCCTCGGAGAAGGAATCCACGCCCGAAGACGACTGGGTCGAGGACCACGCCCCGCCGATCATGCTCGGCATGGTGCCCCTGGCCGACCTGCTCAACGCCGACGCCACCTTCAACGCGCACATCAACCACACTCCGCTCTCCCTGACCGCCGTCTCCCTCTGCCCCATCCCGGCGGGCACCGAGATCCTAAACTACTACGGCCCCCTCCCCAACAGCGAGCTCCTCCGCCGCTACGGCTACGTCACCCCGTCGCACGCGCGCCACGACGTGGTCGAGCTCCCCTGGGATCTAGTCCAGTCCCACCTCCACAGGCACTTGCCCATCCTCACCGCCGCGCAGTGGACCGCCGCAACGGCATCCGTCGAAGAGCCAGACGAGACCTTCGTCCTAGAGCGCGCCACCGACGAACCCGACGCCACAGGGCAAATCACCACGCCCGCGACCTTCGCGGGCCTGCCCGAGGAGCTAACCGACGCGGTGAAGATCTTCCTCAAAAGCGTCGTCAAAGCGGCGCCCGCGGCCACGGTGGTTCTGGAGGACAAGACTGTACGCAAGACGGTCTTTCTCGAGGGCGTGTATGGCGCGCTGGGGGAGCGTGAGGGGCAGTATGCCACGACGCTGGAGGAGGATGATGCGCTTCTCGCAAACGGGGCGCGCGGAAGGAGGGAGATGGCGGTGTGGGTGCGGCGCGGGGAGAAGAAGTTGTTGAGGGAGGCGAGGGAGTGGGTGGCGGGCCAGCTGGATGAGGCACGTCGGGCAGGGTTGAGTCGGGGGAGGGAGGATGAGCAGGGGGATGAGCAGGCTGCGAAGAGGCGGCGGAGGTGATGAGCGTTGATGTCGTCGTAGGTTTAGTAGCTGTGTTGATGTCGTCGTAGGTTTAGTAGCTGTGCGCTGCTGTAGTGAGATGAATGTCCAATGTGGCACAACTGCAAACACGGAATCGACACAAGAACCATGAAACGTGAAATCGAATTGCGATGCACATGTTCGCTACCTGACTGTCCCACCCAAAGGCAAAGGCCCAAACGTCTGCCAAACCGGACCATGGACGCCCTGTCCAAACCCGCTGCACCAACGCCCTGTTTTCCTAACCACTGCCAAGATAAACCTGGCCAAAATACATGCTTCCCAAACCCCCGAAAAATCATCAAGCCTTAGGTTTCTTCCTCACCAAACCCGCACCCAGAACATTCACCCCCTGCACTGGCGCCGACTCCGCCGAACTACTCGCCGGCTCCTCCGTCTTCACCTTCTTCCTCACCAGCCCTGACGCCAACACATTCACACCCGACCCATCCGCGGCCTGCGAGACGCTCTCCATCCTGACCAGCCCAGCCAAGTTGGTCACCTGGCCGGCGCCGCCATTCGACAGCCCAAAGCTGGGGGCAGGAATCCGCCTCCCAGTGACCTCTTGTCCCCACTTCACTCCCATTGCCGCCTCGCTGATCCACCGCCGCGTGCTTGCCGTGCCCTTTTCGAGAGTCGAGAAGTCAAGATGCAGTAGTAGCTCAACGATGCGCTTAAAATCGGACTCGTCTACGATCCTGTCTCCGCGGCCCTCGAGCGGCCAGTGGTAGTAGGCCGTCGTGTTGGGGCGGTTGCTCGTGTAGTTTCGCTGCTCCGTCTTGACCTTGGGCGGGCGGGGGATGATGGGGCCGCTCAGCTTCTTCTTGTCTATCTTTTTCTTGGTGGTCTTGGGTTTGGAGGGTGTTGATCCGAGATTGAGCTTGAGCGGGCTCGACTGTGGTGTGTAGGCGGAGATGTCGACCCGGCGGCGGGGAGGCGTCGCCGGCGGCCTTGGGAGGGCTGTGTCGACCGCGGCGCTGAACGACGTGGTTGGGGTGGTGAGTTTGGGAGGGGTTGTAGCGGCGACTTCAGTGGACTCCTTGGGGTCAAAAACAAGCCACACAAAGCCCGTAAGCCGCCCGCTCGAGCACTCTTGTCGATAGGCCATCATCTCCCAGAATTGGTCCAGGGTTTTGACACTCTTCCACGAGCCCATGTCTTTCTTCCACTTAGAAGCTTCCTCGTCGAGCTCGTCGCGGAAACGCGACTTTGGGTCGTCGGGATACCGCGGGATCAGACACCTTGGCGGGACCCAATCGAACTCGGCAGTGTAGTGTGAGATTCGGGCCATGGGATGTCCGATTGACCAATTGGTGGCACTAGCTGCGGTCTGGGGCATCAAGGCGCGCATCTGGGGTTCTTCCAGCCCGGGCACAATCAGGTATCCCTTGGTACTTCCCCAGGGCTCCTTCTTTGGCCCTTCCAGGAGCGGGTTCAGCACCCGGCACCACCACCGGACCAGCCCAAAGTCGTTGAGGACATGCTTCCCCTTGTTCTCAACGCTGCCGGGAAAAAGATATTGGTCCTGCGCTCGGGCAAAGAGGTTGATGACGGACTGGATATTCTTGCGGCGCCGGTGTTCGAGGAGGTATGTAAGGAATATCGAGGCAACTTCCCGAACCGGGGACGGCGCTCCCTTGGGGAGATTGAGGAGCTGGAGAAAGCCGGTTGAGTCGGCCTTAGAGACGAAGAATGTAGTCTGGTATGCGGTTGTGAAGATGAAGATCTCTATGGCGAAGACCAGCACCTTCTTGGGCGCTTCTGTGTCCTTGGCATCGTCGGCGCCGGGCGAGGCGCGCTTTGATGCGGCCGTGGCATCGCTTCGAGAATCGATTGAGATGGCGAGGAAGTGACTCTCGCCGTATGTCTTATCGGGTCGCTCGTTTGGAGGAGCCGAGCAGAGGGCTTCGGTCTTTGAGGGGGGGGTCGAAAGGTGGTGGACACCGAATTTGTAGCCCTGCGGGAGGACAGCAGCAAGCTTGTCGAGGAGAGAGCTGCTCGGGGCGCTCTTGGGGGCGCGCTTCGAGGTCGATGGGCCCAATGAAGACATGTTGACAACAGCAGAAGCTCGAGCGGAATTATGGCATCGTACCTACTGTCCAAGTCAGAAGTTGAGCAGGCTGGGGAAGGTGTTGAGGGTCAGCTGTGCCATCGAGGTGCTCTTGTCTCTGTAAGTGCAGCTGTGAGCCCCTGCAGGTCAGCACCAAAGCAGCTGGTGGGATCCTCTGGCGGGGTCGAGAGTCATTAGCCAATCAAATCTAGAGCAATGATCCGTGGCAAGGGGTAATTTTCCGAGGAAGTTTGTCGAGTGCCACCCAGAGTGGATCCTATTAGTGCTAGGCCAGGGGCCTCTGGCTCAGCTTCGAGGCTCGTGCATCTAGAATTCGGCGGCTTGCAGCGATCGCGAAAAATTCCCAGACCGTGTGTGGATTTGACCTGAATTACAGAAGCGTCGGACGAATTGGTGAACCTCCCCGACACCGCCCGAATCCCCTCTTCGCACACTCAATGGCGCTCAACCCGTCACGGTCTCTGTCATCGACATGCAAAGTCCTGCGACAATGTAGGCCCTCGGCCCTGACGGCGGCGCCCGTCCGCCCGTTTTCGTCGACAATTGCGCGTTCCTTTGAATACGATGCCGAACCAGAACAGAACCAGCGGCCCAGGTGGTCATACACGCCAGAGAAGATGAAGGGCCCGGGCTTCTCTATCAACATCGTCAAGGACCCCCGGCGGAAGGAATGGTCGTGCAATGAGGATCCCGCGGTGCTGGACGCCATGTACAACCGTCTGTTGGGACCGCAGGGCGAGAAAATGCTACCAGATGAGATCAAGTGGCTGGCAATCACGCACAAGAGTTTCGATCAGGGGAGGAGAGGTTTCAACACCAGGCTGGCATACTATGGTGCGTTACTGCTCCTGGCACTGCTGTCCGGGCTGCCCAAGCACTGACCCAGTCGTCTCTTTCTAGGACGACACATTCTCGCCTTCGAGGCCACACGCAGCATCCTCGTCTCCCCAGCCGGGCTTAGCGAAACCGTGACTCCAGATGCCTTCAACCGCACACACTTCTCCCACCCCGCCCTGGCCAGCGCCGACAAGCTGAGCAACCAGCAACCTCAAGAGATCATACAAAAGGAGAAGATGGCCAAGCTGGCAGTCGAGATTGGACTGCCCGAGGTCCTCCGGTGGAAACCGAGACTGGTAAGCTCGCTCGTGAACCTGACGACTTGAAATTTACTGACCATTTCTTGCACAGCCCGAGAACCTCGAGGGCTCCGGCCTGACTGTCGTCCTGAACCAGACACTCTATGCCATTATAGGCGCCATCTCATTGCAGCACGGCGCCGAGGTGGCCCACAAGGTGGCTCGGGAAAGGTTTCTGAGAAGACTGGGAGCATAAGTGCGGTGTAACGATAGACCATTTGCCATATTTGTATAAAAATGTACCATATCGGATGATAGAGGTCGGCACAATGCTACATACCCTCTACGCCGTGTCAGGTCCACAAGGTTGGCGTGTCTCGGGTGCCGCTGACATTTCGGGACAGTTGGGGTTTAACTCATGTCACAGCTGGGATTCACCGGTATTGCTGAACATGACGCTAGATACCGAGAGATAAACCAACAATAACAAGCAGCAATATTCTGCCAGATCCGTCCGTCACGCATTTCCAACAGCCCCAGAAGACAGCCCGGTCACCAGCCATCAACGAACTGCAAGTCAACCACCTTCATCGCCCGCTTCCCTACCACCATCCACCCATCCCCCTCGCGAAACTGCTTCCCCTTCCCGATGACAAAGCGCCGGTAGTAATCATCATCCGAACAGGCCTCCTCCAGCACGCACCTGCCCCCCGTCCACTCCTCCGGCGGCATGCGCTCCTTGTACATGAACAGCACAAACTCCTCCATATCCGCAAACACACTCCGCGCAAACGCCTTGAGCGTGCGCGCCCCAACCTCGTGCGCCCACTGCGCAACCCCCATCGCCAGCCGCCGAACCCCCTTCCCCGCCCTCCCCCTCCCCGTATCCTGCGCCCGGAACCACTCGAGCAACTTGGTCAGCCGCCCATAGTGCAAATCCCCCAGCACCACCACCGTATCCGCCTCCAGACTAATATACAGCACCCGGTCACTATCGTTCAGCATGTCCCCGGGCCTCTCAAAGGCGCGGTAGCCCTGCCGCCCGAACGGCGCCGCCAGCGGGAGCGCGACCGTGTAGAACTCGAGCGCGGCGGCGCGCGCCTCGGCGCTGACGGCGAGCAGCGCCGGGTTGCGCGACAGGGACTGCCACTGCGGGACGCCGCCGCCGCGGACCGAGTCGGCGTAGTGCGTGCGGCGCGTGTGCAGCTCGACGGTGCGCGGGGCGAGGGAGAGGGCCCAGACCTTGAGGCGGAGCTCGGCCGGGAGGAGGGGGAAGTAGGGGAAGGTGCCGGGCGTGAAGGGGTTGGAGTCGGGGGCGGGGATGGGCGCGGTGTCGCCGCCGGCGGATGAGGGGCGAAGCGACGCGTCAAAGGTTGTGGTGTCGGCGGGCGGGGAGAAGGGTGGTGTTGGGAGTTCCGTCACGGTAATTGTGGGAGCTGTGATTGTTGAAGGCAGGGAGGCGGATGGCTTCGGATTTAGGTCGTCGGCGAGGACGCCGATCTGAAGACGGCTGAGCTGGGCCGAGACGGCGTCGGCGGATATTTTGTACTCTCGGGACATTGTGGCTGGTTTTGGATGGCTTCTGCTGTCGTTTGGAGTGTAAGTCGTCGAGGTGGAAGAAGGTACCTTAAATAGTCGGACCCGAGGGGGCGTCTCGGCGGGATATGCTTAAGCTGTAAGCTGTGCAGCGGGACGATCATTCGCCCATCGGTCTGGGAGTCTGGATTTCTGATATCTGATCTCTACTCGAGAGCCTCGGGACTGCTACGGCTGGTGTCTGTGGATGTCGGGGTCCCAGGCGGCCATGCTTGCCTACAGGCGTAGCAGCAATGACTGCCGTTCCCTTTGGGTTCTGATATGGGTCTTGATTGGATTTTTGTCCGGGGAGACGGGGGAGCACGCGAGGGAAAAAGGATCGGGGGGTTCCAAGTAGACCGAAAAACGGCAGCGCGGGGTGCTGCAGGCCCCCCGTGGGCTGAATGCATCAATTGGAGAGTTGGAGATGCGCGCCAAGTCCAGGGCAACAATTCGCAGGTCCCGGACGCTCAGCCGCCTTTCAAAAGACCACTGTGATGTCATCTCGCGCCCTAGGCTCTGAGCGAATTTGCACTGCACGCTGCACGCCCTGATTTGCCTTTTGTGGTGCCTTGCCTGGGGTCTTTCCTGGGGACACCACATGGCTGACAGCTTCATCGGTTAGGCATACATATTTCTCTACCAGCAAGGCAGCTTGGATATCCACAACCACGGGCTAATCGCGAATTCCGGCCAGTCGCTCTTCTTCTCATGTACATAACCAATAAAACAGAGGGCACACGCATTCGAGCGCTGTCGAGGTCGACCACGGCAGGAACAGGTCACCAACCCGAACGTCCAGCGCCAAGGTAAGTACGTACCTTCCTCACCACCACTGTTGCGATGCAGATCACACCAGTCACGCCAGGTTGGCAGACGCTTTGGCCGTCAACTGCACCTTCACCCTCATCAGATCCACCGGTTTCGCCGTCACCTGCATCGTCTGCGCGCTGTCAGCCAAATTCTGCTCAGTCTGTGACCAAGCGTAGAAACTCACATTGTACAGCTCCTCGAGAACCTTGTACCGACCCTTTTCGTCCACCGTCGGCTGCCCCTTCTCGCTGATGTCGAATTCGCCCAGTCCCAACTTGACAAAGTCGTAGCGCCTCGCAACCGCCGCCACAATGACCCGCGCCTCGATGTTGGCCAGTTCCTGTCCGATGCAGTTGCGCGGGCCGCGCTCAAAAGGCCGCCATGCCGCAGCCGGAATCTTCTTGCCATCCTTAATCTCGTCCTTATCCCCCACCACCTCGCCGTCAGCTTCCGCCGACGTATCCGTATCCCCCAGCCAGCGCTCCGGCATGAAGTCCTCGGCCGTCTCCCCGTACACCGTCCGATCCCGCTGGATGATACTCGCGCAGTTGTAGATAACCAACCCATCCACACAAACATCCTCCCCGGCCGGCGTGCGCATCGTGAAGCCCGTCCCGTGCAGCGGGTAGCGCGCGGTGCCGGCGGGCGGGTGCAGCCGCAGCGTTTCCTTGATGACGGCCGAGATGTAGCTCATGCGGTTGACGAGGTCGTCGCCTCCGGGCGCCAGCATCTTGGCGCGCACTGCCTTGGGGTCCGTGTCGGGCCCAAAGAGGTCGTCGAGCTCATCGCGCACGGCCTGCAGTGCGCGGGGGGTGCGGGACAGCTCGTAGAAGAGCCATGCCAGCAGGATGCTCGTCGTGTCGTGGCCGGCGAAGAGGAATGTCTTGATCGAGTCGGCGGCCTCGCGCACGTTGTCCTCGGTCATGTTGTCCCAGGCTTGCAGGCTGAGGGAGAGAACGCTGCGCGACTTCTTGCTGGGTGTTTTCTTGGTGGAGTTAAGTTTGCGCATCCCGGCATACTCGCGGCGGACTAGGTCCTTGAGGAGCACGTCGATGCGCGACGCGAGGCGGTAGCGCTTCCATTCGACCCGCGGACTAAACCACCACGGTGTACTCGATGAGTTGTTGGTGAACGTATTTACCAGCTCATCGTACAATCGAATCAGCTCACCGCGTTTGGATGGGTCTAGGTGCTGCGCTTCGAAGTTAGCGTCGGTGAGCACGGCGCCGATGATGTCGAAGGTGAGGTCAATGAGCAGCTTGTTCAGTAGGAACTCCTCGCCCGTCTTGGCGTACAAATCGAGATGCTCCAGGAAGATATCGGTCTTGTCCAGGATGGCGGGCAGCAGGGTGATGAGATGGCTCGGTGCAAAGCCGGGGTTAAAGACCTTCCGCAGGCGCTTCCAGTCCTCGCCCTGCTTCGACAATAGCGACCGCTCTCCGATCAGGTGCACCAGGTCCTTGATGGTCGGCGACTTGGGGGCGCTCCACGGGAAGAACTTGGTGGCCCGCGTAACCTGCTCGGCCGCTTCGTGGTTGTTCACAATTAGCATGGGCCGCCCCACGGGGCGCAGGTCGATATACATCATGGGCGGGTTTCCCAGGTCGTCGCTCATGGCAGCGAACACACCGTCTGGCACCGCGGTCAGTTGCGACACGATCCTAATTCGGCATGCATGACTTACCGATGTGGCGGTCCTCCTTGCCCCGCGAGATGACTTCGTACAGCGCCTTCATGTGGCCCCATACCAGTGATGTCTTGGGTTGGGGGAGCTTGCCATATTGCTTGAAGCGCATCCACCGCAGTTTGGTGAACAGGTAGACAGCCAGGAGCGGCAACGCCGTCAAGAGGATGCGGGCGAGCATCTTGGGTTGAGATGACAAATCACTTGAGGTGCTGAACGCGTCAAGGTCAAGCGCGACAATAGAGGTACTCAGCAATCACGAAGGAGCTCGGGGTCTTTGAAGAGCCGCCAACTGCGGTTGCTGGTTGCATTGGCGAAATAAGGCCTTGGAGGTCAAGTGTCCCGTTCTGGGATGGGATGCAGCGCTGTTTCGACGACGGATGGGAGCTGGAGGTGGAATGGAATCCATGGCCGCCACCACTGCGCATGGACGCTGCCGGATCCGACACCCTAAAATGGATCGCGCCCGCCGCGCCCGCCCACCCCTTAACTCGGGAGACATCCCCGCCAGGGATGGAGGTTGGCTCGTTGGCTCTCAACCCGCTCGTTTTATATCGACACTCGTTCTCTGCGTGCACATTGGCGTCGCATAAGTCAGCGCGCAAATAAGCGCACCGCTTATCTTGGCTTATTCGGTAGCACGTCTTATTACACCGCGCCCGCGAATGATATATCGTTTAGGTGAGACCAGCGGCACCATGGGACATTTTGCTTCGTATCTTAGGCTTGCGGTCCTTGATGTAGTCGCCGTCAAGTCGCATCGGAATGGAGTAGCCTTAGTCGAATCGCAACCCGACTAATTCCACACCCGAAAAGCTCCAATGCAACCCAAAAGAGTTGCAACTGCCAAAGTTTGTAATGAGTGACGAATCATAGCTTGAGTTGCAAAGACGAGAATACAGATACTTACAGTAATTCGCAAGCACTCTTTGTACCAAAACTTCAACCTAGGTAGCATTAACCCCAACCCCAACCCACGAAGATGAACCTGCATCTCAGGGTGGTACTCGTTGGCCCAAGCTTTTTTCAACCGGGCCAACTCTCGCAGAGAGTTGGGCACTAAATCGCGGGACAGCATTTTATCGCGGGACAGACCCACCCTGATTTGCCATACAAATTGGCCCATTTCTGTCCCACCTCCAAATAAGTGCCGCCACTGCAAATGCAACGTATTAACACAACCACAAAAGTGGTGATGATTTGGCTTGGTGTTTTGGTGGACTAAGTGTCAAATAATTCAATTCCGCCAAAAAGGGGTGTAATAACAGTTGGTGGGCTGTAGCCAGGGCGCCCGCACCTCCATTGACGACCGGCCACCACCCAGAATTCTCGAAGCCAGTGACCTCTAACACCATACAAAAGCAGTAGAAAAGAAGGTATCTTCATTCCTCTGAAGACATTTGCAGCCTCTTTGGCAATGGGGACCCGTTATCTGGCTCTGATTCAGAAGAAAAAGCCAGCCAGTCTTCCACGGTACCACCACTACTCTCGCTGCCCGCGGGAGTGCCTGGCTCGCTGGCTGGGCGGCTAGGTGGCTCACCGGCTTGCCCATCGCCTTGTTCCTGGGACTCTCGACGTGCCTTGTACTTACGCCAGGAATTGAGGGTGTTGATAATGGACTGGTAGGGCGTAAATTGCGATCCTTGTGGTGGTGCTGTTGGCGACGAGAAATCGAGATATCCTTCGTCTTTATCATCGGTTATCTCAATCGGGCCACCGCCCAAGTCAATCCTGAACTTGCCGTCGTTCTTTTCTATTATAGGAGGCGTGAGGTCTCGAAATGGGCGCTCAACAGACTACGGTATCTGCTTGACGGGGGCGTCAATGAAGAAGGTGGCCTTCCTTTTCTTCTCTGGCGATCGCCATAACAGATGGCCATGTTCCAGGGGAATAAAGTCGTTCTTGTTGGTTGCCTCAAGGAACTCCTTGAAGGTCCTCATACACAGGCGCCCCTTACTGACGATCTTATTGGCCAGGTCCCGCTTCCAAACCTCCCATTCTGCTTTATACTTCTTCTCAATTTCCTTGGAGATATCAGCTACTGCCTGGAACTCATGATTGCATAGCTTTTGCGCCTCTTCTTACTATCAAATTTCATAGGCATGGTAAATATCTTTGACCAAAATGCTTATGATAAGAGTACTAGAGGGTTTAACTTTGTGGCCATGAGTCTTCTTAAGAGCCAGGGCCTCTAACCACTATCTCCTATCAAGCGCAAACTCTTTAAGATGCTTGATTACAAGCTGACCTTTATTAACGGTACTGGCAATATCTTTCCAGGCTTCATAAGTAGGAGAACTAAAGAGATGGGCATATTTAGTAGAGATACATTTAATGCTACATTTAGCATTAACCTAGTGGTCTTTCTTGGGCATTATTGTGGGGAGTGAAACTTGTTGGATCTTTTCTGCTTTTTGATGTATAATCTGGATTGGGATTTCACGGTTAGGGGGGTAAATCCCTGATTTCTTAAATCCTGACATAACATGCGCCTGTATAAAGCCTATTTTCTAAATCTCCTGTATCAAAGTTAGTTTTTTCCCCAGCTAAAATAGACTTAAGTTGATATAGAGTATTTACAAACCTCAAGGCCCTATATAAAGTCAGTGTGGGTAAAAGTCAGGTCGCCCTTATGAATAACTCTCTATAGTTTTTTCTGATGCGCTGCCTTGAGGTGTAAAAACATGTCTATATCTATCGGTTATAAGAAGTAAGAGGAATAAGGGGGCATAAACAATAATAGGATATCAAACTGTATGTAGTACTTGTATAGATCAAGAGAGTGGTACCTAGAGAAACTATCTATCACCAAAAGGCAATAGATATGCTCTTCTTTTGGTGTTTTCTGCCGCCCAGAGTCATCCACTTGATCTGGATTGACAAACCATACTCTTTCCTATATATTATATTGGTTTGTGTCATAGCTAAACCATTCCTCAAAGCCAAGGCCTTGTCATTTGACCTTGCTATGATGTTTCCATGTCTGGTGGTTAAAGTGCCTTATCTAGTCTATGGTTATTTTGGTGTTATTGAATGTAGTATTAGATTTATTGAACTATATATTATTGTAGAGGGAAGTCTTGCCCTAGTCATCATCTAGATACTGAATAAAAATATTATATGGTAGGATGGCATCTCCAATTGCATTACCAGTACCCATAAGGGTCATAGACTCTCTGTTATAAAGGTCAGGAACTATTAGCTATTAAAATAGTATTATAAGCTTTTATCCCTGTATTAGAATACCCCTGATTAACTTATATGCTCCTTCTTTTCTGTTTTCAACACCAGGATCTAGAACTTGCTGTTTACAAGGGCCAAGCGGTACCCTATCTCATCGGCGTTCCAACAGCTTGTTGCGTTGATGTTATAATCTTTGTAAGCATCCTTTAACTTATCGAAGAACTGGTGGATGTAGTTGATCTGTTGTTCCGCTGACATATGCTTCATATTAATAGGCTTAAAGGTGGTGGGCATGAACCAGGGATGGTCTCTCTTCCACTATAAATACCAGTTGTGGCAAACAGGCGGTGCTGGGGGATCTCTATGGGCATGTAGTCTATTACAAGCCGCTTCTAGTAAGTCTTGAGTGGCCAGTGATCCAGATTCAATTAGCCAGTGGGCATATGCCTTGAGGGCACGATCCTTGCTTTCGAGCAGGCTTGTCGGGCGGCCAACAGACCCTGGCTTGAAGGCCGGCCTCCCTATCTCCCTTAACGCCTTAACATGAGCGCCTATGTGGGTTTTACTGGTTCTGAATAGCTTCGTGGCGGCATGAATCGTCGGCTGGGTCAGGCCTGCACCGGTTGTGGTCCTGTGCCGTGTTCTATAGCGCCCTTCAGCGCCCAAGAGCCAGCGGGCGGCTTGAACCGAGGCGGATTCCATAGGGGGCAAGCTGGGCAAGGTGGGTTGCACTGACTGCACGCCGGGTAAACTGATCCAAAGACGGTGGAGTGGTGTTTCTGCATTAAGTGTGTCCAAAAAACCGCGTTTCTTGGTGTGGAAATCGCGTTTTTTGGACACTTGGCAATGTGGGTCTGTCCCGCGATAAAATGCTGTCCCGCGATTTAGTGCCCAACTCTCTGCGAGAGTTGGCCCGGTTGAAAAAAGCTTGGGCCAACGAGTAATTAGAGGCGACCCAAACGAGGGAAATGAAGCGGCCAGGCTTGGCAAACAAATCTGCAGCTGCTCTCCAAGAAAGTGTGGCTCAATGACAACATTTCCAAAAATGGAACAATGGAACATACTCCACTCCATTTTTCCGTAGCACTCTTAGCTTAGCCTATAGTGGCACAAACCTAACAAATCGGGTATGGTGTAACGGTAACATTTCTGACTCTCACCATCCTTCGGGATCGAGCACTCAGGGGCCCGGGGTTCGATTCCCCGTATCCGAGTAACTTTTTTACAATTTTTTATTTTTTGTCTCTGTTTTGAGTAAACCTGCTCTTAGGGTTACAAACTCATTGAAGGGTTGCATTGATGCTTTGAATAACAAGCGCGAGTAGCTTGTGTCGCTAACAAACTACGGTCCTCGACTAGGAGGATGTTGCTGGTTTTGCTGTTGTCTCTAGGGAAAGAAAAAAAAAGAAAAAAAAAAGGAAGAAAAAAGAAGGAACAAGTCAGAAAAAGATGAAAAGAATACACAGCCAGGCTGCGAAGACACGCTTGACACCCAGGCTCGATCTAGTGACCTTCAGTGTGTTGAACTGACGTTTACTTGATGCCACTGACGGAGTCAAAGGAGATTTGCGGACTCCAGCAGTGGACAAGACGGGAGGAGTCTTGTGGCGTCCCTAACTCTTAGGCACGAATTTAGTTTGAGAGAGCACTAGTATCATCCAAAATGGAGTTTGTGCATGCAAAGATGGCATGCTAGGTACGATTTAGTCGCTCAATGGGTTTTTGCAAAGACAAAAAGGTGTGATGAACGAACTGTCCTGATCAAAGGGGGGGTCTGAGAAAGAGTCTGGTCGCAGGTGCGAGTGTTTGATCCTCCATCCTTTTCTCCGCTGCTTTGCGTCGGCGCCGCTCATCCAGTGCACGGCGTTCAGCCCCCTCGATTCGCCTCTCGGCCTCTGCAAGAGCCTGCCGTAATCTTGCATTCTCGTTGTCAGCCATCTTGACCGCGACTTCGTGCCGCCGATAGCTCGTTGCACGCCCTCGGTCGGGGCTCTTTTGCCAGATCGAAAAACTGTGCAGCACAGCGATTAGCAAACATCGGGAAATGCATGTTCAAACATGGAAGCGCCTTGACAAAGCTGATGAAAGGAAATGCCGTGTAATAGGGTATGGAATTGGTATGGATTGGTGATTTTTGGTGGATTGGGAGGATTGGCGGGGGGCGCGGGGGTATCTCTCACCTGGGAATGAGCGATACATAGGCCACCCGGGAATGAAGGCCGCGTAGATGCCTTCATCTGGTGAGTTGATCCAGAATATATGTGATAACTGGTTTGGGCGTCCGAAAGGTTGTTAACATGCTCTCCCCCCAACCACACACAAGAAGCTGTTTGCAAACCCCAAAATTGGATTTGCGCCTAGGAACGTTCTCGAAGTGCATGATACGACTTGTCCAGGTTGCAAGGCACGCGGGCCACATTTGTCACGACGGAAGGTTTATGTTGTTTCCCATGACACATAAAACTGCTAGATTGTTTGGGCCCTGTTCACGGCGGCCATTTTTGTTGGGTTGGGGCGTCAAACTCTAAACACTTGGAGTGGGACTGGTTCCTGGGCCGCACAGACAACTTAAGCGCATTTTAATCGACGCAAGAAATCTGTATCACATTTTTCAGGATTTCGGATGATTCATTTTGCACAACCGGAAAAATGAGCATCAAACTTGACAAGGCCAAAACCATAACTCCGACCACTAACCCTCCGGCTGCAGTCCCGTCGCCTAGGGGACAAAAAGGGGTACATGAAGTAAGGCAGTTAAGATAGGAACCGGGCTGAATGGGGGAGTATGTATATCTGCTGTCTTTGTTGTTCCTATTGGCTGAATCCATAGCTATCAGGGATGTTGAGGCTCGTATCTCGGAACAATGTAAAACCAGACAATACAGGAGCAAAGATTGAAATGGCCCGCGGGAAAGAGGCACCAGGGGAGCTGGGTGGGAGAATGACGCGTTGGTTCACTGAGGTGGACTTGCCGCTGGTGGAGGCTGTGCTGTCGCGGGTTAGAGGCGGTGTAGCAACATGATTAGTTCGGGGCAGAGTCTTTACAGAGCATTACAAACAAACCATCGAGAAGCGACATCAGAACTTGGTGCAAAAACCATCAAAACAGCAGCAAGACAAGAGCTTGGCCAACTAACAATCCACCCACCGTCCAGTCAACCTGAATATGACAATGGGGTGTTTTGTGCTCAATTGAATCTGCCTGCCGTCAGCCTGCCTCATGAGTTTCGGGCTGACTATTTGGCATTAGAGCAGGGTAAAGTACCTAGGTATATAAGGTGACACAGAGACAGTCAAGACATGGTCTACAACACTCTGTGAATAACAAGGTTTGTGGTATCAAGTTAAGCATAGTTGAATGCAGCAGTCGAACAGGCTGAAATGAAGAATCATGCACAGCAAAACGCAGAAACTGAATCCATCACCTCGTCTTCGCAATCATGGCGCCTGACTGCATCCCCTTGCCATGGAACAAAACGCCAGCCTTGACCAGAATCTCGATGGTGTTCTCGATGACCTTGAGATCAACCCCTGCCGTCTTCTCAGGAAACCTGACAGTCTTCAGCCACTCGCGGGCATCCTCCTCGGAGTAGTCCAGCGCGGTGCTGATATACTTGACCGCCTCCTCCTGGTTCTCGTTGAAATAGGCAATCCCCTGGTCCAGCTTGGCCAACAAGTCCTCCACCCTTGGGTCCTCGACCAACCCGGTGGCAGCAACAATCTTCCAGCTGCTCCACGGCGTGTAAATCTCGCCCACGCGCCGAATCTCGCCCGAGTCGTAGTACTTCTTGGACGTAAAGTGCTCCCACATGAAGAAGTCAGCCTTCCCCGAGTTGACCGCATTCCGGAGGTTCTCAAACGTGTTGAGCACGACAAAGTCCGAATACGGCGACGCCGACTCCTTTTCCGTCCCAACCCCCGCCGTTGGCGCCAACCAACTCTGCTCGTCCGCCAGGACATAGCCCATGACATAACTCCCGGACCCAATCCTCGAAATCCCAATCTTGCCCCCCTTCAACGAATCCACCGAAGTAATCTCGTCCCTCCCGGCCCCCGTCGAAATCGCCCAACCTACCCCTGATCAGCCCCCCCTACCCTCCACCCTCGCGGAGTGAAAAACTTACAAAGCGGCGTCTCGACATAGGTCCCGACAAGGCGGTATCCGCCGTCGCCAAACTCGGGGGTGACTTCGCCCTTGCCCAGCCCTGCGACCCAGCCTTCGGTCAGGCCGATGCCGACGTCGATCTCGCTCGCGCGCAGCGCCGTGATCATGTGGCCGGTCCCGGAGGGAAACGGGATCAGGGTCGCGTCGAGGCCGAAGTGGGCGTGGGCAAAGTGGATGGGCGTCGAGAAGTGCTCGGGCACGAAGCCCACGCGGAGGGGGGCCATGGTGTTGAGATGTGAAATGGGGAGATGTGGAGATGTGGAGATGTGGAGATGTGGAAATGTGGAAACTCCAAGAGTCAGAGATGGGAAATGTGGTTAGCTAATCGCTGATAAAATGTGTTTGCGATTTGAGATCCCGAAACGCGGCCGCCGAGAGAAAATGACGCAATGTGGGGTACCGGCCCTACCAGCCGTCATAACGACCACCGCCGGTTTGGATGGAGATGGGAGGTTCCAGAAGGTGCAGAGACCCACTATCTGCAGTCTTGCTTCAGCCAAGACGGTTGTTATTAAAACTGGTAGGAATTATAGCGGAAGGCGAAATGGGTGTCGCTTAAATTTTAGTTAGCCTTTTTAAGGAAGCCTGTGGTTGCTTCGCGGGTTACACCGGAGGTACCGAGGGAACAATGCCAACAAGACTAGAACTGGCTTCGTTTAAAGGGCACTTTGCACCCTCTGCCCCTTCTCCTTCCGTCCTAGAGTCAGCGCTCTCGTGTCGGCTACGATTATGGCGCCACAACTCGATGCTGTACAGCGTATCCTGAAAACTTTGCTGCTCCAATGATTTGAGACCTTCTGGGTGTCCATTAAAGTCTCTCGTCTCTCGCAGATATTATTTGCTAGCGTGGCCGGGAGCCCGCTATTACCTCTTGGCAGAGAAAGCTTGAGATTTATAACAGTGGGCCCATCGCAACGCTAACCTTTAATGCACGCCACCGATCGGGTCCTGGAAGATGACCCTGTTCTTGTTTTGGTCCCATCACTGAGACCTCTACTCCTCGTCTGACGCCGCGTGCTGCCCCTACTGTCGACACTGCTGTTATCTGCTCCCAAGAAGGGTGACGAGTTCATCGTTAAGCAGCTTCTAAATACGGGCAAGGCTAAGGAAGATATAAAGGACGACGCCGGGCGGACGAAGAATGGACATGAGGCCGTTGTGCGGCTGCTTTTGGATGCCGGTATGGTTGATGTCAATGTACAGGATAAGTACGGCCAGACGCCGGTTTCAAGGGCTTTCAAAAGTGGGCTATTTCATCTTGGACATGGCCCACCTGTTGGTCGGCGCGATGCCACCGGGACGATTGGAAAACTCAGTCCTGCAGGGGCTGGTACAGGAGGCCCCTGGTATGCTCATGATGTTCGTACTCAGGATAGGCCACTCTGGCTCGGCTCCCCAGTACCGGGAAATCATGTACTTTGTTTACAGATACAGAGAGTAAGTTTAGGGCTCTTAGATAAGAAAAAGGGGGGTGGTTTAGCGAAGGTCTGCTATGCAACTTTCTCTGACCTGGGCTTTCGTATCTTTTGCCTCTGACGCTTCCTTACAGAGATGTCGTTAAGATGTTCCGGGCTAGCTACGCTCGAGACGATGACAAAATCGGCGACGATAGCGAACTAGAGGGTCGGATAGGAGAAGAGGAGCAGCCGATGACCACAAAAAGAAGTCTCAGACCGATATTTTGCTAATGTATAACCAGCTCAAGTTCAACACCTAACGTTCTGTAGGTTCTCTCGAAAACGCCCGCCTCATCCCAAACTTGCTTCAGCTGCACCAACCTTTCCCTGCCGGCTTCCTCGTGCTCTCCAATCGTGGGGTCCGCATAATTATAATACATACCTAGCTTTCCCTCGTTCCTTTCTACGATGTCCACAAATTGGCTCACTCAAGGGATTCCGACATCGGCAGGATAGGTGGAGGTGGCGTTTACCATGTCGCCTATTTCCCAGGGAATAGAGAAGACCGGTGAGAGTAGGATGTGCTGTCGGGGGAAAATATTGTGAACATGGCACATTGGACAATTCATCTGTCACTATACTCTTGAAGAACTGTTGGGGGTAGCTCTTAGTTGTCGTATATAAATGGTAGGGGCGAGAAAAGAGGAAAAGAAGAATGAAAGAAGAATGAAGGAGGGAGAACGAAAAGAAAGGGGGGGGGTTAAATAGAAGAGAAGGTCGAATCCGAAATGTACTCACCCTATTTAATGGCTAGGCAGTACAAGTCCCGCTTTGAGAAGATGTATTCAACTGCTAAATGGGTCTTGCTGATGCCTCCGAGGCCATGCACCTCGAATGTTTTGGACTGCTTGGTCCGAATGTCCTGGCCGCCAGGCTGGTCTGGAGATAGAGCGCCGTGAATGAGCTGTAGCTCTTCACTTCGGCCTCGGAAATTTGGATTCCTCGATATGTGCGGCCTGGTGTAGTAAAACGGGAGGTTGATCTTTCGGAGTAGTCTTGGGCCCACCATCTCATAGCTGAAGTTGGTCTTGAGGGAGTTATGAGGGGAAGCTGAGAGTGCATTGGTGGATTCGCCGCGGGGCGAAGTGGAAGATGACCAGTTCGCGGGGCTCGTGCCAGGCCGATTGGAGCCTAAATTTTGTCCGAAATCAGAATAGGTGCCTAGTCCCCGCCGTGGAGGAGGACAGTGGCTGATCTGGAAGTGGCGGACCTATCCTGAACGACAGCGGGGTCCGAGTCCACTATGCTAGTCTTTGACCGTAGGCTCGATACGGCTATTCTGCTAGTCTTTCCTAGTTGAGGTTAATAACTACGCAAATTCTAAAGTCCGTTGGCATACGCAACACGTTCTTTCAATCTTGAAAACCTGTTCGATTCTCTTGACAGCAGCAGACGAAGTGTTCCGTCAGAAGTTCGATATCTGAAGATGGATGACGGAGTCTGCAAGATCAAAGAACTTAGCGGGATCAATGTCGATTGCCGCCAGCTTTTCCTCCGGTGCTAACTCCACATAGTAAGCCAAGTCACCCAATATGCTAAATATGTAGGTAAGTCGACCCCTTTCTACTGTAACAACTTACCTTCTAGTTGGATAAGGAGTCTGTACAAGAAAGAATAGCAACGGGAAGAACCCTACCTTCGGAGCAACTTTTAGGTTTTACTGGGACATACTATCTGGAAAACCAAACTCTGTACCTTCAGTATAGAATTATATATACTTCAATAACGTTGCTGCGTTGAAGTTGGGTCATAAGCCTGCTAAAATGGCGGCGTTTATTAAATGAGGCGGGGACGAATCCCTTTACAGGCGGGAAGAGAGACTATGAAAGCGAGTTAGCGATATTCTATTTGAATTCGGAGAGTGGAGGGATTGCCTTGTAGTAAGTTAATACTGATGGACGTGAGTGCTCTGAGTATTTGGTGCAGGCGGGACTGGATGTGTTGAATGGCGGGGTGGTGGTCTAAAGAGGCGTGCAAGTTGTTTGTCGTGTCTGGCTTTCCTTGCTGGACCGAATTCAGTCCGAGAGATTCCAATTTACACATCTCCTGAATGCTCTCCAACAAGCTATTGTGCCCGTCATATCTTCTATGGTACACCATTTCCCGTTGACAACGCTGCAGCGAAACTTGGCGGTTACTATCACAGTTCTAACTCGACGCTTCTCAAGAGTTGCCTTATTCCTTCATTTACCACGTCTTCGCTTTGCCGACTGCCGAGGAGTTCCTGGCTCATCTCCACCCTGGACCCTCTTCTTTGGCTGTCTTGACGGCCTTGCGCGTGGTATCATCCCAAGCAAAGTAGCCGACATATAATCTGGGAATGCCTGGGTAATAGGAGCGCGTAGTCGCGACATCAAGGCAGCATCACCAGCTCGCTTGGCTAGTATCCGCTTCACGGTGTGAAACGCAATATCTCGACTCGGCATCATCTGCGTGTCTGATCCTAAGAGCTTCAGCGCCCTTGATAGTATTTTCTCCGCCGTGTTGTATCTCGTGTCGAGTTTTGCAGGCCACCAGGATCGCTCATCGATAGGTCCTGGTGCTGTCGCAAAGGTAATGGGCTGCCAAAAGTTGGCACCCCGGTCCAAGAAAGCGTCCAAGGTATCGAGATAGGCCTCCATCCTGACGGTCCTGGTACGATAGGAAAACGGGAAGACCAAGTAGACCGAGAAAACCGATTGAGCGCATCGATCGTAACGGACCTGCGCGTTGGGGTCCGCGCCAATTGCAAGTAGTTTCCGAAATGACAAGACATACTTATCGAGTTTCGGGGCTGTAAACGCTCGAAAGTAAGAGGCCCATGGGCTGGTTTCTGATGTGGTATGGTTGATGCCGTCTCCGTGTAGGCCTAGGACTCGCAGCATCTCAACGGATTCATCGCCAAGGCCCTCCCCTTGCAGAAGCGACACAACAGGAGACGTTCCGATATCTAAAAAGTATGTCGCACTTCTGGAAAGCTTTCGGGAGACTTGCTCTGAAAGAGGCGAGTGGAGTAGAATCTTCTTGAACGTAGCCACCCCGAGTGCGCTTTTCGTGACCGTGTCCTCAAGAGCCTGGAGCAAATCCATGGTAGTGGCGAAGTTCTGTGGTTCAACGAGAGGAAGGTAGATGTTGGCGGCCGTCTTCAGGCTTTCCCCCAAGCGGTAGAAACGCTTACACAGGACAGTAACTATCTTCGCTAAAGCGAGATGAACGTCAAAGCTCGGTCTCACGCGCGTCAAAATGTCGCGTGAGATATCCCTTGTCAGGAGAAACTCAGCCACTGTCCGGTGGAGAAAGCTGACAATCCGGCGTTCGGAAGTAACTTCCAAGAGACCACCGGTGAGGGCAGCAATGCGGCGAGTAGCAAATGCTTGGACGTCCTGATTATCTTGTCCAATCGGCCACTCAACAGCATAGTTTGGATTTTCATGGTCCCGCTCGTGGAAGTAGAAGGCATCAACCGGTAGCCCTTCACTCTTGTCGTGGAGGGCGATCCAGAGATATTCTGCCGACTTTTTCGAATAAGCCAGATCGATGCGACCTAGGATATGCTTGAAGAGGTCGGAAAGATCTGTGGGCAATAAGCGAAGGCGTTCCCTCAGATCATGGATGCTGTCCTGGTTAGTGAGGCCATCACAAATCGAGTTCGTGACAAGGGCCACCCAAAGAAACACACCATTTGCGCGCTCACGAATCTCCTTGACTAGAGATGCCTTTTCGTCTGTGGTGATGATGCAGTGCCCACAACCACCTGCCCAGTTGCGGTGGGAGACGAGATGATCGTTCACAAACTGCTCCATGTCGCGCCTAGTGAGGTGGTGGACGGCAAGCTGTCTCTGCTCATCGGAGCCGAATTCGTCCCGGAAAATATTCAAGGGCCGGCTAGATAAGCAGACCTTGATGTGAGGGAGAGATGCCAGTGATGAGAGCAGCTTGCACACTAAGGCATGATCACCCTCAAACTCGTCGAGCCCATCGACAAATAGACACAGCCTCGCCTGGGTAGTCCCGTCCCCGTTTTGTGCGAGGCGCTTAATAGTATCAGATAGCTCGTCCATCGTCTATTGCCCCTTCATGTCGTATTTCTTCTGCAGGGCGAAAACATGCTGGTCTTCTAGGGCCATCTGCCAGCGTGCGGGACATGCGGACTGGATACTTTCCGGCGACTTCCGCATAACTTCAGAAACCAAGGTCCTCATCAGACCCAGCAACGATTTTTGCATGTAGGTGCCCAAGTTCCAGAAGTAGTGAGCCGCAATTGTCACTCTGTGTGGGTGCGCCCAATTGTCGAGACAACTCTGCGTACGGGTGTTGCTGGCGAGGAATTTCACGAGGGTCGACTTGCCGGAACCAGGTTTACCATGGATCCAAAATATGCCGCCCTCATCCTCCATCCACCGCCGGAATGGAGGAAAGGAGTATATCCAGTCAAAGGTCTCCTTATGGTTCTCGGGGATGGCTCCATGGCGATGTGTACGGTTCGGAAAGTGAAGGCTTCTGATGATGGCTTGCTTCGCATGGGTTGCCTTCTCAACCGCATCGTATTGCTTCGTCTTCTCACGCAGGGTTTCCACACCTGTGATTAGTGTTTTTATGCTGAGTTGGTTTGTACCGCTCCCCATAGGATTGGATTCTATGCAAAGCCCGGCGAAGCTCTCCGATAGTTGCTTGAGCTGTGGGTCGTTGTAGATCTCGGCGCGAGAAGCCAGCTTGATAGCCAGGTCGTCGACCTTGGCATCCAGTTTGCGAACCTCATTCCTTTTCACGTTGCATGGTCAGTCAAGGCCATCATAACCCAACTGACCAGAAGGTAGGCAGGTAGCTTGTATCATACCATATCATTTTGCTCAGCTCAATGGAAACGGAGGCCAATTCTGTTCTCAGCCGGGTTTCAATTTCGACAAGTTTGCTGTGTCCCAACATTGACTTGAAGGATGCGACCATGCTGCCCCAATGCTTGTTTCCCCCACTCCTGATCCTCAACTTTCCCAGAAGACTGAGGATTTCACTGCAGTCCCTTTGGGCAATCCTAGCTGCTGGGAGGATGTGGTCGCTCTTAGACTGCCTTGATTGAGCGACGTTGGAGGCGGCAAAGCTTTCAACCGGCTGAAGAATAGACTGCATTTGCCGGTAGATGTCCTCCAGCGCTTCATTCTGCAGCGTGGAGCCACTTGCAGAATCTCGAATCTCCTTCCCGGTTGCGAGGAGCTTGAGCGAAAAGTCGACCAGTTGGACGATGGAGCTTGCTGCACCAACAGCTGCGAGCCCTTCCATATCGACTCAGTTGCAAAGGAGAAAGTGACGGGAGAACTCGCTGGTTTTTGGTTGAGGTGGATGTTAAACTGAGCTAGCGGATTTGATGAAGGGAAAAACGAGATGTCGAGGACAGGCTTTAGGCAGCGATCATGGTCACACAAAGTGGGGACGTCTCATACACGCACACCAGTCGTGCAGATGGCTACCCATGGCGGCGATTTTGAGTGGACGGGGGTTTGGGGCTCCGAAAATTTGCCCAGGCCTTGGCCGGTTTCTGATACCTGAGGGATCGGTTTTTGTCGGTTCCCCCTTCAGCTGTTGCCTCTACCATGTCTCTCAACGCGATTACTGACTTGGGATAGACGTGGTCGGTGACTGAAAGTGGAAGCAAGGAGGTATAGGGGAGAAAAAAAAGCAACTACACATCTTTGGCTTACGCGTCAAAGGTCGTGGTAGGGATGCTTGATTGAAAGAAAAGGTGCCGTGGTCGGTGGCAGCTTAAAATCCCTACTAGCCCAAAAAATGTTCCAAATTGTGAGAAAGGTACGTTCCGAGCCTTACATGCGATGCGAACTCTCCAAGGTAGTGGCACCCGAACCTAGACTCACTCACCCAAAACCTCGGCGGATGAGATTCGTCACAGGGCGGCAGAAGATGACCAAGACAAGTAAACGAAGTGTAATACTAGTATTTGACACTGTTGACTGCCGCTTGCTATGATGCTCCTCAATGTAGCCTACCCGTCTAGAAAAATCGGAAGCAATTCTGTCTAGCCTGCTGTCCCGGCGAGTTGATGTCTCTACCATCTCCCACACCGCGATTATCGATTGAGAATTCTGGTAGCTAACTATGATTAGCAGATGAAAGTAGAAGGTCGGAGTGGCGAAAAGTGAGACAAAAGGGGGGCGAGGGATTGGGGGGAAGGAGAGTAAGGAGCAAAAAAGGAGAGACGGAATGGAAAAGAATAAGGCTACTGAGTGGGATTGTGACATGTTCTGGAATAACCCTAACGTTAATGCCGCAAGGTTCACACGGAAAAGGGGGTGCCAAAAAAAGGTGAAAGACAGGGAGAAGAAAAGAAACACAGCGTAAACTCACCAACCATCTCTGTCTCCCCTCCCGCCCCATCCCACTCCTCCTCCACCCAATCTCCCTCAACAACATCCTCCACACAACCTCCTCCTCCCTCCTCCCCTTCCCCTTTCCACATGATGTTTCCCTCCTCCCTTCCCGCCCGTGCGCCAAAACCTCAACGTCCTCTTCCCATGCTTATACCTCCTCAACCTAAACCCCCTCTCCTCTGCAAACTGCTCCACATCCACCTGCACCGTCGTCAGCAACCCCAACGCCCGATTATAGTCATCCAACGACCCATACCCCGCCAGATAATGCAGCACCCCCAGTCCCTGATGATCCACCAAATTCATCCTCGCTCCGCGCGTGTGTAAGACTTGGAATATCTCAAACCCAATCTCGGCGGGTATACCCGCCGCAAGCATGATCGCCGTGCATCCGGTTATGTCGCGGACGGCGAGGTGGAGGGGGGTGCGGTGTTGGCGGTCGCGGATGTTGGGGTTGCAGCCCGGGGCGGAGAGGAGTGTTTGGATTATTAGGGAGTTGTTGCAGCGGATGGCGGCGTGGATGGGGGAGTTGGCGTGGCCGTCGTAGAGGGTGAGCCAGCCGGGGAGAGGCTCGTGGAGATGAGTTCGTCGGGGGTTATTGCTTCTGGTACGAGCGCGGGGGATGGCGCTCTGGTGGTCGTGGTGGTGGTTTTCGTGGTGCCGTCAGGGGGTTTTGGTCTCTAGATTGTCGAGAACTATAGAATCCACCTGATGGCTCATAACCCCCCTGACAAAACTACACGCAACCCATATAGCAAAATCATGGCCCACTGGATGACTATGGTCTATAAGGAACTCTGCACTATCTTATAAGAATCCCAGGCCAGGATAAAGAAGTATGTGGACAGGAAGCGAAGCAAGGCACCCTCGTACGAAGTAGGACAACTGGTGATGCTTGACACAAAAAGCATCAAAACCAAGAGACCCTTGAAAAAACTAGATAAGAAGTTATTAGGTCCTTTCAAGATCTCCAAGGTAGTATCCCCAGCTGTGGTCAGACTCGATCTCTCTCCTTAATGGAAGATATACCCTACCTTTTATGTTTCCCTTGTAGAACCATATTGCATAGACACCCAAGAGACTCCCAACCCCTTGGAGGTCTTAGGGCAAGTCAGCGATAGCTATCCAGAAGAATATATAGTAGAGGAAGTATTGAACTTTAGAAAGAAGGGAAACAAGGTCAAGTATCAAGTCAAGTGGGAAGGATATGACAAACCTAGTGAGCTTACTTGGGAGCCATTTAAACACTTCATAGACATTTAGGAACTCTAGGACTTCGATGTCAAACCTTGCAAACCAAAGGATCTAAGAGTTATTAATCCTAGTCCTGTAGGCGAGTCTTTGAAAGAGGGGGATAGTGTCACACCAGTCAGACTTACCTAAGGTCAACAGGGTTATTCACCTCCTTGACCTGGGCCCACCACAGTCATACTCTGATCCACAATAGTAGGTCCATTGGATCTGGTGGGTCTCCAACCATGTGGCAATTGTCATCGGGCTTCAGATCTACTATGGACGAACCATAGGGCTCCAGGCATCTCCAACTTGTATCAGGAGCTCCAGGGCCACACACAAGCAAGGGCTAGCCACATAGTGGATCGTCCCGCACCAAGCTTCATCATCAGACTTCAGATTTGTCATAGACAAGCCATACAACCTCAGAATTATGGTCCAGACTGCATAACAGCTAAACGGATCATATGATAGTCTTTCAATCAGGGACCTCCTTGATATTACAGTCATCTTGTTGGAAGACCTTGAACCGACATTTGCCAGAGTCTAGCTTTAGTGGTGACAGGTAGTCGCGACCAGCCCACTTGGGCAGCAATGAGTCATAAAGGGAACCACTGCTACGACAGCTAACATGGGATCGACCTAACAGCGCTATGGCCAGTGTAAGTATCAAGGACTTGTAGAAACCTCTATAGCGATGGACGCCAAGCCACTTGAGCTGTTAGGAGTAAGTACCAATACAGGCCATGGACTTGTCATACGATGGCCGTCTTCACTTGGTATGTAGCCGTGGAATTGTAGAACCTTAGGATGGGCGGTTGGGATGGATCTCATAGGTATCTTGGTATCATTATATCTAGTATATAACCTTCCATAAAAGAGATGAAAGAGTGATGGACCCTTAAAGGAGGAAGAAGCTCTGTAGTCCTTTTTGGAGAACCGACCTTAGAAAGATTATCAGCTGAACTTTAGTAAAGCTGAGGAGAATTCTATCTTTATGGAACCCTTGTTGTTTGTCTAAAAGCCCTTTTAAACAGGTAATAGTCTTCTAGCCTCTAATTTACTGGCTTTCTTATTGGCTGTTTTATGGAGTCGGTCACTTAGGGTTAATGGCGTGACTGCATACTGCACAGCCGCCTCAGCCTGGGTACTGCCATTACACACCGCATTAATTGCAGACTGAATATGCTCTTGTATAGTAACCATCATAAATTTGGTGGTGCTTGGAGTAATATTGAAGGAATAGTGGTGGTTGGAAATGAGGGTGGTATTGGTTGGAAGTGTCGATCATCATGTCTGGTTGTGGGGTGGTCTGGTTATGGGGTCATGCTTTCTATTCTCTTGTATGAATGCAGTTGCCTGGACTAGTGCCAAGGGTTAGTACTCTAGCCGAGAAGAAAGTGTTGATAATTTCGCCGTGGTGGCGTTGACTCCGTTAAGCGTTATATAAAGTAATTGGCTTGACTCATTCTCGTCCATCTTCCCAATATCTATGAGACCTCTCCCTTGGGTCAGCCTTAAGCCTGTCTATTTTTTCCTAGTCATGATGAGGATAGTGCCGTGGGTGTATTCAGGAAGGTAGCGTCCAAGGTTCCTATCAGGGCTGGATGGACTGGTACTTATAGACTTCGCCGGTTGGCTGAAAAAGACCTGTGTGTCGTCGGCATTGTCGATAATCATAAGCCACCTGCCACAATTCTTTCCCTCTAGCCACGTCTCTACTAGGAGTATATCTATCTTGGGTTATCGTAGCTGGGGACCTGGCATTCTTGTGCGATAAAGGTGTATGACTGGCGGAACCGCTCGGCGTAGCATGAACCCAAAAGACAGACACCTCTGGGCACATCTCTTGAAGCCAATACACATAGGCCGGCGCAATCTGGGTTTTACTATAACCGGCTAGACCAAGCGGTATTTCTGTGATAAATGGAGACCTACCCAACGCCGCCCAAACCATATAGTGCTGCTCTAGGCCGCGGCCTAATGAGTCCTTGGCGCCGGTTATGGCCTAATTATTGTTCAAGGTCAAAATCTCAGATCGCCCAACAGAGTCTAGATTATAGTTAGATGGGACAAGGACTAAATATCTATTAGTATCACCATTAACCATTTTAGGAGATATATATTATAGTACATACACTTTGCATTTGAACTTTGGAATCGACGCCACACCCCTACCGCCCTTTGGGCGAGGCCCCTCAGCCTCTCGCGAGCTTTGTCATACTCGTGGTCCTGCGGTCCAAACTTGACCATATCCGAGTGCGTGCGGGCGACGGCACACACATGCTCAGGGCCATTTTCCCACGGACGGCAATGTGTTGCAGAGGACTTGGTGACTAATGTAACGGTTGGCCCGGTCATTGCCCACTTGCCATCTGTGTTTTGGGCGGCCGTTGGCGACTCAACCGTTTCGTAAAAGCAAACAATCTCCAAGTCGCCCTCGTTCCCTAAAGCCGCGTGGAACTCCCGTTGTTGGATGCTGAGGATCAGTGAATTGATGCGGCTGAGAGAATCGATAAGGCGGCGATTTGGACCATCCCCGACCATCGCAACAGTCTATCTTCCTAAAACAGAGCCATAGAACCCTAGGTCCCTAAAGACTAGAGACTCCTTGTTCTTAGCACTCCAGTCATAATACTATTAGGTTTATATGCTTTGCCAAACCAACTATATATAGCTATTATTCCTCCCCTCATATACTTTATAAGAATCCCAGCCCCTGTATCAGAGTATTTTCTTACCCCTAAATAACTACTTAGGCCAAACGTTAAGGTGCTTGCCTACTATCAAGCGTCAACCACAGCCAACAAACAGCACTTTCTTCTTTATTATAGAGATGCCTCACAGCGAGGTTGCAGCGTTTCCAATATCAGGCGTGGATTTAGAAAGACTGGTATATGGCCATTAGATCCATCCAAGATACTAGATGACCCTGAGGCAGTGATTAGAGATAGTCCCCCTCCCCAGGACCGGCCCCATACTCCCTCTATCACTACAGTGGCCACCCCAGACCTCCTAAACACGCCTAAGAACGCCAAGGATATACAGTAATCATCAAGAAGGTCCACATCATTCAGGAGGTCATGATGATGCGGGCGGGGCAGATAGAGATCGTGGTGGAAGAGAAGAGGGAGTGGGTCTTGACACATCGGTTCTTCGAAACAGGGGCTCTTAGATGTAACTCGCGTTGAAGTGTAAGATATATGAGTGATGGCAGGTGGCTAGAGTGTTTGCTATGTGCTCCCTTGTCTTGCTGGCACCTGAATCTAAGGTCGGTATGCCGCTAACATATCTCCACTTATCTGCCAAAGAAGAATGGCCGGCTGATACTGACCTTGTGGTTTTTTCGCGGCCGTTCAAGATCTGCTTAAGCTCATGGATTGTCCCCAACTTTGGCAACGTAAAGATGACGAGAGTTATACATCGGCCAGGTGAGGATTTTGGTGTCGTTTGGGTATCTCCAGCTTCATTTTCGGGTCGACGATCGAGATGCGCTGTGATCAATTGTAGTGGATGGACATTTCTGTGGCACTTCCGTATGACGAAGGGTCAAAACCCTTCGGTGTTGCTCTTTGTCCTGCATTTGCAAATTGATTAGTTGCAGCTACCTACAGTTATGCATCTTTGCTTTCACGCGAAGCCATTGGGTTGCAGAAGCTGACCAAATATTTGCCAATAGCAAACGCATCATGTGTCTGTGTTGGGCGAGAAAAGATCGGCGGGCCAATTGACGTTTTGGGCCATGTGCTTGTCATGGCGGAGCCAAGCTTTTGCCAGGCCTGCCAAGCTTTTTCGTCTTTTTCTTGAGTCTGGGGAAATAGTGGGGTCATGATGTCACTATTTACAACCCACCTTCCCGCGATCAGTGAGAGCGCGTCGACTCAGTGGCTGGCCTCGTCGTCCCGATGGGTCCTGCCGCATCTTTGGTTGTGTGGTTCAAAACGATTGGCCTGGGATTCGCAGCTCACTTTGTTTCAGGAAGCACTACCGCAGCTTGCATGGCACCGACACTTGTTCCCATGAAATTTCCATCCGAATGGATAACACGGCACCAGAGCTCCTCCTTTTAAGTGCCATTGGGCTCTAGTGACGTCAAAAAGAGCACCATCTCTTCCCGGGAAACCGCTAGGCGATGCGGTGCCTTAAAACCCCTTGCATTCCTTTTTGACCTTTCTTTCCCTTCTCCAGGTCCTCGTCCAAGTCCATCTTCCCTCCTGCCCAACCCGAAATTTTAGTGGTTGCCGCATTGCGGCGCGCCCCCATCGACAAACATCATGGCAATCTTTGGTCGCCGCCGACAAAATGGCGTGGCACCTGTCACGGCCAAGAGTGCCCGTCCCCGGCGCCGATTCGGGTCGTCTGAGCCCTACACCATGATGAGGCGGCCGACCTTTGGTCAGTGGCTCAAGGCGACATGGCTCGACATCCTGACCATGATCTTTCTTGGAGCTGTCGGTCTAGGCGTAAGCTCCCCCTGTCCTTTCCCTTTAACGCAATGCTAACTTGCGCAGGTCTACTTCGCCCACCCGGCGCCCACCCGCTCCTTCGCCGTGACCTTCCCGACCGACGGCGAGGTCGTCTACCCCCAGTTCGCGTACCCGCTGCGCAAGGAAATCATCCCCATCTGGCTGGCCGCCTTGCTCGCCGCTATAATCCCTATCGTAGTGATCCTCTTCATGCAGATCCGCATCCGCTCCTTCTGGGACGTCAACAACGCCATCATCGGCCTGCTTTACAGCCTCATCACCGCCGCCGTCTTCCAGGTCTTCATCAAGTGGCTGATTGGCGGGCTGCGGCCGCACTTTCTCGACGTCTGCAAGCCCGACCTCTCGCGCGTGTCCAACGCGCCGGGCGTCGTCGGTGCCGGCCTAAACGCGGCCGGGTTCAACCAGATCTACTACACGCGCGAGATCTGCACGGGTGACCCCGACGAGATCGACGACTCGCTCGAGAGTATGCCCAGCGGCCACGCGACGGCCGCGTTCGCCGGCTTCATCTTCCTCGCGCTGTACCTGAATGCCAAGCTCAAGGTGTTTTCTAATTACCATCCTGCGATGTGGAAGCTGGCGGCTGTGTATGCGCCGGTGCTCGGCGCGTGTCTGATCAGTGGCGCATTGACGATTGATGAGTTCCATCATTGGTACGACATCGCGGCCGGTGGAGTTATCGGGACAATCATGGCGTTCAGTGCGTACCGCATGACGTATGCGTCGATTTGGGATTGGAGGTGGAACCATATCCCGCTCAACCGCAGCGCGGGGTTCCAGTTTGGTCATGGCGGCGAGGCGGAGCTTGGTGATGCTACCTTTACGAGGCGTGGCGGTTGGGGCAGGGTGAAGAATTCTCATGCCAAAGAGCATCACGGGATTGCTGGTACGCATGGTGTCACGGGCAATGGTAGGGGTGCGCCTGTCGCCCCGGTGGCGGCGCATAGGGGCGTTCGGGGGGATGATTTGGTTTGAGCTGCAGGCTTGGAAGTTGGATGGCTTTGGAACATGATGTGGATGAGCGGGACTTGTAATGATAATGGAACGGTTGTTGGTGGTGGTAGTTGTACGGGCATGAGCAAGCGACGGCGCGGGTTCGTAGTTGGTCTATAGTAAACGAAGCAAGATAGGGGTTGGGGAGGCAAGAAGTTCCAACTTGTAAGGCATCAGTTTTCCTACTGGGAAGTCCAAAAGATTAATAACAAAAAATCCAGCCAAGTAGAATTGAAGGGAAAACGCAGGGAAACTCAACGGTATCGATCCCGCCAAGACATACCGAAGTTTCCTATCAGCAGTCCATGCTCTAGGTGTACAAGTTGATACTGCCCCAAGACCCAAGCGATCTGGACCGTCGAGGTACCTGGGTCCACTGCTTGCCAGCTCGTTTGTCAGCTGGTCTGCTCCTCCCTCGTTGTCGAGTTGTTTGCGCCTGCCAGTTGGCAGTCAACACGCAGGCAGGAACAACAACACCAGACCACCTTCTCAACCCAACGGCTAACCTCTCTTGAAAACTATTTTCTGAAGAAACATTATATAACAACAAGTAAGCAGGCCCTGTGGCGCAATCGAAGCGCATCCGACTCCAGATCGGAAGGTTGTCTGTTCAAGTCAGGCCAGGGTCAGGATCTTATCTTTTGCTCTTTCTTCCCATTTCCCTCTTTTTGCTCCAGCAACCGGGGCTGGCACCTCCTGCCACACAGCGGCCCTGTTTTTACACTTGTCGGCTAACTACTACGCGATGCTACACCAAGGTGGACATGGAAATAGGTGAAAGAGCGCCAATATGATGAATCCGATTTACTATACACATATTAGTTAGTTCTACTACGTTAGTTGTGAATATTCCCTCTATCACCCTACACTATTGTTAGCGCGCAGTATTACAATCCGAGCTTACAAATTCTGGCAGTTGATTAGCTCGCGCGTTGTTGTCGAATTGCCCGAAATCGGGTATGCGGCTTTGCGCGACTGGATGACGCGATCCACCCTACGAATAGCAGCATCACACACCATCACGATCAACACCCGACTGCCACACAACGCCGCGAAATGGCAGCAGCTAGGACTGGAGATTGGCGATAAGAATGCCCAGATCTACCTTATCTCCGCCTTTGTGATCGGAGATTGATTACACGACCTGGAATGGCGTCTTGAGGTTTTTCTGGCGGTGCCGGTTCGGGTCCGCGAGCGCCTCGAGGGAATGCCATTGGCGAGCATGTCCAATCGCCAAGAGTCCGGGGGGCTGTTACGACACTCGAGAAAAGCACGCCATGGCATCGACGGGGCGTCCCGAGTCTATAAAGACGAAGATGCCGTGATGGGGAAACACAAATACAAAGCATCAAGCCTCTCATCACTGCGCAACACACAACATCTAACCCTTGACCTAAACACACTAGAACTGTCACCATGGCTCCCCACGCACAAGAAACCCTCTCGGCTGCCCCCGTCGACGTCGCCCAGCCCGCCCTTGTCTCCAAGCCCCGCCCCGACACGGACCGCCAAGCCCTCTTCCCGAGCGGCATCGACGAGGACGCCGAGGCCGGCAAGAAGGGCCATCCCGCCGCCAAGGTACTTGATCTGAACCCCCCCCCCCCCCCCCCACCCCCAATACATCCACAAACTAACCCCCGCCAGTACCGCCACTACCTCCCAACCTGGGACAAGACGGCGCCTCCCCAGCCGCGCCTCGAGCCCTTTGAGGCCCACGACCCAGGCCTGGACGCCGACACGTCGTACCCAGACCTCCTGCCGGCCTCGGTGACGCGCACCGACCTGACGCCGACCATCGGCTCCGAAGTGCGCGGGATCCAGCTGTCGTCGCTCACGGCCGCCGGCAAGGCGCAGCTCGCGCACCTGGTGGCCTCCCGCAAGGTGGTCGCCTTCCGTGACCAGGACTTTGCCGACCTGCCCGTCGGCGAGGCCGTCGACTTTGCGCGCTTCTTTGGGCCCCTGCACGTCCACCCCACGGCCGGGCTCGCTGAGGAACACCCCGAGGTGCTGGTCGTGCACCGCGGGGCCGGGGATGATAGCGTGGATAAGTTCTTTGCGGGGCGCACGAGTACCGTGCTCTGGCATAGTGATGTGTCGTATGAGGCGCAGACGCCGAGTTTGACTTTCTTGTATGTGCTTGAGAAGCCGGGGGTTGGGGGGGATACCATCTTTGTGGATGCTGTGGAGGGGTATGAGCGGTTGAGCCCGGCGTTCCAGGAGAGGCTGCACGGGCTGAAGGCGGTACATTCAGGCGAAGAGCAGGCCGCGGGTAGCCTGAAGAGGGGCGGTATCGTGAGGCGCGAGGCGGTCAAGAACGAGCACCCCATCGTCCGGACGCACCCGGTGACCGGGGAGAAGGCGTTGTTTGTCAACCCTGGGTGTGAGTATCCCTTGCCCCTTTTTGGGTTCCGGGCTGGACAGAGGCTAACTTTGGCAACAGTCACCCGCGAGATCGTCGGCCTCAAGAAGGAGGAGTCGGATGCGCTGCTCAAGTTCCTCTACGACCACCTCGCCTTCGGCGCCGACTTCCAGGCCCGCGTCCGCTGGGAGCCTGGCACCGTCGTCCTCTGGGACAACCGCGTCACTCAGCACTCGGCCCTGATCGACTGGAAGTCGGGCGAGCGCCGCCACCTCGCACGCATCACGCCCCAGGGCGAGCGTGCGTTTGAGACGCCGTTTGTGGCCAAGTGAGACATAGTTACAGGTAGTAGTGGCGGTTTTCCTTGAGCTCATGTATATACAAAACACACGTTGAACAATAAATATTCCGACCACCCTAGTATTCCCGCCGTGGCTGTTCTCGGATCTTCTATTGTAATTCAAAGTTATCGGAATTGTTGTCCAGCTCTTCATACGCAGAGTCCCCACCCAATGGAATCTGAGTGCTACATCACAACAACCTCCCGACAATGTCGCTGCAACTCCTTTTTCTTTTGCATACAAGACACATACACCATTCACTCCCTCCCCTTCGGCAGATATGCATCCCCCCCAAAGAACCCCTGAGGCAACTCAAACCCCCCCTCCACCTCCCTAACCAAATCTACCGTCGTCCTGACCACATCAAACCCCCAATTAAACCTCGCAAACTCCAACGGTGTCCCTAAGATACCATAATCAGCCTTGCCCCCCCCAGTCAGGAAAAAAGAAAACTCACTCGGCACAACCTCAACAAACCGCCCCGCCTCCCTCTCCACCAACCCGACCTGCTCGCCGGCCGCGTTGCTCAGCACCTGGATCGCACTCGCGCGGTCCCGCCTCGCCCTCTCAAACACGCCCAGCCGCGCGGCGATCCCGCCCGGCGCGGCCCCGCACAGCGCGATCCCCAGCGCGATCCCGTCCTCGATGCTCTGCGCGCCGCCTTGGCCTTGGTCTGCCACGCTGTGTGTCAGCTAACTCAGAAAACGGGAAGGGGGGGGGGGGAGGGGGGCGTACGTGGGAGCATGGGGTGGGCGGCGTCGCCGAGGATGACGAGGTGGGATTTTGTCCAGGTTGGGATTGGGGCGCGGTAGAGGAGGGGCCAGCGTTTTACGTCGGTGGCTTTGCTGCCAGGGGGGTTAGTATAAGGGGGGGATGGGGGAAGAGGGGGGGTTTACTTGAGGATGGAGAGGAGGAGGGGGTGGAAGGAGGGGAAGCTGGCGAGGAGGTGTGCTTTGGAGACCGGGGCGTGCCAGTCTAAATGGGTCAGTAACCTAGGGGGGCTGAGAGGGGAGGGGACGGACCTTCTTGGGTTGCGGATTTGAGGTCGTCGTCGTGGAAGAGGCCGACAAAGTTCCAGACTTGGTTGCTGATGGTGTGTTGGTTAGGGGTTGTGTGGTAAGGGTTAGGTGAAGAGTTAGAGTACTCACTTGCGGCAGGGGTATGACACGAAGCGGTTGCCTGTCTTGCCGTTCATGTAGATGCTCATTCTCCCGTCCCTGGAGTGGTCCTGGTTCCACACGGCGGTCTCGGGGTCGGCGTCGAGGTCGGCGGCGGGAATCAGGAAGCGGTAGCAGCCGTTGTACAACTCCTGCGGCTGCGGCGGATTAGGTTTCCCAAGAACAGATTCTATGCCCAGAGAGTGGATTCCATCGGCGGCGACGACCAGGTCAGCTGCCACGACCTCACCAGTGGACAGGGTGATGGATGGTGTCTCGGGGTCCTGTCTTTGTCAGCGTGAGTCACGGTGTTTTGTCTGAGACGACATCTTGGAAAGTAAAAACCAAGTCCGAGAAAAGCAAGCGCACATAAGCAACAACCAGACTCTTCAGGTGAATAACAGCCGGCTCTCCCACCCCCTTCCCGGTGGCCAACTCCTTGAGCGCCTCGTGCAAATCAACCCGGTGAGCAAAGTAAAACGGCGCGCCGTAAACCTTGGCAACCCAGTCGCCCAGGGGCGTGAAGGAGAGCTGCTCCATGGAGCTGCCAATGCCCGTCACGAGGCTCTGGACCGTGACAAAGCCCGAGGCAGCGGGATCCAGGCCCCAGGCCAGCAGAGCACGGCTCGCGTTGGGCGGCACGTTGATGGCGGCGCCGACCTCGTTGTTGAGCGCCGAGCGCTCGTAGATGCGGACGTGGTGGCCCGCCCGCCGCAGCGAAATGGCGGTGCTGAGGCCCGCGATGCCGGCGCCCACGATGACCACGTCGAGTGCCATGGCTAGTTTGGGCTCGTGTAGAGTGACGGGATTTCAAAAAGCAAACACACAACGTGGCGGCACGGACAAGGCAGATTGCAGAGGTCTCTGCCGTGAGAGATTATGGCGGGATCCGACTCGTGGCAACATGAATGGTCTCCTGAATTCCAAAAGGCCGGTAGACACGAGATAATGCAGCGATGCAGGGGCACGCATGGATGCACTCGACTTGTGGACCTGGTATACACGGCGCCGAAGAAGCGAGACATTAAAGCACACACATCGCAGTCCCATGGTAGCGAACCGGCAAGATATTCGGTCTAGCCAGCTCGGGATAGCTTATAGGGACCGATGGCTAGTCACCAGTGGGCTCGTTCGGGTCGATTATCGCGACATGACGGACGATATTCACAGCAGGGGCCGGGGTCCAATGTCTCAAATGTCTCGAGCGCCAGATGTCACCTACATGTTAGCGCACGCTAAAACTTGCCGCCTTGTATCACGAAGGGACAGCTGTTTCCTGGTTGGCACTTGGGTCGCGCAACGTCGTTTGTGCTTCAGCAAAAACGCGAGCTTCCAGAATTCTTCCGACTCACTGATACATGTAACCACATAGTATTTATTGTATTGTTAGCGTGTTTGAGAAGCCGGTCCCCGGGCACACAGACATGCCACTTCACTTAGCCCCGTCGTCCGGTTTGTTAGTGGCCTCTCTCCGCCGGATCGTCTCTCCCCCGCTTGGCCAATGCGACGCCCCCACTGTTTACTCCCTGTTTGCGCCCCTTTGCTGGGTCCAGGGTCTAGGGGAAGCGATCCCGGCCACACCACGCTGTCGTCCCCTGTCATGCTCGATCTGTCTTGCCATTTTTGTTAGTAGACGGAGACAGCCCGTTACTGCAACCGTTTTGGTGACAACGGCCGCAGGGCAAGGCAAGAGATTGAGCATTTTACCAATATTGATTCGATAGCACCCTGAGCCCCGGCGGCAGTAATTAGAAGGATTTGGCCTTCTTGGGATTGATGCTGGTTCAGTCTTTATTTACTTTACTCTTGGACCTCGTCCCTGGGTTTGTCTCTGTGCACCTGCAGAAGCCCTTTTACTCGGCAGTTCCGTCTCAGGCTGTAAGCCGCCTCACCTTCTCTTGTTTCTTGCTCTCTTGTGTTACTCTGCCCCTCTCGAGCCGGCAATTTTTTTCTTCGGCCGTCCACCGCACGTCGCAACATGGCGTCGCAAACCCAACGCCGGAGCCAGTCGCCCGACTCGGCCTCCCACGAAGAGGAGAAGCCGGCCCAAACACCGCGCATCGACACCGTCAGCGTCGACAGCGCCAGCACCGATGGCCCGCAGCCGCAGCTCCACGCCAAGACCTTCCTGGCCGTCCTGTCTGTCTGCGTCATCTACTTTGTCCAGATCTACAACGTCGTCGGCGCCGGCGCAGTAAGTCCCTCCCTCGCACCTCGGAAAACCCCAGCTAACCGCGCCCCAGCTCACCAACACAATAACCCTCTCCCTCCCCCCCACCACCACGTCCTCGGTCTGGCTGGCCACCTCCATCGCCGCGGCCACGGCCATCCTCTCGCCCATCCTCTCCCAGGCCGCGACCGTCTTCGGCCGCCGCTGGTTCCTCGTCGTGCCGACCCTCCTCGGCGCCGCCGGCTCGCTCGTCATCGCCCGCGCCGACTCGATGGACATGGCCATCGCCGGCTTCGCCGTCACGGGCGCCAGCTACGCCGCCCAGCCCCTGCTGCACGCCGTCTCGTCCGAGGTCGTGCCCCGCCGGTACCGCTCGTGGGGCCAGGCCGCCGACCTCATTGCGAATGCCCTGGGCGGCATCACCGCGCTGCTGGTCTCGGGGGGCGTCGTGCGCACGGCGAATGTGGGGGACGACGGGTGGCGGAACTTTTGGTATGTGGGCACCGGGTTGTATGGCTTGGCGGGGGTCTTGTGTGCGGTGCTGTATCGGCCGCTGCCGAGGGAGGCGGGAGGGGGGGTGGGGGAGAGGTTGGGGCGGTTGGATTGGGGCGGGTATGGGCTGTGGGCGGCCGGGGTGTTGCTGTTTTGTGTCGGGCTCGCGTGGGGCGGGAATCCGTTCCCCTGGTCGGATCCGCACACGTCGGCGACGTTTGCCGTGGGCGTGTTTGCGTTGGTGCTGCTGGCGGGGTATGAGGTGTTTGGGAAGAAGGATGGCATGTTTCACCACGGGCTGTTTGGGCACCGCAACTTTGCCATCGCGCTGGTGTGTCTGTTCTGCGAGGGTGTCGCGTTCTTTGGCGCGAACAGCTACTTTGCCTTCCAGGTCGGCGTGCTGTACGAGGCGGACGCGCTGCTGGTCGGCGTGCGGTACAGCGTCACCATGTTCGTGTCCATCTTCTCGGCGGCCGTGGCTGGTGCTTACTGCGCTGCTACCAAGAAGGTCCGGTGGATCGCCGTCACTTCTTTCTTGTTTTTCGTCGTCTTCTTCGCCTGCATGGCCTCCACCGACCTCACCACCAACGCCCACACCTGGGGATACCCCGTGTTTCTGGGCATTGCGCTGGGCCTGTCGCTGGTCACCTTGATCACCCTCGCCCAGCTGTCCACGCCCCCGGAGCTGATTGCCATCACTTCTGGGTTGGTGATTGGCATCCGCTCGCTGGGCGGGTCGGTTGGCCTCGCCATCTGTAAGCTGAGCCCTGAACATCACCACTTTTCAAGACTAACATCCCAGACAACGCCCTCTTCACCGGTGCGATGAGCCATGTCGGCGATAATATTGCTGCTGCTGTCGTACCCCTCGGCCTGCCGCTCAGCTCGCTGGGGCCGTTTATCGGGGCCTTGACGGCACACGACAACGAGTCCCTCTTCCAGATCCCCGGCGTCACCCCGCAGATTGTCGGGGCCGGTGCCGACGCCCTGCTGGCGACCTTTTCAACCGGGTTCAAGCATGTTTGGATTACGGCAGCCTGCTTTGTTGCCTTTGCTGCGATTGGTACGTTTTGTATCTGTTGTTCCAGATTGTTGCTTTACTGACATATTTGCTATAGTTGCGGTCTTTATCGAGGATCCCAGCAAGGAGTTCAACATGCATATTGACGCCCCTCTGGAAAAAGACGAGGAACTCTACTCGCCCCGGGTTTAGGGGTGGATACAAGGCTGGGCAGAAACAATCACACGTAACTCTCGCATCATTCATTATCTGGTCTCGAACAGTCTCAGCATTGGCAATGGTGGACCTAGTGGGCTACATCCCCGACTCCTGTGAAAGTGAACAGGGATGAATTTGGCGGTAGTGGCCGATTACCTTGATAGTAGCCTCGCTTGGCAAGAATCCGACCCCTAATCTCTTCCAGTCCGTCAAAGGAGGAGAGAGTCAGGACATTACCTTCCGTGGTTCAGCCCCGTTGAGTGGGGGTTCGAAACGGACTGTGCCACACCGCACCCAACTGCCGAGCTTCTGAGGGTTGCAATATCGGCGCTGTAACGGCGCCCTCTCGTTGGCTGCATGATGAAACGCCCGCCTACAATTTCCCAAGGACCTGCCGCGTCAAGACGCCACATGCGCGCATGAGAACGAAGAGCCGCTTTGGGGAACGTCTCTGGGCTCTTTTTTCGGTTGTGCTAAGCGACTGCATGCCGCCCGCAGCACTAGTGTGCACGGCATTCTAATAATATGGAACGTATGGCTGGGTTGGTTTGGGTAAACGGTGGAAATCTTGGGAGAATTCCTCTGCTGGATTCTCACCGTGCCATCGCCAGATTTCAGCAGAGTCTATTGTCTGGCAGACGACGTTCCGAACCCCGGATTGGCACCCTCCATTCCAGGTGGATCAGCCCTGGGATTCTAAAGGGCCAATCGACCAATACTCGGTTGAAACTGCTGCCACGGCCCTGTTTCTGTTTTCTTTTTCGGGGGAGGTCGTCTGTTGGCTCCTGGATACCCCTGCGAGAAAACGCCAAAGCCCCTTGACAAATCGCGTGGAAACCAGCTCGCCAAGGATTTCTCTGGGGATGCACCATGGGTTGGCCGTCTCACGCTATTGAATTGCCCGATGAGACAGCAGGCGCCGTACTACTGGGAGCCGAAAAAGAAAAAAAGAGAACACTGGGCTGCGATGTTAGACGGAGCTTGATCGCGGAGTGATCGAGGCTAGGCGGGACTGGCTTGTTCGACCTTGGTTCTTTAATGTTAATCCAACATCGTCCAAGTGCTTGAGCTAATACAAGTCCTTCTCGGCCCCTAACCCAACGGTGCCGTCTCGCGCTTGGACAACCCTGGTCATTCTGGTTCCTGGTCTCGCCCGACTGGGCAACCCAAGGTGGCCGATATATCCAGGCAAGGCGCACGGCCGCTTAGCGTCAGGGAGGCAACGCTACGTCGTGCCGGGCGAGAGCAGGTCCTGCAGCCGGCAGCCCACATGGATATCCCGTCTTCGGAGGCGTCTTCTTCTGCCCTTCCTCAGCATCTTGGCTTCTTGACATCCGGCCGTGTGTCAGGTCCGCAGCGGTGATCCCTGCCGGGGAAACGGGGAAACGGCAGACGGCTGTACGTAACAGTGGTACGCTGGAAACGCGTCTGGTTGCAGGATTCTGTCTTTTTTTGGTACTGTGTGCTGGAGATGGGAAGAGAAAAAGAAAAGCAGAAAAGCACGGCATGGTGAGCTGGGCAGGTTGATAACCAGACGATTTTCACTCTCATTCTCCAGACGCTTGGTACCGGCCACAGATCGGTATAAGACGCGCCGAGTGCACCCACCCACCCGCCGCATCCCTCCGGTCTGGCCCATCCCGCCGCTGGTCTTGTCTGTCTTGTCGACAGCGGGTGCCCCTTGATTGATCCCTCGTCTCTTTCATGGACTGATGTTTTGAACAAAGGTTGACTCATCATTTCCAACATTGTCGTCGGTCGGTGCTGCAAACATGGTGTTGAACATCGCCCCGCTGGCCATGCCGGCCGTCGTCGCGGACTGCATCTTTACCAGTCTCGCCTTCATCGTCGTGTGCATGCGCCTCGGCACCAGGTTGTTCCTCGTCAAGAATTTTGGTGTTGACGACGCCTTTATGGCGCTATCCATGGTTAGCCCCTTTTTCTTCCTGCTCACCCACCTCCGCTCTGCACGACATGCACATGCCGTCGGGATTGAGTTGTCCATCTCGGCTGCAGGCCTCCCATGTTGGCGATGGCGAGATCGTTGATCTTTACCTTTTTGAAAGTCTGGAACAACATGCTGACAGGGGTGGACAGCTTGCCTCGATCGGGTTCCTGATCATCATCATGCTCCGTAAGACGACCTCACGTCACGAATATCTCGTCAGCATTGACTAACAAGACAAACAGAAATAAAAGTCGGCCTCGGACGACAGCTCACCTTCCCCGAGGTGCCCGGGTTCCTGCAAGCGCTCTGGGCCACGATCCCCGTGTACAACCTGGCCCTGATCCTGTGCAAGCTCTCCATCACGGTGCAGTGCTACCGCGTGCTGCGCACGCCCAAGATGCAGCGCTTCTTCCGCACCTACTTTGTCTTCCTGGTCGTGTACGGGCTGTGGACCTTCTTCAGCTCCATCATGACGTGCTGGCCCGTCGAGGCCTACTGGCTGGCCGTCACGGGCATGCAGGGCGTGTGTCTGAACAAGGGCGTCCTGACCTTTTCCAACGCCGGCATCAACATCGCGACGGACCTGATCCTGATCGTGGTCCCCGTGCCGCTGCTCTGGCGGCTGCAGATCCCGAAAAAACAAAAAATCATCCTCATGGGCCTCTTCTGCGTCGGCGCCCTCGCCGTCGTCACCAGCATCATCCGCCTGCAATCCCTCTACATGATCGCCATCGCGCCCCAGGCCGAACAATCCGGTTCGTCTTCCTTTTACTCTGCCCCCCCCCCCACACACATCACCCACTAACACACCCCCATCATCTCAGTCATGGGCGTCAGCATCGCCATCTGGTCCTGCATCGAGATCAACACGGCCATCATCTGCGCCTCCATCCCCGCCATCAAACCCCTCGTCGTCAAGGCCTTTCCCAAGATGCTGCTGTCGTCCCTCTACGCGCGCACCAAGGGCGCCGCCGCCTACTACGCCTCCACGCGCTCCGCCGGCAAGGAGGACACGCGCGTGCACGAGTCGAGCAGCGGCAGCAAGGCCCACGGCGGCAGCGCGCTGCGGTCGAGCACGCGCACCGCCATCCAGGTGGAGCAGTCGTTCGAGATGCGCAGTGTTCCGGTGCTGGTGGGGGGAGGGGAGGATGAGATCAAGTCGCTGAGTCGGGATGGGAGCGAGAAGGACCTGGTCGCGTCCAGCTGGCAGGACGAGTATCATGCGGGCCGAAAGGGGCAGAAGAAGGTTACCATTACGAGTCTTCCGAGGGATATGGTGTAGCCCCATCCAGCGCGGGCGCTGGGGGAGGAGTTTGCGGGGTGGGAAAATGTGTTATTGTGACAAGTCAACCAAAGGCGTAGGGGTAGAATGGATGGTTTGGTTCCCTTATTAGACAGCTGCATGTTGGCATGCTTGTAGCACCTCGGAAGGATCAATGTTCACTTTTCTCTGCCCACACCAGGGCAGCACATGGCAGGCAAAATAGGGGTCAACATGCCAAGTGTATTTCTCATCACCAGAACACTATACCTAGGTAATCTAGGCCTACCGCCACTCCACCACTCGCTGTGATGTACGCGTCTGGCCGGTAATGCAGGGTGCACCAGCCATCTAATGCACCAGCCATCTAATGCACCAGCCATCTAAATCTCGACTCCAGTGAATATATGAGTCGGACGACTTTTCAAAAGCTTTACGCCAAGCGCCGTACTTGCCGGGCTTATGCCTAAATCTTTGGATATAATCTGCAGCTTTCCACAGCTTCTCAATCATGTCATCTACGCCATAAGGGTGGCGCATGCTGCCGCCGGCGTCGTCGTTTGTAAAGGCACCTCGTTGTCGCTTTTTGAAGAAAGTGGCAAAGATATACCGACTCGGTACCTAGACGACTTGGACGGTGTGGTTGGCGAACACGGTCGCCTCGATCCTGGAGTCGCGAAGCACTTGGTGAGTTGGCGAGGGCGAGGTTGTCGGCGAGGATGGGTGGTCGGTATGCGGCTGTTATGGTTACTTGTCTCGATTCTCTGAATGAGGACTTTTCTGCCGAGGGGGAAGGCATGCTGGATGAAGATGGCGTTTTGGTCGGGGCTCGGTTTATAGAGAGGGTTCTGCTTCGGCTTAGGGACATCTGCGTCCGACAAGTCAAGTACCTCAAATATGCACCCATCTGGTCCCATCCCGAGTGGCCGAAAAACAGCAAGGCATTCTCGCGGCCGGAAACGGGGCTGTGTTTGTGCTTTGTTCATGGCCAATGAAGTCCAGAAGCCTCACTCTTTAGACCCCCGCCGGCTTCTTGCACCACTGCCTGCACCAGACTCCACCGGACTAGACGCAGAGATGGCCATACCAAATAGTTGAGACTCTCGACGATGTCCGCGGCTCGGCGGCAGAATACCGCGACATCCTGTGGGAGCTTGGGGGTCTCGAAAGACGTCTTTTGCAAGTTGACCTCCTCTGCCGGGACTGACTGCCAGAATACCGAAATTTCAGCTATTTTCGACATGGCGAGGAGGAGTCAACTGTCAACGACAACAGAACAGCCCTCCTCTATCTGCCCCAGCTGCAAACTCACCAACCCCCTATCTCACCAGTGTCGATGGGAAACGGTAAGTACCTAGACAGGCCCTTCTCGGGACAATGAAGAAGAGACATGAAGATAATATTTGAAGGCTTTTGCTTGGTTTTCTGGGAAGGATGTTAACGTATTGATATTTATTAGCATTCCGAAGCTGGGTTTTTTCACTCGATATACAGCGACTCTAGTTGAGACTATTGATTTATCCCTAAGATAGAAGCTTGACCTAGTAATAGGAAAGCCAACAAGCCAAAAGAGTAGCCGAGTAGCCTACTTCCAGCTTCCTCACTGACCCACGCATCACATCCGCTATGCGAGATTAGCTCAGTCGCTCCGGCGGAGTGGTTAACGCGTTGCCCTGCTGTTCATGAGATAGCTGCTAGGCAATTCCCTCGGGAGCACGGGTTCGAATCCTGTGGATGACGTTATTTTTGCCCAGCAGCCACAATCTAGTTTATGCCGGCTTGTGTATCTCGACGAGTACCCCCCGAAGCAACACGTCCCACCCCATCACCTCCTTTCCCCCTCCCGAAAACAAGGCAACCACTCCCTCAACGCCCTCAAAACCAACTCTGCCGCCTCGTCAAACTCCCCCCTCTCCCCCTTATACCCCCCAAGATCAGGACAATGCGCCGCCCCCTCAAAAACCACCCCAACAACCTCCCCGCCGTCTCCCCACACCGCAGCATCGCCCTCGAAACCCCCCGCCGCGGCGCCCCCTCCTCCAAACTCGCAACCCCATACGCCCGCCAGGGATCCCACTCCCCGTGAGTTTGCTCGCGAGGCTGGGGGGTGTGGAGGTAGGCGGCGGTGATGAGGGGCGGGATTTTGGGGGAGGCGAGGAGTTTGTTTTGCTCAGCAGTCCAGTTCGTAGTAGCGAGGTAGATGGCCATCATCAGGTCGAGGGCGGCAGAGGACGAGTCGGATGATAAGACGTCGTCGATGTGGTGCATCGCTGCTTGCATGTCGGCTGAACAGTTTTGAGGCATGGAGCGGTGCATGGCGTTCCAGTACGCCGAAGCCGCTGGACGGCTCTCGACTACGGCAGAGGATTCCCAGACGGCGAATATCACCTCGGGGTTGCGCAGCCGCATCCAGGTGTCACGGCTCGCGCCGTAGCTCCCGCCCACCCATATCCAGGGGGTGTGGTATGGGTCCAGGTGCTGTGTTGCATTGGCAGATGCAAGGACCGCGTTTTGTATCAAGGTGGTCTGGTTGATGTGATTTGCAAAGCAAACAATGTCTTCGAGTGACTGCTCGATGGTCAGGTACTGGTGGCCCTGGGCACCGCTAACAGGAACTTCACTGGAACTGTAGTCGTCCGTGTCCTCGGTCAACTCGACCGGTTGACTCTCGTCATAATACCGGTGTTCCCAGGCGATGGCAAAACCCCGAGCTCGCGGGCCAGGTGCGTAGAAGCGGTGGTGATCTCGTACTTGTCATCAAACTCGGCAAGTAGCGACGCGAAGATGCAAATACCTTGTGGTATGCCATGTCAAAGTCTAAAATTGCTCGCATTGGAGCTTGTGGGCGATTTTATTCCTGCTCTATCGCATAATGACTACAGCCGAGGTTAACCAAAGTCCATGATACCCCTCCCTAAGTGTGCCTACCTACGCAAGTATAATATGATCGAGACTCACTTCCCCATACAAACTCGGAATGCGAGCCCCTGCCATCTTCAACCGATCAACTAGCTCCCGCTGGCCCTAGTACATTTCCGCCCGAGCGGCGACCCGTAAAGCCCGCCGTTCACGCTGAAATCCGCAAAAGGGCGTCAATCATGTCGTCGTGCCTCCTCTCGATGGCGAGAAGAAGGGTGTGCGGTCTTTCTCATCCTTGGACTCCGTAGTAGCCCCGTGTTCCAGGAGAAGACGCACCATCTGCGTGCTGTTATTTTCCACCGCGCGGAGAACCAGATTTGGATCAGTGGGGCTCGCGCCGTGTCGCAAGAGCAGACCAGCCAGTGGTTCAGATCCAACCTCCATAGCTACTACGACGTTGCCAAGTCGACCCGGTTGCTGAACATCAGCGCCCTCATCAATTAGCATCTTTGCAACCTTCTCGTTGCCGCGGTATATAGCGACTAACAATGCAGTTCCGTAATATCCGCCCAACGCCTTGATTTCTTCTCCAGTTTCACGGATATACTCGAGTTCTTGTTCGTAAAAGCTTGGTCGACGAAAGTCTGCTTCTTTCATTTCAAGTTCAACCCCCTTTTCCACCAAGAGATTGACGATTGTCAAGTCGCCCCGCGAGCCGCGACATGTAGCGCGGTAAATGGTCAGAATTAGGTTAACAAGTCCTTGTCCACTCCGGCTTCTATTAACAGCCTAACTATTGCAGTGTATGCCGCTCTGCCCTTCGGGCTACAGTCCTGCCCCATCTATATTGCTACTAGCAAGGGTGATTCGTAACTTCGGGCGGCCCGCCGGGGCTTGGCTGACGCTCCGTGCTGCAACAACTGCTCGATGGCTTGGTCTTGAGCCAGGGCGATGGCGATATCAAGCGTAGTTTTGCCGTCTTTCCTTGATGTATTCGGCTGAAGGTCGGTCATTGACGAGTTTGGAACAAAAGCATCAGACGGCAGATACGCTGGCTCGAGCCTAATACGCTGTGGCTGCGTATCACAGCCACCGGCTTCACCATGATTATACAGACATGGGGGACATCGACGCTGTACGGCGCCATCGCTTCGTGGATCGCTTACCCGGCTGATAAGCCGGGCGTGGCGAGCGGTATATGTAACACGAGGGATTTGCGGCCGTAGGAGAATCCCCAGGCGAAGACGGGTGCGCGCATTGGCTTTGCTGAGGGGGCGTTTGAGGAGACGCCAGTTGTTTTGTTTTGGTGGCGTTGAGCAGTTTGGATATAAACACGGCCCGGCGCATGCGTATCAAGGTGGTTGCGGATGCGATCACGAACGAGGGCATGGACTGGCATATTGATAGCTGGGAGGATACGACCTCGTACCAGGCGACTGCGTCGTACCTTGCCTTGGATCAGAATGTGGCCAGGACAATGGGGGTGCTAGGTTCCTAAAGTTGTTCAACCCGGGTAGCATATCTCGTCACACCATCATAACAACTGGCGCGGCTCTCCAAAGTTCTCAACCGGCTTCATTCCTCGCCCACCCATCCCGCAAATATACATGTTCCTAACCCTCAAATCAGAAGAATCACTCGACCATCATTCTGAGTCTCCTCGCTGGTTGATCAACCCGCATCGAGAATGGCTTGTCCGAGTGAGCAAACACAACATCACCCATCTCTGCGTCCACGCACCAGCAAAGGAGGTCCACATCAATGGACCCCCTCGGATCCCTCAGCCCCTCACCCAATGGCAATCCCACTAGGATTTCTACCATGCCCGTGGACACAAAAACGCCTCCCCCCCACGTCTGCCCAAAACAATCTAGCAATTACCCTAAACAAAAAGAAACCTGCCCCCAAGGACTCCACAAAAAGAAACCGTCACCTACAGGATTCGAACCTGTGCTCCCGAGGGAATTGCCTGACAGCTACCTGTTGGATAGCAGGGCAACGCGTTAACCACTCCGCCAAAGTGACTGTTGGACTGCTTTGATACTGTTTGATGATTGAATCGCCGCCAACGTGCTAAATACCAATACCGGGTGGGGATAAATGGGCCGAATTGATCGGGATGTTTGCGCTGCGGATGCTTTGTTCTGCAGAGGGTTGTTGGAGGTAGGCAGGCAAGTTTTGGATGAAGGAGAATGTCTGCAAAGAGTTCGCTGAGAGGGGGGTATTGGGTTGAGTGAGGTTGAGGTTTCGATCTAACCTCTTTTGGCAATGTCATCAATGCAGCTTGTTCTTGCATAGAATCTGGCATCGAGGTAACTAGAAATAATCCAGTAAATGTTTCCCAGTCCGTTTCCAACACAAGCTATCATACAGTCACATCGACGCCTTATTTTTGCTTTTGTTACACAGTCCCAGACATTGCCGTCTAGGCAATCGATGCTCATGGCCGCAAAAAAGGATGCGCCTCGGTGTTGAGCACATACTTATCCAAACTGATCAAGTCGGGTGGCGAAAACGCGAGGTAGAAGTACTTGAGCGTCTCCGCAATCCAAAAGCTCTGCGAAGGATGTTAGTACTACTGTGGTAAGTCAGCCTCATCATCGTTTCCCCAGACTCACCTCCATATAATCCTCCCACCCCACAGACTCCCTCGCAACAGTGACATCTCTGACCGCAGCCGCCGCAACATCCGTGGCCGTGGCATTCGCTACCGCAGTAAACATCTCCCACGCCGTCTCGCGCCACTCCTCCTCCCCCGTGATCCGCCACATGTAAAACACACTCTCAATCGCCTCCGGACGGAGGATATACCGCGGGTCCTTAGCCGTCGTGAACCCCTTTGGCAAATGCGCCTTCCACTCCGGCCGCTTCTGCCTCTCCTCGACCCACCGCTCCTCATCCCACTTACACTCCCCCTTACATGGAATCATGTTATACCGCTCCGGCATGACCCCGGTCGGGAACGAGCGGTACGCATATGCGCATCCCCGCGCCAGCCGGGCGCCGACTTGCACATCCTCCTCGCGCTCAAACAAGCGACCCGCGAGGGCAACCGTTCCGCCGATGAAACACGCGAGGTGCTCGCTCTCGGGGTCGAGGATGGGGACGTTCTCGTTGGTAACGCGGACGTTGCCAGCGATGAGGATGTCGACGTCATCCTCGGGGATCATGGGGCGAAAGAAGATGTGTTTCTTCGCTGCGGCAATGAAGCCGAGGGTCAGGTCCCTGTACTGGGGGACCGCGCCAGCGAGGAGGGCATGCATCTTGGGGAAATACTCGTAGAGAGAGTCGGCACAGCCAGCGAGGGTGAAGTCGTTGCCAGTGACGACGTTTTTGTTTAGCATTGAGACGAACATGGGGAACAGGCCAGGGAGCCGGGTGCTGTTCTGGCCGCGGTGGAAGACGTCGGTGACTTTGACGATGGCGTCGTAGTACTTTGGGTTGCCCGTCAGCTGGGAGAGGCGGGTCATCTCCAGCGAGAGGGTCCCCGGCGAGGCCGAGACGACTTGTTCCTCGACCTGCAGGCCGGTTCCTGCCTTGGCGGCGTCGAAGGAGATGGAGTCCACAGGCATCCGGTTGGCCGTGTTGAAGCCGCCGTAGATCAGGTCGCCGAGTTCGATGGCCTTCTGCAGCAAGACTTCCCGCTTACTCAGATCGTAGGCCGCCATCAGACCTCCCAGATAGCGGATGTTGGTCTCAAAGATGTTCACCTGCGGAGCAGTCGACTTGCCGAAGTCGATCTCGGCGACCGCGGCAACCGCCTCATCGAATTCGTCCCGCAGACCCATCACCCAAAGGGTGTCGAGCGAGTCCACCAGGGTAGCCGCCCAACCAGAGAACTGATCCCTCCCGCGCGCGGACAACGGCAAGAGCGCATCCTGCTTCCAGGCATACTTGCGGTACGCATTCCAACTCTTGACCGTCAGATCTTTCACTGCCTTCCTCCGCTCCTCACGCACTCTCAAGGCGCGCGTCGACTCAGGACCGAATTGATGCTGGACGCGCGGTAGCGGCCTGGCCGCCGGCGCAGGCACGGACGCCAGCGGCTCTTGGGCTGGGTACCGGTACTCGACGCTGTCCCAGTCGACGCTGCTCTTGACGGGGGTCATTGGGTGTGAGAGCGGCCCTGAGTTCATGTAGCGCTCGAGGGCGGCGGACTCGAGCGTCACCTGACCATGGTTGTCGGACCATCTGAGCAGGTAGAGGAAAACGAAGCAGAAGACAACGGCGGCGAGGAGACTCCTGCTCCGCGGGGCGAAGGCTCGAAGGGGGCGCTGCATCCTCTGCTGCACACCAACGCTGCCGGGGCGTGTCACGGGTGCGGTTGGACGAGAAATATGTCTCTCATCTGCAATCGCGATAGGGGATGACTTGAGTTTGGCATGCAGGATCAACGGAGGTACGGTACCCGGGTGCCGGGCTCAGGGCGGGTGGTAAAGTTAGGGAAAGAAGTTGTGTTGCCGTCGCGTGCGACGTTGCTGATGGGAAAGGTGCTTTCGTTTCCCAAATGCCAAGTAATCTGTTTCAGTTTAAGTATGGCGTGTCAGATCTTCGCGCGTTTGCTTGGCACCACAAGCCGAGACACCCCACTTCCACTGGCAGACCTACTGTGTAGAGTCCTGGCCAGGGCATGTTGATAAAATCCTTCGGGTTAGAGTTGCAAATGACCTCTGTCAGATGTCTCTTGGAGGCGGCCGCTTCACCACAGAGAATCGCACGCCGGCGGCCCCAAATAAATCCCGGAACTGGATCAACGACTGCAAAGGATCAGTTGGTCCATCCCACGCATTACCATGTCTCAGCTGAGGCAACCTGGTGGCGAACTTGACATCCCGAAGATTTAGAATGCTCAAGCTGCTTGTGCACGCTACCAGAAGTTCCTGAAGTTGATGGCGGTAAAACTCCAGCGCAGTCCAGTCTGAAGGAAACTTGGGATAAAACATTCTGAGGAGGGTCACAGATACTCCCCAAAAGTCAATGAGGTGAAAGGAAACAAGGGAGGATGGGAGATTGACCGCCTCAGACGATGGAAAGCTAGGGGCCATGGTGTTCTCTCCCATTCTACCAAACAACCAAATTGATTCCGTTGTCAAGTGCTTGAGCGCTGTCATCTGATCCAGAAGCCGCAGTAACGGGGGAATGCCGCCCGAGAGCACAACGCCGGACGAACTTTTGAGGCCACTAGTCAGACTCAGAGTCTCCAGCGTGTCGGCGATCCTCAGAAGAGCCAGCGAGAGCTCTGGTCGGGCGAAATTCCAGCCAGGAGTCATGAGTGGCGATGGCCCGCCATCCAAATACTCGGCCTCCAGGGAGACAAGTTTTGGAAAGGCCGATACTAAGTCGCTGAACTCAAAGTCCGAGTAGAAGTTGCGGAAAACAGCAAGTTCCCTCACTGTGTTGGAAACAATATCACCATTTCGTTCCCGCTCGAGCGGCAGCCGCATAGTACCATTCAGCTCGATGCGCCTGAGGGAGTGCGGGCTTGACAGCAAGGCGCGAAAGGACTCATCGGTGGAAAACCCCTGGTAATTGTAGCAGGGCTCAAGCGTGAGCGTGTCGAGCCGCTGAAGAAACCGACGATATGGAGCGCCATCGACAGTTTCGCTTCGCTCCGTGCCCGAGACCCATTCCCAAAGAGCGCTCTCCTCGGGATAGCAACTCTGGCCCGCCAGTGCTGATAGCGCATCGCCATGGCCTGGAAGCAAACAGCCATGCAGCACGAGGAGCGACTGCACATTGACCATGGCAGCCAATGCAGCGCCCAGGACTCTCCAGCCCTGGTGCAACATGTCAGTCCCTGTGATGCCAATGAGCTGGGCTGCGGCAACAACTGCATTTGCCTTGTTTTCAGATGCGACTGCAGTCCAACAATCTTCCAGTTGCAGGAGGGAAGGATGGAACTTTGTCAACCTTTTTCGCTTCGTTCTCGATTCATTTTCTAACCGGGGACTGGTTTGTTCCTGCGCAGCCAATTCGCCCACCCAGGCAAACTCGTGCACCATGAGAGCGCGATCCGGACATTCCAAGAGGGTGCGGAAAAAGCGAAACAGCTCATCCCGATCCCTCAAGTGCACGGTGTTGTAGAGATGGTTAATGGCAAGGGCGTGGAACAGGCGGGAGGCGCGGCAGAGGCTGGCGTATGTGGACCGGGCGTTTGCGTGACTGGAACTGATCTTAACATCGGACACCACGAGGGCTGTTTTGGGGGCAGTAACGCGTCCTGTAGGGGTGAAGTAGTCGAATATTTGCACAAGCAGCTCTGGTGGGAGTCTTTTGGAACTTGTAGCCATCTTCTTGAGCAAGTGTTTTGGTGAGCTGGGGAAGGAACCTTTGTGACGAGATGGAACTGGCTGTGTTTGAGGAGAAGAGGAGAGGTTGGAAATCCGAGCTTTCACCCTCGCTGCCGAGACATTTTGTCTCCTGCCATGCTTAATTAGGCAACATGTATGTGTACGTCACGGACACCTCACTTGCAGGCAACAATATTTGGCCATTTCGCGTAATTCCCTGCCCGAGTTATAGGTAGCAGGAAGGAGCGACATGGCTGGTGATGTTGAGCGGACGGCATTCTGTCTGTTCCTGGCGGCAGGCGCAATGTCAACTTGAACCCCGCCAGTCATCCAGGGCAAGAGAAACCCCTCCCTTCGCCTGAAAATTTTGTCCTCGCAACTTTATCATTTCTCGCATTCCCCCGCAAGCACAATCGAGAACACTAACATATGCTATTACACGAAGCATCAAGCCGATCTTCGGCCGTCAGTCAGCCAACTCTTTTAAAAGAAACTGCCTACCTAGAATCCGACACCCGATGCGAGTCGCAAACGCGTCGCCAATCAACTCCCCTCGCGACTTGTCGGATTCCATCCCAGCGCCACCAACGCCTGACGCCTGAAAAATAATAGCGGGAGCCTGCCGGGCTGACTGCTGGTGAGTTCTGCATATTTATCACATCAAATAGTGGGTTGAACTGTTTCACATTCGGAAGTCAAACTAAATGCAGGTATTTGTCCATTTTGAGGCAGGAGTGCCGGTCTGGCTCATTCTACCCAGACAATCTCGAATCTACCACCTTCCTTCTACCATCGCAGCAATGCCCTTTTGGATCTCTACTTGGGGGGAGAAAGAATGAAGACCTCGCCCTCGGCGCTGTTGTCGCTGCCGACAAACAGACCTCTGCCAGCGGGATCCCACGACGAGGCGGTCAGACGGACGCAGTTGCTCTGCGTGAGGCCGTTGGCGGTGCAGCTGCCGGGGTTGTTGGTGCTGTAGATGTCGCTGTACCCCTTCTGGCTGTCGGCGGGGGCCACGGGGTCGTAGGTGCCATTGGCGAGCTTGGTGAAGGGGATTTGAACCACCTTGAAGCCGGTCGCGGGCTGGCGGTTCCACGAGCCGTGGAAGGCCACATACATGTTCTTGGCCTCGTTGTCGAACGTGTTCCAGATGGGCGCCGAGTGGGCCTGGAACGACAGGCGCGGCGCGATGGCCTGCGTGTTGCACGTCGCGTCCGTGTATGAGGTGTTGGGGCTGACGACGAAGTGGCTGCCTGTCTTGAGGTTGCTGTTGGGGAAGTTGGCCGGGTTCCAGACGGTGAAGCACGTCGGATACCCGTACCACGCGTCGCGTGTCTTGAGCGGGTCGCCGACTAACTCGAGGGTCAGCACCCGTCAGCCTACGAAAGTGGGAGAGAACTTACGGTTGTTGAGCTTCTCGGCTGGGTTGTCGGTGTGGATGTCCCGGCGCTGTCCATTCTCAGTGCGGGTGAAGTCCTATCTCGAGGTAAGCATTTGCAGCCATCTTCTTGTTTCATCTTCACTTACATCGCCGCTGTTCTCCACGCCCCAGACAATGCCGCTGGGGTCCTCGACAAAGCCAATCTCGTTACGCAGGCCATAACCAAACACCTCTCCCTCGGAGTTGTAGTTGAATCCTGCTGCCGGGGCCTTGCTGATGTCAAAGATCTTGATGATGGCACGGCCGGTGGCCTTGTTGGCCGCGGCCATGTCGAAGTTGGCGTTGCTGCCAACTTGGACAAGAAGGAGATTTGGCTGCCTCGACACAACCATCAGGGTCCGCGACGAGTGCACACCGGTCGACATGCCCTTGACAACCGTCTTCTGGTTACTCGTCTTGCGTGTAACAGCGTCGTAGGACCAGCTATACACGGTCGTCTCGGAGCTGGCGTACAGCGTCTTGCCATCGGGCGTAAGCGCAATGCCGTGGTTCAGGCCGCCGCCCGAGATCAGCATGGTCGTGCTGTTGACGCAGCCATCGGCGCCAAAGGTGTGCACCGACGCGCCCCTGGTGTTCTGTAGCACCAGCATGTTGCCCTCGGTGTCCCAAATGACACTCCGCACCTGCTTCAGCCCGCCGGCAATCTTGACGGCCGACCATCCTGACGCGAGTGTGTACGTGTTGCGGAAGGCGGCGACACCGCTGCAGCTCTTGGGCAGGGGCAGGGGCTTGATCTCGGCATGGACGCCTATGGGTGTGCCGCGGTTAGTATTTTTTGTCTTGGTAATGGTGCATGGCCAACATACCAGCGCCCATCAGGGCCGCCGCCGTCGATACGATCTCTAACAGACGCATGTTGCTTGCTGAGGCTGACGAGGCAAAGGCAGGAGGACGAGTTGGAGTCGAGCTGCAACCGCAAGATGGTACCGCCCTGGAGTAGGACAAACGCCGTGCTGTATATCTATATAAACCGGCCGCAGCGAGTGCCCGAAGGCTTGGCGCTGCCAAGACGGGAGCACTCTTCGTGCGATTTGGGGCAATTCCATTTTATCTGTCATGGTGCTGTCTATATTCGCTTTTTGCGGCGGGCCTCGCGACACCGTTGCCCCTCGCGGCCCGCCAACCACTTTGTGGGGATGAAGAGGCCAATATCGTGCTTCATAGCCTGTTCGGCTGTAATGTTCCGCCCTGCTATTATCGGGACCCGGCACTCGGCCCCGTCCCTGCCAGTCAGATATAGCCTCCGAGGGCCGTGGAAAAATGCGGAGATCCTGGCCATTGGTCTGCCGTATATTAATGAGCTTCTACGTCCCTCAATTAGAAGTCTTCTCGACTGTTGCGTGAGCACGCGTACGTCAGTCCACGCTTCGCTTGGCATCGCCGACGAAGCGGGGAAATAGATGGGGGATGGGGTAGGATGACTTACGGCGAGGCTCTGTGGTGCCAATTACACCTGCATCCATGTTCGTCCGCGCCGGGTTGCATTCTGGGTGTTTGACCGGGCTTGCGAAAGGTAATAGATGAGCGAAACCCCTTTTGTCCAGCCAGTAGCAACATCAACTCTCGGCATTAGTCATCCGATACACTCAAGTTTCCACCATGATAAAAAACAAGAGATGCTTCAATTGACTTTACAGAACTACACCGAATCCAGACCCAGGTATTTAAAGTAGTTCCGCAGCCAGATAACTTACAAGGTCCCGTAAATTACTCTGTAAAATGAAGATGTATGACAACAACCCCCCTTCAACATTCTGGGTGCCAAGCTCAAGTTTAGTCCGAGTTAGCTTCTAAGTGATCGGTCGTTGAACTTCTCGGGCTCTTCAATGTATTGCTGGATCCCCCAGATCTCTTCCTCTTGGCCGCGTGTGTACCGTTGCGAACCATATCTCGAAGCACTGCCATATCTCAAACCGTCAGCTTCATTGCCCGCCAACACCAGTCCCTTATCCCCGCTCCAGGTGCTTCCAGTGCCTACACCCGTCAGCCTGCTGCACAAGCCTCCAAGACCCACGCCTGCCAATCGCGGGTTAACTAGGGGCTCAGCGCATCCAGTAACAAATGCCCCCCTACGCCTTGGCGCAGCCCGCTGCAAGTCTGAGTCGACAAGATGCTCTCCGCCGTGCCCAAGCATCGCAGGAATTTGACCCCCGCCACGTCACACACTGAGTGTATGCATGTCTTGCTTTCTGGGCCGCCATTTTATTTGATTCTTGCTGCCGCCATACCCGCGCTCTCTCCGGCGAGCCCATTACTACCGGGGTGCCGCAAGCTGCCGCTGATCTGCCTCCATCTACGATGCTACGTCCTTCTGGCGATCGGTTCACCAAGTATCTATTTTGCTCTCCCAACTTGGGTGCTACAGTTCAACATTCCCCCGCCACCCTGCTCAAAGAGAATGCCCCACGTTATGTTTAGCGTGACACCAGGAGCTGTTTCCTCAGAAATGAAGAGCGATTCAAGGTATAGTTTTTAGACCAATCCACAAAATGCCAGAGCTAACTGAATGTTACTAGAATGTAACAAGAGCTTTTTCGGTGTGGTTTTCTTTTCTTTTTTAATGGTCATCTTACTAATTATGTATGGGTTATAGGAGGTGGGTACAAAACTGGGAAACCTATATATTTATAACTCTATATAAGCTTGATTGACCCTAATGTGTGTGGTGGTATAGGATGTAAGTGGCCTTATTATGTTGGCTGTGTGTAGTTTTGCTGACCTTGTTGTGTGTGGTGGTATAGCGTGTAAGTGGCCTTATTGTGTTGGTTGCATGTGGTTTTGCTGACCTTTTTGTGTGTGTGGTGGTATAGGATGTAAGTGGCCTTATTGTGTTGGCTGTGTGTGGTTTTGCTGACCCAGAGCCTAGCGCACCCACTTGGACTTCATTCGTGATAACGACTTCGCCGTCCCGCTTCCGGAATATACGCCATCGCCTTCGGAGTCACCAATTACTTGCTGCGCTAACTGTAGTTCCATGCTGTTCTCCAGTCAGAGCGCCTCTCGGTGGGCTATGCAGAATAGCTGTCGACTCTGCCAGTTTGTTTCACGCGCTTCAAGGAACAAAAATATTGGTCAAGATGTTGAGGTCTATCGAGCCGGTTCCAAATTGGTGACAGAACCCCCCGGCCAGCATGTTCGATTCTCCATCGTTCCGGGTTCGTGCGTTGGACTCCTATCGAGTTTAGTATAATAGTACTTACCAGGCTCCACTTAGATTCTTGGATTACATCTGATACGGAGCTTTAGGCCGGATTACCAGTTTTCCCCATTGCTAGCGACCCTCTACGTTTCAAGCTGCTTAAGGCATGGCTTCGATGGTGTGACGAAGAGCATCTTTGTTCCCGGTAGCGCCTGGAATTTCCCCTGGCAAGACTCCCGACAAGACTTCTCGACGTAAGCAACCCACATACCTTACGGCTTGTTCCTGGAGAAGGAATAAGAGATGGACGAGGCGGGCGATATATCGCCCTGTCTCACTGTTGGGGAGAGCTTGAGCCTGACGAAGTGCACCGATACTGCACAACCAAACAGAACATTCACGACCGTGAGGGGGAAGGTGGTTTCAGTCTCGACTCTTTGCCGCTAACCCTTCAGGACGCTATCAAAGTGACTCAAGCTCTTGAGGTACGGTACCTTTGGATCGACTCACTCTGCATTATCCAAGGTGACAGTGAGGACTGGAATGCAGAAGCCAAGCGTATGGACGCTGTATACGCTTCGGCGTATTGTACGATCGCCGCAACCTCAGCAACCAACTCGAAGTCGAGTTTTCTCAAACGGGACATCAGCAACGAGTACATGCACGTCCGAGATGACTCAGGCCGGCGAGCGTATATCTGCAATAACGTGGCCGATTTCGATCAAGAGGTTAGGAAAGCTCTGCTCAGTTCTCGGGAATGGGTTTTACAGGAAAGAATGCTGTCTCGCCGAACCGTCCATTTCAGCGCTCGCCAGATGTATTTTGGGTGTCGTGAAGGGGTATGCTGCGAAGTCATCAGTCGCAATGTAAGAATAACCGAGAAATTCATAAACTAGTACACTTTGACCTAACTTTTCTTCCTGTTCAGCGACACGCCTGTTCAGTACTACAATCTGGATCCGGAATTCCCAATACGACTTTGGGACTCAGGGGTAGCGATACTTTCGACTTCCTCCGGTCCTTTCTGGAGAATTACCCACAACGTGGCCTCCCGAAACCGACCGATAGAGCTGTTGCAATATCTAGTTTAGCGGCCCGTCTCGCTTCAGTATTCAGCTGTGAAGAGCGAAATGGTATCTTCGAGGTGTTCCTCCATCGGACTCTCCTTTGGACAACGAGGGAGGGTCCACAGAAGCTGAAGAGGATCAGGAACGAATCTGACAAGGTGCCGTCGTGGTCCTGGATGGCATGCGAAAGACCTATCCAGTTCCCGGATATCGAATTCGGCGACCTAGATATATCTATAAGCCTCCCGCTCGGACAACCTGACAAAACGACATTGACCGCCAATATATGGGGGTTTCGGGATTGCTATTTATAAGAGGCATCGGAGGCAGTATGCGACACTCCGCCAGATATTGGGTCTATCTGGGGAGGTGAAGGGATGGATTATGTATGATGTTGAGGATGGCAATGATCTTGGCTTGGAACAGGCCGTTATCGTGGCAAAGAAGTCTCAGGATGAGGATAGCTGGTGGGACATATTGGTTGTGATACATGCTGGGGAAGACGAGTATGGGAGAGCTGGGATTGGAAAGATCGAGAAGGGTTGTGTATCTCTACAGCGGACGTGTGCGATATTAGTGTAGACATGTTGGAACTGAAAGGATGTGGGTGTGGCACTGAGAAACAAGGGAGGCCAGCTTATATCATTTAGTTCAGGCTCGCGATTTGGGACAGCAATAATTACACCTGGGAGTGACTTTGTTGGAGTTCTCTGCCAAAAGACGGCTCATCAGGGGTTTCGCCGCGCTCACAGGCCACAACCCACCCGCACGCCACCTAGCCTTGATATTATGGGCTGTCAACCCACCCACGCGCGCATCATAGTAGCAGCTAAGAAAGGCCCTCTTTCTAACTAATGTAGAGTCCGAATACTGTACTTTTAACGCCAACTTGGCCCTGTATGTCGCAAAGCCTATAATCGTCGGTCTAGCTTTTTGGTGTGGCTACGAATTTCCAATCTTTGTATTGATCCAAGCTTCAAGAAACCATTGCGGTTGCACGCTCTTCCCTTTGTAGATAAACAGTGGCGGGGGCGCTACTCCTGTTGCGGATACATACTCTATAGAAGAGATCCAGGCACGCGAGCCAGGCTGTTTCTTTTGAAGTGCTCGCTCCTGGGCACAGCCAACAACTTGGCCATTGACTCCCTGGTCTTCCATAAGCCCGGCTTCGTCGGTATTCCAGCTATTCTCTGGCTTGATCGCCTTGATCAGGAGTATCTCTAGGAGCCGGAACCAATCGCTCTAGTTGTAGATCTAGAACCTGCAACTGATCACGATTATAGATAGGAAGCAATATTACCACTTTGCCATCCCCACAGATACTTGGAATAGTGGTGCCGTTGACACTAAATGAATTGATCTGCCGTGCTCTCTGGGTCTTGATACGGGGGTTCCTGCGAAGAAAAGCCCGCACCTGGCGTTTTCCCAGAGCTGTGGGCTCTCTAAGAGAGGTGAGCAGTCGCTGCGTAAACTGATCTGGCTATGGTGGGTGGGTTGCCTAGTTCGGCCTGCGTAACTACACACTGAGCCAATTCGTCCTCCTGGAACCTGGAAAGTCGTTGCGCGTGTTCCAAAGCTACTGCAAGTGGCTGCGTGCCTTTGATGCGGTTTCGCAGCGTGGTCTTGGATATGGCACTCGAAGTTTGCAAGGCGCGGATCTCCAAGGCGAAGAAAAAAGAAGTCCTCTCGCAGTCATCCGTTGTCCTCGCAAAACGAGAGTACACTGAGGACTAATTCAGGCCTGGTCGTTCACTCTGGATTCCGCTGATATGGCTGGCCTTGGAATATGGGAACCGCCCAATGACTGCTGCGCAGTGAGGGGTTCTACGTCGGCACCTACCCTATGGGCTTTCAACTTCAAGTTTGGGTTGTGATGCTTGTCTGGATCATTTTGCTGGTTCTTTGTCTTTCTGATGTGTGGGTACTGTTAAGGCTGGGTTTGTCTCTCATACAGACCAAGGTACCTACCTAGGTAAGGTATTCGGGGTTTTATTCTAGATGATAGGTAGCTAAACCTCGTCCCGCAAGCGGTCCTTTCGATCATGGGTGATAGGCTCTTTGCTCTGTTCTGCCTATTTTGCGGTGCCGTCAGCACCGTGCAAGTGAACTCCAATTACCAGGGGAAGAGTATATCCGGCGTCCACCTCCTCACGGGCTCCCGGACACTTACTCAGACCCTAAATGCTGCCGCATTGATTCAACAGTCGTCTCTGAAATTCTCCAAAATCACATCTATGTTCGAGCTTGGAGGCGATATATCTTTTTGAACAGTCAGGAGTTCGCCAAAATGCCTCTACATTATGTTGCCATGTTGTTCCCCAAGCCCGACAAGATCGCGCGGGTACGCTGACACAAAGCTTTGGCGGGACTGGATGACATTCTGACACATGGCAGGTCGAGGAAATCGCACAGTCAGTCTGCGACTACGTCAAGGAAAACGAGCCGGGTGTGTTGCAATACCAGTGGTTTAAGGTTACCGACGCCGAGCAGCCAACCCTTGTCGTCTGGGAGACGTAGGTTCCTGCAATGCCGGGATGTTTCACGAAGGCACGATCTCTGACTCGATGCTTCTAGCTATGTCGACCAAGCGGCAGTGGACACTCACAAGACCAGTCCCAAGATGGCGTGGCTTCAGGAGCTTTCTGTCAAGGAGGACAACTTTGCAGCGCCCATCAAGATCCTGCCGCTGGCCGAGTTTACCGGGTTTGGCAGTCGCGATTAGGGACGAAAAGGCGCCGATGAATTGGGGCTCTCATCTTCATCCGAGCGGCGCCTTTCTTGCTCGGTGAAGAGCACCGAGCGATGAAATACTTTTGGTCTCTGTTAAATTGGAAATGTTGGATTAGCTTCTACGCAGCAATGAAAGAAGATGCCACTGTGCCAGCAATTCCCAGAATTGGATGAATTGTTGAGGGGAACCGGCAGACCGCGGTGCCAGGTGGTCTCCCGCACTTCCACCAGCTGCCAGCCCCAACAGTTGGCACCCCACTCGCGGGGCAAGCCGCAATTCGCCCCACCATCCGCCATTTCGAGTCGCCACGAGACATTCCATGAGACGCAATCCCAGCACTGAGCATCCCGACCAGCACCAGCGCAGCACCCTGGACTGAACACCACATCTCGTCGGCCTCGCAGCCGCACACACCCAAACCATGGTTCTCCAAGATCTGGGCCGTCGCATCAATGCGGCAGTCAGCGATCTCACCCGCGCCCCCAACCTCGACGAGAAGGTCCGCTTCCCCTTTCTGTCTCCCCTTTCTGATTGCTCCGACGCCTGCTAACCCGCCCCTCCAGGCCTTCGACTCTATGCTCAAGGAGATCTGCTCCGCCCTCCTCGAAGCCGATGTCAACGTGCGCCTCGTCGGCCAGCTGCGCAAGTCAATCCGATCGACCGTCAACTTCAAAGAACTCCCCCCCGCCGTCAACAAGAAGCGTCTGATCCAAAAAGCCGTCTACGATGAACTCGTGCGCCTCGTCGATCCCCATGCCGAGCCCTTCAAGCCCAAGAAGGGCAAGTCCAACGTCATCATGTTTGTCGGTCTCCAGGGTGCCGGAAAGACGACCACCTGCACAAAGCTCGCCCGACACTACCAGTCCCGCGGCTTCCGCGCCTGCCTCGTCTGCGCCGATACCTTCCGTGCCGGTGCCTTCGACCAGCTGAAGCAGAACGCGACAAAGGCCAAGATCCCATACTACGGCAGTCTTACCGAGACGGACCCCGCCGTCGTGGCCCGTGATGGCGTCGAGAAGTTCAAGAAGGAGCGCTTCGAGATCATCATCGTGGATACATCAGGACGACACAGACAAGAGAGCGCCCTCTTCCAGGAGATGGTAGACATCCAGACGGCCATTCACCCCGACGAGACCATCATGGTGCTCGACTCCTCCATCGGCCAGCAGGCCGAATCCCAGGCCAAGGCCTTCAAGGAAGCTGCCGACTTCGGCGCCATCATCATCACCAAGACCGACGGCCACGCAGCGGGTGGCGGTGCCATCTCGGCCGTCGCGGCCACACACACGCCCATCGTCTTCATCGGCACGGGCGAGCACATGCTGGACCTGGAACGCTTCGTGCCCACCAACTTCATCAGCAAGCTGCTCGGCATGGGTGACATGGCGGGGCTGGTAGAACACGTGCAGAGCCTCAAGCTCGACCAAAAGGACACGATCAAGCACATCACCGAGGGCATTTTCACGATACGCGACCTGCGCGACCAGCTGCAGAACATCATGAAGATGGGCCCGCTCAGCAAGATGGCGGGCATGATCCCGGGTATGAGCAACATGATGCAGAGCATGGACGACGAGGAGGGCTCGCTCAAGCTCAAGCGCATGATCTACATCTGCGACAGCATGACGGACAAAGAACTCGATAGCGATGGCAAGATCTTCATTGAGCAGCCCACGCGCATGACGCGCGTCGCGCGCGGCTCGGGCACCACGGTCCGCGAGGTCGAGGACTTGCTCACGCAGCAGCGCATGATGGCTGGTATGGCCAAGAAGATGGGCGGCAACATGAAGAACATGCAGCGCGCCCAGAGCGCCATGGGCGGCGGCAACAAGGCCCAGCAGCTCGCGGCCATGCAGAAGCGCCTGCAGAGCATGGGCGGCCAGGGCGGCGGCGGCGGCGGCGGTGGCGGCGGCGGCATGCCCGACATGGGCAGCCTGATGAAGATGCTGGGCGGCGGCGGCGGCCCCGGCGGCATGGGCGGCATGGACATGAACGCCATGATGAAGCAGATGGGCGGCATGATGGGTGGCATGGGTGGTATGGGGGGCCAGGGTGGTGGCCGCGGAGGGAGGAGATGATGGAATCCCTGTTTTCCTGCTATGCGCGGTACTTTTCTGTGCCCTTTGGGGGGTTGCATCATCTGGCGTCTGGGATTGAGACTCGGAGCTCGGGGCTAGGGCTAACTGATGGGTTTAGCAAGCAAGCTTTTGGGAATACACCGCCCTTGGTGCAAATGATCTCGGGGCAGTGGTGTAGCATCCCGCTTCGATTTTGACACCCCACGGGCTGCGATGCAAAGCAGTACGTCAAGATGCCCGCCAGTCCGACGCTTTCCGGCTCCTACCTTGCTGAATCGCCTTGTCGAGCCCGGCGACTTCGACCGACTTTGACCACAGACCATGTCACAACAAAAATTTGTGTGGAATGAGGGAGCGAAAGGGAGTAGTTTGGCTGATCGGGTCCTCTACTAGTGTGGAGTGTAGTCATCCTAAAACCAAGCTCCCTCTCATTGTCACCCTGAAGAACAGGATGGATTGAACTTGACACCTCGCGATGCACTCAGGTTACATAAATTTGGTGTTGACTTCAGGTCCCTCTGGTGTAGTCTTATAGTCTTAGCACCAGCGTATCTTTATACGGATTGGCCAAAGAATTGTCAGCCATCCCATTTGAGCCCAGCATCGCTGGCTATCCCCCTGCATGAGCCCTGGCGTAACCCTGGCGTTATTGGCGAACGCGCCCCAACTTTGCAAGACGACAGAGCACGCCATCCAACCCAATTAGTAATATGCATCGCGGGGCTACCTACGAATAAGACATTACCAATGCGTTTCAACGTCAATCTCACAACATCAACCCGAGCCAAAGCTACTTGGGTCTACGCAACCATGGCTCCCGAACCGGATACCGAGAGCCAAAAGCTTCAAGTCGCAGTTACTACCGAAGAAACACCCCTCCTCGGCGACCAGCCATCAAGTTCCAGCTCAAGCCAACAATCACCCCCCGACCAAAATGACCCCCAGCCCTCACCGCGCCCGCGCAGCTGGTACCTCTGGCGGATATTCTGGGCACTCATCGCAGTTTTCATCCTCGGCGTCTTCGTCAAAGGCTGGATCGACGCCGGTGGCGACGTCAACGTACCTCCCCCCCCGTTCCCCCCCTCAACCCCCACTAACACCCGCAGTTCGACCTCGGAAAGGCCCTCAAACGCGCCCTCGGCGGCGGCCTCTCCGGCGCTGCCGCCATGGTCCTGCAAGTCCTCCTGCTAATGCCCCTGCGCACGATCATGAACCACCAATACCGCTTCGGCGGCACCTTTAGCTCCACCACCCGCACCCTGCACACAGAAGGTGGGCTACCGCGGTACTACGCGGGCCTGGGCGCGGCGCTGGTCCAGGGCCCCGTGGCGCGCTTCGGCGACACGGCCGCCAACGCGGGCATCCTCGCCCTGCTGGCGTCGAATGCGTACCTCAAGGACCTGCCGTCGCCCGTCAAGACGGTGTTTGCGTCGCTGTGTGCCGCGGCGTTCCGCATCCTGCTGACGCCCATCGATACCCTCAAGACGACGCTGCAGACGCAGGGGGCCCGGGGCACGGCGCTGCTGAGGCAGCGGGTCAAGGTGCACGGGCTGGGCGGGTTGTACTGGGGGGCGATTGCGACGGCGGCGGCGACGTTTGTGGGGCATTATCCGTGGTTTGCGACGGTATGTGATTCTCTCTGATGCAGGGAGAGGGGTGGGGCTGACTTTGGGGTGATAGTATAATTACCTCTCCGAGGCGCTGCCCAAGGTGCCCGAGACGGGGCCGTTGGCGCTGTGGTTGTTCAGGTTGGCGGTGATTGGGTTTGTTGCGTCTGTGGTGTCGGATTCGAGTTCCAATTCGTTGCGGGTGGTTAAGACCTATTGTCAGGTTGACGATGCCAAGGTGTCGTACTGTGAGTTTTGTGTCGGGAGTTTGGTGGCGTTGATGCTGACGGGTTACAGTTGAGGCGGCGAGGTTGATTATTCAGGCGAATGGCGTGTCGGGATTGTTTGGGCGCGGGCTCAAGACGAGGATCTTGTGCAATGGGCTGCAGGGTGTGCTCTTTACCATTTTGTGGAAGTTGTTTTTGGATTTGTGAGTTTGTTTCATCGTCGTGAGATTGAGTGTTGGACTAATTGTTGTTAGATGGGACAAGAAGACGGGCTCTTAGTTAGGACAGCGACGTCTCAGCTCATGTCGCTGACCACAACAGGTCGTCCGGTCGTCGGTAGGCATACTGGCCACACTTTCACATTGAGTCCGTTTGAAGTCTGAGGTGAGGAAATGAAAGTAGAGGTCGGATAAGTTACAACCAACTCCTCCTGAAGTCCAGATTTTTTTACATTCAAATCCTTCCTGCGTATGGTGAATATCGTCGAGCTATCGTGGTTCAATGTGCTACCTGTTGAGGACTGACGCAGGATTGAGATTCTCTATTTAATGAGGCCTTGAGTACGAAGGGCTAGGGTGCCGCGGATACACTTATCGGCGACGTCGGATGCTCAACTGGTCTCATAAGGTAATAAACGCCAACCCTCCTTATCCTTGGCATTACCTCTTGTACGACTATCTCCAAACCTGGCTCAACCTCTCTCGCCTCTGGCACAACCTTTTCTACCCTGACCCATCCCCTTGTACACACAACTCATTCCTTCCTGCCCCCGACACTTTCAGTTTCCCGGCCACATAACCCAGCACATAACATCTGCCCATCTCCACTACAAGACTATCCCTCTCCTTACCAGGCACCGCTGCCAGCTCCTCAAAGTCACGTATCATCGCGGAGTCACATAGGCAGTACATGCATACTGCAATGGTCAATTGCCATCCAAGTACACGTCCTATGCATTCTCCAGGTGATAGTATTACGGAACGGAATATTAGCAAAGAGAATAGGTGTAAACTTGGCTAGGAGCGCGGCAACAGCGATAGTAAGTGAAAGTATGTCGTCCCTGGGGCGGATCGAGGTGATGCAAGCCAGGTTGATGAAAACATGTTAGGGAGGGAAAAGTAGGATCGAGGCCCGCGCGCTGAGAGGGCCGACGGTGGCGAGGCGGTATAGCTAGGAGCTAAAAGTGTCTATTTTAAGCATGTTAGTGGGTACTTATATATCTTCTCTACCACTAGTATGGCTAATGGGAAGATTTACTATATATGTGAGGTACTCACGGAAGAAGTAGAAGTCCCAGAATCCATCGATAGCAATTCCAAAGGCTGTAAAGAGAGCTCGGACGCCAAAAGACTGGCTATCCATAAACTCGAACGGCGTATCGAGCATGGTATTTTGGTATTAGACGATCAGGATAAATAGGCCCGTAATGAGGATTAGACCGAGTAGCTAGATCATTTGCTCCCTGGTTTGCTCTTGTCGGCGCCACGGCCTCTTCAAAGGCCGTAGTAGGCAAAGGCTTTCTTTCGGGAGGGTCTCGCACCCTCAGTCGTATCGGCTTCTTATCCTCCTGAGACCTAGCGGCAGCGTTGACTTCTACAATCCCATACCTTTATCCGCTCCATTGGTTCGGTAGAACCCCAGCTGAAACCGCCTACCAGCCACGAGGCTCCGAGTATCAGCATCCGGCCCGCTATCCATCTTGCGTATGAGATCACAGAGCTGGCCGCTTGAAAATAAGCTTGCCATGCTAGCTAGCAATGTTCCAGGGCTCCGTCGCGACGCCAATAAGCCATCGAAATATGAGAATCCCCATCCCGACAACCAGGATGCCCATAGTGCCCAACAGCCCTTCGGCAGCCCGCCGGGGGATGATTTTGGGGGGGTAGCTGTCGTGACAGTGCTGTTTGGCTGCTCTGATGCGGGCGATGACAGTCTAGCCGCGGCTTTGGATACGCTCGGGGTGGCATTAACACTGTTCGGATGATCGGATGCGGAATTTGGCGCTTGAGCCGAGGCCGCGTTATTACTATTTTGCTAGTATTGAGGAGTGTTGCTGACAAAGTTGACTCAGGGGCAAGCGTAAGGGAGGAGATGTTAGGACGTGGTTATAACGATTATTCGCGCAATCCCCTCCACGGTTGAAGTAACTTGGATATAGGATGCAAGATAAATCGGCGCGCTGACACGAGGGCTTCTTCAGTCCTGGTTGACTGATTCGAGGGCCTAGATAGTGCCAGAGTAAACCATAAAGTTGTGAGAGTAGGCAATGCCAATGCATCAGCTGCCCCTGTTGTTCGAAATAAAGCGGGCCAAAGGCCCGTGTAATGTAGTGCCTCGATAAGACACTATGCCTTGCTTATTTGCCATTTCGGAAGCCAGCGTTCTCATCTCCAAGGGCATCATGACATGGTCATCTGTGTTGATCGAAAGAGCAGGCCATCCAACTCATCCCGGCGTATAATACGAATCTACGAGCCTCTCAGTACTTTCAATCGGAGAAGTTGGCGATTGGGAGACGGGAATATCAGTTGCAGCACTGGTAGAGTCTCCAGGTCATGAAACTGGCATGCCGGCCAGGGGTGCTTTTGGCGCGGGGGTCCATCCTGCAGACTTTTGTTGAGGAGCGGGATCGTCCATCGCTGAACTCAGGTGTTGTTGACGACTAGAGCCAAGTATTGGCGGGGAGACGGCCCAAGACTTGGATGTTATCCTGCGCCAGTGCCGATGGGAATTTCGGCCACATCCTCTTAGCAGCGTTTAGTGCTCTAATACTTTCCGAGCCCTCTACCGAAACCAAATCATGATTAAAAACTCACCATTAGTTATGGTAGGAGTACTCGTCAGGGCTCCAAAAACGCCTTCTGACCTAACTAGCAAGCTAGAAGGTCAAGGATGGCTATTGACAAAGAGCTTTCTATTCGCAAAGGGTCTATAATGGCGTGGCCCTTCGCCCTAGGCTAGTTTAACATACAAATCTAAGTCACTTGCATTACCTGCATTCCACCTCTGAATCTTTGAAACCGTGCAAGTCATATTTTCATACAATGTCTATTCAAATCGCTTCAATCGCTCTAATCGGCCAAAATCATCAATATCGCTATGTTGAATTGCGCTCAATTGAGCCAGCCAAAGCCAGCCGCCCTGCAGGTGCCTCTCAATCTTGAAGATGCCCCTCCATCCAGGCCCTGTATTTTCCACCCACAACAACACAACGCAACGAAACTATTTACCACACACATCGCCAGTATCTTCGAAGTGCGCGTTCGGCCCTGTGACTACGATACAATTGCCACCGCTATCCCGATCGTCATCGCCATCGCCAGCGCCATCGCTAGCGCCATGGAAAGCGAAGCTATCGCCACCATCTTCTTGCGTTGGATTGCCAGACCGTCAGCGAAAAAGATTGCAGATGCGGGTGGTGGAACGTGCAAGCTCCATATTTTCGATTGCATCTATCCTAGATATGGCACAATACTAGGATACATTGGATTGCTAACAAAAATTTGGCTGCAAGTCAATGTCATGCAGTCTACAAGGATATATGGGTGGGGCCCCCTTTGCGAATAGAAAGCCCTTTGTCAATAGCCATCCTGACCTTCTAGCTTGCTAGTTAGGTCGGAAGGCGTTTTTGGAGCCCTGACGAGTACTTGATTTCTTTCGCGTGAAGGAGGACTAACCTGAATCCGTGAAAAGCACATAAGCGCGGGGCGGGGATTTTGAGCTGTTTCAAAGGCGGGCGGCAGCGGAGAATTATGGTTCTCGAGGGGGGCAAGCTGCGAGTCGGGTGGGGTGTTGTTGCAATAGAACCATTCAATCGCCGGACAGAGCGCTCGGTTCCTTCCCCGTTGAACTGAAGCAGTGCTGAACTGAAGAGGGAAGGGCCGATGCAGAGCACCTGCAGGGGCGCAGTCATCCAGCCAGTGGGATGGGCTCAGCCAAGGTACCGTAGGTACCGTAGGTAACCGAACCACGGACAAAAAATGGGCAAGGGACAATAAATCAACTGGCTACTTCCTCCCTTCCCAACGGACGAAAAGATGCACTCTCCCGACTTATCATGGGTTCAAACTCGCGGTGTCACCTTCCTAGGTGAAGGCTGGAGCAAGCCGCCACAACGAAGAAGCCGGGTATTTGGCTAAGCTCCTCGCGCAACCGAGTTCATCAACGCCATTTGTGGCCGATACCAAGACTCAGCGAAGCGGATGGTTGGAATCCGCCATGGTACGCGACCCCAACTGCCTCCTGTCCTGTTGACGGTCAAGACATGCTAACGGCACTTTTTCGTCCGAATTAGTGGAAGCGCCTCAAGCCAGGCCGATCCGGCCTGAGTGACACCCAAGACACGACCGCCTCCGGACCGTCCCGCGCGGGCCAGGATCAAAGAGCCGACCCCCTCGGTCTGCTCGTGCTACATACGCCTCCGGAAAGAACGGTCGACATCTTATTCATACATGGCCTTGGAGGCACAAGCCTGCGAAGCTGGTGCCATGATAGGCTTCTGGAAAACCTCTGGCCCAAGCTGTGGTTGCCACACGAGCTGCCCACTGCTCGAATCCTCACATTCGGCTACAACGCCCATTTCTCATCTAGGAAAGCACAGGCATCATACACTATTGGCGACTTTGCTAGCGACCTCCTTTTTCGCATGCGCTATGGCGAGAACACACCCGAGCGACTGGGCCAGGTGCCCATTGTCATCGTCGCCCACTCCATGGGCGGCCTGGTGTTCAAGAAGGCCTTCATCCAAGGTCACCTGAATGACGAGTTCCGCGAGATCATATCCATGACCAAAGCTGTCGTGTTTCTCGCGACACCCCACCAAGGCACCGATTTGGCCGGCACGCTCAACAAACTCCTTTCGGGCTCCGTTTTTGGCCACGCTCCGAAGGACTACGTGACCGAACTTGCGAGGAGAAGTCCAACCATCGACGAGCTGAATGAGGCCTTCCGAAACCATGCTCCCAAGCTTCAAATATTCTCTTTTTACGAAACCCTGACTACTGCCATGGGCCCAATATCCGTCAAGATCCTCGACAAACCGACGGCTGTCATGGGCTACCCAAATGAGACAACAACACCACTCAATGCCAACCACCACGACGTCTGCAAGTTCACCGGTACTGACGACCCCAATTACGTTGCGGTCGTCGGGGCACTCCGGAGCATCATAGACTCGGTGACATTGCCGGCCGGCGACCGAACCACTCCCGAGGAGGATCTCCGTCTCATACAAGACTGTCTGGGCATTGCTACTGCCCCAGAGGAGGATCTTGCTTTTGGTCTCACGACAAGAAAGCAGGAGACCTACCGCGGGTTCATGGAAAGCGACCAATTTGGGAATTGGATCCGTTCTGCCTCAAGCCAAATTCTCTGGGCACACGCTCCACCTGGCAGTGGAAAATCGACCATCTCGTCTTTTGTCATTGAGCACCTGCTCGAGACTAACCGCCACTGCTCGTACTTCTTCTTCAAACACGGGCAGCGCAAGAAGCAGTCAGCACGCAACATGCTTCAGTCTCTGGCCTACCAAACCACCCTTCGTTTGCCTGAATTTCGACAAGCCCTGGCTCAGTTGGCAAGGTCAGGGGCTCAGGTATCCCATCTAGACTCCACAGCCCTGTGGAAAAAGTTATTTTTTGGTTGCCTAGCCGACATCAAAACTGACATTGTCATGTATTGGGTCATTGATGGGCTTGATGAGTCGGAATCGAGCAAGCTGGTGGTAGAGCTCGTATCCGGCGTGGCCGACTTCAATATCCACATCCGTGTTCTCATTTTCAGTCGACCACTCCCTGATATCCACCAGGCTTTCCAGCTAGCAAAAGGGAGAGTGCCCGTGGTTGAGCTTCCATTACCAGATAACCGGGATGACATCAAACTTATGGTGGCCGAGGAGATCGAAGGCCTCCCTGCCGGCGATAGCTTCAAAGCCTCGGTGGCCGACGAGATCGTTGTGAGATCACAAGGCAACTTTCTTTGGGCCAGTCTTGTCACCAAGCAAGTAGTTAAGTGCCGTCGTGAGGATCAGGTCATGCGCGTTCTCGACTCAACTCCCGATGGCATGGATCAACTCTTTGATCGTATGATGGATATCATTACAAATCTGGAAGACGACGACGACAAGGCGCTTGCGAAAATCCTGCTAACATGGGCTATGTACGCAAAGAGTCCGGTTACTATCGAAGAGCTGTCAGAGGTCTACCCCATTGAGCTGAATTCTGTCTTGGACCTCAGCCACACCATAAGCCAGGTGTGCGGTCAGTTTGTTATTGTCAACCCGCAGGGCAGAGTGACACTGGTCCACCATTCCGCCCGCGAATACCTAAAAAGGACAAAACGTCGCCCATTCTCTCTCAACTCGGAGTGTGCGAACGAAGAGCTTCTCGTCAAATGCCTCGCTGTACTTTGCAACAAAGGCCTGAGACAGAGCATCAACACCCTCAAGGTGCCCGTGTTCCTCCCCTACGCCTCTACATCTTGGGCAGCGCATCTCGACAGTTGCGAGCCCGGATCAGACTGTGTGCTGGCTGCCCTTTTCAAATTCTTCAACGGCCCCTTTCCCCTTGTTTGGATTCAGTACTTGGCCATGAGTGGTCGATTGTCAGAGCTTCTCACCGTTTCCGCTAAGCTCACAGCGTATGTGCGGAAGCGCAAAAAGGGGGACCTGGAGAGGTCGCCGTCGAGAGATCTTTCTTTGCTGGAGACATGGGCGGTTGACCTCATGAGATTAACGGCCAAATTTGGCCGCTATCTCTCCGAGGAACCTGGTCTCATCTACAAATGCATCCCGGCATTGAGCCCGACATCCTCCATGATACATCAGAAGTTTGAGAAAAATTCCGCGGCTATGTTGTCAGTTTCAGGCTTCTCAAATGAAGTATGGGACGACTGTCTGGCGCGTGTGTCAAGCGGCGTCGGTAGATCTTCTTATCTTGCGGCATCACCGTTATTTATGGCGGTCACAAGCGATACGCCCAAGGGCACCATCACGATTTGGGACACAAAGGTCTTTGCGGAAGTTAAAAGCTTCCATTTGGGTGAACGTATTTGGGCCCTCGTCTTCAATAAATCCGGATCACTCTTGGCATGTCATTCTGTTTCGCGGACATTCGTATGGGAAACGCGAGGCTGGTTGCTCGACTTCTCCGCGAGCAATCCGCAACACGGTCGACACCCGGAGCGAGCCCTCGAGATCAAGTGGGATGAGGATGACGCTCTCCTGATGGTGTCTGAGCAAAGAAGGGTGTATAAGCTGCCGACCCGGCACACCGAGGAACAAAGGTGGAAGCAGCTGGATCCCGCCTTGCTCGAAGAGTCGGACGTTCCCGAAGGCACATGGCTCGGCACCCCATCATGCGTGACGTTTAATGCCGACTGTACACAAATTGCCGTCATCTACCGTTCATTCCCAATGTCTATCTGGAATGTCGACCCGCCGGAGATGACAGCACGACTGAAGAAACCGCCATCGTACACAGGTACCGACCACATCGTCTGGCACCCCTCTGGGGCTGAGGTAATTGGCATCAGCGGCCAGGTCTTCAAGTGGTGTCCCGTTGAGGATACGTACGAAGAAGTCCAGGGAGAAACAGGTAACCCTTATGGCATCATGTGCAGCCCGAACGGTCGGGTTTTTATCACGACAGATGTGAAAGACCTCATCAGGATCTACAATACCTCATCCATGTCACTCATCTACAAGCTGAGCTCAGAAGGCCGTATAGAACGGATTCATTTCAGTCCTGACAATGTCAGATTCTATGGCCTTCACGCATCACACTGTAACATTTGGGAGCCCAGCTGTCTCCTCAGATTTGCCGAAGCCACCTCCGAGCAAGGCAGTGACGCTGGCAGCATAGCGGACGACGGCTTTTGGTCCAACACCGAAGACAACCTCAGCACATCCATATCATTCCAGGCTTCAGAAAGCCATGCGGACCGCAAACCAGCTGTGACGGCTATCGAGCCAGGACACACATTCCGTCAGCCAATCGCCCATGCAAACAAGAATGGCTCGCTAAGCATTTACGACACCATTCGCAAGAGGACGTTTGAGATAACTGCTGGTAAGAATGGTTTCCCGATCCTTCTTGAGCACCTTGCTTGGAGTCAAAAACATGATCAACTGGCCTATTCCTTATTCTACGGGGTCACCGTGACGGTCAAGTCCATATCCACCAACGGCACGGATGGGACAATATCAGCGGAGACAGTGTACAACATGGATGCATCGCCAGAAGGTTATGATCAGGTCCGTCAGCTTCTCTTCGATACAACAGGTACCCGGTTGCTGGTCTCCGGTTCGAAGAAGTGTCAGGTTCTATCGATTCCAGATGGGGCAGTGCTAGCCGAGCATTGCCTCCCCGAAACCTGGAAAGCCAAGTGGCAATTGCACCCCTCGGCGGCAGAGTACATTATGTACCTTACCTCGGAGTCGATGACCTTGTTTTCATGGGACGGCCTTGAGCAGAAATACACGATTCCGCTTCGTCTTTCTGATACCTTGATAAAAGCTGTATACGTCAACGACGGCGATAATGATCACGGCCCTGCCACCACAGCTATCCATGACCCGACTACTGATACTTCATCTATCTCTGTCGATGCCATCCTAGAAAGCTACAATCCTCGTTTGCTCTTGGTGCGCACGGAGACGACTACGCAATTCAATCGCCTGCGCTACGACTTCATGGTGTTCCCTACTGAGCAGATGCACGACCCTATTATTACTGCTTCCTCTGTCACAACCGAGCCCGCAACCGTCAAACCACTCCCGATCCATCCATCGCTCGCCTCGGCAGTCGCCCACGCAGTCGGAATACTCAATGATGGCCGGCTCGTCTTTCTCGACAAGCGGCTCTGGGTATGCACATCGCCATTGCCCCTTCCCCCCGACTGCCCAGCGGCAGCCCCGGATATAACACGGCATTTCTTTCTTCCACACGATTGGGTGACTCCGAAGGGTCTACGGCTATGTCGGGTTTTGCGGGATGGTACATTTCTATGCCCTGTTAAGGGAGAGGTAGCTATCATGCGCGGCGACCTGGTCAGTGAGACAGTTAGGAACTGGTATCGTGACTGATGTGGGCTTGGGTTCAATATGCATTTGGTGTTGTGGGTGTGTGAGGGGAATTAGATATGCCTCCTAGAGTTTAGGCTGTTATAATGGCCGCAGCAGCAAGGTATGATATAGTCACAAGGAGTCTTATTTGTGTCGATGCTTCCTATTCAGAATCTCGACGCCAACACTTTCTTGACTTGCAGTTATTCCAAAGGAGACCAGAATTCCCACTGTCGAGCGAAAACTAAAACTAAGAGTGCAGATGGTTCACAGAAATCCATCGGCCCCCAAATACGTGGCGAAGGAGAGTGCAAAGACCAAGACGAACACTTCTTCTGACTTTATCTGCGAATACCTTTCTATCCACCGGGATAATCGAAACCCTTCGAGAAAAGTTAACTGAGCTTCATCTCAAAAGTCAGTACCTGCGAACAAGTTTAGGTTCTACATCACTACCTTCGACGGTAAACTGCCGTTGAACACGGCACGGGGTGATAGCTGGACTCCTTCTTCACCACCCAGATTCGCGATGTGTACAGCTCGATGTCCAAGTCAACGGCCCTTGGAAGCTGATGGATGCACACGACTACTATTAGGTGGTCGAGGTTTGGGCCCCAGCGGCCGGCGAAGGCGAGGTTGAGTTCAAGAAAACCGCCCTGTAGGTGTTCCAACTGAAAGGAACGAGGTGGTAATCACGCCGTGACGGGGTAATTAGCAAAATGTATCTTCTGCGGCATCTTGTGCGGGAGGGGAACAACCTCCGGACAACAGCGCCGGTACATGTATCAGTTCCCCACGGGTGCCAAATAACCACCCCCGTCCTGGGGTACAATAGCCCAGTGGCGGCGGTACCGGCTCGACGACAACTTGACTTGCCAGTACCGTTCCCGATCGAGACACGAAGCCTTGATTCACTAGGCCCGCCGTTCGATTCACGTCCGAGGAAAATCCTTTGGGATTTTGGTAGCCCCCACCTCCTCTAGCCTGCCCCCTCGAAGGGGCCGTCTAGGGGGGTTGGACGGTGAGCTTTTGCTATTTTGGGGGTTTTCTTTTTGAGAGTTGGATTGTCATTTGTACAAGCTGCTCGTCTAGAGACAGTAGTGTTCAAATCGTGCCAGTGATGATGGGAGATGCCAAGAGGCCGAGTTTGAGCTTTCTATTAATGTTATCCAAGATAATTACAATTCCTGCTTTCAACACCAGCAACCACCACCCTCAATCTCTTGGGTCAGCCCTCCTCAATGCGGCTGAGTAGTCTTTCCCAGCTTTCGGCAGAAGTCCGGCCATCACTCATCAAAGCCAGTCCCAGCCCCCCCTCTTCATCACAACCTCCACAGCACCCGCTGTCCGATCCGCCGCACTCCCAACCCACCCTTCACCAGCACCCGCCTCCCCATACGCCCTCTTGACACTCCTCGCAACCCCCTCCCCGCCAGCCGAGCTTGCCACCACAACCCCCTTGACATCCGCGAAATTCAGCTTCGGCGTGCCCCGCCACAGCCGCGTCTTGACCGCCTCCACCAAAGCAACCAAAACCACAACAGCATTAACCGCCGCGCCGGCGTAGATGAAAACAGGCTGGCCGACGCGCATGGCGCTGTGCGTGGCAACAGTGGGCGCGTGGATGACATCGCGCGCAATGACGAGTTGCGCGCCGGCGCTGCTGAAGAGTTGCTGGTCGCCGAGGGTGTCCCCCGCCTTGCTAGCGAAGAACGGGTTGACGTCGGGGACGTCGGGGGAGGAGGCGTTGACGCTCACGCGGATGAGGCGACGTCGACGAGGAACCGGGTTGGGACGGCGGACATGGCGCACTGCAGGTGATTGAGGTCGGCATAGTCCTCGCCCATGGCCATGATCACGATGTACACCAGCGGGGTCCGTAGTTGGACGCGGTCCAGCTGGGGATTCCGGGTGCGAATGACTTGGCTGCCACGATTCGGTCCTGGAAGCCGAAGTCAGCAGTGAGATAGCCGCCATCCACCACATCGGAGATGGGCGAAATGCCGCGCGCCACCCAGATGCTGGCGCCGCCGACTTGGCCCCAGAGCACGAAGCCCGAAGGCGAGCTGCGGTTGTAAACACAGTCTCATGATGTTTGGTACCCATCCTCGAGAAAGGAGTAATGCAGTAGCTGCGGGTCGGAGGAAAACTTCCCATCACTGATGCCGACCGATGAACCGGCACCATATGATCGCCCGACGTATGCATAGTTGGTGTTGTCGGCCTTTTTGATGAGCACCGGGCCGTCGTGGATAGGGGAAGCAGTGGAGCCGTCGTTGATGAAAAACGAGTAGCGCGCACGTACTGCGGCGTAGCCAAAGGTCCCGAGAACCGTCTCCGTCGCTTGCTCAGTATACCGGCCGACGTTCCAGAAGCTCGAGCTGTCATCGGCGTATGCGGGGACCTCAACGGTGTGACTTCCTCGGGCAGTGACTGAAACTACGATGGGCGTCAGGGCGCCAGCCCATAGAGCTGCGGGAATCGAGGCGACAAGCACCACGGTGAGTACAGTTGCCAGGCTTGAAACCGGGAGAGACCAGTCGATTCGAGATGTACCCAGGGAGTTGCAGAGATTCAGGCCATCCAGCGATACAGCATGGCTCGCAAGCATATGCCTCGCGGAAAAGTTGACGAGATTTCGCAACGTTCCCACCTGTGTCACACCGAGAACACCAGCAAGGACTTGCATAATGATTTGTGTTTCAGCACGGTTATCAGCGATCCAGCCGGCCGCCACCCCGTTGATATGCCACCTGGCATGAAGACTCGTGATGAGAACTAGACTGATGATTGTTGTAAGGAAACAAGCAGGAAATATGGCTAATTTCCAGGCTGTCCCTTCAAGCTCCTCTTTGTGGGGAAGGTCGTCCACTGGTGTTATGGCTGCGATGGCCGTTTTGGCCTGTGGCTGCGGGATGTCCCCCGACTTAGAAATGGCCAACATCGGCAGGTCACCAGGGCCCAAGTTGTTCAAGGACTCAGGGATTAGCCCGGGCTCCTTTTGAGTTATTTGATGTCGAGAGCTGAACGGGACCGTGACGTCGCCTGTTTTGTGTGGGCTGTTGCATCTTGCCAAGGTGGATGGAGATTAGCTGTGAGAGTCTGTGGCTGTACGCCACCATCAACGTGTTCGAATGCAGCCTATGACTTTCTTCACGAATCAGGGGAGGAATCCAACGGGGTTGCAACGACATTTCCCACACTGCTCACAATGAGCTTGTTGACACCGCCGTAGCACCAGCACGTCCCGGGCTTCTCCCCGCCCGTTCCAGGAGCATTCCAGGTACAGCCGACGTCTTCCCGGTCCTGGAAGCGGTTCATGGAGCTGCACATGTTGAGGCAATCCCCGAAGGTTGGGAGTACGGCACTCGATAAGGTCTGCCTTCCATATTCCCCGAAGCTCGAGTCACACAGGATGTAGTGATAGCGCATGGACCCTTTCACTGCCTGTACAAGTGTGTTGTTTGCTGATGGGCAGATGGATGCGGGAGTTGCGGCGGCCCTGAAGGCAGGAAGCGTCAGGGTTGCGGTGCCCACTGGTGGTATTGTCACAATCGATGTCACAGCTGAAAGCCCACTGGGTGATGATGAGGGTGAGCCGGGGGTGGATGTTGCGGCGGCAGTGGATGAAGTTGCAGTTGGGGAAGTCACTAAAGACTCAGCCACTGAACGGGATGCTTTAGTGGAAGTCCGTCATTAGCTCAGCAATGGATGATGTCTTACTATTGTTCCGTGAAGCCTCTTTGCCCATGCTCACACCAAGACCGGCACCCAGCCCCACAATCAGGGCGAGAGCGGCAGCCAAGGCAACTGCAAGCCAGAAGATGTGCTGGCGAAGACCGCATACCCTCGGCTTTGGAATTTCAGGGCTGAACTTGGAGTCGTAAGGCGTGTGCATGTAGTATTCCAGATGATGGGGTGGAATGTAATTCGGCCAGACTGGTTCCAGCCCCGGTTGGGAGAGTTCAGGTTGTGGGACAACCTCCTTTGTCGAGTGCCGATGGTTCCATTTCTTTTCCGCCATTTGAGCGACTTCCGAACCCAAAACGAGGAAGTGCTTTTAGCGGCTGTCACAAACGGCCCAACAAGGATCAGGATAGGTCGATAGCGGGGAGGCGTAGAGGGTTCCCTGCAAACAATACTGGCAGTGGAAATCCTGTGGAAAACAGGCGGGCGCTGCAGAAACTTTATCATGATACTCAGATTCCAGTCGTTCAGCGTTCATGTTGACAAGAGCGCCAGGTTGGCGGCCTCGTCTGGTCCTGGTAGCCAGCACCGGGGCGGCGTCGGGGCCGCATCGCCGGTCGCATGTTTGGAGGTTTGGATGTTTTGAAGGTGTGGATGATATGGGTTGGAGTGTAATCCGATTCGCTGAGTGTCAATGTTGGGGCAGAATATGTCCGTAGACGCCACACTGACCCCAGGTGCCTGTTTGCTCGAGCCGCCGTATTTTTGGATGTTTCGTGGGTCGACAGGGTCTTAAAACGACCATTTCGGCGACCGCCTGTTGACGCGGCATCCAATTGGTGCTGTTTTGCGCGATTGACTCTGACGAAATGTGGGATATGCCCAAATTGGTAGCAACCGGTCTTTTGGAACAATGCAGATATCGGATGCAACATCGAGTACCAAAATAGTGCTTCAGATCTGTGCTTGAAGCTGGCAACAAATGAAGCAAGAGCTCAGGTCTGAAGCTTGAGAGAAGTTGAGGGATGTGGGGGCGGTCACGTGCAGCGATCAGTTCTCGACAAGGCGAAAAGCAGATTCGGAAAGGTCTCTCGACAGGTCTCCACAACGACAAGTATCACGACATTGGAACTGCGGGCACACTCGACAACTGGAACAAGCGTCTTCACACAACAAAAAGCCAGAATTGCCGTGTGCTGCGCGCATGTCCCGTCGCCCCCTCCCCGACAGTGGACACAACCATTCCCAAAAATGAGTGCGACCTCGAGCGCAGAGCCACTGGACGAGGGGCAGTCGTCAGCCCCTCAACAGCGCCAGAGACGGCCACGCGCCCGCCCCATCACGCGCGACGAGGGCATCGAGATTCGCGCGCTGCACAAGTACGCAAAAATGAGCCACGAGCAGATCGCCGCCGTCACCCCCTTCTCCATCAACCAGATCAAACTGGCCTGCAGCGGCCCGCGCCACCCCAAGAAGCCCGACAGGTGGTCCAGCGCCAAGGAGCTCGCCCCCAACAACTCTGGTACCGCCGCGGCTGGCGTGGCCGCGGCTACCACCACCGCATCGACAGGGGTTGCCGAGCCCAACGAGCACGATCCCTCTTTGGCTTAAGTCGCATCGGGAACTATCATGTATGAATTCATCCCGACGCTCCACAATCGAACGGTCAAGCTCACCAAGAACAAAGACGGACATGCTTCTCCAACTTGCGTCATATTTCGTTATGCAATCACACCATGCACAATTTTATGTGCCTCTAATGATACATTTATTTCATCCGTTCTATATTGTCTGTCTGCATCCGCTGTGAATTCCTTACACCTGAGATATCATGCATCTGATTCGGTAATTACCTCGCATTCAGCTACCTGCAAGCTCATACCACATATGGGGCTTTGGGCTCTCATTCTGCATTCGCTCCGCCCTGCTATCCCCCAGCTCTGCCTTAGGGCACAGATCCGACGTGGGGGCATATATCGGTGGACTCCCCTTGTCTTCTACTTGGCTCAGGGCGTCGAGCTCTGGTGGTTCTCGTGCTTCAAGTTCAGGTGCTTTTGGTCCGCTTCTCCGCCGCTTTTTCAGCCAGAAGCCAATGCTCACCGCTGCTGCGAGCACTATAATGACCCCGATGATGATGCCAGCAATTGCGCCTGTCGAGACTCCCCCGTTGCTGGTATCATGTGATGTCGTAGTTCCGCAGCCTGAGAAATTCTCCGTTTCTTCGCCCTCCGAGTCAAAGGCGACCAGGTCCTGTTTCTCTGTCGGGTTGGCTGCCCACAGCGAGAACTCGTTTTTCTTCTCATTCACAGAGAGATATGCTGCGGTTAAGAATAGCCTGCCCAAGATCGGCAAGTCGTTTAGGTTGACATCATCATTTAAGGAAATGACAAGGTTAGGGCACGAATCTTCGACAATCCATTGCCCTGTTTCGCTGTTGATGTGCTTTTCGGGCACGACGAGTTGGTCGTTTGGTATCCTGATGCTCAACGATGGCTCAATGTTAATGGTCAGGTCCCCTCTATATGGTGTATCATCGAGGTTGTAGCGCATCGTGTTGAAATTAATGCCAAAGGAGCGATCGTCAACAAAGATGCTTGTGTAGTGACGAAAGTTCTCAAAATAGGGGGAAAGTGGTAACGTCATGAGATAAGGGGCGTTGGGGATTATACAAGCGGGGAATTTGTGTGCTGGTTCTTGATACTGGAACTCGCTGTCCATTGTATCGTTGGAAAATAAGCTGACATCAGTGCCATCACCAAAATTAAGAATCAGGTCCGAGACATAGACGGTCATCCCGGTCGGGCATTTCATGTTGTCTCTGTCCCATTGTTGTGGGCCCAACTGCTGTGTGAGCGGCGTGCCGGTCACTTTGGCACGGTCATAGCCACCAAAGACCATGCTGCCGTCGAGCTGTGTGTTTCGGGTTGCTCCCTGGCGGCCCCAAAAGATACTCCAGGCCCGGGTCGCGATCATACCCGAGCTCACGAGCGCCGACATGAAGGTCGAGTTCATTCCCATCCCAATCGCCATCTGTGGGTGGTCCCCTTGGTCGTCCCAGCAGTTCTGCGCTATACCTAATGGCAGGTCATAAAGACTGACGTTGTCGTTGACGCGGACTGTGTCAGCCACGAAACTCATGCCCGGGTACGGCGGCGAGTCAACTGGATATGCGTTGGGTGCTACCCCTGTCCGTGTCTTCGAGTTAAACGGGTCGTATTGGCCTCCGCGCATAGTGATGCATGACTCGGCGGGCCAAGGGACGCTGCCATTAGAAAGCGCGCAGCACAACGCGGATGATCCATACAGCATGGTGTTGTTGAGATTCCTGCATTCTTTTGTTAGGGATGCCACATACCGTTGCCAAACTTGGGGACCAACCACTGGGGAACAAAGGCCATGTCCTGCTCTGGAGTGCCAACTGACATGGCGACTCCGCGGGCATTGCTATCGTTGCTAAGAGTGACATTTCCAATTCTGACACCGACAGGGTATGGCGCGCAGCTCCCTGAGGCCACCGCGACGAAGAATGCATGGTTGATGGCGTGGAAGGCAACCGCCCAGATGCCGAGGTATAGTCGAGTGCCAGTAGGAAGCTCCATGGAAATTCCCACCGTGCTTCCCGACCTTGAGGACGGATGGGTCTCGGCAACGTAAGTTGGAGCACGAACAGCAAATGGAGCAAAGACGTCTAATTTGAGAGTTTCTGCCGTGTATGTAAATTGGGAAGAAGGACCGAAAAAACGGCAGAACATCGAAACCAGAACTTGAGCCCAACTGGGTCACCAAAGTCAAGAAGGAAAATTGAGCCGAAGAGCCTCAACTTGAACTACAATGAACATCACAACCGAGGCGGGTACAACAAAACCCATTGAGCCACCACATGACGCCCATTGGGCCACATCAAGACAGCATTAGCAGGGTCACGGTATGACACTACATGCAGCTAGCCGATTGCATGGCCTGATCAACTCCTCTCTCTGTACCCCACATCGCCCTTGAGGAACGGGATGCAAAGTCCTCTGCGCCGGAGCTATTTCCCACCGATAGTGACCGTTGAAGATCATCTGGTCTTGTGAAGAATTCAGGGTTGCCAATGCCTAGCTCAAAGTTGACCAGGGTCGAGTACGTCAACTCATGCCCCAGAATCCAGATACATAACAGTGCCGGGTTGGGGTTTTGGGTCCTCGCACAGCCATCGATGCAAATGTGGTGTTGCCGACCTGTCACCGGGGGCAGGCATTTTGCATTCGATAGGCGCCATCAACCGGATGACATGCATCGGGCCGTCATACTCAGCGAATGGTGGACTGCCGAAAACGTCTAGGGGGGAGGGTAAATAACGAGAAATCTGTCAGCTGTCGATCAAAACTGGCTGCTTACCGCATCCTGGATGCGAAAATCTTTACCCATCATGTTCTGCTTTGGGAATCGGCCACGAGGGTGCTAGTAGCCAGCAAGCAAACAGGGTCCGGGAGAATTATGCAGCAAGCCGTCTGATAAGATGAGGTAGTGCAACCGCGTTTTCAAGGGCAATTATTCTAGATGATCAGGTCTGACCAGCTGCTTGTTATTCCAACCAGCTCTCTGTATCATCGCGGGCGTTTTACGGACACGAAAGACATGCAAAATAAGTAAAGATGAGGCATACAGCCCATGCAACAGGGCTTGGTATCTAAGCCTGCCGCCATCTGCGCACACATTCACCACATTTGACCCCATTTCTGACGAGTTTTTCTTTTGGTCGTGTTCTTTCCAAGTTGGCCAAGCGGTTGAGGTTGTGGGGCCTGCACGGCATGAGATTTTAGGTCTGCACACGATAACATTTCGCAGAGATGGAAGGTGCCAGCCGACCTGCCAACCAGACATTCACCCCCTTCTTCCTTCGCTGGTGCCAATCCCTCCCCCCAAACACCGCAATTTTTCCATGCAGCCAGACAGATCCCTTATCATCTTAACTGGTGTTCTGGAAGGGCCATCGTCGTTGCTGATGCCCAACCCCTACTCGAGCAACCTGCCACAAATTACCAGCGGCTTCGAGAGCATAGCTACAGTAAGTACCACCTTCCCATAAGCAGCACAGAAATATGATGTTCGACCAGTTCCTAGCCGGCAACACATCAGCACCTGGTGGTCGCCTCAGCCTCGCGCTAGTCGCCATCCTCTTCTCGCTCCCATTTCGCGGACATACTTGACTGATCGCCTGCCTGAATAGAAGACACCGGCATCGTCGACGCCACTTCCACCAACCTAACAAGCCTTTGCTTTCTTTGCTCTGCGAGTACATTGATGAAGCACAAGTCAGGTTGACAGATCATGGCCTTCAAAGACCTCGGGCATTCGCACACGCGCTATTGGCAGCATGGTACGGCAAACGTAGATCAAGACCTCGCCGTCCATGCGAACCCCATGTCCAATCCTTTTGACGGCAATGGAACCTTGCATTACGGCACCAACTCGTTGCTTGGTTTCCACCTGGCGACAGGCTATGCGCCGTTCAAAACAGCCCAGACGGGTTTGCTTTCATCTTCACAGCCATCTTCCCCTGCGGTTGGGGCAGCACGAACTGAGTTTCAAACCTGGACATGTCATTCAGAAGGCGGGCGGCAAACACCGTGGTGCTATGGTTTTTCGTTGGTGATGCTCTGGCATTCTCGCACTTTCTTCAAGACAAAAACGCCCGAAAAGGTGGTTGACCTCGGTACCGTGCCGGACATGGAAAAGCCCCCAAGGATACCGAACCTGCACACTGGTATCGTGATCAATTCGGCCCCAAGCCTTTGGTGCTCGACGCAGATGACTACGCTGAGAATGGGACCGCCCCTCGTGTTTTTGACGTCATTGACACATCAAATCTCCTTGATCACCTGGGGGCCATCAACATCCTGGTAGCAACGTCGCCGCTCTTGAAGGATGACGTCTCAGCCACTATATTTACCGAAAATCTTGTGCGCAAAACCAAGACTCACCAGGAGTTGATCGAGAATATCTTATGCGGCAACCCGCAAACCGTGTCGATGCTTCTTGATTTGGTACCGGTGGAAGTCGTGACAAACACATCTCATTCTTGTACCAGAGATGAAAAACGACTCTCACGGCGGCACTCTCTAGTCAGAAAGATCTCGGAGAGGACGCTGAACCCTCCGGGCAGCTGCTGACTAGGATTCCGTGGAAGCGGCCGATGACCGTACGTCCAATGGTTATTCCTACCCACACTCGATGAATATGACTGCTTCACCCACCCCACCATCTAATATCAATTCTCAGAAGACACCTCCTCAGCTGTCTGTATGTCGGGGTAGGAATTTGAGCCCCTATCCTCACCCACAGCGCAAGGTATCTACTAACTCTACGGTATCAGAGTTCTGTGAACACACCAGTCCCAGGCCCGGGGAGCAACATGAAGACGCAGAAGAGTGAGAAGTACATTGAGCTGAAAAGAGATTGGTGCACGCCACAGAAGACTGTCGAGGCACAAAACCCGAATGATTGCAGCGAGCCCGCCAGATGGCTGAGCGAGACCACCATTCAGGGGCCGTTTCACAACATTAGCAACATTGCATCACCTTTGCAACATGCCACGCTGCCCCCCGTACTCGGTCAGGCGCAGACGGGAGGAACCGATCAAGAGAGCACGCGGGCAACCAAGGGGAGCGAATCCCATCGTTAGTTCGAGTTGGACATGGTGCCAGGCAACTAACAAGGCAACTAACAAGGCAACCGTGGGCGAGGGCAAGCGGGGTGGTTGATTCCCTTGGGTAGTGGCGGTGAGTGCTGGGTTGCCGCATCCATCATGTACTAGCAGTGGGCAGTCGCACAACTTTGAGGCGACGAGTAGGGGTACCAATACTGGGTATGTACACATGGTATCTTTCGTGGTGCTCATATTTTGTCGGCACGGGGGACCCAAGCGATATCAACGTGGTGATGCATAAGCCAATCGTGCGTTGTCTTCGTCTATCTTTACCTTAGTTAGGTGCATGTAGCTTCAAACAGGGGCGGCCGCATATGATGTGGCCGCAGACTCGGGGTTGCCACATGAAGTTACTAAACTAGGTAGGTACCTTGGGTGTGTGTATCTTGGGTGCCTCGCCCGCGCAGATCGCTTCGTCTAAGGCTAAAAACACCGTCGGCTCGCCGAACTGGAGCAAACGGAGACCGGATAGCAAATGTTACATACTAAAGGTGCCGTTGTGGGGGAAATCCACCCGGGTCGCGGGGACACTGTCAGATGAAGAGCTCATGATATGCCACTACGAAGTACCTGGATATTATCTGGCATGGAAGAGATGGGGCGCCTTCAAAGTTGACTACATACAGGAGGTCGACCTACAACTACGACGCTTTTGCCAATCTCATGTTTCAAACGCTCGTCGACCAGCAGGTGACAGAGTATACGGGCTTTGACGATCACATCAAGGGAAAAGGAAAGGGGCTGATTATTCTGCCTCACGGACCTCCAGGGGTTGGAAAGACGTTCACCGCTGGTACGAACGAAACTGCCATGGCTGCGCTCACAGGCAGTAACGCTAATCATTGCGGACAGAGAGCATTGCCGATTACACACGCCGTCCCCTCCTCACAATTAGCTCTGGCCAGATCATCGGACCGGCTCCTTGGGTGGAGAGCAGACTTTCGGAACTCCTTTCCCTGGCAACTAGGTGGGACGCACTCGCCCTTATGGACGATTCCGACGTGTTCATACAGGAAAGGGTCATTCAGCATCTGGATGGGAACGCTCTCGTCTCGGGTAAGTCTCCAGCATACAAACTCACAATGTGCTGACGGCCACTCTTCCTACCAGTATTCCTCCGAATCCTCGAATACTTCCAAGGAACCATGTTCCTCACCACGATCGCGTGCGGACACTGTACAGTGCATTCCACTCCCGAATCCACCTCTCCATCTCTTATCCCGAGATCTCGCCAACTGTGCTGGGTGAGCTCTGGACCAACAGCATCACAAGAGCCTGCAATGGTCGACAGCCGAAGTGGTTGAAGGGCACTTTTCGCTCTCGGTTGGTCAACTCCGGCATCAGTGGGCGCGAGGTAAAAAACATCGTCAGCATAGCGCATGCACTAGCACGGCATGACAAGAGAGCCATGAAGCCGGCTAACATTCTTTGTAGATTAGAAGCTATGAAGCTGTTTGAGTCAGAGTTCAAGAACAGGCTGGTGGGAGAGAGGTACTGAAGCAACTATATGGGATACTTGGCATCTCAAGCTCCAGGGGTCTTCAATAAAAGGTAAGGTATTCACTTAAAGTGGTGAACCGGTAGAGAGACGGTGTAGTTATGGATATATGGTGGTTGAGGTTGAGGTTGGCAAGAACTCTGCTGCCTCCGAGCAGCTGATGGCATCACCGAGGCCCATATAAAGAGCGCCGCTACCGCCATGAAGGCCATATTATGTGTTCAAGGGAGATATCATAATATAATGTAACCTCCTAGAGTCATAGACCAATCTCCCTATGTTTCACACTCAGGCTACTAATATTGCACTTGTGCTTTTAGAACTGGACTTTAGCCATGGCTATACACGGTGCGCAACAAGGCAAAACCTACAAAGTTAAGACCCCGCGTCTCCTGCACCACTTCCTAGTGGCTAACAAATAGCAAGGCATTCTCGCAGGCTGGATTTGGGGCCGAGCTTATGATTTGTTCACTACTAATGAAGAATAGAAGTCTTACTTTTTAAGCCCCCGCCGGCTTCTTCCACTACTGCCTGCACTAGATTCCGCGGACCCGACGTAAAGATAGCTATACCAACAGCAGTGCCACACACCAAACCTGCAGTTGGCTTTGTGGCCCAATACAAGCCTAGGAGACAGGAGGGGGAAAAGTGCCAGCATAACAGCGGATTTTGAAGTGTTTTCAACTTTTCTTTCTATTTCCACACTCAATATTCCATTTTTTTATTCATTTATTTAGAGTTACGGTTCTCAAGCCTCCCCGTCAGTTTAGCCACACATATATAGAGCCATTACGTTCTGGTCCGTTAGCAATATTATCGCCGGCTATCTCCCTACTAAAGATCTAGTTAAGACTTTAACAATATCTGCGGCTCGGTAGCAGAGCACCGCGATATTTTACAGGACCTTGGAGCTCTTGAAAGATGTCTTTTGTAAGTTAACCTTTTCTACCAGTCCTAGGAGACAGCCGAGTAGGGACAAGCGAGTAGATACCTTCACCAGATCAATCACTATGTTTGTAGTACTTTTTGGTGTGTTAGGTCGCATGCCATTCCTCTTCTATCTTTGATCGAAGGGACCTCCCTTACAGGAGAGTTCCTCGCGCGAAAACCTCGCTTACTAGATTAAGAGAAATGAAAGAAAAAAAAGCAAGACAGAAAGAGCGAAAACCTTCTCAGTGGTACTCCCTCAAAAAACAACCACCTCTAAAACAACAACCTCTAAAACAACAACCTCTAACAACCGCGCCCCAAGTCACCAAAACCAGATTTTATTACTGTATTAGGATTCTCGCCATATATCGGTTATATTTTCTAAGCTAGCAAGATAGCTGCTATAGGGTCGTTTAGTAGTCCTGTACTATTACCCTCGCTATATCGTAAATAGCTAGAATTTTTATATCCGAGTAGTCTACTTAGTTCGAGACTAAAGCCCACCACCTCCCTTTAATTGGTTAAAGATATAGCTCTTGTGCGGTGTGTGCAATCCTTTCCGTGTGTGGTGGGTGTGATCCTGTGTTTTTATTTCTTTATTTTTGTTTTGCTGGGCTTTGTATCACTAGTTAACTGGATATGAAAGAAAGAGTAGATCGAAAAGTCCTATTCGGTAATGTCGTTGTATTATGGGAACCTGGATATTAGTGACTTGGGGTGGTGTTGTGGTGGTGGTGGTGTTGTGGTGGTGGTGGTGTTGTGGTTAGTGTTATGGTGGGCGTTTTTGAGGGACCCACTGTGTGGGTCATCTTTTCACTATAAATATTTCGCGCTCTTCATCTTGTAATTAAAGGGAAGGATCCCCTTTTTCATCCACGAAAAAATCCATTTTATTAGGACAACAGCGAAAATATCATTTGTTCATTTGTTACTCGATTTGTTACTCGATTTACTACTCGATTTGCTACTCGATTTGTTCTCTCATTACTCGGTTACTTCATCCTTCCCTCGGATCGGAGGGTTGCACACTCCAACATCTAGAGTGTGCCTGTGTTTTTCTGTTTGTCTGCTGGTTTTGCTGCACCAGTTCAATAGACTAGATATTGGTAGTGGCAAGTTCTAACTGCTAAAATATAGTCGATCTACTTAGAGTAATCCATACGTAGTAGAATAGTCATATATCGGGGTTATCGAAATAAAAAGTCGCCGTTAGTAAGATTACCCGCATAGTCTAGTGTTCTACTAGACATGCCGTCGGTTTAGAACCAAGGTTAGACTTACACCTTAGACCATAGCACGTAGTAGATCAACGAACTGAATAGCATATTCACCACCATTATCAACCGACGGTACGACACGAAAGTCTGATAGGCAGAGGGATGTCTGGATGCACGGCCGTGTCGATACAGGCGAACAGAGTGAGGATGCAGCTGTACAGAATGCTGCTCGTGTCGCGCATGTTGGGCACCGACACCCACGGCGGAGCTTGGGGTCAGCCTCTGTGGAGTCGATAGAAATTGTTGGATTGTCAAGTATTACCGTCACCACTCCTGCACTCTTTGCTGCCTGGGCCGAAAGCCATTGCAGTAGTCAAGACTGCCCGGAGTCGGCTCGCTTTATTTGGCGTCTAGCGAAAAGATGGTGGACCACACCAAGAGAATGATGAAGGAGCAAAAAAAAAACATACAACACCAGGGATTCGCTGGTCGTCACCGACCCAACTACTAGTCTGGCGGTCACTGGCTTATCTATGGGAGAGCGGACGGGATCCCGAGTTTTCCAGTACCTATGGTCGTATGTGGTACCTTGCTGAGATATTTGGGATCATGTACTCTGAAGGGGAAGTTGTAGATGAGATCTTATCCCTTTGTTGCTGTTTAAAGTGCAAGCGTCTAGTTGCAGCCTGACATGGGCTCGATTTGAGCCTCAAGTCTCGGGTTAAGTGAAGACCCACTCTGACAGCTCAGAGATAAGTGCCCCTGAGAAAGTGACATACACTATGGCTATGGAAGAAAATGGGATTCTAGATCCCATATTGTGTTTGTGCCGGAGCTATTGTTGGTTTAGCCTGAGATTGTGACCAAGGGTGTATATTCACGAGTGCGGGGATGGTGAGGTTCCAAGCCTTTTAAGTCGTCAATTATACTATACGGTAGATGTTGATCGAGATATTAGCCACAGAACTCTCATCCATGGAGGAAGAAAGCGGAGTATTTAACAAGACAACTCCTAACCCCACCGCCCTCGTCTCCTACGGGTTGAGAACCTCCCACGTCCTTAAAGCAACTCCCCCAAAATGATGCTCCGCGCCCTCCTCCTCGCCGCACTCAGCAGCACCGGCCTTGCGGCCGAGTGCACGCGCGAGTTCCTCAAGGCCAGCGCCGACAGCCTCCTCGCCGCGCAGACAGCCGGCGACCCGAGCCTGCTGAAGCCCGCCCCAGCCGATGCGTTCGCAGCCTACAACGAGAACCAAAAGACAGCGGCTTTCAAGACGGGCATCCTCAAGACGGCCATCAAGATCGACCACAGCCGCCACAGCCTCGACACGACCCAGTGCGCCACCTTCACCGAGATCATCTCGGCCACGGGGCCCAAGCCCTATGTGATTGGGGTGCAGCTGTGGTTCACCGACGGCGCCGTGTCCAAGATTGACTCAATTGTCACGAGCACAGGCGACTGGCTGTTCAACGTCACGGGCACCCTGTCGTGGGCGCGCAAGGAGGCGTGGGATGTCATCCCTGTCGAGAAGCGCGACACGCGCGCCGTGATCCAGGCGGGCGCTGATGCGTATCTGGATATCTTCAATGACAAGAAGGTTGTCGTGCCGTGGGGGAAGCCGTGCGCCAGGCTCGAGGGCGGTGCGTACACGGGCAACGGAGGGCCGAATGATCGGTGCGATGTGGGCATTCCGGACGGGGTCAAGCTGACGAATCGGCACTATGTCATTGACGAGACGGTCGGCGCGGTCGATGTCATGTTGACTTTTGCGAGTCTGGCGGATAGCCACGAGTTTAGACTCGAGGGCGGCAAGTTGAGATTTGTGCACACCATGACGCCCATGGGTGGCAGCAGGGGGCCCACGGTTGGCGGAAAGGGGAAGGGGAGGAGAAGGTCGGGGGGAGCGACTGTCTACATGTAAGTGGTACCTAAGATAGGCAGAATTTTTCAGGATGGAGCAAAAGCCGGAGGTCTTTAGGTTTCCTAGTTGCAACAGATAATGGAAACTGGCAGGGAACCAAGTTGACTCTGCCTCAAGCGTTGCAAAAAAGTCTGATTCCGTTTGCTCAGCTGTTCTCTTCCCTCGTTCCCCCAAGGCTGGAAAGCTGAGGCACGGGGCTGATGACGTCCTGCACTGCTCTGTGAAAAGAGTTGTTATGGTAAGGATGGGACTGTTAATTGGTAGCGAATTCTAGGTTGTAAGGATGATGCCCTGCTGGAAGATTAAACAACGTCATTGCCAGCAAAAGAAGAAAAGAAACACGTCCGGGACCCACTTGGGCGGCGCACGAGACACATTGTGGCTTCAGACGCGTCTTTGCCGTCTCGCGTCGTTCTTGCCTGATTGAGCGAGAGATCAGGTCAGCCCGGTTTTAAGCCCATATTTTGGTGCGTTTCTGCAGGATGCCACCTTCACCACCTTTCGACGAATTCCGACTCGGCTCAGTAACTGGCAGCATGGATACACCCGCATCGGCCGGACTGCGCGAGGCGTTGCATGCAATCAAAGGCGCTGGGAGCTTTGCAGCGTTCAGCAAGCTCAGCGTGACGGACCTCAAGCCGATTTCGGTTCAAGACGTCGGCACCATCGCAGGCTTTCCCTTGCAGGAAGCCGCAGCGCGACAGCTGATTGAGAAGGCGCGCCAAGCCCCCTATGGCAAGGGCAGCGAGACCTTTGTCGACACATCGGTCCGCAACACGTGGGAGTTAGATGCTTCGCAGCTGCATCTCAGCCGGCAATGGGCCTCGACAGTTGGCCACGCCTGCGAGTGGGTCGCCCAGCAGCTGGGTATCACTGCCTTTGTAAGGGCCGAACTGTACAAGATGTTGATCTACGAGAAGGGCGCCATGTTCAAGGCCCATACCGAGTCCGTGCCAGCGTGGCCCCCCTATGTTCTCAAATGCTGACATGCGGGCATAGTACCGAGAAGATTCCAGGAATGTTTGGAACACTTGTCATCTGTCTTCCCTCGAAGCACAAGGGCGGCGACCTCGTGTTGAAGCACCGCGATGTCACAAAGGTCTTCAAGACTTCAGAGACACAGCCATCCATGGCGTGCTGGTTTTCGGATGTCTCCCATGAAGTCTTGCCCGTGACTTCCGGTATCCGCTGGGTCCTGACGTATAACCTCGCTGTCTCGCAAACCCCCGACCGGCCCTTCACCGCACTCAACTCCGATCTCTGTGCGGTAGGGCTGGATGGCGTACAAAAAGCCTTGAGTGCGTGGCTAGATGCTCGAGGTGGCGATGGCGGCGATGGCGACACTAATTACCTGTACTACCTGCTGGATCACACCTACACCGAGTCCAACCTCTCACTCAACGCATTGAAAGGTGCCGATCTCTACCAGATGCAATGTCTGAAAGACGCGTGCGACAAACTAAACGTCTCCTTGTTTTTCGGTCTGTTGGAGAAAGAGGTCCAGGGAGGGTGTGACGAGAGTTATGAGCATGAGGACCCATACTGCGACTATTACGACGATGACCCAGACGATGAGGACGAGGACGAGGACGCCGATTACTATAATGGTGGCCGTGGTATCGACCGGGGCGAAGAGGAGGACTACGACTGGCATCCATTCGTCGACATTATCGAGACCGAAATCTCGATCAAGCGGCTCGTCGCCGCTGATGGACGCACCGTGCGCCAGAACCTGAAGCTTGACGAGGGCGAGCTGGAAGAAAGGCTGATTCAGGATGTCGAAGACCCGTTCAAGAAGGCCGAACGCGAAGAGACAGACTATTCGGGCTTCACAGGAAACGAGGCAAGTTTGAAGCCGGGCTCATGTCTTACCTTGAGCTGAGCTAATTTTTGGTGTCTCTAGGGAGTCTCGGCTACGCATTGGTATCGGATGACGGTTGGCTCCCTTCAACCCTCCAACCTCCAGCCGCGGACCTCAGCTTACCCATCTAACATAGATCGCCGTCCTCGTTCCCAATGACGATGTTGACCGGTTTCTCACTAAAGGGATTACCAAAACCGATGCACAGAGCCTTTTGCCCCAGTATCTTGCGAAATGCTCCGACTCGGAGACTCGTGATGCGGCTATGCAGATGGTCCGCCACCTTGCACGCCTTGCCTGGGAACAGAACCGTGACACTTACATGGGCCGTCTTCTCACCTACACCGAGGTTAACCGCTCCGATCAGTCATTTGACGTCGAAATAGCACTGCAATTCGTAGCGACTATCTTGAGGCATCAGGAGTATGAGCTATTTTGCAAGGCCTTGGATTGGTTCAAGACCAAAGTTGGGGCACAGCTGTTTGTTTTCGTCGAGAAGGCAATATCCAAAGACCCTTGCTGCTTCAGCCAAATCAAAGATGGGTACGTGGTCATTTGATGCGGACAGTGGAATTTACTTGTTTCTGACGCTGCTTAGTCTGCTTCAGAATCTCTCCCTTCGTTCAGTAGCGCATCGCATGAAGGCATTGACGCTGCTCGGGCTTCCGAGCGACTCTACTTATAATCCTCAGGTAGGGGAGTGGGCAGCCAATGAAGTTGTTCCTGTGGCTCTAGAAGTTTGTTTGGGGCCGAAGGTTGTATCGGCGAGTGGGAGCGCCATCGTAGACATGGTGAAGGAATATCGTGATATCGAGTATCTGAAGACAAGGCAGGACAATCACTTCTTCGTCGTAATGGTAGGGTGGGCTAACCTTACATATAGCCTGGTCCCCGTCATCCAAAAGCAGGCCCCGCTGACGCCATTCGCCCTGGGTGCTTTGATGCGAATCCTCCACTTCGAAACCAAGGGCTTCTTCGATAAGGCCGTGACACTTGAGCTCTGCAAGCCACTGCTCAAGTCTGTGCTTGATGTCATGGACGTCGCTAATCTTCGCACAAAAGAGGGCGTACAGCCGGAATACAAAACTTCAAAAAAAGCCCGCAATTGGGACTATCACGGATTACTGGCCTCTTCCCAGGACGGGCCACACGCAAAACCCGAGACATTTATCAGCGCCAACCTCTTGGCTGAGTGCCTAGGCCGATGTATCCAATTTGGCTGGGATGACCTCGCAAGCCTCTTCTCGCTCAAACTTGCCGCCAAGATCGTCGATGTCCCTCGTGTAGAGTTCCACCACCTTTGGCTCCCCTTCGTTCGCGAGCTGATCTCCACCCTCGGCGCGGCCAACGTTCCCCTCTCCACGCCGCGGTATCAGGAGCTCGCGCGTGCCATTCTCGAAGCATACCTCGACAAGGAAGTAGGCAAGGAGCCCAGCGGCGCAACCGACTACAGCGGCCTGGGCCCCGTGTCCTGCAGTTGTGCGGACTGTGGGGACCTGAACCGCTTCCTCGCGTCGGGCGAGAAGGTCTGGCGCTTCCCTGCCATCAAGAAACGGCGCAAGCATCTGGAGGACGAGCTGGGCTTTTCGTCGACGTCGAGGTTCGGCTGCTCGCACCACTCGGAGAGGGGGGGTAGATGCGGGACGCTCGTCGTCACGAAGACGGTGGATACAGGCGCCAAGGCCAAAAAGGAGTGGACGGATCGGTTCGCGCAAGCGTGGGATGAGTTTGGGAAATTTGACCAGGATAAGTTGAGAGTGCTTCTGGGGGCGGACTATGAGAGGATTACCAGCATGCGCCATCTGGGCTTCGGCCAGGGTCCGCAGGCCCAGGTCCAGCGTGCGCCGCCGGCGGTGTTGGAGCCTAGAGCGAATGCTAGGAATGCCATGGGGGCTGCGAATCTTGTCGCGGGTGTGAAGAGGAGGGCTGGGGAGTGAGGGACATTTTGGATGCTTTGACTCGGTGGATTGGGATATCAGGAATTTGTTGGGTAATTATTGGTCTATCTCACTGCAGAATGTCACATTGGGATGCAAAGGTCTGATATAAGGAGTACCTTGCAGGTGATCGCGCCTCCAGGGAACTCAGATGTGGGAAACCCCCGAGTCGTGTGTTGAAGGCCGAGATGGTTGTGCATTTCCCACACCCTACCAAACACAGTAAGGAACTACAGCAGCACCAACAATGTTCTGCCTCAGCCATCACCGAGCTCCCGGTGCGAGTTTGCCGAGAACACAGCCACAGTGAATGACTACCCCGAACTACGCAACCTCGTCGACCCACGCGAGCTCAAGGTATTATCACGAGTGCAGGGTCCTAATCGACCTCCACCAGCTTTAAAGCCGTCGGGTTGGTTCCGTCTCGTGCACTCCTTCCCCGTCAACACGTGCACTACATTCCCCTATTTTGCCTCCGCTGCTAATCGTGAGCAGTCTTGAAGGGCAGTGGCTGGCGGGCTTTACCACATTCGGATGCGGTGAAGTGAATGCGGTGAGGCACAGAGAGTGCGTGGTGGCTGAGGCTGCTCCGCCCCGCCGTCCGGAAGCCTTTGCTGAAGATTTCTTTCCGCATTATCGCTACCTCTCCTGTCAACTTCTTGATATCGGAGAGGCTCAAACGAAAGCAATCAACCACCAGAAGGGTAGGTACAGGTCGCCAACATATTCTTCGGGTTCTCTCTAACGGACTTTAAAGAAGCCATCCCCCTTTCGAAACGCCTCTACGACTCGCTCCATCGAGCCGAGCGCTCCCAGGGCTCCACTACTGATGTGCCACTTTGACACGGATAAGCCTTTACAAGCACCTTGCGGGGATCAGCAGCGGCAATTGATTGGCCCCGTGGAGCTTGGCGGTTTCGACCCGTTATAACTTTCCGGGCCTTCTTGGGGCTGAGCGGCATCATTTCTTGACTTCCCACGACTAATCGCAAGTTCAAGCTCCGATCGGTTTAGGAGGCGTGGTGCCAGATTGTATGTCCCAGGCAAAGACCCACTGCCAAAATGTGCCGCGCTCTCGAATCCGTCTCCACCGACTAGAATGACTGGGCGTTTCATTTTGGCAGTTAGGCTGATGATCAGGTCGTCGACCATGGCGAACTCAAGAGGGGTAAAATCCTCGACGCGTTTAGAGGAAGGTGCCCGAGGCCTTTCCAACTGGACTTTGGCTCAGTCTCCACCCGCAACTTGGCTCCACATAATGGATGGAAGACTCAGTAGCGTGACACAAGGCAACTTTATCCGGTAGTTGTTACTAATTCCAGATATTGGGCATGTGTCGGAGATGAATTAATGAGCTACGGGACGAGACGCTAGTATTTTTGCAGTTTCACCCTGTTATTGTCCCCTCCTTAAGCTCTTCCTCCCACTTCGTCGGCCGTGATGGTGTCGTCCCTCGAGACTTGCATCAACGAGAGACATGGCTGCGGTCCTCGAGCGGACGATACTCCTAATGACGAGGTCACTCTCAAGCAGATCCCAAACTCCAAGCCCATGCTGCCCCAAAACTCCAAAGCCAAGCCGCCCCGAATTCTAAAGCCATGCCGCCCAAATTGCCTTGGGCCGGGTTGGCCATGATTGTTGAACTGCAAGGCGATGTTAGGTATAACTAGCAAAATGGTTTGAGGACTTACCAATTCAAGCCTTCTGGGGAGAGAGAAGCCAGAAGGCCAGGAGGATGGTCGCGCAGATGGCCCAAAAGACCAGGATGGTGCCCCAGTTAATGTCGCAGCCTTGGCAGCAGCAACACTCGCATCCTCCGCCTTGGCATTCTCCGCCTTTGCATTCTCCGCCTTTGCATTCTCCGAACTTGACGAACGGGATGCTTTGAGTTGTGAAGCGGGCCTGGACGCCGCGGCTGTTAATGCCGTACGCCATTGTCGGCTGGGCTACAGGCTGGCGCTCGATCGCCACAACTGTCTGTTGGCGGCCAGCCTCGAGGTCGACGAGCTTGATAGTCTCGGCCATCTCTTGGTATGGCGGCGGTGGGAGATTTTTCTGCTTCATGTTGTCCAATTAGCATTGGGCGATAAATTTAATGATTTGACAGATGCAATGAATTGACGGGAGGAGATGCAAGAAGCTGTGAGGACCTACTGAGAACTTGTGGGTGATGCTGGTTAATCTTCGGGAAGAATTGTGGCGAAAACAAACTGTGGCGGTGAATATTTGTGGCGGTGGGGGTGAAGAACTGTGGCGGTGAGGAATTGTGGATGAAGAATTGTGGGGGTGAATAATTGTGGGGTGAGGAATTGTGGGTGAAAAATTGTGGGGGTGAAAAATTGTGGCGGTGGGGGGTGACAAAATTGTTAGGTAATTAAAGGATTTTCGGACACAGACGGAATAGAATGGAACAAAGGAACAGACCAAAGGTGTCTGTCTGTCAAGCAGGTCCCGGTGTCAAATTGAATAAGCAGATACAGTGGATCAATTGGATCCAGAGCGCGACCGCGGGTCAAGATGCAAGGCGCCAGTCAGGGCATTTGAAGACTCTGCGCAGGAACTGCAACTCCAACAAAACAACACACATGCAACTCTCTCGATTATGCCTTTCTGGTTGATACACGTAATATTTGACACCCGGCGGTCATCAGCATCTTTCTTATTTCGAGGGCAGAGGATCTCATTCGAACCTATAACCTAGAACAGACATGCGGGCCACCAGCCCGCAAGTGTGAGCCTTCTCTCTCTCCCTTTGCACCCCCACATTTCTCCACCACCACAATTCTTCACCGCCACAATGCTCCACCCACAATTCCACAATTCTTCAACCCCACCGCCACAATTCTCCATATGATCATGTTCTTGCTCCTCCTTAAGAACCTGAGGGGAGACCCGCTCCCTTCTGTGGGTAGTGCCCAGGCGTTGAGGGTGTACTTGAAGATGTGTCCCGTTTCCTTCAGCGCCCGACTCAAGCCAAATAAGGTCAAACCAAATAAGCCAAATCAAGCCAAATGCCAAATCAAATGCCAAAAAAACTATGCCAACTTAAATCTAATGGTAACGTGTGTGATAAGCGAGCCGTAAAAACAAGCGACCCATAAATCCTAACATAATTGGGTGGCCTGCACGCGAAAAGACGATAAGAAATTTATAAAGCTCTTAACAATTTATTAACATAACGGCTCGCTTATCACGCACGTTATTGGATTTGGCGTTGATCAAGGACGCGCCCAATGAGATCAAGGCTGTTGCCAAGGATGTCGCCACGCTCTCCGGTATCCTCACGCAGATCCAGGATGGTCTCTCGGAAGAATCGGCCCTGAGAGCCCACGGCGAAATCCGCATGAAGATGCTCTACCAACGTCAAGAGCACTCTAGACGAGCTGCAGAGTCTCATGAACGAATTCCGGTCTGCGGCAGAACCCGGGGATGTCTGGCGCCGAGTGCAGTGGATGGCGGGCCAACGACAGATCAAGAAGATCCACCAAGATCTCTCGTTCCACGTGTCTAGTTTTACATTGCTGATGGCTGCCATGGGAAAGTGAGTACTTGGTTACTTTTGGTTGGAATTGGGAGGACTCGGAGTCTTTGTTCTGGTCTAACATGCGTTGAATGCTATCAGACCAGGGGGCTGTGGCGGGTCAGGTATGATTCGGATCAAGCGTCGAGTGACCAAGTCTTTTGACCAGAGGACTTTAGCGTACAAGAATGGATCACCTATTACGTCCGCCTAGGCAAAATGCACGGCCTCGACACCGACTTGAAAAACATTCCAATCACCGCATCGGCCTTGGACCCATGGGGATCCGTGGACGTTGGCACTCTCGAGGAGGCTCTTTTCTTGGCCACCATGATGTGCGTCACTTTCAGTCCTGGGATGCGCTCGAAGAAGTTGTGGACGATGCTCCACACCGATTCTTTTGATCAGGCTGCCGGAGTTTTTCAACCTCTCTTCGCTTAGGGCTTCATCACGACAACAGATTCAAGATGGCGGTATTGAAGCCGGTGCCCGGGTGTCGAACGAGGCAACGCATGAACGAGGGAAGCGGGCTTCGAAGCGCCCGAGGCTAGTCCGTTGAAACAGTGGTGACAAAACTGAGCAAGGTTAGTTTTGAGTAAGCCTACCTAGGTGCGCATCATTTGCAGATTAAGCAGACTGCCATCGGTTCCAAATATTGCCACTTGGATCAGGCCTTGAGCAAGCTCTGAGCAAGGTTGAGCAAGGTCACGCAGGCCACGCAGGGGCACAGGTGCCTGGCCCGAGGTAGATGATCCGCCTCCACTAGGTAACAAAATCACAAACACCTTCAGCTTTCACCCCCTTTTCTCCCAAATATGGCACCAGCGCAACTCGTGCTGACTTGAACGGTCACTCGGCAATACCCGGGGACGAAGCGGTGCTCCTTTGCACCTGTTTTTTGCCCACCCGGCTACCCGGCTTCTTGGCCCGCTTTTGCACGCCTCCCTTGCGATTCCGGCCACTGCTCATCAAGGACTGAGATATGCCCCGGCCTGAGTTGGAGAGGAGAAAACCATAACACGCATTGCAGACGATAGTATCCCAATTCCCGTCCTTTGTGGCCACCAGCTTTACCGTCTTCTGCTTGCTGCAGCGGTCGCAGGTGAAGGTTGTGACTTTGGTCAGGCTGTGTTGCGCTAGGGTTAGGACCGGGTCAACAGGTCAGGTCATGGCGGATGTCGCGCACGGCCCCACTGCGCGACTGGGCAACTTTTGTTTCAAATTCCTTTCCTCGACTCATCTGCATCCATCTCAGGTGCATTCCTGCATCCACACCACACCTAGGCGGCACCCTAGGGATATTGCGCAGCATGTATCCGAAACACACTTTCGTGGACTGTGCATCGTCACTTCGAAGCCTCCTCAAAGACATTCTGCACTTGCCAGCTTCCGGCTACAAGCCATGCCTTTATCTCCGAGTCATGCCCAAGACCCATCACGTTAGCACTGAACACTCCAACAGCACCGAGGTCTCCAACAGCGCCGAGCTCCCCAATAGCATTGAGCTCCTCAACATCTATGTGCAGCCATGGCAGACAGCCTGGACTGTCGACCTCTACACGATGCAGTCGGCCGCGTTTACCACGGCCGCTGACGACGGCACAACCCTGAAATCTGTTCTCGAATCGCTAGACAATCCCAAGTACTTCTTCGATGTCCGAAACCCATCGCATGCCCTTCATCGCTATTACGGCATCAAACTGGCCGGGGTCAAGGATGTCCAGCTGATGCAGGTAGCTGCTCGCCAGCACCCCAAGAAGATGAAGTTTTTGAATAGCTTCGACAAATGCGTCGCCCAAGATGTCCCTCTGAGCGATGCCCAGAAAGTTCAGATGCAGAGAACGGCTAATGGCAAGGCCGTTTCTTCGTTTCAGCCTACGGATAGCAACGGTACCTTCAACCCTCTTCGCCAGCGGCCCTTGCCCAGGGTGATCCAGCGTGACTGCATCGAGGAAGTCTTGCAACTGGCAAAGCTACGGGGTGTGTATTGGTCCAAGTTGCATAATGTATGGCGGCAAAAAGTCAACCAGGCGACGATGGATCGGGTACGCGAATCGCAGACTCCTTTGTACGACCCACTATCTACCGATGCAGCTGTTCCCAAGTCCTTCACGGTTAGGCTAGGAAAGACAAATTAACAACCACACTTCCCACAATACCCACATTCCTTATCGCAAGCCGCATGGTCCGAGTCGTCTGGGTAGTAATCAGAGCCATACCTACCCGCGACGTCATCCAGATCAGAGCCGTAGTCTCGTCCATCGTCAATTGCCAACCCGACTCTTTTCCTTGTCTTCTGTTAGCCTATTGGAAACAATCGCCTCATCCTGAATTTCGTTACCTCTTCTTCCAGGGAGCTCTGGTCATCCATTTCCCGCAACCAGCCATCAACAACTGCCTCGCTCGGGCCGGTCGCAAGCACATTTGCAATGTCACCCCGGTATTTTCTCACCACAGATCGGATCCCGGGGCCGCGGTAGATGGCTCTGTCCACGATCGCTTGAAGGCGGGCCTGTCCAGGCGGCGGTGCTGGCCTGGTTTTTTTTTTTACATCGTCCATGGCCTGGAAGACAAGAAACTCGACTTCGGCTACATGGGCTGAGTCCCCGGACCGAAGTTGGCTGCAATCTATGATGAGCAAGCAAACTGATATTCGTGCTGGCCAACTCGGCAGCCCAGCGGCTGCTGAGATCAAGGCCGAGGCCCAGGTCGGCACTGAGTGGTTCAACAACCAACAGACACATGAGCATACCTGGGCTGGACGTGAATTCATCCATCCCGACCCTGGGGAGGACGAGGCGGAGAGCCCGCTTCACGGCTGCCGTGTCTAGTCCAGCGGCCAGCTAAGCTTGGGGCTCCGCCTCATTCTGATCGACAATCTGATCTTGGGCTGTGCCAGGAAGTGAGACTGCCGCTTCCGACTCCGAGACAGGTTCCTCCGGCTCCTGTCCGCCCGGTTGGCCCTCGGACGTGGCTTCGGGCTTCGTACTTCGAAGAGCTAGGGCTATGTCGGCGGATGGGCGAGCGAGCTTGGCTCGCCAGTGGTGCGCATTGGTAGGTTTCTTTTGGTACAGGTTGATCTCGAAGAATTTGTTGTGATTTACGCAGCGGAAATTCTTGTACCTAGCGGGATCGGTTATTTGACTAGCAGGCTCATTGTGGGGATGCCAAGCTCACGAGTTGGCTTTCTCGAAATTGGAGCTGATGAGAGCATCCTCGTCGGCTTCGGCAAAGCCGGACTCGTCGATGATGTGCCCTATCGGAACAAAGTATCGAATCGACTCTTGCGGCCCGTAACTCACTCGTCTCAGAGCTGGACTGCGTACGGCGCGGTTGGGACAAGGGAGGGGCGGTTGCGAGGAGTGGGTTGTTCGCTAGCCCATTGCACAAACGCTTTGAACTTGAGCTCGTGGTCAAGGTGCTGTGGGCGGTAGGGTTTGATAGACGAGCAGCAAAAGATCAAAGCCGTGGTTCCGCTCAACCTTGGAGATGAGAGATGAGCTGGAGCAGGATGCACGAGAGAAAGTGTTTTGTAATCTACCTGTTCCTGGGGGGCATCGCATCTCTTGAAAAACCGGCCGTGAGGCCTACAGCGCACATTCACACATGGACAAGGCAAACAGCACTTGTGGTGACACAACGGGCTCGACGGCTCTCAGACGCATTGCCAAAGATTTCATCTACCAAGAGCCTAGTTTAGTCAAGGCTAAGCCGGCCAGATGCATCTGCACTCGACCGACAACCGATGGATATTGAGTAGACACTATGATCATCCAGCCCGAGTGGCTTTTCTGTTTGTGAGCAAACATGCGTACCTTATCCGTGTAGTTTCCAAATGATTTACTGCCCCACATGGCGATCGACGAACTCGACAATAGGCTGGATGTACGTCTCCCATCCTGGAACATCGGGGCCCTGATAGACAAGTCAGTGGTTGATATCATTTTGGGGGTCAAGTCCAAACCCACCGTGTACTTGTTGTCGAAAACATGAGGCTCCCCCTCCTCGTAACACTCAACAACAGGAACACCCATCTGCTTGAGAATGGCAGCCATATCGTAGCTCTGCTGCACCGGGACGGCCACATCCCCAGTGCCATGCAGGAATGCCGTGGGCGGATAGCCGGTGCGGCCCTCCTCGAGCCGTTTCCTCAGCACATGCACCGGCGACAGGGAGAGGATAAACGCCTCCAGCGCTGCCTCATCCGCAAACTTCTCGGGGTGCATGGCCGTCTTGATCAGCCGATCGACACCCTGCGGATGCAGCGAGCGGTACAAATGCAACTCAGCCTGCAGCCGCAACCTCTTGGTGTACTTCAGATAATCCGTGCCCCACCTCTCCCCCAGCTTAACATCTCCAATGACATCCTTCTCATCCCAAAACAGCGCCTCCGTGAGCGTCTCCCCAACCTCCCGATTCCCGAGATACGCCTCCAGCTCCTCCCGCCCAAACTCCCCCTCCCACTCCGCCTCCCCAGGCCCATCCAGCCCCCGAATCCCCACCCAATCCACCAACCCATAAACATTCACAATCGCCCTCGGCCTCACCTCCATACCCAACCCCATCAGCGAAACCAACAACCCCCCCGCCGACCCCCCGCACAACACAAACCTCCCGGAATCCACCCTCCCCGCCCCCAATATCGCTCCCAGGTTTTCCCGCGCCCACGCCACCGCCGCGAGGCAGTCCGCCAGCTGCTCGTCGAGCCGCGCCTGCGGCGCCAGCCGGTAGCTGTGCGAGACCAGGTGGTAGCGGCCGCCGAGGGCCGGGACCACCCAGGGCGGCGGCACGAAGTGGTTGCCGCCGATGGCGCCGCCGCCGTGGGTTAGGAAGAGGATCGGCAGGGGGTGCGCGGCGGGAGGGGCGGGCCAGAGGCGGATTTTCAGGGGGGTGGAGGGGATGGGGTGGTCTGTGAAGCCCGGGGGGGCGGGTGAGGGGAGGGGCATGGTGTTCTTTTTGGGGGGTTGTGAGTGGGTTGGGGGGTGGATGTCGGATGATGCAAAGGTTTGTGATTGGTTGACGGCTCGAATTGCGTCCGTCAACAAGGACACGCTTGAGAATTGCTTGTTGTTATATTTGTAAGAGCTCATATGCTTGACGTTGGAATAACCCGGGTTGGTGGTGTTTCACAGCTCCGAAGAGCGGCGCATCCGGGTGCGGGAAGCGGGGTTGGTGGGTAATCCCGTCCCGGCATTGCGGTCCGGCCGTCCCGCTCCGGGACCGGACCAATCGGAAGCGCAGTGGAGAGCGCGTAAGTCATGAATGGGAAACGGAGAACCTTGAAGGCTGGGTGTTGGCAATCTGACCCCCGCTTGCATCCACGGATCCGAAACCTTACCGGGGAATTTTGAACTCCACTGGTCAAGGTTTGGTCAAAAGTGGAGTTTAAGGAACCGAGTTTCAACAATTTACAACAGCCCGCTTAGCTCAGTGGTAGAGCGCATCACTAGTATATCGTCTGATATGTCTATTGATACATGATGAGGTCCTCAGTTCGACTCTGGGAGTGGGCTCACTCATTTCTTTTTGCTCTCTTCTTATCGAAAGGAATGAGTCCCTTTTTGTGACGAGACCTATGTTCCCCTTTCATTTTAGCTTTGTACTTGTTTTTGTCAGTATCCCTTGATAACTTGGTTTTGAGTATTTCTGGTGAGTAGCGGGCGAGCGGATTGTTTATGGGGGTCATTGCGCTTTGGGCGGGCACGGTGCCCAAATTTATGGTCAGCTTGGTGACATCGCTGCTTGGCAAAAGTGACAAAAAGACTCAAAGAAGCAATCGGATCAAAGTCTGCGATGGGTTCGGAAGTTTAATCGCCGGATCATCGCGAACCACTCTTTATCTTGTTTGGTCTTGATCGTTTTTCAGCACAACCTCGAGTCAAATCATCAACTTGATGAGCATGTTGACATGACATGAACCGGGTATAAGCCAAGCTTGAGGATGGCATCGAGAACACAACATGCACTTTGATGCTTCTTAAAGTCGATGATCCGAAGATGTGACGGCCAAAGTCAATGACGAAAGACACCAAGCTTGTCAATAGACAAAAACCATGCTTCCATTTCCTCCGTTGAGGTCACAGCATGCTTGGCACATGCCATCAGCCCCAAATCCCACCCAAATGTTAACTGAGATTCAGGCTATAGCGGTCGATGCTACCCCCGTATTTCGCCAGCCGATTCCCACATACTAGACTCGGAAACTACTTGGCGACTGACACCACGGCGTGCATTGTTTGGCTCGCTAGACGGAGCCTCACCACAATGGTACCCGTGAGAAAGCGCCGTGGACAACTGGGGGATAGATACTCCACATGACAACCCGGATTTGATGTTATGTGCGACTCGGTGTGGTTGCAGTTCTCCCCTCGAATGATGGGGCACTCTGCTCAACACCTGGTTAGGACAAGGACGGACAGGCCTATAAAAGGCTTTCTCCCGCCTTCCTCCAAATTCCGGTCTCGAGTTGACCAGCAATCTCAACATCTCCGTAATCTTCTACCATGTTGTCCCCAGCAGCCTCCTCCCTCCTCGTGGTCCTCGGGGCCACCGGTGTCGCAGCCCAGCAAGCCCTTTGGGGCCAGTGTGGCGGCAACGGCTGGGCGGGCGCAAAGACTTGCGTCTCAGGGGCCTACTGCAAGGAGCTGAACCCGTGGTACTTCCAGTGCCTGGCCGGGACGGCAGCAACATCGGCCACGGCCCAGGTTGTCCCGCCTACCACCGCGCCCACCACAGCTCCCACAACCCTGAGCACATCAGTGGTGACAAAGCCGGCAACCTCAACAACAACAACAACAACAACAGCAACAACAACAACAACCGCCCCCGACGGCTCCACCACCTGCCCCGCCATCCCCGGCAGCATCTCAGGCACCACGACCACCCTCAACGACCCCTTCACCTTCGCGAGCGGCACCAAGGTCACGTCCAAATCGCAATGGACCTGCCGACAAGGGGAAATCAGCCAGCTCCTGCAACGCTACGAACTGGGGCCGTACCCGCCAAAACCCTCCTCGGTAACCGCCAGCCTCTCGGGCAGCACCCTCTCCATCACCGCCGCCCACTCGGGCAAGTCCATCACCTTCTCCGTCACCCTCTCCAGCCTCCCGTCCACCGCCGGGCCCCACCCGGCCATCATCGCCTACGGCGCCGCCTCCATCCCGATCCCCGCCGGCGTCGCCACCATCACCTTCAACAACGACGACATCGCCGCGCAAACCGACGGCTCCTCCCGCGGCAAGGGCAAGTTCTACGACCTGTACGGCAGCGCCCACGGCGCGGGCGCGCTGGCGGCCTGGGCGTGGGGCGTCGCGCGCATCGTGGATGCGCTCGAGATTGTCGCGGCCACGAGCCGGGTCGATCCCAGGCGCATTGGCGTCACGGGGTGTTCGCGGAACGGCAAGGGGGCCATGGTGGCGGGGGCGCTGGAGCCGAGGATTGCGCTGACGCTGCCGCAGGAGGGCGGGGCGGGCGGGAGCGGGTGCTGGCGCATTGCGGCGTGGCAGAAGGGGCAGGGGCAGAATGTGCAGGATTCGAATCAGATTGTTACCGAGAATGTGTGGTTCTCGACGGCGTTTAATAGCTGGGTGGCCAAGGTGAATGAGTTGCCGTTTGACCACCACATGTTGGCGGGCTTGGTGGCGCCGAGGCCGTTGTACGTCATGGAGAATACGGATATGGAGTGGTTGGGCAAGTTCTCCACGTATGGCTGCATGGCGGCGGCGAGGAAGCAGTATCAGGCCCTTGGCGCGCTGAACAGCTTCGGGTATTCCCAGCTCGGCGGGCACAACCATTGCAGCTTCCCGAGTGGGCAAAGTGCCGAGTTGAATGCCTTTATTGGCAAGTTCTTGTTGGGCAATGCCAATGCCGGCTCGACTAGCATCCTGAGGACGGACCAGACGGGCAGCTTCAATGTTGAGTCGTGGAGTCCTTGGTCCGTTCCGGACTTGTCATAGATGCTGGAAGGGGTCATATTGCCATTGCATAGATAGGTACAGTTTTCTTTTGTGTATATTCTTCGGGATGGTACATTCTGTTGTTTGACACCTCGGAACATAACACGAGTGCCTTCCGTAGTAGGCCCAGGGTAGTTGGGAAATCTTACTCGCGTGAAACTTGGAACTCCTTTGGGAACCAATTTGGGTTTTCCTCGGAGCCACGGGGTGTGGTCCGTAGGAAAGAGTGTATTATAATGGTTATAGCGGCTGCTTTCCGCTGCCGTCCTCCCTTGGTAAGTGCCATTGACGTCGGCTCCTTGTTGGAGGAGGAGCTCTGTCATGGCAGGTTTTAGGCCCTCTCCCGGCATGCCAGTGTGAACAAACAGAGAAATGCAAGAACGAGCGCCCCTTTTTACCATCGAGAAAATGCTCTTTATCCTCATCCCTCGCCGCGGTGGCGATGAGGTGCATCATGTAGCCTCGCATATCCTTAGCAGCCGCGAAGGCCGGAAAGTTGAGGTGCCAGTCTTCCCAACCACCATTGAGCTTCATGGCTGGCCAACACTCCCGGCCGCTCAGCTTCATGGATGCCTCGCGGTCAATATCGTCGAGAAGGGAATAGAAGGCGGCGCCAGCTGGATTCATGGATTGCTCGATTATTGGGGCATGGAAGACAGTCTCCTCCACGGGGTCTAACACGATCCCTAGCTGGTGTTGGATGGTTTCAGACGCTTTGAGTTGCGCCCGAGTAAAATTCAGCATGTAATGGCCATTATCGGGGGGCTTCATTTGGCATGGCTCATTCGAAGGGAGGAGGACGTGAGACAGCCAGGCTTGAGGTGGCCGAATACCCACTTGAAGCTCCATTTTGACGCACCGGAAATCAGGCCAACTTGCGCATTCTTGGTGCCGTGGTACGTCCATGTCCAGCTCGGCGGGTCGGCTCAGGTACGTCCTACAGGGCAACAACCAGTGCGTTTTACTTGAGGTGGCATGGCATCTGTTTCCGTAAAGCTCAAAAACATCCCAATTATATTTCCGATCAGCCTGTCGGCGCGCGGTCTCAGTCTTAGTGCAATTTAGTTTCTAAGCATTGCCGACCAAAAAGGTTGAGGTTTACAACTCGGGCAATAAATGACTGCTCGTCAATTTTCTGCCACGATAGCCCCAAAGTGATCAAGGCGCTTCGGACTCACCAGTCATGAGCCCCCCCTTTATCTTCTGCCTGAAACACTACAAATCCCATGTCTTGACCATTTGAGCCTGACGATCTCACTGTACCCCAACAGCACAGCACTACCACAAGCATTCACAAAGTGCAAAAAAAAAAAACCACAGATAACGTGCGTGATAAGCGAGTCGATAGAACAAGCGAGCTGATAGCTCGAACAGAGTTTGGTGGCATTGTAAGGAAAAGGCGATAGGAATTTGATAAGGGCACTAACAATTTACCAACAATAAATTGCCGCACATGCCACCAAATCTTGCTAGAGTTATCGGCTCGCTTGTTCTATTGACTCGCTTATCACGCACGTTACAAGAAAGAAATTACTGACACCTTGTTTGATTAGGGTACCTACCTACCTAAAGTAATCAAGGTACTAACTGATACTTTGATATAAACTCATTGTAATTGACAAACACCGCCTGCCCCGTTACTTGTTCCCCAAATCGTTGGAACAGTAATATGTAGAAACAAAAGAAACGACGTAGGAAATATCCCCTGGCACGGAGTAGGTAGTCATGATTATCTCATCCCTTAACACCAGCATCAATAAGTCAAACCCCCGCCCAAGGTATCGTGTTGCCGAATAAATTTTCAACTCCCCCCGTCCCCAAAACACAACTAACAACTGTCTCGAAACGGAAGGCCCAGTGACGTGGTCACACGGTCCTTGTACGTCTTCTCCGCAAAGCCAAAAAACTTGTCGACGTCTCTAGTATTGGAGGCAACTCCAAAGGAGACCCGTATGGCACCAGCCGAGGGAAGTCTGAGGCGGGCAATGAAGGCGTCGAGGGTGATGGCTTCGTCCCGAGGCAGGCTGCGAAGAATGTTGGGATCGACGTTGAAGGCACTCTCTCCCGCCCCGGGGTTGCAGAAGCACCCGGTCCGCAACGAAATCATGGCGGCCGCCGACTCAAAGGCCACGAGGCGCTCGTCGACAACCTTGCCCGTAGCATCGAGAAAGTTGAAGGCCACGGTGCCGCCGCGCATCTTCAGGTCTGTCGGGCCGTAGATGGTGATCATGGGCGACCCGTCGCTGTGGCGCATCTCTTTCAACCGATCGAGGAACCAGCCAGTGAGACACCTGACCCTCGTCTCGATAACCGGCATGCCCACCGTCGCCAACCAATCCAAGCCAACATGCACATCCGGAATCGACTGAAAATTCAACGTCCCATCCTCAAACGCCTCGCCGCCCTTGACCATGCGATGCCACGGCGCCCCGACAGAGACAGCTTGGATCGTGCCGCCCGAAAACCACGGCCTCTTCAACCGATCCAATGCCTCCCTCTTCGCAATCAAACACCCCACCCCAGTCGGGTAGCCAAACAACTTGTACCAACTGACACACACAAACTCGGGCTTGACCACACTCAGGTCCAACATGGCCGTCGGCAAATACGCCGCCGCATCCAACAGCACATCATACCCGCGCCCCTGCGCCATCTCGACCCACGCGAGCGGATGCCTCACCCCACTGAAATTACTCTGTGCCGGATACGCAAACAGCCCATTCCTCCCCGGCCGCCCATCATGTTCCGGGCCGGCACCACACCCGGGCATTAGGAAATCGCGTAACCTCTTCCGCCTCGGCAGCGCCGCAACCACATCCGCCCCATCGACCCTCAAATCCGGCGCCTTGACCGGGACATACACCGTCCTCGCCTTTCCCGCCCTCGCAAACTCCCGCAGGCCATTGATCGAGTTGTGGTTATCCCCGGTCAGGACCAGCCGCCCCGCACGGCGGAAGGGGTACGACTCGCCGACGAGGCGGGCGGCGCCGGTGGCGTTGGCGGTGAAGACTACCGCGTACTCGTCCGGGCACGCGTTGAAGTGGGCGAGGATGCGGGCCCGCGTGGCCTCGACCGCATGGGTGGCGGCTGCCGAGGTCGGGTTGACCGAGTGCGGGTTGCCGTAGAGGGTGTGGGACACGCGGGCCTCGTGGGCGAGGTGCTGGGAGCGCGAGGCGAGGCCGGCGCCCGTGTAGTCGAGGTAGACGTGGTCCGCCGCGTCGAGGTGGGGGTAATCTGTCGACCGGAGGTGGTCGAGGCGGGCGGTGAAGGGGTATTCGGGGTGGGTGAGGTGGATGGGGGGCATGGTGGTGGTTTGATTGTGGGTGAGAAGATGAGAGGCTGGGATTGGATTTACCAACCCATGGAAAGAAAAGATGGGAAAGGGTTCCTTTAGCCTGGCGGTGCTGGCGATATGCGTTGACGCTCTGGCGCCCGGTTGGTGGGTTGTTGTTTCAGGGTTGAGACTGCAAGTGACACAGGCTCGATTTGATCTCCAGAGCCCGCAGATGAATGTCGACATGAAATGGCCGAGCAGAGGAGATGGAGGCAGCAAATTACTTGTATCCACACGGGAACGGGTGTCGTGGCTCTTTATCCTCGCCGCCCCGTCCGTGTAAGTGAGGAAGGTACGTACAAGAAACGAGACCAGGTCCACTTCCAACTCCCGCTCTTTCCGCAATCCTTCGGCAGCCTGTCAGAAGCTAAGATCCTTCTCTTCTCCACGAGTTCACTCTGATGCACGTCAGCCCGACGAATCGCAGTCAGCCCGAGGCGAGCAGTATACGCATGCCGTTGGCGATGCGTCTTCCAGACGTGCTCGCCCCCGGGTATCCCCACCACCCCAGTACACACACCACACCAACATACACGCTACCGCGTATACTCGGTCAGGTCCCACTTGCAAGACCCAGCCAATGGCGTGTCGTCCCAATATTTGACTCGACATCAAGACACATGTATTGCCTCCTCTTTACCCAGCGCTTGCCGAGATGTCGCGAGATAGCCGTGTAATATGCTGCCGCACCCTTTGCTTAGCGCCGGCCACTCACAAGAGGAAATGCCGCGGAGGTTGCCGCGCTTTTACGACTTGCGGAGAGCGGCGTGCCTGCCGCCTATCATATCGTTGCAGGCCGCATAGTGCGTCTCGACCCTCTGCGATTCTGTATTCATAGTCGAAGCCAGTGCAACGCTGACATGTGGCGGCTGACTTTCCTGTTTCTCTCGGTTGCGAAGCATTCTCGACAGCTTCCTAACCCTTCTAGGGGAAGACGCCGGCGGATGCATGAGACATGAGAGACACAGCCTGCAAGTCAACATGTTGGACGACTCGAGGAGGGGTCGCACCGCAGAGTGGTATTGCCATGAGGTGTTCAGCAGATGCCGGTCATAGATGCATAACCCTCACAAAATTGCGAAAATTCCTGGAAAGCGCGTGGCCCGGATACGGCGGTACGGTTACAGTAACTCGCAAGCGCTGACTTCAACAGTCGCACCTTTCCAAGTTGGTGCCGGGGATTTCGAAAAGGATGGGTGCTAGAGCATCAATGCAACACAACAAACTCGCATTGCCTCTCTATGGGCAGGATTGATTAGAGCATTAGACCACTAGCAGCATTAGCGCAAAAGTGCTGCTAATTCGGACTGTACGCTGCTGTTTCTCTGCAATTGCCCGAAGTGCCGATCTGCCTGTTCTCAAACTGGCGGGCATTGATTCGTTCCTTCCATGATTAATTCGCCTGTTACTAACATGAATCGCCCGGCCCGCCTGAGTCTCTCCCGCGTCCCGTCTCCCCCGCACCAGAGCACCCAAGGGGGTCCCAGCTGCACAGATCTTGTGCTCTTTCCTTTCTCTGCGGACAAACTAACTCTCTCTACACCACCGCCCCCAATCGCCATTGCTCCCTTCCGCTAGTCCGCCGCTGCAACTCTGCGACTTCGCAGCGAACATCGCAGCCCTCATGGAAGCGCCGTGGCTTGTTTCCCCCTCCCCCTAGGCATGGTAACAAGAAACCCTTTAACCAGATTGAAAACTCAACCCACAGAGCCCTGCAGGTTTCACCCTCCGGTAGCGAAGCGGCCGGCGCTCTGCATTCCCTCAACATTTTTACCTGGGTGTGCCAGCGACGGGCCCGGGGGGGGGGGGAGGCAGGCGAGGCGACAGCTAACGCATAACGCTGCAACGCACGCACGCACTGCAACGCGGTGCTCGGTTGATGTGGCTCTTCCCTGCCGAACAGCGGGCGGTACCCATCGCCGGGGCGAAGCGCTTGGGGCATGCGATGGCGGGTCCGATAAACGAAAAGCGTCTCACAGACACTCGACGGTATCCGTGATGTTTTTTCTGATGTTGCTCGGACTGCCGCCGCGCCCCCTAACCCAGCAACTGGGTAAAAACGTAGCTTGTGGTTACACTGCGTCATCCCCCCGCTGTGTTTGATTCGCCGGTGGAGGGGTGCGGAATGGGTGTGTAGGAGGCGCGCCTGGGCGCCGGCACTCGGGTGCCTTTCCGCCCTTTTTTCTTTGCGATGGACAAAAGTCGGGACTTGGGGGTGGGTTGGGGCGGGTCAGACGGGTAGACTCCGGTGTGGGAACACAGCATTTTCTACCAACTTGCTGGTGAGGTATGTTGATAAGGAATCGGAGATGACACAGGTTCTGCTCAACACCGAAACGTGGCGTTTAGGGCTTAGATATTCTCGGCTTGATCTGTATTTATACTGCACCGAGTGTTTGTTTTCAGGTTGATGAATAATGCTATCAAGACTGGGTGGCATGGCTTGCTGACGTGCCTTGTTCCGTTACTACCAAGTCTACCATCTCGTAGATATAGACCTGTGAAACATGAGCTGTCACTTATTTCGATGCATACTAGGTCAAGTAGTTTTGTAGACTTTTACTATGTAGTCGGAGAGATACTTCCATCGCAACTTGCGCAACAATCGTGAACACAATGCATTGCGTGTCTCTCTAAGGTAAGGTATCAACCCTCCTAGGCTTGGCCGGTGTGACAAACAACCTGAAAATAGTCTCTCCTTAACCGGGGGCAAGTGCTAAGAAAATCTAGATCCCCTCGTTCTCCCAATCCGTCAAAGCGCCATTTCTCCTCCTGTTGGAGACGGCTTGCATAAATGATGCTGCCGAAATCAGTAGGTCGAGGTCTCGAGGCCGCAGCAACACTTCAAATTAGCGCCAAAGCATCCTACACCGCATATTAGCCACGCCCTTCTCGGTGTTCGACTCTGCGCAAAACAGGCAATGCCACGTGTACCAATAATTCACGTATTGGCCGCCTCTCGAGACTTGAGGCCGCATCAGCTACTGCTGCGTATTTCAGCTCGGCCGGAATTACCGAGAGGTTCTAGTCGCTAGAGATATGCGGGTGGTGGGCGTGGGGTGATAGAGATTGATAAATCTGCCGCTGCTAGGCATCGTGTAGAGACTCGGTGTTCACTAACCCACAGGACCCCCTCAATGAAAATGCACCCTCGTAACAAGTCCAATCACAGATACAGGCCACCACAACACTGAATCAAGCAAGTGATACGAGGGCAAGGTGAAGATCAAACAGTATTCAGATACGCTGTGTGAAGCTAGCCTGTCCGTGCGTCTATCAACAGATGCCGTCGACGATGCCGTCTATTTTCCAAACGCTAACCCCCACAGGCGCCCCACCTATCATGGGCTATATTGCTAGACTCCATAGACGCCCCAAAGTGACACAGCCCCAGTCCGGCATGTCACAAGAATTGCTCCTGCCAGTGAATGCCTAATGTGGGCGAATCGCCCGGGATGGCAATTGGAGATCCCTCAATCTTATTCCGATTTCGTCCCTCGTCTGCGCCACCGCCCGCGCCGATGTGGCAAGCCGCCACCAAGAATATACCGCGGCGAGTATGAGCCAGCACATGGAATGGTAGGGGAAGTCGTTGGGCGAACCCAGCTTGGCAGGTGTTTCGTGAAATAAGCGCTCTCTGTACTTGCACAGGCTTTCAACTGCCATGATGGTGCCGAATAACACAGTCCTCTCGATGAAAGGCGTGAACCCTCCGAGGGTGTATCCTGACCGTGACAGCCAGCGACGGAAGGGATTGGTCCTAGGGAGGAAAGCAACGAATCCTTTCGAGGCTACGAAGCAAGTTAACTCGGCCCCCGCGACGATATAGGCGACGTTGAAGATATTGAAAGACGGCCAGGCGAAAACCCGGGAGAGGCCGAGGTGAGGGATGCCGAGGATTCGCTCGGTGAGGGTGGTACCGCAACAAGGGCCAAGTGTCCTTGGGTTAGCTGTATTCATGGGAATGGGAACGCCGCTGGGGCCTGGGTTTGACGTGGTGTCAATGTAATACTAGAGTGGAGATAGTACAGATATAAGTGCCGTGCCAGACATGGAGGGTTCAGGTTGGGCCAAGAACGTACCGGATACAGGTAGCGCGTCATGCTGTCAAATTGGATCAATAATTGCGAAGAGACTGGACTTTTCACTATTGAGAATGTTGTCAACGCCGATGCTTTCTGGCCCGGCGTCGGAGGAGCAATAGCGGGAGAGCGAGTGTCGATACAAATGCAGAGTGTGGAGTGCTATTGGGCTGTTGCTTGAATGCTCTGCAGTGAAGTGAATGAATCTGGCTTTTCGTCTCTGTCTTGCAGAATCTCAGTCTCCCTGGGTGGGTGGGAACATGAATGCCCGCGGTTGACACAGGAGCACAACTTGGGGCCTTCCCAGAATGAGTCGTGTTAACTCTGGCACAAGGGCAGGAGTCCCGAATCCCTATGCCCAAGTTGAATTCGGAGTACACCTTCCAAGAAGCTCGATTTGATAGCAATTCGATGCTGGCCTGAAAGAGCTCTCAGCCAATTCTATTTCCCGACTCCTAAGTCCTGATCTCGACTCGAAATACCAAGCAGGAGCCCCTGGATCGGCCATCTTCGTTTGGCCGTTATGCAGCGTTCTGTGTCTTTTCTTTTTTCCGCATTAATTTGCAAGTTCGTCCTGTGATTGTTTTTTTATTATCTTTTCAGAATTTGGTGTTCAATCAGCAAGTCGTTCCTGCTTCACCAGTGTTCAAGTTTCAGGACCGCGTTCCGACGTTGCTTCATCGGGGTTAGGGTTGATTGCTGTGACTCAGCTGAAAAAGATCACGTCACTTGCTTGCGAGGTGGCAAACAAAAATTGACTGCAACGTCCATATTGAGCTCTGCCCCTTCCCGTTTTGAACCAACAGCTCCGGTGACCAGTCTCGCATTGGGAAGTAGCGGCTGGGAGGCAATGTAATCGGACGATAAGCAAATTTAGAGGCAACTCGCAACTTGGAGTCTGGAGGGCCTGGGCCCGGGCGCGGAAGAGGCACCTGCCCAGGCGTATAGAATGGCGGGGCAAAGCGGAGATCTCCATCCCCGCGGTGCCTCCTCAGACCCAACCATTTGTTTCCAGTTTTTCAACGTGTTTGCTCCCCTTCAATTGCAGCAAGGCAGCGACCCGAACCCACAAGTGTCCACTGTGTCGGTCGAACCCACCTGAGACTGAGCCCACTGAGCCCACCACTGAGCCGAACTGAACCAACTGAACCCGGCCTCGATTGCCTTTGGTTCCTTGTCGGGCACACCTGACTCTTGGCCGTCCCATCATGGTTTGCACACTTTTCGAGCCCGATCCCACACACACATCGAAAACCGCCGCCAAACTCGGTCACACCAGGCCGCGCCCGCGTCGAGTCCCTCCCTTGATCGCCCCGCTCGCCCGCCATCCATGGTCGACGGCAGCCGATAACCGGAGTCGATGACGGCGCTATCCCGGATCCGACGCGACCCCGATCCCGACCCCTCAACAACACGCCTGACCCTCGTCCTAATATATCCCACTGCTCATGAGCGCCTCGCCCCGACCCCAGAAGCGGACTGCCAGCACGTGCGTGACATGTCGCGCGCGCAAGGTCCGATGCGATGGCCGTCGCGCCATCTGCACCAACTGCGAGCGCCTCGGCTTTGCCTGCTCGTACGACGAGAGTGTCGGCGTTGAGGTCGTCCAGGTCGAGAGCCACACGCCCAACGCCATCGCCGTGCCGCGCCGCCGCGCCCGACAGGCCTGTCTGAACTGCCATGCCAAGAAGGCCCGGTGCAGCGGGTCCATGCCCAAGTGCGACCGATGCCAGCTGCACGGCCTCGAGTGTCTGTATCGCCCCGGAAAACGGTCTCTGCCGCTGCCCAGCACGGCTGCAAGTGGTGCTGCTGGCGGCTCGGCTGATGTGGTGATGCGCGACGAGCCTGACCTAGGGGCTGGATATGATCAGGGCGCCTTTACAAACAGCACCTCCAGCCCCGCCGGGGGAACCCTCGAGATGCCGGAACCCGACGAGCCCCTTGCCCTGCGAGCCTTTGACGAATTCTTCAGCCACGTCCATCACATCCCCATGTTCTCATTCATGCACCGCGCCTCGCTCATGGAACGCTACCATGCAGGATCACTTGATCGCTCTCTCCTGCTCTCCTTGATCGGTATTACGGCCTTGCTAGCCGACCTCGGCCCGGGCACAGAGGAATACGGGGAGAGGTGTATTGACGAGGCTGCGTCTCTGTGCTTGGCGGAACTCGAGAGACCCTCCATCCTCCGGCTCCAGGCGCTCGTCATCGTTGTCAAGCATCGCATCCTCTCCAAGCGGTTTTCGAGTGCCTTTATGCTGCATGCCATCGCTAGCCGCTTCGCCACGGCGCTGCGCTTGAACCACGAGAACCCCAACCTGTGCTTTCTTGCCCGAGAGTCGCGCCGTCGGCTGATGTGGTCGATATCCATGGCCGACTCGGCACTCGCCGGCGGCCAGCCCGACTTTGCTCTCTGGGCCGATGCCGAGCGCCAAATTCGGATCCAGCTTCCCTGCAACGAACGCCACTTTGAGTTTGATCTGCCAGAAGCTACCGAGCCGCTGCGGCCACCTCCTCCCGGACCCGATGGCACTGTCCCCCCGCTTCCCGACATGGTTGGCTTCATGGCGCTTCATGTACGCATCCAGTGGATGCGTTCCAAGGTCCTCCAGTGCACCACGAAAGCAACGTCGGCACCCTCAGCTGAAGAGTTAGGCACGCTGCCGATACAGTGCGCGGCACTTGTCGCGGAGCTCGAGGCCTTCGAGGCCAGGCTGCCTTTGTCGTTTCGTTGGTCCGAAGGGAACTTGCGTCTCCGGACGTACTCCCCTCGACTCGGTATCTTTGTGATGACGCATGTTTGGTGGAGGCAGTGTCACATCGACCTCTACCGCATCTTTCTCGCCGGCCTCAAAGAAGCGCTCCCACCGGCCGCCCTCGCACAGCTGGACTCGCACTTTGTGGCGCAGAGCCGCCAGCGGTGCTACGAGCACGCGAGGGCGATGGCTGACATGTTTGCCCAGGTGCTATCGCTGAGCAGCAGTGCGCCTGTCACCGATATCGATTTGCCCGGCTGCGCACTGCAGTGCGCGAGGATGCTACACCACGGTCTGCAGACGGCCGGCGGTGAGATGGGTTTCTTTGCCGAGGGCGTGCAAGAGCTTGCCGCGGTTTGCCTGAGGGCAGCCCGACAGACAACGGCCGGGGCGGCTTGTGTCAGCATCGTAAGTTACCTACCCTGCTAAGGGTGTTGTGCCCAAATTGACATTCTGTTTAGCAAGCCGATATCGAAAAACTCATTGCTCAGGGGCTCCAACTGGTCGGTGCATCGGATCTTTCCGGTGCTGTTCCAGGTGCCATTCATGACAGGGAGGGATCAAGCATGCTTCCGCCCCGAGGGATCGGACTGGGCCCTTCCTCTTCTCAGATTGCTGGGCACGGAATGGCAGCCATGTCGATGGGTCCGTTGGACCTGCCAGCGGACATGACGGATGTTGCCCCAGTGGCTCCTTCCAACGTCAGCGGAGGGACAAGTGGGAGCAACGCATTCGAGGAAGCCATTGACGGCTTCAGCTTTGGGCCCGAGATGTTTGCGACAGACTCGTGGGCGAGTTTCTCGACTGACTGGTTGAACATGGGGAATTTTCCTCAGGGTGGGGGTGCTAGCTGATCTCATTTCGTTTCTTTTTTGTCTCGCTTTTTTTTTTTCTTTCGTATTTTCTTTCTATTTCCTCACAGCATACGCGATTGTGGGTTTTGGAAAATCGCAGACAAGAATTTATCATGGCGGCAGCAAGAGTCGGCATTTGGCGTTCATCAGTTGTTTTCTAGCAGGTTGAAGCGCCCTAGGGGCCGGTGGGGAGGGGGTTTGGTTTTAATGGGCACAATGGCCCGTGACGCCATTTCAGGCGGCCATGTCGCCATCTGCGCACTGCATTAGCGGCGGGCACGCCCGCGCTGCTGTTGGGGGATTGACCTGAGCACGATGATGATTGAACGCTGTCGATGACTCGATGCGGACGTGTCTCGTAACAGAATCCCGATGAGCTATGATTAGTACTTGGTATCTCGTTGGCTCATAGAGGTCATTAAAATACAGCAGTAATTAGGTACACAGAATAGCAAATTTTGCAGGCTTTTTCTCGCTTTGATGCATCCATCCCATCCCATGCCAGTCCAAATGCACACGACGGGGGGTCAGCGCAGAAGTGGCGTCTCCTCGGACGGAGTGGCCTCACCGCTCGACCGGCCCCCCACGGCCACCACCGTCACGCTCCGGTCGGGGTCCACCGTACTCTCGCGGTAGATCCAGCCGATGCACACACCCGCGCCCGGCCCCAGCACCACCGCCGCCCCGACCATGACCGCCGTCACGCGCCACCCCGCCTCGACCAGCACCCAGTACAGCACCGTCAGACCGATGAAGAAGACGTCGATCACGATGAACTTGGTCGTCGCCCGCGTCATCTCCTTGCGGTCGTCGCGCTGCGTCAGGCTCCAGACGAGCAGCGCCTGCGAGAGCACCGAGCAGAGGATCGGGACGGCGTACATGCCGACCAGCGCGGCCTTGTTGCTCTCCAGGTGGAAGGTGCCGTGCCAGTGGCGCTTGAGGGCGAGGGTCGCCCGGCGCAGGCCCTGGCGGGCGAGGGAGACCCAGACGGGAAAGAAGAGCCAGGTGATGATGGAGGCGGGCGAGTCGAGGACGAGGATCAGCAGCGAGGGGACAAAGTAGCCGAGGGCGACGGCGGCCGGGATGGCGATGGTCTCGGCCAGCTGGGTCAGGTGGCGCATGGACTCGCCGAAGTTGGGGTCCGACGGGCCGGCGGTCGGGGACGGCGACGAGGTGGAGCGGGCCGCGATGATGGCGCGGCTGCGGTGGAAGAAGGCCGGGATGATGACCAGCTGCCAGACGATGGCGCCGCCGATCAGGTTGAAGGCGAGCCACGGGCCGGTCGGGTACGCGATGAGGACCGACGGGGAGTTGCAGATGCGCGCGGCCTCCACCGTGCTGATGGTCAGCAGGCCGCCGATGAAGGACAGGATGGCGGCCATGATGGCGACGGCGCGCGTGCCGGAGAGGGCTTCTTGGAAGAAGCTGACGAGGAAGCACGACGGCGTGCCGAGGACGGGGATGTGCGAGAGCCACGGGATGCGCGACCGCGCGTGGCACTGCGACCAGAGCATGTAGATGTCGGTGTCGCCGTGCAGGAAGAGGATGTAGCCGGTTAGCAGGGCGAGCAGGATGGGCACCACGAGCAAGTACTGCAGCGAGAAGTGGTGCACCGCTTGCCGCGGGCGGGCGGAGGGTGTGTCCATTTTTTTTGGGGTAGTTTTTTTGCCGTCGATAGTTTGATGTTTGTTGACTTTGTAGGGTGATAATACTTTCCGTTGATGGGGTTGAGAAAAGCCGGAATGGGCGGGTTGAGAGACGGGTCCAAAGACGACCTGCAGTCGCGAAGACGAAGCTCGTGATGTCAGGCGCTCTGTTTTGCTTGGCCGCTGTCGAGCCGCTGATCTCCGAGGTTCGTGATCTGCTGAGCGGTGGGTGGGGCAGGCTCCAACCGCTTCCCGCGCGGGGTCACGTGGGGAAGGAAGCCCATCCCCACAGCCCATCTCTACAGGGCAAGAGTGCTGGAGCAGTTCTGTATCTCTGTTTGCTCATTTACAGCCTTTTCCTTCAGGGACACTTCATTTCGCAGTTTATTCCACACCGCCCGAGTTGCTGATTGCCAGTCCAATCCCATGACAGCAACCATTCTCCATTCACGGCTTACCTGGTACCTGCCATTCCCCTGGCGGAGTGTCAACTTATGAACCACCCGCCGAGCTTTCAGACGGTCTTGAAAACGGCCCGGCCATGCCAATCGAGAAGACATGCTGACAGATCAGCCCCTTCGCTCCGGAATGATCCCCATGGAGAATCCGAGACCCTGATCAAGAGAAAAGCCCCGCCAGCTGTTCAGCGTGCCACAACGCTTGTTGGTGACCTTTGGTTTTCTTTCTCGCCAAGACTTGTCGCCGAAACATGTATTCCGCCCCGATGGCGGCTTCGTCACGAAATAAGGTGATTTGTGCTGCTTGCCGCGCAAGGAAGAAGAAATGCGATGTATGTTTGCGCTTTATCCTTCTCAGTGACCATCTCTGCATCGCCGCTAACTTCGTCCTGGGCGCTTGCGTAGGGTGAGCAGCCTGCTTGCTCTCCGTGTCGCAAGAGGAATGTTCTCTGCACTTACACCAGTCCCGTTCCTGGCCTCGGCCCCGATGTCTCCTGGAATACCCCTTACCCTCCCGCCCCATTCTCTTCCCCACTTCCCGCGTGGTCCGTAATCCCCGCGACTTCATTTGCGGCACCAAACTTCGCCGCTGCGACATCTATCCATGATGCGCTGTTCGACAGCTTCATCATACCTCAATTTCCTCAGGAACTGGACGCCGACCCATGGAATTCTGTGCAGGCTCCAACTCCCACCTCCGACTTTACCCACCAAACACCCGCCAACAACCCAATCACCACCACCTCAATCCAGTTTCCTCCCCACCCCAAACTGATCGAGCTAGTCGAGCTGTTCTTTGACCGGATTCATTGTTACCTCCCTATTCTTCATCGGCAGAGTTATCTACGCTCTGTCTCCACACACGGAGCTGTAGGCAGCAACCGCCTTCTCCTGTTTTCCGTTATTGCCAGTGCCGCCTATGCGCATCCCGACCCCGAGATCCGGGCGAGCCGGCAGCGCTGGTACGAGGAAGCCAAGACCCTTTACGAGCAAACAAGCCACAAGCCGGACCACGCGCTTGAGACTCTACAGGCTGCTGCTTGCATCGCCCTCCAAGCTCTCACCCACGGCGAACACTCGACCGCAGTCCTCGTAGTAGGCAAGGCTGCGAGACAAGCTACTACCATTGGCCTTCATCAGAGCGACTCGCCTACTCGGCTTGTGCTGTCTGGCGTGACTTTGCCGACGACAGATGATTGGTGTCAGGCAGAACAGCGGCGGCGGGTTATCTGGGCATTGTTCATTCTCGACAGAGGCATATGCTTTCCAGTTGGGCTTCCACATGCAATCGACGACCGTCATCTCAGGCTTTGCCTTCCCATGGCCGAGGACCTCTTCCAGGGCTCTGAGGCGGTATGTTCTACCCGTTACTCCTAGAATGAAAAAGTCATAACCGCTACCCTCGGCCGATGAGTACACTGACAACTGCTCCTAGCCCCCCGAGCCATCAGAAACCGTTTTCTTCTCCCACGATCTCAAAAGGCTCATCGCGGCCTTGCGGGACGAAGCGCGGCGGAAGTCCCATAACCCATCGCACTACTTGATCCTCGCCTATCTGCTGCTTGGCCATATTGTTGGACACATGTTCTCGCCCGATTACAACCAAGACGATGCAGCTCGTCGGTCTGAACGAGACGAACTTGAGCAGCACCTGACACAGACCAGACTGATGCTTCCCCGATGTGCCACCGATCTTGCGGCCGCACGCTATCAAGACTTCAAGTACGTGGTCTGGCTCAATGTCTTGATGAACGTAAACACGGTCCTTTTACATCATCAACCACAGAGGGGAGGTATCGAGGTGGCAGACGAAGCGGCTCCTGGCATCGCGGATGATGGGGGCTCCAGCAGTTGGCAACATTGCGTCGCTGCGGCCCATAACACTGCCCTCCTAGTCCGCGAAGCTTGCCGCGTGTCAACCGACCTTCTTATGAACCCCCACGTATCAGCACCCATCTTTACTTGCAGCCGCATTCTCGTCGTCGAGTACTTGCTTTCGTCCGCCAAAGGTCAGCGGCAGCAACGAAGTCCAGCCTTGCGGTCTGATCTCGAAGTCATGATGTTGATGTTTGACCGGCTTCACGAGGTGTACGGCGGTGTGTTCCAAAAGTTCCGCGTGGGTCTTTTGTATCACCTCCACCAGGAGGAATATTGCGTGAGAGCGGTCAAAGCGTGTGGGAGCAGGGGGCTCCTCAGATGCTGTGGCGACTGGCCGACGCTGCAGGATGTTGATGGGTTGGGCATCCCGGATTAGACTGGCAAATAGCCGAGCATGGGGGGGGGGGGGGGGGGGGGCGGCGTTGGGGGCAAATGCCAAAGACTTGGGACTGGCCCTCGACATACAAATCACCGGCGGAACGATTTTCGACCAAAACGAAGACATTAATCCATGAACACTCTCTAAGCCAACAGCTTCCCCCCATTCGTCGCCACCACCTCCCCGGTGACGAAATAGTCTCTCATACAATACAAGTACGCCTCGGCACAATCCTGCGGCTTCCCGATAGTCCCGGTCAACGACCCCTTCCGATGCGACTCAAGGAACGCCTCCAGCTGCTCCTTGGGGATAAAGTCAAATATCTCAGTGTGCACCGCCCCGGGTGCCACGGCATTGACCCGCACAGGCATCAAGTCTACTGCAAACCCCCTCGTCAACCCCTCTACGCCCGAGCCCACCCCGGCAATAATGGCCCAGTCCCGCGGCGGCTTCCACGAGCCCACCCCGCTCGTTAGCGTCAGCGAGCTCTCAGAGCTCTGTCGCACATACCGCGGGACGAGCTTGGCCAAAATCACGGGCGCCACGAACCGCACCGCCAGCGTCGCCGCCACGTCGGCCGGCGTGGCCTGCGAAACGGGCACAACGGCGATGGCGTCGCCTGCCGTGTAGACGATGTGGTCGAGGGGGCGGGTGCCGTCGGCGGTAGCGAAGCGGAGCAGGGCATCGAGGTTGGATTCGAGGGTTGTCGGGTCCGCGAGGTCGCAGGTTTTTCCTGAGACGAGGGAGGACGGGGAGGACGGGGGCAGGGTTGTGCGCAGGCGGGAGAGGGCCAAGGAGAGCTTGGCTTCGCGCGAGCCCGAGACTGTGATGGTCGCACCGTATTCGAGGGCGGCTTCGGCTACGCAGAAGCCGATGCCGGAGGTGCCGCCTAGGACGAGGACGTTTTTGGCGTGGAGTTTGTTGGTGTACTTTGGGGTGGACATTTTGACGGTAGGGATGTTTGGTGGTTGGGTGATAGCTTGTGGACTTGGAGTATAGTTGTAGCTTGATGTGATATAGAGATGAATGTAATGCTGGGACATGCAGAAAATGGAAGAAGTCATGGTACTACTTATACACAATTCTGAATCCCCTGGACATCTCCCATTAGTAATTAAATTGTCGTCGCATCGCCAGCCCGGAGTGTGTTGTTAACGGGACGGATGCTTGGCGTCGGCGACGCCCTGTCGGCTGTCGGCGCCGCTAGGCCAGGATTGGTTGGTTCCTCTGCAGTGGTCCCACACTGCCGACGGCTTCGGCAGAGCCAGTTTCGCGCACAACTTTCGGCATGGCCATCCGGGGCCGGAGCTACGATTCTTCTTTCCATTTTGCCGTCCGCTTAAGTCCGACTGCGTTTTGACTGAGTCGATACTAGCGATGTATCAGAGCCTAGAAGCTAGCTCCAAGTCTAACATCGCGATCCTCCCGATAAATTCAACATGCCCATCGCCACTGACATCCGGGAACACTCAGCTTCCCAAAGGACCTATTTTACACGCAAAAAGGCCTTTGTTTGCAACCAAATACCCCTTTTTCATGTGCGAAAAGGCCTTTTGGACAGCCAAAAAGGGGTATCACTGCTCAGGCAAGACCGTTGAACTCATAGAAAACCTCTCTTTCAGAGAACCCAACGCGGCCTTTCATTCATATCTAGCTCTTTTGATAGAGCAAAGAAACGAAACGCAATGAAAAACAAAAGACTTTGATCCTCCCCAAACACCTGTAATCCCCCCTTTCCACCCCATTCCACCTCCCAAAAAGGCTTTTTCGCCCTCCAAAAAGGCCTTTTTCCTCCCGCCCAAAGGCCTCCCGCTCACATCCTAACCCGGAACAGGTACCGGAGCCGTACCTGTGCCGAGTCGTAGCAGATGTACTCGTTGTAGTACAACGAGGCTCCGGCGACGCCCGTGGGGCCCGGTTCGACGGCGGTGTCGGGCTATTTCCATGTCAGTGAACGCCTTTTGGGCCAGCAAAAAAGGGGTTTTGGGGAGTCAAAAAGGCCTATTGGGGGGGGGGAGGGGCATTCATACCATGGTAACCCCCTCGAGGGAGGGGTGCACGCACCCGGCGTCCTTCCAGCGGCGCGGGCCGGTGTTGCCCTGGCCCCAGGTGGCCAGCATGCGCCTGGTCTTGGCCTCGTCTCCGGCCCTATAGGAGGCGTTGGTCAGCTGCAGCATGGGGCTGCCGAGCTCGGCCTCGCACAGCAGCAGCAGGGCGGTGCCGCCCGAGGCCGAGGCCACGCAGTAGTTGGCCGACTTGGACGACATGTCGGCCAGGTACACGCCCTTGCCGAACATGTAGCCGTTGGGCGGCGCCTCGGGCGGCGCGATGCGCAGCCCCTGCGACAGGATGCCGCCAAAGTTGGTCGTGCGCGACCCGTGCCACAGCAGCCGCCGGTCCTGCGGCTGCGGCGCGAACCGGTTCAGCCGGTCGCCCTCGCCCTGCCGCGCCACGCGGAAGATGGCCTCGACCTGGTAGTGCAGGTTGGCGTGGGTGGCGCCCTGGGTTTTGACCAGGTACTCGCGGAGGTGGAGGAACTCGGCCGAGCCCGGGTCCAGCGGCGTCATCTCGTCGAGGTTGAGCGCCGAGAACTGCTGGTCCATGGGGTGCACGGCGTCCTTGGCGCTGCCGTTCTCGAGCTTCATGATCACCGCGGCATCCTTCATGTCGCTGAGGCTTTCTAGAAGTTCTATCTCTTTCTTCACCATGAGCTGCGTGTGGATGATGGGGGGGCGGTTGCGGCCGAAGGCGTGCGGGATGAGAGAGTAGAAGGAGTTGGAGAGGTCTTCGACGGCGGCCGGGAAGGCCTTGCCGTACGTGCTCTGCGCCAGGGTCTGGTTGTCGAGGAGGTCGGAGAGGTCCTTCAGCGCCTGGAAACCGCGGGTGATGACGCCCTTGCTCAGCTTGCCCAGCGGCAGCTTGTTGGCGTCGTAGTTGAGGTCGGACATGGTGGCGTTGAAGAATTGGGTGTTGAAGATGAGCGACATCAGATCCTGGATGGGCTTGATGAGAGTCGACTTGGGCGGCTCCCAGTCGGCGGCCTTTGTCTTGTCCTTGATGTCCTCGGTCTCCGAGTCCTCTTCGTCCGAGTCGGCAGTGTAGTTGCGCTCAACATAGACGTACTTGCCGGGCTTGGGGGCCTCGTTGCGGTTCAGCCAAGGAAGTCCCGTCTTATCTTTGAACTTTTTGTCGAACAGGCGAATGGCAGCCTCGAGGGGGAGGGCCGTGGTGTCCTTACCAGTCTGGCCTCTCTCCCCAACACGGCCCCAGCGGGTCCACACTCTGTAGGTACCAACACTATCGGCGAGGAGCTGGATTCTGGTCAGACGGGTGGAAATCGTCGGATTGGGGGGTACACTCACTTGGATCCGATAGAACTTGTTGTTGTTGGCGCTGGCATTGGTCTGGTTCAGAGCCGCATCGTAGACCATCCCGGCGCTGCCGATGAGAACTGTGCAGTTGGCAAAGGGGCAGTGCTCATCGAGAGGGACGTGAACCTCTTTGCGCTTGGGCTTCGGCTTTGCCCGGGCGGAAGTTTCCGTCGCGGCGCCGGCTTTCTTCGCTGCATTTCCTTTCGTCTCGGCGTCTTCCATCTCAGCGTGGCTTCTCTTGCGCGATGTGCTTTGCTGAGCGTTATCCTCCCCATCCTCCCCATCCTCCTCATCCTCCTCATCCTCCTCATCCTTCTCATCTTCCTCATCCTCCTCTTCGTCTCCCATTGACGCGAATGCGTACTTGGCCTCTGGCTCCCGGGCCTGCTTGGCGGCGGTATTGGTGAGCCATTGGAGGGCAATGATAGGGATGCCCAGGTCCTTAGCCTTGGAAACTTTGCTTGAGGTGGTGAGGTAATCGCTCTTGGTGGCGATGAGGTGGGTTGTCGCGTTGGAGACGGTGCTGCTGACTTTTGCGCCCAGTCCCTCGGCCTGCTTCTTCAGGATGGCATGCGTGAGGCCCGGGAACTTCCCACTGAAGGCAATGATGCAGTTGGCCAGGGCGCCAGCGCCCGCCGCCGTCCTCGTCGCGTTCTTGGGCGGCATCGCGATGGTCGCGTCGTGTGTTAATGGAGTTGACGCGATGAGACGCGATATCACGTGATGAGGGGTGGATGTGGGGAGGGTGTGGGTTGAAAGGTGGAGGAAGGAAAAGAATCAGCCGAAAATTAACCGGTGGAAAAAGGCAAGTGACATGTGGTTAGCTGAGCTTTGGCCGACGAGGGCAGGCGAGGAAGAAGCTTTCGGATGATTGGTCGAACTTTGTCAAAACTTGTTTCTTTTCACCAGCTTCAACAGTGACAGAGTTGGAATTTCACATGCGGTCACATGTACGGTCCACTGCCTGTTTTCTTGTTAGAAAAGGCATTTCGCATCGTTGAATATCCTTTTTGGGGATGTGAAAAAGTCTTTTGGGAGTCGAAAAATGCATTTTCAGAAATTGAAAGGGTGTGTACCTAGCATCTGGGAAGAGGTTCTTCAGAATGTGAAGAGGTGTGTTATACCATGAAATATGGCTTTGTTGAACTTTCACAAGACAGGAATGGGTTTCTCCAAGCTGTAAATAGGTTGAGAAGGAGCTTTGAAGTTTCGCACTAACAAGGGCTGGAATGTGTAGCGTATGTGAAATGGGATCACCCGGAGGGAAAGAGCCTCACGTGACCAGAATATAGGGAGATAAGGGCCAAAATGAAGAGAAAGCAGTCAAGGGCATGTCCACAACGCAGTTCAAGTATTTGTGATGTTTTGGATCAATTGGGCAAGCGTGTTGTGTCGAGCAGGCAACCATGGCCCCCTGAGCGAGAGACATTGGCGCGAACCCACGTGAGCGCCAGGCAGCGCTGCCGAAGGTGGCATACCTAATCCCCACGATGTGGAAACCCACCGACACCCCACAAACATGCAAGAAACGGTGACTCGTCAGGCACCAACCAGCCCTCACCAGCCATCTCCAATCTGTGCGCTAGCTATTCCTTTTCTCGATGAGACACATTCTTTCAAGCAACGCGTCCAAGCGCATTCGCTCCCAGGCTCAGGCCTTGGATGAGTTGGTCGGCATCCACGGCTTGGCCGACAACTTCATTACCTTAGGTAGCGCCCAACAAGGGAGGCAACACTCGACATCATTCACAGTCACCAATTGGGCTGAGGTGGACGCTGACCAGGCAGTAAGTAACTTACCATACCCCCAGAGCAAGTGGATCCAAGCACCCCAGCCAGCGAGCACCCCCTGCTGAAGGACTTATCAGCAGTGGCGCTCAAATCTCCTATGGGGCAGCCATCCACCAACATCGAACCATGCCCGATTATCCAACTAAAACTCAAAGAGTCGATAATTCCCGAAGCTTGGAATAGCAACCCAACAATAAGGGCAATGGAACAGCTTGCTAACTTGCATGAAGGAGATACCCTGCCTTTGCACTCAGGCTCAATCTCGCCGTGAACGGGATGATGATTCTTCGTACCACCCAGAGCCTAAGGAGGAAAATGACCCGTACCACCCAGAGCCTAAGGAGGAAAATGACCCGGGCACCATCTGATGGCTAAGGACCTTGAGGATTTCTTCAACTTTTCGATAATGGCCATCCCCATCTGACACTCTCCGACAACTGTGAATGTAGTCCTGACGTCTGCAAACGCTCTGTAGACCAGCTCCGAATCTCAGAACATCTCAGATTTCCCTGGCCTAAAGCGAAAGTGCCTTCCTTCTCAATCCGAATTGCCTGGCTAGTCCCCGTTAAATGCCTGCAGGACGTTGAGGGAAGCCTCAACTCATGAGAATCGGTGTTGCAACCGATGCACTCGGTGTAAGCTTCGCCGTCGTCCATAACTCGGCAGTCGTGGAAGACCGTGGCATAGGCACAACCCCCATATGGGCGGTCGAGAGTCTGTCGGATCAGTTGGATGATCAGGGCAGTGATTAAGTTCTCAGCCACCTCAGAAAGGATGCTAGCTCCGACCAAGATGTCAGGGTGGGAGCGGATCAATTCCCGGAAGGAAGACATGTTGGAATGTATGGTCTATTTGCCCATCATGACTAACATAGCGAGTCCTTCTAGGTGGCATTTTAAGGGACTTGTTGGCCGGGCACTAGGCGCATTTTGGCTGTTTGTGATGACTTGGCTTCAAGCAAGATACCTTATACCGAGCAAGAATCAAAAGAAGCAATTCAGCTACTAGATAGGTTTGATCGCTTTGTGAGATACGCGGCACAAGGCTGGGGGGGTTCCAGACAGCATGAGACCCGAACAATAGACTGGAGTCAAAGAGGTGAGTCTCGAGGACTAGTCAAGGGACAAAGAAACCACTGAACAATCAGGGCTTCGCCGTGCATGAAAGCTATTGTTCCTCTGTCTGTTGTAACATGGGAGCAGCATATATAATCGAGCTAGTTCAATCAGATCTTGGCCGGGATCCCCAAGCATCATCGTCGTGCAAACACTCTTATCCGAGCTGTATATCCGCACAACGTTGGACACAACATTGGAAGCCCAAGCCGTCAAATTCTCCTGAGCTCCTGGAAGCATCACCATGGCACCTCGAGGTTTCAACATGATCGTCACCCACGACATCACCCTCGTTGAGATCTGTCTACTCTGGATCCGCGCGCGCACCGCCCTGAGCGGCGTCTATCACGGCCTTTTCGACTCGCCCATCTTCGACTTCTCCGTCAAGCGGATCCAGCACGACCGGCTGGTAGTCCTGGGTGCCGAGGCCGACATTCTCGATATCTGGTCCGCCACGGCCATCCTGTGGCGCCATTGCGAGGGCCGGTTCCTGGACGAGGCCCGGGAAATCGCAAGGGAGCTTGGCGGAAACGCGGGACCCGCAACAGATCTCCGTCGGAGTGCGCGGCGGCGTCATGAGGACCAGTTCTTGTACGAGTTCAAGCTGATGATGCGCCATTTGGCGAGCCAGAAGACGGAGGTTGAGAAGACGGCCCAAAGGCTTTCTCAGTGGCTGCACATACTACGAGAAATAGAAGCAGAGACGTCCGACATGCGGGATCAGATGCTGTTGCTTGAGGGTGATCTAGCGGAGCTGGGCCTGAAACGCGCTGATCTTGAGCCCCTTGTCGATTTCAGCGTCGATGATGTGGAGAAAAGAGCATATAATGCGAGAATGATCCAGATTGCTGCTTTCAGCAAGAAGTATGACTCTTCCTTGGAGTACCTTCTTGATGACCATGACGTTATCTACCCTGCTGCCTTCGCCAACCAGTTTGAGAACATCGAACAGATTGAGCGAGCAGATGTTGATATGAAGGATACCCCGAGCGCGTAAACAACCATGGATATCCTGTGCTAAATGCAGTTCTGGTGCCATCGCTATCATCATTACTCATTCTAAGATAAATCGATGCACGAATGAAGGCGGCTTAACCAAGTCAGACCGAACAAGGAACACATGTAGCTGACGAACCCCTTTTCAACAGGAAAACAGACTGAAAGGATAGTGTGAGTAAAAATGTATAAATTGACAGACATACCATTCCCAAACACGGCTCTTCATGATTTTCATGCAACACTAAATCACTGCGCGTATACTGGCTTCAGCATGTGTTTACCTCGATAGCCACAGAACCTGGATAACAGATGAAATCTAACTGCACGAACCGAGGTGAGTTCAAGGAGTTTGCCTCGGCTATGGGTATCATGACCTGATAGAAATATGACTTGGGCAAGCAGTGACAAAGGTTCAACTCACTCAACTACTGCTCCCGAGCCGTGACAGATGTGCATCGTCTTCCCCTTCGGCGGCACCGCCATAATCGGTGCCCTCATCACCAAAGGTCCCATCATAGCCATATCTCCCGTCCTCAGCACTCACTTGAGGCAGGCAACGGCCCCCGCAAATGCAGCAAGGTGCAGTGGGGGGTCCGGTAGCCAACTCAACTCATTGTTGGTGTCCGGGGTAGCTTCGAGTACCTGCGCCGCGTTAGAAGTGGCACGGTTGTTGTCATGCTCTAGCTCAATTGTTCGGGGGCCTATGCAGCCGGCGCCGGATCACTTGTTGCTCCCTTTTGTTTTTCACGTATGCTCGCCCTAATGTTTTGTTCCCACTCATGGCGGAACGGGCAATCGACAGCGGGGATAAGATTCAGCGCTCGACGGCTTGCCTAATCTAACAACTAGGCTCCAGACTCGGATAGGCTGGGGTAGGCTCTAGTGATGTGCGCTCTGAAAAAGTCGGCAGATCGGATGCGTGGAGGAGGTAATACTGGGGGTATCAGTCGACTTCGAACAGTATCACGCACCTCCATTCCTTTTCGCTTTTAAATTTTGAATGTGACAAAAGGGGCATTCGAACTCGGCAGTTCCAGCATAGCATCTCCTTGGGCAAAGCCAGAATGAACAGCTGAAGGGTGTGATGTTCCGTCATCTTCAGGTTTACCGTGAACCATGTCTAGTCAACCGGCAAACAGTGTTGATATTTTCATGTCTGGTCTATAAACCCCGCCTGGAAGTGCCGCTGCCTAGAATATAGCGAATGAGAGATGACTTCTGGGTCTTATTTCTGTGTCTGACGGCTCTATAAATCCTTTGAATCTTCGGCTGGGTTCTGTGCTATCATTGTCATGGTTTGCTAGAGGGTTTTGGTGTTTGGCAATACCGTAGGAATTGGCGTCTCATTTGACCGCTCGGCCCAACCTCCTCCTCAAACCTTGGGAACTGGGGCTAGCTCTAGCTGCTTTGGGTATTTCTCTCGGATGTGGTTGATGCCAAATTGGTGGGTGAAAGGGTCTTGGGTCCTCTGAAGGGCAGTCTTGAATCTTGGGAGCGTCCCAGAAGTGTGACTCTAGGGACAGCGGAGACGGTTGCGGTTGGAAGGCACCAATGTTCCTGGCCCAAAGCGCGAATCTCTCCGAAAGATCGGTAACGGCTGGAGGACCGTCATGTCAGACCGGGTTGTGAAACCGCTGGGGCAATGCCGGAGCTACATAGCTCCGTGGCGTAGACAATGGGGAAGCCGAACGGAAGTTTGAGGCCCCGTTCTGCCTACTTTTCCCTACCGGAAGCAGGCCGGGGAGGAATCAACACCGTCGAGCTATCTCGACCCATCGCAGTCGCTACCGGGGCTAGATATCGACTAAGGCTTTACATTGCCCTAGCATTAGGATGCTGCGGGAGCATAAAACTGAAGAACAACACTGTGAGGGAAACTTCGGTGGTAACCAGCCACTGGATGGTTCGAGTAGTCTTTCGCTCTCATGCTCAGATTTGACGATTGATGCACATCGGAGCCGCCAACGGTCAATGCTGCCTTGTGATGGGAAAGGCCGAGTGCGAGTATCCTTACATTTATTATTTATTATTACCTGCGCACTCGTTGTCAGGGAGCATGGTAGGGGGATGCGGCATAGTTAAGCTGAGCCACCACAAAGACGTGTATGCTGGATCCTACAGAAAGTCAACGAAGGAGGGGTGAACAAAGCAAGAGAACACACGCAATACCAGATTAAAACTCATCGACATGCTTCCCATCTCAACCCTAACCCGCAACCAGCCAAACCACCCTCCAACTTCTCCCCTCATCACGCCATTTTACTAATTATTAATCGCTCGTGATAGTCTCCCATCTCATTAATAATATACACTCGTCGCAAAACCCCTTCCAACATCTCACCATACCGTTACCCCGTATCCCAACCATCCAAATTAATGTCCTCGTACGTCCCCCAACCCCCACCCAAACCCTAACACTAACACTAACCCGCCCAGCCCACCAACCCACATCCTCCTCACCGGGGCCACGGGCTTCATAGGCGCCCACATCCTCGACGCCCTGCTAACCCACACAAACCTCCCGATCCGCATCGCCGTGCGCTCCCCCGCAAAGGGCGCCGCCCTCCTCTCCGCCCGCCCCCAACACACCGCCCGCCTCTCCACAATCACCATCCCGGATTTCTCCTCCCCCACTCTGGACCTGACCCCCGCCCTAGCCGGCGGCATCGACGGCGTCATCCACGTCGCATCACCCGTGACCTACGCCATCACCGACAACGAGGCGGAGCTAATCCAGCCCGCGATCCGCGGGGTCGAGGCCGTCCTGGCGGCCGCCGCCGCCGCGGGGGGGGTCAAGCGGGTGGTGCTGACGTCGAGTTTCGCGGCCGTGCTGGATATCAGCAGGAGCGGCGGGGAGTATACGGCGGCGGACTGGAATCCGATCACGTACGCCGAGGGGGTGGCGGGCAGTCCGGTGGAGGCGTACCGGGCGAGCAAGAAGTTTGCGGAGCGGGCGGCGTGGGAGTTTGTCGGGCGGGGCGGGGCCGGGTTCGATTTGGTGGCGATTGCGCCGCCCATGGTCTTTGGGCCCGTCGTGCATCCGGTCGGGAGCGTGCGGGAGTTGAATGATAGCGCCGCGGTGCTGTGGAGGGCGGCGGAGGGGAGGGAGGCGTTGCCGGTTGCGAGGGTGGCGTTTTGGGTTGATGTGAGGGACTTGGCTGAGGCGCATGTCCAGGCGTTGCTGAGGCCTGAGGCGGGGGGGAAGAGGTATCTGGTCGCGGCGCCGGAGAGGTTTAACTATGCGCTTGCGGCCACGATTGTGGGGGAGGAGTTTGAGTTTGCCAAAGGGAGGGTGGTGGAGGGTTCGCTGGTTCCGGATCAGAGCAAAAGCATCGATGGGAGGACGGCAGCGAGGGAACTCGGGATCTCGTACCGTGGGTTCAGAGAGTCTGTAGTGGACCTCGTGGCACAGATCTCCAAGAAACAGGAGGAGGGATGGTGACAGGCACCGGGACGCCCCTGATGGACAAACAAAGTCTCCTGCATCCATCTTGACCGGTCCTTTCCACATACCTAGCCCCTGTCAAGGGTCACATAAATAGCAAATCTCTGCAGTCCTGATGAGGTTAGCGATCACGCGCTCAAAACAGCCTGTTCAAACAGAGTATCAGCCCCCAGGCAATAGATTGGCGAGACGGTTGATGGTTTACTACCCTGGAGAGTTGATGTCGACAGTGGTTCATCCTGTCAGAACCAGGGGTTGAAGGATATGGTGACTCCACCCTTGGGATACAAGAAATCATACAGGCGCTTCAACATATTGATGTCCTAAAATGGAAGACAGGGGCCGCTACAGCCGACGAAGTGCCTCCTAGACTTGTCTGAAGAAGGTCAGATCACTAGTGTAACAAACGTTGAACTGAAGTGAGAAATCCTGTCATAATTACCATCGATGTTATTACCCATGGTGACTCGCAAAAGTTGATAACATAACCCTATAGCCCACAAGTCCAAATAAATAGGCATTGGAGTTTCTAACTCTCTTCCAGTCCAAATGACCCATCAAGCTCCACACTCCAGAAGCAAAGCCCATGAACTCATCAGGGGCCAGCAAAAAGAAGGGGCTCCGTCGGGATTCGAACCCGAGACCTCGCACATGCTCTCGCCTGTTTCCAGGCGATGGATACGGTGGATACCCGAAGCACGAATCATACCACTAGACCACGGAGCCAGTTTGATTTGATGTTCTTCCGGCCTCTAGCCTGTGCACGTATGGATTGCACAACCCAACCCCCAATGCCCAAAATCTGCCGCCGCCCCTGAAACGCCTGTCTAAAGTGATGCGAGGCCATGTGTGTTTTCCCCGGACCCCCTCCCCGCCTTGTGATCCCCCAAAATAAATACACGAAAAGAACCCATCCTCCCCCGGTCATGGCCGTCAGATGGCCCCGACACGTCGCTGTGGTTTTGGTGATATTATCAGACCGCGCAAGAAAGATTCTCTCCCCCCATCTTCCTGGGCGGGCCGCCTCATGCTAGACCAGCTGGCCGCGCAGCTCCTTGCACCGCGGGTGGCTGCAGGTGCCGCAGTAGAGGGTGCTTTTCCCGCAGGCGATGATGGTGTCGCAGTGGCACATGATGGACTGCGAGATGAGGGTGGTGGAGCAGGCGTAGCTGATCTTGGTGCCGCACATGGTGGTGGTGGTGGTGGTGGTGGTGGTGGTGGTGATGGGGACACTGCCGAAGGGAAGATGGAAAAATATATAGGCGATAGATGAGTGCCGTGGCTCAGCTGTTGGCGTCGTTAGTAAGTATAGCGTGATCTCAGCCGCGCTGAGTGTTGGGCTTGGCAGGCGGTGATGGTAAACATACAGAACACACTTCCAAAACAATAGCGTTGAGGATGTCGATAACCAATGTCGACAGCAGCACCTCGACGCTAAACAAACTCCCGTCGCCGCTTTCAGTCAAACTCTCTCCGCTCCGGTAGCTGAAGTGGCGGTCGGCCCTTTTCACATTGGGGCCGGGGTGTGCGGAGGTTGCCGTGATATTGCGATTCCGTCAAAGAAAGGAGCCGCAAAAAGATGTTGTGTGTGCTTGGGATTGCAGACACAGAATGGATGGGAGAAACAGAAAGAGGGCCCACGTCCATCAATCTCCTGCGGATGCACTGCTTGATGATAGAGACTCGTCTTCCTGCTTCGGGAGTCGGGACCCCTTTCGAATCTGCAAGGCCATAACCATTGTCTGCACCCTTCCAAGATTAGGAATCGTGATGATGCGAACTGTGTCTGCCGTCTCGCCAGACCCTTACACAGTCCAGTATTCGTGCTTTGGGGGCGGCCCCTACGTCATCATCTCATCTGGCAGTGCGGTTTTGGGCGCTACATATTTCCGATGCGCCAGGGCGGCCAAAAGAGTGGTCAACGACATCTTGTGGCCAACAGTGATTCGCTGTGCCGGCCCCACCATCCCACCTCTTTTGGACGAACGCGCGCAAAAGCAGCCCCGGAGGAAAGCCTCCGCGGCCACCAAGCAGAACTTGCCCCGAGATCCACCTCCCACATTGTTGATCTGGTTGCCGCGTCGTCCCCTCAGTTCTCCCGTGTTGGACGTACAACAAGACAGGCAAAGCAGGATTCCCACAGATGCTGCTGTCCACCGCTATTTGGCACAGCTTGTCTGCTATCAAAATATCATTGCTTTTGTGTACATGACCCTGTTAGTGCGCTAATCGGGTGCATTCTTGTCAGACGCCGCAGATAGGCGATCACAAGCGCGGGTCTTTTGTTCCAAGAACTCACCACCTATCGGAACAACTGAGACCTCGACACACAACTGAGCGATTATCTCACAGCTGCGCCTACGCGGTTGTGCGGTTGCGCCGCCTCGGCCCCGCCCAAGCCACGAAAACCAGCGGGACACGCACGTCTGTTGTTGCCCCTGAATATCCCCGATACTGAAACCCAGCCGACTCCGACACTTCTCGACCCTTCCGTTCTCATTTCCAATGCTGCGAAGCAAACCCCACTCTTACATTCACCATTCCGCCTGATTGACTCGCCATCCAAAAGTAAAGTCCGCCTCTACGCCTTTGCGCCCTCCAAGCACCCAACCATCCAACCGCGCAAGGTCGTAACACCTAAAGCACAGCATCCTCATCCTCAGCCTTTCCCTTCTTGACCTCCCTCTTCTTGGGCCGCAGCCACTCCTCCATCCCGGGCGGCCAATACACCCTATTCTCCGGCCCGCCCATTCCGAAATCCTCTTCCGACACCTCGAACCCGTTGGGCGCCTCTTCCTCACCCTCCACGGTATCGTCAACGTCCATTGCGTCTTCATCCGGTACCCTCTTTCGTTTTGTCTTCCCATTCTTCTTCTTCTTCGGCACCTTTGGCGCCGGGCGACTCTCATCTGCACGTTCGTAGGGGATGACATCGCTGATCTTCTCAAACCCGGGCAGTTTGAAGGTCCGCATAAGCTCAAAAACTGCCTGCTCCTTATCCTTAGCCTCGATCATCAGGTCCATGTCGGGCGAACACGGCGGTAACGTCATGACCCGCGGGCTGTGCTTCCGCCGATCGCGCGGTGTAACGGCCCCCGCGCATGGCTCGCTGTAGTGCACCTTTTGCGTGATGCCCTTGCGCTTCCACGTCGCCGCGATGCGTTGCGAAATATCGGGCTGGCTGATGTCGTACGTGCCCTCCCGGCATTGGCTGCTGTCGAATATGATGTTGTGGTGATGGTAGTCCAGAACCAGTGGGATGTTGAGCTCCTCGCAAATCGGAAGCAGGTCGTGTACACTCCAAGAAACATCGTCGTTTTCCAGAACAAGACGTGCTTTCACCGAGGGCAAAAGCTTGGCATAGTTCTCGCGGAACCGGTCGAGTGTTGCCGCCTTGTCGCCGAATGTACCCCCCATATGCAGTATCATGACGGCATCGCGGTCCTGCTGTTCTGGAAGTCGAAGCAGAGACAGGAGTTCATCGTGGTATTCCAAGTCTCGGATAGCTGCCTTGACAACTTCCTTACGCGGAGACCCAAGCTGGGTAAACTGCAAGGCTTGTTAGAAATATGAATACGACGAGCTAGGAAAAAAGCGCGTACTTGACCAGGGTGGGTAGTCAGCCGGTGGCCTAGTTCGGCTGCCACTCTGCCTGCTTCGGCCAGCACCTCGGAGGCAAACGGGGCGAGCTTGTAGCCGTGCTCCTCGTGGCTGGCAAAAGGAAACATCTCGGAGCTGAGACGCATGAATTTGATACCATACTTGTCGTTCCAGCGCAGCATCTTGACAATGTCCTTGGCATTGGCAAGACCGAGTTCTCGAACAAATTCATCTCCTAATTCTTTGTTCGGCTCCTTGGATTTGTCGGGCCGATTCTTGACGGGATGCTCAGGCTGGGTCGGGTCCTGCAGCGGGTAGCGATGTTCTATAATGGACGACATGCGGCACGTTCGAGAGCTGAAGACGGGCGGCTTGGCGGCGCGTAGGTACGTGTTGAGACAGGCCTAGCTCGACTGTCAACGCTAAATCGGATCACGCCAAGGACGAACATGGAGGGGGGACTGACATAGCCTATGCGACCCTTCCACGGTAGCGGCAGGTAGCTGCTGTTGACGGGCGGGCATCGCGCCGCTCCTCGCTCAGGAGCGTCAGGCACCTCTTCTGACACGCTGGCTTCTACCTCTCCAACATCTGGGTCCGCTTTTTGTCTCTTGCCGGCTGCGACGGAACTCTCGCCCGGCGTCGGCACCTGCCCTTGCTCAACCTGCCCTTGCTCGACCTGCCCTTCCTCGACCTGCACCGTGCTGTGCTTCAGTGTCGCCTCCCTCATGGTTGTCGGTTGGATGGATGGCTTGGATGGGTCCGCGCGAGGATTTCGGGCATCTGAGAACTGCGTTTCCTCAACCTTGAGCTTCTGTCGCTTGGTTGCTTTCTTCAGCCGCCGCTCCATCCTGGCTAGCCCCTCAATGACGAGCTCGACGCCTTCCTTGGCCGTTTCCATGCGCTCCTCCTCGTCTTCGTCATGCGGCACACCTTCGTCGGACTTGATGCCCATGACCATCCCTTGTATCTCGCGCGTCTTGTCCTCCTCCATGTCGTGCGATTGCTGGGTAAGGCGGCGGCTGGACCGTCGTAGCTTGACCTCGGGGCGCGTGGGAGTTGCGACGTCGCTGGTTGTGGCCGAATCGTCATTCCCGGGCGTGGAGGACACCTTGGACTTGCGGGCCATGGTGAGCAAGGGGGCCGCCGGGCGGCTGGGCAGCGTCGTGGAAAAGGGCCGTGGCGAAGGTGTTGTGGTCCGCGGGGAGACGGAGAAAAGAGTGCCGAGACTTGTCGTCAGGGCGCCGCTTGCGTAGGGTCGCAGCAGACAGGCTGGCGGAGTGAGGGGTCCGGCGAGATAAAGGGCAAGGCACATGAACACATGCGGCCCGGGGGTGGGTGACACAATGACAGTCGAGACACGGCGACGGCGACGAGATCACGAGAGGGGAGTGGAGGGCAGGTACTGGACGGGATTGGACACTGCAGACGACCAGATTGGAAGGAAGCGGCTGGAAGCAGTAATGATTCTATGGGAGAGGGACAGGCGAATCGGGGACTCGGGGACTCCAGAGCGTCATGCACGTCGATCCAAAGCATTCGAAGCGTGCAAAGTCTGCAGAGCATTCGGGGTGAAGCGCGACGACGGGTGCCAGGCCAGCATGGATGTTAGGTCATCGAGTTCAGTTCCAAGAGCCCATGTAGCGCACTAGCGCGCCGACCCGTCACGCGAAGATCGAGGCAGGCACGCCTCAATCGGCAGGAATCGAGGGCGGAATCGAGGGCGGAATCAGGGCGGAATCGAGAAATCGAGTAAGGCGCCAGCGCCAGCCGACCACGCAAAACCGCTCACTGGGATCACTGGCCTTGTGGGCAAACCAGGCAACGCGGGAAAGGACAACGGCCCCGATCGATGGGTGGGACTCTCCTTTGCAAGTCAGATCGATGAGGTCATAGCTTCCCTTGCTTTTTTCCCCTGTCTTCCCCTGTCTCCCACTTGCCTCCAGTGCTTGCCTCCCGGTAATTACAGCAGGTAATTACAGCAAGGGCCATACAGCTTGCGTAACTCTGGAATTTACGTAATCTCGGCCCATTCACCTCGGCCTGATCCCTACTCTGTACTCCGTATGTCATGTATGAAAGGCCCAGACCCCTTGCATACAGCTTGGCCATCTTGGCGTAATTTCAGTATTTCCATTTCGATATGATCGGCTAGCCTCCACAGCCACAGGCCCAAGCCTTGCCCAATCACACGCGTTCACTCTGCCCTCTCTGCGCATCCTGGTTTGTGCGCGTCATGTCTGCCGCGCTGTTTGTCCTGGACGACATGCCATTCCCCAAATCAGCCGTCTTGTTCTAATGCGATTCTTGAATTGCCAGCAGCCCAAGTCTTGTTACACACTACTACACTAGCTCAACACTACGCTACTCGGCCGCATGTTCGGGTTTCATTTCGAGTTGTTGATTCTCTGCCTCCGTTTTGCCAACGCTAATTTTTCCCTGCCCCGTATTTTGTGTATCTTTTTGTTTGATGCGGCGCAGGGCCCGAGCTGACTGCTGCAACGGCTGCAGCTCTCGACATCTAACAAGACCCTCGTCAGGGATTGAAAAGGTGTCTTTATTGTCAACTAGGATACGCTGCTAAACTAAGATACGCTCTGGGATACGCTCTAATCCACCCAGTCTCTTCGAAATTCTCTCACAACCTCTCTCGCTATGGACAACCTCTCCAGCTGCGGTGGGTTAGAGTCGAGGCGTATTGAGAAAATACCCTTGGAATTGGCAAGTTGCGTCCCAGCCGACTACCAATGTGGGCAATATTGTCTGGTGAAACCCTCGACCCGTCTTCAATCAGCAAGTCCAAGACCTCAGCCAGTCACGGTGGATCTGAACCCACGGTTACAGCGATCAAATTACAACTTGAACTGCTGTTGAGTCCGGCGAACTTCAGTGGCTTCCATATGACATGAGTCCAACCCCACGGACATTCTGCCATGATGAAAACGCTTTAACCCCCTCCCTACGATTGCCGAAAGAAGGCTCCGTGCTCTACACTTCAGCCCCGTTGCCTTCAGGCTCTCGACAGATCCACAGTCATACCAGTAGACCCTTTTGCGCAAAACTGCCTCATCGTGCGGTATGCTTTGCAGTCGTGTGCTAGGTCAAGATGTGAAGCGGATGCCTTGACTCGAGGGGTGGGTGTCAGTAGAGCTTCGCAATTCCATAACAAGCCCAGCTTCCACATTACCGACGGTCGGGGATTGGACTGCACTTGAGAAAAGCATAAATTCCGGCAAGAAAAACTGAACCCCGATTGCCCAGGATCATCGCTACCAACATAAAAGCACCGAGTATCTGAACTTTTGACAAACCAGCCCCCCTGAACCCAAACCATCAAATCCCACTAGTCCTCCCACAACATTACACACAAACACACACCCTGGATACTACCACTTTATCTTCCTCTGCGGGAAGAACTCATCGATAAGTTCCATGTAGTACGGCTGCAACACAATCTTCGTTAGCTGACGCACATGTTGACGGTGCCCAAAGGCGCAAAACTCACCTCGAGCTCCTCAACACTCAGCATCTCATTACTCTTGCTGTACAGATCGTACGGGTTAAACGCCCGGACAGCATTCAGTAACTTCTCATCCCCCTCCGCCATGAACTCGTGATACGCCCCGTCATGATGCCAGGGGTAAAATGAGTGGTACCGAATCATGGCCAGCCCCTCGGCGGGGATGGTACTCTGATCCCGCAGCACCAGGTACAGATACTCATCATGCCCCCAGCTCATGATCAAATTCCCAATCCCACACCCGGGCGCGTAGATCCCAAACTCAGTCCCAAAGACAGGATGTCCACGATCCGGGTTCGCCACGAACGTCTCGGGGAAGATGCAGCGCTCGTCAAAGCGGCACCCGACAGGGAACGAGTCCCCGACGACATCCCACTGGCCCTGGGCGCCGTCAAAGAACAGCATCAGCTTCCCCAGGTCGTGCACGAGCCCGACGAGCTGCATCCACCGCGGCTTGCCGTCGCGGCGGATCGCCTCGGCGCTCTGGAGTAGGTGTTGGATCTGGCTGAGCTCCGTGTCGGGGTCGCTCTCGTCAACGAGCGTATTCAGCTTCTCGATGGCGTCCCACACGGACAGCTCCGGGCGGACGCGCGCGGCCGAGTGGAAGCGCTGGCGGGCGGCGAGGTTGTACGCGACGGTTTGCTTGGCGTGTTGTTCCGCGTAGAAGTTCTTGACGCGGTCGCAGGCCGCTTCGTACTGCCGGAAGGTGGACCTGTCTTTTGTTGCGTCGAACTGCGAGTCTGCGTCGAAGTCGGCTGAGGAGTCCTGGCGGAGCTCTATACGCCTCTTCTCGGTGGCGCGGGCTTTGAGCACGTTGACGTCATCGACGGCGTCTGATATGGCTTCGAGGGCGGCTCCGTTATGGTGGATTGGGCCGTCGTAGACGGCGGATGGTGCCATCGTATGTGGTTATGAGAGAACAAGTGTGAAATGAGTGAGAAGCAAAGGGGAGGAGTCAACAAAGGTCACTCTGATACCCTTTTCACCAATTTTCACCAATGAGGTAAGCGTCTGCTGTTCCAAACTTGGGATATCACTCCGCGGGCCGTACGGGGTATGAAGTCGACCTGGAAACGAGCCGAGAAACAAGAGTTGAGACAAACCGTGGCATGACGAGCTCAAGCCGACAGCGGCACCGCGCGACTTATATACACAAGTCCCACGTCAACCGACAACCGTGTTCTGCGACTAAGCCCGCGGCGGTTTGGCAATACCAGCGTAATAGTAGCCCCTTTCGTCGCAGGTGGCACACACCCACCGCGCCTCCCCGCAAGGCAGCGAGATCGTACGTCGTCACCCCCATCCTCGGACCTCACTCCCCCATCCCACAACCAGGGCAGGCAAGCCGCTAGCAGCATCATGACAATTTTCCGCGGCAAAAAGGAAAATCCCCCAATAAGAGCCTCTTCAGCCAACCCGGGCAACACAACTCCATCCCACAGGGCACAGGCGAGAGGGGGCTTATCGAGACGGAGATCGGGAAGCTGCACATACAAGCGCATCAAACAGAAAAATCCGACGACGACTGCATACGCCGGGTTCGCTTAGACGACCAACGAGCCACCCTCCGACGCGCATCATGACTACATCGAGCCTGCCACACGCTTCCCGTGACCACTTGGCGATGTTCACGTTGGCGGTTTGGGCGGTTTGGGCAGATTCCGGGCAAGGGACATGGCGGCTGGGGCGCACCGCCGAACGTGCTCGTTTATCGTGAACCGCCTTGGCCGCCGGTCAGGGTCGAGGGAGGGGCCCTTGTCCCTGGTCTGCTTTCTTTTTTGTCTTCCTCACGATCTTTAGCTGCATGTTGTTGACAAGCGATCTCTGACCCCCTCCCCTGAAAGTCCCCGAAAACCGGGGTAAAAAGCCTCTGTTCTCGAGACTGGGCAATTTTCTCCGAATGGGGGCTGGCCAGTGGTTAGCTCGCTTCCGCTTTGGGGGAACAGGGTAGGAAATCGAGGCCAGCCCGATTGCAGGGCCGTGCCCTTGGGCCCTCCCTGTTGGATACACCCTTGGCTGCACCCTCACATCGAGGCGCCCAAGACGTCTCACCCCACAATTGGGCAACGACAATGAGACAAGGGATGACAACACCTCATCACGGGGCACACCGGCTTCCGGAATGAGAACGGCGGTACCTGCTTTTGGATTTGATGTGGAACGGCTTGCTCACCTGGACAATCGATTGTTTGCTCACCTTGCTGCTAACGGGCATGCACAGCCAAGCAGGACGAAGACCCGGTGATGTGGTCCAGCGACAGGGTCCAAAAGCTGGGACGAACTCTTCCATTACCGTCGAGGTACTATCCACCAAATCCGAACGACGGCAACCACTCGCAAGACGCAACCGGCTCGGTCCCCTACCGAGTAAGGTGCCTCTCCATGTCGGCCAATCCCACGCTGCCGTGGATTGAAGCCTGCCAAAAATGCCCGACCATTGACCGCCAAACCGATACTTTCCGGGTTTTGCCAACCCCCTCTCCCGTTCCTTTTTTTTTTGTGGCGTTCAGCCCTGCAATCCTGTATGCAGGCCCTTTTCGAGTTGGGCTCACATGGGAATACAGAGATTTCCATTTCCATCTTAGCTACCTCAACGCTCTGGAAATTCCCACTCCAGTCCGCCGCTTCTCAAATTGTAACCCTTGCCAGCCGCCGGGGCGCACGTGTCGTTGAGTAAGACGAGCCAGGAGTTGATCGAGAATCGGCCACCGCTGACCGCTGACGACGAGGCGCACAAATGTCTAAGTAAGCGGCGTGGGGGGGGGAGCGGCAGCACAACCCGAATCTCGACGATCATTCCCCGTAGCCGCCCGTCGCTGTTTGCCATGCCTCTTCATATATCGGTGAGCCGCATCTTGAGGGCCGAGTCCGATCGGATAGGGCCTCGACGGTCGGAAATGCCCACTCGTGCTGGGGTCGTCAAATAATGATTTGAGACAGACTTGGATGCCAGGTCTTGGTTTCTTGCTTCTTGCCATACACCCTCTTCTCTATCCAGACTGCTCATCGAGAGCCATCGGCATTCCAGCGTCTTCGGGAACCCAATTCCACTTCCTCATCATTTCCTCTTGAACGGCTTTGGTTGGTCGGGCGTGGTCTTTTTCCGTCTTCCTCAGAATGCCCAATATCGCTTCCTGGTCTCGGCGGTCACAAAAGCACTCCCCGGCAACTGCGCATGGTTAGCTGCCCAATTACTGTTTGTTGGTAGTGTGGCACGCGAACTTACAAGCTGCGATTGCCATGCAGGCTGTGAACATGCTTGGTGGCGTCCACTGATTACCCAGACCAATGCCGCAAATTCTTCGAACGAGGGACTGTATGCGTTCCTGAGCGTTCCGTCGGGTTAGCAGGTTTGGCTGAGTAGCGAGAATTTCTCTCTTACCTTCATATCGGTGTATGCGCCCATATTCGGGTCGTAGCGAGCGAGAAATAGCGCGGCAAGGATATGGTGCTGAGCACCGATCGCTATTGGCATCACCAAACGTTAGCTCGCAGCACGACACAACCGTCAACACACCGCAACCTACCATGGCAGCTTTTGTGATACCAAATCTCCGGGAACCGGCTATCGCTATCTTTATCATTAAATATTGGCGCGCAATAAGGGGGAAGGTTGCTGGACCACTGTTTGTTCCAGGCGTCCAGCTCGCTCCATCGTGCCGGTCGTGTTGCTGAGCGGTATTCATCGCCAAAGCAGAAGTTCAATACCTCTGCACAATGTACAACAGCTCGGTTGGCCCACATGTAGTCGCTGGCATCAGAGAAGGACTGATCTATGAGCGACGGGACGAGCCGAACTCGTACCTTCTCGCATGACATGACGGCAATGTAGATCTCTTGGCGGAGGCCAATCCAAAATGCTGCCGCACTCAGGCTCCCTGGAGTTAGACGTCCATTTTCGACAAACCGGTGAATGCTGAGCATGTATCCTTGGTGATCTTGGCCCATTATCACCACTGGCGAGACAGCAGCACGATTAGACACGGCCGGAAACCCGCCGAGATATATATGGAACGGCTTACCTTCCATCTCCTCCCACACTCGCTGAATGATGGTTGCGGCGAACAGGTTCTCGTCGCGCATGGTGTCTGGGTAGTGCAGTATGGGCTTGAGGTGCTTCAAGCACTCGCCAATGTACCGGTTCGATGCGAGCGGATCGTGGTTGCTGACGTGGCTCATGTGACGTGATGCTAGCGCAAATATCGCGTTCATCAAAACGGTGCAGGTGCCGGCTTGCTTGGGGATCTTCGTCTGGAAGTTTTGCTCTGGATCGCACAGATCAAGCTAAGCATTAGGTGTTAGAGCAGACACAACGTTGGATATGTGGTGTTGAGCTCCATACCCAGATTGCCAGCTTTTGCACGAAATGCCTGAAGAGCACAGCTTCCGTTGGGTCTGAAAGAGGCCACATCGGATTGTTCACATAGACTTGCTCCATGAGAAAGCGAAGTTTAGGATCTGGAATGGCGCGGACGCGGGCGTGAGGCCCGATCTCTGTGGGCGAAACGGGACTTTCATCGTTCCTCGGCGTCATCATCTCACGCTGGATGAAGCGGTCGGTTGGGGAACCGCCGTGGCCCACCGAAGGAGTTGATACAGACACTACGCCTGCGGACAAAAGTGCGTCCGGAGGATACGAGTCCTCGGAAATGCAAGGGGAGCCAAAGTCAACGTCGGCGTCGTCGGCGCCGCTATCCTGGCTCGCGGCATCGCTGACAACGGTCCTGGTTTCATCGATGAAAACCACTTCCCATCTGGTCAGTGCGGGAGCGGCAAAGAGGGAAAAGGGGCACAAACATCGCCTTGGTGTTTTGACCCACTTCTGTTTCTTGGTGAAGTTTTCTAGAAGGAACCAGTGAGCCGGTGGTGGGACTATTGACGGCTAGGGCCAACAAACTTTTGGTTACACGGATCTTGAGGGCAGCCCGCCGACATTCTCGACGGGCGATTTGGCATCTGCCACAGGTAGGTGTCACTCGATCACCTGCAAGTTGGCTGTGTCAGCAAACAGGAGCTGTAGTCTCTATCCCCACACACAAGCATCTTCGGCCTGCCTAGTGTGCTGCAGTATACACTACGTTCGGCAATATGCCAGACTGCTGCAACGCGGGCAGGGATGGGAGTGGGAGACTTGGAGATGGAGTGGGGAGAAGGGGTGCCAACATTTTAGATGCTGCTGTCGACAATTCTCGCTGTATGTCTCGTCAGCCAATGTGAACACCCCCGTTGTACAAATACCGAGCACTCACCATCCAAAGGTGGCCAGGCTTTGGGGAGGAGACGCCGAGGTTGTGGTGGTGGGAGATGGCATCTAGAGGATCTTGTGACGGGCCAGAAGCTCACGCCCAACAGGAAGGCGTCAGCATACTTGGCGGCACGGCGGCGGAGTCTGGACTCCGGGAGGCAAGCGAGAGGACGGTGAGGGAGACAGCCGAGTTGAATGGAGGGCACAAGGTTCTGGGTGCAACAATTCTAGCGGATTCAGCAAATTCGGTCAAACAGGGCAAAAGAGTCCAACCGCCGTGGCTTGCAAGGGAAATTAAGCCCTGTTGATCAGTGCGTCGAGTCGAGAACAGGCCATGCACCCCGCGCGATGATGGCTTCTCGCTAGGATTTCGGTAGGCAGATTTGGCGGGACGGGAGACAGTGACAGCGGGCGTGGACTCGCGGGGCTAGAATCTGGGGAGGGGGACCCCGAAATGGAGGAGAAAGGACGGGGAAGGATTGAGGCGGTCGGATCGGACGACTGATGGCGGGGCAGCAAGTGGCAAGTGACAAAGTTTGTGTTGTGTTGCAGACAAGAGGAGTCTCGTGTCGAGCTGTCAGCTGTGCAGCCCTGGAGGTACATTCTGCACGGGCAGTACAGTGCAGGCAATCCAAGCACCCAGTGCAGGGGAAATCACCTGCGCACAACTTTGGACTTTGCCTGCAAGTGGCTCTTTCCAACATAGATGACAATAGGCATTGGAACCGAAGAATGAGAAGAAAAAAGCTCCACCTCTTATGACCTTGCCTTAGAAGGTTGATGTCTGACTTCAGTGCACCATTAGCTTCACCTTCCCTTCTCGTCGCCGTGTCCGTCCCATGTGTTTGTCTAACCGTAATCCGTAGTGGACTAAGAGGAAGCAACATTGGCAACTCCAGATTTCGAACCGCATTTGAAGAAAAAGTCTTCCATTTCGCCGCGTGCTAACCCGAGTCCAGGACTACCCGTCGCCATTGACAGCTTCCACCCACCTGTCCACGAACCTGCTTCAACCTGTCCACCCAAACTCCACCAGCTGCTACTCTAGCACGGCCGCGATTGGGCCCGCCATGAATTGCTCGAGAAGTGCAGAATGATGGGGTCGCAGCCATTTTTCTGTTTTCTTCAGAGACATCCCCCCTCCCTTTCCATTCAGTGGCCACTCGTCTTCGACGGCTAGGGAGCACCGTTCGCGAGGTACAAACTTCGATTCTAGTCTGACCTGGGTGACCATGGTGTCGATGGCGCCCCCCGATCCTGCGATGGCCGCCGCCAATACCTCTCCGGACCACAGCGACAGGCCCGAGTCCGGGTCCCGGGACGAGGTCGAGATAGCCCGGCTTCAGGCCAAGGAGCGTGTCATTCACAGCGCCAAAATGGCCACTGAGAAGGAGCATAACATGACGCTCATGCAGGGCATTCGGCTGTACCCGAAAGCCATTCTGTGGAGCATGCTTATCTCGACCTGCATCGTGATGGAGGGCTATGACATTTGCTTGATCAATAACTTTTGTTTGTCTTCTTATACCGTCTTCAATCCCATCTATTGGACCCCCGGACTAATCAGGCGGCCCACAAGATGCGTTCCCGCAGTTCAACAAGAAATACGGCGAGGATTTGTCCAATGGGCAGTTAGCCGAGGGGAACTGGGAGGTGCCAGCCCGTTGGCAGGCCGGCCTCAGCAATGTAGGCGCAGCCCCTTTCCGCATCATGGAAGCCGAATGTGCTAACCATTTTAGGGCGCCAATGTGGGAGAGCTCATCGGCCTCCTCATCAACGGCTATGTGTCTGAACGCTTTGGTTACCGTTACACGGTTATTGTCTGCTTGACCCTCATCATCGCCTGGACGTCTCTCTTTTTCACTGCGCAGAATGTCCAGACGCTCCTTGCTGCTGAAATTATGTGTGGTATTGTAAGCATCCCTTGCCCGTCCCTACACGGTAGGTTTAACTATTGGCCGATCACTTACAAAATTTGTGCAGCCATGGGGTGTGTTCCAGACTCTCACCATCACGTATGCTTCCGAGGTCTGCCCCGTTGAACTGCGCGGCTACCTGACCACCTATGTAAACTTCTGCTGGGGCCTCGGCCAAGAAATTGGCATCTGCGTTATCATGGGCATGTTGAAGCGGCAAGACGAGTGGGCTTACAGAATCCCCTACGCCCTGCAGTGGATGTGGCCCGTCCCGCTGATTATTGGAATTTACCTCGCACCCGAGTCTCCATGGTGGCTCGTCCGGAAGGGCAAACTAGAAGAGGCTAAGCAGTCTTTGCTCCGCCTGACCAACACAAATCGCAAAACTGACTTTGACGCTGACGAGACAGTCGCTATGATGGTTCACACTATGGCCCTCGAACAGAGCACAACGGGCGGCGCTACCTACTGGGATTGCTTCAAGGGAAATGACCTGCGACGGACAGAGATCGTATGCATGGTCTGGGCTATTCAGAACCTCAGTGGTAACTCCTTTTCCAACTACTCGACCTACTTCTTGAAACAGGCGGGTCTCGACGCTACAAGTGCCTATGGATTTGCCCTTGGCCAATATGGCATCAACATGGTGGGTGTCTTCGGGGCTTGGTTCTTGATGGGCTGCGGAGTCGGCCGACGATCACTCTATCTCTACGGTCTATGGGGTCTGTGCATCATGCTTTTTATTCTCGGCTTCCTGGGGCTTGTGCCGGATGAGCGTAGGCGTGAGGGGTCCCTCGCCACGGGTAGCATCATGCTTGGCTGGGCTTTGACTTACCAGTTGACTGTGGGGACTGTGTGTTACTCACTTGTCAGCGAAATTTCGACAAGAAGGCTGCAAATCAAGACGGTAGCCCTGGGCCGCATCGGATAGTAAGCCTTGAGAGCATTTGTCGCTCGCCGATGTTTACTGACCCTTCCCGCAGCATCATTGTCAACATTGTTTGCAGTGTTTTGACTCCGTATATGCTGAATCCCGGTGCATGGAATTGGAGCAATTACGCCGGCTTCTTCTGGGTATGTCACATCTGTCAGAGCGGTGACTTGGTATGCTAACCTGTGTAACTAGGGTTCTATCTGCTTCCTGTGCATCATTTACACATATTTCCGCGTGCCCGAGCCGTCCGGACGTTCTTTCGCCGAGCTGGACCTCCTTTTCGAGCGGGGTGTAAGCGCGCGTAAGTTCGCGATGACCAAGGTGGATGTGTTTGAGGAGAAGGTCGACAATAGTGTGCTGGAGAATTACGAAAAGCGGCTCCAGGGGCTACATGCGTCCAAGGAAAGCGCCGCATAGGTCGCCCATCCGCATTTGGTACGCTGATAACAGGCTGCATGCAACGCCGGTCCCGGTGTGCTTCGGGCTGTCGGGTGAAGCCCGGCGCACCTCGGTATGCCGGAACGGGAATGTTTGCACACTGACCTGATTTGACTCGGCTCTTGGGGTTGGCCTGCGAGATGCGTTCTCTGCCGCACGTGGCATGCAGTGGCTGTTAACGAATTCCTGGGTCGCGATAAAGGTCACAGCAGGCTGGGGGCGGGGTGCGAGCGGATGATGATGGAGGGCAGCCGTGTTTCAGATGCCACATACAAGATTTCGATTTGGAGGGTCAATATGCACACAAGACAACCGTGTCTTGCTGCGCGTTGTATAATATTGTGTATGTGGAAACCTAGATAACGGCGGGACGGACAGAAGTAATGATAATGCGCCTAGAATCTGCGTTTTGCCTCACCAACCGTTGGAATGGCCGGGCGCCGAACACGGCAACTTGGGAAGGGTCCTATTTGCTCTACGGGCTGATTGAGGGGCCGCCAGTGACGTCGTTGGAGTTGACGTTGAAAATGGACCCGGTCGTGGTCGTGGCTTCGGGTGAAGGTGCGATGATGTAATGCTGTGGGTTGAATGCGTTTCGAGCGTTGCTAGTGTCGTGCGATAGGAGGCTAACTCTCCGATCTTACAGATACGGCCAGACCGCAAGGATTTGTGCCCCGTTTCCTCGTAGCACAGCGTACCGCACCTTGATAGTTGTTAGCCGGTCAAACGGCAGCTGCCTAGCTCACTTCCACCCACAAGCGACAATGTTTAACCTACACACTACGCTGAAGAAACCCCTCGTCTCGTCGCATCACACCATCTTTACGCAGCCGCAGTATTGTCAGCTGCGAAGACTGGAGATCGACCGTTGATCAGTAAAATTCTTCCGTCGGGCGACACATTCCATTTTTCCAGCTCTGTTTGAAGAGGACAGGATCTGACGACGCCTTCGTTTTCGTCCTGCTTCTCATGCCTCTCTCCTTCCTCGTCTGGGCCTTCGATTCGAACATTCCACTCTCAGCATTCCATTGACGTGGCTGAGGTTTCCACCCCGCAGGTGGCTGGTGCATCGAAGCTCACCACCCAAACAAAGCACCACCTTGGCTAACGAACCCCACCAACCAGCAAAAGTCACCCCACCCGGCTCCCGCATCTTGAACCGTGCCTGCCCTCAAGCTCTTTGCCCCCCCAAACCCCAAACCCCGGACTCCAACTTCTGCCAACGCATTTCGCATTTTCCCTCGACCACTCAGTCAGCCACATACAAACACCAACATTCAAGAACCACATCGCATTCTACCGCCACACTAGAACACAACCACCAGCGAAATGGCAGCCGTGATGAACGTGAGCCCGACCTCTCACTCCCCGCCGGGCCCTCATACCGCGCGACCAAAGGGTGAGCCAGCCAGCCTTCCCTCGGCCCATTATCTGCCGTTACTAACCATGTCGCCGACTGCCAGGTATTCTCAAGAACTCGTACCGCAACTCTCCCCCGCAACTCTCCCCCGTCGAGCAAACGCACCACCCGGTTCTCTTCCACAGCAACTCGTCTGGCCTCGACCTGTCACCAAAGGACGCCAAGGAAATCACCATCGCAAATACGCACTACAATGCCGGACACCGCCGTTCCTCATCAGCTGCTGGTTCTCGTCCCGCGGGATCTCGCAGGCAAAGTTCGCGCACGCCGAGCATGCAGGGCGATGAAAATGACGACGCGGTCCAGCGCCTCAAGTGGGACGAGGCAAACCTGTACCTTACGGAGCAGGAGCGGAGCAGCACCATGAAGATTGACGAGCCCAAGACCCCGTACGCAAAGCACTACGACCCCGCAGAGGATCCGTCAGACGACGAGGATATGGCCGAGCCGATTGATCCCAACGACATTGACATGGATCGTGTGGACGGCTTGCCTGCCCCCACCAAGCGCCAGCGCCCCGGCACTGATGACGAAATCCCAGGCCTGTCGCTGGGCGAGCCCGAAGAGGCAGTCCCTGAGAACGAGTTTGGCGAGCCGTCATCTAGGCGCCCTCGCGCAGTGCACGTCGATAGCAACGGTAGCGGCCACGATCTCGACGAAGATGACCTGGCTGGCCTGAGCCCCGAGGAGCGCGAGAAGCATCGCCGCTTTGAAGAGATGCGCAAGCGCCACTACGAGATGAGGGACGTCGCCTCTCTGCTCGGACATCCCGAAGACCTCGAGGTCGAGGATGAAGAGGATGACGACATCCCGGATGTGCCGTCACTGGCTGCGCGAATTAATGGCACGTCATAGTCAGCTCTCGTTTCCCACCCAGTCCAGATGCCGATATCTTGGACAATTCTTTGCCGGGAACATGAGTAGATGGCAGAGAACCATGGAGACATGGAAGCGAGGCTGCATAGCATACGACGACTTCGGCTTGACGACATCATGGCTCGCTCGGGTGGAAAAGGCATCATGCATTTGCGGTACCGGGTTGTTTCCGAGGCATGGGAAGAGCTAAACTTTATTGGTCGTCAAGGCCAGGAGCGTCATGAAATCCTGCTTCGGCTTTTCCTTATTTTGTATCTGGCCGAGCGAGGGATTGGTGTTACTGGTGTATGGTTATGGGTGTGTCCCTTTTCGCGATTATCTTAGGAGCTTCCCCTCCAGAGCAAGATGACGGTTGGCATTTGAGTCGAACTGCCTCAAGCGGTCGGCTCGCACGACTGTCAATACTGTACCTAGCCGTTGACTGTATGTTAGAATGTGCGAAAGGGTAGCCCTAGATGTTTTAGCTCAATTTTTCATAGCGACTCTTTCTATAGAGCGTACACATGGGCCTGTCGAAAGACAACCCAATCCACCACTCTTTTCTTTGCGGATGCTGCACGCTAAACTCATATATTGCACAACGACACTCTATCCGCCATGAACGCCGCGAAACCCAAAAAACTGTCATCGTTATGCAACTGGAGCTGCGGCGGGTGCTCGTCTGCTCTCCGGAAGCAGCGCCCCGGGCCCTACACAGGCAGCATACCAGCACAGCAAACCAAAGCCATCGCCACGCCTTGCACCTGCTGAGATATCCCTCGACGCCAAACAAAACCCAACAATGCATCTCTTTTTCTCTTGCCACACCTCATATCGCTCAGAGCAACCCCTTGCGAGCAAGCTCTACCTTCCGCGCCGCCTCCCCCGCCTTGAAGCCCCCCTTGGACACACAGATGCGGTGGCCCTCGCCGAGCTCGAACTTGTCCTCGTGCGCCGGCCACGCGCAGGGGCAGTGGTGCGGGAAGTGGACGCAGGCTGGTGTGTGGTGGTTAGCTTTTTTTTTTCCATTGTGGTGGGAAAGTGAGAAAGGGGGACGGACCGAGGGTGTCGGGGCACAGGAACTTGTCGCAGTGCGAGCGCGCGTAGTTAGAGCGGTAGGCGGTGGAGTCGCTAGGGACGTTTTGGGGCTGCTGAGGGTGCTGTTGGCCGCCGCCGCCGCCGCCGAACATTTGGTCAAAGAAGCCGTTGAATTGCGCCGAGGCGGCGGTGCTCAGGGTGAGAAGGAGGAGGGCGAGGAGGCGCATTTTGGTGGTGGTGATGGAGTCGTGTGTGTGTGTGTGGGTGTGTTTGAAGGTGGTGAAGTGTGATAGGGGGGTCGACGGCGAGCTTGACAATGCGGATTCAGGGATGCGTGAAAGTGACTTGCTGGCCAATTCATGGAGCTGTCGCGAATTCTTATCTTATCGTAGCGGCTTGGCAGTTGGGTTGGGCCTGGGGGGGTGTTAGGTAAGCAGAAAACTTCACTCCAATCCCAATTCCGCAGCGGGTCATGTCGAGTTGCAATTGCAATTGCATCTCGTGTTTTGTCTCTTTACTCGACCTCGCCCCCGTCTGCCCCTGCGATCCATTGTCGCCAGGGAAACCCCCGAGCAGACTCCGATGCATCTCATACAGCTGCGGCGGCCCTTGCAACGGGTTGCTGCCAGCAGCTGCCGCCAATTCGCGCCTGTGCTGCGGCCGACGACGACTTTCTCAGAGCGCTTTGCGCAGCTTCGCATCAACTCGCCAACATGCGGTGCCGCCGTCGAGGGCCGCCGCTATGCCAGTGTCAAGTCCCAGGGCGCCTACAAGATCACCAACAAGAAGACCCTTCCCAAGAAGTTGGGTGCTAAGAAGACGGGCGGTACGTCGGTTTCGGGAGAAAAAGAAGGAACCCCCATGCTGATAGCTGTCCAGACCAGTACGTGATCCCCGGCAACATCATCTACAAGCAGCGCGGTACGATATGGCACCCAGGCGAGAACACAATTATGGGCCGAGACCACACAATCCACTCGGCTATAGCCGGTTACGTCAAGTACTACCGTGATCCCCAACGCCACCCGAAGCGTCAGTACATCGGCATCGTCTACAACAAAGAGGACAAGCTGCCCTACCCGGTCGGTATGGCCCGCAAGCGCAAGGTCGGCCTCGTGCCCACCGTCCGGAAGGAGATTGTGGTGGACCAAGACGCCATTGGGCCCAGTGGCATCCCGTACTCAGTAACGCGCCACGAGGAGATTGACGTCGCCCCGTTGATGGAGGGAGGATCCAGCAAAAAGAGGGCCGCACTGCTAGCAGACGAGGAACCGACTGTTTTTACCAACGGCAACTCGGTTATCGCCGCCCTCATCAAGCAGAAGATCAGGAGTCGTCAACAACAGGAGGTCAAGAAGGAGGAGCTCCGCCTCAGGCTAGAGGAGGAGCTCACAGCACGCAAGGGCACCCGTATATTGCGTCTGCAAAAAGACTACAGCTACCGGGAGTCAAACTGGGAAATTGGACGGCTGGTTGGGGACCCCGGCACCATCGCCGGCACGGAGAAGGTCTGGTCGCGGAAGGCCAAGCTCCGCGCGCGCAGGAAGAAGCGCAACCTCCACTTCCTCGACTACAAGACGCGCGCCTTGGCCAAGAATGACCGTCGCATCCAGTACAAGAAGTTTGTGTGGGACAAGCGGATTAAGATGGCGGCCGCTAGGGCCGAGCGAGCGACCGCTGACATCGAGAAGAAGGCTGCGGCAGCAGTGGCAAACGAGGCCAAGACCAAGGAGTCCAAGACCAAGGACCCCAATAAGACCGACACGAAGGAGACCAAGGCTTGAGCGCCGCTGTCGTCGTATCTTCTCCCCGGGTTCCAGGTCCAGGGGGTTCAGGGTGTTGGCCCTCTGGTTGCGTCTGGATCGACCGAGAGGTCACTGTAGAAATATTGTCACACAATGAAATGAAATATGTACACTTTTGCTCTGGTTCATATGGTGCTAGGGAGAGACGACAGCTTGAGGCTGGTAGGCGACATGTCCTTGGGCTTCTTGTTTAGCTGACCTGCTATTAGATTACGACCTCCTCACTACCTACTCCATCTCCCACTTCGCCTCCCACTTTGCCTTCTACTTGACCTTTTGCTTCATCTTCTGATTCACCCTCGCATTGCCTTCCGCTTCACCCTCCACGTCATATCAGTGCTCTTACGCCCGGTCCACATGCTGTCAGAACAAGGCAGGGGTTTAATAGTATGTTCCCGACTTTCTTGTTCCTTGACCTGCCATTAGATAATCAGATTGCCTCTATAACAAGCAAAAAAAAATTAGGGTCGGCACGGCATCCAAAGGTACCTGACCTGCTATCAGACATCCGCCTCCTCTCTCATCACTTCCCATTCCAATTCAGAATCCTCGGCTTTACCTACCTTGGCACGGATTCGGACGTGTTGAGCCGGTGCTTCATTCCTCAGAAACATTTTTCTTGCGCCGCCCAGCTGGCTGGCCCCACCACCCTATTGTTCTCACTAGAATGTCTGTAACCGTTCCGGGAACTCTTGTTCGCTTTCTTTGTCGCGTGGTCGCAGACGTTTACTTAGCCTCTTCATCGGCAGTTGCGACCATCGAAACCAGGGTATCGGATCAAATATTCAGGGTAGTGCAAAAGAAAGCAACGACCCGGACCTACAGCTCTCCAGGTGCAAAGAAGGCAAGTCAAGGGATAATCTTCATCCTCGAGATATCCAATTCGCCCCCTTCCAACCTATTCATGGTAATTATAAGGGGGTCAACCACCAACCCTGCTTCCCCGCTTATCACGGTCGAAACCAGGTCTCAAATCAGACCTTGAGCTTCATCAAGGTGCAAAGAGAACTAGAAGGGATGAACCAGACCTTCAGCTGCACCCAAGCCCAAGGGGAGTAAAGTACAAGGGATACTCGATTACCACCCCTCCCCACAAGAGTTTTACTGGCGCATCAGGGACATCAGGAACACCAGGGACATCAGGGATACAACATAGGGCATTTTTACTTCTTGTCCTTGTTCCTTCTTCATCCCATCCCGCATAAGACTTGTTTGAGAGAACATCACCCCTACACCCAATTACAAAGGGATGCGGTAATGCAAGGGATATTCATTTTCCACCCCCCCTTACAGCTTCATTCCTGCTTTACCCATCCACACCATTGTCTCAGCGCGACATGAGCAGCCCAGAGGATGCCAACGAGGCGCCCGGCAAGGCGCCCAACAAGACGTCCATCGAGCATCAAGTCGCAGTCCTTAGGGGCAGCGGCAACCGCAATGGAATGTCACCGAAGGCCTCGCAGAACACCCTAACGGGGACGCAGGTGCTTCCATCCACGCTGCGGGAACGGACTGCAATCGCCGCAGACTTAAACTTCCACCCTCACCCGGCTGCACTGGTAGTGTCTGCCGGCTCTCGTAAGTCATTCCGCGGTCGCACAGCCGGCTTCGATGCGGGTGCGGGACAGCTAACGTACCCGGTAGCAGCCCGCGACAGCGGAATGGGAGGGCGCATCGACATCGCATCACTGCTGGGCCCGGCAGATTCCCAAACTTCTCCTCCCGCGAAGCGGCCATTTAACTTTGAGCCAGAGGCCACGGTGGTTCGGAGGCTGAATCGGCACAGAGCCACGGTCGTGCACACAGTTAGCGATGATGAGGAATCGGGTCCTGGGAGTGTCGAACTCGGCGGTGGTGGTGCGCCAAAGATTCATCCTGCGATACGCTTCCCGCCGGGCTATCAGCTTGCTGCCACCCGCGAAGCCCTCGCCAAGGCCAGTAGAACAGCGCCGATGCCGTCGAGGAATAGTACGGTGCCGGTGTTATTACGCGGTACTATGGCGCCAATGTCGCCGCGAAATAATACGGCGGGAGGTACGGCGGACGCACCTAGCACGGGGAAATTCCCTGAGCCGGTGAAGGGACGTATCGAGGTTGAGGGCGAAAGCGATTCTGATGTTCAGATGACGGGGTTCAATATTCGTAACGGCCGGGATAATGTTCAGGATCACGACAGGGAAAAGCCGATAGAGGTTTGCGGAGATAGGAATTATGGAGAGTGGTTTGGTACCTTTCGTAAGTTGTACAACGCCACGCCTCTTCCCTAGCGTCTTGCTCACCACTCCTTGTCAAGGCGGCATCGAACAGCTTGTCTCAGGACAAGGTACCTTGTTCCCCATGGGCTACCAGCCTCGGGAAGGTGACGATAACCCATGGATATGTCCTATCCGCGACTGCCAGGTTATGTTTTCCAGGGCACAGGGCCTCGGTAGTCATTTCAAGGTAGGTTCTCTTCGTCCATACGCTGCGGTTCTCTTGCTCACCAGCTTCACAGGCTGCCCACCGAAGGGCCCTCCTCAACGACAATGGTGATAGAACCATGTCCGTTGTCGGCGAGCGCCCAGATGTGGAAAAGATGAGAAGACCGGCTATAGTAATCTCCCAAATCCCCATCGATACAGCCACCGCTTCCCCCATCGCGTCACCTCGTGTATCAAGAACGAGAAAGGCAGCATTACAGCACTGGCAAGCGAGGCAGGACAACCCCGGCCCTACCAACCCCGGGCTCGCAAATCCTAGCCTCACCCATCCCAGCCTAAACAATACCAGTCTCGATATTGCCAATAGTCCAAGAAACCAAACGGCGGCAGACCTCAAACCACGCCCCACCGCCTCTACTAATAGCCCAATCAACCACCCCGAAGCCAACCTCACACCCCCACCCGTCACCTCCCACAACACAAGCAACGACACCCCCTCCGAACCCTTGCCCCTCCAATCTGAAAGCGCCTGGCGAAGCCGTATTTGTGAATGGCTCCCCGAAAACATCACCCGACAAGAAAACATCCTCCTCGCCGAACTCCTCTCCCTGCCCCGCCTGCGCGACGTGCCCGCGGGCTGGGAAGCCCGCTTCGCACACACCGCCCTGCCCGACTTCAAGACGCTGTGCCTCTTGCTCGTCTACGTCACTGGCCATGAGGCGCCGTCCCCGTGTTCCCTCTGCGCCCGCGATGGTGTCGCGTCGTCTCGGGGCTTCGAGGGGTGTATTGTCCTTGCGGAGGGGAGGTCGGGGGGGTTATCGCAGTTCTTTGGGGGTGGCTGTTGCAATGTGTTCGGGATGTTTTGTGGTGGGAATATCCAGCCCGGCGGGGGTGCCTCGGGGCCTGTCAGAGGTGAGGCGGGTCCTGGGCGGTACACAGACAAGAAGTTTGCGCCGCCTTCTGACGAGGAAGTTGACAAAAACTCGTCTACGGAGGGGGGCGGTTCTGCGGCGCCGGAGGTGGTTCGTCAGGTGTCGGCCGAGACTGTGGCGACTCCAGAGGAAACCGCGAAGCCGCCGAATGCCGAGAAGACGGAAGAGGAACAAGGTGGAAAGGAAGAGAAGGCGGCGGAGGTTCGTCGGTCTGGCCGGCTTGCGTTGCGGGAGCAGAATGCTCTCTCACGGCAGAAAGAGGCAGAGGAGGAGGAGGACCGGAAGAATGCAAAGAGAGAGGCGGAGGAGGAGGTGGCCCGCAAGCAGAACGAGACGGCGCCAGGGGGGAAGGCTACACCCCCAAAGGCAGCCGCCAAAGCTGTGGCGGAGAAAAAGACACCCTCTCCTAAGAGCCCCATGGCTGGCTCCAAATCAAAGCGCAGCCCGACTAAGAAACCGGATGCTCGCAATGCCCCGGCCAACCAGGGCTTCGGTGCCGACTTGATGGCCGTAGAAACCTGGGAAATGGCGCCAGGCATCATCCGGGATGAAACCGGGGATCAATCAGAGTGTAAGTTCACAGTTCTTTGCGGTTTTGTCAGACCTCAGGGGCTCAGGGGTTTGTTTACAACCCCTGCTAACACACTACCAGACGTCGCCTTCTCCTCGGCCTACCTCGCCTCCAACTGCCCCGTCAAAACGTCCGACGAAAGCGCTTTCCGCGTCCAGGAAATCCAGCCGGGAGGCAGCCTGCCGTGGAATGTTGATAAGGTCAACATGCGCATCTGCTCGGTGGCGAGGGGCATCGTGCGGGTTAAGCTCGGCGGGACGGACGAGTTCCAGATCGGCCCCAACGGCATGTGGAAGGTCAAGAAGGGCGTGCAGTGCTCCGTCATGAATCCGTTCCACAACAAGGTGGTGCTGCATGTCACGTCGGTGGCGGTGAGTGAGGCGGATTGGGTTGAGGCTTGGTAGGTAGCCTAGCAGGGTCTGAGGTTTAGGGGGATTTTGTTGGTTTTGATGTATTTATGGTGCTGGATTTGGGGTGGTGCGTTTGGTGTTTTGAGCGGTCAATATAGACAGACTCGGGATGCTTGCTCTACCTTCCTTGCGTCGATAGTATCTTTCTGATCATTATGGCTTGCTCAGGGGGTTCATAAAGAATGCGTGAGCTCGTTATTTTACAAGGCTAGGGCTGTCATCAAATTTAAGGAAGGCCATGGCCTGGGCGTTCGTCCCAATAATATACACATTGACTTCGTTGGTGAGCCCCTTTTTGCAGATCGGGAAATAGGGATACCCCAGCAGAGTAGCGATATCATGTTCCTTCAGCGGTCTCAGACCACGGATAGCTTCACGGAACACTGCTATAGGTACGAAGCAGTTGTGCCCTAGGAGGCTATCTTTGGGCATCCCCCGCAATGGCCCCGGACAGAGGAATGAAATGGCTGTTGAAACCTAGAAAGAAAGACGAGGGGTCGATGGAAAAGAGCGTGCCTGAACGCGGCTAAACCCTTCAAATCCTTCCAACTTCAACATTTAACGAGGTAAAAGCGCAACCACTACAACCTCCAACATTAGATGCCGGCACTCAAAACAATACAAAACCATCATATCTTGACATGATATTCTAAGCGTGGTATTAGATGAACGGGGTGGCGAATCGAATTGTCTCTTCGACTGGCTGATGGCGAACCAGGAGTACGAAATCTTCCATTATACCAGTGGGTATCCGAGCTTGAAATTCGGGCCGCAGATGGTCAAGAAATGTTTCACTACGGAGAGTTCCGGGTAGTAGCGATGCTCGACGGGAAGTACTGTCCGGGTTATCTCGGACGATCTGCGGAAAGCGGCCCCACAAGAGCTGGAGTCATTCCCAAACACTTTGAATATGGGGTGCGTCAATATTGGCCGGGCTGGCAGTAGCAGACTGGCGTTTAATAGGACCCCACGGGAATACAGGTTGTTAGGGATTGGGGGGGGGGGGCTGGTATAGTGAAGCGGTCGGTACACTCTCGTCTGGCATAAATCTGGGGGCCGTGGGAAAGGTGACAGGAAAGCCTCTAGCTCAGTTCTGAGGAGCGACTCTGCTTACTAGTTTACGTTGGTGAGACATTGCTGAACTTCGGGGGCGACCGACATACGGTCTTTCCCCTGGTATAGTTGGAAGGTCTTGCGGGTGATTCCACCCTACAGCAGTATTCAGCGGAACAGATGAAGGCGTAAGCTATGGTTGAGTTTTCTCGTGTAACTACATGGCCCTTGATTATGAGAGGGATTAATAGTCCTGGCCCCTCTCGATGCCGACTACGTAAGGTGAGTTTGACCGTACCCAGCGTGCTATTATCTTGGAGAAGTGGGAGGAAGAACCACGAGGTCTCGCCGGGTCCACAAACGCCGCCTTGACCGTTTGACCGACGAAGAGAAGCTAGATTAGAGCGAGTTATATCTGCCATGACGCTATGGATTGACTTTGAGATCTCAATTCAATATCAACGGGACATTTATTTTGTGCCCTGTAGGGAAGAGTGATGGTGGTCATTGACATGCGTTTTCGAGAGGTTTTTGCCAGATAGTAGTCGATGTTTTGAAGTCCGTCAAGTATATGATGTGGACGTAGACAATTTCCTTAGCTACACGATACATTCGACTACGATAACGCCTACACACACAACGCATTAAAGGAGGGCTTCCATGATAACGCCGATCTCTTCACCCCTGAGTAGCTCACTCAAATGGCTACTATCACTGCAGAGAGGAACCGTCTCTACCAGGGACATTGGATGGGCGATTGCACGACATGCGACTTTTCCTTCATCGAAGGGGCACATTGCCAAGGGAGGGTCAAGTTCAGTGTGCTGAAGTTGGCACTACATCCCATGTTTACTAACTTTGGAAATCGCTGACCTTGCAACGCATAAAACATCAAGCTTAACATCGAAATCATGGAGCAGGCATGGGGATTTCATTGTGTCCGGGCCTGAACTTTGAAGCCATGTATACCCAACGGGCGCTGAAGTCTTGGGCCTGGGTTTCCTTGGCGGGAAGAGTGGCCACACGCCGCGAGATACCTCACCCCTGAGAATGGTTCCAGCTTCTTCCATAGCCAAGAAAACTTTCGCTGCGTGTTCTCGTCGCATAAAAATACCGCACTGGAAGTGGTGTCACCTGCGGTGTCGAGTTGTGTCCAAAGTTGATCTAGTGCTCATATATGTCGGTGGCGTGATATTCACTGACAGAAGGTAGACTATAGCATCAAGCAATCCACCATGACCAGCCTTTTGATATGGTGAGAAGCGGTGAGGTGTATTGGTGGCGGGAGCGATGCATCCTCTTTTGAGACACCGCGGGTGCGTTGCTAGATATACCGGTGCTACAGTCTTATGTGATTACGAACTGGACGACGAAGGGTTCCTCCGACCACAGTGGAAGGTCCATAGTCTTCTATCGGTGGCGGGTCTCGCGGAAAGTGATAATGCCAAGCCGGTAGGGCTTCAGGAGTGATATCCCGAGATCCTTCAGACGGAATTATGGCGGCAATCCAAGCACTTGAGGAGCTCTCATCAAAACAAGTCAACCTATACATGGTTGTCCCAATTGACACCCAATCTATCATTATTGTGTCCATTCTAAAACAAAGCGCTGCTCCGTGTCGCGGGTATCGAATGCTCCTACGCCCATATCTACGCCAGTTCTACCCTCCCATCCTATCCATGCTGTATTGCCCCCATAGCGCCAAGCCAAATAAATATGTACGCAAACATTAGCGGAAGATCCGCCGGCCCCCAGTCCGGGAAGGGAACCTGTCGACGCCGTTCTGCTGCTGCTGATGCCAGATGGCTTGCACCCCGACGCCACCGCCCTCGAAAGCCTTCTTATACCGCCGGACGGCCTCGCGGAGATGCTCGGGCCGCAGGGGTCCCCGCCTGTCATCTGTTTCCGGTGCATCCTTCTGCTGCTCTCCGTCCTGTCCCCCCTCCGCACCGTTTGCGTTGGGGGATGTACCGGTAGAAGCCGGGGGGGTGGGTAGGTCTGTCTGCTTCTCGCCCGTCTTCTCGATCCACTCGGTCTGTATCCGCCGCGCACTCTCAATGATGTCGCCCAAGTAGACCTTGGTCACGGCACGCATGCCAATGACGACGTTTTCGGTTACCGACTGGGAAATGGTTGCGTTGATGAGCTGTGGGAGAGGACGTCAGCAAACCATGAGTGCAACATGCAAGATGAACAGGCGGCCTTACCCTGCGCACACCGGCCTTACTCAGATTGGCAGCACGCCAGTTCTCGAAACGGTCAAACTGCGCCGACGAGAAGTTATCGATGAGAACTCCTCGCGCCTTATGTTCCGCTTCCTTTTGCTCGGCAGTCATGGCGTTGGCCGTCGCGGCGACCTCAGTAGGGCCGTCGTTATCGTCCTCCCCCTCCTCTCCGGCACCCTGTCCGCCTGCAGCGCTCTTACCACCACGTCCCGGGCCATCGCTAATGCCGCTCGCGGCCGTGGTGGCACGCCCGCCGACGACCGAGGGCGTCTGCTCGCGCTCGCGTGCCTTTTCCGCCTTGGACTTGCGACCGCGCTTCTTCTTAACAGGCGCGGTGCTGACCTGGCTGCCGCTCACGAAGCTCACGTTGTCGACGTCGACCGAGGGCGATCGCATGTCGTAGGGCGTGCCGGCTTCGTCGGGCGGGAAGGACGTCTGTCGCAGCGGGTGGGCGGACCCAGCGCCCGAGTTGATCGACATGGTCGATGCCTTGCGGCGCTTGAGCGCCGGGGCGCCGCCACCGTCGGAGGTGCGCTTCTTATTCGTCATCGTGTTGATGGGCGGAAGCTGCGAATGCGATGGATATGGTGGAGAGAGGGCGGTCGGAGAGTGCGAGTATGGTGGCGATGTGGCCATGGTTTGGGAGAAGCCCGGGCCCTGTGCTGGAGTCGGGACCCTGTCGACGGGAGCCAGTGTTTGCTTGTTATTTCTTTTTCTTGGAACCGTGTTTTGCCGACCCACACAGCAGCCGTGATGCGCTAGTGTTAAACTAGTCGAGACGGCGAATTTTGCTGTATTTGGCGGAAGCAGGCAGGAGAATATTGCTGCCAGTGCCCGTAGTTTGCTCTTGAAATAAAATGCGGTTGATGCTTTTGTTCGGGCAGCGGCAGAATAGAAATGAAAAATGGATTAGGATAGAGCTCACACTTGAAATACAGAGCTCGGCCCAGTCAAGAGCGACCGTTCAGCGCGGCCCGGGTTGTACAGCGGCACAAATGACGGGCCCCTGCACCTGCAGAGAGGCCCACCTGCCTGGCAGCCTGGGCCCCGCCATCGATGTCTTTGCTGAGGTTGGAGAACCTGGAAAATGATGGGTCCCTTGAAGGCCTTCAACTTTAAAAACTCGCGACAGACCATGGAAGCCGGCTGACTCCCGCCTCGTTCAACGAAGCTATTCAAATATCCGATTCAGCCAGCTCAGCATACATTTTTGAGACAAGACAGACATATATATGTGCATTGTTTGCCTTCCCACCTTTACTTTCCACTGCCTCCTGCCCGTTGCTGTTGTTTTGGTGCCCGTTCCCATCCTGACGTCAAGCCGATAAGATACGAAAAAGTCGCCCCAGGTTTTGCAGCTCCGAATCCGGTCAATCCGGGGTGCTAGTGTTAAAATTTCGACTCGCCAGGGGGCCGAGATCCCCTGTGAAAGTTGCGCAATTGCGGTTTGCCCCGCTGTGTCATACCCCAGCCTGCTTGTCGAGGCCCTCGTCGACTTAGCAGTGCGTCTGTCCTAGCTTTGTCCTCCCTTGTACAACCGTTCTGACCACTTTCCTAGAAGAGAGATCCCGATTGAGCTCGCAAAATGGTAGAATTCGAGGCACAGGTCGACTCTGACGTCCCCTCGGGGTCGTCAGTCAGCGGCGAGAAGAAGGGCAAGGGCAACAAGAGGTCCCGTGCCGACGACGCCAGCAAATCCCTCGCCGCGATCGGCACCCACAAGAAAGCAGAACGCCGGTCCAGTGTCAGCAAACCTGCGCGCGACCTCCGCGACCAGCCTGAGCCTGCCCCCAAGAGCAAGAAGAAGAGGAAGGGGAGGCCGGCCGCTGCCGCTGCTGCAATAGAACCGACCCTCACCCCCATCGAAGCCGAGGAGGCATCCACTCGGTCGCCGAGCCCCGTTATCGACTTTGACGGCCTGAGTCGGCCCAGCGTGGGCACCCGCGAACGTCTTGAGGAGACGGATGCACAGAAGCAGGAGCGGCTGGAAAAGATGAAGGGCGCCGTCAGGACGCTGCTGGAGTGCGTAGGCGAGGACCCCGACCGCGAGGGGCTCCTGGCGACCCCCGAGCGCTACGCCAAGGCCATGCTCTTCTTCACCAAGGGTTACCAGGAGAACGTGGGCGACATTGTCAATAACGCCATCTTCCAGGAGGGCCACAACGAGATGGTCATCGTCAAGGACATCGAGATCTTCAGCATGTGCGAGCACCATCTGGTGCCCTTTATCGGCAAGATGCACATTGGATACATACCCTCCAACGCCGTCATCGGCATCTCAAAGCTGCCGCGCATCGCCGAGATGTTTTCCCGCCGCCTGCAGATCCAGGAGCGTTTGACTAGGGAGGTTGCCAACGCCATCATGGAGATACTGAAGCCACAAGGCGTTCATGTCGTTATGGAGTCGAGCCATTTGTGCATGGTCATGCGCGGTGTCGAGAAGACGGGCAGCACCACCATCACGAGCTGCGTGCTTGGGTGTTTCGAGAGCAAGGAGAAGACGAGGAACGAGTTCCTGAGCTTAATTGGCGTCAACCGTCGATGAGACAGCATCTACAATTCAACAATAGCATAACAGGGGGGGTGTATCTGGTTCAACCAAGACAAGAGAGGCGAAGGTTTTGCCTCTGAGGGGCAGCAATGCCGGGTGGAATGATTTGTTTTGTTAGCTCTCCTTTTCTGTTTGGCAATCTGCATTAAAATGGCGTGTGGGCGAGGCAGCAAAAGAACCGGCATAGAGGCAATACGGGCGGATCTCAACATCGGATCAAATGACGGATATATGACTGGTCAGTTTGGCTATCTGATTTTGTGGCGTTGCTTCAACACGGCATCAACCATCTTGCTGTATTGCGTTCTCTTTGGCCTGGGCTGCATGGGTACAACGTTCAGGGTAGATATTGATACCTTAGATACTTCACTCAACCGAAGTCGTTGTCGGCAATTAAACGCCGCAACTTGTATCACACAAATCCGCATCCTTCACTATCCCGCATCCTGATTGTACACGTAGCATCCCGCCCCCCTTGCTTCGTCACGAAACCCTCCTAACCACCTTGCCAACCTCGCCCTTCTCAACCGCCTCCACCCTCGCCCGAACCACCTTCCACACCTCCTCCGCCACCTCCTCCACCGTCGGACTCGCATCCACCACGATGAGATCCTCCTCCTCCTGCCGGAACCGGTACTCCAACCCGGGCGCATTCTCGTCGGGTGTCGGCGCCCCGACGGCCACCTCCTCACCCTCGCCCCCGCCCTCGCCGCCGGCCCCCGGCGTGAGATACGCCGTCTCGATCTTGCCCATGCTCAGCCCCCAGAACAGTTGGCGCACGCGCCGCTGCATCTCGGCCTTCTCGTACACCTCGCCGCCCCACTCGCCCCGCGCCTTGGCCTGGCTCTCCTCCAGGTCGAGGAACAGCACGAGGTCGGGGCGGGGGAGGCCCACCTCGGGCGCGCGCGCCCAGGGCAGGGAGAGGGATGGGTTCTGCTTGGCGGAGGAGTAGACGATGCCGCTGTAGTAGTAGCGGTCGCAGAGCACCGTGACGCCTGCAGTGAGGAGGGTGGTGATGGATTTTCTGGGAGGGGGGTTAGTAAAGGGGGGGAAAGGGGGAGGGAGAGACGAACGCGGCTTCCCATCGGTTGGCGCTGAAGAGGAGGTGGATTACGTGGTCGTCCATGTCGACTTGGCTTTTGAGGTAGTTGTCGATCATCTGGCCGATGGGTGTTGTGCGGTCTGTGGGGGGAGGGGAGTGGGGTTAGACAACGGTTGGGCGTTGGGGAGGGGGGGATGGCGTACCGGGAAACCGCATTACTTTGACTTTCTTTCCGAGCTCGACAAAGCGCTGCTCGAGAAGCTTGACTTGGGTCGTCTTGCCGCTGCGGTCTAGCCCTTCGAGTACCACCAATGCGCCCCGCGTTATGGGGGCGTCGCCAAGGGTGGAGACCGCCGATGCGGCCGTGGCTAGGTCGTTGATTGAGGCCATTATTGATCTGGAGGGTCAATTGCTGCTTGCGAGTGCAATTGGGAGTCTTGGGGATCTTGGGATGTGAACGAGGGGAACTTGTTGCGCTACGGCGCACTGTCAGGCCATTCTTGCCTGCCGCTGGTTGAGCTGTCTGAGGTGGTACCTGCCTATGGCGGGGGCTCCGGGTTCCAGGCACGTGGGAGTGGTGTGGTGTTCACCTCAGCTGTTCCATGTCCCTTGACGTCCCCCGCATCGATTCGACTTCAACACTTAACCCCAATAATTCAAGCTTGAACTATCATTCGTTTCAATCCTTCATCACGTGTAGCTTATGGCTGGTAGATACCGCTATTACCGTTAACCCAAATGACTTCACGCTCAAAAGCGGTTTCGACCGGCATACTGAGCATCTTGTCTACGTGGCCTACTACAACGAGGATAAATCGCTGCTGTCTTGCACTCTCCACAGCCTCTTCAGAACTTTAGGGACATACCTTTTCGCTCAAAGTCTTCATTCTGGAATGAAGGCGGCCTTGCATACCAAAAGATAGTTGTATGTATCATCATGGACGGTATGGAGCCGTGTGACAAGCGTGTACTCGACGTTTTGGCTGTCATGGGCGTCTACCAGGACAATATCATGGTTAAAAACGTCAAAGGCGCTCCTATTACTGCTCATCTGATGGGTTGACTGCGGCTGGAACCTGGATGGCTCGTACTGACGCAGCATCTCTTTCAGTTTGAGTGTACAACCCAGCTGACTGTCACTTCGGACCAAGTGCTTGTCCGCACCCCCCTGGAAGATGGTTCTGGGGCTGGCACCGGTTCAGCTCATGCTATGCCTCAAAACTCAGAATGCCGGCAAGATCAACTCATACCGCTGGATCTACAACGCCTTCGGCAGGATTCTGAACCCCGAGATTGTCGTCAATGTAGATACCGGGGCCCCCCTCGAAGAAAAAGGCCCTTGTCCGCCTTTGGAGATCCCTTTATAACGACAAAAATCTCGAGGCAGCTCGTAATTCTCTGCAGGTAGACCTTGGAAAGCACAGCAAACATATTCTCAACCCGCTCGTTGCCGCCCATAATTTCGAGTGCAAGATAGCGGTCCAACTGGACAGATCAATGGAGGCTGCCACCGGCTATCTCTCGGTCCCATCTGGCGCGTTTCCTGCCCGCGGGGACTGAAGAGCGGCAAGCAGGAACCGGAGAGTGTGTCGACGCTGAATAATGTCACGGTGTAGACAACTGAATAGGGCTCGATAGAGACCATTGTCAGGGATATTCACTTGGAGGCCCTCAACGCGAAGTTTGAGGAGACATTCAGGCGCGCGCTGGAGCCGGACACGCGCGGGAGGGAGCCCGAGACGGGCGATTTGATGGGGGAGTTTATGGGGTTTCGGACCATGCTGTACATATCTTCCAATTTTTTGATGTGTATGGTAGTGCTGGACTAGACGTTTAGCCGGTACGACTTTGGGGACCCGCACTGGAAGGAGGTTTGGTTCTTTCGGGTGTAGATGTGGGCCAACTCGAGCTTGTTTCTCCTCAAGGCGGCTGGGATGGTCTAGTACTGGGCGAAGCAGTACAAGGCGAGGCGCGCTCCGGGGTCCTTTTTTCATCGGCGCTGAGGGCCGGCTGGGCGGGGCGACACTGGCGGCTGACGTTTAGGGAGGGAGGAGGTTTGTGTTGGTTGGGTGGTTCGAGTTGAGAAACCCCTGAATTAAATCTGCGTGCGGCTACAAAGAAAATTGAGGTCAAGATGGGCAGGCTGAGACTTGCCAGTGTTGTCAAATAACTAATTACGTCTAGCAGGTCTAGATAGGTTATAGAAATGGACGAAAGTTACATTTGCAACCAATGTGGTTGAGGTGGCTCTTTCGTGAATGGGGTACAACCCCTTTTTGACCCCCTTTTTAATGACTTATAAGGACTTATAGGTATATAGCCCTAACCCTGAAAGACCTCATGGACTCCTGTGAAAGTTCGAATCCTTGAAAAGGGGTATACCTGGGCGCACCTACATTTGCTGTCTTACAGAGTCTTATTAGTTGGTTACCTTAAGATATAATCTGGGCCTTCGAATTGAACAGACGGCCTTCCCCACCAGCTGGTCTTGGGCTTGAGACGTGTTGGCTGAGTGCGTTTGAGTGCGCGCGGGTCGGGGTTTGGACTAGGAGACAATGGCATCCAATCGAGCGCGGCACCCGGGACGGCGACAGGGCTGGGACGTCAGAGAGCATTGATGGGATTATTAACACGGTCTGTCAGAGAAGAGGTCGCATGCGACACGACCAAGGCAGTTTGCTCGGCTCTATCGAGGACTCAGGATGCCCCAGGCTAGGAGCCTTGCGGTCGAGTCGTCGAGTCGAGGTTGCATTGAAGGTACAGTCCAGTTGATGTGGGTAGCGGGTGGGTTGTTCAATTGTTCAATCGATGACTGTCAGTTCCAATCGATGCACCAGCCATCGCGAGGCCTGACATCAATGTGGTCTCGATGCCGTCATCCCCTCCTCATAAAACTGTGGCTAGCAACTCAAACAGGAACTCGGGCTGGATCATCCTTGGAATGGGAATGTCTGGGAGCCTGGTCCTTTAAGAACGCGACAAATGGACTCCGATTCTTTGGCGATTTTTCGTGTGGAAACACCAGTGTGGGGGCTTCCAGGGTGGGGCTGCCCGGCCTGTAAGACGCGATGTCCCCAGCCTGTGCTCGGGCCGCGGAGGACAGGACGCGTTGATTTGCTCGAGCCTGATTAAGCCTGGCTGGCTGGCCACTCAGCTGCTTCGATCTAAAGTGAGTGGATACACACCGCGTTGGACAAAGCGTGGGCGCGCCAAGCTCAGCCAGGCGCCTCTCGAGTCTTGATTTGCGGACCGCTGCAGTGCTAATCGCCAGCTCTGCGACGTCTTGCGAGCTCTGCCAAATCAGCGAGCTCTGAGCTCGGTTTGCATGAAGGAGAGCCTGTGGGCTACTGCATGCCCGTACGCCTACTGCAGGCTCCCCCAGGACAATCTCAGTCTCACAGCACCATTCTCCCTTGCGCCTGCACCTTCTGCGATCTGCGTCGCGCTGCCACTGTGTAAAACCGAGGGCTCGTGCCTCTCGTGCCTCTCGCTTCCCCGCTCGTGATCCCGTAGCCCCTTTTCCCATTGGAAGCAGCGCTCGCTCAGTTGCACGCGTAGCGTTTTACCACGAAAACGCACGTCAAGCAGAGAAGGAGCAGCCCAATATCGGCCTGCAGCCGACCCAGCCAAGCCAGCGTGCTCCGTCCCACCTGCGCATCCAGCATGAGCTCGTCTGAGGCCTGAGCGAGCGACTGCCATTCATTTTCTCTGCATTCTCGCTGCACTCTCCATCCCTTGCAGCTGCCCTCGGCGTCCTCCACTCACCCCGAGTTCTTCCCAGCTGCCCACTTCTCCTTCCTCTCTCTTTGGCTCGCCGTCTCCGCCAGCCCATTCCAAGTCCCCATTACACTCCCACCCACCCTCCTGCCACTCGCTGCCTTCAATTCGGGCTGTCAGACCCCATCCTCCCACAATCTTTCGCACACCCGAGCGCTTCATCAGACAATACCACAGCATCTCCGGCAGATACTCGACATTGCCTGCATTGGCCTGCCTCGCACACTTTCCCCCAACCTACCACCGCCGACCAGCTCCCTCGTTCGCTGTCCGCTGACCTCTCGTCAACCTGAATTCGCATTACGTCTGCCATAGCCTGGGCCTCGACAACAGAGACCGCCTCCGCCCCACCAATCCGACCGCATCGCGCGGCCACTTGGTGCAATAAGACTGGCACACATCCCTCGTCTCGGCGCCCTCTCGCCTCCTTTCGCTCTCCCCTCCCCCCAATTCTCGCTACTCTTTGGCAGATATACATTCTGCTGCACCCACCCGAAGCGAGAGCGATCCTGAGACGGACAGAAAAATAAACAAACACTTGCGTGCGAGTGTTAGTGTTGGACAAGATCCCCCTCGGGAAGGAAGGGAGTTGGGCTGAGCAACACACCCCGCAGCGAGCAATTGGACTGCCGCATTCGACCACATATCGCCACGACAGCACTACCTTGCCCCCATTCTCCACTATGGCCGCTGTTGTCCGTCAGCCATTTGCACCCCTCGATGGGACTCGGCTGCAGAACCTGACCAACTTGAAGAACCGTCAGAACTGTATGTTGCCCCTTCTCGTGTCAGACTGGCATGGTTACTGACCTTGTACAGCCATCTCAAATGCCCCCGTGAAGCGGAAGGCTGCCGAGGTCGAGGTTGACGACTCCGAAAATGTCGACCCCTCGTTCTTTTCTAAGCGATCTAAGGGCGCGGGCGCCGACAAGGATTTCGCCAAGGACTTCTTCAAGCCCTCCAACTTCATCCTCACTAAGGCCGTCTCGACGCCCAGCCTCCCCTCCGCCAGGGATATCCTCAGCCCTCCCAGCAAGCTTGCGTCCGCTCGGCCGCGCAGCGTGCTCCAACCCAAGTCTCCGGCCGCTCGTCTGAACACCAGCATCTCGGTCTCGTCACTCACTGCACCGGCAGGCCGCTCGCCCACTCGGGGCTCAAAGCGGATTGGAATCCTCTCTCGGCGCCGCACTCAGCGTGTCGACCCCCCGTCCTTTGGTCTTGGCGCGGCCGCCCCCTTCTCTCTCGATGCCGCGCTTAAGGGCACCATCCCGAGCTACTCAGGGAGCGTCCGCAGCAGCGCCTCGTCCAACTCACTCCAGCAGCCTGAGGTGAAGTCATCGTGGTTCTTTGACATTCACGAAGACACGCCCGAGCAGGAGATGACCAATCTGCTGCAGCACGGCACCTGCACGCTGGACATCAGCAGCGACGAGGAGTCGGAGCGCAAGGCGCGGCGTGACTGTGACGAGGGTCGTGACAAGGAGAACATCGCCCCCGCCGACGACGTCAGCCAGACATCTGCCCGTGCCCGGGCTGCCCCTGGTTTTGACGACATGATTGTCGAGAAGCAGCGTGGGCCCCTCATCGAGATGGACGTGTCCGACTTCTACGCACAAGGCTGTGACGACGCCAGCGTCATCATTGTGCCTGGCGACGACGATGAGGCCGAGACTGTTATCGACGAGACGGAACAGGCACCTCTCCCTGAGTCTATCGCCGAAGACGAGTTCCCGCAGCCCGACGAGAACTTTGATGATTTATTCGAGTTCGCGCCGCTGGAAGTTCTTGCCGAGCCCGAGGCCTCCAGTGTGGACCTGCTGATGGGCAAGGACGAGCCAGCGGCCAAGGCGGCGTTGCTGGAGCCCATTGAGGGCACTGGCGAGAGCTTTGAGCTGTGGGAGAGCGGAAGCGCTAGGGACGATGGAGATGTGCCCGCATCACCGATCCCCGCCGCGATGGAGGATGTTGCCGAGGCGAGTACTTCTGCCGAGAGCTGATTGCAAGTCTCGCGGTATGTTGTTTTTTGCGGCTTGTTGGCTTTTTGTGGTTTTTGTTTACGGCCTGCTTGCCTTGGCTTAATCGTGACTGTTATTCCGTAATATCATACCCTTTTCCAGGAAAACTGGTGTCAAAAGGCGGAAAGGAGTCAACTAGGCGTTGTTGGCATTTTGAACGGATTGGCTTTGCTGGAGGACTTGCTGGTCACGGATGGGAGCGAGGAGTGCGGAGTGTGGTTCGGGATGTAGGTATACTACTGTTAGTGTTTGCTCTTAGATCGAGGCTGTTCGTATGCAAACTGTCGGTTTACCCTATCAGCTTGACTTTGGTTCTGGTGACATGTTGCGCTTGTAGCCGCCGATGTGGTGAGTGTGGTGAGTGTGGTGAGTGTGGTGAGGGGACTAAAATAGAATAGGTACGGATCCTTGGTCGACGCGGGGACTGTCAAAAGGGAGCACCGGCGTGGTTGAAGGGTGGAGTCGGGAGGAGTGGAGTGGGAGGTTGAGTGGAACCCCTGTGCGGCCCCACCCCGCCGTTGAAGGTGCCTAATTTGTAGCAGGAGGGACATCAATCCCCCGTGGCGCAATTGGCTAGCGCGTCAGACTGTTATCCTGACAGATTATCTGGAGGCTGGTGGTTCGAGCCCACCCGGGGGAGCGATTCTATTTTTTTCGGGTTTTGCTTGGTTTTGTCTCTCTTTTTCTTTTTATCAACCAATCTTTGTTTGGTTGGGTTGATGATGATATTGTATCTGGCAACGTTGAGCTGGCCAGCAGGTTGTGAACTACTACTGCTATGGATGAACTTTGGTTTTTCAGGAGGTTTCATTGATTTACCTATTCTCGCCCGTGAGGAGGAGTTTTTTGGCTGGAGACGAGGTTAAGTGAGTTCTTGTCCTCTTTCCCGTCGCGCTTCAGGTTACGATGGCTGGAGACATGGGGTAGAGTTTGCTTGTGCCCCGGGAATAGGTAGGCTGCCTCTCTTGGAAGGAAGGTTACCTGCGCCGAGTGTGATAGCCGCCTGCCCTGCTGTTGTCCATTAGGTTAAATTGTCTTGAAAGAGGAACTAGCTATATTAGCTAAGCAGCCGTGGGCCGGCCCCAATTCATTTTATTAGTCTTCTGCCCAGGTAGAAGACGCGGGCGCTCTCTAGTCTAGGTTGCGCAGAATTAGGCAGGAGCGCGCGCTCGAGTCAATTTCAGATTTTTTGTTTCCGGCAGCGACAGAGAAGGCACGCTTGACAAGGCAGTGTCTTGGGCACTAAGGCAACCTACCTTGCGCTGGGAACCCCCAAGCCCTAGAAGCACATATTTGAATTTCTCCCTGTTCCTTGTTGCGTTTTGCCCCATATTCCCAAGTCAATCCAACACAAATATGGATCTCATCAAAGCTGAAGAGCAGCTCAGGAGGAGAGGCATCGATATCAGTGTGCAGGCACATGATGGACAAACAGCGCTGCATGTTGTAAGCCAACCAGAAATCGCCGGGGCATTGCTCAACGCGGGAGCTTCGCTCAGTCAAACCAACACTTTCAACTTCACCCCCCTCCCCACGGCTGCGAGCAAGGGCAATTCTGGGGTCGCAAACCTGCTGATCGAAAGAGGTGTCGACATTGAAGACGATTCGGAGGCAAACCGCGGCGGGCTTCATCCGGTCCTTAAACTACTTTTTGAGCAAGGAGCTGCTAATACGTAGGACCATCTTGGCAGAACACTGTTGTCATGGTTAGCTTTGGGAGGGTATGAAAACAAGGCAAGACCATTGCTATCCTATAGAGACCCATAGCTTAAGGACCAAGTCTACCACACCACTACTGATGGCTGCTCAAAAATGGCCATCTCTTGACAATCAAACTGCTCTTGAGAGTGGTGCTTTCGTATACATCATGGTCTCGGGACAATAGGACTTCCTTAACATCTATTAGTAAAAGGTCATGATTCAATATCGTTGCTGATGGCTCATGGTGCTAATGCAAACCACTGTACCAGCAACAGGCAGATACTGCTATTTCTAGCAGCTAAAAATGACTATACATGGTGGTAAAATTGTTGATTGAAATGGGAGCTCGAGCCGACATCCCGGACAGCAGTGGATCAACGGCACTCTCAGTTGCCAAGAGAAAGGGCAGAGATGCGGTGGTCAGGTTGTTGTCTCGCCATACCCGAATCAGCAAAGAAGAGCTGGCTAAAGCGAGCGGGTCACGCTCGCACGAGTACACCCCCTCGCGGGACATAATCGCAGACGGTTGCTTGAGCTCCAGCCAGGCCGCGATGGCGACATCATATCCTTTACCCTTCAGGAAGTAGATCTCAAACATCACCCATTCTACGAAGCACTCCGTATGAGTGGAAAGACAGAAATGGATCTGTTTGTGACCCCTAATCTCAAGGCTGCGCTGGCGGTTCCCCGCCGAGTGGCTGAGTGGAAAGGCGTGATAATCCCTGGTGCGGTCTTGGTGGTTATACGGCGTTGGTTATCTTATGTACCTCGTTACGTTGGGTATCATGTCGATTCAGGAGGCTTGTTCACAAGGTCAACAACTTACCTCGTGCTAGCGGACTCCTCCCGGAGCCGGGCACCCGTGATACAGGTCTTTTCACGGGAGTCTTACAAGTGTTTGAAATGTGCTTCTATAATTATCATGACCAAGTGTTCTCGACTGTATACCAAACTCCAAAGCCCCCATTGCCAACGAGGATTCCCAGACAGATGACGAAGAAATGCCTGCTACAAAGATCACCGCTGAACCATGTCAATATCTTGGTCGCCCCTGTTTGCCGAATCAAGATCATGCTCAAAGGACATCTGGATGTCCATGACCTGCTGCAGCTGCTTCTGATCCAGCCTGCGGCGCTTATAGCTGGCGAGGCTCTTGGCGGTGCGCACGACGTTCTTGATCTGGCGGCCGTTGAGCTTGCCCTTGGCGAGCTGGCGGTATCCCTCCTCGTCGATGTCCACGCCGCCCTCGAGCCTGCCGAGGAAGTTGCGCCAGACCTTGAGCCGGCTCTCGGGCGGCAGCTCGGTGTACTTGAGCGGAACGTGGATGCGCGACTTGAAGGCATCGTCAAAGGTCCGCACGCGGTTCGTCGTCATGAACAGGATGCCCGAGTAGTACTCGAGGGTGCGCAGGAAGATGGAGACCAGCCCGTTGCGGTTCATGTCGTGCAGCGAGCGCCGCTCCAGGAACACATCGGCCTCGTCGATGAGCAGCACCGCGTTCCACGTCGACGCGAGATCCAGCGTCCGGCTCAGCTTCTCGTCCAGCGTCGAGGGCGTTGTGCCGAGATCTCCGCTCGATACGATATACAGGGGCCGCCGGCTGAACTCGGCCACGCACTCGGCCGTCAGCGTCTTGCCCACGCCGGGCGGGCCGTGCAAGACCAGGATCAGCCCCTGGCCCTTGCCCTTGACGATGTCGTCAAACCCAGCGGCGGCCGACCGCTGCGTGTGCTCGGCCACCAGCGCCTGCACCAGCTCCTTCTGCGACTCGGGCAGCACCAGCTGCTCGAAGCACGACGTGTTCCAGTCGATGGGCCGCAGCTTGTCGACAAAGAACTCGAGGAACTTTTTCTCGGTGAACGAGAAGCCCCGCACGACGGCCGACGCCAGCAGCGCCTGCGCGTCGGTCAGCGGCGCGCGCGTCTTGCCGACGGGCGCGGCGTCCTCGGGGACGAGGTCCCAGTCGTCCGAGGCCGGCGACTGCTTGCGCTTGGCGGCGCCGCCGAGGGGGGCCTCGGCCTCGGGCTTGGGCTGGGGGAAGGCGGCGACGCTGTAGGCGTCGTCGGCCTCGATGCGGTGGAAGGTGTGCGTGTCGACCATGACGCGGCCGTCGATGTTGAAGCGGCCGCCGTCGGCGTCGGTGGCCACGCCCTTGTACTCGCGGAAGTTCTGGCCGGCGAGGGCCTCCCACCGGCGGCCGCGGGCCGTGAGGGCGCGCGTCACGCCCTCGGGGTCCGGGTGGTGCTGCAGCGGGAGCGCGGGCAGCGAGGCGATGGGCACGGCGCCGCCGAACTGCGGGATGAAGAGGCTGTCGCCGCGCGAGCCGAAGTCGTCGCCGTCAAAGTCGGTGAACTCGACCTGCAGCTGCAGCCCGGGGCACTGGCCGCACTGGTAGTGGTACATGCCCAGCTTGAAGATGCGCGGCTGGCCCTTCTTGCTGCCCAGGACGAGCGAGCCCGGCTTGAAGATGGTCCACAGGTGCTCGTACGACACGAGGCCCTTGTCGCGCAGGTTGTCGCCCTGCTTGATCTCGTCGGCAAAGTGCTCGTCGATGAAGTCCAGCAGGATGGGCAGGTGGGCGGCCCCGTCCGACCCCGGCTCCTGCTTGGCCACGGCGGCGTCGAGCTCGGGCTGGTAGTGGTACAGGCAGTGCGCCGGGAAGTCGATGGCCACATCGGCCGTCGCGAACGACTGGCCCGGATACGCCACAATGGTCTCGGCCAGCACGTCTTTCAGGGCCTGCGAGTTGACCTGGACGCTGGTGCGCTGCACGTACTTGTTCTGCATGTCGTACTGGCGCGTCACGCACAGGGCGAACTTGTCGTACCAGTTGAACTTGTCCTCGGGCAGCTCGTCGTCGTCCTTGGGCTCGGTGATGTACCCGCGCCCCTTCCTGGTCCACCGCTTCTCGAGGTGCTTGAGCTCGGCCTGCATCGGGGCTTTCTCGAGCTCGGCGCGCCGCGCTTTTTCCTCTTCGGTCAGGTGGCCGAGCATCTCCTGCTGCTCCTCCTCGTCGGGCACGCCGTTGGGGTCGGGGTCCGGGACGCTGCGCCGGGCTGTCTGTCTGGTGCGAGCCATTGCGATGTCTTGTGATGTCGTGGGATGTCTCGTTCGGGGTGTGTGTGTGTGTGTGTGTGCGTGTGCGTGTGTGTGGAGTGCAATTGGTTGCTTGGTGGCAAGAACAGATGATGAAGAGAAAAGAAAGGAGATACGAGAAACCGAACAGAGCAGCACTTATATAGAGCCTCGTCTGGCTGTTACACAGGCGTCAAGCTCCATGGGGAGCCTTGACATGGCTCAGGGGCATGTTGCATAACTGGGACGAACAATCAGGCAGCCATACCCCGCCGGCAGTGTTGTCAACCGCTTTGGCGCAGCAAAACACAAAAAAGGCACTTCAGCCTGGAATTGTCGTACACTTGGTTCGACGGTGAGTCAATACGCGGGGTCGGCGGCCGCCGTGATAGGACGCCGAAGGATTCCCGCCCCACTCGGCTGCCTTGCGCCCCTGACGCGGCGCCTGGAAGCCACGGCGAGTTAATAGGTGTTGAATCAGTAATTGAAGAAGTTTGCTGCTTCGTATTGGTCTCCAAGAAAATGCAGCTCACTGTTGGAAAAGGCAACATGAAACCGTGGGACGGTGCATCATCGTTGGAGTCAAGTTGCGAACGACCGGGGGCGACGTTGTTACGAATCCCCAGTACTGGACGCCCTAAAGATGTGCCGCCGACATCAGTAAGCCATTCTGAGCATTCAAAATAAAAGTTTAAGCAATGGATTTTGCAGAATTTGCAACAATCGTCATTATATGCATACGTGAAGACAGTCGAGTCGCCCCTTGAATGTGGATCGAGACCGGCGCAGCTCCGGCTCACCGGTCCGAGTCTCGGGGCCGGCCGAAAATAGCCGGCCCAATAAATCCGAACTTTCCAGCGCCATTCTGTACGTCAGAATGCAACGCTGTCTAGAGGCTTCGATGGGGCTTGGGCCCATATACTTTTTGACTTTTCAACATTCTCAGTTCTATTCGTACTAAAACTCCAACTATTTCTGCTGTATATATTTACATCCATTAGCCCATTTCTCTCTCCTGCGTCTGCAAAAATATATCATTCATGCCGCCACATTGGGACCACCATCTGTCTGTCTCCTACCACCGCCAGCCCGCCCCGTCCAGTCCCATCGACGGCAGCGGCAACCCCAAACCGCTGGAGCTACGACCAAGCCCGCATGCCCACCCCGCGCGCCAGCCTCGACGAACACCGCCCTTTCCTCCTCCCACCGGGCACCCACTCCCCGCGGACCGCGGACCACCACGCGCAAATGTCGGGTTGCGGCCGGGACCGGGGATCGAGTCCGGGTTGAGGTTTGAGGCTGCCTGCCGCCGGGGTGCCCGAGACGGCGCGGAGGGGGAAGAGAGTGCCGGTTTGGGGCGGGGAGAAGTTGTGAGCGGGCGGCGGCCAAGAATGTCGGGGGGGGGGGGGGGTTGGGGCGTGGGTTACCGGGTCGGTGTTGCCGGTTTTGTTTGGGCTTGTAAGTGAGGATTGCATGGTGACTGGTCGCATTGTTGGTTGTTTTGAGCATGGATGGGAGGTTGGGAAAGGGAGGTAGCTGCATATTTAGGGCACAGCATGGGATAGGAAAGGAAAACTTTGGATTTTGATTAAACATTACCAAAGGAGGTCACAGTCACGAAGGAGGAGCATGTATTATTTGAAGATATCTTTATAAGGAAATTATATTGGCAACTTATTGCTATGTACTAAAAGTCCATCGGTGACCACCCCTCAAACTCTAACTCATTTCAACATCCTTTGCTTCCGACTTGCTGTACGACTTGTTTGTAAATAATTTGTTTTTTGTGCCCTTTTTGTATTTTTCTCTTAGGGTTGGGGTTGGACTGCTGATCTTGTAAAGTTAGCACACCATCAACCAAAGAGAAGTGGGAGTCATAATGCCTACAAGAAAGTTTCCAGGTCACGCTGATACCATTTTTTATGCACTCCGGGAAGTTCTCGCGAAGCTCGTGCTTGAGCGGACGCTTGGTTGTTCTCCCGAATTTTTCGAATCGCTCCAGATGGGCTTGTGTGTGATAGAGCCTGCATTCGGCCTCGGCCTAGCAGAATATGCCCCGGGAGCAGGGGAGTTGAGGCAGCCGCGATCCTCTCGTGTGTGTCGTTGTTGAGAGAATCACTAAGTCTACTCGAGTGGCGCCGGGGGGCCTCGTAATATGTAGAGGGCGACGTGTAGGGTGACGGTTCCGGGCTGGTCCTGCCGTCCGCGCAATACCCGATAGGGTATAGATGCTCGATGAGTAGGGAGGCCTGGATGAGATCGTTGTCACGTTGGACTTGGGTGTAAATGCTGGGCACACAATTCCTCCACGCCCATATGTTTACCCGGAAACCCATGCCCGTAATCTTGTTTGCTGCCGAGAGCATATCCCTATTCCCCGACACAATCACAAAAAAACTCGGTTGCCCTTGGAAATAATCCATTGTGGCCTGATGTATAGCGTCGGCGATAATTTGTCCGTCTACTTCCTCTCTTGCCCTGTCCAAGCGCCCGTGTCGATGTGCTGACCTTGACATCTGCGACTCGATGGCGTCCCAAACCTTTGCATTCAGGTTGCAGCCATAAAGATTAATATTTATTTTCCCAAACCCTCCCCCTCCGGAGTGAGGATGGTCTTGAGTTGGCGAAATTCATATCGCCAAGGTACACAGAGAAACTCCAACTTGCTGATATATATGATATTTATCCGTATCAACTGCTTAATTTAGCAGCCATATGCCTTCTTCAATGGGCTAAAACAATTAACATCTAATGGCTAAAGTATATGTAAAGAGTATAGAGGCATATAGAGAGTGATGATGTTGTGCTCCTGGCAGTAGGTCTTGAATTCTTTGGAGTGGTGGCTATTGTGGCCGTTAAGAATCAACAGTTGGTATGTACCTTTCATATGAGATGCTATGTGGAAATCAAAGTGCCTAGCCAAGATGATGAATGGTGGGATGGCCCAACCTAGAGAATTTACTCCTTGGATGAGCCCACTCTTGATTACCAGGCTGGGCCTGTTTGGCCCTGCCGCAGCCATCAGAGGTAGTAACTACTATGGCAGGGATGATAATGCCCATCATAAAACCAGTCTCGTTAAAATTATATGAATCGTCGTCAAGGATACCATGCTTGGCCTTAGTGTTTTGTACAAGCATAAGCCACTTGCAAATAACCTTTGGATCTTCGTATTTGGCCCTCTAGTAACTAGTCATATTTATATGTAAAACATATCTGAAGTTCTGGTTGGCGTTTGACGAAGTTGTGAGCCCAGCGTTTGCCGACAGGGGGCGCGTCGCGTTTGCGTAGCAATCGATTGGCCATATCTTCCACATATGAAAGCCGGGGGTGGAATGCGCGTGCACATAGCTCAACTATATTCCCAATCGGTAAGCTTGCGTGAGTTGGCTGGAATATTGCGTCGAGCAGGCTGACCGGCGTGTTGGTCGTGGAGCGTAGTGTAAGGCATAGAATAGATCTCTGCTGCAGTGGAAAGAGGAAGTTTGGGTCTTTTTAAGAGCGTTGATGGCTAGGATTAGCCGTGCTTCATTTGAAGGCAATGCCATATTGTATAGTGGAGGAAAACGTGTAATGGTAGAGAGGGTATGTCGCGGGGGAAAATTATCGGCTCGCTTATCACGCATGTTAGATTAAACAACTCTAACTATGCAAGGTGTATACCAACATCCGAGCCACCAAATCTTTTTGGTTTAAAACGCTATACTCGGCGTTTTGAAAAAATAACGTTCTTGAGAACTTTTCTGATGATTATCACTGGGTGACTGTTCGCTGAAAACACTGAACTACTTTGCTCCATGCTTGCGATTGCGGATTGACCTGCGAGTGGAGTCTCCGGCCGGCATTCGGCTCTTCCAAACCTCGTTATAATAATTGTATTAATTACTAGTTAATTCTTTTACTGTTTTTAGAGAAATTGAACGCGCCCTCGAGTACGTTGATGTGACCCAGCCTTCTCAGCTGCTTACGCTGCGCGTCGGGCCGGTGGCTCTCAAGCACGGTCTTCTGGGTCTGAGGTTGCTCGTGTGGCAGTCCGCTGTTGTTGCAGGTGTCCCGTCACTAGCGCCATGGACCCCCACTGCAGATGCGACCCACTACAGATGGCACAGGTCAACTGGTCCCTCCGCCTTCCATTTCCTTTTCTTTCTTTTCCATAGAGCAATTCAGACCTTTTGCCCACATGCGTGTTATGTCTGTTGCTCCCAACAGCTGTGATACTAGGTGAGTGAGCTTGAGCTCGTGAAGCGGGGCGTGAGATGAGATTATTGGTCTGCATGACCTTGTCATCGGTGGGGAGCAAATGGGACTGCATTCCTAACGGCGAACGAGCGGCGGAGCGCAGGTTGTATTCGCAGAATCGCAGTATGACATGGTGCATCGGAACTTACCCGGTTGCCCCATCTGTTGGGCATACTTGGAAGTGTTTGGGGTCGGCGTTGAGGATCAGCAAGGCCTCGACGTGAGAGAAGACAGCGATGCATTTTCTCAGGCTCCCGAGGTCTCACGAGATTTCTGGGAATGCGTTGGACATCAACTTATGGACGCGCTGGATTTTGTGGCAGTCCGGGAGCCAAGGGCATGTGGCGGCGTGGGCCCTATATAGGCCTCAAAAATCTATGCCCTTTCACCAAAGGCGGAGGCACTGTGTCGGCAAGCTGGTGCAGTGGTAAAAGTTTGAGGAACCGCGGAGGGCCAGTCAGCGAGATGTTGTCCTGGCCCAAACCGGATCTAGAGAACCCTCGAAGAGGTTGTCGGTTCGATCCGACCCTCCGCCTTCGAAGCAAAAACCTCCGGGTTTTTCGTAACCAACCACCATCCCTACAATGCTGGTTGGCGAGCTTTTTGCCATTTTTTGGGGGCACCCATGGTGCTAGAAACTGGAATTGGTAATTTGGATTGTTAGATTTTATTCATGTTGCATAACATCATAGATATCATGAGAGATGGAACAACTCGGAAAATATACCTTATAAGACTTCAAGTTTTTATAATCCTTTCCCCTATTATTGATGATGTAGTAAGTGAGGTCTAGTAGCTTTGAAGACAGAATAGTATATATGACTTCGATAGGTACGTATGCAAGCTTCCTTTCTTAGTGGCAGGCTCTTTATAACTGCGACCGTTGCCCAGCTTGCATGCAGCGTGCGGTCTGGGTTCTGGGGAAGTGTCGGGCGGCAGAGCGATGCACCGAGGACTGGGATAGAGCGTGGTAATTGGTTGCCATCCACCACTGGCCACACGTCAACATGTCCTCTCTAGTTTCTCACATACCTTAGGCAGCGATCATTGGTAGACCACTCTCCTCTCGCAGCTCATGGTTCGGGGTTCCGAGTCGGAACTCGAAGTCAGGCACCTAGGCAACCTTCAACACAAACCCAGCCCTACCACAAACCCTCCAAAGAAACCCCTTACTTTCCCATCATCCCCCAAATGGCCCCCCCAAAAACCCACCTCCTCCTCCCAACTTTCGACACCCCCTCCTCCCCCCAACCTTCGACACCCCCTCCAACCTTCGACACCCCCTCCATCCCTCTCGGCAACCTTCTCGCCAACTGTCGCACTTTTTCGCGGGCGCGGAGGGTGTTTGAGGGGCTGGGCAGGAGGTTATATCTGGGGTGACCGGGGTGAAAATTGCTGAGGAGTTTGCTGTGGCAGCGGGGGGGTTGGGCTGGGTGGTGATGGGCCGGCGGTGGAGGTGGGGGTGATATTGGGGGGTTTAGGGAGAGGAGGGAGACGGAGGGGTATGAGGTCGAAGGGGAGGTGGTGTGGTCAGGCAGAGGGGTTGGAGGGGGGAGGAGGTGGAGCTGGGGGATTATAGAGCGAGAGATTAGGGGAGGATGCTTGGTGATGACGAGGGCGATGTTAAGGAGCTCGAGGTTGATGCTGCGGAGCTCCTGGCGGAGGACCTTGATGCCGAGGATGAGGAGATGCAAGTGAAGAAAGTCACAGTCGACAGTGAGGAGGGTGAGGCGGCCGTTCTTGGCATGGCATAATGGAAGAGGCAGTAAGGGCCGAGAAGGGGTATATTCATTTCCATTTCTTCACTATCGCTATTACCACCTCTCCGGGTGTCTCCCGAGTGCGGCCTTACATCCCGCCAGCTGCATGTCTTTTCTCAGCTTGAAAAAGCTAAATGGCGCAACATAATGTCTCTTGTCCCCCGCGTGGATGCCAATTTCTGTCAAGTTTCCGGTTAGAAGACAAACAAGCAAGGTTGGAAGTAGAGTTGGGTAACATACCCTTGAACATCTCAAATACGCCCCGGCGGGTACGCATCAACCTCAGATCATCCAGGTCAAAATCCCGCGGCCTCGCTGCCGCGTACTCGAGCAGCATAGCGGCAATCGTGACCGCGATGGGAGTCGCAACCGAACAACCAGACATGGCCCGGCCGATATCCGACCCTGGCCAATCCGAAACAACATCGACGCCCAATGTGCCAAAAACAGCTTCGTCAGAACTGGTGGGTGGGTTGTACTTTGACTCAAAGCCGCCGTTTCGGTTAGTCCCCCTGACTGAGATGACCGACTCTCCCATATTGGCCGGAAACATCTCCCTGCTATTGAATCCGTCGTTGTTAGCCGCTGCGAAGAATGTGATGGCTCCTCGCTTAATGTGAACTGCGTCGGCGATAGCCTCTCTGATCGCCTGGATGTGCAGAGATATGAAGTCGACATCCCACTCGGTCGCAGCGGTGCGAATTGCCTCAGCTATAGCGCCCGCGGCGGATTGAAGGATCCGGCTGCTCTCTGCCACACGCGCAACGTAGACACTGGCGGGGCACTCAAGCTGCAGGAGAAGCGTTAGAAGATTTGTCCCGTGGCCGTCGGTATCAACTGGACGAGGAGAGTTGAAAACCAGGTCTTTCCATGCTTTAATACGACCTGAGCGGCCGGGGGTGTTGAACACTGGCGCATTCTCATCATACCCAGTGTCTAAAATGGCCATCTTCAATAGGCTACCATTTACTGATGATTTTCTCCTCTCCTGCCGCAGGGTTCGGCCTAGCAGAGCTATCTCTTCGAGCCATGGGTCGCTTTTCAAGGCTGCTTGGACCGGAATGTCGACAACCGTAGCCCGTGTAACGGGTCTGGGCTGGGGTTTCTTGGGAGAAAGTGCAGTCTGCTCAAAATCATCCAGCTCAGCATCCCAACCGGTCCCCTCAATCAGCTGTCGTAGCGGATCCACGATTTCGTTGTACAGAATGGAGCGCCTCTGTTCCAGGTTCTCACCCGGCTTCTTCGGGTTGAACGGGGAAACCTACAGTCTCCGTGAAACTCGCGAGTCAAGAGAAGCTTCTGAAGCGTTAGTAGTTGTTCGTTGACTGTCTTGGCCCCCATTGATCGGGGTGGCCCTCTGCTCCAAGCTGCTGGCCTGTCGCGATTTCGAATAGCATGGTGCTGAGAGCAAGGACGAGGCATCATATTGAACACCATTTCGGCTTGTAACCTCGGCTGCTTCCCGAAGCACTATCAGTTGGTCGCTGGTTGCTTTAAAGGATAAAAGTGAGCCAAATTGGCTTGTGATCAGAGTGCACAGAGTTTCAACACTCAAACACGTCGCTTTGGGATCTTCCGAGTCCCAGCTGATTGCCCCCAGGTGTGGGCGCCGCTTCGGTTTGGGCCCACTGACCTTGCGAGATGATTTGTTTGTCGACACGAGTATTTGCACGTCTTGCCATTCGAACTGAAGGGTGCGAGGTGGGTCTGGTGAGACTGAATCGACTGCTCTTATCCGTTTGGTACTTGGGCTTCAGTCTGAGTCGAGCCCAGTGCCGGTTACGGCCGTTTTAATCTTGGGGCTTGCAGCTGCAGGAGGTGTAGCGGGCTAGAAGTTTGTGTAGGGCTTTTGCGTATTTCTCGTAGCCGGCGAAGTCATCTAGTTTTTCTGAACTCGGCTCAGGAGCGGAAGGTTCATCTAACTCGGAACCTTTGGTCAAGTCAACAATCTGGAAACAGATGCCAATGGTCGAGAATATGGTCTCAAAGTCAATCCCATGCCTTTCAAACGTAGGCTTCCTGCGACTCTCTCCTCGAGGAGCAAAAGCGCTTGGTTTTCTCTCAACCAACCATACCTGGCCTGTCTCGAGACCCTGGCAATTCTGTCTAACGTAGGAGTATATAAATCCTTGTAAATGAAGGATAATTCGTGTGACTGGGTACATTAACATAGTCCTGTTGAAGCATATGATTATGCCCACTTACTGCGACGGCTTGTTCCGGGTTGATGCTTAGAAACGGAGTACCAGACGGCGGCAACAAGGCCATCTCGAGATAGATGAGAAGACGTTGGAATGCGTCATGATCCTCAAGGTGGCGTTTCTGTAAGTTGGAAAGTCGGGGTATTCTCTCTGCGAAAATGCACAAGTAGCCGCCGAGCATGGCGAGCCTAGGATTCACCCTTTGACTGGCAATTTTGGTGGTCTGAGCCGAGAGCCGTCTCGGCCATCCCCTTTGCCAATGCTCGCCCGGTCTCTTTCTCCCCCACCCGCCAACTCGCTGCTTGCTTCTCTAGCTGTCTTGTGCGCGCGGGCATGGCGCACTCCGCCTTAACCCTTCCTCTTATACTCCTGCTCCTCAGCGCCGGCCGCCCGTTGCTGCCTCTTCATACTTCGAAACACCCTTGTCATTTCCCACACTGCACTTCCGTGCAACATACTCTCAATGGTTTTGTTCTGGCCCCGCCGCGCCTTCTTATCGACGGGTTCGCGGCCAATTTCAGGCGTATAAAGAAAGTCCTATAACGCTAGTGTTTTTTTCAGTATTGCTATCTTGAAATTCAATTACAAATGTACCAAGCCTTGAATAGTGGTATTCTTTGCATTTCCCCAGCTAACTTGTGTTGTAGAGTTACAAAAATCAGCAAAGACATTTATTACACAATATGTGCCTCTGCAGCCGTATCTAGGATCCACTGTGTAGAATTCACTCTAGTATTCAAAACCATCTTTGAATCTAGCTTTTCTAGTACTGTTCGCAAGTTAGTTAACTTCTTGCTACTAATAGTAGGGTTTTTGTTATAAATACCTAGATATCACAAAAAAGGTCAAGCTCTTTCGCTTCTTCAATATCCATCGGGCCTATCATGCCATGCTTGGAGTGCTAGTAGCATTGCTACTGCTAGTCAAGTCAAGGATATCTGGTAGTTCAAAAACACTTTATTGTTGTTCTGGTCGTGATTTAGCGATTGCATAAAGAATGGCTTTTTCACGTTGTTGCTAAGCCTTGTTAACTCTGTTGGTCTTGTTGGTTCGGATGTGTTGGATTCGAGTGGGTTGACTGGCTTCCTGGTTCTTCAGGCCACCTTTGCCATCCTTTCCAAACAACAAATGATAATCTTTTGTGTTGTGGGTGGACTTTTCACAGAATTTATAGTACTGGCGTTTTGTCTTTTTCCATGGCTTACTACTTGATTTGCCTGTTTTGTCCTTTTGAACCATGTTGGCTTGGATCGAAGGAGTGGAGTCCGCCTTTGTCTTACGATCTTCATCAAGAATCTCGTTCAATAGTTCCTTCAATAGATAACTAGGCTTATTACGGTGTAGTTGAGCTAGTAGAGTCTGACTGAAGACATTGAATCGCTCTGGTAGTCTTTTTCGGACCAATTTGGTAGTTACTTCTTCAGAGATAGTAATGCCGAATTTAGGGAGTTGTTGTGTTAGGAATCTAACACGCTCAATAAAGGCTTCCATGTCTTTGAAGTTGTTCGATCAACATCCAGTAGTTCCGAGATGTAGAGTTGCTTTGTTGAGTACCCCTCTGGAACATAGCGCTCTTTGAGAGCCAGCCAGGCTTCTTTTGCTATTTTGACTATTGTGATAGTCCTCAAGGGACCACTTTCACAGCACAATCGCAAAGTAGCCAGGGCTTTGGCATCCTAAAATTAGTTAGAACTACCACTACAGGCTCTTGTTATTGTTGTCCTTCAACAACAACAACAACAACAACAACATCAGTTGGCTCACTGTAGATACAGTGTAGTAGCTCAGCTAGCGTAAGATAACTTCGCATCTGGATTTCCCGGACTTGATAGTTTTCTTCGCCCTTGAGTACTGGCAACTGGAACTTCGTGTTTTACTTGATTGGATTAAGCAAGTGACTGGTTTGATCTTGTGGATCAAGATGGGCTACTCGGTGCAACCCGGGCCATAACCTCAAAGGAGGTGGTGGTGGAAGCAATAGTAAAAGGGAGTGGAGTCACAATAATAGGTGGAAGTAGGTGTGCTGTGAAGAGCATGATTCATTTAATCTATCTGAGAAGCACAGCAGTATATATGGAGCTTTTGTGGTTGTGCCTTGCTTGTGGCTAGCGCTTATACACAGCCCCTTGTTGTGACTTACAGTGGTTGTATGTGTAACATACTTACACCAAGGTATAAATATAAAAATGTAGGGTGGTATGGGATGATATACCATAGCAGGTATACTATGCTTTTTATTAGCAAGACCCTTCTAAAGGATAGCTAGATGATAAGTAAAGAACACCTCTCAAATCTCATATTCCTGAGTCATTCCTCTCAATATCACAAACCCGAGAAGAACTGGAACAAGACATTAAAATACCATCAAGTCTCGCTCTACCGGTATATCCATAAAACACCAAAATCAAGGGTATCCCCCAAGCTTGCGCTCGCGTGTTGTATCCGCCAAACGCCCAGCCCCCCCCCAACCAGCAAGAACCAAAACGCTCTGCCAAAGAAAACCTCACTTGGGACTCGACAGCGGCGACCAGTCCGCACCATCCCCCGCTGACCCGCGCACCGTGCTCTCCTCATCACTATGCCGCCCCGCGCCACACCCAGCCTCCATCTCAATGTACGCATGATCCCCAAACGACACCTCCGACGTCGTCACCGCCACCCCGATACTCGCCACGCCCTTCTTGGTGTGAGTCTGCATCATGGCGGCGTGGTACGCCGACGTCGCCGAGGGGGAGTGGGCGTGTGCGCGGCCCGAGGGGTGCGAGTCGGCAGCGCCGCCGGAGGAGGCGGAGGAGGAGGGCAGGTCGTGGCCGCGGAGGTGCAGGAAGAAGCGCGGGAAGGAGGGCATGCAGCCGACGAGGATGGTGCCGCAGTATTCGACCATTCTGGAGGGGTGGGTTAGTGAGGGTTGGAAAGGGGGATAGGGGGGACGTACGTCCAGATGCCGACTTTGGTGATCAGCCAGGTCAGGTCGGGGTCGTGGAGGAGGGGGATACGGAAGGCGACGCCGATGGCGGCGATGGCGCATGTTCTGGGAGCTTGGTTAGGGTTGGAGGGGATGGAGGGAGGGGGGAGGGACGAACAGGATGCCGACGCCGAAGACGGCGGAGATGCCCAGCTTCCGCTTCATGGGGAGTTGGAGGTGCCAGATGGCCCAGAGCGGCGTGATCAGGATGCCAATGTCGAGGAACAAGTTGACGGCGCCGGCAACCACGGTCGCGGATGCGACGTCGATGCAGTGGCCCTCCATAAAGGCGTTCCACGTCTTCTCGCGCGGCGAGCACTGGAAGGCAAAGGTGAAGACGGCCGAGGTGTAGTAGGCCGCGCTGAGGAAGACGAGGGCGTGGATAGCCCAGAAGACCGAGTCGCGCGACTGCCCGGTGCAGAAGATGCGCCGGAGCTGGAAGAGGATGGAGGCTTTGGCGGCGAACATGGTCAGAGCGTTGGTGATCTCGGCGACGTAGCTTTGCTGGTTGGTGTTAGTGTGAGAGGGGACTACTATCAATGATGCGGCCGGGAACTTGCGTAGGAGAGGTTGGAGACTTCGACCAGCCTAACGTCGTATAGATGTCGAGAGAAGCCATTCTCGGAGGCGTGGATGAAGAGGGAGTCCCAGACTAAAATGCCAATCTAGATTGTGTTAGAAAGTGGCTAATAAACAGACTTTAGTTTTATTCGTCTTCGTACCGTTGCGATGATGGCAAAGTCTATCACCATGTTAGAGCCTCAAGATTGAAAAGCATTCACAACCAATACTGACATTCTTCTATCCTCATCTCTCTCAGGATAAAGGCTTTGGTGTAGACGCGAATGGCCACTGCAACCGTCATCAAGGTCATGGTAGCGATGCCGACGCCGAGGACGGCCAGATGCAGGGTTTCCGGGTCGATAAAGTTGGGCGTGTGCCCGGGCGGAGGGATCATCGCCGGGAGCTCATTGAAGTCGAAGTCGGCCATGATGTCGGCCGCGTATCCCGCTGTGCCGTGTGCACAGAGAGGGTCCGGGCAAAATGTCTCAGATGGCGACACTCATCTTGAGCGGCATGCGGTGGGAGACCCGAGAACGGGAGGGAGAGAGGCAGACAAGAAATATATCACGCGGAGGAATCACACAGGTGAGAGAGAGAATCCGGCTCTCTGGGATTATCTGGGGAACTTTGCCAGGGGTAAGGTGAATGAGACGTAGGGCAGAGGAACAAATATGACGATTCTCGACGAGAAACGGCGCGGTCCGGAATTCGGCAGCTAAAAAAGGAGACGCGGGGTCTCTATGCGATGACATGTTGGCTTTGGTGGGCAGGCTGCTGCCGTCATCCAGAAATTCGTCACCGTCCAGCCAGTGAGCTGGTGTTGAGGACCGTCTCGGCGCAGGTCGGCGCAGCCAGCCAGCGTCGAGAACGGGCTCCCTCCCAGGCCATTGGCTGCCGTCGGCGTGGGGCGCACAGCGCCAACGCCGCCGACCCCGAGGCATCCAAGCACCGTCAGAGAAGACGGGACGCGATTGGCCAGTAATTCGCGGATCCAAATCGCCTGCGCAGCTGTGTCCCCGACACTGGGCCCGAACGGGCAGGCCTCTTCTTTTCGGCCCAGTCACCTGCTGCCATTTGAGGCCGCTCCCGTCACGGTCACGGGCGGAGAAGGGGCAGCCCATCAGCGGTGGGAGGCCTATTGCCACTTGTTTTCTGGGCAGGTCTGGGCGCCTCTGGACATCCGACGGGAGACACTTTGCCATCGCTGTGTTACCTTCCATGTACAGTAGGGACCGAAATCAGTGTCCAGAGTTTTCAAATTCAAACTTTCTCCGCACGGCCACTTCCACTCTTTGCTGCGGTTGACACTGTGCGCTGGTACCAGCTCCCCACAGCTACAAGAGAGCTCCAAAATTGGTTTCAGCCGAGATTGAAAACACACTAGCCGCTTTTGGCGTCAGCATTGCTGCGGCTCAGCTCTTTCCCGAGTTTGAAGCTGGAAGACGCCAGCCAATCAACGCTGCAAAGGGTGACAATCGGATGACTTGCAAAACTGTGCACGTACTGTATAACGTGGTGGTTATAGGTTCCTTATAAAAAAAATAACTAGCCACTCCACCTGGCAACGGCAGCCAAAGACGACAGCGTGTGTGGATGCTCTTCCCCAAGCACTCGCCGCCGAGCCTGGGCACAGTCCTCCATCAATGTTAGAGCATCTACGCGTCGACCTTGACCTTTCCAAGTAAAAGCGAGGTTGGCCATGCTTGTCAGCGTGTTTGGGTGATTGGCCCCGAGCTTGGTCTTGCGAGTCTCCATCACCTGCACAAACAGCTTCTCGGCCTCCCCCCACCGGCCCTGGTTCCAAAATGTCGACGCAAGGTTGGCCATGCTCGTCAGCGTGTCTGGGTGGTCGGCCCCGAGCTTGGTCTTGCGAGTCTCCATCACCTGCACCTCTAGCTTCTCGGCCTCCTCCCACCGGCCCTGGTTCCTGTATGTCGACGCAAGGTTGGCCATGCTCGTCAGCCTGTCTGGGTGATCGGCCCCGAGCTTGGTCTTGCTCGTCTCCATCACCTGCACAAACAGCTTCTCGGCCTCCCCCCACCGGCCCTGGTTCCAAAATGTCGACGCAAGGTTGGCCATGCTCGTCAGCGTGTCTGGGTGGTCGGCCCCGAGCTTGGTCTTGCGAGTCTCCATCACCTGCACCTCCAGCTTCTCGGCCTCCCCCCACCGGCCCTGGTTCCTGTATGTCGACGCAAGGTTGGCCATGCTCGTCAGTGTGTCTGGGTGGTCGGCCCCGAGCTTGGTCTTGCTCGTCTCCATCACCTGCACCTCTAGCTTCTCGGCCTCCTCCCACCGGCCCTGGTTCCTGTATGTTGACGCAAGGTTGGCCATGCTCGTCAGCGTGTCTGGGTGGTCGGCCCCGAGCTTGGTCTTGCTCGTCTCCATCACCTGCACAAACAGCTTCTCGGCCTCCCCCCACCGGCCCTGGTTCCAAAATGTCGACGCAAGGTTGGCCATGCTCGTCAGCGTGCCTGGGTGGTCGGCCCCGAGCTTGGTCTTGCGAGTCTCCATCACCTGCACCTCCAGCTTCTCGGCCTCCCCCCACCGGCCCTGGTTCCAAAATGTCGACGCAAGGTTGGCCATGCTTGTCAGTGTGTTTGGGTGATCGGCCCCGAGCTTGGTCTTGCTCGTCTCCATCACCTGCACCTCTAGCTTCTCGGCCTCCTCCCACCGGCCCTGGTTCCTGTATGTTGACGCAAGGTTGGCCATGCTTGTCAGCGTGTCTGGGTGGTCGGCCCCGAGCTTGGTCTTGCTCGTCTCCATCACCTGCACAAACAGCTTCTCAGCCTCCCCCCACCGGCCCTGGTTCCAAAATGTCGACGCAAGGTTGGCCATGCTTGTCAGTGTGTTTGGGTGATCGGCCCCGAGCTTGGTCTTGCGAGTCTCCATCACCTGCACAAACAGCTTCTCAGCCTCCCCCCACCGGCCCTGGTTCCAAAATGTCGACGCAAGGTTGGCCATGCTCGTCAGCGTGTCTGGGTGATCAGCCCCGAGCTTGGTCTTGCTCGTCTCCATCACCTGCACCTCTAGCTTCTCGGCCTCCTCCCACCGGCCTTGGTCCTTTCGGATCAAAGCAAGCAATGACATGCTGTTCAGAGTTACCACATCCTCCTTTCCTAGCCTCTTCTCGCGGGCCTTCCTCGATTTGCCTGCCATCTGATGTGCAATGTCGTATCTCCCTTGTAACCATGCATACCATCCTCCGTTATATAACAGAGTCGCCCATGTTTCGACTGTTTCTTCGCTTGGTCGATAACCAAGTGCTACTTGAGCGTGTGCGAAGAGACTCCGACATGTCGCCCAGTTCTCGTACTTTCCGGTTGGGAATGACACTGCCATTTGCTTAATACACTGCTGCTTGAACGTCTCCTGCTTCCCAGTCGCTTCGAGCCACTTCCTTGTCGACAGTTGCACAAGCCCGTGCATCTCAAACTCGCCCCCTTCCTCGTCCACGGTGATAAGACAGTAGTCCCTTAGCATCGCCACATCATCTTCGAATCCGCTATCTATATCATCGTTTGTACTATTATTACTATCGGTGGTACTGCCATCGTCCGGTTCCTGTTCTCCGGCCTCGTCTGGACATCTTGCTTGCGTTGTGTCTTCCGCAGCTCTGGAAGGTTTCAAGGCCCACCCAGGGATACCTTGCCGGTCGAAAAAGCTCATAAGCGACAGAAGATCCGCCGCAGATTGCCGCTTTGAATGGATGTGGTCGAACGATATTGCCCATGTCGTCAGAATCGCATTGGACGCGCCTCCATCCCGCCGTAGGTCACCACCATCGTATCCCAAAAGCCTGCTCCTTTTGCGCTCACTGTCCCGAAACTCGGCTAGGTACTTCTCGGGCGAGCTCCGCGGCGCCCTTGCCTGGATGTACGCCGCAGCTTGGCTGATGGCCAGCGGAACAAGGTCGAGTGCCTGTACAAGATCGGTCGCCACAGTGGTATCCGGGAGAGATCCCAACTTTCTCTCCAGGAGAGTGAGGGCGTCCACCTGCGCCATCGGCCCGACTTCGATCATGTTTTGGCGGCGCCCGGTCAGCCTAACAGCCAGGCCGTTGTTGCGTGTTGTGACGATAATCGATCCGTTTCGGCTCTGTGGTAGGTATGTCGCAAGCGACCGCCTGTCGCGCGTATCGCCGCTGGTCGGGCCGGGGGCACTATTCGCGTTACAGAACACGTCGCCGTCGTCGGCGCTGTCAAGGATCATAATCCATCTACCGTTCCGTTCGTTCGACAGCCAGCTGTACACAAGCTGTGGGATATCCACTTTCGGTTGGTTCCGACCGGGTAGCTTGATAGCGTCGGCAATCGTCCTGAACCCCTCCTCGACGCGCGCCTGCGTGCCGGCGTGGACCCAGAATACCCATGTGTCAGGCTGCCCCGCGGCGATTCGGTGAGCGAACTCGATAACAAGCTGCGACTTGCCAACACCTCCAATGCCCACGAGGGCTACGCGAGCGGCGGGCTCGGAACATCGTCGGTCGATTCGGTCGAGAATATCTCCGCGGTTAACGAAATCGGGATCGCGGGAGAAGGGGATGGTCGCGAAGGGTTCTGGTGGTGTTTCCGGTTGTTCTGGGAACGTTAGCGGGGCACAGATCTCTCGGCTCGGGCGCGCCAATCTTACCTGGCGACAGGTAGAATTCCGTTTTGATCGACCCATAATTCTGCGCCACCTGGACACCCTGGTTCTGAGCCCCGAAAGCCGCTGTGGGCATTTGCGACATTGCTACGATCGAGTCTGTTGTCGACATGATCTACAGTAGTCGAACGACGGCTGCTGGTGATGATTTTGCTGTGAAGGTGAAGTATATGCGAGCCTGTCACCATCTGCCCATCGCGGGGCTGAATCGCTCGCTTCTTCAGGGCTCTGTTGTGGTCGAGCCATAATGGGTGTGGCGCAGCTGATGACTTGGAAACCAACAGGACACCACCCGCCCGGCTTAGGGAAGTTGACAACTTCCTGCCGATAAGCCAGAACATCGTAGCATCGCAGCATACCGATGGCTCCGCAACTTGCTCCCTCCTAACATGAACAGATCCATGCTATGATACTTCGTGAGTTGCCCAATGAAGCGATAGCCGAAACCGTCGAGTGCAGTGAGCGCGCAGTCCGCAGAATCCGATTGAGACTCTGACGATTTGGAACCATGACAAGCCCGCCGAACCGTGTCGGCCGCAAGTCGAAGATTACCCCCCTGATACATGATATATTGTTTGAACAGCTAGTAAAACGACCTGATATGTTTCGATACGAGATGATTGAATTTCTGTATGATAGTTTCGGTCTCCCACCACCATTTCTCGAACCTTGAAGGCCAAAAGACCAATGGCCACGTAGCGAAACAACGGAACCCAGACCTATGGGAACTATACCTCTATAAACTTTCTGATTGCCACTTGTATCAACTGGTCTTTATCGACAAGTCTGGTTGTGACAAGTGAAGTGGTCACTGACGCCATGGGCGCCGAGCGGAGCAACGCCTGTGCAGGTTGACGAGTTTAACCGTGAACAATGGTTTCAGACGTTAGACTGGCGTGTATCTATCCAGGATCTACTGACACTGTTATATTTGAAGATTTTATTAAACAGCTGCTGCTGTATTATAGTAAATGGCCGGAGCTGAATTCAGTCCTTGCCATGAACAATGCCTCCATCCACTGCTTAGAGAGACTTGAGCAAATGTGCGTTGAGGCTGGAGTGAGACTACTTAAACTAGCGCCTTACTTGCCAGATATACCCGATTGAGGAGTTCTTTGCAGAGATTAAGGCATACATCAAACAGCAGCGGCATAACTACGCCGACCTTTTTGAGAAGGACTTTAAGACGTTCTTGAGGATGTATGTTGATATTATGGGGTCTTGGGCTGCGAGTACTAAAGGTCACTTTTGTCATTCTGGCATTTCCATCAAGTATCCTTCCAAGTACTCTTCCAAATAGCGGCAATAGAATTATTATACAAATAGACTATTGATACCTGACCCTATGTGTCTACACTTTATCTAGTCAAGCCTTGACCTTGCTAATAAACTGAATGGTAGTCCCTCGCTTAACACCCTTCTTAGCAAGAGATTGGGCTTTAACATCTTGAGTGGAATAGAGCCGCTTAAGATCAATACCCTCATCTAATGTAGTGGCCATTCTTCCAGACTGGTTTGGTCACCGCCATGTAGAGCCATTTATAGTAATAGTGGATGGATTGATCAATCGGATAAGGAATGTTAAGCTTAGGCACATGCCAACTATAAACCTCTTCTTAAGTCTCCAGAGTCGACCCGGTAGACCAGCCAACCAAGTCCTGGTTGCAATATATAGATATAACATTTATAATGTGGATAAAGGGGAGAGGGACGCTTGACGCTTCCTCTTGAGCTGTGGGGAGCTGGTACCAGCGCACAGTGTCAGCCGTAAGGGTGGGTGGAACTGGTCCGTGCGGAGAAAGTTTGAACTTGAAAAATTCTGGACACTGATTTCGGTCCCTACTGTATACGGATCCGTAGAGGGTCCAAGCGATTCAGTTCACTGTGGTTGATGGAGAACGGAGCCGAGGCACGGCAATATGTAAGTTCAATTCGAGAACTGCTCGTGGACAGACTGTCAGTCGAGTGTTTTCATCGAGCTGTCGTCCCACCACACCTCGCAGGCACCGTCCTCGTGCTTCGCCGCTCTCCAGCCGTGAGCACGCCCAGCCCAGCTGTGCGGCCCGCAGCCGTGTCATCCACATATTCTTTAACTGTCCCTGCATCTCGCGCAGCCCTGATTGAGCCTCGGCGGCACAAGAACCGGTGTGTGCTACCAACCTGTTACACAGGAAGCCATCACGGTGCACGCGAGGCGCTGTGCGATGCCTCGACGGTAAAGCCCGGATGCTGTTGGTAGGAAGATGGCTGGCGATGCGTCGGAAAGAGTCGTAACTCGTATCAACATTGACACAGCAGCTAAGCGCAGGAGTGCGGACCGAAAGCTGCGCGTTAGTATTGCGGATATCGGCCGACAAATCGAGTCCGTGTTTGCTTCTGAGAGCCATGACGCAAATACGACAGCTCATCGTCGGGAAAAGATCGAGTCGAGTTCAGCCCAGTTCAGGGATCGGAGACTCGAGCTTTGCATGCTGTCGCGAACAGATGTGGGACTTGCAGATGCCATGGCTGTCAAGACATCATGTCAGTGCGCCAACGCAACGGTATATCATCATCGCATTGCCCAAAAGAGATTTGCACCGCCCTCGCAGCTCTGGGTCCGGACAAATTCGGACGGAAAGGGAGAAAAATGGCCTGGAAATGACCCCGCCAAAGCCCCTCCAGCTGCCAAGACATGACGATAGGCAGTGAGAGGGGGGCGACGGGTTTCAGTCGCGTGCCTGCCCATGCACCGCCGCAACCGTGGGTGTGGGGGGACATGGAGGAAGGCGCTGTTTCGTTTCTCTGTCGCTTGGACCATTGACCTTAATTCCATTCTTAAATTGATCGCTTCAGGCGTCGAACTCGCGACCACATCGACCATGAACTCAACGACTGAAGATCAAGTTGGGCATCAATTGTTGACGTGAGTTGGCATCCATCTCAGCACCGACGCGCTCTTGCCAACTGTGCAGACACCACACCGGCAGGGCGAGACAGTAGACGCAAGAAGCAGGAGGGCAATCGGCCTGTTAAGTTTTTTTTCCTTCCTTCTCGGCGTCCCATGTCCCACTAAAAAACCTCGTCGTTGCGGTCTGAGACAAGTGTTTCGAGCCGGCTGGGCGCGTCCTGATTGGCTGTATTTCCAAAATGCCGCCAAATGCCCCAAAATGCTGCGAAACATCCGTGGCCTGTTTCAAGCGGCTCGCTCAGCCAATTGGTCGGTGTCGAGATGACAGCCAGCTGGCCGTCCCATGTGCAAATCCCATCCATGGGATGTGCAAGAGCCAGTGCAAGAGCCAGCACAAGAAGCAATGGGACTCCTGAGCCCTGCGTGCTCTGGCAGCCACCGCAGACAGGGTGAAACCAACCACCCCAAACGGACCGACATGATGGAGTGCCCAGTTGATGGAAATAAATAAACTACTCGCCGTCCCATTGCGGCGGGTCTGGCCGCCTGGGCATCCGAACCCAACGTCTCCTCCAGTCTCCCCACAGCATGTTCAATGTTTGCATTCAGACCCATGGAGACTATTCACGAGTTAAACCCTGAATCGCCCGTCAGGGCCAACCACTCCGACTCCCTCGGCACAGTCATGTCTACCCCCAGCCCCAAGAAAGAGTCCCTCAAGACCGCCCGCACATTTCCCATGACTAGAAGCGCGTCAACGTCCAAGGTGCCATCAATGTCCGTCAAGAACCCCAGCCAGCGTGTCCGCGAGTGGATGAAGCGGTCCAATTCCACCCGGTAGGTCCCCCTACTCTCTCTTACCTGTCCGCCAGGTTCGCTAATGCAGCCCAGGTCAGCCAAAGTCATCGAGGCAACGGCATACTCCCCCGACACAGAGCAGACGGTCAAGATCATCCACCTGGGGGGCGGCCGCGTCGAACACCCCGAGTTCGAGCCCACCATCACCATCGGCCTGGCCTCCGCAACCATGTCCTCGACGGCATCTAGGTCCGGATTGTCTCGCACCAACGTCGACGACAGCCGCGTCACCCAGTGGATCGATCTCTACCCGGAGTTCCTGGAAGCCCTCAGTCCCCCGCTCCGGAAAGGCCTCCCTTCATCACCGGCAACCCAAAGCCAACCTCAACAAAGCCAACCCCCGCAAGAAACACCCTCCTCCGAAGGCGACCTCCTCCCGGCCCCTCTCCGCGTCCCCTCTCTCAAGAACCTAAGAGACGAAGCCAAAAGCAACACCCCAGAAGAGCTCCACGTCCGCAAACCCTCGCGCTGGAAGCCCCTCCCTATCCTCCCCGTGATGATGACCAACAGCATCACCTCAACACCAGAACCCAGGGAGTCTCCCCCAGCCCTCGAAATCACCACCTCCCCCACCCCCCGCCAACCCAACACCCACTCCGCCCACCAAATGGACGGCACCCCTCCGCCAACCCCCGACAGCGCAACCGGCACCGCTGCCACCACACTCACATCCACATCCACACTCACACTCACCCCAACACCCAAACCTACCCCCGCTCCCGCTGGCAGCGACAACGACGACGACGACGACACCCGAATCCAAATCAGCGTCGGCATGCGCTGCCCGACGCAGCACACGCGCCCCGAGCGCGTGTGGCTGCACCGCCACTACCGGGGAGAGGCCCCCTTTCTGCAAGCGTGGGGGCTAGACATCAAGAGTCCCGACGACCGGGCCGAGGGGCTGGGGATCCTGCGGGAGCTGATGGAGGCGGAAGGGGAGGGCGGGGGGGTGTGGTCGAGCGAGGTTGCGAGTAGCAGTGCGCATATGAGCCGGGCGGGGAGTGAGGGGGGCACGGAGGTGGTGGCCTTTGGGGCGTTGGAGGTGGGGGACGGGGGGAGGAGGGAGAGTAACGATGCAAAGACTTTATGATTGGGGTTTGGGAGGGGCGGTATTAGATTGTTAAGAGATTGTTGTAGACTTGTGCACCATTGATACCCATTTATAGATCACGGCCGCCTCTCTATGTAACATCAAAGTTTGCAGACACCTTGTCTTTGCCCCATGTCTTCAAGGTCGCTGTCTGCTTTCCTGTTTTTACATTCCATGTCTTCTATTCGGGTTCTAGGTCATCCATTAGTATGCGTCTGCTTTCCTGTTTTTACATTCCATGTCTTCTATTCGGGTTCTAGGTCATCCATTAGTATGCGACTTTAAAGCTCGTAATGACCAAGGCACCCATTGAGGATGCTTCAACAAGCAAACAAAGTATCCGTACAATCACATCAAAGAACACATGTCACGGCCCTGGAACAAAAATAATTTCCTCCAATACCAAATCTTGTTATTATCCTCCGCTGTCTCGTTCTAAATACTCATTCTACCATTTCCAATCCTTCAATTCCTACAAGATATCCAGTGTGTTTTGCCCCAAATCCCTACCACGTCATATAAACGATTGCTCGATTTCCACCTCTACAAGTGCACGAGATCCCGGATCCCGTGCCTCGCAGCCGTCCAAACGAAATAGCACTGGTACGCCAACGAACCCAACAATAGCCAATCCGTGCCCGGTTCCATGCAGTTGTCGCAGCAGGTAGAAGAAGAATAACAAGGTGAAGTCGAAAAGGAGCCGGAAGCAAATGCCATGGCCATTGCGAATCCCAGAGATCCCAGCCCGATGCTGCCCGCGAGATGTTCATGCTGATGCTGTTCCAAAGATGATAGTTGCCAAGGAGAGTCGTCATTCGTGTCGACAAAGGAAAATGTACAGGATTCTTGCAATGAGTCGCGTCGCCGCCGCCGCGCATGATGGGCAGCGCCGCCGCCACCGTCGTCGTCGTTGTTGATCAATCTGAAGTCTGGTAGCTTCCCGCCAACACCCCCTACCACCACTGCCGACTGGAGCTGTGGTGGCGCTCTTGGAGAGGCGCTGGGGAGTCACATGCCTCGACCAAAGAAGGCGGGATATCGGAAGCGCTTGCGCCAGCTTCCCACTCTCGACCTCTCCGGAACGCTACTGGATTGCTGGACAGGGGCAGTTGACGGGACGGTGGTGTCTTGCTTGGGGTTGGCGGCGCCGTTTTGCGTCGTCGCATGCTGGGCATCTGGAATCTTGACGGACTTCTCGACGGCGGCGGCAAGGGCGGTGTCGACAGTGAGTGCGGGGGCGGTGACGGCCTCGGGCTGAACCTTCGGAATCTCGGGCTCCCGAGCGGGCTCCTCGACCGGCTCGGTCGCGATGGGCTCGGCCGTCTGGGGGTGAGAGGACCCAGCGGGCTCAACATCGTGGGAAAGGAGGTCGGGCTTCGCCGCTTCGGTTTCGGGCTCTGGCTTTGTCTCCGTCCCAAGCTCCACGACCGGCTCTGGCTCTTTGCCGGCTGCTTCTGCCTGCTCGTCCCCGGAGGTTAGCCCCGACCCTTGCACTGGAACGCTGATCTTTTGCTGCGACGGCGCTACCTTCTGAGTCGCCGGCTGGGCGTCGTACTCCTTGTTCAACTCTACCTGGTCTTCTTCTTCGGCGGCCTTCTTCTCCGGCGCCAAGGCCTCCTCCTCGATGCTCTTGAGTGCCTTAATGTCGGCAGGCAGCGTCACCTCAGGCTCGGCAAGAATCTCCGAAACCTTGTCAGACTCAGGCTCGGCCTCAGGCTCAAGGAACGACTCAAGAGGATCCTTGGAGACGACCTCGGGCGCAAGCGGGAGCTCGGGCTCGTGGTGGATGATGATGGGAGCCGCGGGCTCCATGTCGATCAGTGTCTTGGCCGTTTCGTTCTTGGCCTCGACCGGCTCGACGGGGGCAAAGTCGAATGTGTCGATGCCAGGCCTCTCCATCGCGGGCTCGGGAGACGTCTCAAGCTCGTGCACGGGAAGGAGCAGAGGCTCCTCAGGCTTTACCAAGTGCTCGGGCTCGGGCTCGATCTCGAGGAGCGAGGCAGTCGAGTCCTTCAGCTGCGTCTGCTCGAGGTCGGCAGGGGTGTCCCAGAATCCGGAATCGGCCGCCCTAAGGATCCGCTGGTGAGGGCGAGCCTTGAACAGGGGCTCGGTCTCGGGGATGGGGCCAAGGTCCTTGATGACGGGACCGACTTCGAGTTCAGGCACCATGTCGATGATCTTTGCCGAGTCCTTTCTCTCCCTCCTCTTGACAGACGGGCTGGGGCTCCACGTCCTCCGCTCCTCAGTCTCGACAGCCGGCTTCATCTCAGCGTCAATGGCGGCCTTGATCTCATCGGCGACGCTGGGCTTCAGGATCTCGGGCTCGATGGCTGTGGTGAACTGAGCTCTGTGGACATTCAGCGGCTCAGGCTCGGCAATGACCATAGGTGCCGGCGCCGAGACAGGCTCGGGCTTGATCTCCTGCACTCTGGGCTCAGGCTTGACGTCGAACTTGACCTCGTGCTCTAGCTGCTGGGGGATGAGGGGCTCAGGGGTCGCCTCCTTGGACACGGCCGGCAGCGATGCCTCAGACTCAGCCAAGGGCCATGGAACTGCCTTCTTTTGAGAAGACGAGAAACTCTCTCTGGAAATGGCCCTTGACCTCATCTGCAGCACCGAAAGGGGCGAGGGGGAGGGTGAAGGGGGGGAAACTGGTCTCGAGCTGCCAGGGCTCGTAATGGGGCTCATGATGGGGCTGGCAACGACTGTATGGGTCTTCCCTGCCCTTTCGCAGAACATCTCGAGGACAGTCCGGAGGAGGACTCTGTTAGGGGACAAGATGTTGCTGATCTGGTCGAGCAGGTTGGAGCCAAGCAGCGCCTTGGGGTCCTCGAGATGGGGCCTGATGCGCGACTTCAGGTAGTCGATGAACCAGTTGTCGCCCTCGGACAGGGTCGGATGAGAGTCTCTTGTGATCTCGAGCAGATCTGGGAGGGACAAGCCCTCGCCATACTTCCTGATCCTGGACTGAGCCAGACGCATCAGGTCGGGCAGTTCATAGGCCCGAGCAGCCGAGTAGGCACGGATAGCCGTCTTGAGCTCGGCAATTTGCTTAGGTATTGTGTCGACCTCCTTGGGCTTGAGGCCCTCATATGTGCCTGTGTGGAGGTAGTGGACAAGAATGTGACCAATGTCGTCGGTGGTCTCTGGGAGGGCGGGGAGCTGAGACTCAAACGCCGCATGGAGCTTGGGGCTCTTCAAAAGAATGTCGCGCGGCACCGCCAGCGGGCTAGCGAAGGGGATTGTGCAGACTGGGCTCGCATACGGACTGTCGGTATGAGTTAGCAATTGTGCTGCAACGGTGTGCGGGGCTGGGATGAACTCACGATGTCTCCGGGCGATTATCAATTGGTACCTTCACCACGGGAGGGGCCACAGTAGCAGGCCCCTCTTTTTGAACAGACCCTTGGGCACCGGCCGGCTTGGATGTGTCGACTGCCTTCTGCTGACCGGACTGCTGTCCAGGCGTCAGGGGAGGCTTGGGGGCGGTGGAACCGCTCTTCTTCTTCTTCGCCATGATGTTGATGAGAAAGGAGGCGGCGGCGACGAAGGTAAGGCCGATGAGGGTGACTGCTTCAACCGTGATGTAGACGTTGAGGTTGCAAGGAAAGGGCATTGCGCGCTCTCACTCTTCTATGTGTTTGCTGATGCGTGATGGCCCCTCTCTTTCTTTGGCTGCCTGTGGGGGGGGTCGGGAGCGGGGATTTAATATTCGGAAGTTCGCAACGTTGAGATTCGACAAGTTTGACCGAGCAGCGCAGCGGTTGGGCGTCAATGCGGAGCCAGCATCGCCAGCATCACCAGATTCGTTCGCCAGCACCGCCAGGGCAGCGACTGGTGCCAGACTCGAGACCGACACAGACGGCCACAAGACTGCCACGGCCTGGAGACGGCCTTACAACCCGTTAGTTAAGCCTGATTCCGCTGCTTGGACGGCCAATGGGCTCCTTGGTCCATTGATGATGTGTCCCAGCCAGATTCCAATCGGATGCCGCCCCGCCAGCGCGATAGCGTCGAGGGCCAGTCGCTGCAAAGTAGGGCTGCGATGGGCGCTGCCGCTGGCTTGCAAAGCAGCTAAGCATGTGAGCGCTTTACGTCCCACGTGTCGCCTGCGATATCCCATGGTTGACGGAACCAGAGTGGCGCCCGTCGACCCAATGTTTAAAGAGGGAAAAATGACCAGACGGGCCAAAATGGATGCCGCTGCTCCCGCTGTGGAGGACATCGAAGCAATCGAGGCAATCGGGGGCGGTCGGGGACAGAGGGCGGAACGGCGACCACGTAGCCGTTGGCCTAGCCCAAAGTGCTGAAAATGCTTGGAACGGGCTAAAAGTACTGATCAATCAGCGTTGGGGATAGCGCCATGGATCGGGGCATGAGGGGCATGTGAAGCTGCGCGTAACGACGTGGTGCCTGTGCCTGTCCGTGCCTGGGATGTGTATGGGATGTGTGTTGGGCTGTTGAGGCTGTCAAACGACATAATCCGGGTTTGGCTGCCATTGACCTCTCTCACCAGCGCACAGTTGGGCATTGGAAACTGAATTGGAAAAAAACTACTCCAAAACTGCTCAGGGCAAGAGGGCAGGAGGTCGCAGCTTCCATTTGGGGCGCTGGGGGCAGCTGTACCTTCCTGCAGTCCGCCCACTGATGGCGTGACTTCTCGATCTGTGTCCAGCACACAACGAACGAGGAACATGGAAGGTCTCCCCATGGCCCTGCACATTGATTCTTCGGTTTCCCCAGAAAGCAGAATAACCGTCAAGAGCTCAATCTGAGACATGCCGGTGATGCTGGAGATGGCGCAACCGTGAGTACCGTGAGTCAACTGTCTGCTGCAGTGGCTGGATGCCCAAGCCAGCCCAACCCCTTGATTGGCCATGGCGGGCTAGGGTCTTTCGTGCGACGCCTCTTGGATTCTTTCTCTGCATTTTCTCTCTGCAATCTGCATTCTTTCCCTGCGCCTCCTGCACCTCAGGCTTCAGGAACAGCATGGCACGCAGCCAGCAATCTCATGGGAACTCTCAGCCTGTCTCGAATTGGGGCACGTAGCCAAAAAATTGCCAGACAGATGAATTGGCTTGGGTCATTTGCAGAGTCCTCCTTCGCAACCATTGGCTCTCGTCTCGCGATATCGGTGGCAAGTTGCTGCCTTACCACTGGATCTTCAGCTCATGTGTTCCGTGCTGGCCTCGTTGGGCCAACGCTTCAACAGCCTCGGGATAGTGTGATGGTGATTTGCTACGCTCAGTCACACCACATTTTTCAATGACAACACACCTTGAAGCCCGGACCGCAAATGAGCAAGGCATCTGCTATTCTTCGAAAGAGAATTCCTCTGACGATGAATCCACCGCTGTCTGTCAGAATAACTTGAAAAGAGTTCAGTGTCACGGGAGGTTTCAAGACCACGACAAGCCGACCTTGTCTCATGCCAGCCTTCAGGCATTTCCGTGATCACCACTAATCATTTCTCAGGCACTCGCTCCAAGGAACGAGGTCAGCACTGGGACGCTAGTCCACACGGCAGTTTGGGCCGCCAAGCTCGGGGGGCAATATCTAATCCTCAAGTTAGCTGCAAGTTCTATGGCTTCGGTTGATCATGGTAATCCGCCTTTCGCCAGCAAGCTTCACAACTGCCCCAAAGAACCAGCTGGCCATCCAAGCCACCCACCGGCAGCACGAAAGAAGCCGCTAATATAGCTAGGGAGTTGAAGGAAATATGCTCATCCCATTTCCGATGGCTCTCGTGGCACTTGATACATGGTGATGACGGAGGTTGCGGTTTTTCTGGGTTTTCCTTCGTCGATTGCGCCGGCGGGGGAACAGCCAAAGAGATCGCCACCCGTTGCTCTCTAGTTTCCCGGGGAGGCCGCAGGTGAGCTTGTGGACGACTTTGCGGTTTCTGAAGAAAAGACTGAATACGCCTACGGTGGCATTGATAAGTTATAAAGCCGCCGATAATTAGAGAATCGCCAGGGCAGGATTCCCTATCCTCACTATCTAAGGGTGTAGTCCAGTCGAATGGGAGCGTATTCTCTACGCCTTGGGTCATGATAGAGCCTTCATTTTGACCAGAAGGCTGTGTGCGCCGACATCTTGAATGTTGGCGTCAAATCAGTAGTGGGCGCCACTTCAGGGCTGAGCATGGAGACATTGCCCTTTGGCGCCGAAGTCACGCTTGCTTTTTATGATGAATAACTATAATCCAACCCCGTCAAAAACTGAAATTTTATGAGAGCCCTTGGCCATATTACGAGAGAGAGAAATCACTTTACTTGTAATATGGCTGAAAAACAGATCGGCAGCCGCGGAGGGAGGTTTGATTCCCGTCAAGGTCTCGACCGATGGGGGCCTAGGTTAGCTTGGTGTTAAGTTTGGTCTCTAAGTTTGTATACACGTACTCTTGGGCTGCCTACAATGTCGGCGAAAATTCGAGCTCGCATACCGGGCATATCCATTGCCGCGATATGACATATCCCGGGCCGTCTTCGTGGGAGTCTCTGCTGAGGTATCCATCGGTTATCGATCCGAGTCTTGAAGGAAGTGGGCAAGCCTCGTGAGTCGTACTTTGTGTATATCTCGAGCGCTTGTGGTTTTTGACAAGGACTACTCTTTTTGTTGAGAATTGATTCTCAACTTTGTATCTTCTCATCAAGTCGGACTGCCCATGTAGGATGGCGGATAGTGTTCCGGCATCTCTACCACACAAGCCGGTGCCCCGAGTAAAGTCAAAGGACAGCCCCTATAATCCAAACATTGAAGTCGTACTTCATACCCACAGACCACCAGTATGATAGCCGAGTCACTTTTATCGTCGACTCCAACTTCACTTACACCCGGCTTGATCACCAAAACACAAGCCATTATCAGCAAAGCGTCAGACCCAGCGTCAACCCAATCATGGCAACAACCTTAGCGGTACTGATCCGACTCAAACCGCCTCTCCCTCTCCCCGCAGAAGTCGGCGGTGCCACCGCCGTAGTTGGAGTGACTCCCGCACTCCCGGTCTTCGAGCTCGACACCCCCGTCGTCCCAGCCGTAGCACTTGTCCCCTTGCTACTAGTCGTAGCCCCCGAAACCGTCGCAGTAGCACTAATCCCAGAAGTCCCCGTCCCCGTGGCACTCGTCTCCCCACCCCCAGTCACCGTCACCGTTGCCGTTGTCCCCGCCCCGGTCCCGGTCCCCGTCGCCGTCCCCTCACCATTAACCGCACACTCAACCTCCCACGGCCCATCCCCACCCCCTAAACACTCATCATACTCCCCGGCCTGATACCGCGCCTCATCCACCTGACAAAACACGGCGCAGGAAACAGGAAACTCCAGCTCGCCCTCGACCGTGGGCGCCGTGACGTTGTGCAAGACGCCGTCGCAGCAGCCGGCGAAGCGCGGGTGCGCGTGGATGCCGACCGGCGGCGTCTTGCAGAGGAAGCCCGCGATGAGGGCGGGCCACTCGCGCGGGAAGTGGTTTGGGTTGCGCGAAGTGGCGGAGAAGGTTGGGTTGTTTGCGCATTGGGCCATGTTGGGCGGTGGGTTCAAGTTGTGGAGATGGTTGATGAGGGGAGGTTTGGGGAGGAGAGCTCAGCTGAGGGTTGAGGAAATCGACGAGGCGGAGGTTGGCGAGGCGGGTGTCATTTTAACCGGTGGGATTGCTGGCCTACCACGTTGTTGATGCTGCTAAGTGCTGAAATTGCCGGCCGGCGCGCATCGTGATTGGACCCGAAGTGGCAGGTGGCATTGTGTAAAGAGCAGGCTACGCCCGTTTCCCTTTAGTTGCGAGTAATTGTGAATATTGAGTTACATGCTGTAAACCAGACCTGATGATGCACCCAATTTGGAAGTTAATTGAGGATGTTGACACCAAGTAATTTCTCTATTATGCACCCCGGCCTGTAAGGGATCGATCGGAATGGACTGCCGAACTCTTTGGCCCCCAGCCGACCATGACCCGGCGGGACCCAGCGGGTCCAGTGTCGCATTGTTCGTTATATATGTAGGTACCTTACATACCTGAACACCGTTGAGCTTGGTCCAGCGAATCAACGACCGCATGAAAAGGATTCCACGACCCGCCGGCAAGGATTTCGTCCCCCGAGTTCTGCCTTCCACGGGTCATTCTACAACAAACTTGCCAGCTAAGATCCAAGTCTGCGTGCTAGTCAGTCTAAAATACGGGGTACTACTACATACCTGTTGCCTTAGGCGTGTCTTCGGTAGCGCCCGTGTCTCCTCTGGAATTAGGTCTCCGGCTGGCTCAGGATGGTACGAGTCAGCAAGGCCCCGGGCCTTGCTGGGAATAGAAGACCATTGTGTCTTCTTAGCCGCATGCACCCCTTCTTGGGTCGCATCCTTCTCATATATAAAATCTCCAGAGATGCCACCTCGCTAGGACAGGACCCCTTCTTCCCCGAGGCAACCTCAGGTAACCACTATGGTCCGTGTCGCAGCGTCTCTCAGTTTGCTCCTAAGTTCCGCGCTCTGCGTCGCCAGTGGCAGCGGCAAAGGCGGCGGCGGGGACGACAATGTGTACGACTATATTGTTGTTGGGAGCGGACCCGGCGGAGGTCCCCTCGCCATCAATCTCGCCAAGGCCGGGCATTCGGTGCTCCTGCTCGAGGCCGGCGACGACCAGACCTCGGACGTGACGACGCACATCCTCTCACTCGGCGTGCCGCTCCCCACGAACCGGTGGGACTTTTACGTCAAGCAGTCCTCGGACGACGCCCTCACGCTCAAGAGCAACCACCTGACGTGGAAGCGCGCCGACGGCTCGCTCTGGGTCGGCAACGGTAGTGCTGCGCCAGCCGACGCGAAGCTCCTCGGCGTCAACTACCCCCGCGGCGCGACTCTAGGCGGCTCCTCGGTCATCAACGCTGCCGGGGCTGTGCTGCCAAGCCGCAGCGACTGGAACATCGTCGGACGCATCACCGGCGACCGGAGCTGGAGCAACGACAAGTTCCGCCGCCTCTTCAAGCGCATCGAGAACAACCACTACCTGCCCCCGGGCACGGCAGGGCACGGCTTCGACGGTTACCTGGACACCAACGGCAATGACGGGACCGTGTGGGAAAACCAGCCGGATCTCGTCAAGGTTTTCAAGTCGATGGTGTCGCTGGTGGGCGGCAACGCATCCGACGTCATCAACATGGTCAAGCGCGACATCAACACCGACAGCCCGGCCCGCGACACGACGCAGGGACTCTTTGGGCTGCCTTTCCACGCCAACGCGTCGTGGAGTCGCTTCAGCTCGCGTGACCTGGTGCGGGAGACGCTGGCAGCCACGAAGCCCAACGGCTCGCCCAAGTACCAACTCACGCTCAAGACGCACAGCCTCGTGACACGGGTGCTCTTCGACAAGTCCAAGTCAGACAAGACACCCAAGACCACGGGCGTCGAGTACCTCGAAGGGCCCAGCCTGTACAGCGCCGACCCGCGGTACAACGCGTCCAGCACAGGGGCCAAACGGGTCGCGACAGCGCGGCGCGAGGTGATCCTCAGCGGCGGCGTCTTCAACACGCCACAAATCCTACTCCTCAGCGGGATCGGCCCAGCCGCCGACCTAGCGCGGCACAAAATTCCCCTCGTTGCGGACGTCCCCGGCGTCGGCGCCCGCCTGCAAGACAACTACGAACTGCCCCTAGTCGGAGTCGCCAACAGCATCCTGGCCGCGACCCCCGTGCCCGGCGACCCCGCCTGCACCTTCGGCGGGCCGGGCGACCCGTGCATCGCGGCCTTCCAGCGGGGGGCGGGGCCGTACGCGCGCGCGGGGCTCAACAGCAACGCCTTCTTGTTCAGGACGAACCACAGCGCTGACGGCGAGAACGACATCCTCCTCTTCACCTTCCCCAACGGCGCCTTCCGCGGCTTCTGGCCCGCCGAGGCCGCGTCCAACATCCCGCCCGAGGCCCCGGGGACCATCGGCATGTCCATGGTCAAGCTCAACACGCAGAACGCCGGCGGCACCGTGCGCCTGCGCTCCGCGGACCCGCGCGACACGCCTGAGATCGACTTTGACATCTTTGGGGATGCGGGTGGACAGGTGGATCTGGGTGCCATGGCCGATGCAGCCGCGTGGTCGCGCCGCGTGTATGCGGGTGTGGAGGCGCCGCTGGGGCCGGTCAGGGCCGCGGAGCCGCCGTGTGGGTCGTCGGTTCCGGCCGAGTGCCGCGCGGGGGATATGCAGTGGGTTAAGGAACAGACTTTTGGGCATCATGCTGTTGGGACGTGCGCCATTGGTGCTGCGAATGATCCGAAGGCGGTATTGGATTCCAAGTTTCGTGTCAGGGGCGTCACGGGCTTAAGGGTTGTTGATGGGAGTGCTTTCCCCCGCCCGCCGGGGGCGTTTCCGGTGCTGGCGACGTTCTTGATTAGTGAGAAGGCGTCGGAGGATATTCTTGAGGATGCTTAGCCTGTAGGTTTGGGGTGTGGGAAAAATTGAGGAAATAAAAGCTATTTGTCAATCGCTGACTCTGAAGGTGATTGAACTGAGTCAACTCATCTTGTGCAGGGGTGGTGGTGTTGGGGGGAGACTGCTTTGCCGATGCCAACAATTTCCAACTCGTATGGACCAGCAAATAACTTAAACTTTGGGAAAAAGCCAAAGGCTCCCATTACTTTTGTGAGAACAGCGGAAGTTGGAACCTGAAGTGGCAGACGCATTTTGGACGGCACGTGGTTCAACTTCCACTCGCCCTGAGCTAAGGTTGACAGGTCTAGTCTAGCGCACAGTCGAACCCAACGCCAGTGCCCTGGTTTTCCGACCGTTGAGATGGAATCTATCAAATCGGGTGTGCATTAGCCGCAAGTTGGTGGTTCAGGATACTAGTGTAGAAAGTAGTGGCAATATATACGCGATGGATGACACCTACTGCCATTGCTGGATCTCCCGTCTCCTTTTCAATCTCTCCTCGTTCCTTCCTTCTCGAACGTCCTCATTTTCAGAATGGTGGGGATGCTGGGCCCAGGGGCGGCTGCATCACACTTTTGATGACCCCACATCTTCGACCCCTGCTCCCAGGACCAGGCAGACGGCAGCAGTCCTGTCCTAGCAAAACGGAAAAAGCTAGGCTCCGTCCCATTAAATCAGCAAGCCAGGCTCTAGGGGCGTCCTTGGCGTCCTTGCTTCTGTGGCCATTTGGTTCTCAGCGGGTTCTTGGCTAGTTTCTTGGCTTCCCTTGGCGGGTCCGTCGCCAAGATGAATTTGCTCGGACTGGCAATCTGGGTCGGCTGTCCTTTTTTCTCCCTGGCGGCTTCGCGTGTCGCATTACAAAACCGAAACTGTCAATTGCCAAACTGAATGCCATCATTTTCTCCCTCCTGCGACACTCTCGCTCTGCACCGCTGTCCGCGTGCCACGAGCCCGACGAGTTCTTGCCACGAACCCCAGGGACCCTAACCCTGCTTCTGCAGTTTCGCAGTTTCTGCGATTGCTCATTTTTAGTTGTTTTATCCCACCTGTTCTTTTGGGTACTGCCTCTCATCGCTCCTGCTGTCTGTCTCGCTCAAAATGAGGTGAGCGGGCAGGGCGTGCGACAATGATCCGTCTCTTGCATTACTTCCGGGCCCTGACATTCGCCGTGCTCCAAAAACCTGGCCGCAGCCACCAGGTCGTGCCCGCCTTTGTCGTCCTCGTCGTCCTCTTTGGCTCGCTGTTCTTCCTGTTCGGGTCGCGCGAAGCCAACTTCCTCACACCTCTTGTGCCCAACCCTGGACAGCACCATGGCAGCACACCAAACCCACCAGATTCGCCTCAGCTGCCACCACACCCCATCGACGACCTGATCAAGGCCGCCCGCCTCAACTTCAACCAGCTGCTCGGCAAGCGCTCCCTCACCCTCGACCAGGCCGCTTCGCGATACCGAGAGCGCCGTGGTCGTCACCCTCCGCCCGGCTTCGACAAATGGTTCATCGCCGCTACCAAGAAGAAGGCAATCATCGTCGAGGAGTTCTTCGACCGCATCCATCATGACATTAACCCCTTCTGGGGCCTCGAGCCCCACGACATCCGCGCCAAGGCCCACGACCAGCCCTATATGATCCGCGTGCGCGACGGCAAGGCCCAGGCGGCCACCGACGAAAAAGACATCCCCTTCCGTGTTGAGCAGTGGCTGCGCCTTGTCCAGATGATGATGCCACACCTGCCCGACCTCGACATGGTCGTCAACCACATGGACGAGTCGCGCGTCTTGACGCCCTGGGAGGATATCACCAAATACATTGCTATTGAGCAAGAAAAGCGCACCATTCTGCCAGTCGAAGATGCTATCACTACATACAGCGGCGTCGGCGATGTCGAAGGCGTCCCCCGATACGATCCTACCTGGCTGAAGCACGACTCGCACAAGTTCTGGGACAATGTGCGCATCGCCTGCCCTTCCGACAGCCCGAGCCGCAACGTGCCGGCGCTCGACCCCTTCAACCAGAGCATCGAATATCCGACAGCGCCCATCCCGTGGTACACATACGAAGGCTATGTCCAGAATTTCAGCGCATCGATGGACCCGTGTCTGCAGCCCCATCTGCGTGGTATGCACGGCACCTTTATCGAAGCCATCAGCATGTCGACGACCCACGAGCTTTTCCCAATGTTCGGCGAGTGCAAGCTATCGCCCAACAACGAGATGCTGATTCCCAGCGCCATGTACATCGGCGATGACGCCAGGAAGGACTACAGCGGTGGCGGCGCAACAGGCGGCCCATGGGCTAACAAGAAGGACGGCATCATTTGGCGCGGTGCCGCATCGGGAGCCCGCAATGTCCACGACAGCTGGTGGCACAACCACCGCCACCGATTTGTACAGATGATGAACGGCACCACCGTTGCTGCCATGGAGGCCGGCGATGAGGATGCGGGGCCCACGTTCCGACTACTCCCACCAGAGAACGACACATACGCGGTCGAGGCGCGCGAGAAGGGTGAGCTCGGCAAGTGGCTGTCGACTTTCTCCGACGTCTCTTTCAACACTCTCCTCTGCCACCCGCCCGATTTCGGCCCCGATGGCAAGAAGCTCAAGACGTGCAAGCACAATGACGAGTTCATGTCAGTCGCCGAGGGCATCCCCTTCCAGAAGGTGTACGAATACAAGTACCTGCCCGACGTCGACGGCAACTCCTTCAGCGGTCGCTACCGCGCCTTTTTACAGTCGACGAGCTTGGTGCTCAAGTCGACGATCTATCCCGAGTGGCACGACGACAGGCTGATGGCCTGGATACATTTTGTGCCTTTTGATAACTCGTACATGGATATATACGGCATCATGAACTACTTTTTGGGTGGTCGTGATGCGGCGGCGGAGCGCATCGCCAGGGACGGACAGGCGTGGTCGAATGCGGTGCTGCGCAAGGAGGACATGATGTTGTACACATGGAGGTTGCTGTTGGAATATGCGAGAGTGATGGATGACAACCGGGACAAGTTGGCATTTGTAGAAGACCTGATGAAGTGATATCGTCTCTGTATACCCTAGACTAGACACGACTGTACCTAACGTAATGACACAAAGAAATGTTCTTCGATCTAAGTTTGGGGTTCAATGCCACATCAAGCTTGACAGCATTAACACCCTCGCATCAGATCTTTCAGTAGCCACCAGAAAGAACATTGTTAGATTTTGACCCGGAATTATTTCCCTCCTCAAATCCAAATCCAAATGATTCCCCATTTAGCACCAAAGCCGATTGCAACAGGCCCCCCTCCCTCCGAATAAGCTTCAAGATGGTTGCTACTTCCCTAAACTTGCCTCCTTAAAACTGTAACCCTCACTTTGATCCGTGCAAGGGGACTGGACCTGAAAAAGGCAGAAATTCCGAGGGACTTCCACATCACTTTTTACCTCATGAACTTGAACCACCCAAAGGAAATGGCATATCACATCGATGCAATCGCCCATCACCTTTCCCCACCACCAGACCCTGAACGTTTCCGCAGTTGTGGAATGTAATCCTCCCCCACTCAACGGCGGCTGCGCGATTGCTGCGCGTCGCATGCTGGGCCGGATTTCAGCAAATCAGAGGCCCTCTGTCCCCACCTCCAGTGAAGAGGGCCTTGCCTCATCTGTGGCGGTCGGGGGGCGCCATGGCGCTGAGGTGTCTTTGGCGGTTGGGCAGCAGTTGGAGGCTGTGCTCCTAAAAGGCTCAGAGGACTCCCGTCCTGGTGCATTCCTTTCCCCAAGCACCCATGGAGGCAAAGACCAACATATCGGCAAGGGCGTTTCCTATCACTGTTTGTTACATAGACTGCGACGACCCCAGGTGCACGCGATACTAGACAGCCCAACAGGGCCCTGGTGAACGATCCTCAGCCCAGACCATCCCCTCTAGCGTCAGCCAACTTCACGGCTCAAGAGATACGGTCCCTAGCAAGGAAGCGCCCGAGGCCCGGGGTACACAAGACTACACAGCTCAACAGGACCATAGACGGCCATCTACTTGCCCGACAATGACCTCCCCACAGCGTCCGGCTACGCGTCGCGACTTCAACATCGCTGTAATTTGCGCCCTCCCCCTTGAAGCCGATGCCGTCGACGCCCTCTTTGATCACTACTGGGGCGATCCGCCGTACGACAAAGCTCCGGGTGACACTAACGCTTACTCTGTCGGTGCCATCGGTCGCTACAACGTTGTGCTAGCCCACATGCCAAGCATGGGAAAGGCCAGCGCAGCGACCGTCGCCGCCAACTGCCGAGCAAGCTTTCCGAACATCAAGCTCGCGGTCGTTGCGGGAGTCTGCGGTGCTGTCCCTTCCAGCCCGGATGGCGATGAGATCCTGCTCGGCGACGTCATCATCTGCGAGGGCATCATCCAGTATGATTTTGGGCGCCAGCTACCTGAACGCTTCGTACGAAAAGACACGCTTTTGGATTCTCTCGGGCGACCAAGCCCCGAGATTCGCGGGCTCCTGGCGAAGTTGAAGAGTGCCCGTAACCGGAAGGCGCTTCAAGACAGCTTGGCAAGCTATTTGGCTGTAATCAAAGGAAAGCAAGACCTGGATCTAGCAGCTAACTACCCAGGCCGCGCATCCGACAAGCTCTTTGAGGCAGCGTACCGCCATGTCGGCAGCGGGACGTGCCAAGAGTGCGGCTGCAACGGACCGCTAGTCTCCCGCAGGCGACTCGAGCAGAACAATCTGCAGCCTAAGATTCACTTTGGCTTGATTGCCTCAGGAGATACGGTGATGAAGTCAGCTGAAGACCGTGACGCTATCGCACAGCAAGAGGAAATCGTGGGTTTCGAGATGGAAGGCGCGGGGGTGTGGGATAGCTTCCCATGCGTGGTGGTGATCAAGGGCGTTTGTGACTACGCAGACAGCCATAAGACCAAAGTTTGGCAGCGGTATGCAGCAGCGACAGCAGCGGCGTGCATGAAGGCTTTTTTGGATCACTGGGTGCCTTCGGTGCCTTTGCTACCAGGTACGTGAGACGTTGGAAATGTTGGCAGAAACATAAACTAATTCATTCCACTAGAACAACACGGACCCCGGTGTACGTAAAATCGTTGCGGTACATATCCAAGTACAGTACTAATAGCAGTTACAGTTCTCATCCCCTACCTCAAAAACGACATGTTCACCGGCCGTACATTTCTCCTCAAGAAGCTCCAACAGCAGCTTTTCCCGTCTGCTTCGCAGTCCAGGATCGCGCTCTTCGGCCTCGGCGGCATTGGGTTAGTTTGCTCACCTCCGTTCCCAACCCGTGCTAACATTGTACAGGAAAACCCAGGTAGCTCTAGAATACTCCTACTGGCTCCGAAAGGCACACCCAAATGTATCGGTCTTCTGGGTCCACGCAAGCAACGCCGGACGGTTCCGCCAGGCGTATACTTCCATCGCACAAGAATGCCAGATCCCCGGCCATAACGATCCTAATGCGGATTTACTGCCGCTGGTAAAGATGTGGCTCGAGGGAAAGAACTGCGGTAGGTGGCTTATGGTCATCGACAATGCCGACGACACGCAGGTATTTTTCAGCCAACCCGTGGACCCCGAAATTGCCGGTACATCCGGCCAGGATGGAAACCTTGGGCGCTACCTCCCCGAGTGCGCCCACGGCGCCATTCTCGTCACGACCAGGAATAAGCAGACAGGTTTAAGGTTAACCCAAGGGAAACCTCCTATAGAGGTCGGAAAGATGAACGAGGGCGAGTCAAGCCAGTTGCTCCGTGCAACGCTCGGCGAAGTCGGCATCATCCCTGAAGAATTGGCAATGCTTTCTTCTCGGCTAGAACATCTGCCACTGGCCTTAGTCCAGGCAACCGCATTCATCCAAGAGAACACCACAACAGTCAGCGATTATCTTCGGCTCATCGACCAAAGCGACCAAGACCTCGTGAATCTACTCAGTGAAGACTTTGAGACAGTCGGCAGAGACTCTGAGACCCCTCGTGCCGTGGCGGAGACCTGGATGCTTTCATTTGAGAAGATTCAACAGCAAAATGCCTTTGCCGGCGAGATTCTGTCACTCATAAGCCTCTTTGACCGGCAAGCCATTCCCTTAGTTTTTCTCTCCCACTACCGCAAACAACAGCAGAGGGGAGAGTCAGGGGGAGAGATACATATCACCAAGGCTTTGGGGATTTTAAAAGCATTTTCCATCATTGCCGAGGACAAAGATCACAACCTAGATATGCACCGACTTGTGCAGTTAGTCACTCGGAAGTGGCTCGCCAGCAAGGGCACAATGCAGCGGTTTGCAGGACAAGCGCTGTTAGCAGTGTCACAGGTTTACCCACTTGGCGAGTTTGAGAATCGCATAGTATGCGGGGCATACCTTCCCCACGCATATGCTGTATTGAAGTCTGAAGATACCGGGTCAAGGGATGAGAGGGTAGCGAGAGCATTACTTTTCCATAACGTTGCTAGATATTTCCAGCATCAAGGCCGATGGAAGGATGCAGAGAAGTCGCAATTTAACGCTTTAGAGTTGCTTAAAGCAGTGCAAGGAGATGGGCACCCCGATACACTAACCAGTATGAATAACCTGGCATTTATATACTCAAACCAAGGCCGATGGAAGGAGGCCGAGACACTTGGGGTACGGGCGGCAGAGATAAGCAAGAAGGTGCTGGGAGATGAGCATCCTGGTACACTGGGGAGTATGAATAACCTGGCAACTACATACTCAAAGCAAGGCCGATGGAAGGAGACCGAGACACTTGTGGTACGGGTGGTAGAGATAAGCAAGAAGGTGCTGGGAGATGAGCATCCTGGTACACTGGCCAGTATGAATAACCTGGCAACTACATACTCAAACCAAGGCCGATGGAAGGAGGCCGAGACACTTGGGGTATGGGTGGTAGAGATGATGAAGAAGGTGCTGGGAGGTGAGCATCCTGATACACTGGCCAGTATGAATAACCTGGCAACTACATACTCAAAGCAAGGCCGATGGAAGGAGGCCGAGACACTTGGGGTACGGGTGGTAGAGATAAAAAAGAGGGTGCTGGGAGATGAGCATCCTGGTACACTGGCCAGTATGAATAACCTGGCAATTACATACTCAAACCAAGGCCGATGGAAGGAGGCCGAGACACTTGGGGTATGGGTGGTAGAGATGATGAAGAAGGTGCTGGGAGGTGAGCATCCTGATACACTGGGGAGTATGAATAACCTGGAAACTACATACTCAAGGCAAGGCCGATGGAAGGAGGCCGAGACACTTGGGGTACGGGTGGTAGAGATAAGGAAGAAGGTGCTGGGAGATGAGCATCCTGATACACTAATCAGCATGGATAACCTCGCCCATACCTGAAAACTCCAGGGGTTAAGATGCCCTGGCATCGGCAACAAATACTCGGCCTAGATCATCCTCGGACCATCACATCTTGTACTGACCTGAGTGCCTGGACTGAAGAAGCAACATAAACGCCTTGACAATGTTGACGACATTGCGATATATTTCTTCTGGATATAGTGTGTTCATAGCTTAGCTCTCAGACTCAGTCTCTTATATTTTCTTTCACAGCGTGACATGGGAGAGGTGTGGGGGACACATCAATATAATTACATCTTCTCAGAGCCTCAGCCTTCAAAACCCTTGACTTTCCCACCATCCGGCCCCTGGTGGTTCTGCCTTGTAGATTGTCATTCGACTCCATCCCCAATACCCCCAGAGAGCACAAGTTGTAGAACCCCTTCCCCTGGCCGCTCCGGTATTACAGCTAGAATAGTATTATTACCGGTTGAACTCTTGGAAAAGGGGTTGCATAAACAAGCATAGCTGACCCTTTGTTGGCGCAATGTTTTCGCGCAATCCAGCGGCTCGGATTCGGGATTCTATACATGTGTGTAGTGTTGCCATCGTATAGCTTGGCAAGTACAGCCCTGGATGTTACCATGTTACCTCTCTACCCATCTCATCTATGTCCAAGTTTGGGGATCAGTGCATGGCCAAACCAAGATTGACCCCCCCCTTTTCATGGCCCCTCTTAAACGACCTTCAAATCAGATCCTTTGCTTACATCATCCCCAAACGGAACCCAAGTCCAGTCAGAAAAATCACCCTCGGGCCATGCATGAGGGGAACTTTGCTGCGAGCGCATGAGCATAGAAGGCGCTGTCGGGCGCCAGCTCAGGCCCTAGATCCATCTCGCTCCTTGGCATGGCCAAGGCCTTGTAGAAAGCTTTTGGCGAGTTGGATCGAAGCCCAAACCAACCACCAAGACTCGAGCTTCGAGATCTGGCCCCATCCAAGGGCTTCAGATGCGGATCTCCCCATGTGGCAACAAAACCAATTGCAACCAGGCCGGATGCTCCCTGCGCAACCCCCGTCGCCCTCATCTTCCAACACCTGGAGTAAGCTGTTTTTTTTGCCGGACTGACTTAAGTTGTGGCTATTGTTGCCGCCACCCTCCTCCCCCGAAGGATTGTTGATGCAACGGATAACTACCCCAGGACAATTAAAGAGGTCGTAAAACGCAGCGAGTGGCTGTCCTTCCACTTGGTAAGGCCCTGGGTCAAAACGCAAACTGAAGCAACCTGCGAATGGATAAGAACTGTTGTAGGGTTTGCAAAGCAGTTCCTTTCTCTCCATTGTGTCTGTTTTCGCATAGGGCAAGCACGCCATTGCCCAGGTAAAGCCATCAAGAGAGTCGACAGCCACTGTGATATCACTATGAAGTCTTTTTGCCACGGTTTGCAAGGGTGTTGTGTTTAGCTCCAAGCAAATGCAGAGAAACATTTTCCGTCTGGGGCTGGGAATATCACACATGAGGTAGGCCAGATGCTCGTCAGGAGGCAGTTCAATGGATGGCTCAGAAGATACGACTAGGTATCTGGGTTTGTGCAGGATCCACAAAACTATGCCTTTGGATGTGAGCACGGCGGAGCCCAGTCCGCTGGATGACGAACAGGGTTTTCTCCAATGGGCTCCCAAGGTATGCGTGGCATGAAGCCGTAGCCATCGCCCACCGTCTCGGGTGGAATGAGGTAAAGCGACCCAAAGAACCGGAGTTCGCTGGCAACCGCCGAAGTCGACCCAAACTCGGCAAGTGCAACTTGTCTGTCAACAAGGGCGTGCTTTCAGGACCAGAGGAGGACGCTACAGTCGTCATGTCTTCCTAGTATCTCCGGTCTTGTACTCTGAGAAAGGCCTTGGCCCCTCCCTCTCCGTAGAGCAAAGGCATGTTGATGTCCATCAGCCCCAAAGGCGGTATGCCATGTCCTCTTCTCTCGTAGTCTCGCGACGCGCCGCCCAACTAAGGCGTTCTGCGACGACCTAATAAAGCTCTAAGGATTAGCTGCCGGTCTATCAGCCCTCAGTAACTTTCCTAGGATTCCTTATTCATAGTGTTATATACCATTTAACGGAGTAACGCTCCTTGTTGAGCCGATTAGGTCTGACCGCTCCTATAGGCGGTGCCGCTAGGTCATGGTACGCCTATCAGACCTTCCTAGTAGGTGGGCTAGTCTTGATGGTGTGCCTGTTCCGTAGGTTGGCCTTTGGCCGCCCGTACGGATTATACTACGTGCCGTGGTCTAGACAGTCCAAGGTGTAAGTCTGACCTTGGTTTCTGACAAACGGTATGTTTTGGTAGTGTGATATATATACTCGTTATTACTACTGATTCTAAGTATACAGTCGAGGGCTCTACTAAATAGGTAAAGACATAGGTCGAGAATAGCTAGGTAAAGCGTGGAGGGGGTAACAGTGAGAATATGGATCTCTAGAAGGCGCTACTAGGTAAGATGGAGTGATTTAGGGACGGGGGTATGGCTATCGAGTTCTAGAGGATTGAGAGAGAGTGGAATATGGTTGCTAATATGACGGCGAAGGAGGCTACCGCCGAGAGAGATATATGGAATGGATGGGCAGAAGTCATTAGAACTCTATTCCATCTCAAACCACCGGGATCATGACGGCGTATGCGCCGGTCATCGTCGTCATCCATACACCCTCACTTTGGCCGAGGGGTCTGTCAAAGGTCCCGGTCGGAGCATTGTGGCCCTGGCAGATGGGGAGGATGTACCAGTGCTTCGGGTCGATGGTCTTCAGTTCCATATGCCCGCCGACGATCCAGTACGAGTGGCCTTTGAACTTGTCTTCCGGCAACTTTTTCGACTCGCTCTTGATGTAGCACTTTTTGTCGAGGCATCCTGCATCCTTGGTTTTGGCCGTCCACCACCGCCAATAGACCACCCACGACCCCGCGCGCTTGTCGATGCTGGAGCCGTCGACGTTGTACACGTCTAGGTCGCCAAAGGGCACGAATGCGCATGTGCCCCGGAAAGCGCCAATGGCCGTAAACTTGGCGTCGGTTTCTTCGCCACCATGGTCGCCACCGTAGATGTCGGGATACCACTGGAATACCGAGTCAACAACGGCCGCCGTCATGGTCGTCCGGCTGAGCTGCTCGACGTCGGCCTTGGCCACGAGTCCCGTCACGTAGTCGTTCAGGGCGCTGTCGTCGTGCTCCTCGCCCTGGAGGCTGGCAAACGCCCAGAAGGAAACGTCGGGTCCGCGCTGTCGCATCTCGTCGAGCATCTTGCACGGCTCGCCGGCGTCGGTCGTCGTCGGACCTCCGCTGGGGGGGCCGCCGGGACGGGCTGCCCGGAGACGCAGGAGCCGGCGCAGGCTGTCCCGCAGCGCCGGAGGGCCGATGAGCTCCTCCAGGGCCGACCGGTACTGCTGCACCGCCTGGTGGTAGGCCTCGGCGTTGTCCCTGATGTCGGCGCGGAGCTTGTCGGCCTTGTCTAACGTCTCGCTGCTGCCTGTCCACGTGTTGATGATGTTGGTCACGTCGAATACCACGTTCAGGAGGGGGATGCCGTGTATCAGCTGGGGCAGCGTCTTGCCCAGCGCTTGGCCAGCCGCGCCACTCTTTGCTGTGACACCAAGTTATTAAGAGAAGAAGGAAGAAGAGAAAGAGTATATATATATATATAAATGCTTACCCAGCCACTGGGCGACTTGCCCGCCCGTCGCCGCGGTGCCTGGCCCCAGCCAAGGGGATCCCGAGCCGAGGACGCCCCGAAGCGCGTTGAAGCTGAAGTAGCCCGGCCCGCCACCGCCACCGGGGTTCTTGACCGGCCCGACAGGCCCGGCAGGCGGCCCTCCGGGGACGGACGGGACGGACGGGGGTGGGGCCGGGCCGCCACCGGCCGCCTGCAGGGCGTCCAGGAAGGGCGCGAGCGAGGCGAGCAGGTCTTCTTTGGCGGTCTCGATGCACTGCAGCATGCCCTGCATATCGCCCGACTCCATGTTGTAGGCTTCGATGGCCTCCTGGAACATGCTGGTTGCGTTCCCCTCCAGCACAAAGGTCTTTGCCAGACCGACGCCGACCGTCATCCCCGTGCCCACGACCAAGAGCGCGTCGCCGATCAAGAAGGCCGGGGTGAAGGCCAGCACGCCGCCGACGGCGGCCATGCTCGAGCCCACGGTGGACGCGACGCCGGTCCCCTGGAGATGCAGCGCCAGCGTCTCCCGGGCCTGCGACACGGCGCTGTCGGCCGCGCTTCTTGCCCCGTCCAGGAACTTCAGCTTCGTTTCGAGCTGCTCGTGACGCTGGAGCATCCGGTCGAGGCGGTCGATGTATGTTTCCCTAGCCACAACCACTGGTGATGCCATCTTGTTGCTAGCTATGTTTTTGCCGTGTTTTGTGTTGTGTTTTGTGTTTTGTGTTTTGTGTTTTGTGTTTCGTGTTTTGTGTTTTGTGTTTCTAGTTGTGTGTTTGAGAGAGAGCCAGAGAGAGAGAGAGAGAGAAAGAAATGGGGAAACCGTTCTTTTCCTCGTTATAATAGGCAAGGTACCTACGTACATCCGGTCCAAAATGAACTTGAACCCCGTATAGGTATCCTATTCCCTCCCTATCCTGTACCCTGTCAATCTCGTGGCTGGCTGAACTCGCCCTGGCCATGGGACCGTGCGACGTCAATAGCTCAGCGCCAATTGACATACCGCAGCCAACCTTGTCATCTACACACGCCTCGGGGCTTTGCGCTTCTTTTGCTTGACGCGGCCAGGTATCTCAGACCCCGTTCGTTCCCGCTTTCTCGCTCCACGACTCTCAGCTGTTCCGGAATGACCGCCTTCATACCACTATTATACCTACATGCCGTAGTATTATGGAAAGACTTGGGCGCTAATGCTCTATATTATAACCCCCCCCCCTATCTTCTCGCGATCAATGACCAGCATCGCTTTTCGTTCCTCTCCCGAGTGTTTTCTTGTGAGATCCGCATGACCTTGGCCACTGATTCTAGGTCTGGGTGGTTGTTCAGCGAGCCGGAGGCCCAGTTAGGGTGTTGTTTTCTTGTGTTTTTCCTTGGGCGACAGGCATCTCTCTGGCATTGCCTGTATCCTCGTCATCTCCGACAACAGTCTTTGCTATACTGTTATACGGAGGAGGGCTTTTCATCAATAATCCTTGGTATATTGGGCTGAGGTGCCCGTAGGACCCGTGCAAGGTTCTCCATCGTTAGGGCGGCTGGATCATCCTCCTCCGACGGGAGGCGGCGTCGTTGACGAGTGGGGCCCTCTGTCAGTAGGTGGCGACTGGTGGTGCCAAGGGTATGGAGCGGCCGGGAGTTTGCCTGAAATGTCGTTCCCTGTTCCACCGAGGGGGTTGCTGTCGATGGAGGGGCAGCAGACACAGCCTGGCCTTCGGGTTGGTCGTTGGGGTTGGTCACCGGCTGGAACGTGGTAGCCCCCGAGACGGGGCTGGGAATAATAACCGGGGTTTCTTTAAAGTTCTTCATCTCCAGAGCGCGTGGTAGACCTCTGGCAATCTCATCCAGGGGTTTTTGGAAGCGGGAGGGGTCGCCGAAGTCGATCAGCGTGACCGTTCGGCTGCCTCTTGCCAACCCACCAAACTTCAACTTGGATTTGGCCCGCTTTCCTCAGCTGTCCAGTCTGCCCTCGACGTCGACTCTCATAAGAAATGGCTGACCAGAGTGTGCAAAGGCGAAGGCCGTGTAAACTCGGTTGCTGTGGGAAGGCTGCATCTCAAGTTGGTTTGCCGTCAAGTCCCACCGTAGCGTATTGTATGTCCATGTTTCTTTGCCGGGCAGGAGTTGTCCGTTGAAGGACCACCGTCCGGAGTGGGTGAAGGAGGTCTCAGATTCGATGCCCACCCCACCCCCGCCGACTCCCATGGCGTTGATCTCGGGGACTGCTTTGATCAAGAGTCACTTGTCAACGCCCTTCTCCTCCCCTACGAGTTGCTTCGGGCCGTACCAGTCCGTTATCTGGACATGGCAATTGGAGGCACTGGTCTTGCCCCCCGCAGTCGCAAACGGCTTGAGACATGGGTCCTCGTCATCCAAAGTGACGGTGACGGTGGCGCTCTTCAGCCTGCAGCCGTGAGGCGGGCCAAAGTTGAGATTCAAGTAAAGGATGCCAGCCGGAAGCTCCCTATCCCCGACGCGGAGGACCCCCCAGTGGGACTGCCCGAATGAAAACTGACAATCGATGGCGATCTTGCCCACCGACTTGGATCCGGCGGTTGCATTCACAGACATGTCCAGCTCAGGAAGGTTGGTCTGGATTCTGGGGCTGTCTCATGGCATTACAGAGAGGGTTACGATAATTGCCGATCCTCCGGCTTTCGGTCACATTGTGGCTGCCGTGTGCGGTGGGCTGTCGGGTACGCAACTGCATCCACGCACGATGTTCCTGCCCGCCACATTCGTAAGGCGCTTCTGAGCAGAAGGCGCAAACCGGGCGTCGGGACTGAAGTGAGTACAAAAGCCTGCCATTCCCAACGACCCCTCGAAAGGAACTCTTGAAAGCTATGCACACACACAGGTGCATGCGCTGACCGATTTTTTAGGAAATCAACGGCGATGACGGCAAGCCCGGACGTCCACGGGCTGATCACCGGCTACATGGGGGTGGCCCTGTCCCTTGGATTCGGCATTTTTTGTCTCGGGGCTGCGTGGAGGCAGCGGAAACGCCGCCTGAGCTCCGACGGCGACCTCGGGGCGCAGCGTGCGCGGGGCGATCGGCTGGAGGTGCAGCTTGCCGCTATGCAAAGCGGTCCGACGGGTGGGAAGCGGAGGCGCGGGAGCTCAGCTCCACTGTCGAGGGCGTGGCCATAGGGCAGGGCCTGACAAGTGATGTGGGGAAGATGTTGGCTCAAGTCAGGAGCTCTGCTCGACGCCGGATTGTCTCTGGGCCCGACACACCAGAGACACCCGAGACATCCGCGTCGTAAATATTATTAGATAGAATGGGGGAATGGGGGAATGGGGGAAGGATGAGTAATTCAATATGACCATGTCACGTCTTTGTCCACTTCAATAATCTTGTCGGGACGCATGAGTTGTAAGCTCGAATTCTTTAGGGCATTTGGAAGACGTGACTCGTATTAACCCAGGCAGATCATCACTTTCAAGTGTCTCTACGAGCCAGCAATTGCCGTCCGGCTTTCGGATACGTAGCTGCCATATAAGCCAAATGGAAGCTGGAGGGAATCAGACAGTCGGGTCAGGCCACGGCCCAACGAGCGCTGGGGAAAGCCCAACGAGCACCGGGGAGACATTAAGGGGGTCTCCGCGGGGTGAGATGATGCTTCCTAACAGTACCCAGTTCTGATCAACAATCACAAATGGGCACCTACTCACCATCTCCAACACAGAGACCTTTCCATTCAGATTTGGCCACATGATCAGAAGAACTCGTCTCTTTTCCTCACGGCCTAATCAGCCGAAATGTACGCCTATACCGGCGATTTAGATTATATCAACAATTATTCAGCCAACACCCACTACCGCGTTATCATACTACCCACCCCCTCGCTCTGAATCAGACTCGGACCCCTCAACTGCCAAATGAATCTCCCGTCCCGAAAACCCTACATCGTTGGCGGCACTGTGTGCCCAAAGGCAGTGATGTTGTTGGAGGCGATGGTGGAGGCAGGTCTTCGTAGTATAGGAGGTGGGATGTAGTAACGACTTGGTGGTGGGGTTCATGTCATGGGGCCCGTCATTGGGTCAGCGTCATGTCCTGTCTTGCTGAACACAAAGTCAGTTGACAGTGTATTTTTAACAGTTAGATGTCAGATTGGAAAAGACCCAAAAAAGTGCTGCCTTGGGTGTACATACTGAACAGTACCCTGGACGCGGATCAAAGCCACTCTATGGCTGGGGTATCAACACAGCCTCGGCCTGATTGTGGATTCTCAAGGGTGCGCTCAAGCTCAATGATTCGACGTGGCACCAAGAACGGAATAAAAGACCGATGATAGATAAGATAGACATAAAGCTACAAGCCGAAAGCTTGGAAAAAAGTAGGCGGGTTTGCAAAATATAGAGAAAAGACACAACACACACGTACACACGCTAAACGCCAGGGTAGGAGTAGGGACTAACCAGACCAGGTGGTTGTGAAGACGTAATAGGAGGCGAAAAGAATCGGGAACGATGATTGAAGCATTAGTGCAACGGCGGTGGTGCTATGGCCGGCGTTAGGGTGCCATACTTCTAGCCGTTCGCTTGCTGATCGATGGCGCTCACAGGCTACTGTCCTTGATCTTCCCGAGTCTGATACGCCCACATGTTAGTCATGGTAACCTCATATACGAGAGGATCATTGGGGGAAAAAGAGACGTGACTGCATCTGACCTTGGTAGCCCTGCTCCGACAGGAGCGGAACTTGAAGTCTGGGTGGCACCTGGGTTCCGGTGGCGTCATTTCCGATGACGGCAATCGTCTTGCCTGAGGGACCAAAGTCCTCGGCCCATCAGATAGTATGTATCAGGGTGTGAATGTCCTGAATGTCAGGCCACTTCCAATTGCTTGCCCGACTTGAAAAGGCTGGTGGCAGGAGGGGTGAGCTGCCTGAGCCCGGCGGCGAGGTTGTTGGGTATAATGTGGGCATAACATGGAGCGGCGTGCCTGAGATGTATGCCATCATATCTGTGGGCAGTGGGGTCAGATAGTCACGTCGCAGGATGGCAGCGACATCAGCGACGGCTGGTTTGCTTCGGACGGCAAAATCTGGGGCGCAGATTTGGGTAACCAGAGAGAGATGGTGAATGCCGGAGATGGCGGCGTTATTGATGGAATACATGGTAGTAGATATGACAACGGAGTGCCATCTCTTAGAGACAAAACGAGTACAGAAAAGTGTTGGAAGCCCTCGAGATGTGTTAGAATGCTCGATGTTTGTTGAAGCGTTCGGGTTGCTGAATGCTATGTGATATGGTCGAAGGGCAAGAGGGGAACTGCGGCCGCGAATACGTTGAACATGATCGAGTCGGGTCAATTGTCTTGATTGACGGCAAGCCGAACCCACTGCAGGCCGGTGGCTATTGCCAGTGGCCGCTATTAGTCCACAGTGTCTACGGAAGTTAGGTCCCATGAGACCTTGGGGGGGAAGGTCACGCACTAACAAACAAACTAGGGTTGGATTGTATAAGACTCGCTTGCTCATGCAGCCGCAGTCCGCTGGTGGACGATCAAATGGAAAGGCATCAACGACCCCTCTTTGATCTTGCCTCGCACATTCCCTACCTACCTAACCTTGCCTCAGCCCCAAACCCGAGCCCCTGCCTTCCCTTGGTAAGGTACCAGCTGACAGCTCCGAGAGTTTCAAGCTTAACATGCCTCAAGCTGGGAGGGCCAAGAATATTCTCACGGCATTCTGTCCTTTCGGGCCTTTCTTATGGTTCTGGGAGAGCCAGATTGTCATGCTGCTCAGCTGGGTCAGGTCGATTTCGTATCTGTCTCGGAGGAGTGCGGGAGACTGCTCCCTCCAACAAAAAGCTCACCTAGCTAAATCCCTGAGCGTCAGTCTGCTGCCTACCTTCCCTAGATAGGTTGGTGGTACCTAATATGAAGTATGCCACGGGGATAGCGGCAAGCAAGGAAGGAATGGTATTTATGTGTACCTGAATGTTCAGTTTGTATTCCAGTCATCTAGGCAGGCGCTCTCCAGAACAACCTTATACACGGCGCAGGCTCGCGTCCTCACTCCATCTATCCCCCCCTAGCCCACAGAAAAAAACCCCGAAAAGCCCGGATGCATGCCCACGAGAGGCCTTGATGCCCCCCCCTACCCAAACACCAAAACCTCCATTCGCCACGGCCAACGCGGCCGCTGCCCCCGGTGCCCGCTACTTATGCCCAACGCCGACAGAGGCAGGACTTTTAACCCCCGGATACTTCTGCTCCACCGCTCGCAAAGCAGCCATGCTTTCCACGAATGCACGCGCGACGCGCATGGCGATGTCGGCGTGCGCAGAAGCCGCGCTCTGCATGCCAGCGTGCCCGCCTGACCCGCCGGCGGCAGCAACGGCGCTGGTGACGCTGGTGACGGCGCTGTCGAGGGCGCAGGCGACGGCGGGCGCCGATGTGCTCGACACGGTCCTCATGACCCTCCAGACGGCGTGGAAGGTGGGAGCGGCTGTGTCGCTTAAGCCATCCGGGTACTTGAAGGTCCGGTACGGCAAGTGGCTCTCGATGTGAACCATGCTGCAGGCGCTGGCCATGCAATCTTCAACGGTGGGTACGGTCTTTTGAGGGTCGTTGTTGGCAGACGTGTTAGCGAGGTTGGCGGCTGCGGCAGTTATGGCGCTGGCGGCGGCTGGGGCGACGGCGGGGGGGCAGCGGGCGACGAAGAAGGCGGTCTCTTTAATCACGAGGGCCACGGCGTCGGTGGCGGTTGACACCTCGGCCGGGTGTGAGGCTACGGCGGCGGTGCTGATGGCGTTTGTGATGGCGGCCATGCACACAGTCGGGTCGGAGATATCCACCGGAGTGCAATACGGCGGCAGGTCTGTTCTGGGGGCCAGACGGTAGTAGGGAGGGCTGCCATGGCGTCTGAGACTCTGAATGTCCGGGGTGTTGATGTCCTGGCTGACGGGCTTAACACTCTGACTGGCAGAGGACCAATCCAAGAAGCGTCGACAACGGTCCCGAATTCGGTCTGGCATTTTGTCTGCGTTAGAAAGACTGCAGATTGAAAAAGTAGGGAAGGCGCTGTATCCAGGGATGAAAGGGCTTTAAATACCATAACATTTACGGCAACTCAACAGAAGCTTGCTGGCATTCCACGAACTCTAGTTATGGCGGCGCCGGCGCCGAACCTTGCGCCTTCGGGTGTTGTTAAGATCAAGGTTCCCGTGGCATGCCTGCGCTCCGGAGATGAGTTTCATCGCCTATTGAACCACTAACCTTGAAGCAAAATCTGAAGGCAAGAAGCCCGTCAAGCCCTGTTGGCAACACCGCCCTCTCTCGAGCTGCGACTGTGCAAGAGGTACCAGATGGGATTGTATCTTGAGGGACTCGGAGGTGTGACAAGTTGAATGTCGGGCCTCAGGGTCAAGTGTGTGCACGAATGCCGTGAGCAGGTAATCTGTCACTGAAAAGCCTTCAAATTCTCAATCTAGTACTCCGGGCAGGCCACCATAACGAGCGTGCGAATGAAACCAGGTCAATACCTCACTTATTTACATTTCCCAGCCATTTGATCCAACAACCTCCACATTAAATAACCCTCCAAGGCTGAGGGGGACAACTTGGAGAAGTAGGAGAGGGCCGGTAGCGATTGTAGTACTTGGTATGGCGCAAGCTAAGTCTCCCTCAAATGCCAGCGCACCCCGGCATGATTCCATTCCGTGACGCTAGGCAATCTATAATAACCATCTTTCCATTCGCCGCCTTGCTATCCTTGACACTACGTGGCTTGGGACTTGATTCTAGAGTCCTTAGTTCTATATTAGGTTCGTAGCGCCAAAAGTGAGTCCTCCTCCTACGTATGGTAGAGGAACCATTCAAGTAATATGCTCAAGTCGGACCAAGGATACTCGAGTCGCGTCATGGCAACCGCCGCGTGCTGACAAAATTACAGGTACCTTGTTGCTGCCTCATCTGCCTCCACGAGATCCAGTAGAAATGTTAGCCGGTATTCAGCAAGATTTCCGGCTAGTATCCCTGAAGTTACCCTAGCACGCATCTAAAGGAGGTGAAGCCGATGGATAGAAGGATGAAAACAACATGAGCACTCGTGATGTAACGAGAAGCGTCGTTAACTCATTAGCAGCTACTCGAAGAGACAGCAAGTCCTTGACTACTGGCCCCCTATGAAACTTCGCATTCGACCCATGATGCCGCCACCGGCCCTTGCTGTGTGACCTTCTACTTGGCTTTCGCCGTACCTAATAGCAGCTCGAGTCGCCTGTTCCACTCGAGTTTAGTAACCAGCTGTCCCAGGTAGGGATGGGGTTCTCACATATTCCTTGAGCTCGCGAATGCCAAAGTCCGTGCTGGGATTGCAGAAGAAGTACCTGGCCGAGCCAATTTCCCTCCGAATGGCAAAGGGGACAAACAAGTCCTCATCGTCTACCTGCGCTACTGGCTGTGGCCGTTCGCCTTCATCATGAGAATCGTCACGAGCCTTGATGCCGACTAGGATGATTGGCACGCCGCGACAGAAGCGGTCCAACTCAGGCACCCATTTTTCGAGAATGTTCTTTTTTGTCGCGGCTGTAGGGTCGTTGGCCCTGAAGCATAGGAGTATAACGTGGGAGTCAGGGTATGACAGCACTCGTAGCCGGTCGTACTCTTCCTGTTGTTTTACCCTAAAGTTGCCCTCACCCACCCCAGTCACCCGCTCCACCCCCCCCTAGCCACCTTGCTCAGGCGCTGCTCAGGCACTACTCAGGAGTTGATCAGGAAATGATCAGAGAAATCGCCAAACATGGTTTAGACAAGTAGGCAGTACTCTGCGGTTCGAATGGCAACTTTTCGCGAGGTCCCAGTTTTGGGACACAGGGTGGCCCAAAACTGGGACCCCCCCCCTCCTCCCAACCCATTTCGCTCTTCTTCCCTTCCCCCCCCCCACAGTCGCATAAAACCCAGTTTAAGTCCCCCATTATTTCTCCATTCCCGTCTTCCTTATTCACAAATCTCACCCTCAAATTGAGACACTCCCCAAGCGGATTGCTTCGATTTTATTCATTTGGTTGTTAAACGTCGCCACCCCATCTTAACCCAGTGGCAGTCGACTCCGAAATGGTTAAGAAAAGAACGGCAGAGGAGAGAGGGAGATATGCTGAGGAGAATGGCTTCAATGACGATAACACGGATGTTAATGATAATCCTATCCCACGCGATGTTTTGGATTATACTGTCAGAAAGAAGGGTCCCCGGTCGAGGGTTGAACCCATGACCTCTCGTCAGCCAGAGAGTGGCAGCCTGGTATAGCCAGTCTGACCATACCACTCAGCCACTGGCACGACGTAATCGTCGTTATACAACAATTCTATAAAGAGCACTTTCTCTGGCTCTGCCAGAGAGAGACACACACAGAGAACACACAGAAAAGAGAACACACAAGCAATACAATCCATTCACACCACTGCAAGTCCAAGGTGCCGTGTTTCCGACAATGAGCTCATTCGCTTAGCCTATCGGTTGACCAACCTATACAAAAGAAGAAGCACATTTAGCAGTATCTTTGGACTTGCATTCTTTTTCCAAGAAAACTATCCTTTCCAAGAAAACCATCCTTTCCAAGAAAACTATCCTTTCCAAGAAAATTATCCTTTTAATCCTTTTTAAGGAACCCATTAAGATGAATACTAATAATAACGATAAGATTACCTTTCTGGCCAGTTCTAACAACTGGGAGTCTTGGAATCTATAGTTCCAAGCCTAGGCCGTAGCTGGAGATACGTGGGCCCAGATTTAAGGCCTTACCCCTTTTCTCGTTAAATTTACGGTTCCGACCCTAGTACGGTATAAGTACAAGACCCTAAACTAATCGATTATTATAGCTAAAGGTAGTATAAAATTAGTAGTTGAAGACGACCCTAATATAGGCCCTTTTAATTAACCTACGAGTCGACTTATTGTAATTACCGACCTTATAGTAAATAGTTTCCGTATTTACTAAATAAAATAAACTATTTTTTAAGCCGAACTTAAAGAATATAATTAATAGGCCAAGGAAATTAAAAGACTAAAATAGTAGATTTTAAAGATTATTAACCTATACTATTAGTTTACCTTAACGTACATGATAAGCGAGTGTGTGACAACCCACTCTGGAAAGTGGAGTCACGTGATTTGTCATGTGATTTTAAGTGATCTGTGCGATCTGCGAACAGATCGCACAGATCACGGTCGCGCACACCAAGAAGGGTACGAGGTACCTTATCCCCCACCACCATATAGTTAGTATAAATAACCATCGTGCACCGCACCATGGAGCGTGAGGATTCCTGTTCCTCACGCAAGCAATTACATTCTATTGTGTCCCATCACTTTACAAGTCTTTGGTGACAGCAATCTGTTCAACAGAGTGTGATACCCTTTCTTGAGATACTTGCCTTCGAGAGTCAACCTTCCTCCACAACCCCAACCCTAGAGCGTTCTGCTAACAACGCTTTTTTGTTTGGCTCCCTGATGCCTTTGTGTACTCGTTGTAGCGACAAGGGTCTTGAGTGCAGGGTAACCGAGGGTTCTCGACGTTGTGGTTCTTGTGCTTCGTCAAACGCCGCTTCCTGTGACGTAGCAGGCTTGGGTCAATCGGCCTTTGACTCGCTGATCAGTCAAAAGAACAAACTCGACGAAGCTGAGGAGAAGGCTTTGTCGGAGAGCGTGGAGATTCAGGCGAGGCTCCTTCGACTGCGTAAGCAACGTCGTGCTTTGGAGGAAAGGGCTCGCAAGGCATTTGCTCGGGAGTCTCGGGACATCGCGGAGCTTGAGGCGTTGGAGCAGGCGTCCGCTTCTTCCCCTGTTCCTGATTTTTCTCTTGCTTCTTGGCTTGACTCGGAACTTCTGAGCGACATGGGTCCTATGACCGGTTCCTCCTCTGACCCCGGGTAAGCACCCTTACTTTCCTAACAGTATAAGGAAAAAATAGAGATTTGTGTACTAATGCCTTGTGTCTAGGTGTGTCGGGTCTTCATAGGTCGTCGCAACCCAGGCCACTTTCAACAATCCCGTCCCTGTGGTGCAGTGGTAGCATGTTTTGCTTTTGTGGATCGGGCAACTTGTGCATATCCTGTGCGGCAAGTTGTCTGGTTTAGTGTCGAAGAGGTCAGGGGTTCAATTCCTCCTGAGGGCACTCTTCTTTTTTGGTTTGTCAGGATTCAGGCGGTGGAAGTCCTTGACTAACTCTAGGCATGAGAGTCCTGTGTGTGGTTCCCAAGAGTTATCCGCAGGTCCATAGCCAAGCCACTTGACTAGGTACTGCAACACTCTTTTCTCAAATCGTGAATCTAGAACTTCCTCCACTTCAAACTCTTCTTTGTCTGCTTCCACTTCCAGGGTCTTTTCCAGTGGGATATTCTTTGGTACTGGTTCCAGTAGTGATATATGGAAGACTTTGGTCCTGACCCTTATGGTTTTTGGTAGGTCTAGCTTATAGTTTGTCATCACCCTTCTTCTTAATCCAGAATGGTCTACACCTTTTGAAGTCAAGCTTCCTGCTTGGTTGTTTTGTTTTAAATTTCTGGAAAACAGGTAGACATGGTTTCCCTCTTCTAGAGTTGGTCCCTCAACTCTATGTTTGTCATAATAGACCTTTATTCTTTCATGTGTATGTTTAAGTTCTTCCTTTAGAAGCTCTATAAGTTCTTGGATTCTATCTGCCCTGACTCCTGCTCTTGGTGCTTTGCAGGGTGGTCCTCTTTAGAGTTTGGGTTCTTGTCTATAGAATGCAAAGTATGGTATAGGCTAGTTATGCTGTTGATAGCTGTGACACCGGCACCACGCCTAGGTGAGAAGTAAGATGTAGTGGGGATGACAACGACAAGGTGTGTAGTCGGCTGCAAGATTAGACTGCAGAGCTGTAACGATGATCCGGACAGTGTCGGACGATCAAATCGTTCAGGGAGATGGAATGATCAAACAGGGGATAACACACAATGCCTTCGCAGTTGCAAGTCAATTGAAGAAGAGGGTGGTCGCTTGTCGCCGGTCGCATCCAAACCACCACAGAGCTCCTCGCAGCAATCAGGGACAGGATCACCAAGTGCAGTGCATGAGACCAAACCAATTGTATTTTAGAAGGATAGACCTGAAGAGTGGCGAAAGCGGGGTGGTAACACCCCGCCCGCACAACGATAGTTTGATAGCCCAGCAGTAGAGGGACCGCTTGCCCTTATGGGCGGAGCTTACAGCTCCTACGGTGTAAGACAAATAATAATAATAGCTAGATCTAAAGCCCTGGAAATATTAGTTTAAATCTGAGGGGGTGTATTAGAAAGAAGGGTCCCAGTCGAGGGTTAAACCCATAACCTCTTATTAGCCAGAGAGTAGTAGCCTGGTATAGCCAGTCTGACTATACCACTTAGCCACTGGCACGACGTAATCGTTGTTATATAATAAGTCTATAAAGAGCACTCTCTCTGGCTCTGCTAGAGAGAGATACAGAGAATAGAGAACATAGAATACAGAAACAATACAATCCATTCACACCAGTGCAGTCCAAGGTGCCGTGTTTCCGACAGGGTACCCTACCGCATGCCCAATTAGCCCCGACTTACGTCTATATCGCCGAACTTTGGCGTCGCGCACATAATCGCGCACATTACCCCATCACCCCGTGTTCTCGGTGGCTTTCCCGCTTGCTTCGAGAACTATCCCAGGCCGGGTGCAAGTGTTAAAGTCAACGACCCAAACCATGACGTCCCGCTTCATCGTCTCGCGTCCGACGGATGCCGATGCGGCACGGATTGCCGAAACTCACGTCACTGCCATAGATTCAAACCCTGCTACAGTAAGTAGCCTTGGTTTCTCTTTTCCATCGAGAAAATGTCAATTCCGTAGCGACCTGTACTGTGTCCTACCTCTCGACTTAAGGCTAACCGCTAGTTTGGCAGGAATAAGCTTTGTTTATACAAATTCCAGTTTCCGGAAGCGGGGCGCGGGCTCGTTGCTCACGCAAACCGTACTCGACATGACCGACACCGACAACTTACCGGTCTACCTCAAGAGCACCAAGAACACAGTTCCAATATACGTAATGTTTAGCTTTATAGCGATTAACAGTTTCGAGATGGAGATTCCCATAGTCGCTATTTGCAATGTCAAATCCTTGGACGCGGCTTTAGGAGGCCGTGGACCACGCGGTCCCAGAGGCGGCCGCGGTGGCCAAGATGAGTCGCCTAGTCGAGGAGGGGCCGCTGGTGGGCAGCACGAGAACCGGGGTGGGTTTCATAGAGAGCCTAGTGGTCAAGTAAGAGGGGGAGGGCGGGGAGAAAGAGACTTTGAACCGTACCAGGGTGGACTTGGCGGAGGCAAACGAGGAAGAGGAGGAGGAAGAGGAGAAGTAGGCTTCGTTGACCGGTAGCAAGGCGGACGCGGTGGGACGTAAGCAACTCAAACTCAAAATGAAAACCCCTCGTCTGGCTCGCCACCCTTACCATCGTTGCCCTTGCCGCTCCCGCAGACTTGAGCCTCACCGGCACCTTGGCCTCCGACGCCGTTCTCCACGGACATTGTACGCGCCGTGCAGGTCATCACCAACGACCTGGACCTTCGAAAGGCCATTGGCTTGGCCAAGAACGCGCTGCAGCTGGTCGCCGACTCCTATCGACACGTTGTCAACACGCTGGCAAGCGGCACGCCACAAGACAAGATCATAATGCTCTGCGGCATCACTGGCGTCCGGACCGAGAATGTCATCACTATCGGCACCATTATCGCCAAGCTCAATGGCTGGGTCGAGCAGAGGGAGAAGGAAATGGTCCCGGATCATGGTGACCCGGTGCGGGATGCCAGCGGCAGAGGCCAGTGGCGGCGGCGGGCACTGCAGCATGAGCCTCTTCTCCCGATTGCGGCGGTGCAAGACTGGCAAGAGGAAGAAGGAGGCCCATCGACTCCAGCCGTGGAGGCACCAGAACTAATTCCGGCCACGTTCAAATGGCTGATCCAGCTCCAATTACGGTTACGCTCGGAGAAGAACAAATGATTGACACTGCTCCAACCCCAGCTCCTGTCAGAGACAAACAAGTGGCTGATCCTGCCTCCGAGGTTCGACTTCTAGTACAAGACGGCGATGAAGCGGCCGACATGCTCTTCCCTGACGGAACCGGAGTTGGCAGGGCCGTCATCATAGGTGTCAGTGAGCCTCTCCCGATACAGGGCCTTGCATTTGAGGTTACCTTGCCCGTCATCATGCCTGCGGAGATGGATACTACCCCTGCGGCCTTGGATCAGCAGGTGGTTGAAACCGCCCCAGAAGTCGTGGTATCACCTAGGATGGAAGTAGAGACAGCAGCAGAGGACGTGGAAGATGAGCTCCCCGAAGCAGAGCAAGAGAAGGCAGAGGAAGAAATGGCAGAATTCGGGCCAGTAGGAGAAGAAGCACCAGGAACAATGACACCAGAACCGACAGAAACCCCACCAATCGCCGTCATACAACCACCGCCAATTCCGACAAAGGAAACGGTACGAGCCTTTGTCAGCGAGGCAGGGAGTCTTGCGCTCCTCGAAGCGATGCGGAAGGGCGGATGGTCGGTTGCCGACAGGTGGGAGGGCGTCACGGGGGTGTTTGCCGCAACAGACCCGACTGTGGTGCAGGGGTTGATGATCGAAGCGGGATGGATGTGTCCGAGATACACGTATCTGGGCTCTGACTTGGAATACACTTGTGGACTGACGGTTTCGTTGTCTTTTCGTGGGAAAGACTCGTGTGGGTTGGGAACGGCTTGGGTTCGAAGTTTTTGAGGTTACTACATGCGGCATACAACAGCAATGCTGGTATGTTTTACACCAAAGCTAGAATATACATGTTTGTACGTGATCTTGAGCCCACCCCATAGTAAGAAGTACGGGAAAAATGGAGAAATGTCCTTGATTCCAGTCCGCTCTTAATTTCACGCATAGCGTATCTCATGACTCTCACAAAGAATGATTCCCCGGTCACATACGAGGAAGTATTTCGACCTAGGAGGGCGGGGTGTTCAGACAAAGTAGCGATTGGTGAATGCGCGATGGGAGTTTGGTCAATGGTGTGGCCCTCTCAAATACACTTCTCCTGAACTAAGTTTCTGATGCTTCGCGTTGCGTAGTGCGTCAATGGTAGCAACATAGCATCTTCTTCCAGAATGGCTTCGGCTTTGGCAGCAAAACATAACTAGCCCCACCTGTGATCTTCCCATTTGTGACGCTGGACGTCACGTCGTTCCCGCCAATGACAAGTGCCTCTGTCCTCACCTTGCTAGATGTCTGCCCATCTGAGTTCCCTGCCAGGGCGGCGTTGTCCGCCGGTCCATGCGCTGGCACCGACGCAAGAGCGGCCACAGGGTTATTCGGCTCGTCCACCGGACGAGCAAGGGGACTTGCATGAACTGGCCTGAGTTGGATCAGTGCTGCAAAGGACGGTAGTCGTGGGTCGAGGCCTTCAGGGTCCCGGACAATGGGGCCGGTGCGAGGTGCGGGTACGCCTATACTTCCGGCCCTTATTATGTTGGAGGGAGCGATGTTGAGCCCAGTGTCTGCCTCAAATTGGTCCGGGTCGACAATGTAGATCCGAACCGTCTGGAACGGATACTCTTCCCAGCGCTCCGGCGTATCATCCTTGACGATCGTCTGCTTGACCAGGCCGCCGGTGCCAATCGTCATCTCGTGCTCGGGGTGGGCGCGACGAAGTGGTTCGTGACCGTCAGATAGAGATCTTGGTGCGGGCTTGGGAGCGGACGGCCATGTGTCGGATGCGACATCTTGCTCGGGGCCCTGCTCAAAACTGACTGTCTCCGCCGGGGGGAGCACAGGCCCGCCATCGAGGTCGACATCATTCTTCTTCCTTTTCTTGTTCTTTTTGCTATTTTTGGAAGGCATTGCCCACACATCCTCTGCGGCAGCCTCTTCAGTAGGGACGCTTTCCACAGTCTCCACCGGGACCGGCTCGGTAGCTTCAGCCGTTATAGTATCAGCGGTATTGGGACCTTCATCGGGTGTCTCCGAGGGCATTAGTACCGCAGATTCCTCTATACAAGACGTAGCCACATCACTGCAAGGCTCGCTGTCAACGACGCGGCTCTTCTTCTTTTTCTTGTCCTTTTTTCTTTTTTTGGAAGACATTGTCCACAAATCCTCAGACTGCTGCAGAACCTCTTCAGCAGCGGCGGTATCCACAGCCTCCGCCGGAGCCGGCTCGGTGGCTTCCAGGGATGTCTCCGGGACCATAGGCTCAGACAGTAATACCGTAGATTCCTCAGCTGATGGCCAAGGCTCGTCATCGACGATACAGCGACGCCCCTTTTTCTTGTCCCTTTTGCCCCTTTTCAGACTGTAAGACAGTGGCAATTCAGTAGGGTCGCTATCCATACCCTCCATCGCGGTCGGCTCGGCGGGTTCGGCAGCGAAAGCATCAACGGTATCGGGAGCTTCTTGTAGTGTCTCTGGAAGCATCGGCTCAAACACTTCTGTGGGTATCTCGGCTGGTTCCGAAGACTCGTAAGCAAGGAAACTGCTCTCCTTCTTTTTCTTGCCCTTTTTGCTTTTGGAAGACACTCCATAGGCCAACTCATCCTGTTGGAATTCTTCAGCTACGGCAGCATCAACGGTATCGGGGGCCGCTTGCTGTGTCTCCGGGAGCATAGGCACAGACACGACTGCAGTCTCTACTAATATCCAAGGCTCGGCAAAAACAACAGAGAGCCTCTTCTTGCTCTTTTTTCCCTTCTTCCTGGTAGTACCGAAGTCTTGGTGCCAATGCATCGTGTCGGCAGCGGGTGCATCGATAGCTGGGAGAGGGTGGTCTGGTGGTACCACGTCCTCAAAGAGGGTCGGGGGTCCCGCGACGTGGCTGCTGGCCTGCTGCTCCTGCGGGAAAGGTGATGATTGAGGTTCGTCGGCCGCAAAATGAGCGCTTGGCTCGGCCGGCTCTGTCCACGAAACTTCTTTCTTGCCGCTCTTCCTCTTCCCCTTCTTGAGCGTGCTTGTAGATCTTTGCAGTGTGACTTCTGCCATATCAGCTCCCTTCGCATCCGCCTCAGCAGCCCGAAACTCCGATTGCTGGGCTGTGGCGGTAGAAATATCGGGGACAAAGCTATCCACAACGATGCGGGGTGGCGGAGGGCTGGGGGAAAATCTCAGCTCAATCGTCTTCTCCGTAAAGATCCGAATCTCGATGTAGTTGGTCCTGCTGGTGCCGTGAACCAGCATTCCAAGCGAGAAGTCTCTGGGGAAAGCCTTTAGTGAGCAACTGCGCTACGCCCCATCGACGAATGCAAGCAGGGGACCAGGGACGACGGTATAATACATACCTGGATTCAGCTTTGAGGATCTGAAACTGCCGAGCCAATCCATCTGCTACCCGTACACCGAATATCCATTGTTGATCAGGGGCGATAAAGTAGTCTTGCACTCCCGGTCTATCTGCGCTTGCCGCGTTCACCCCGCCGGCTTCGACACAAATTTTGAAGCGGGCTACGCCCAGGGAGAGGACCCTGAGAGCAATGGCTTTGCGAGCTTGCCTTGTCGTGTCAGTCAGGCTCTCGGGTCGTCAGGGGGAAAAGGGTGCTTACCTTGGAGACACGTCACATATTGACGAGTTGCCGATGAGCCCCTAGTGGAGGGCACCCAGTCCGGGGCTTCGGACGCGCCGAAGAGCCGAATCGGGGAGAAGGAAGTGGGTATCACATCGGATCTTGAGGTGTCAAACCTGTGAATTCGCTGATGATCTCGGTTCAGATTATCCTCGGCTCGAGGGACCTGAAAGATCCCCAGTTTGAGGATGCCTTTGCTGGATTGGAGGAGGATGTCGTCGATGCTGGTTGGCAACATGTTGATGCGGGTGAGGGGTGGTTAACGGGCGTGCAAACGGACCATCAATGCGAAGAATTTCAGGCTTCTGGGGAGTCCAGCGGTAGGAAGAGGCTCCAAGAAGTTGACAGTTTTGAATGAGCAAAAACACAGGAATTTTAACAAAGCGGATTAACCTTTCCATTTTCAGCCTCCACATAAGCGGCGATGCTGGTCACCCCCTATTGTGGTCTAGTAAGAAACATGCTGCCACACTTTTCGGCCGCGGCTGCATGCTGAGGCGACTCAAGACCAACCAAGCGTCTCACGTACGTCCGTATGCTTCCGGTGACACAACATGTATCGAAATTCTGCAGAAATTACCAATCAAAGCCTCGACGGGCTGTGGTAGGCCCCTCCTCGTCCTCGCTCGACAAACGACAACCTTCTCGACGTCCCAGAAAATCCCTTCCCCCCCGGGAATTCCCTACGTCCAGCGGGGGCGAAAAAAAAACCGACATGGCAGATTCCGAAAGCGCTGCAGACAGCCCCCTCAGTATCGCCGGAAACATTACCGGCATTTTGACCTTTGCCCTCGGTGTCTTTTCATTCTGTGCAGCCTTTTACGCCATTACGTACGACGCGCACCGGGAGATCCAGGACCTGAAGGACGCCGTCGCCGAAAGGAAATCCCATGTCGACGAGCTGGAGCGCTACTTTGAGGAGCTGGACGTGGCCGCAGATGCCGATTTTGAGCAGTCGCACATAAAGCCCATTGTCGAAAAGTCCTTATCGGGTCTGAAAGCGAGACATGTCGAGGTGGAAAAGGAGCTCGCTGCCATCAGGGGGCGCTTGCAATGGTGGTATCGGCGGCAGGATATAACGTCGTCCCTGGCGAGGATCGAGACCCAGCTGCAGCACTTGGGGGCCATCCAGTTAACATTTCTGTTGTTGTGAGAAACGATCCCCTCGCGCTTGGTTTTGAGAGGAAGTACTGATCTCTAGGCTAGGAAAATAAAGCGGCAGGGTAATCAGCTGGATGAGCTCGAAAGATTGCTTGGAAAGTTAGTTCCCGACGGGTGATGAATATGGCTACCTAGGTAGCTACTTGTGCGGATAAAGAGTTTGGAACTGGCAGGTCAATGGGGAAACTTTGGAGCGATCCGGGGGAACGAGAAAGCAACGCGGCATCGCCAGGCGTACGTAATTCTTGATATGGTCTGAAACGTACGAGTTAGTGGTGCCTATTGACTGGGTGAGGGGATCAGCTACCTACCTCCAGGCGAAATAATCTAAAGCCTTGCTAGGCGTACAATACGTCGCACTAATATACAGCTCTAGCTAGCAATGCTGCTCTACAAGGAGAGCTCAAACTTGCTAGGAAAATTGTTTACGCCCTTGGCTGATTACTTTGAATCTATCCCATAGCCAGCAAAATCCCAAATCCACACACACACAAGCCGTCGCCCTATTCCGGTTTTTGCCCATAAACCACATATCTGTTACTCTTGTTAGCGTTTGTTCCCCTTTCGGTTCCCCGCCTCCTTAGGCCATGCAGTACTCACATATCATAGTACACATGCATCCCCTTATCCTTCATGTCTTTCCTCACACCCACCAGAAAAACCTCCAACTCGGTGGCGGACCACCCCAAGCCCCTCGTGAACAGTGCCATGCTTAACCCCTGCAGGCCTCCGGAGATGTTTTCGAGGCCCCACATGCCCAGCTCCTTGTGCTTGGGGTCCTTGGGCCATGCGTATTGCGGCCACTTAAATACCCTCTCGACGATATTCACAAACCCGGCATCGGCTAGCTGCGCAGCGCAGCTCTTGGCGCCGTCTAGCGGTCGTTGCAAGGTGCGAGACGCCTGGAGCATGAATTCGCTCCACTGGTTCAGCGGACTGTCCGACGGCAAGGTAGCGTCATCGCAGCGGATGGGAAACATGATGTCTGCGATTTCGACCCATCCGCCCGAGTTGAGATTTTCAAAGGCTTGACCAAAGAACTTGGGCCGCCCGGCGATGGATCCCGTGAGCATGCGCGTGTAGACAAAGTCGAACTTTGTGGAGTACGCCCAAGGCTCTTCGAGGTCGTCGATGAACCAGGTCAGGTTTGGAGGGACGCTAGGGAGTATAAGGTGGGCTCGAGTTCTTGTGGTAGGGGGGAGGGGAGCACATACTATGCTGGTTGGATGGGGCTGAGATCGACGCCCACGACGGCCGCTTCGGGGTGTTTGTCGGCTGTTTGAGGAGACAGGTTTGGTTAGTACGTGCTGCAGATCAACGATCAAAATCGATGTTGGGGGAGGGCGCACCAAAGTCCATGGCCCAGATACCCGTCCCCGTGCCGGCGTCGAGCACGCGGCCGATCGGTTTGTCCTGGCCGACGGGACACAGGTGTAACAGATCGTCGAATGTGAGGAAGAAGATGTGGTGTTGAAGATCTGGTCCGTTTCATTTCGTGTCAGCAATTTTCTGGCCCCGCGCACTTGGATTGAGCATGGCATTGGGCGAATCGCGCATACCAAGCCGCTCATTTTCCATCTCGTCATTTGGCAGCACGTATTTGCCCTCCTTGTAGGCGTGGTAGTGTCGCCCGTTTTCCATGCGGTATTTCATGACGCTGGACGTTACCGAAGTGCTCGAGCTGTACACGCTCGCATCGCCGTAGGCCGAGTCGCCGTCGTCGGCCGCGCCGTCATCGACATCATCATGGACTAGTATACTGCGGGACATCCCATCAGTGCTGTCCCAAGTTTCGGGCTGGGCGTACCATGTACCATCCCATCGGTGCTAGTATATCATGTACCAACCCATCGGTGCTGGTATATCATGTACCATCCCAAATTAGGAGCTGGGATATTGTGTACTATCCCAGGGCATGTACTGGTATATCGTAGGCTAAAATTCGGGACCGTAGTCCATGATTCGGGCCATAGCGCACTGTCGCCTGTTTTAGCAGTTTCCAGCCGCGGTCCCAAATTTGGGCCTTAACTTGCCCGCTTTTCAGAACTCGAGCTAACGTGGATGATAAGCGAGCGCGCAAAACAAGCGAGCGCGCACTTTTCCCCCCTCAATTGAACTTTCGCGCGACATTGCGAATTTCTCCACGACACAACATGCCGGCTGCACGAAATGAAGCACAAGTGCAGCTTGCCGTTCAAGCTATGGAACGCAATAAGAAACTCCGCCTTGGAACCGCTGCACGACTGCATTCGGCCGACCGAAGAACACTTGAGCGACGACGGAACGGAATACTCCCGCGAGCAGAAACTACCCCTAAGAATCGGAATTTAGATCCCCTGGAGGAGCAGGTTATTGTGCGAAGGATCCTCGACCTGTATGAGCAAGGATTTTCGCCAGGATACGATATGGTTGAAGATATGGCCAATTTGCTACGCGTGTCGCGTAACGCGTCACGCGTCGGAAAACGCTGGGCTTCCAACTTCGTACGACGACAACCAGAGCTCCGGACGCGTTGGTCGCGTCCGTACGACTACCAGAGGGCCAAATGCGAAGATCCAAAGATAATTGGCACGTGGTTTGACCTTGTTCGCAACACAATCGCGGAGCATGGGATCCAGGAGTCGGATATCTGGAACTTTGACGAGACTGGTTTTTTGATGGGCCAGATCTCGTCTATGCTTGTCATTACCTCCTCTGACGGCCGTGGGAGGGCGAAGAAGGTCCAGCCTGGCAATCGGGAATGGGTTACGGTGATCCAGGCCGTGCAGTCAGGCGGCTATGCCATTCCTCCGTATGTGGTGGTTGCGGGGAAAATGCACCTTGAAAGCTGGTATCGCAACAGCCCTTTCCCGCCCAGTTGGACAATCGATCTCTCAGAAACTGGTTGGACGAATAACCAGATTGGTCTTGATTGGATCAAGCATTTCAACAAGCATTCTCGCCCTCATACGACAGGTGGAAAGCGACTTCTCATCCTAGATGGGCATGAGAGCCACCATTCGCTTCAGTTTAAGGATTATTGCCAGTTTAACAACATTGTCACACTTTACATGCCTCCACACTCATCTCACCTACTCCAGCCACTCGATATTGGCTGTTTCAGCATGTTAAAGTGGTTATATGGCAAGGAAATCGAAAAACTGATGCGTAACCATATCCACCATATCGCAAAACCGGACTTCTTTCTTGCCTTTTACAACGCATTTAACGCGACTTTTCTGCCCGAAAACGTACAAGGAGGATTTCGAGGGGCAGGGCTTGTTCCATTCAACCCAGAGAGGGTGATTTCCAAGCTGGATGTGAGGCTTCGTACACCAACACCTCCTGCAGCCCCTGAGATTGCATACAACACCTGGGTCTCTAAGACGCCACAGAATGCAACTGAAGCCTCCTTTCAATCAACACATATTAAGGATCGCATTACCAGGCATCAAGGAAGCTCTCCGACACCAATTCTTGGGGCCCTTGACCAAATTGTGAAGGGTACGATGAAGGTTATGCACGAGATGGTGTTGATGAAGGAGGAAGTCCGACAGCTGAAGGAGGCAAATACAGCACTAAGCAAACGCTGAAGGGCTAAAAAAAGCTATATCAGGGCAGGAGGACCACTGACTGTGTAGGATGCAAGCAATATTCTGTCGGAAAAGGATGCCCTGGCAGCGCAAAAGGAAGAAATGAAGGGGGAGGGTGGTCGTGCAAAGAGGCGTGCAGGAGGTTTGCGACACTGTGGTAACTGCGGCAAAACCGGACACAATTCTCGAACGTGCCAAGAGGATGCAGAAATGGATGAGGAATTGGATTCCGAGTAGTTTTAATTGATCATTTCCTTTGTGGTGTTGCAATGTCGCGTGAAAGTTCAATTGAGGGGGGAAAAGTGCGCGCTCGCTTGTTTTGCGCGCTCGCTTATCATCCACGTTATCCTATAGCATTAATCACATAAGTACATAATCATTCCTGGAGCAGCGTGTTATCATTACAATTTCCTAGCTAGCAAGAGAGGATGCATACCAAACAGTCGAGCGACCGTCCTAATAATCATTCAGATGGCACGCTAGCATCCATTTTGAGCGCCGCTAAAGAAGGCCGCATCCTCAGAAGAAGGATTTTGACATTACATATCTGAAAGGAGCCGAAATCAGGATAGGGCAGTTTGTAAAGCCATCTTTCGCTGTCCCACCTGATCTGAACTTGGCTGCAAATGCAAGTGCAAGTGCCTCTCCATGCCTTGAATTGGCTGAGTGGATCGACTCGGACGGATGGATAACGAGCTGCGAAGCAAGATGGTGTTGAGACAAGGATAGCGGTCCCGGTTGTGAGTCGGTCGATGATGCCCTGAACCGAGACGTTTCTTTGAATTCCATCGATGACCAGTAGCCACCGACTGTTATGCTCACTGCTCAGAAAAGAACAAAAGCGATCAACATGGGCAGAGAACTTAATTATCCTTCCAACTCAGAGCGATCAAGATGGAAGTTGACCAATCCGAATCAAGTCGGCCGGTCTCGATCTGCAGCGTCCGCCATAATGGAGAATTTGTTGTCCCATCCAGGTAGAGGATATTGTCATACTCGTTTCGGTGCGTCGCGACGTAGTGGGTGACGAGCTAGGTCTTTCCAATGTCGGGTGAACCATAGACCGAGAGAATTGAAGGGCCGGACTCGTACTTAGCGCATCCTGCAGCTTATTCGCCACTTGATCTATGTCATCTTCTCTGCCAAAATTCGGCCCGAGGGGCAGATGAGCTTTCCGTCGGTAGTTGAACAGGGTGACCAGGGACTCTTTCGCCTCGGGCCCCACCCAACCCAGTTCTTTTCTTATTGCGGAGACAGCCTCTAAACGGCCATAGCTACAATCGGCCGGTAAACGCTCCATGATGCGGCTCAGGGAAGAGATCGTGATGACCCAATTTTTATCATGATCGCTGACAAACTTGACCATATTCGAGTTCGTCAATCTGAAAGGTCTCATGTTTCCGACTCGGTACACGCTCAAGGCCCCTGGTTGCAGAGCTAACATCCACGAGTCTCCTAAATGGGGCGTCAGGATGCCTTGGCGTCCATTTTTTGGTTTTATAGTCCAGCTGAAACTTGTATGAGCATATCGATAGATACCTATCTTATTGATCCATCTCTGGCGTACTCACCATCGGAATACGTGACTCCTTCGTCTCATAGCCCCATAAGAACGTCTTCTCGCGGAAATTGATAGAACGGTCGAATTGGCACCGAAGACGCGTGAGATGTGAAGAATCTTCCTTCAATTTTCAATCGGTTGTTGATTTGGCTTCCCGTCAGCAAGAGAGATCAAATGCTCAATGACCATACCACGGTTAGGGACTCCAAAGAAAAGGCGCCCATGACCTTTTCAAGGAGCTGTTCTCGACCCTTGACTTTAAAAGAGAAGGCCAGCTGAACAAGGGCTTCCTGGAGAACGATGTCGCCCAGGCTGTGGACGATGAAAACAATCGGCCGTTGCGCGGCCGAGTTCCGAAATAAGGCATCGAGGAACGTGACCATTGTCCCGGAGATATCGGTGATTCTCTGAAACGAGTTGCTGTTCTGGAGCTCCGTCTCATATCCATATACAAGTACGCGAGCGGAAGGGAACGTTTTTGGGAGCGCATCACGTAAACCACATGAATCGCTTGTCACCGCCATGCGCCTGCCAAGATCCAAACGGATGGCCCCCAATGCTAGAAATTGCGACGACGCTAGGGTACCTTGGATGTCAGTTATAACCATCACGACCCCCCCTCTCGGCGGGCAAAAGCGGTGGACTTACTCCTCATTCGATGAACTACCCGCTGCAAAAACGTCGTTTAGGGGTGTGAGTCCAATAAAGTTGCTGTCGAGCGCTAGAACATCCTTCACAGAGTTAACAAATTGGATAATAGACGCAGAATCGAGTGTTACGGATGAATCTGCGTCTGGCTGGCGAGGAGTGAACATGAGCGTGGCGACCTTGGTCGGGGTCAGGCATGGCAAGGCGGGGGTGCTACACTCGTCGCCTCGGAAAATATCTCTGGCTCGTAAATATCATAGAGCGTCTCACGCCCATCCAGAAGGATAGATTTAACGTCGTTGAAGGTCTCGGCGTGCTCAGGTATCCCTTGAAGTCTGTAGACCACAGGCCGCTCCCCGCTGGAATCGCTGGCTGCTGCCATGGCAATAATGCTCTCCTTCTGTTCCAGCGATGATTAATGCTGGGTGATCAGCATCAGAGGGGCGAGAACCTTGGGTCAATGCCCCAAACGCATCAGGCGCGACGTGTCGAATTGGAGGGCCATAGGCACTCCCCCAGCTTGTCGCTGCTTCATGGATATCTGGTGTCTTGTCCTTGATCCCGTCGTGCGTGGCTGGCATGGATTGGCAGGCACACCTTTTCTGCGAAAGGAGCGAGATTTGGAGCATTCCGTTCAGGGCTAAGGTACTTTTAAGAGTTGTTCTTTGTGCTGCGCAAGCATGTTGAAGAGTCTGGATTTGTCTGTGCAGTTATTGTGCAAGTAGTTCTGTTGTGCTGATGGCAGCATTATTTTGCAGCCAAACTTTAGTGGAGGTGAAATCTGGAGGATGTGGGTCATAGCCCTAATCCTGCCTGAATTGAGAGCAATAGCACACTCTAAGCGAATGCGCCTGTCATCAATCAGAAATTGTTTGCCTTCAACTGCTGGGTTCCTCATCCCGCTGGCCGCGATGCGACCACATACTAGACCCTTCAGGAGACGTCATCCTCACGCTCAAGAACCCGAGTGCACCGTTCGCAGTATAGTGTGATGACAAAAGCAACAAGCCAAACCCACTTCCAGTTGCAACCGTACAGGTGCCCAAGACGAATGAGGAGTCAGCGACAGTCAACGGCTCCATGTCCGTCAGTTTCTCGTCTCGTCATGACCCTCATTCTGGCATCGCCCGTGCTCAAAGCTGCACTCACAGGAGGCTGGAAAGAAAGCACTGCGAATGAAGCGAGTAATGTACGCGAAGTCGGTACCGACGAGTGGGATACCAAGGCCATGACTATCGCCATGGGCATAATTCATCACCGATGGTCACAGGTTCCCCGAATCGTCGACCTGGAGCTGCTGGCCAAGATCGCCGTCATTGTCGACTATTACCAAATCCATGAGACCGTTCAACTCATGGGTGACATTTGGATTAATCGCCTCAGGCTACAAAACCCGCCCCCGAAGGTCTACGGAAGGGAGCTCGTGCTGTGGATGTGCATCTCCTCGGTTTACAAACACCGTGTCGTTTTCAAGCATGTCACCGAAGCTGCATCAGGCACTGCCTAGGGGATATAGAGACACTACAGCTTCACATTGAGCCTCCGTTTGGTTTAGCCAACTTTAACTGCAGCCGATTGATTCCTGCCCTAGCGCTAACGAACAATAGCTAAAATCAATGAACTTCGAAGAAGCATCCCTGATTGCATCTCTAAAAGCCTGAGCAGGCTCAAAAGCAACTTACTCACGGGCACCAAAGGCTGCAACATTACGTGTAGATCCACGCAACGGCCTTGGGCTGTTCTGTCGTGAGCCGGGTAAACCCTTGCCAGATGGCATGAGCATTTCAAAGTCTTCGGGGTGTGTTCGAATGATGGAAACCCCTGTCTGGTACGGGTACAATTCAAATCGCCGCCATTTCCTGGACAAGTCTCTAGCCAACTGTTCATGTCGGGCCCCTCATGCCTGCAAAACGATTGAATCAGAACTCTACCTTGGCGAGCCCCGTATCAAGAGCTCCGGCATTCTCGAGGAGTTCGCCCGAGCTGTCGCTAGTAAAGAAGAGAAAAATATGGAAGGACTGGAGTTGGGTGATTATGTCTGATGCAACCACGTCGAGGGGAATAAACTCAAAGCCTCTATTCCAAGATCGTACAAAGAACTGGCCCGTACCAGGGGAGGAAATTAACAGGTTTGGAACTTAGGGCAATGTGTCCATAGCCTCTTAATCCCTGCCATAAGCTCAAACCCAAAACGACTGCGAGACATGAATACCTGAGCCAGACTGCACTGCCATCTCCCTTCTCCTCAGTTGTCTGTATGCTCATGTGTTCACAAATAATTGCCGTTTGCCTTACAACCGCTTGTCATACTGACCCTAACATGTTTGTCATTACCGAAGCTTGAAACAACCGTCAAAACCTGACAAGAGGAAAACGGCAAAAATGAGACGATCTTGAAGTCGCTGCCACCAATCTAACAAGCATGGCATGAAAACCTACCACAATGAGGCCGCAAAGAACTTTAATCAACAGCAACCAGCAGAGTAGTCATTGTCAAAGGAAAAATTATAAATGCTTCATATCCTGAGCCTTTCTCTCCTGTAATAGGCTTCTCCTACAATGCTATTTCTCACAAAGGCAGACAAACTAACCATCAACCTCCATCTACTTAACTCCAACTCTTGAAGTCCTTCTTGCTAGTACGCAAAGCTTGTGTCGGTGCTAGCCGTCCCACGATGGAAATAAACACTATGACTTTTGCCGTCTCCTTGCAATAATAATGGCTTCTGAAAACGCGTCCAACACAACATCTAGCAGTGTTGACCAAGGCAGCTCTAGTATTGGAAGCATGTCGACCACCTCAGTTCATCCCATGAGCGTTTGGCTGGAAGAGAACCGGCATGGTATCATCGAACTTTTGGGGACCCATCTCTTTTCTAGGGAACTGAAAAGCCACCAACCAATCCAATCGACTGTCCGGATAGGCACCCAAGTGTACGATGGTTCCTTTGAGAACCGTATCAAAGACTTCGATGCAAAACATGTACATTTTCTACCTTGCTCCTTTGATGCTGATGACCCCCCCAGAGCTTAGAATGTGGACTGACTGATCAACAGATTTACATATGCATTACGGCGGCGCCTGATTCCGTGTCCGGTGTGCTCTACTTGTCAAATGACAAACCGCCGGAGATCGAAGATTTGATTCTCGAAGTGGACATTGATAGAAACTCACAACAAGCTAGGAAGGGTCCGGATCCAATGGATGCCCGTCGGCATGCCAAGAACCTGTTTGCCGAAGTAAAGGACCTCGCCAAGCTGAGACTGGATGAGCTGAGTGATTGAACCAGTTATCGGGCCGATGACGACGGGAATGGAATTCTGATACTAAATTGATGAAATATGGTGAGTCCATGATTATGGGCAGTACTGATGCTCGGTGTCATATGGGGACACGCACGAAAAGTAAGTGGGGTGCTGTATATTAACGGCACTTCCTCTTTGTATCAATCTTAGCTGCTTGAAAATAAAAAACTGGTTGGGGGCTGTGTCTTGGGCGAGGGGGGCCCGGAATAGACAGAGAGCTAGAAATATAAAACATAAGCTTTCTGTAATGCTGCTTCAAATGCCCAAGTGCTGCCAGTTTAGACCAGATTCAAAGGAAATCCAAAAAAAAAACGAGCCTGAGAATGAAAACATGCAAAAACTGATCGTCACCTACAGGATTCGAACCTGTGCTCCCGAAGGAACTGCCTAAACTACTGATTCAGCTAGCAGGGCAGCGCGTTAACCACTCCGCCAAAGTGACTATCGCAAACGACTTGATGATTGGTTGGCTCCTAACCTCCGTATCTGCAGCACCACACAATCCGGATTAGCTAAATCTATTTACCAGGTGTCCTTTCGAGATGAGAGCATGGGCTGAATGCTGCAAGAAACACATGGTAAATACTGTTTCTTTGTTCAATGGCCGTTGCGATAGGACTTGACAGTGGAAAGCGACTTCAATCAACTAACAGATGAATTTGACACAACGAGAATACGACAGCGAAAATCAACCACGAATATTCGAGACTATCTCATAATTTACGTCCAGGTGAAATGCCGAGGTTAATTGAACTTCACCCTCAAGACAGGAGATATCATGCTCCGGAGAACACACCCCATTTTGTACTGCTATCTTTGTACCACAAACTGACCGGCGGGGCCCTTACTGAAACCTTGTTACTTCATTCCAGAACAGACACCCCAGTCTCTGCCCCCTCTCCTCACCCCCGGAGAAACCCCTCAGGAGTCTCTAAATCCAAACACATCCGGTCCCGGCCTGTCCACACACCATCTTCACCAACCATCAGCACAAACCCTCTATCATCTCGCCCCAAGGGAGTACTTACAGTGTTGGGGGCATTGCCGGGGCAGGTCCACAGGTCGCACGTCTCCTTCTGGCCGCTGCAGCGGCAGTTGGTCTGGCCGACGACGTGGCCGCCGAAGCAGGCGGGCAGAATCTGGCCGCAGTTGACGCGGGCCTCGATGCCGCGCTCGGCTTCGATGTTGCTGGGCAGGGCCAGGGCGCCGGTGGCGAAGAGGGCAAGGAGGGGGATGGTGAAGAACTGCATTTTGTGGTGGGTTGGGTTTGGGGGTGTTGGAGTGTTGGATGGTTGAGATGCTGAAGTGAGTTGGTGATGATGAATGATGTGGGAGAAGAGGTCGAGTCTTGAGGGTTTATATATCCAACATGTAGATCGATGGGGTCTCCTTTCTGGCCTGTCTGCTCTTGTCTTCATCATTTGACGTCCTCGTCGGAAATTCCGCCGGGTAGTACCCGTCGAGTCGGTGGCTCGGACTGGACGGAAGCCATCACTTCATGATCCTTCAGTGCAAGTGAATCCTCTCACGCGAGGTACCACGCGGGATTCTTCCATTCGGACTCTGTTTATTGCGGCGGTGTAGCTGAGCGTAAATGGCTCAAGGCAAGCGCCATGTTGCGATTGGGTGTACGGATGACAACATATTTGTAGATGGAGATGGCACGTAGACCTGGAAAAGGCGAATACCAGGGGTAGGCAGCGGGGTTGAGCGGCTCCCGAAAGACCTCGCACCAGGTCCTAAGCGAATGCGGTGGAGTTTTTATGCTGATGCCTAGCATGTTCCTAGCAGGTTTTCATGAGCTGACGGCCGTTTGTTTTGATTAAGTCTCATGTCCTCGCTCGGAGCGAATTTAGCCGCTCTTATAGGATAGTGGTTGTTGAATTAGGGGTACCTGACATGTAAGCACTTGAGTCCGATCGCCTCTGAAGGATCGTCCGCGCTAGCCAACGAGGTACCTTGTGTACGAAATCGAACTTTGATAGGCTTTGCCACTAGGACCAACACCTCCCAGCATTGCGATGGAGGGCATGTCCGATGAATTGCCAATGATTCGCTGCCAAGCCTGAGCGCTCAGCCCACATCCAGCCACGTTTGCCCTTCCGCTTCCCGCTCTGTCTTCCCGTCGTCTCGTTTTCTCTGTAGTTCCCATACTTTCCGTCTATTTGGCCCTTTCCGCCGCGTTCCCCCCCGCGGCATCGTTTCTCCATCCGATCTCTTCTCCACTTTTCCCGACCTTTTCGCCCGGCTCAGCCCCGCCCGCGCCTTTGCCTCCCTCACACCTTCAAAACCTCCATTTCCGAGCTTTGCGCTCCCAATCCTCCAACAATAAGTAGGCTTTCTTCTCCCTCCTCCTTGCAGCTCTTCTTCTCCTACAATCAAGCGTATTATTCCTGCCTTTCCTCCCTTCCACCACTGTAAGGCCTCTATTCTCCCTCTCTACACCCACAATGTTGCTTGCACGGCAGCCAGCCGCCCGTCTGCTGGTGCACCTGACTTGCATCCTGCTCCACCTCGCCCATGGCGCCCTCGCGACAAAGGTCCGGGACAAGGCTGCCGATCCCACGGTCATCAGAGCTGGAGACACCTACTACTCGGCCGAATCAGCAGGTGGCGGCATCTACGTCCGCGCAGCGTCCTCGCTCGAAGGCCTGGGCGCCGACGACGTTCGGCGGGAGCGGGTCTGGTCCGACGACGCTGCCATGGGCGACGTCTGGGCCCCCGACATGAGCACCGACCTGGGCCGCACCTTCATCCACTTCTCGGCCGGCAGGGATGCCGCCCACCGCATGTACGTCATCAGCGCCGGCTCGCCGCTGGGCAACTACTCGACCGAGACCAAGCTTGCGCTGCCGGACGACCACTGGGCGATTGATGGGACTTTCTTTGTCTTTGAGGGGCGGGGCTGGTTCGCCTGGTCGGGCTGGGAGAGCGAGAGTCGGAACACCGAGCAGTCGCTGTACATCTGCCGCATGGACAGCCCCTCGAAACCCATCGGCCAGCGGTACATCATCTCGCAGCCGCGTGAGCCGTGGGAGCAGGGCGACAGCCCCCTGGTCAACGAGGGGCCCCAGGCCATCGTTGATCCCGACGGCCAGCTGCACATTGTCTACTCGGCCAACGGCAGCTGGGGCAACAAATACTGCCTTGCCGATCTCCGCCTCCGCCAGGGTGGCGACCCGGCGAATGTGTGGGACTGGTACAAGTCAAACGGCTGCCTGTTTGGGTCGCATCAGGACCGGATGATGAAGGGCTGGGATGCAACCCTGCACGTTGACGGCCCGGGACACCACACGTTTGCCCTCGCGGACGGCGAGGTGAGCAAGAGCCCCGGTGGCACCAGCAAGATCCCGTTCATGTTTCACGGGGTGGAGAAGGGCACGCCGTACAGGTGGGAAAACCGTGCTTGGTTCACTGGGAGTTTTGTTTGGTGGAGCAAGACCACCTACAGCCGGCAGAACGTGCCAGGGGATTCAAGCAATACGGGCCACAGCCTCAAGTTCTTTGAGTGAGCGATGAGTAGCATGTCTCGTTGGCCCGGCACGCTGGACTCTCTTCCCAACTTCCTCGTCGCTCAACCACTGTCTTCTCGCATTCAACTGCCAAAGAACCCTTGAGAAATCCTCTGGCGGTATGTCGAGCCTGACTACAAAATCCTCAATCTCCAAAAAGGCCGCAACATTCCCATCGCCCGACTCGTCCTCCGCGGTTTTGCTCATCAGCGTCTCAACGAGCTGCGAGGTCGTTGAGCTGTAGTCGACCCTGACCCGAGCAGGAAATCGTGTTGTGGTGCTGGAAATTCGAAAGCATCATGATCGCTCTGGGCTGGGATCGTATGATGCTGTCATGACTGGATTTGAACAAAATCACCCCACTAATTGCTCTGTTAAAGGTTAAAGGTTGTTTTGTTTATGAGAGCATCGCATATATCCAATGCCGTATTCAACCGCGATAGTATAATATACGAGAGTTGAGGGCGTGTGTCCTCGATTGTGTTTCCGGGCATACTGCCGATACCTTACTCTGATTGCCTTGTTCACCGTCTCTGAACATGCTAGCACCCTGCGTGGGTGCATGCACTGTCTGCTCAGATGAGCGGGGGAAGACATCGATGTCGCACAGAGACAGCCGTTCGAGGACGGCGAACTCTGCATAACTTCCGTGAGGACGCTGGGTACTCCGTTGGAGAGCAGCTGTGCCGCGTTCGCTGGCATAGACTCCCGAGGGTGCGGAATGTACCAGTTGATGGACGAGCATTCGAAGCTCTCTAGTAAAGGGTCGTTGCTGATGAGAGTGTCGAGGTCTTGCGGCGTGAGACGGCACATGTCCAGCCTGATGTCGCGGATCTTTGCTATGTTGAGCTGAGTGGGAAACCCCCAGATGGCGCATGTTCCAAAGTCGAGGACGTTCCGCCCGAGAGCCGTAGTACAGAGGGTAGTCAGGAGATTATCTCCCAAGCGGACGAAATCCGGTTCGAATCCGCCCTCTTGGTGCAAACTCAGTATTTCTCAGCTGTTTGAGAACCCCGCCGTTGTTGGGCAGCCCGTCATGAGGGACTGATACAGGGACTGATAAAACTCGGAACCTGTTCGTTGCGCGTCTAGTTCCCCACAGTTCATGTGAAGCTGAGCTCAGCTATGTTCGGAAGCCGGCGAGCAATCAAGTTTGATATAGGTGTGATCGAGTAGACCCAGCGCACAAGCTGCCTCCATACTGTATGGCGGTGTTTGCCTTTTATGTCGCGTAGACGCTCACCCGGTACGTAGTCTCCAAATGGGGGCTCCCATCCGCGCAGCGAAACGAAGCGCACTCGAGCAGCAAGGGCCCGCTTTTCGGTCACGGCTCGGAGAAACCTCGTCATGTCAATCTTGTAGCTGTTGCATGTTGTCGAGAAGTATGGTTGGGGAGGCAACTGCTGAAATGTGCCTCGAAACGCGGCAAAGGTGCGCGAGCGTGGTTTTGCATCTTCCATTACAATGTGTCGGTCCCAGTCGTCAGGTTCACTGCCGTCAAGTGTACTGCAATGCTGACAAGGGAAAGAAAATATCTTGTGCAGGATTTCGTTGGACAAACGATCGAGGACAAGCCCTGTCGAGGGGGCAGGTGCCATGGTGGTATCTATACTTGCTTGCCGGTCCAGGTTGCGAAAAAGAAACTGGAAAAGAAAAAAGGCAGGAGGTGAACTCACGGTGCCTCCCATTTCGTATTTGCCGGAGGGATCCCTTACCAGAGGAGACCCAGGAAACCTAACTCGGATTGACAAGATTAGATTTACGGCAAAAACATGATGACTCTCTCCTTGGGGATCAGTGACCCTCTGAGTGAGATTTCGGCCAATCAAATGGGGCTGTCCCACCAAGTGGCTTGAACCGCTGAAGGCAACTTGGAGGGATGCCTAGGTGGAAAAAGCCTCCACAGGTATGATTAGATTAGAATGTGGGACTTTCCGTGGATCCCTAAAAGTTTGATAAGCCCCGTGCGCTGACTCTCTTCCTTTGGACAAAGCAACAAACCCCAGGAGACGACTCTGGATTGGGATCCTCTGGGCGTGGCTGTTCTGGCCATGAACATCGAACCAGGGGACAGTGGCAGTTCGCTTGCCAGACTGCTGAACCCCGATGTTGTCATTACCATTCATCAGAGTCAAGCGGAAGCATTCGGCTGAAGATCGTGTTGACAAGTTCACAAGCCAAGCCGCTCCTTCAGACCACCACCACATATTTTGAACGCCTAGCACTGTCGAGTCTACATCAACACGCCTCAGCACCTCAAGGGTTGACATACAACGGCTCAATGTTGACAGTAAACGTCGACCTCGTCGGCTCCTTGATATCCTTGACGTTGTAGTCGTTCAAGACCCTGAGGTTGAGCCCGCACTGAAGCTTCTGGCCGGCATAGAACCCCCTGAGGAAATCCGGCAGCGCCGCGACCTGCTCTTCGCTCAAGTCGGCGGCCTCGTTGGTCACATTGACTCCGCACGTCTTGCAGAACGTCTTGACCACGATGCCCGTGGCGAACTGGTACGTTCTCAGGTTCTCCCTTCCTTGGACGATGACTTGCTCGGTCTTGGGGAACACCCAGATATAACGGTTCTGGGATGGGTTAGCTTGCATTCCGAGGTTTGGGGGAACAGTGACCTACGCGCGAGCAGATGCTGCAGGCACACTCGGACGCGGTGTCGGGGTAGTCCTTGTCGAGCGGGGCGCTCTTCAGCGCGAGGGTCACGGCGCCGCAGTGGCAGCTCCCGTGGTATATCTTGGCGTTTTCCATCCCGGCGGAGGGCTCCGGGCCGGTGTACTTTGGGGGTTGGTAGGGAGAGCCCCAGCCGGCGCCGTCCAAGCTGTTTGTATGTCAGCGCGGCAACCTCACGGGAAAGACGGTCTCGGTTTGCACGGTGTGATCTCCAGGTCCCAGGCGCTTATTCCCTGAATCGCACAGGCCTGGTGCATGCTCGGTTAATGTCGCAAAAATGGTCAAGTAGAAGAGGAGGGGCTACATTGAGAGAAAGCTGCCTCCCGGGTGGCGCGCTCGGTGCCGAGCACAAGACGGGCGTGGCGCATTTGGGACAGAACTGCAAGTCCAAGTTAGCATTGGCTCGGACACCAAGTTTGAGATGTAGTACCTTGTGAGATGCCACCCCAGTGCCAAAGCTGTACGACGCCAGGGTGGTGTCATTCCCCTTCACGATCTTCAGATTGGAACTTGGGGGGGGATAAACCCAGAGGTAGCCCTTCTTGGAGCAAATGCTGCAATTGCATTCGGCAGCCGACTTGACTTCGGGCACGTCGATCTCGTAGACAAAGTTGCCGCAGTGGCAATTGCCACGGTATGTCTTGAGCTGCTTGTTCTCAGCCATGGTGGCGTTGTGCTGTCGGTAATCTAGGATGCTGACAGGGGGGAGAAGTTGGGGAAAGGGGAAGGGGGAAGGGGAGTAAGTGCCGGGTCTGTCTCAATTTAAACAAACAAAAAGTCCGAGTCCGAGTCCGGTGTCAATGGCCAATGCACCGCAACTTCTCGATGTCCACTGCAGCTGCACAGTTTCTTGCCGCGGGAGCGTGAGCCCGTAAAAACTCCCGTTTGTTTAGTTCAACTTGGCGCGCGACCGGTTTCGGGACTATATTCCATTGGACAGCATTCAGGCACCACAATCCATCTTCGGGCACAGCAACATGAACAAAGCTAAAAGGGGGGCAAAGGGGGCGTTGCTAGCCCCCTTTTGCTTTCAACAATAGGGGACCTCTCTTAGTACCTATAGAGAAATAATTGAGGGCCAATCATTAAATCCTTTGCGATAGTCACTTTGGCGGAGTGGTTAACGCGCTGCCCTGCTAGCTGAATCAGTAGTCTAGGCAGTTCCCTCGGGAGCACAGGTTCGAATCCTGTAGGTGACGTTTCTTTTTGGAAAACACTTCATTTAATTCAGGATTGATGACCAACTAAAAAAAGGGGCTGAAAGACCCTTTCTTGACACACTGCTCCTTCTTGGAGTCCTCCATATTTACGGCTATCTAAACAATATGATGATGTTAAAAGACCATGCGATACTGATAATTCGCTGATATCTGCTTCGGCCACACCCTTTTTTCACTTGGGCGATGTGGCCTCCATTCCTAAATCCTTGGCGTCGTTGGGGTTTTCGGTCCCAGCTGTCCAATTGCTGCAACCAATTGCCAAAGCCCGCTCCGACGACCAGGCATCCTGATATACCTCTTGATGCTCCTTTAGCCATATGGAGAGCATGGGGGTAGAGGGCTTCGCTGGGACTTTGAGTTAGTGGCTTTTGATTGTTGCGCACGTTGGTAGAATTACAGTACACTTGGGTTTCGGTACGATATTGTCTCCAGGCTCTTTATCCTTGCTGCTTGTGATTTGACTTGGTGGGCGTGTGGGGTCCATTGGAAAGAGAAGTAGAATTTTGCTGACGTTTCGGCACTGGACAGGCAAGATTGCGTGCCGTTGAGCGCATTTCGGCACCACCAATTGCTCCCCTTCATGTTCAAATGCAGCAGAACTTGAACCTCATCTTATACAGACCGGCGGGGGCCGGGCCGTCTGTTGAGCGATCGGGGCGGTGGGCCATTGTCACCGTGACACCTCCCAACACCTCAAGGTGGCGCCTGACGGCCACCAAGGATCACGAAGAGGTCAACCATCCATGACAGTCAAGATCTCAGGTTGGGGACTGTACGTAGTATGTCTGGTGCCGGGTGCGGTGTCCAGTGGCCAGTTCAGATTTGCGGTCATTGCAATTCGGGACGGAAATCTCCAGTTGCGCCATTGGCGACATGACAGCGGCCTTGGCAACAGTGGTGCGGGAGACATGGCAATCACGATGGGACTTGTCAAACATACGGAAATAATGGGGCATGGCAAACAAGAATCTGGGGTCGAAAGAAGAAGGCCAGTCGGGCATTTTAGTGCAGCAGGGCATGAGCGGTTTATTGGCATACGTGCCTGGCACAGTCGGCGAGACATGAACATGGCGACGGACATGGCAGGAAAATGGCAGCGGGGCATGGCGGGACATGGCACTGACAAGACATGGCGACGGGCATGGCAGGAAAATGACAGGGAAATGGCAGCAAGGACATGGCACTGGCAGGACATGGCGACGGACATGGCAGGAAAATGGCAGCAGGGCATGGCAAGGGCATGGCAAGGGCATGGCAGCGGCCCGGGGACATGGATGGGCAGGAGTGTGGCAGTGGGATGGCGCCAGCAGGACATGGCACTGGCGGGCAGGGCATGGCACTGGCGGGCAGGACATGGCACTGGCGGGCAGGACATGGCGGTGGCACAGCAAGAAAACATGGTAGTGGGATAGGTGGGAGTGGGACATGTCGGCCAGCCACCTACCTAATGAGAACGAATCAACGGTCGTGGCGTCCTTTTTGCGTTGTTGGTTTTGCTGTGCAGTTAGGGTTTAGTAAGGCGGCCGCGGAGCCTCCTTCATTGCTGCAGCTGCTGTTTAAAAGGGTGTGCCAGCCAAAACCCCCCCAAAATGCGAACCATCGCGGCGCGGTTGCCTTCTTTCCCAATCTTCCCATTGCGTCTACCTGCCTCCCACTGTTGCCGGATCGCTATGCTCCACCAACTGGCTGAACTGGCTGCCTTGCACCTTCTAACTTTCTAGGTTGGTACCTAGGTAGGCAGGGAGGTAGGAGGAAGGTAGCCTGGCTGCGACCTACAGCCCAAGTACCAAATTCAAAATTGCCGTTTCCCTCACATCAGCACTGAGCGCTGAGCCGCCAGCATGTCGTCAGCCCAGAAAGCCCAGCAAACCCATCCGCTCTTCCTTGAACAGTGTCGGACCAAGTACTCCTGGGCCTCAGGTGCCACACGTGGTACCCCTTCTGCGATTGAGCGGCACCGCAAGGATCTCAAGGTCGCCTTCTCCGAGATTAATGGCCTGATGGCCGGGATGCACTACCAGGACCAAGCAGAGGGCAACCACCCAGCGTCCCCGTCGCTCCGGTCCCCGCCGCCACTACAGGCCACCCGCGAGCACCTTGACTGCTACCCCACCGAGATTGACATTACTGACGACCTTCTCGGAAACACGCCCGGCTCACACCACACCGCCCCGCCTGAGCCTGCCGCCACGATAGAAGACCAGCCCATGGCATCGCAATGGGCCGCGATCCGCAGCCTGAGGAAGGAAACCGAGTTTCACCATGAGCGCTTCCAGGTCCATGTGAGGCGGCTCCAGGACCCCATAATCTCCAACCTGCTCGACATCTACCCAGACGCCCGGAGCATCCGCAACACGGGCGCCCAGCTGGTCAAGGACATACTGGAGGGCTTCCAGCCCCATAAACTGTCGCTCGTCTTCGCTTTTACCTGTTTCTCCTACTCTATTTCGCAGCTCCTCTATAAGAAGGGCCACATCGCCAAGAGCGATACCCTTGCCAATATCCGAGTCTGGCGAGACTTGATTGCGGACCCAAGGGAGAGGCAAGCCTTCAACCACCTCGCGCCAAAACTCTGGCCAGAAGCCAAAGAACATCTCCACTTCATTGACATCCCTGCATTCCCCGTGGACAGCGCTCAGGCTACTCCTGCTCCCTTGTCTGACCTATGGCTCGCGACCTCTTCGTCTCTTGTTGGCCCAGCGGGGCTTTCACCCTCCCAGCTCCTGCACAGTCAGCCAAGCGGACAAATCAGCCGGCCCGCCGATAACACGGCCTCTCCGCACCTCCCGGATCAGTACCCCTTCGGCGTCATGCCTCCAGATCCCAGCCTAAGGGATCCTGCCCCCGTCATTGAGAACCTGGTCGGGCTATTGAACTCATCGCACGGGGCCATCGATTTCTCTACCCTCGGTGTGTTCAGCAGCCAACTCCAGTGGCAACCGGACGAACCCGATCCCCCTGCGCCCCCTTTAGGTCCCCCGGTGCCACCGACAAAGTTTGATCCTTCGGACAGGGAGAGGAAGCGTTCACAATTAGCCAACCAAGCAGCCGGGGGTACTAAGCTCGAGGAAACCGTAATGTTTCTCGTTGTTCTTGCCTTCCTTCAGGAAATCGGCCAGTTGCTGTACACACTCTCGGGCAGCAGCCTCGCCTCCAGGTGCCACAAGATGTACCCGGCACAACAAGGGGAACAAGAAGCATTCTACAGAAAAGCTCGGGATACCTTCTTCGAGCCATGGTCCCAGCGCCCGAGCTCTGGACTCCCGGCTTTCCGAGCTCTTGTCTCAGTTGCCGATATGTTCACCCGAGACGGCTACCTACAAAGCATCGATGAGATCGAGCACTACTTGGCCGGTGTAGCAGTAGTAAGCTTTGCAACCAAGGCATCTGCTGCTTCCTTTCCCACTCCGCTAATTAAGTTACCAGGCTGTCCTTCCACCAGGGGCTGCCTTTAAGGAATTCCTTTACTCCATATTGGGTGGAGTTTACGCAACACCCACCCGGACCCCGGATTCCAGCAGCCCTAGAAAGCGGCAGAGGAATACCGACGAGGATCCGGTGACAGCATCCAAGTGGGTTCATCTTCGTATTTTCTGCCTATTCAAGTAATAGACTGACAACCGGGCAAGGCGGGACCGAACGAAGCCCGGGCCGCCCCCCGTCAGCTGCGAAGAGTGCGACTACACATGTCCGAGACGAGATCGGGTTCGCTCCCACTTTCTCAAGCAACATCCCGGCATTGCCCTCCCGGAGAGGCTGCGGGAGAAGGGGAGGTCATCCCAGGGGCTCTGAACCGCGGAGGTAGTACTCTTGTCGAGTGACACAGCTAGGGAGTTTACGACGTGGAACCTACATCGTGGCGGTAGCTCTTCCATTTGCATTAAGTGCCGCTAGGAAGCTCAGAACCTCCGTTCTAGGCGCTGTTTTGGTGCCATCTTGTCGGTTCGCTTTATGGCAGGTGGGTGCCCGATTGTCGTCGGCGACGGAGCAGAGTGGGGGATGTTGTGATGGGAGGTCCGGGAGGTCCGGCTCATGATAGACCGTTCCGTCCCGATTGGCCTCATGTTTCTTGGTCTTCTGTTTATCTCACCTCATGTCGTCTTGATTTGAGGGACTAAATGCGGCCTCGTTACCTTTGGTACATATCGCTCTGCAGCTTTGCATTTAGCGACTCATCCACCCAATCGTTTAGGACTCGGAGTTGATAACAAAATGCAGCACGTGGGCCACTAACATCAGATGGCAGGCGTTCCCATATCCCTTCGGACAGGTATGATAAGAGTTTTACCCTGGCGGTGGGTGTCTCAATGAGAAGGATCACCATCTTGTCTTCAATTTCCCACACTTTTGTCATGGCTCCATCTCGTTTTATGCTAGCTTGCTGCATGTGCCTCTTTGACACCGCCAGGCAGCAGATGCAAATTCCACCACGCCGGCAAAGCTCACACAACAATATCAACTTTGCAAAACCACCGATGACGCTGAAACTCGTGCCCAGAATCCAGCCGCCACTGATAACCGGCAGGCACCCAGCTCTTCAGTACCTCCTTGAAACGGCCGGCTGACACAGAACCGGAATCTACAAACCAAGAGGCACCTCCCCTACCCCTTCTCCCAACCCACCTTGACCACCGCCCGCCCTAAGAGTAGCCGCCGGATGCTCTGAGACTTGGACTTGTTTAAATGTTTCGGAAATAGAATAAGGTTGGCGGGGTATTCCGAATTGCAACTTTAACCCTTGCCTCTGATGTATTCTGTTAGTGATATATACCTTCTGAAGTGGTGAGTGAAAGGCGGTTGCTTTTTCTTGTCTATTCTGCTGCCTGCATTTCTGTTGCCATTTGGAGGGTGGCCATTACTAGTAATGATGCCTTGCACACAATCATGTATGAGACTTGGCGCTCTTCAGAATGTCTTTCCTCTATCAAGGTAATTCGAACCTCTCGCTTCTTAAAAAGAGTTTCAAATATTTCTAACAGAACTTCTGCTGGCAGAACCCCTAGACTTCCTAGAGATGATCGGTCATGCTGACTTATGTCCCTAGGAGTTGGGTTTGGGAGGGGCAGACATGCGGGAAACGTGGGCATAAGCCTTTATTAAGGCGCGGTACCACGGCTGCCTAGCGTGCCTTCCCCCTGCGTTACTAGCGTAGTCTCGCCTTACGCCGGTTGTCGAGCCCCCTCCTGCGTTCGATAGTGTGCTGTACGACATGGAGAATGTAGTGCACAGAAGACGCTTCTCAATTGTGCAAGGCGACAGCCTCTTTTATGGTGTAGAGAATACCTGATTACCCTCAAGCGGGTCGGTCTAAGACCTCTAATAAGCTATCATGTGTGAAATCTTAGGGCAAAGACAAACGAAAAGCAAAAAGGGAGGAGAGAGCTGGGGGTAGTACACCCTCAGCTAGTCTCGTCCCGAGTTACAGGACCGTTGGCACCGCCATGAGATGTTAGACCGTGTGTCGCAGTGTGAATCACCCTGGTAAAGAACCCTTCCATCCCTCCCTGTTACTCGGATTCGAAAAGTAAACTCGTCATCCTCTGGCGGCCAAGATAGTAGGTCAGCATCTACGAATAATACTTCCTGACCGGGGTAAAATGCAGGCCAGGCAAAACAGATATCAAGTAAGCGGCCGGGGAAAAGCCTAATAAAGTAGTTAGCTCAGCTATTCCTGTTTTGCTACAAGTATAGTATAGACAGACCTCTTCTTGGAACATTTCCCCTCGGATAAGTCCATATAAAAGGGGATTATCCCTAACAACCGAGCATATTTTTTATCAATTGCTCGTTTGCGCTTCTTATACGTTGTCTGCAAGGACGACCAGGACCTCGTCAAGCGGAAGTGATTGCCGATACACCTCCTCCTCCGGATCCACGTATCCCAGCACGTTCGCGTCGAAAGTTCCCTGGTTATGATGGCTTGAAGTAGTGTTGATGTTCCCATACGACGGGTGTTGGCGGTTTGCTGTGTGTGACGTCTGAGGACTTCTGATGCCCAGTCCTCACGGAGTATATCCAACTCGTGGAAATACTCATCGAGGGTATTCCTCCAATCTAAGGGGATGCCGTCTATGGTACCTGGTAGACAGGCGGCTGTGTACGGGGGCGGTGATAGGTATTCCGTCTCGGACTCCGAGTTGGCTCGGGCCGAAGCGTTGGTCGCATGAACAGTTCGACTGAAAGTCCCGTCATGGGCCATTTTGATGTGCCAACTTGAATGACGAGTTTTGTTGTCGTAGGAGTTTGTTGTACAGTTGTTGGACAAAAATCTGCAAGCTCCGTTCCATATAAATACCCGGCAGGAAAAAAGGAAAAAACCTTCTGACGCCTGCCTTAGATAAGATGGAACTATATTTCAAATTCTACAAACGCCACGGCTTCCTCTGCAATCAAGGACTTCAATCTTTGCAAGCCAGCAAACACTCTAATCTTCAACTTTCGCCTCTCAACCCCATCAAATCCTTCCCACCACAACAAATAAATCTAGCAATCGCAACACATTCAACCTAGCTAAATAGCGATTTTCGCCCACTTTGAAGGCTTGGAAGAAGTGGCTCCAAGTTTGCATGGATCCGTAGATCGATAGTATTTCTCGTTGCTGGGAGGAGAGTTCCCCAGCTTTATTTATGATACATCCGGCTCCCCCATCTACCATTTGGCTTCTCCAGTGATCAGATTGCCCATTGTTTCATACAGGTCCTCCCAAGGTCTTACTAGCCAAGATTGTCGACTCTTGTATGGATTTAAGTCTTTTAACATGTTCCATGCATTCTATTTACCCTGTCCCTTTTTGATGATTCGTGGACCACGTTTTGCCCCGCACCTCTAAGCGGCAAAACTATCGAAGATCATGATATTTGTTTACATGATCATCATAAAGTCATCCTACAAAGTTGCCCCCGCCTCCGTCGGTAATGTCTTCGACAAGCTAGATAATAATAGCAACCCTCCACCAAGCATCATCACAAACTTTTCCTAGCAGTCCTAGGTTTTCCTCATCTTTTGGAACTGTTTGATGAATTAGCAGTGGCACTTACTTTTACTAAGATATTCCTACTTAAATTTCCATTCAGTTTCTAAAGTGAGGTAGCAGACTCAATACCACATACTCTCAAAGGCTCCCCAGCCCGACATCATCAGTAAGGTACCCTGAAGCTCCGGAGCTTCACGCAACTTCATCAACACCTACACTAGCACTCGAACAACTTAGCCTATGTACAGTGCAAACTCTACTACGACACACTGGAAGCCGCCCACCTACGCCAAATCCAGCATTACGCACGATTCTTTGGTGTTGAGACTACACATTCCCCCCTGGCATGTCAAAGAAGACATATCATGACGCCTTAGGCGCCCAAGAAGTTCCAACCTTCCGACAAAACATTATAGCCCCTTTATTACAGGAGACAAATACTATGTCAGAAAGTCTTGAGAGCTTCGTACAACTGTCGCTCAACATTGTCAATACTTCCTCTTTAGACTTTAGCTAGCATCATTCCGTCTGCATTACATATGCGACATGTAAGATTCCCATTGAAGGGGAAATCATTCAGGTCGGTATTAGATCGCCCTAGCTGCTTATATCGAACTTACTATTCTCGACGTGACTCGAATCTCCTTTTTTGTTATATGCTAGGCTCTTGCTCGATTTTTACTCGGAGAAAGAGTGACAAGTATTTCCCCGGTTCATCGGCGAGCACACATATCATATCTTGGGCAACTGGCTCGACAGATAAGATCATGCCGAGTAAAGCACAGCAGCATAGCAGCACATCAGCGCCCACTGGGGTACATTTGCTGTGCTGTGACATGCCACCAAGTTCCGGGGGCTAGCCCGAGACGCGCTAGCCTTCCCGGCTTCACAGAGCATTGCTCCTGCCCTTATAAGGAGCTCATGTGTCTAGCTTCCATCTGAGATTTAAAAAGAGCTCATCGTGCCTTCCTGGCATTCCTAGCCGAGCATGAAGCTCCCTCCCGCGGGAAAACAAAACCACGTTGAGATCGCCCAGACACAACGTTCCCTTGTCTGCTCCCATTTCCGCGGCATCAGGAAGACTCAATCACTCCTCTCTCTCCTCATTTTCCCACGTCCAGCTCGGCATGAAGAGCCAAATTGAGCGAGCGGCCGCGGTCCTAACCGTTTTCATCGGCGCTACGGCATCATTATTCATTGCATCAGGCATCTCCGAAATCAAGGAGAAAGAGCCCGACAATGCAACAGACGATGTAAACGGCCTCATCTTTCTTGCATTCCTAATCGCGATGATTGGGTATGCCCATAGTTACGTCGTCCTCACCTATCTGGAAGTCGAAAGTTGGAAGAAGGCGAATCTCTCTGTCGTGGATAGGTTCCTCTTTCGCTGGGGGTATGTTTTGTCGAGCGGAAGTCTTTTGGTTGCGGCAATGGTGCGTCTGGTGTTCGACAAGGTTTTACAATCCCACCACTCTTTTGGTTGGACAATTGCCGGCTCTGTTGTAGTTGGGTTTGCGACATTCAAGTTCGGACCCCAAGGCATTGCTCACGCATTGAGAAAGCTCCTAGACCCTGATACGGAAAGGGACGGCAGAAAAGGCCAAGAACAGCCAAAGGCAGCACAAATGATCAAGCCAAGAGCCGGGTCGGCAAGTTTCGAGCCAATGCCAGCACTACAACCAACCCAAAGAAAGGTCTAGTCAAAGCGAGGAGGGCGTAAAGGGGTTTCTGCCTAGTAGCGAAAATGCACCACGGATAAACAAGAACCCACGACGCCAGCTGAATGAAGATGTCTCGACAGCAATACCTCAGACTCTCTGATTTTGTTCCCGGAATGCAACCTTGGCGATGTCCCGGACCCCTGTACGTTCATTCTCTACCCTTGCTTCACAACTGCTGACTTTTCCAGACCACACAGACAACTCGTCGACAGATGAACTCCTCCAGTATGAGCGGTATCTCGAACAAAAGATTGAGCAACACGTTCGTGCATCCGAGGGTTCCGAATGCTCCGATGGCGAGTAACTCATGAACTGCCTTACGCTTGAGCAGAAACACAAAATCTTGCAATTTGCAGAGAAACGGGCGGCGGTCGGGAGGTACGATTAGCGGCCAGGGCAAGAGGACTATATTCACCCTGGTGTGGCACAAGTCAGGGAGGTGTGGCCATGGTCAATTGTCAAGCTCAAGGTCAAGTACAGGACAGTCAATCTGTCGAACAGTATATACGGTTCTTAACTCTAATAAACCTAGAACGGGGGTCTCTGGCGGGGGTCTCTGGCTCTGCCAGAGACCCAACACACACAGGCAACATAATCACACAGTTGCAACCCAACCAAGCAGTGCAGTATTTCTAACTAACACCTTACTGCCTTGTGACATATAACGTGCGCCTAGCTCCCGCGGCTGTGGTTTACCCCCAAACCGCTTCTCGTCTCCTACTGCTCTCCATTAAACATCACAGGGCTTTGTCGTAAGAAACGGCATATGGGTATAAGAGTGGTCTAGCTAAACAGGGTAAGGGGATCTCCTTTTGCCAAAAAGTGCGACAGGCTTCCATACCCAACAAACATAGTCACTGTTCAATTTGTGACCCAATCCATCTCCTGTAATTAGTCAGCAAAGTCAGTTCGGGTTGCAAGGATAGCGGCCCATCCAAGTGCCTCCTCCAAATTCCAATGACGAGACGCCAACGCACCAACCCATCAGCCTAACAGATACTCCCTGTCATATATACCAACCGCTCATGTCGTCCCATAATACCACGAACGATTCAACTACCTCACCAAAATGGCGATCTGCCCGTGCGGTACTCAGACCACTCGCAGGCACATCTCCCGATGCTCCATTGCTCACTCGCTTGTGCTGAAACCCCCAAATCAGAGGCGCCAGACCTTCGCAACCCTCTCTGCCAACCCCCGCCTCTCCAATCGCCGGAAGAAGGCGATCCTCGCAGACATGGAAAAGGAGGGAGACGCAGCTCTGGTGCCTGTGCCGGCGCTCCCCGCTCCCCATCGCCGCCCCCGCGCCAATCGCCCAATTGCGGGGGGGCAACGAGCCCCCCTCCCCAGACTCCGGCAGCAGGCCCCCTCACCCCCAAACAAAGGAGTTCTCGCCAACAACCATCGGCGCACCGGGCCAACACGCCCGAAAGCGGCTCCTCCCCCGAAACCAAATACGGCCCCGCGCAGAAAGCTAGACCCCGAGCCGGCGGAGGGACCCGCCATCCCGAACGAGGGCTTTGGCGCAGAGACGTGGGGTGGACTCCCCTCCCTTTCCGCCGCCCCGGCACACCGGCGCTCTTGGAGCATCAGCACCGAGGAAAGGCGAGCCTTCCCTGGGCTAGGGGGGCGTTTCGACTCCACCCCGCCTTCCCCCTTATCCTGGTGCGACCCTGACCCTCCCTAGGTAGCCAACCGGAGTACCAATGGGTCCCCTTAACTACCCTCTTCTCATCAAAGAAGGAAGACGGAACCGCCTAGACTGTGCCTTTTTCCTTTTGGGTTTGGAATAGTTCTCTACTCTGTGAAGACGCATGGTGATATCTGAAAATTGACGGATGAGTGTCTGTGCCGTGGTGGATTTCCTTGCCTCCTGTGCCAGCAGCCACTGTGTTTTGCGTACGGCCGGTACCATCGACGATACAGGGAGAGGCCTTGGGTATGTTGACAGAGAAAGAAAATGGCAGTTAATTACGTGGCGAGGGGAAACGGCGGTTCCGTGTTGTGGGCTGGTGAATACCTACAGCTCTACCATGTAATTTAGATCACGGCAGATATAGTGGGGGATAACTCCAGAGTTTACCTCAGCTCACTCAGCTGGCGCGTGCCGTAACCATATGTCACAGATGTGACTATAAGACCAGAAATGCCTTGCCATAGCCCAGAGGTCGAGGCCTTTGCAGATACTTATGGAAGGGATATTCAAGCGTTTGTCGATAAACGGGGGGTGGAACGGGGGGTGGAACCCGGAGGTGTAGCGAGCGTCGGATGTTACGGCCCTACCCAAAATGTACACAAGCTAGCCGAGCCGAAAGTATTTTTCAGTGCAAGATGTAAGTCGGCCTTGGCTTTGAGAGTGTCAACTTATGATAGTGCCTGTTGTAAAAGCTCCGATTGCTTTTCTTGAGTATGTCTAAAAAGGTATTTCCGTTCTTATCTCTCGCCCTACCGTCCGCGCCCCGGTCGATGAGGCGCCATAAGGTCCTTTCAAGGCTGGTATGATCTACTCTGTGCTGGTCGCTGCATCTGGAGGCAATGTGCAACACAGTTGCCTGCGTGCTGTTGACGGCCGAGATGTCGGCTCCACGCTTGAGCAGAACCTCGATCGTGGCTAGGATAGATTCGAAGGAACGGCGATGCTGGCGGGCCGGAGCAGCGTGAGCACAAATCTGAAGAGGATTCCACGCGCTCCTCTCGCCGTCGATGGGTTGCCTCAAAACTGAATGGGCGTCGCCGACCTTCGACAGAAGGATATCTATAAAGTCCGGGTTTGCCGGAGCGGATCGGAAGGCCCGAATGCTGGCGAATGAGCGGCGAAGCAAGCCGCCGATGCTGCTAAGTGAGAGTCCTTCGATGGCGCTCTCCAGAGCCCCTCTCTGGTACCATGGCATTTCCCAGGGTCTTTTGTCATCCGGATGCAGTTTGAAAGGCCAAGTCGATTTGTCGCCCTAAACCGACCGATGAAACAAGTCACCAATGGCCTGCTTTCGATTCGTGCCTTTAAATGACACTACTGCCCGTGCCAAGCCTGGTTGGCCGGTATTCACGGCAATGTCGAAGTAAGGGGCGAGGTCGACGCAACATCCCCGTCCCTTTGTGTCTTCAATAATAGCTTCCAAAAGATAGATGGCCTCGCTCATGCAATCTCCAATCTCGTTAGACACTGAGCATGCCACCATTTCTAGTAGCGCCGAGTATCCAGGTGCTTGGTACTTGTTTGGGTGAGATGCGCAGCCGGTGGTAAGTCCCAATTTTCCCTTAGCCAGGCAGTCTCTCAGACAGCCGCTACACGTCTGATGCTCGGGGTACCGTGCGAAGTCCAAGGCGGGGGTGTATGCGGAAGAAAAGAACGCGACCCAACGATCGACGTCGTTAGGCCCATTGATGAGATCCTTGAATCGAGTGACCCTCTGCTCGGTGGATTCTCGAAGCATCTCTCCCCAGCACTCCCCATCAGAATCCTTCGACCACCCACAGAGAAATAACATCAAAGCAATGGCATGTACGGTGTCGCGGTGTTCTCTCCCCAATGCTGTATCCCTCACTTCAATAGCCGCAAGACAGTAGCCTTTTGCTTTATCCATCGACTCGGGGGAGGCCAGACACTCTCGTCCGTGAACCTGTGCCAGGAGGAAATTGCATCGACTCTTCTTGAGGGCGTCAAAAGATGGCCAGTCGTGGATGTCCGTGAGGGGTGATTCCTCCTCGGGTTCTTTCTCTGCCAGATTCGGGAACCCATTTGTCAAGGCCATCACCATGAGAAAGCAGAGCTGACCGAACGACAGAAAAGCAAAGTGTTTCTCATCCGAATTATGGGGTTGTGTGTCTCGGAAGAATCCAATGGAGGCCAGTGGCTGCCCGTCATCGCTATCCTTCTCCACAAGCGCCTCTCCGAGCAAGAGCTTTATTTCCGCTTGGCGATCTTGCAAGTTTCCATCCGTTACAGGCCACTCCCGGGAGAGAAAGTCTATCTGCTCAAGACCAAAGCGTAGGATCGGCGTGGCCTCTCTGTAAGATTTCCGCTCGACGAGAGCTGCGCCCTCGGATTCGCATGTTCTCAAAATCTCCTGCCGTAGGAGTGGAAATCCATCTGTGTATGGCTTTGCCGTTTTCCCGGGCGTGTCTGACTTGACGAGAGCCACGGCGATCAGATGGGAAACTTCGGCCCGTACCCCAGCATCTCCAACGGCATTATCACTGAGGTCTGACTCAGCAAGCTTAGAAAGATGGGGAAGTGCCTCTTCGTGCTGGCCTTCGTTTATGAGCTCCTTGGCCCTCTCCAGGCGCCTCGTGAAGATCTCCTGAACAATGGCTACGCCTTCGTTGCTGTTGACAGAGCTGGGCAGGGTGTAAGACCGGACTGAGCTCGTTTCCGATGACCTACTTCTTCCTCGCGGGGATGGTAGCGGCGGAGAAGGCGGTCGAAGCGACGGCGGGCTCGTGGTTGTTGGGTCGAAAGCTGCCGCGGTTGGCGCAGAAGCTGCCTCGGCTGGCGCAGCACCACCAGACTCTGAAGCAGCTGGGAGATTGACCATCCATGATAAGATAGAGCGGCTCCTCTTATGAGTCAACAGGATGCCTGTAGCGTATATGCTGTCGGGGTTCTCGCTGGCATCGCGGTGCTGGAGCTCGTGAGATGGTAGCAGCCTAGGTCTAGGTTTCGGGGCGATGACGCAGGGACGGTACGGGGTGGCTGTGGCTTCACTCGGCGTGGAAATAGTGCTAGCAGCACTCGAAACGCTGTCCAACAACCCAGAAGCGACATCGACCAGCTGTTGGCTGCTCAGGACGACATCGGATTCCATTCGAGGCTGACCGTCGACCTCACCCGGGCTGCTAGTGCTTCTGACGGAGGAGCTGTCCCTGGTTTTGAACTGATGCGTTGTCTAGGCCATTTAGGCCATTTGCTGGCCTCTGCATCATTGGCGTTGCGGATGCGGTAATGGCTCTCAGATCATCCTTAATCTGCCCAATGTCGGTCCTGAGGGCGGCCATCCTGTCTGTGAGCATAACTAGTCTGTCATCTTGGCTCGAACCCGGAGAATAAGCGGCGGAGTTGCGGCTAGGGTACTGTAAGTGATGTCTCTACCAAGCCGTCGGCATGTACGAACATATTGACCAAAACCACTGGGAGGTGTAGGGAAGTTGTCGATAACTGAATAAGGTTTGCGATGCGCTGAATTTCACCGTCGTATTTCCGGCTTCGGTAGTACTCCCGTAGCTTTGGGAGGGCGCTCCTCTGGCGGCTGATGTCCAGGAAGATAGCCTCAAGCCTGGAGAATATTGTCGATGTGTTTGATAGCAACACCCTGAGGGCATCCAGGTCCCAAGACGCTCGGACAACTCGGACGAGCGTCCCACGCTGGAGTTCGCCGTCGAGGACCGTTAGGTGAAACTTGAAGGCATCGAGTTCATGACGAAGGCCTCTGGTGGTTTCGTCTATGTCGCGTACCGCGTCGTAAAACGTACTGACGTATATGACGGACTTCCCAAGGGTGCTGACGAGCTGGGCGATGGCTGCTACCACGCTGACGGCGGATAATGGGTCCATTTCGGACGAGTAACTCTTGAGATGAGAGAGTACGGGAGGGTTGAAGAGGGAGGTGGTTGATAACCCGAACGCGAAGCTCAGGGCGGGCGGGGTAGGAGGTGGATGGATGGAATGGAGGAGTCTGCCTCATGCCTCAGGCATTGATTGATTGGAAATGATGAAAACCGCGATCGTCTTACTCGTCACATGATTGAACCTGCATGCGTCTTCTCAAGCTTGCTCAGCTCTTCGCTGCGAAACGAAACACGCTACAGTGAAATTAAATATATGAGTCGAAATGAGTGGTGAATTAGTGAGACAGCCGTCGGTCGTTCACTCTGCTAACATCAGAGCCCGGGGATGTGCGTGCGGATATGCCACTCCAATTTCTAGCCTCTTGTCAACGGCTCTGAAAAGTAGAAAAGAGGATTATGGAGTAAGCTTGTGGCGATAACGGTACCGCCAGTGATAAACCCGTAAAGTGACGAGCTAAATAATAGGGCTATGACGGGGCCCGATAGATCGAAGCTTAACTAGGTGCCTAGTACTGCCAGAACGCTGGTATTAAAGGCTGAGCCACTGTAAGGACGAAAGCTGAATCCTATATAGAGGTCTATTAAAGAAGGGTCCATCCCGACTCCCACGATTTCCCTTTGACCGATTTTGCAATTTTCACAAGCCCAAAAGAGGAAGGAGACGCATTCGACACGGAGCCGGGCTGCCGATTGGCATTTCTGGTTTTTTGCAAGATTTTGGAAGCGGAGCACAGAGCACAGAGCAGCAGGCGGCATTCCCTAATCGAGCAAGCTGGGATTTTAGACCCGTCAGATTGCACAATTTAGGTTTGCGGCCGAGCCAGACTGGAGCTTGACAAGTCGAGGGAACGAAAGCCAACGTTCGGAGTATAGTAAAGTAGTACAGACTCGGGCTCGGACTCTACCATGATTTCGTTATATGACTTCTTCGACCGGCCCTACTGGCGACGGCTATAGATCATCTAGGAGCTAGCCAAGGCGTACCATGCCGCGCTCATCCTTTACACTGACCTTGTCGCCCAGTGGCTTTACATCCTCGACGGCGCGCTGCTGCTGTGCATAATGACCCCTACGGTCGGTCATGATTATCCTGTGGTACCTTACCCAGCCGGCCGATAATTGCAACCGCCATGATTCCCGAGGACGGGGGCGACGAGGATTGTGTTTTGCAGCTCGAGGGGGAAACCGGGCGAGTTGGAGGCGATTCCCGTCAGGTTTGCCTTGTTCTGAGCTAAGTCCAAACCCCGTTTTGATGGAACTGCCTGCGGGCCCCAGGGGAATCACCTGATCAATCAGCAGCCTCCGAAAGACATGAAACCAGGCGGCACTTTTTGGAACTCTAACACCCATCAACCAATGAACCATCCCCAACACCCTCCTCAAAATGACCACCTACAAATACGACCCGCTAAGCGAAAGCAAGCGCCAAATCCGCATCTTCACTCTCCTCCCCTCCCTCCTCAGCCCCGACCTCCGCGGGACTCTGCAGGCCGTCGACTTCGACACCCCGACACCACCGCCCTACGAAACCCTGTCCTACGTCTGGGGGCAGGACCCGGTATTCGACCATGTGCTCTCCCTCGACTCCGCCGCCTTCCAGATCAGCGCGCACCTCGCCAACATCCTGGTCCACATCCGACACCCCGACACGGAGCGACACCTGTGGATCGACGCCGTGTGCATCGACCAGACGAACCTGGGGGAGCGGGCGCGCCAGGTGGATATGATGGGGGACATTTACCGGGGCTGCACGACAGATCTGGCCTGGCTTGGGGATCTGGGGCCGGTTGTGGCGGGGAGGGTTTTTGAGGAGAGAACCGAGGAGGAGTGGAGGCGGGGTCTGAAGCCGGAAAGATTCGGGTTTGAGGCGTGGCAGAGGGAGGTGGAGGGTAAGAACGAGGGGTTGGGTCGTGAGGATGATGATAAACCAGCTAAAGGGGACGAGGAGGAATCGGTAGATGAGGCAGAGGAAGAAGAGAGTTCTGAATTGGAAGGCGAGCAGTGGCATTTACGTGACATCTACCTGGACTCGTATGGCGCCCACCCAGCTGTCACCGCCGAAGAGGGCTTGGTTTTCATCAAGGAAATGAGCGAGCATCAGGTGACGCTGTCCGATTTTGGCGGGCATGACGTTCCAGCCGGCATCCACGCCAACCTGGCCGCCGTCTTCGACACTCGTCTGTGGTCCCGCATCTGGATCGTGCAGGAGCTCTCTTGTGCCAAGCATGTGCTCTTGCTTGCGGGGAGGCAATCTCTGAGCTGGGAGGCGCTGAGCAGGTTCCTAGCCCGTGTCCCGGGCCAATACGGCGATGCCTACCACTTCCCCTGGGGTCGCGGTATCGTCGAGGGCGGCCTGGCCAAGATATTCTTCCGCGCCGCCGAGATCGACATGCAGCGAGATGCCGTGCGCAAGGGGGGCCGGAATGATGAGTCCACCCTCCTCGACGTGCTGGCCCGCTTCTGCGATCGCGAGAGCGGCGACCCGAGAGACAGGGTTTACGGGTTGCTTGGGCTGGTGCCTCAACAGTACCGTCATATCGAGGCCGACTACTCCCTTCCCAGCGCGAGGCTCTTTGTGGAGGTCACAGCCGAGATCATCCGCCAGAGCCAGAGCCTCGACATCCTGTGTCAGAGCCCCTGGGAGCGGCGGGGCGCTCCCCAGTGCTCCCGGCTCGGCTGCCGCACCCAGGCGCTGCCGTCTTGGGCCGTCGACTTTGCCGCCCACGAGCTATCGTGGAATGTCGGCGAGAGCTACCGCACCAGGGAGATCATGTTTGCGGGGGACAAGACCAGGAGAATCTTTTCGGCCGGGGGGGATTTCAGCGACGGCAGCTGGCGCTTCCTGGACGGCAAGAAAGTATTGCAGCTCCGGGGCTATCTGCTGGGCCAAGTCGGGCCTTCTCAGCCGCAGCCACCCACCGATATAACAGAGCTCGGGCCGGGTATCTGGAGACAGGATGTTACCGAGGGCGAATACAAAGCAACTGGAGAACCCAAGCTTCGGGCCCTTTGGAGGACCTTGGTGACCGACTGTTCTGGGTACCCGATGCAGCGCCTCAGTGCCGACGAAATTGAGCTGTGCTTTTCCATTTTCTGGAAAATTATCAGCGGGGAGAGCACGGGGGAGGGCTGGTTCGACTCGGGGTTGGGATATTCTAGATATCGAAAAATTGAGAGGATGTGGGAGAGGATTGAGCAAAACTGGGCTTTCTTCGTCGGTGGGGAGGGCCTCTTCGTCATGGCGAGGAGGCACGTTCGGGAAAGCGATTATATTGCTGTCATCGAGGGCGCAAAAGTTCCCCTGATTCTTCAGTTGGTTGGACGCGATGGTAAGAATGACCACTTCGAGATCGTGTCTCCAGCATACGTCCACGGATTCATGGATGGGGAAGCCGTCATCCAGGGGCTACGGGGTCATTTTCTCAAAATGGATATCTTTATTGTCTAGACAGAACCGTATGAGCATAGATGATTTGTTATTAGTATCGAACGATGAAGTAGCAAGTCATATTGCTTACCTGCCGAGCCATTGTAGTGTTCATTCTGTACTATTCGACAGTGCTTTCTGTGGGCAAGTCTTTCTGACTGCCTTAAAAGACCGTGCAGTTGAGATACACACTGTCCGCCCGACTTGGGTCCGGAGCAACCGCAACGCCGGCCGTTAGCATCCTTCTGGAATCATTGGGAGAGCCAAAACATGTCATTTCAGACAAGGACTCCATAGTGGGCTAAGTTCGCCGGTGCAGCCAGGCCGTATCAGCACGGCCGCAAGGTGGCTCCCTAAAAAATTGTGAAGGTCTGCATACCGGTATAAAATGCCCCAAAATTCCATTGGTTTCCTCTTGATCCTCTACCAACTCCCTTCCCCTCGAGTAGCATTCCCTCTACTTCACGTCAACATCTGAGAACAGCCCACCAAAAGCCCACACAAACCGCAAATCCCGACAAGATGGTAAGAATACCGAGTGCATCGCCCCAGGCGGGCTTAAAATCCGAGGTTGCGCCATTCTGCGGCAGCCACACCCATGCCTCGACGTTGTGCGTCATGAAGCGATACAAGCAGGTTTGTATCGTATCACAGACCGGCTGCACGAAGGCGTGCCCTAGGGTACAGAAGCCGAAGCCCACTATTATAATGGCGAGAACGATCCCGAGGGTCCATGACGAAGTGGCGTGCGCAAAGGTCGTGCTGGGGCGGCGGAGGACCTCAAAGAGAAGAATCGCCATGATAAAAGCCGCGGGCTTCTCGAAAATCGCCAAGGGTGTGGTCTAGTCGCGGAGTCTTATTCAACTAGTCCCTGTTAGACGCGACTATGCAACAACCGCCCTTGGGTGGTCCAGATCAGTGTCAGCAGTCGCGGGATTTGCCTTCGTAGACGGAGTGATCCATACCGCGAGTAACCTTTAGGGAGTGGGGGCATAACGCTGAAGCGAAGGCGGAGACGGAAGCCGTTAGAGTAACGGACAACCTAAGGCGTTGGAGCGGTTGAAAGAGCTGTATCTTGGTCAGTTGCATCCCATGTACAGACTCCCAAGCTTTTGTGTTCAGCATTAGATGTATCTCTTTACTTTGCACCAAAGTGAATGAAAGACTCTGGGAAAGTGTGGGTCATGGCTTTCCATTAGCTAGGTTTGCCGCCGCGGCGATGGGAAATGGCGAGTTCCTGTCGTTTGGTGAGCATTGTACCTGCCTCTTGCCCGGCATTGAGTCAGTTCGGTGACAGTCAGTAATTTGGGAAGGAGATACCTGCTGCACACGTGTGCGGCCCAGCCTTCGTTGGCCTTGTGCTGCCAGGTCAACTCCCACTTGGGGGCATTCAGTGTTGGCCAAACTTTCCATTGCATCTATCCTATGCATTTGTGCCTAAGGCCTGAATCAGCGTGTTGACACAACTCGGGCGGTTCATGTGTTCATGGGGCCGCCTATTAACAAAAATTTGGACATTCTGCACAGAGTCCCGCCACATCTGCACTGCAGAATGTGCCTTCAGCCATTGCTCGCGGTTGCAGTGCCATCCTCCTGTGCAGGAAACACCCAAGCTCCCGCCATCGTCCCACGTCTGCCGAGTCGACCCCGTAGCGAGTTTTGAGACAGCTCGTTGACCGACATTTCAGCATCATCGAGCCAGGAGAATGACCACCAGTCCTCCTAAGAACGCCAATTAGAGTCAGCTTCCCGCAACCTACCGCGCACCCCCCAAGTTGCCTTACAGATCACCAAGAATTCGGCGTCGGTTTTTCGTGGATCAGTGCGCTCTGCATTGCCCAGGGCAACGCGGAGGACTGGGACATCGAGTCCGCCAAGATGTCGCACACAGAACCGATCGCGATGCAATGATAGTCGAGACTACCCCAGGGAGCGTCCGCAGAAAAGAGAGGCCGTCTTGAATCATGATCCGAAGACGAAGAGGCTCAGAATTCTTGGCGCAGCAAATGCTGCACAGTTGCAATCCAGTCACAACAGTCTAGACGCACGAACAAGCACGGCGCGGGATATTGCGTTGCCCAGGTTGGCCCATCTCGCCTTGCATTGGGGCAGCTTCCGAGAACATCTGAGCGATGCAATTTTTGCGCATTATGCATGGCTAGCGTCGACATCTGCTCAATCACGGCCCTTGCCGGCTGCTGCTGAAGCCTGGGCAAGGCTGGCTGATGCGGTTTGGCCCCGTTGGCCAGTTGGGCATCGGGTATCCAACACCCGTTACACCCGTGTAACCACCGGCGCCATTTGTCTCCAGCCAGCCACGGCCGTCTCCCGGTTTGCGTCGGTTTCCCGCCGGGAGAGGCCGTTCAGGACCCCAGCTTCCGGGCCGTTCAAGGCCCTACAGTGTCCATGGTCACAGTGTTTTCCTGTCCAGACTCATTCAACAGCTCTCTTTGCTGGCCTGGACATCGAGGTTCATAAGGGCTTGCTTGCTTGCTTGCATGGTCCCGAGAGCCGTGCAACAAAAGAGGCCGAGAAAAATGACGAGAATTCCACGACCCTTGCAAGGTGACGTTTGCTCAAAGTAGCGACTTATTTAAGTCGGTTCCCTCGTGTGTCGTGCGCATCATCCAGTCTTCTCCTTTGCCCTCTCCCTCATTTTCCCGAATCTCGCGCACTGCGTTCTCGCAGCCTCGAAGGGATCCTAGCCAAGTCCGTCATACAACCTTGGGACCCAAGAGACTCTCTCCTTGGTTCGTCCGAGTTGCCGCCGGCGAGGGTTTCCCACCAGAGGTATCCTCCCCAAGTCAGGCTCTTATCCGCACGTTATCCGCTCCTGGCGACAGAAATATTGACTCCTCGAGTTAGCCTCGAGTGAGGTAACGTCTAGTTTCGGAGCCCAGTCCGCCCCATTTTCCTTCGTCCGTCTCACCGCCGCCATCAAATCCCGCGCGGGGGCATCTACCCCGAAGATGGCGAGGCAGACTCGCCCCTGGAAACCCTCGCTATCCGCATATCATGAAGTTTCCGGCGGATACTAACATGACGTGCTCACTGACAAGGTTATAGCCTTCGGATGTGGACACGGCCATGGTTGTCCCCTCCTCGCCTCGGTACCTTGGCCCGAGAGAGGATAGTGCTTGTGCCAGTCATCCAGTCCCCCCCTCCCACTGATGGTGCCACCGGCCCCTGAGGTTGCCCGCCGGCGCTGCGAGTTTGCGCGTCCACGTTGGGAGAATGGGATAATAATGACATTGGGCCTCGAGGGCTACGGCGCCGAGGGTGCCACAGCGCAAAGTTCTTGCTTTTCACTCCGTGTCCCGTCCGCTGATTGGCACCCCGGCCTTGTACGACGCCGGACCCCAACTGCGCTGGTATTGATGCTGACTGGCCCGCTAGAAGACCTCCCCCAGGAGCTCCTCAGACAAGTCAAGCCGGGGTGCAGGTAACCCCCTTGGGTCTTGTGGAGAGCATGGTTCATCTCAGTCGCCACGACGCATGTCACCGAGAAGGATGCGATGGGCTAGCGAATGTGGTTCGGGTTTGCTGGTTCTAGAAGCCTGCTTGGGCCGATCAGCGGCCGTTTGACGATCTAGGACACCGGCTCTGTCTTGGGACACGCTGCTGTCTGGTTCGGGTCGACTTGAACTCGAGCTGCGACGGCCCCAATGAGGCGTGTTACAGATCCGAGGCGTGGGTGGCGGGGGTGGCGGCAGTATCGGCTGCTGGCGGTTAGTGGTAGCTTTTGTGCCTGTGAGTCAACACGCTCGGGCGGGAGGTCCTCGTGGTGCCATCTACCTCGGGGGGTTGAGACGGACGAGGTGCTTGGGTAGACCGCCAGACTCGGAAGGGGCCACTCAACGCGGCGGAACCAAAACACGCGCCCTCCTCGCCCCGGCGCGCGCGCACCCTGTCAGGCGACGCTGCTGCCACGGTATTCCGAGTTTACTGCGCTGTTGGGACCCGGGACGAGACCACATGGTTTGAATCTGCCATTTTGACTGAACGCGCTGGACGTTCCCACGGCAGCCCAACGTCCCGAGAGTCTTGACCGCACCGATGTTGGGCATCGCTGGCTGTTGCCGCGCTTGTTTCGAGCAGCCGCTCAGCCGGGAATTTGCAACAGGGGCGGGCTATATCTTGGGGCCATCTCTGTCATAAATGATAGATCTGGGGACTCAGGGGTCGCCAACCAAGCTCAAACCACCCGTCGCACCCACCGCAACCTCTCGCAACCCCCTTTACCAGACCAACCAATCATACGGCACCATGAACAGCGTGAGCCCTGCTGAGAAACGAACACGACGCAAGCACTGCTGACAGTTCGTAGCACAGGAACCAGTGGTCCGCGCCGCCCAACAAGGCCCACCGCAAGGAGAGCAAACACCACAGCAAAGACACTAGTAGCCGCAGCCACGGCAGCAGCAAGACGGACCAGGGATCCCGCAAGAGCCACAAGTCAGCCAGCCACGGCACCGCCAGCGACGTCTCGTTCCTCTTCGTCGTCAACGAATTCGTCATCGACCTCGAGCCACCGCACCACGAAGTCGTCGACCAGTGGCTCAACTTCCTCCCGCCCATCCTGCCCTCGGGATACCTAGGCGAAGCAATCGGCACCGTCTTCCGGTACTCCTCGGGCGCCATCACTCGCGCCGACGAGTACCTGTGGCACCGGCCGCACATGGGCCAGCCGGGGTCCATCCTCCGGCTGGACTCGGAGAACAACGTCTCGGGCACCGCCATTCCGTACCAGAGCCGCAGCATCTTCTCGTGCTCCGCCCACCTGCCCCTCATCGTGCTGGAAGGCGACGCCTCCCTCGGCTCCACTCTGCGCACGGGGTGTGCGTGCGGCAGCACGAGCAGCTCCGCTGACGAGGACCTGCCGGCCTGGGACATGCTGCACTTCTCCGACAAGGGCATCGGCATCTCGCTCGCCGCGACCCATGCGTCCGGATACCCCGGGCCGTACGTGGTTGGGCGCAACCCGTCGTGGATGCCGTCGCTGGTGCCGGTGTCGTTTGCCAACACGCGGCCCGAGCACGTCCCGCAGTCGCGCGGGCTGTCGGGGGACGTGGCGATTGTGATTGGGCTGATGGCCTTCCACAGCCGGCCGGGGGAGGCAAGTAATGTGTTTGGGGGTGGGTGTTGGCGGTACGGGCAGTGGAATCCGCCTGGCAATGGGGCCCCTTGCTGTGAGAGACTCTTTTCATCGTTGCTTGTTGAATTTAGGGAAGGGTTACTTTTGCTGACTTGGGACACTCTGAAAACAGACCCGGCTTCGGGGGACAGTCCCCGTGGATTCCTCATCAATGTCTGTCTCGATCTTGTCGAGGGCGAGGATCTTCCCAACACCAATCTTAATCGGGAGTGGTGCGTGCAGCAGATTTACCAACTAGAATGGGAGGGGGGTATCTTGGTTGAGGGTTGAGCGCGTAGGTCTCGGTTGGATTTTGCTTCGGGTCTATCAGCTTTTTTTCTTTGTTTCTGCCCTTTCAAACGTATGCCATGCTTAGTTACTTTACCCCCGAGCTCATACCTACCTCCTCCAATATACCCCCTCTCCAACCTCAAATATAACATGGACAGAACCAAGGAACCCCTTGTTTGATTTTGAATGCCTTTTGCTGCTTATTTTCCTCGCGGCGCGGATTGTACCTACACCCACCTCATCCCAGGTCGAGCATACAAGACATTTCACCCATCACTCCGTGACTCGGCATCAGCCTGACCCCCTCTCGGCACCCTCGCTACTGGGCGTGAAACGTAAAATCTTTTCATGCCCGTCTAGCCCCCTCTCCTGATTTGGGGTTGTAGTATTCACTCCTGTCTCATGATACATGGGCAAGCCCTCCATACTCTTTTGCCTCGAGACAACCAGCGGCAACAACTCCCACACAAACAGGAACACGGCTAGTCCTGCAAACTCCAAACAATGCCACTCCCTTTGGTCATACCGCGTCAGGTAGCCTGACGGCAATGTCTCCCGACTGCGTAATGTAGCGTACCCAAGGCAGCGAGGGGTATTGCAGCTGGACAGCAATCAGCATATCATCCGGTCACGAGGCGGAGGGGAACATACCTTTGGTTCTGTGATCTTGAGATAGCGCACCTGGATACCACTTGTCGTAAAGTACGGAATCTCAAACTTGACCTGGATCGGCCTCTTGGCGCCCTTACCCGGCGCGCCTACACCGCCCATGCTGCCACCAAAGCCGCCCGTCATACCACCGCCGTGCTCGTCGTCGCCACGGACGCTAGGTAGGCCTAGCTCGGCACGCATGAGGAACTCCTTGCCGCCACCAAACTGCTTGATCTTCCACACGATAGCGCTCTGCTCGGGGGCGTAGTGGACGTTGCCGACATTGGTGCGGAAGCGGGGCGTGTCGGCGTCGTCGGGCACGGGAACAATGATCTCGACGTTGTTGGCGGTGCTGCGGCGCTTGAACTGGGCGCGCGCCTTGAGCATGTACTCTATGCGCGAGCCGCTGTGGGACTCGACGACGCACTCGACCCAGATGAGCGGCTTGACCTGCGTGTTGAGGCGGTACGACATGAGCTCGAACTCGCCGTCGGGCGGGATGAAGCTGATGGTGCGGTCGTTCTCGAAGCGCGACAGCCGCACGCACTGGTGGAACTTGACGTCCTCCATCTCGATGGCCTTGCCGCGCGTCGTCCGCCCCGTCGTCTCGAACATGACCTTGTCGTTGAGCCCCAGCCGCAGCTCGGGCATGCCCGACAGATAGCACTTCATCTTGATGGCGCCCAGGATCTCGGACCGCAGCACGTTGCCGTTGGACGCTACCAGCAGGTTGAGCGACTCGACTACATCGAGGAAGACTTCGTTCTTGCGATACCGGATACCCTCAGATCGCCACGACACGGCATTCGTAACGGCGATGGGCGGCCGTGCCTGGATCTCAAGCTTGTGCGACTCTTGGGTGATATACTCCTGCAGGATCTTAGACTCGGTTGTCTGGGGGTATCCAAAGTCCATCATCTCGTCTAGAAGCTCGTAGATGACGACAAAGTTGTCGCGGATGGACTCCTCCTCGAGGGCCTTGAAGTACTCGGTAAAGACCTCGACGACTTTGTGGAGGAAGAGCAGGATCTCGGCGGCGTTTGTGTTTCGTTTTGTGAGGGCGAGGAGGTAGAGGTTGTTGTGCCTGATGTAGAGGTACTGCAGACTAGTTTAGCCACTGCGCACTGCACTGCGCACTGCACTGCGCGCTGCACGGGGCGGGGAGAGCAGCGCGTACGTTGATGCCCTCGTGGGAGAAGCATGGCGGGACAGCCGAGGATTCCTCCTCGGCCTCGCTGAGAAGGACGGGGAACTTTTCAACGGCCGACATGGGGATGTCTCCACGGTAGTTACGCGCGAGGAGGGTCTTGCCCTTGAGGTCGAGGAAGAAGAGGGCGGACGCCATGGCGACGGTTGGGCTAGCGAGATTGTTCGAAGTCGGGAGTCAGGACCTTGAGGGTGGGGATTGGGGATCGGGAATCGGGAATTCGAGGTCGGGAGCTGAGGTTGGCGCAGAGGCCAGGGGTGCGATCTCGGGGCGCTATGTCATGCGTCGCGGGGGACCAGGCCGCAGCAGTCGTTGAGATGGTTAGAGATGGAGGAGTACGTATGCGCCAATTGTGTCGTGGATGGCAGGCTTCCGGATTCAAGATCATGGGCGGAGGTCGGATGGCAGATGGCAGATGGCAGATGGCAGATGGCAGATGGCAGGACCAAATCTCACCGCACCGAAATGCTAAATGCCACTGCAGTTGACGGTGATGCTGTCGAAAAGCATAGGCCACCCCTTGCTCCTGCCAGCCGCCAGCGCCGCTCTCCCCACCTGTCCCTTCTGCCCGTCTCCGCTGTCCACCCCACTCTAGGCTGGGGCCCGGCCAAGGCCAAACGTGGCGCCGGCTGCCACTGTGGACTGTGGGAGCTTGGACCACCCGCCTCGATTCTACTATTTCAGGTCGGAAAATTTCCGCTCTTCAATCTTCTTCTCTTCTCTTCAACGCGTCCACTAGACAGTACAGTCCATCATGTACACAACCGGGGTCGACTTTCTGTCGGCTCTAATCGTGTCTCAGTTGATGCAAGCTTGCGATTTCGCGACGCGGAGAAGAAGGATTACTCCGTTACGGCACCATAAGAGCTGGCCTGGCATTGCATCCTTCGGGGTGTGAAATATGTTGCTTGGGCGGCGTCAGAGGGACCGAACATTCCACCATGCATTATTGCCTATGAAATCACCAAACCTGTCTGCTACTCCAGCACATGTCAGGCTTCGAAAACCCCACCAATTCTTGCTTTATCTTGAGCGAGCGTGACAGCATCGGGGTGCACCGAATTTTGGTGCGCGAAAAAGCAGGCACCACCTCCTTTCCCGCCGAACCTCCGATTTCTGCATCAAGTCCGCACAAGGCTTTTGTCTAGTTGCTGGTCGAAGACCCGTATGGACCTATCCGCTCCGTGATAGATGATTGGGCTCATCAACGCAATTGTCTGTCGCATTGAAAACAGTTCTTGGATCCTCTCAGCCTATCTCTATTGTTGTGCGTGTATAGGCAGTTTCGACTTCGAGGTGGAGCACCAATCAACTATTCACGTGATTGCAAAAAAAGCTCTATTCCAGACCTCCCATGTCTACACAAAACCAGACAGGCACCGTTGGTGTCCCCCTATCAAATGCCGGCGGCTGAGTCTGCACTTTCCCGGCCCCTTCCCCGTGCGCCGAACCTCAAATGTCTTGGAAGCGAAGGGTCAAACGAATCAGCAGACGTTTAGGTGCAGAGGCGAGAAAGGGTTGAGAAAAGGAAGGAGAAGGGTTGGCACTTGGATAATTGCATGTGACGGTGGGGGAAAAGGGAGAAAGCGTCTGGGGTCGATGACAAAGCCCTGTCAAAGCCGAGCGTCTGATAAGGCGCCTGGTCCATCTCTGACACGTGCTTCTCAGACGGGACCTTGTCACCGATGCTAGGTCTTGGTCACGGCACATGCTCGTTCGAATAACCTTAGCGACATAATTTTAAGATGCGCCAGCGGGTGGGCACGCTCGTGATGCTGAGGGTAAAGGTATTCAGCATGCAAATGTCATGGTTGTTGCAGCGTCTCGTCAGTGTTTTGACCCCGCAACCTGAAGAAAGTGCAAGAGCAGGCAGGTTGAGCAATGGGCATGTGGCTCGATTTGCGGCGTGTGCATCCGTGGTGGGGCGAGGGGGTCCATCCATTCCGTGTCAGCGCTACCTAAAATCCATTGCATGTGCTGCCTGGGTCGTCCCGTCTCCCGGGGGGTCTCGTCGCAGAGCAGGGCAATCAGAAAGCCCGAGCTGCCCAGCACACCCTGGCAACACTCACGATGCCGCCCGTCCCGAGCCTTGCGCTGTAGCTTGTGACATGAGCAGAAAACTCTCGAGACAGAAAAAACAGAATTGCCGCCACGACAGACCAGTGCCCGCCTGCCATCTATCTATCAATCAAAAATAGAGCGGAGCTGTTGGGGCAGTTAGACAGTTGGATAAACGGCCGTGGCCTGTGAAGCCTCGGGGTCTGCGGCGGGAGGGCGCCTGACCTCAGTGTGACATCCCGAAATGATGGTTAGGCGGGACGCCCAGCTGGTGGCCAAGCGTTAGGTTTGGTTCTGCGACTAGCTGCTTGAGACTTGGGGGTCTTCGATCTGGCTGAGGTCGTTCCTTCCATTTTACATGTCGCCTGTCCCCGTTTCGTCTTTTTCTCTCTATCCTTCTGTATCCTGTGAGAAATCATTGATACCTGGAGACCCGCAAGCCAGCCCCTCTGCCAATTGCAGCTGGTCCGTTATGTTACTTTTTGTACCTTTGCTTTTCTTGTGATCAGCCACCAAAGCGTCTGCCCAAGACATCGGCGTCGACTTACCGGATCCTTGTGCATCCTGTGAGCGCTTGTGAGTTTGTGCATCGTACTTAATCCTGCAACTGTCCGCACACGGCGAGTGGTTGGTCCAGCGATCCTGTCCGAGTCCTCGACCTCTACGCTGCACACCACATCGCACCAAAACACACGAAGAAGTCCAGGCCAGGCAAAAAAAACGAAGCGAGGCGAAGCCTCTGCCCACCACTTTCTTTCACAATAGAGTTATCGAGAGGCTCCGGTACGCTGCACGGAACACGACGTTGGAACGGCGTTGGACGGGTTGGCTCCATACCGCTAGGGTCGAGTCTGCCGCAAATGACGACGCCCTAACTGCGACTACGCTGCCTCTCGTCGCAAACACCACGGCGAACAGGGTAGAATCTGGTCACCACGACGGGTGCAGCGGGCACAATGGATAGCAGGATGGAGCGCAATCACATGCAAGCCCGTCCTACAGCGCACCCATCACACCCACCTCCGCGGCCGTCGCATCTACCGCAGGACCTGTACGGCGAAAGCAAACAATTGCCAACTCAGATGGTGAGTGCCCATTTTGACCTGCCCATGCCCATCCGCGCTGACCACGCACTCGTCGACAATGCAGGCGCCTCCTCAGTACCACACCCGCCAGCCCAGCCTCTCGGATGACTGCGACCGCGACCGCGACCACGATCGCCGGAACATTTTGAGTCAGAAGCCGTCGCCCACACCGGGTTCGGCACCGGCACCGGCACCGTCCTCCGCGCATAGCCAACACACCCCGCGCGACGCGGCGCCGTCGTTTCCTGACACACCCACAACCGAACTCCCACCAATCCAATCGCCTTACGAAAGGAACACATCGCCATCCAACCACACGCTGCCGTCGCTATCCTCGGTAACGAGTGGCTTGCAACAGCCATCCCCCGAGCCCCGAGCTGCCGTCACGCACTGGCCCAGCCTCAACCCGTACACGGTCTATTACACCCCGAGCCATGCACAATCTGCGGACCCGCCCCAGCGTCCAGACGTTGAGATGAACTCAGCATCACCCGAGCGCTACTATGATCGCAGGTCAGCCAGCGTGAGCCTCGACGATCCCGATGTGAGGATGGCCGCGGAGGCGCTGGGCGATCTCAGAGCAGGTGCGTCGCATGGTGGATGTTGATGTTGTTTCCAGCCAAGACACCGGTCGGCCTCATTTGACATGCTGCTAACTCCGCCCCAGACTTTGTATCATCGCCTCCTCACCGCAGCACTCCGCTGCCTAGCACCCCACGAGATCACCGGATGGCTACATCCTCGCCACGAGACAGCGCGAGCGAACACTCGAAACCCGAGCCGCTGTTGTCGCTCATCACCGCGTCCCACCCCCTTTTGGCCACCACGATTGAGGGTGCCACCTTGGCCTACAACCATGGCAAAAACTTTTCCCCTCACCTTAAGATGGGTGCCGAGTATATCGAGGATTACCTTACACCAGTTGCCAAGGTGGTAGGCACTGTGGGACGCCAGACCGGACTCGAAACCGGTGTCAGATACATCTTTCGCAGGTCTTCTCAGCAAAGCAGGAAGCATCAAGTAGCCAACGATATCGAGGCCGATGATCGCGGCAACTACAAGAGACGGAAGGCTAGGCTGAGTGATAAAGAAAAGGAGGCGTTTGATCGGGGGTTCCCCGAGGCTGTCAGTCAAAGTAAGGAGCGACGGACTTCGGTCAGCACAGTAGACACACTCCCGGCATACGACGACTTCAAGTCCCCGGCATACAGCGAGGTTATCGAGACACAAGCGCCGACCCGGCCCGGCTCTAGCACCTCGATTGGCGCTCATATTGCTGTGACAACGTCGAGTCTCACAATCGCCATAAGGGACGAAAGCCTTCGGAATCTCAAGTTCTGCCTCGAGATGCTGCGCCAAGGGAATACGTCCCTCAGTGCGATGGTGTCGACCCTGCAGGGCGTTATCGAACAGCTTGACACCGCAATGGGCAAGAGAGACAGAGACGATGACGCCATGACTGATGTGCCACCGCAGGTTGGCGAGTTGACGGCGAGGATGGATAGGATAAAGAACGAGATTGTCATGAAGATTGGCTCGGTGATGAAGATGGTCTCGAGCTACGCCGGCAGTGCTCTCCCCGACAATGCCAGGGACATTGTCTACCGGCAGCTCTGGAGTTTGCCAAGGCGGTTCCACTTCCACCAAAGTCAAAACGCCTCGATCCAGCCGGGAACCGCGACAGACCAGGAGACAATAACGCGGGAGACGGCCAACAAGGTGCTGCTCCTTGCGAATGAGTGTTTGGAGGTTATGTCTTCGGTTAGCGATGTTCTCGACCGAACCATCAAGAGCGCCGAAGAATGGTGTGCGGCCAAGGGCAACCGGAAAAGCGGCGATGCGGAGTCACCAAACGACTCTAAAACAGTGCCGCCCACAGCGCAATGGGCTACAAGAGAAAGTTTGCCCACTAGCGCCAATGCCGATGAAGATATCCACATGGTTAGCTAGTGGCTACTCGCTCTCGACGATGAAGGCCGTTGTACCGGACGGAATTGGGCCCAGAGAAAACAGTTGCAGATAAAAAGACGGGGAGTGACCAAACAAAAAAGACGAAAAGAAGGACAGGGATGGCGAAGATTTTGGCTTTTTCTCTCAGCACAACACGATACCACACACAAACACATCTGTCACATCACACGGCAGACGCATTACACTGCACCGAGCTTTTTTTTTTTTTTCCTCTCCTTTCTTTGGCGCAACCCTTCAGGCCTGAGATGATGAAGGGAGTATCAAGCTTATTTCCTTGCGCATATTCTTGAACTTTTTTCTTTTTTGTCTGAGAACCATGGTCGCCATCTCATCGGTTGCCGTGACATGGAATGGATTCGCTTGAGAGGCTGGGGAAGTATGGAAGGGGCAAGTGCTGAGTTTGGTGGTCACCATATCGAATTGGCCGGGACGAAAAGGGAGGTGAACTAGCATGGTCATCTTTGCGTGCCATGAATCTTGGTGGCTGTTCATCTTGTAGCTCATGCGTCTGTTTGCGGCATAGGTGACATGGGTGTCGTGGAGTTGGAAAGCATGGCTTGGTGCGTGGTCTTTGCAGTTGGAGGGTTAGCGGGCATGGAATAATTGAATGGAGCGTTTCGAACATGATGGGAAATACAGTCGAGGGGTTTGTGATGTATACTTTCCAACTTATTAGCTCGCAACTCAACTTGGGCTCTGGATGGGAAAACAAAAGTGTCTTATGGAGAGTGCTTGAATGATTTGATAGAGGGGAAATGGTGGAAAATGGTAGCCTCAGTGCTTCCTAATTACGTTGTGGATGATGTCGAGGCTGGAGGCGTTCAAAACGTGTTCAGTGTTTAGGGCGTGTGATTCTATTTTTGAACCCTATAAAAAAGTTGATGATCTTGATCTTGGGATTCAACGAAGACAAGATTTTATATTGAGTAGGGGATGAGAGAGAAAAATCATTATCGCCCTCCAACCCATCCCTTAGAATATGGCCATTTTTGGGGAAGGGGTTGTGCTTTGGAAAGGGAATTGTGCAGCCAACGATTGTCTCTTTCGAACGGGGGGCTCGCGCCCGTTCTCCGAGCTTATTTCCCGACCGTGATACCATTACACCACTGGACTGAATTCTCTGCTCGTTATTTGGGAGGCTAGAAACTGTGGTATACATGGGTCCTTCATCTGATGTCTTCAGTCTCTCTGGTTGTCTGTGGGTGATTTCCCAGGGTTAGGGTTCCAAGGGCCGACACTTAGCCACGGTCCTGGCGACATTAGATTTGGAGACGAAACGACAGCAAGTCACAGCCCCAAGGTCTCAATCTCATAACGCAACATGCGCCCGCTACCCGGGCAATCGGCCCTAGCCTCAGGCGTATTTTCTCCCAAATGCATCGCGACGCGGTGTTTCTCGCACTCGGCCCGAAAAGCAAGACCAGAACGGCGGAACCTGCTCGTGTGCTTCGACGCCTTTGGGACCCTCTTCCGCCCGCGCGAATCCATCGCCAACACGTACCTGCGGATTGCGTACGAATGCGGCATACCGCATGGCACCCTCAAAGTGGGCGACGTCGAGAAAGCCTTCAAAGCCGCCTTTGCAAGCAACCAGAAAACCCACCCCAACTACGGCCGCACCAGCGGCATGCGCACCAGCGAGTGGTGGACCAAGGTACAGTAATCCTAGCCCCCCCCCCCCCCCCCCCTGTCTGCACCTCCCTAACGACCCGCCAGGTCATCCACGACACCTTCACCCCCCTCCTCCCCCTCCCCCCGCCCCCCTCCTCCCTCGCCCCCAATCTCATGGCCCACTTCTCCACCAGCGCCGGCTACACATGCACCGCCCCCCTCCTCCCCCTCCACCTCGCCGCCCTGCGCCGCTCCAAATCCGGCCACCGCGTCGTCACCGGCGTCCTGACCAACTCGGACGATCGGGTGCCGGGCATCCTGGGGTCGCTCGGCTTCCGCGTGAGCCCCCTGCGCGCGGGGTACACCCCTTCCCGCGCCGAAACCGACGGGCGGGCGTTCGACATTGACTTTGCCGCGCTGTCGTACGACGTCGGGGCCGCGAAGCCGGATCCGGCCGTGTTCCGCGCGGCCGAGGGGTTGGCGGCGCGGGTGGTCGCGGGGGAGGAGGAGGTCGGCAGGCGGCGGGATGTGCTGGGGGCGATTGCCGGGTCGGGGGAGTGGGTGCGGGTGTATGTGGGGGATGAGGTTGCGGTGGACGTGGCGGGGGCGGTGGCGGCGGGGTGGAATGCGGTGCTGGTTGACCCCGAGGGGGCGAGTGGTGTTGGGGTGGAGATTGGGGATGATGGGCGGCTGGGTGGCCGTAGGTGGCCGGATGTGCTGGCGGCTGGGGATGGGACGCCGGTTGTTGTGAGGGCGAAGAGTGTGCAGAATGCTCTGGAGTGGCTGATGCCGAGCTGAGGAGTTGGGGGTTCCTGGGCTGGACTCGGAAATACCCTCTGGTCCCATCTTCAGTTGGGATGCCACACATTGAACTAAAAAGACCATCATGTATTCATTTCCAGCTAATGGCCAACATCCAAAACATTAAATCTATCATGCCAGCTACATCCATATTCGCGTAGCAGCCGTCTAAATCAGCGCATTGCTTGGGTCAGGATATGTCTCATACGTGTACGTCGTTTCCATGGTCTGATCCCCAATCAACGCAATCGCGTTGTCCTGCCCAATCTGAGCCATCATCGCCTCCGTTTGCGCGGCCGCTAACATCGAGGCATCCGCCTGCTCCGTCGCCATCTGATTCATCTCCGCCTCCCCCCCGTACCCTTCACCCCCGTAGTCTTCTCCATATCCTTCTCCTCCATAACCCTCTCCTCCATAACCCTCTCCTCCATAACCCTCCCCTCCGTACTCCCCACCATCATACCCGCCCTCCTCGTAATACTCCCCTCCATCCTCATACTCCCCCCCACCAAAGTCATCACCTCCGTCGCCCCCGCTAAAGTCCTCACCCCCACCAATATCCTCGCCGCCGCCGAAATCCCCGTCCCCAAAATCGCCCGTCAAAGCACCCGCCAGCAACTTGATGCCCACCGCGGCCGCCACGCCCCCGCCGATGCCAAACATTTTCTTCTTGTTGCTCGACTTCTTCTTGTCGGCGGCCGCCGCTGCCGCTGCTGCTGCCCGCGTCTGCTGGCCTCCACCGCCCCGGCCGCGACCTCGGCCTCGGACCCCGCCGCCGCCGCGTCCGTTTGGTGCGGCTCCACGGGTTTCGGTGCCGGGTTGGGACTGGGGTTGGAAGGCTTGGTATTGCTGTTGGGGCTGTTGCTGTTGAGGCTGCTGGTGAGGCTGCTGGTGAGGCTGCTGCTGCTGCTGCTGCTGTTGAAGTTGTTGCTGGGGATTCCCCAGATTTATTGACCCCCTATGCACAATCCCACCCTGGACACCGATGGGAGACTGGGGCGAGCCCGGGGGGTGTTGCTGGCCTTGGTATGGCTGCTGCTGCTGCTGCGCCGGTTGAAAGGCCTGGTACTGCTGCTGTTGCGGGTTCCCTTGACGATCTGTGGGACTGGCTCCAGACTGGTTGTTGGCCACTTGCTGATGTTGCTGGGTTGGGGACGGTTGCTGCCCCTGGTACGACTGCCGGTGGTCCTGTTGTTGCTCCTGGGACGGTTGGAAGGCCTGGTACTGCTGCTGCGGGTTTCTTTGGTGATCCGTGGGACTAGACACAGTTCTCTGCGCATCCCCAGCCTGGCCGCCTACGGGGGACCGAGGCGAGATACTGTTTTGGATAGCTTGCTGCTGTCCCCGCGGCGGTTGGAAGGCTTGGTACTGCTGCTGGGGCTGTTGTTGCTGCTGGGGGCTTCCCTGGTCTGTACCCCTCTGCACAGCCCCGGCCTGGGCAGCAACGGGCGTCTGAGGTGAGCTGTTGCTATGGTCAACATGCTGCTGCTGCGGAGATGGAGACTGTTGCTGTTGCCCCTGCTGCTCTCCCTGGGCCGGTTGGAACGCTTGGTACTGCTGCTGTGGCGGGTTTCCTTGATGCGGGGGCGCGGCCCCGGCTTGGGGAGCTGCCGGCGGCTGGGGCTGTATGGTCGTGTTCTGGGTGGGATGTTGTTGCGGCTGCTGCTGCTGCTGTTGCTGCAGAGGATACGGAGGCTGTTGGTTCTGCGGCGGCTGCTGCTGTACCTGCTGTACCTGCTGTACCTGCTGTACCTGCTGTACCTGCTGCTGAGGCTGTTGTTGCTGTACCTGTGCCTGTACTTGCTGCTGTTGCGGTGACTGTTGGGGTTGTTGCTGGGGCTGCTGCTGTCCCTGCTGGGGATACGGAGGCTGTTGAGCCTGCGGCTGCGGCTGTGGGCTGTTGCTGCCGCTGCCTTGGGGAGCATAATACGGCTGCACCGGACCGCCGTTATGAGCATTCCATTGCGGTTGCTGCGGGCCAGACGCAGTCCTTTGTGGTGCCCCCCAGCTTGCTTGAGCTTGTCCTTGGGCGGGTCCTGGAATAGGGGCGGGACTCTGAGGACCTGTTGGACGAGCAGGCCAACCCTGCGATGGCTGTGGCTGAGGCTGTTGGGACTGCTGTTGCTGGAGTTGCTGCTGCTGCTGCTGGAGCGGCTGTTGCTGAGCCTGTTGTGGTTGCTGCTGCTGCTGCTGCTGCTGCTGCTGCTGAATCTGCTGAGGTTGCTGCTGCTGAGGCTGCTGTCCATAACCAGGCTGCGGAACCCCGGCCTGAGCAGCAGGGGGCCAGGCCGGCTGAGCCTGCGGCTGCGGTTGGACTCGATGTTGAGCCTGGATTTGGCCCTGAACTTGGCCCTGAGCGTGCGGATTGCCCGGCCATTGTGCTTGAGCTTGTCCCGGCACAACACCAGGGGCACCCGCAGGGCTCCAAGCGGGCTGCTGGGTCGGCAGATGCTGCTGCTGCGGCTGCTGCCCAGCCAGTCCTTGCCCCTGAGCAGCAGGCCAAGTCTGAGCCTGATGAACGCCTTGCTGGCCAGCAGGTACCACACCAGCCGCCTGCTGAGGATTCCACTGCTGCTGCTGCAGCTGCCCTCCATACCCCTGCCCCTGACCTGCCCCTCCAACAGCCGGGCCATACCCAGCCGCCGGCACAGCCCCATACTGAGCCGCCCCGGGCCTCGGCCTCGGCGTCCCCGCCGCCGCCGCCTGCGCACTATTCGTAGCGCTCTTGATCGCCCCGCCCAACCTCGTCGCCGTCTTCTTGCTCCACTTCCCCACGGTATCCCGCGTCTCCTTGCTAAACACCGAGTTGGCAAAGTCGCCCAGCTTCTGGCCGCCCGGGAACGGGGCGGCGGGGGGCGGGCGACCCCCCGGGCCGTAGATGGGACGCGGCGGTGCAGGGAAGGCGTAGTGCGGAGCCGGGGCGCCGTAAAGGGGGACCGAAGGGGTGGTGGGGATTGCGGAGGGGGTGGCGAGGGGGTATGGCGTGCCTGGGCCGGTTGGGTTGGGGTAGGTGGATGGCTTCGCCGGGAAGGCGGCGGGGGCGTAGCCTGGTGATGGGGTTTGTGCCGCGGGTGAGGAGAGGGGTGGGTGCTGGGCATAGGGGGCTGCTGCTGGTCCTGGGGGATGGACGAGTGGATTGGGGACGGCTTGGGGTTGAGCCATGGGAAAGGTTGCTGGGTGAACTGGATGGGGGCTTTGATATGGCAGCGCCGAGGGTCCGGGAGTTACTAGAGGGGGGGTGGCGGCGTGTTGAGTGTACGGGGGCGCCGTTGTGGTTGGCGGCGGCCCCGTGTAAGGGTACGAGGAAGTGGTCGACGGAGTGGGAATCGATCCGGTCGAGTGGGGGGAGGCAGGTGGCAAGTACGGGGTCCCGGAGAGCGGGGATGCCGCCGCGGGGTGAGCATAAATAGGTTGGGGGTACGGAGAGGCAGGTGCCGGTTGAGGTGTGCCGGAAAGCGAAGGCGGACCAGCTGGCTGTACCTGTCCAGCAGCCGGCTGGCTGTACGAGTATGCATTCTGTGTTGCTGGGGGGGTGTGAGAGCTGGGGGATGCCATGCCAGGGGCTGTGTAAGCCCCGGTGGCTGGTCCTGGCTGCTGGGGTTGTCCATGCTGTGGTCCCGGAGAAGGGCCCGTAAACGGCTGCCCATATGGGAGTTGGCCTTGTGCTTGCGGAAGTGGGATCAGACCTTCATGGTCAGGACGGCCTCGCTGCTCCGGGCCAGCAACGATGAGACCCTCACTGTCAGGGCTAGTAACCGCCGTGGGTGAAGGCTGAGTGCCCTGGCCAGGCTCGGCCTGCGACTTGGAATCTTGACCAGGAGTGCCAGGCTTCTCGGTTGAAGGGGGCGCTGGCTGGGCCGTCTGCCCTCCCGGGCTGTTGTGTATAGGGGGCTCGCACCCCGGAAGCTCAGCAACAAAAGACTGACTCGGCTGGACCTGGCTTGGCTGGGGAGGCACCGACGAGGCAAAGGCTGGAGGGGTCTGGTGGTTTGGATACACGTGGGGGTAGCCAGTCGGCCACTGCTGGGCAGGTGGGCTTGGCAGGCCCGCAGCGTGGCCAGCAACGTGATACTGCTGAGGCTGAGGCTGAGGCTGAGGCTGGTGAGTGCCGACGTAGGGACTAGCAGCCGGCGTTGGCGGAGAGAAGTAGCCGGCTGGCGTCTGTGGCTGGCCTGCGATGGGCTTCCGCTGGACGCCGATGTTCATGCCGGCCATGGCCGGGACCAGGTTCCCCGCATTCTGAGGGGCGAACTGCTGAGGCTGGTGTTGCTGAGGTTGATGGTACTGCTGCTGTTGCTGCTGCTGGTACTGCTGCTGGGGTTGTGGAGGCTGTTGGGGCTGCTGGTACGGGTGCTGCTGGGACTGGGGCTGTTGCTGATAGGGCTGATGTTGCTGGTATTGCTGTGTTTGCTGCTGCTGCTGATACTGCTGCTGGGGCTGCTGGTGATATTGCTGCGGCGATGGCAGTTGCTGAGCGGGTGACGGGAAGCCGTACTGGGCCTGGGGGTGTGCCTGGACCTGTGGCTGGGCCGGTGGGTAAGGGTTCGGAGCAGTGCCGTAGTACGGCTGCCCGTTGTTTGCCATCTTGTTCGACGTCAGATCAGCGATTTCTTGCCACAGACCGTGCCGGGACCCGGGCTCGTCTCTTCTGTCAAAATCTCTGCAGATTCTGGGCAGACCCTCTCCCCTCTTGCTTTTGACCAGAACACGGCCAGGGTTTGCACAAAACCTGCGGAGGAAAGGAGAGCCAAGCAGCGGCTGAACCGGTCTATTTATTGTGGCTGGCCTAGCGCCCATTTCCTCGACGTCGCCGCCTCTTCTGGCGAATAGCAGATGCCAGATCCAGGCCCAGCCAGGGGCCTGTACATGTCTTGGCGGCCAGAACCCCTGCCCTGCATGCTCCCTAGCACGCAAATGGACAGAAACGGGTCAGCCGCCACTTGTTTGGTCAAGCTTTCCCCGCCCTTTGGGCGCAGAGCACAAGCTTTGCGGCTCTGGTCGCAGTATGGGAATCAAGACTGTAAATATGCTTAACTATAATATACTTGGAAAAAGCAGACTCCTCCCACTGCACTTAGCCTCAGTCATCAACATCCAGGTAGTTTGCTGGCTGCCATGGATATGGGCTCTACTTTTTAGTCATTTGTCTCCCCAGCTCCACCCATTCCTTTGCATTGTGCAAGATGCTGAGGATGGCCTGCCTATCTCTCTCTACCCGTTGTGTTAGCACCGACTCAAACTGAGATATATTCTCGATGTCCTCGTCACACATATCGCAGAGCGCCCCCAGGGAGGTAGCCCAATCCTGAAAAGGCCGGTCCATTGTCGCGAGCAAACCCGCCTCTGCTTCTAGAACCCCATCGAGCTCTTTATGCGCGGCGTCGACGAGGCCCTCACTGGGAACCCTCATCCTCTCCGCTCTTTCAACTGCCCTTTGGGCGTCTTCAATAACAAGCATCAAAGTGCAATGGGGAAATGAAGGCTTACGAATGACGTTGTGCTTCAACTTGTAGACGCAATCAAAGGCGGTGCGGAATAATCTTTCCCTGACATCACCGTGGCGAGACCTTAGCACGTCCGCCCATTGATCGACTATGGAAAGGTCTGCCTCAATGTCGCCGCCGTGAGCAAAACTGTTGATGGCAGTCAAGCCTACCGCCCAAGGACCACCCCAGGGAGCCTTCTTATCACCCCGAGGCTGAGGGGGCGCTCATTGCTCAACACTTCATTCTTGTAACTTGCGAGGCCACCGATACGGCCAACATTCTTTTCGTAAGTCGTGCTTTCCATTGCTCGGAATCGGAGATCCATCCAGCCCAGGAACAACTTCCAAATGATGCGCTGCTCCTCTTTGGTAAGCCTCGTGAAGTTGGGAATGAACTCATCCCCAGACTCGGCGGCCGCGGCAGATTCCGCCTGGACAGCCGCTTGGGCTGCTGTCTGAGACTCCGAACGATTTCCTTGGCGAGGGGGTCTGCCACCGCCGGTGGGCCTCGGCTGGGCGGGCTGTGTGACGGGCTGGATCTGGGGCTCAACGGGCTCGCCACCGGCGGTTCTGGTCAGGTCTTTGATGAGCTCCTCCTGGTCGCCATACAAGGCAAAGACCCACTGGAAAAAGGCTCCACTGGTCTTGTCGGTGAATATTTCCGGATTCTCCCCGAGGACGTGGCATCCTTTGGTGCTGATGAGCATCGGATCTTTGCCCTCGGCCTCGCCTTTTGCTCCGGCGAGCATTGACCAACGTCTTTGCGGCGGGGTATGTTCGGAAGCGGAAGGTCGGTCATCAAATACATGACGTTCTCGCGGTGCACCCTAGGGTCGGCAGGTTCAGCAACATCATAGAGAGTGACTGGGTCATCGTTGGCAGCACTACTTCCGAGGGCCTCAATCTTGTGCTTTTTGAGGATGCGGGCGAGCGGCTCCTCGGTTTTCTTCAACTCCGGCGTAGCAGCCTTCTCTTTTCTTTTGGGCATCGTGAATTCCGAGTCGATGTTTTGAGATGAGAAGCCCAAGTTGTCAATATGTATTCGCAGTGAAGTCTCGCGCAAAACGGCAGAGCAAGATTAGTGAGTGGCCTTGTTGGAAAATGGGGAGTGGGCGGCGCGTGTCAAGAAATAAGGCACCATATTTTGACTGCTATTGGGGTACATAGAAGCGAGATGCAACGCCGATTGCGGGAAGAGGGCGATGCGCGTGTATTGTCTGTTGATGCTGGTGCGTCGCAACAAGGGTTTTCGTCAAAGATTTCAAAACAATTCCTGTATCCTGAACCGAGTCTGTCGTTTGCCGACTTGCAATGCCATGATCTGGCCGAACAGACAGAAATAATGCAGAAGCGAGGGAGAAACGGGGCAGCAATGTCTGAAATAGAAACACCATTGGACAAACGCTGCCAGGGGTTAGGGTTAATGCTCAATTCCCCAGCACTCTTTCCCCAGCTCACCTTCCCCCACCATCTTAGCCCCTCCCAGCGCAATGGGGATAACTTCCCCCTCACCCCCCTCGCCACCACCATCACCATGTCCCCCCTCCAGGTCCTAGTCTTCAGCGCCACAACCGGCTACCGACACGCCTGCATCCCCACCGCCATCGCGGCCCTGCACCGCCTCTCGCGCACCTCCCCAACCCCCTTCACAACCCACGCAACCGAAGACCCGGCCATCTTCACGCCCTCCACCCTGGCCCCCTTCGCCGTGATAATCCTCCTGCACGTCTCCGGCGACTTCCTCACCTCGCCGACCCAGCTCGCCGCGCTGCAAGCCCACCTCGCCGGCGGCGGCGGCATCGTCGCCCTCCACGGCGCCAGCACCGGCCTGCCCTCGAACCCATGGTACGCCCGCCTGATCGGCGGGGCGTTCGCGAACCACCCGGCGCCGCAAGCGGGTCGCCTTCGCCTTGTCGATCCTCTGCATCCCATCACGGCCGGGTCGCTCGGCAAGGGCCAGGGCATGGTGCGGACAAAGGCGGGGGAGGACAAAGAGAGCTGGGAGTGGGTGTGGACGGATGAGTGGTACAACTTCCGGGCGGAGCCGGATGTGTCGAGGGGGGGCTTGCATGTGCTGCTGTCTGTTGACGAGGGGTCGTATGAGGGGGGTCAGCATGGGGGGGATCATCCGATTGCGTGGTGTCAGGAGTTTCAGGGGGGCAGGTCGTTTTACACGGCGCTGGGGCATTTTGATGATGCGTATGAGGATGAGGGGTTCATGGCGCAGGTTCTGGGGGGGATACTTTGGACAGCGAGGGTGACGGGGTGATTTTGGGTCAGGTGAGGATTACAGTAAACATGTGTATATACACCTTTAGTTCCAAGGGGCTTGCCAATGGCAGGCCCAAGGAGCAACTACTATATACATGAAGAAAGACGGACAAAAAGAAGATCGGGTGGGAGGAAGGCTCAAGAGGCTGGTCTCACCCTCAGAGGCCCCGTCAACACCCCAACCTTCACATCTAAAAGGCCGGGTTGGCGTTGTTGATGAGCTGCACAAAGTAGGCCTGGAACCACTGGCCAGCCTCAGGGGCAGGCTGGAGCGCATCCGCGAGGCCGCAGTGGTAGTCATAGCGAGCAGCCGACGTGTCGCTAGTGCCATCGCACTCGCCACCGGGCTTGATCCAGACAAAGGCATCCTCAATGTCAAGACCCGTGTTGGTGGTCGGGCGCGTACCGAAACCGGTGCCAATGGCATTGCACCAGTGGCCCCACTCGGTTTGGCCGGTCGGCTGCTTGCCGGAGCGTCCGGTATCCGTGATGAACTTGGCCGGGAAGCCAGCAGCGTTCAGCAGCGGGCTGAAGGCCTGCACGTAGTGCTTCTCGTCGTAGTTGACGTTGGGGGTAGTGTACGCCGGGGCCGAGGCCGCGCTCCACGCGTTGTAGTTGGCTACGTTGGTGGCGAGCCCGCGGACCGAGACGGGCTTGCCGGCGTCCTTGTAGATGCCAGCAAAGAGGTCAGCAGCGGGCTGGATGTTGGCGGGCCATCCCAACCAGCCGGCGTGGCCGGCATCGAGATACTGGGCAACGTTGGGCAGGTCGAGCTGCTTGAGGGCGTAGACGGTCAACTCCTTGTACGCCGTCGCGGCGCCCGAGCACTTGGCAACATTGGTGTTGGTGACCAGGTTGGCGAGGGAGTCGGGCTCGATGACCAGGATGATGCGAATGTCCGAGTAGGCGATGATGACACGGCGGATTGCGTCAATGTACCCCTTGTAGTTGGCGGCACCACCGTTGGCAAGCGCGAACTCGCCGTTGGAGGCGGCGGCGGCGCAGTCACGGTCCGGGAAGTCGTACACGACGAACTGGCCAGCGTACGGGGGGCTGGCGCCGGCCTTGTTGGCGGCGCGAATGTCGTTCAGGGTGCTGATCAACAGGGTGTCGATCGTTACGTTCCTGTCGAGCCACTGGAAGCTGGGCACCTTGGCGACCGCGGCGGCCTTGGCAGCCATGGCGCCGGTAAGACTGGGAATGGCGAGGTTGTGGATCTCGGATGAGTAGTAGCTGTTGGCCCACATCTGGACGCCCGAGAAGGGGTTGCCGGTGTAGCTGGCAGTGCCGGTGCCGGTCCCAACAGGGGGGGTGGTGCCGGGCGTGGTGACAGCCGTGGTTGACTTGGTCGACGCGGGCGTCGTGGTTTGGCCGCCCCCATTGCCAGTGGACGACGAAGTGGCCTTGATGGTGGTCGAGCTTATCTTGATGGTGGTGGGCTGAGCCGTGGTGGGCTGGGCCGTGGTTGTCACCGCCGCGCCGGGAAGACACTGCGAGTAATAGGGGTTGGACACAACGCAGGTGCTTCCTGAAGCGCAGCAAGTAGCGCCGCTCCAGCCAATACCGCCGCATTGGCCCCTAATCCCGATATGTTAGCTAGTGTGGCTGATGTGTTGATTTCAGGTTCACCATACCAGATAGAGCCACAGCTCTGGCGCTCCTCAAGAACGGGAGCAGCCAGCGCGGTGGCCGCGAAAGCAGCGACGAGGAGGAGTTTAGCAGCCATTGTCGTGTTTGGTCCTGAGATAGGATTCTGCTTCGGATGGTGATGGGAATAATTCTAGAGATTCTGGAGGGCGGGCATCGCCCTCTTTATTGTCGTCGAGATCGACCTTGGAGACACCCACCTAAGCACCCACGAAGAACGTGCCGGATCGACGGGAACGCGATCCTGCAACAAACCTAATCACGCCGTTGGGAATGACGCCACTAGCTGGAAATAACCATCCAAGTCAGACTTTGGCTACCTCAAGGACGACAAGCATCATCGACTAGGGGTGTCCAGCTTCAAGGCGCCAGGAGCAACGTCCCGGGAGGGCCACCCAAGATGGCGCAAGGCATGACGACTGATCCTCAACGGAGACTACGGGAGGCAAACAAACGCAAACCCACAGCTTGCGGTCCGCACTTGTCCCGGAGATGGGCGTCCAGGCTTAAAATGGAGAAGGTGAAAAGAGGAAGTAGAGCCAGGACCAGGAGCCGAAGCGGCCCACGGCCGCTTTCTCGCTGCTGTTTATCGGAAACAGTCGCAAGATCCGCCAACCAGGACACCGAGTGCCGTTAATCTAGTGGAACCGGGTTATGATCGATGTCCCTTGGTTGAGGTTGAATTAGACCAAATCTCGGAGGCCACGTTCCTGAATACCCCCTGAATGGAAGAGCCGGCCCTGCTGCGGGGGAGGCGACTAAAGCAGGGGTGTTGTTTTGTGGGGGAGCGGACCAAGGCTGCGCGGAAGAGCTACGCGATGTTTCCGACATCGTCGCATTGTCGACGGTGAATGCAACCTCTTGGGAGCCGTAGCCGAGGTTTCCGAGAGCGTAGAGTCAATGCGCTCTTGTAGCTGAGGGACCTCGTGAGTTGCAATGTTCTCAAGAAATGTCGGCGCGCGGCTAGGCATCCGTAATTTCAGCGTACTTCCACCGTTCCCTATCACCAAGGAGGAACGAGGGAGGGCGCTCAATGTCTATGATTACTCAATCGCGTTCTTGTCTCCTTTGCGAGTCAAAGACAAGATCGAGCCGGCCATCCAAAACACTATCGACACCAGCTTTTACCGTTCCTGCGAAACCGCCATCATGGAAGAGAATGCCAAGCTCTTGACTAGTGTACCAGCTCGCGCGATCCATGTTTCCCGATCCCAAAACAGTAAACTCGTCATCAACAATGGTCAGCTTCAGGTGTGAGTGCACTGGCTCTTCCCCCTGACCACCTATCAAGGCTTCACCCTCCACGTTGTTGGCCTTTGCGCTTGGGCGCCTACGAAAATATGACACGCGAAGTCGACCAAGACTGCGGCCATCAGCCTCGAGATCACGGCCTTCTGAAGCAGCCTCAAGTTTGTTGAAGCGGCGCACGAGCGAGCGAATACACCAGGCCGTAGTCGTGCCCGCCGTGACCAATTGCTCAATAAGCATCATGTTGCGGCTGGTAACGATGGTGACGTCCACTCCCCTCCTAATTGCATCCAGCAAGGTGGCAATGACGGGTTCGCAGGTGACATTGGGAGTCTGCACATAGATAGATTGCCGGGCCCGATCAAACAGCTCAAGCAAGGCGATGTTAAGAGGCGTACCCGGGACCTTGGGGTATTTCTGCCAGGGGAGCGGGTGGAATACTGGGTTCCAGTGATGGGAAGACGGCAGGATGATGGTCTGAAGCGGCGCTGTGGTTGCGTCGAGGGTCACACGGTGATGGGCCGGACTTGATATCAGCGTAAGGCTGGCGTTCTGAACTTCAAACACCGGGTCCGCAGCAGTGTAATTCTGAAGCGGCTTAGACAAATCAAGACCGGCCTCCCAAGTGCGGACGTAAAACGACATTAGGCAGTGGACGGCATCGCCAGTGAGTTCCACACAGCCCTCGAGCCAGGCTTCCCAGCTGACATTGCAGCTGGGGACGAAGGCAAGCTGCCTATCGATAATGACAAACTTGGGGTGCATGACGCTAAATGGGAGGAAGAAGAGGCTCTTCACTTGCAGCTCGATGCCGCCTGCTTCAAGAAGTGCCGGGTCCGGGAGGCCAAAGTCCTTTTGCCACGACGAGGGCGGGTAGATGCGGCCATGGCGCGATTGCGGATGAAACAATTTTTGGAATAGCGAGCGCGAGGATAAACATATGCGAACTCTCAAAGGCGTAGACTGTGCATCGCTCCTGGTATCGCGGCGGTAGATGGCAAGCTTGGAGAGGGCATCGTGGAGAGCCGACAAAGTCACGGACGGCGCCCAGAAACATGTGACGAAAATGACCTCAGACTTTGCCGATACAATGGCAGGAATCAGGGCGTCGGCGAAGATGGATGCGCCTGTGCCCAGTCGGAAACTCCGCGGGCTGCTTCGAGAGACAAGCAGGTTGTGGTCTGACGCGTCGCGAAAATCGAAGTCTGGAAACTCGTCGTTTTGCCATTTCGTCGGCACAGAGCGCTGTTCTCCCAAACGTCTGACAAAGTCATGGACAAAGCTCGAGGAGTAGCTCATGGTGTGCTGCAGATGTTGCGAGGGCGCAAACGGAGATCAGCTGATGAAACTGATTCTGGGCCAAAAGAGTTGCCGAAATCAGAATTGAAGTTGGCAGCCTGAGACTTCCCAGGCCAAGAAGCAATTTGCCGAACAGAAACCCTAACCCTGCTTCTTCAATCATTGGATGGCGCTAGCCAAGACGCCTGAGGCAGTTGATAGAAGGAAAGAGCTAAGCAGTGGTACGGCCTTCACCTTTGTCTGCGCAATGACAGACTGCCGACGTTGAAAAGGGCTCGGAGGCTGTGTCTGCGGGGATGCATAGCCTCCTTCTGCCCCCTCACGGCCAGTTCTCGCAATTGACGAGAACTAGCGATTGAGCTGGCGTTCTCCGAACGATGAAATTTACTTTATTGTTATTTCCTGCATCTTCTCTTCCGTCTTCAATTACATTGAATTATAACCATCCAAGCCCCGTTTTGTCTCGATACCTTCATGAGTCCCGCCGCCGCCATCTACGGCTGCCAGCGATTATACTTATAAACTTAATCTACTTATTTTCGCCACCCTCTTCACCCCCCATCTTCAACCTAGATCAGCATGGTCCACTATCTATTGCCGGATAGCACTGAAGGTAAATGTTGAGCCGTTGCTCGATTCCCAGCGGACGCAGAAGGTTTCCAAGTCACCTTGGGGTAACATGAAAAGTTCTCAACAAACTTTATTTATTCCATGTCGGCAAAGACTCGAGGCATGCGAAATCTTTTTCAACCTACTAGTAATGTACTTGAGACTTCAAACGCGTAATTTGAAGCCAATGCCTAGCCGTATCAGCTGCAACGCGCTCAATGCAAAGGGAGTGTTCACCGCTTTTCAAACACAATTGACGCCTGCTAACACACGCAGAAGGCCGACGCTTGATTCAATTACGCAACCCAGTCCCTGGGCGCTCGCCACCACCAGAAACCATGGGGCGTTAACTTCTCGACCCGACGAGCATTCAGTGTTCAACAAATATCTCCGCTACATCATCAACCTAGAGAAGACACGAAAACAGTGCCTCTCATGCCGAATCACCAAGACGGAAAATCCAAGAAAAGCCTAGGACTTGGTACATGAATTTCTCTACTGCAAGGCGTGCCAGCTTGATCACCCGTTGGCGTTCTTTTCGGCGGCCGAGAGAAAAAAGGAGTACGAAGGTCGAGTTTGTATCGGACACGGGAGCCATATCCGCCTCTGCGAGCATGAGGTTATCGATCATAAGATGATGGCCGATGCTATGAGCCGGCTAGGGGAGCAGGGTATATCAGAGAACACTGATGTAGTGCTCCTTAACATGCCGACATACTAGCCATCTGCCAACTCACCATGGCTTAGAATCTAGTGGCATTCCTGAAACGGAAATGCGCCCAACTGCCAAGCTTGGATGGGTTAAACATTGCGCCGTTCTTTCGCTGACATGGTCAGCCATCTTCTCTTACCAGAAAAGGCGCCCGAGCATCGATTTACTGCAGCCGACATGGCCACACACCTACGGAAGCTACGGCGAGGAGCGGCCGAGTACATCGACCCCCAGGCGGCCCCAGGTACGCTCCCTGAGATGAGGTGTTTCGACCCCAACCGCTACTACTGCTTGGATTTCGGCGACATTTACGCGGCCAACGCACTACACCAATGGTCGTTTACACCAGGCTTATGTAAAGGTACGACGGGGCAGTGCTGTCGCATCGATGCATGCCTCTGGCTTGCCCCGTTGATTCCGGGTAGCGGTAGAAGCGGAACCGAAAGTGCAAAGACGGAAGCCCATCATGCGAGGACATTCCTACGCCACATGAATGCTGCATTGTGTGGATGGAGCGCGAACGTGGAGCTATGTCCCACCGAGGGGTGTTGTCTCGAGATATCTTACCAATGGCGTATTGCCACCGCTGTATTGACATGGCCCAATAGGTTGCCATATTCATGGTGCGAGGCCATAAATCCCGATTCATACAGGCTATTAGAGGATATTAAGAACCATGGAACGCTTTGGCGCTTAGATACAAGCTACACAAACTACTACTGCTACCTGGAGAGGCCTATTGTTAGGGACTGTTATGGCATGGCCATGGAGAACTTCTATCGGAAATTTCCATTATCCCTTTCTCAGTGATAAGGGGCATTAGGTTCAAGATAGTAACATGGAGAAAAGCTTTGTGGTTGAGCAACCCACGGCTACCATTACATCTCCTGAAGTAATTGTGGCCCAGGAGACGTTGGTGAGTGGCCTAGGGTTCTAGAGAAAGTATAGCCAAAATATTCACCGGCTCTTTACTAAGTAGAAAAGGCTGGTGTAGCGCTGAGGGAAGTTATGCTGCTATTTTTTTTCTTTTCTTTTTCTACACACATGCAGCCTTAGGGGTTATGGCATGGCCTACCGAAGGTAAAAAGACCATTTACCTAGATAGTGTGGTATGTGTAGGCCAGTGCAAGACTGTAACCATCCTTGATTCTGGTTGAAAAATAAAAGCAAAGTAATGGAAAAGGTAAAGGAAAAGGTATAAGAAAAAGAAAGGAAATTAGTGAGCAAGTAGTCCAATCCAGTGCTCTTCGTTGAGCCAATTCATATTACAGACCCCTGTATTACAGAGGAATTCAGCCAGTGCGTTCCGGCCTTTTGCTGTGTGGGAAAGAGTTTGTAGTGTAAGGGGTATTCTTTGCATTTCCCTCCGTTTTTTGGTGTATCTTACACTGTAATAACAGGTGTGTAGGTGTTTGCTTTGAGGAGTTACAGTGGCATAGCTCACTGTCAGCTTTTCATTTTGATTAGGTATGTGGCTAAAAAGCCAATACCAGTCTTCAGCTGGATATAGGCCGATTGATTGGGCCTGGGCATAGTGGGTATGGAAGGCTTCAGGCTAAAGGATATAAGGTCCCTGACCACCTTCCCATAGTGTGTGCCCAAGCCCTCGATCTTAGGCCTTGAACCTCCCGAATTTCTTCCCCCAGCCAGTCGGATTTCCACACTCCCTTTACAGCTTGCTTGGCCTGTTTCGAAGGTAGGCGAGCGAAACGAAACAGTGTCACACTGCTGAGCTCACCTAAGGTCAACAGGGTGAATCACCTCCTCGACCTGGGCCTGGGGCACGGGACACACAACACTTAGGACCCACAGTGAACCGGTCGTTGTGGGTCTCCAACACGTGAAGCAACAGCATCGCAAGGCAATAGAGCCTCAGGTATCTCCTTCGGATTGCAACGAGAGCTCCAAAGCCACACATGGGCAAGGGATAGCCACACAATGGATCATCCCGCGCCAGGCGTCGTCACCAGACTTCAGATTTGTCATGGACGAGCCACACAACCCAGCTGAGGACACGTAGGAAGGATCGCATGATGACCTTTCAATCAGGGACCTCCTTTATATCGCAGTCATCTTGTTAGCAAGCCTTGAACCGACGTTCTTCAGAGTCTGGTCTCTGTGGTGGTAGGTGGCCGCGACTGGGCCCTTTAGGCATCAATGAGTTATGAAGGGAACTACTGCTGTGACAGCCGATGTGGGATAACCTAACCGAGATATGACCAGTGTAAGTACTGAGGACCTGTGGGAACCTCCACAGCGATGGACAACAGGCCACTTGAGCTGCTGGAGTAAGTACCAACATGGGCCGTTGACCAAACGAAAGATGGCCGGCTTCACTTGGCATGTAGCCGCGATTAGTAGAGCGCGAGAGACGGGCAGTCAAGGAACCTCGGGACCAATGGGCGGCTAGGATGGATCTCACGGGTATCTTGGTATCATGTATTTTGTACATAGCTCTCCATAAAGAAGGCTAGTGTGAGCAACGGAACCTCGAGAGGAAGAAGCTCCCCAGTCCCATTTGGAAACAGACCTTGGAAAGATTATCAGCTGCTCTTCAGTGAAGCTGAGGGGAATTTCATACTTGTGGGACTCTCCCTCTTCTCCATTGATCTGCAACTGTGAAGCAAGTGTGTTCATCATTATTCTCCACTCCATTCAGGCCTTGATTGTTCACCTTGGTTGTTACACCCACACCTTGTGCCTGTGTTACAAACAGCCTCTTTTGATAGGTGGTTTTTCTAGGCCTTTTTTGGCCAGTTGGTCGTATCACGGCTCGAGCAAGCACTTGGCAACCGTTGTTGTATTGCGATGGCCAAACCCTCGAGGAGGGCAGATCGTGGGGGGAGCTCAAGCGGGGTGGGGCGCGCTAGCAGCGCACGACCCATACGCGACGTCACATTCCGCAGCACGTGACCACTCTACTCTAGAAACAGGCAAAGCCTGTGACAGGTCGGCTATTTTTTGTTGCTAGTAATGCCTACATGGCTTGGGCCCCAGTGGATTTGTAGCCTTTGCAAGCAAGTGATTGCAAAATTCTTGGGGCTTGTTGTGCGTGAAAAGCGTAACCCTAGAGCCTCATGATTGCGGCCTGGCCATCAACGAAGTAGAAGGTAGTTGACTAGTTACGGCTAGCGCAAGGCCTTTGTAACGTCCTCCCACCAAAAGTGAAGTCACGTGGTCAGGCACGTGACCATTAGTGATCTGCACGATCTGTTCTCGGATTTGAACAGATCACACAGATTAGTCGTCGCGCTCACCAAGGAAGGTACAAGTTACTTGTTTTTCTCCCCTTAGTTAGTTAGTATAAGTAACCATCGTGCGCAGCACCATGGAGCTTGAGGATTCCTGTTCCTCCCGCAAGCAATTACATTCTATTGTGTCCCATAACTTTACAAGTCCTTGGTGACAGCAATCTGTTTGACAGAGTGTGATACCCCTTGAGAACCTTGCCTTCGAGATCAATCTTCCTTCGACAACCCAAACCCTAGAGCGTCCTGCTCTACGATCTGTCATTCAACACCAGGTACTTTGGTACCTAGTGAACAGGTTGTAACAAGCCTTTTCAAATCTAACTTCAGGGGGGTGGGATTGCAGCTTCTATTTCCAGTGCCTTATAGGGAGACCTCTTGAAAGCTCCTAGCATCTGTTTTGTGGCCATGTTTTGTAGTTTCTAGTATATTTTAACCAGTGTGTTTTGCCGCTTTCCCGTCCACCATATCTGACCTCCAAAATCAGCTATAGAGGTGATACAAGCTACATATAGTTGACGTAGAGCTCGGAATGATAATCCTTTTTGAGTGGTGCTAAGGCGTTGTAGACCAAAGTAGGCTCCTGTGGCTGCGTTGATCTTTGCCTCCACATGGGCTTTAAAGTCCAGCTTTCTGTCAAGAATAATGCCAAGCCAAGCTTGTTAGATGGCGTCGTGGCTACTTTGCCCTCTGTTTTCCACCGCGCAAAGGCTTGCGTGCGCCTGCCATTTAGTATGCTTTGAAAGTGCAATGAGGGCAATTGAATAATATGGTTTGCGGCTGTTTTGCCGACGTTGTGAGCAAGTTGCATTCCTGTCGAAACTTGATTATATAGGTCACAATCCGGAGGATTGTCAAATTCCCATATGTCATCCACACTAATCCAAACCCTCTTCGGGAGTTGGCACCTGCGATCACGTAACTCCTTTGTGTCCCCATCTTCCAAATTCTCTCCGGCATGCAGCGGGAAGTTGACAATGATCTCCTTGAGAGATGGGATGGCCTTGAGGCGACAAGTCGAGTAGATCCTGCGTAAGGACTTCAATGGGTGGAGCGCCGAGCGAGGGCTTATAGTTATGATCTGGTAAGACCAATAGCTCAGTGGTATTGATGATTGGGCAGGAATCCCGAATCATGTCAATATTCTTGACATGGTCCTCGTGAAGCTTGACGGATGTCGCGGAAGTCAAGGCCGGGAAAAGGAATGCAGATGTAGCAAATAAGGCGGCTTGCCCAAGGTCCAACTTTTTGAAGAATGGGGCGATGTGAGCACTGTCTTCGTGGGAACGATGTATGCCGGGGAATTGAAAGTTATTGTTGGAATATAAAAGTGGGCTAGCTTCGCTGTGCGCCTTCTTGCTAACGTGGAGGAATACTGGACAGAGATTGTATCGGGTAGGCCGCAACAGGGGGGGCGATGGGGGGGCCGTAGCCTGTAACAGAGACGATGTTTCCAGGGTGGACGAGGAGTTCGGAATAAATCCCAAGCCGGATCTCGGTAGGGAAGCTGAACAAGTCCGTTGTTCTGAGGGTTTCGTATTTGAATGACGATGGACGTCTTTGGTTTCGATGATAGAGGCGAAACTGCTCTCCACATACGGAGAGCGAGCTCTGGGCTTCAGATAAGTCACAAGAGGAGAAGGTAGGAGAGAAAGAGACGAAGAATCTTGCGGGGCTTATTTATCCTCGGGCACGCCTACCTATCCTTGGGCCGCTTCACGCTCCCAGCGGCCAACGAATCAATACGTCTGTCATGGGTAACACGAAGCCCCTCTTCCATCTGCTACCCGTTCGTGTTCGCGAATCTACCGGCTGCCCCACCTGGGAGCAGTCCCGACATGCTGAACAGGGGTCACTGATACGCGGCCTGATCCAGCTCCAGTAGGCCTCACGCATATGCGAATTTGCAGTCGAAGACCAGGGCAAGTTTCCATCCTGAATCGACCTACTTTCGCTGATAATCTAATCGGCAGTAATTGTATTTGAAGGATCGGAGAGTTGCGTGTACCGAGTTGCTGTCGAAAGCGGATCATAGATGTAAAAGGGGTAACCTGCGCGATCAACATGATTGCCGTGAGCTGTCCGCACTTGAGAGTAAAATGCATTGGCGGGGCAGATAAACGATGACTGGGTAGAATGGGAGGGCACACTGTACCTTACCTTGGCCACCTAGTAAGCTAGCTCTTGTATGTGACTCACCAGCAACACACTAATAAGACGGGTCATCAAAATGCCTTGGATTCTTCAACTGCGCAAGTGTAAATTCACACTCCCACCCTACCCAAAGACAGCTAATTCCTCATCCCTACCAATTTTGAAGTTCGCATAGTTGACACTCGACAAGACAAAGCACCATGGCAACCCTAGAACCCCCCATCACGGTAAAATACCTTGACACCGCCGCCGCCTACGACCTCTGGTCGTCCGTGTACGACACCGACTCCAACTTTCTCCAAGCCCTCGACTCGCTCGAGATGGCATCCCTCCTCCCGGAGCTCACCTCCCTCATCGCCTCGCCCAAACCCTGGAAACTCGTCGACCTCGGCTGCGGCACGGGCCGCAACACAGTGCACCTCGTCGCCCTCCCCGACGTCGAAGTTATCGGGCTCGATCTCAGCCCCAAGATGCTCGAGGTCGCGCGGGGGCGGCTGGAGGCTGCTGCGCCGGGCGGGGGGTTTTTGCTGCGGGTGTTTGATGTGTCGAACCCGGGGGACGGGGTTCCGCAGGGGGCGGATGCGGTGGTTTCGACGCTGGTGCTGGAGCATGTTGCGCTGGGGGTGTACTTTGCGGCGGCGGCGGGCATGTTGAAGGAGGGCGGGTTGTTGTTGGTGACGAACATGCATGAGGAGATGGGGAGGATTAGCCAGGCGGGGTTCATCGACCCGCACACGGGAGAGAAGATCAGGCCGAAAAGCTATGCGCATTCGATTGAGGAGGTTGTGGCGGAGGCGGGGAGGAATGGGTTTGAGGTTGTAGAAGGGTTTTGGGAGAGGCGTGTCACCGAGGAGAATTGGCAGTCATTTGGCCCACGGGCGGAGAAATGGGTTGGTATCAAGGTTTGGTATGGGGGGATTTTAAGGAAGACTGCAACTTCTTGAAGATATGGTAATGTCTGTATCCAATTACTCGCCCAGGGCCACGAGCTGATGATTTCACTTCAAGGGTGTTGTAATTAAGGATTGAGTTGGACCCATTTGCTATACCACCTTCCAACATTGCACCTCGGCAGAAACCCCCCAAATGGGAAGACTTGAAACAAAGAAAGCACGGTGAAACAAAATCATATCCAAGATATCTCTCTACTGCGGCCCGCCGTGACCGGCATGAGCCCCGGGAGCCGGATAGTCACCGCCCCCGCTCCCCGCCCGCTGTCTTCCGTCATAGTCTGCCTGAGTCTGGCCAGCCGAAGGGTTCCTGCTGTGCAGCTGCTGGCTGCCCTGCCCATTATCCACCCCAGGGTACGGCCCCGTCCACTGGTGACCTTGACCGCCAAGCTCATGTGGTTGCCCAGCTCCTGCGCGTGGGTCACCGCTGGCGGAGTATCCAGCAGGGGGAGGTTGATATGCAGGCGGCCCTGTCGTTGGCAGCTGATACGAACCCTGCTGCGGGACCGAGAGCTGGGGCTGTCCGTGGAACTGCCCCTGGCTCGGAGGCAAGTAGTGATGCTGTTGCGGGTAGCTGGGATCGGTAGCATGTGGGGCGTAGGTGTGGGCAGCTGGATGGCCGGTGCGGGGATCAATGGCCTGTGGGTTGGCTACTGCGAGCCTCGGGCTGTACTGCGCTGACTGTGTCGCTGGGCGAGGGGGTTCCGCGCGGTATTGGTGCTGTGGGTGGTAGCTCTGCTCCGGCGGAGGCGCCGTGGCTTGTTGTTGTGATGTTGGCTTGAGCTTAAAGGCGTGAAGGAGCCTCTCGCTCTTCGGCTCATGGTCTGGGGACTTGCCGCCAACGCTCTTGCCAGCCTTGAGGGCTGCAATGACTGTCTCTAGCGCGCGGACGCCAGACTCCTTGGCATAAGTCTCAGCATCGGCACCGTGGACCGCTTTCAGGTATTCCATGAACTCAAGGTAGGCGTTGGATACGGTGACCAGATGTCCGACCTTAAGGTGGACCTTGGCATCTGACCGCACCATCAGGTCGTACTTGCTACCCTCTGGCTGGGCGTCGAATTCGGCAAGCGCCAATGCTGTCTGGCAAGCGTTGCGGATCTGACGGCCGTTCCATCTTGCCTTGTCCTGCTTTCGCCAGAACTCGCCCACCATGTGGATGATTTCGTCTTCGTCAATCTTGAGCTTCCTTTCTTGGCTCTTGTATCGCGCCCTGATCATGCCCAGGTTCAACCTAAAGACCCGGGTCGTTGATAACTCGTCGAGTTGTGGGTAATGCAGACTCATGTGGATTCTCGAGGCGAAAGCTTCGTCAAAGTCTCCGATTCGGTTTGTCGTGAGGAATAGGATTCCGGCGTAGTACTCAAGAACTCGGAGGAAAACTGATATGCGTTAGTATCGTTAGGACGAGGTGAGAGAAGTCCTTGAATGACTGACCCGCCACCAGTCCGTTTCTGCTGAAGTCGTTCCGCCGTCTCTCTGCCAGGAACACGTCGGCCTCGTCGAGAAGAAGAATGCAGTCCCATCTGTTGGCCAATGCAAAGTTTGTCTGCAGTGCTGCCTCCACGTCTTTGGCATTGGCGCCAAGGTCACCTAGCGCTGTGTCAGAAAAACAAGGCTATGCATACCATGATCGCCCTTGGGAACACTTACCACAGGTTATCTGGAAGAGAGGTTTCTTGAATTTTTCGGCAACGCCCTCTATTGTTTTGTTAGTCCTATGGTCTCCTCGGTAAAAGGGCTATGTAGCTCTTACCGGCCGTGGTGGTCTTTCCCACGCCTGGTGCTCCGTGAAGAAGAATGATCAATCCTTTGCCTGTGGTTTGATGTCAACTGGGTGGAAAATCAGAATATCGGTGCATCATTAGGGGGCGCACCTTTTCCTCGCACAATGTCAACCTGCTCGTCCTTGCCCTTCTGGGATCGCTTGTTTCGGAAGTGCTGCGAGACAAGAGATAGAACCATGCCCTTGTGCCCCCCGGGAAGGACAAGCCGACCAAAGGCAGATTTGTCCTCTTCCGCATCGTCCTCAGCCCCGTCCTCACCGGCGTCGACATTGCCCCCTCCAGAGGCAATCTCGGTCAGATAGGTCAAGTCTAGCTGAGCTGTGCATATCGCTGTTAGCTGCCGAATCGAAGCGAGACAAGAATGGATGTGAGTTTCGGGTGGATGTAGATGGGCAGGGAAGGCAGTTAGTTTGCCAGTGGAAGTGTGGGCAGTGGGCACAGGCCATGCGGGCACAGGCAGGCCCGGAAACGCAAAACAGAAGGGGCAGTGGACAAAAATTCTCGCGAGTGACTTACCCCACGTTCGGTCGCGCAGAACAAATCCAAAGACACGGTACGACATGATGAGCAGCTCGTCCTCCTTCAGCGCATTCTCTTCCACTTTGATGTCTTCCAGGTTGCGGGGAAAGATGGCGGCGGACGGCAGCTTGAGCGGACTGTCCTCGAGCTCGGCCATCATGCTGTTGATAAAGTCCTGGTGCCGCTTGCTCTCGACGTACGAGTCGTCGTGGATCTCTTCACCCCAGCAGCATCCGGCCTCGCAACTTTTACTGCCTTCTTCGACTGGTTCGTCAAGGGGCGTGCCCACCACCCGCGTGATGTTGGGACGCCACCCCTGTTCTCGGTTCTTGTCTCCCGCAAAGGCCTCCTCGAAATCGATCATGACCTGGCTCTCGACTTCATCGCGCGTGTCGACTGTTAGCCCGGCATAATACATGTGCTTGACCGCCGTGACCTCGACAAACAGCTGTCCTCGCCGGATCAGACTCTCACGCAGCCGAGCAACACTGCTCGCCACAGCATCTCCCAGTCCGGCAGCGTCGTGCTTAGCCTTGGCTGTGCGGACCTCCAAGTCCTTCTGGACGTGGAAGCGCAGGGGGTACACCTCGAGGGCCGTCACGGCCTTCTCGCCGTCGTACTTCTTGATGCGGAACGTCTCGAGGACAGGTCCCAGCTGCGTGCCGTCAAAGTGGATGTACACGCAGTGAATGGCAATGTCGTCGCGCTTGGACGCGCTCGCTTCCTCGCGCGACCCCTTGTACACGGCCCAGCGGTCGGTGCCCTTGTGCGACGGCGAGCTCAGCTTAACCACCCGGTAGGCCTGCTTGCCGTCGGCTGAGATGACGAAATCGCCAGGCTTGAACAGGTGCCAGATGTCGGAGAAGCCAACCTTTTCGCACGCCGGACTGTTGAGATACGCGAGCTTCTCAACAATGTACTTGTCCAAGAACTCGATGAGGCAGGGCAGATGGGCCAACGTGACTTCGGACTTGCTGTGGTTGTAGGGGTCTGCGACCTTGGGTTGTCCGTCTTCTGCGGCTGGGCCGTCGTCGGGCCTGGCCTCCTCGGCCGTTGCCGTGGCCGCAACGGGGCTGTTCTCGGCTGGCCGCAGTTCTTCGACCAGCTTTGACTGCCAGGCGCGTATCTCCTTTTCGTAGTAGGTCAGCATGCGAAAGGGGCGAATCATGACGACGGCGCTATCGTTGTAGTCGGCCGTGATGTCGGTTCCGTGGAGGACCGACAGTGTCTTTATGAGCTGCTTGGAGTGAACCCTAATTCTCTCGGGCAAAGCCCCTTGTCCGCTCTTTATCAGCGATTCGGCTTTGGCAGTGGCCGACGCCAAATTCTTTGCCGCGGTGCGTCCCTTTGCTCCAGGCTTGGCCAACTGACGGTTGCGACTGATTACCCACTGGGTACCGCTCTCGAGCTTCGGCTCTCCCAGCAGGAGATCAATGGCAAATGATAACCTGACTTCAGAATTTCGAGCAGTCCTGAAAGCGGCCCAGTCAACAGGATTCAATTTTGCCACACCCCAGGGCTCGAGGAGGCTCTTGAGGTCCTTGGGTTTCTGGGCCTCCTCGACTTTTGGCTTCGTCTCCCCTTCGGCGGCGGGCTCGGTGTCCTTCTGGCCCTCCTGGCCCTCAGCGGGCTGGGTGGTTTCTGCCTCGGCGTTTTCTCTCTCCTGTTGTATCTCCAGCTCCCGTGCCGCCCGCTCCTCCTCCTCTTTTTTGGCAGCTTCGACAGCAGCGGCTTGAGCCTTTTTGTCCTTGTGCTTCTCGTATCTCGCCTTCTGAGCAGTAAGACGATCAAGCTCCCACTCAAAGTCGCCCCGCAGTCTTGCACGGAAGTAGTCAAAGTCCCTCGTACGGCTTGACCCATCGCTGCTCCATTCCTCGCTGTCTGAGGTGTCCCACTGCGTGGGCGGGCCAAGCTTCGGCGTGTACACGGGCCGGAGCGAAGTTGGCGGGCGGATGTCGTGGTGTGGCTTGGGGCGCACGTACTGCCAGTGGGATTGCTCTGCGCGGTCCATTCTGAGAGAACCGTCCATGTAACTTTCTATATGCTCCCCTTCTCTCCCGACCGTGTCTATCCACGGTCCTCCCTGGAAGCCAAAATCCCTCCGTTCTGCCTCGGTCTCCGCTGCGCGATCTTCGGTCACCTTGACCCTCTTTTTGGTAACACGAGCTCTTCTGATCTCTTTTCGCAGCTTCTTCTCTGTCTTGGTCTCGGCATTTTCATGGGGAACATTCAGCTCGCCCACGGCCTGCTGCTCGAGCTGAACGAGCTTGTCTTGCAGAGCGCGGATCTCGGTGTACAAGTTGGTATGGTCTATCTTTGGTCGGGGCTGGCCCTGATCGGTTGCCTCGGCTTCATCGCTGCCATTTGCGCCTCCGTCAATGTTGGTGCTGCTAGCCTCTTCCGCTGTCTGGGCTGGGGGTGCTGCGAGGGCCTCCTCTTGAGCAGGTTCAGAAGTCGGACCAACACCCTCGTCGTTTGGCGGGGTGGGCAGACTGGCTGCCGCCGCGGTGTCGGGGTTATCCTCAGGAGTCGCCGCCATATCGAATCTTGGGTATGAATGGCGGCCCCGAAAACGGAGGCAATGATTGAGACTCGATGCGACAAGGGGATTTAGAATGGGTATGCAATGGAATCAGCAGAGAGTCCAGACAAAGGAACTCGGGACACTAAGGATCATGAAGATCAGAAGTGGAGGAGGTTGGGCATCGAGGGGCCTTCCCACCACGTACATACATGGTAGTATTTGCGCAATTTCCCATCTGCGGTGCTGCTCTGCTGTGGCGCCCACTCAGCGGAAAGGGCGGCTACTGCATAGCAACTAGTATGTCCCTTTACAAAAGCACCCTGCAGGTCAGCCCCAGCTTCCTCCATTCAGCATCCCGGTACACAAGCCTGCTGTCTGACCTTTGATCCTGTTGGCCCCCTGTACGGGAATGGCGGCAGCACAGCCCTCCCTCCCACAGCAGAATCAAGTGGTCTCACACAGGCACACTGGTCAAGGAGGTTACCCCTCTTGGGCAATTCGGTGAGATAGCGGGGTTCTCGATAGCCCTACTCTGCTTGAGGTATGGTTACATTGGATCCGTCTCTCCGCAAGGCTCCAAGGCTCCAAGGCTTCGTCGCAACCCCAGGGGTCGATGTCGAGACCTAACTTCTTTCCACCCTAAATTAGTCAAGGCAGTCAAAGGGCCGCCTGCCTACCTCGAGGTATCCAGCGGGAGCCCTCAGGGCAACATGACAAGCTGTTCGTCCCCATGGAACCGTCAAGCTCATACATTCCCAATTTGCACCTCCAGTCGTCCGCCGTGGATTTCATCGATACCCGGGCGGAACAGTACCATGCTGCGTTTGCGGTGCCGCCATCGCGCTACGACCCAGCTATCGGGGGGTTCGTTGTCTGTGTCCCATCCCCCAATCTGGCCATGACGCAACCAACTCACGCCGGAGCTTCACCGTCCCCGGCGGACACATCGGTGACGGCAAATGACCCGCCGCCACCCAGACCTCTCGCAGAGCCCGCAGCGGCATTGAGGTTCTGGGACTCGTTATTCTTCCAGGCCATGGACCAGTTCGCGTTGGTAGAACACCCTGTTGAACCCCCTGCCCTGGTCAAATTGAACTTCCGGATTCGCGACCAGAGAGACTGGTCCGGTGTCTTTGACCAGCTGGAGAGAGCCAAGCAGGAATACAGCAATGTGGAAAAGGGGTTCAAGGCCGGGTTTAGGAGGGTTTATCGGAGCATGGCCGATAAAGTACAGCCCCTGATCGGCGTGGCGAACCTTGTGCCCGATGTGGACTACATCACACCAGTGTTGGGAGCCGTTCAGGTTCTCTTGGAGGTATTACTACAACCGAAATTGAATCATCAAGAGGTCACATACTTACAGCGCGGCCCGAAACCAGGCAGCCAAAAAAGCGGCAAGTGTGCGCGAAGCAATGCTTGGCAGCTTCGACGACATCGACATGATGTTTTCCCAAGTGGAACTCTTCCTGCAGATCTTTGAGGGTGACGAAAATATCACCAGAGCTTCGGTCAACTTGATTGCGGCAACGTTCCATGCCGTCGAGTCTGTCATGATGTTCTTCCTGAAGAGCAACTGGAAGAAGGGGCTCTCCGCCACGTTCAAAGGAGAAGAGTACCAGCAAGAAATCACCGAGAGCCTGGAAAATATGAGGTCTTTGAGCAAGACGCTGATTAACGAAGCCGAAAACTCTCATAAATTCGAAGTCAGCAACGCGATGAGCGAAGTGCTGACGCGTAAGTCAACCAATTCCCCTCGCCACCCTCACAAAATTGTATAACAAACTGACACAGTCTTTCAGGGACGGCAAACTGGTTGACCGAATGCGAAGAAATCCGCCAAAAACAAGAGGTCATCCACCACGACCTCAAGAACGGCTTCAAGAGACTCCTCGACGAGTACGAAGCCAACAGGCTCGCACACGAGGCCCATCGGAGAGAGACCCAGATGCAGTTCCGGGCATCCCAAGAACGCGATTTCTTCCTGATGGCCGCCCTGCGCGACGCAATCTCGTCGCGCGCCCCCTCGCCCATCCCCCAGGCCGACTTGGCCGCCGTGCCGCAGTGCATCTCCCCGCAGGCGCTCCTAGACTGGATCGACATCCCCGACCTAGCCACCCAAGATATGGCGTACATCGAGGAGCGCAGAAAGGTTCGCGTGCCCGCCCACGAGCAGGCGCGCGCCGAGCAGCTCATCCGCACGAGGCAGATAAAGGAGTGGCTGGCCTCGCCTTCCTCAACCCAGCTGCTCGTCCACGGGAATTACCGCGGGAAGCGGCACATGTCCGGGCTGTCGCTGTTCTGCCTGACGCTCGCCCAGTCCCTGGCCGGCAGGGCGCCTCGGTTCCTCCATCTCGTCTTCTTCTGCGGCCTCCACACCGACAGCTTCACCGACGACCACACGGGCGGCCGCGCCATTATCCAGAGCTTCATATGCCAGCTCCTGTGCCAATACGACTTTGACGGCACGCTCTTGGCGAACGAGGTGAGCGAGGGTCTGATCCAGCTCGGCGAAGTGGGGGAGTTGTGCGACCTCTTTGAGATGCTGGTCCACCGCCTGCCTAGTGTTGTGCTGCTGTGCATGATTGACGGCATTGTGTACTACGAGCGGGAAGAGTTTGAGGAGGACATGGAGCTTGTTTTGGTGACGCTGTTGAAGCTCTCAAACGAGCAGAATACACGTGCCGCCGTCAAGGTGCTCATCACCAGTCCTACGAAGACGACGGATGTGAGGCAGCCATTCCCGGATGAGCTGGTGCTTTCTATGGGTGCAATGGCCGGGGCGGGTAATATGGCGCCGAGTAGAGGGAGGCTGGTGAGGGAGCTGAGTGAGGGATATGATGGCGTGGAATCATGAGCCTATGTGCCTTCGTCGGAAGCCTTTCCAGTTCTGCTATGCGATCCTACCGGCCATCTGTTGCCGATGTTGGTCCCATCTCCCGTGACACCTTTACCAATCTGGCGTCCAGGGGCTGTACAGGCAATCGAAGGTCAAAGGTCCTTGCCTCTACAGAAACCAGCAGGAAATATACATTATCCCGTAAAGTCTTACTCTGGCTATCGCGGCACCCGTCCGAGGCTTTGTCAACAGGTATACATGCCCCCCTATCAGCCCCTTTTCTCTACCCTTATCGTGCGCGGTATTTCCTTGGCGGATCCCCTAGCTACACGGAGGCGGGAACATTTCTGCCAGGACAGTGTTTATCGCTGTGGTATGGCAGCCGGGACATCGGCAGAGCTATTTACGGGGCACACACGTCAGCAAAATGTCGCATCTTCACCAACCCTCTCCACGTTCATGAGCTCACCTTGGATGCCCCTGGCAGGTTGCTCGCAGTGCCTTCATGTTCGACGCACTTGACCAGCGCCGCCTTGCTGAGTGGCGACAGGCGCTCAAGAATTATCTGCTCGATGCACTGGCTCGAGTTCATGACATCGTGGCATGCGATCTCGTTCTTGGGGCAGGCGTCTTGGACTCCCTGGGCGCTCACGCCTGTTAGTCCGAGACAGAGCCAACTCAGCCCGGTGCCGAGGCGCATTTTGGCGGCTGTTTCTGATGCTGGGAATTGCTTCAAGAAAACCAGACGTCAATGTCAGATGCACGAGCCTGGGTGTCCTATATGTATTGTCGGCGCGCGCCCATAATTATAGTCGGGGATCCCTACCCTATATGGCCCATCCATCGCAAATCATTACTATCGAGACAATCAAACAGTTGACTCGGACTTTGCATTGGGGTCCCGCATGCATCTCCCATGGCGGGCGGCAGAGTGCTCGCGCCGGTACTGTATAACCCCTTGCCCCCAACTCGTCAACCAAGAAGGTCGTTGTATGGACCTAGGGATCTTTAGCCAGGAAATAATGGTACCCCGAGCATGGCAGCTGCCCAGGCGGGACGAACTGCGTCGGCAATAGTGGCAGCTCCATATTGGGCTGCCAGACCCGTCTCTGTTCTCGAAGAGAGAAGTATAATAAGGCTAATACAGCCACTAATTTGCATCGAGCGTTTTTAATATCTGCCAGTCCTATCAGGGGCAGAATGGACCTATGAAAGAGCCGCTGACCTCTGGCAATGCACGGCTAATGTAGGGGGGCACACGTCCACGATAGGAGGGGACCTGACCAGGTGGCATGTCTTGAAAAGACCAATACTGCCTTTACCCCTCCGGACTGGTGCTGCCCTCGCCATCCATTTTTGGTCCCGGTTGCCACTATTCCCGAAACAAGGGAAGAAGAAAAAAAAAAAAAAAGACGAGATGCGCTGGACAAGGCTTCTTGCCCTGGCGCTCGCTGCGCCGAGCATCGCAGTGGTCCGATTCCACTGCTCCCAGCTCGTAGTCACGAGACTCGACCCCTTGGTTAACCCAGGCTCGATTCCCTCTAGCCATGTGCATCAAATCGTTGGCGGAGTTCGTCTAGCCCCCCTTATTCTGACAGGGACTAACAGCAGCTAACGAGGGCGGGTAGGACGCCTTCAACGCCACCATGGACCCCAAGAAGGACCTGCCAGCCGAGTCGACATGCACCTCATGCCAGATGAGCGAGGATTTCTCCAACTACTGGACGGCGGTCCTGTATTTCCGCGCGCAGAACGGCAGCTACAAGCGCGTGCCGCAGCTCGGCAACAACCAGTTCGAAAAGGCCAACGGCGGGCTGACCATCTACTACATGCAGGACGCCATCTACGACCAGGTGCAAAAGTCCAAGGTGCAGGCCTTCCAGCAGGGCTTCCGCATGTTCATCGGCGACGTGTCGGCGCGGTCGCTCGAGGACGCCACCCGCTTCCGCCAGCTGACCTACGTCTGCATGGACACGTGGACCATGCGCGCCCCCGAGACCATTGCGTTTCCCACGCGCAAGTGCAAGGAGGGCGTCATGACATCGCTGCGCTTCCCGACCTGCTGGGACGGCAAGAACCTCGACAGCCCCGACCACACCTCCCACATGGCCTACCCCGAGACGGGCACCTTTGAGAGCGGCGGGCCGTGTCCGGCGTCCCATCCCGTCCGGACAGCGCAGGTCATGTACGAGGTGGTTTGGGACACCAAGAAGTTTAATGATCTGGAGTGGCCCAAGGATGGGAGCAGTCCGTTTGTGTGGTCGTTTGGCGATGCCACTGGCTATGCCAACCATGCCGATTACGTCTTTGGGTGTAAGTTCCAGTCGAGGTTTGTTGGGGGTTGCGTTCCGAGTTTTGCTAACGATCCTGCAGGGAAGGGTGATGCTCTCCAGAGAATCCTGGACGCCCCTTGCTGGTTCAACACCAACTGCCAAAAGGAGTCCAGTTCCAAGCTGCAGTCGATCGATCTCATGAACAAGTGCACGCAAAAGTCGATAGTCAATGAGGACATTGACGGATGTAAGTGCCTGCCGTTGCCTGTTTCTTGTCAGCTACTTACCAAACGTGTTCGATTTCTAGGGCTCGACACTCTCCCTGGCGGTTACCAAGCTGACCATGGCCACACCCATGCATAGCCTTGCAGATACCGTATCTTTTTAGCGTTGAGAGAATTATCCCAACTACATCATAACTGTGGATTGTATCATAACTGCGGATTGAGTTAATAGACTTTTCGCTTCCTTCCAACTTGAGTCCTTGTTGTTGAGAGTTTAACCCGCTCTTATCATGAGTTATTCATGATAGGCCTTGAATCTTTTTTTCTTTGCGACCTTTCTCCGATTCATGCACCGAGTTAATTCTTGTTACGAAGGCCGGCCTCAATCCTACAAATACAAATCTCCTTCGCAACAGCCCGGCAATTCAAGTTTCTTCCTCCAACAATCACACCACAGTCTCGCTTTCGCTATACTCCTTCCGATACTTTCTCCAACCCCAACCTATCCTCTCGACTTCAAGTTATCTATTACAATACCCACAACACTCACACCTTCTGCAGCAATGGCTCCCCAAGGACTCGACTCAGACATCTTCAGCTTTATCATAGAGTGCCTGGCCGAAGAGAGGTGGCGCACAGAAGAACTCGTCAGCCAGCAGAGAGAGCGGCACCGCAGAGTAAGTATACAAGCCTGAGACCTCAGAGGATAGTGGAAAGGGCCGAGGGGACAGCAGAGAAGACCTCGAGACTGGCAGAAAAGTACTCGAGGAGAACATAAGAGACCTCGAAGACAGCGGGAAAAAACGGTGAAGACGGGATAAAATGCTTCGCATGCACATGCTGACATTTGTCAAGCTAGAACAGACTCTCAGAGCAACGGTGGAGGCCAATGACCGCGACCAGACGGCCTCCAGCCAAAATACAACAAACATCTTGCCGCTTGCCTTACACTTCCTTGCTCGCGGGCCCTCGGGGCTTTCCAACAGACCGGGAGGGTACCCAACGGAGCGGAGCAGCTCTATTGGGCCCAGCCAGAGCGGTTATGGCAGGTGGGGCGCGTCCCCCTGGCGATGCTGCTGATCCCGCCGGAGGACGTCGAAGGCGAGGAGGAGCGCGACTGGGACAACGATCGTGCGACGCTGGTTGGGGAAAATGAGCGTGGCAACGAAATAGGCGAGCTGTTCGATCGTGCCTATGAGTACATGGGATCTTTCTACCTGGATGGTTGATCGGTCAGCGAGGGTTGCGGGAGAGCACAGCGTGGAAAGATTATGTATCATTAGGGACACTGAGATGGCTGTCAATCCAGAGATTCAAGTGGAGGAAAATACCAGTAGAGATAGACACCGGCAGGGGGAATCAAGTCGGTTACGAATCCTTGGCTGGAAAGCTAGATGTGCCGTGGACAAAGATCGCCTCAATAGGATTAATGGAGGGCAATTCCCAAAATGCTGCTTTGACAAAACATGGCACGGTGCTTGTACTTTTCTCCGTGACGGCCGCTTCGTGCTGCCATTCCACGCAGAGGGACGTGCCCGATTTTGCAGACGGAGGCCAAAACTGCGCAGGCTAGTGGCGCGCTTGTTGGAATGAACCCCAACAGGCAGAGGGAAAGATGACGTGCCGAAGGTGTTTGGATGAGGAAAATAAGGTATCCTTGTCAACACCGAGCGCGCAAGTCGCAATGCCAAGAGGCATCACTGTTACATACCTACTCGTGCACTATCACCTTCGCAGTGCCAAATCCCCGTCTATTTGCCTTCAGGCCCGTAAAACAGCACTAGTGCGCACAAAAGCCCTGAAACAGGGCTTCTAAATTGTATCATCTCTTTTCGATTTCTTTCTCAAACGTAAGTGATTTCCAAAGGGCTCGACCACCTAGCAGTGCTAATGTTTGTCTCAGGACCCATTGTCTTGGACCCAACAGGCCGGCAGTATGGATGGCATGAAGTATAAGAAATACAGAGTTCACGCTGTGGGTTCGAACTTAGGAAGTGGCTGGGTACCGACCAGACCACTTGGGGAACCCGATGGGGACTCGGCAGTTCTCAGAAAACGACTTTGCGATACCCTCGCTTCGGCCCTCCGGTCGAAATCGGGCAGCAGCATGGATATCTGGAAACCACCATGGGACTGCCAGACAGCAAATTCGAGATGGCACGAGCAAAGCTGGCGAAATTTGCCAAGGCTGTGATGGAGAAGCGCATAGAGTTCTTAGCGAGCGGCCCCCTTTTCAAGTACTATGCTGATTCTGACAACGCCAGGTCTGCAAGGCGCTCTACCACTAACGAGGAACAATACCGCCGACTCAAGCGCGTTTAGTTCGCCGATGAGGAGTACAAGTCGCTCCAGAAGAAGGGAAAGAAGGCAGAGATGGAACAGAGCGAAGTGAGGAAGTGCAGAACCGCATGAGGTTTTGATGGTCATGGAGCACTGGAAACAGCAAGGCGGGCTTGGAGTCATCGACATGAGTCCAGGATCAATGGGTCGCAAAGTCACACAGAAACTGGGGCTGGAAGCCGGATACCAGCGCTGTCGGGTACGTGTAATCGTCACCTTTGTTTGTAATTACAGAACAATCAGCCGTGGGACCTCAAAAGGGATGGGACTTATTCCCATTTTTCCTGCTCAGCCTAGAACCAGGCATTGTAGGTCATCAATGAAACGTTCATCACAGCTCTCTCTGCATGACAAGTTTCTCCTTGCTCAGGTTTCGCATTTTGATATGACCGGCTTTTCGCTACCCATGGGTTGTTCCTATGCACCCCCACTAGACAGCCCCGAAGGAGACAGCCACAGAAGCCGCAACAACAGCCAGCACGACGCCCGACCCCCAGTCAAACAACCGGCCTCCCCTCCCAGCCGAAGTCGCCGACAGATTCGGCGGCTTCGTACTCCCGCTCCGCTCGGTACCCGTCGTGAAGCTGGTAGGCGGAGCCCCAGCCCCGTTCGCCCTGCTCCCGGCCCCGCTTGGCCCCGTGGCCCCCGTCTCATTCCAGGGGGGGGCCGCGCCGTGGATGTTGCTCTCGGTAATAATCCCGTTGCCTTCCTTGCCAACATCGAACCTTGTATCCTCGGGCATCCCATCCTCACCGGCATTCACCATGATGCTGCCCCACGTCCCCGAGAAGTCCATGTACGCGTACGAGCTCGCCGGGTTGTTGTTCGTCACCTTGACGCGCTCGACGTACATGGTAAACGGCGCCTTGGAGTAGTCCGTCTCGCCGCCGGCCCAGACGATGGTCCCAGGCGCGTTACCCGGGTCGCCGCCGGCCCAGATGCCCAGCTTGACGCGCATGGGCGTCTGCGGGTAGTTCCGCCCGCCCAGCGCGTTCTCGTAGGCCAGGGTGCGGACGGCGGCGCCGTCGACGTACCAGGTGATGGCCTCGGCGGTCCAGTCGATGGTGTAGTTGTGGGTCGTGTGCTGGTTGTCGCTCATGTCGGACTTGCCGCCGCGGTCCCACGTGGTCATGTTGCCCTTGCCAAAGTAGTTGGTCTGCACCTGGTCGACGGCGCCGCCGATCCACTCCCAGTCGATCTCGTCGAGGTCGTCCGACTCGAGCACCACGCTGCTGACGATGCCCGTGCCCCAGGCGGCGCGGAGGTGCACCTCGACCCGGCCGAAGAAGAAGTACCAGTTGGTGTAGAGGGTCGGGGACTGCCCCCTGCGCGAGATGGTGAACTCGGCGCCCGAGGGCGTGAAGGCGATGGGACCTGTCCCGAGGGAGCTCCACGACATGTAGTCGGAGCCTTCGGTGAAGTCGACCGTGTAGCTCTCCGCCTCGAGGCCCGTGTCGGCGGGGCACCTGGCTGGGTTTGTTAGTCTTCTGCTCGCTCCATCCTGTCTTCTGACTGGTGTGCGTATCGGACCGAAAAGGGGGCTCTCACCTTCTGTTGGGTTACAGCTTGTGTACGTCTGTGCGGCTACGAGAGAGGCGGAGGCCAGGAGGCCAAGCCATGAGGGCCGGGCTGGGAAGAGCATTGTTCAGTATCAAGACACTTATCTAGAACAAATATCTGGAAGGCAAGAAGGATAACGGCAACTAGTTTGTTGCGGCGGAGCAGAGATTGGCAGAGACAAACAGGAACTCGGCAGAAGTGCATGCAGCAATAAGCCAACGAGAAACTCTAAGGCAGTCGAAAAAAGGGTGGAGTTGTGGGGAGGGAGAGGCAAGGCGGTCATAAATCTCCGCTCGGTTGCCGACTTCGCCCCTGTGGAGAGCAGCCTCCTGCTCGCCCTACTCGGTTTGTGCGAGCCAAACGTGCAAACAAGTTCGACCGGGCGCAACAATCCGTCCGTGAGAAGTCAAGCCAACAAAATGCTCGTGGATTCGCTTCCAATTTCCCAAAGAGTCTGTTGATGACGCCGTACACAGCAGCCATCCATCCGGGGGCCGAACTCGGGCAGCACTTTCTCGATCTGATCGAGCGTAGCCAGCAGACGACTTGATCGCCCTGCTGCCAAGTGCCCAGGTTGCATCCGAGGTTCCCAGGACACGCGGCAGACGATGCGCTGCCCACCCTCTGCCACGAGTTGGTCAAGGGATCCAGAGACGTGTGCCCTTGCCAACCGCTCACCCACCGTTACTCGAACGTTCAGACACGTGGGAGTGCATGTTGACGACGGAATCTTGGTCTGACACGAAGGGTATAGGCACGTGCTCTTGTTGCTCTTGTTCATGGTTAACTAACGACGCATCAAGCCAGCCGAAACTCGGCGCTGCGCATACCTTTCCGAGTTCGCCTCCCCAACTCCAGGGTCGAATCCGCTACAGGTCACAGCTTCCCGGCCCGCCCCTTCGATTCGAGTCATAAACGGCACCCGCCGTTGGACAATCCCTTGGTGGGCGTAAATACCGCTTCGAGCATTTGGGCCTGTATGGGTCGCACGCCAATAGGTCCCCGGCCCGTTACCCAGCGGCCATTGAAGCTCTGAGCCACCGCTGGGGCAACATCCTCCACAGGTAGCCAACAAGTGCTGGGCAAGATCGTGCTCGAGTTCGTTTGGTAAGTCATGATGCTGGCCCAACGATGGAAACGCCCCGACGCCTGTGCTATGCCCAATGCCGCGCAACGGAAATAGTAACGCAGCTGGTCCGACATAAAGCATATTCATTCAAAACCTTGGGTACACTCTTGTCAGCAAAATCCGATTTGTGTGGGGGGTAGGGGCAGGGGACATGAGGTAAAACCTACCTGATTTCATAACTTCCGGCCCGTGTCATGTACCTGACCCACTTCACGCTCGAGTAGTTGCTCTTCTCAAACACCTTGAGATACCTCACCAGCAGCCCGGAGCTGGTAAACATGAGCAGGCTAAAGCTCATGCTCAGGGGCGGCCGGCTCCAGGCCTTTTGGTTGGTCATGCTCGTCAGCTCAGCCTCGGCGCTCAAGACAAACTCGTTCTGGCCGGTGAAGCGACCAATCTTCCACACAATGTTGTTTTCCGACGGCTCGTACTTGGCCTTCCCCTGTGTGCAGCGCTCCGTGATCCTAGCAGTATTGAGCGGTGTGGGGATGCGGACAACGACGTTGGTGGCGAAGAGCTTGGAGCCAAAGTTGGCGCGCACGCCGATGCTGTACTCGACCTTTGTCTTGCCGACCTCGTTGACGATGGCGTGCACCTTGAAGGGGAGATTGACGTTCTCGGTGGCGCGGTAGCGCATCAGCTCGAACTCGCCGTCGGGCGGCACGAAGCTGATGATGCGATCGCTGTCGAACTTGCCCAGCTTGACGCACTGGTGGAATTGGCAGTCCTCGAGTGTGACGCTGCCGGCAGCCGCCTTGGTCGCTTTGCTGCCCTGTCGGTTCCCGCTCGGCAGGGTGTTGGTAGCGTCGTTGTCGAGCAGCAGGCGGTCGTTGAGACCAAACTTGCACTCGGGGGTCCCGCTCAGGTATGCGCGCATTATGATTTGGCCGGTCACGTCGGCGCGCAACACGGAGCCCGTGGCACTCATCAGCAGGTTCACGTCCTCGATCACGTCGACGAAGGCCTCGTTCTTGCGGTACTTGACGTCGGCTTTCCGCCAAGACAGGGCGCCAGTCGCCTGCATGGTGATCTTGGCAGAATCCTCGGCGGCGCGTTCCGTCTTGACGCCCTCGGTCGTGATGTACATCTTCAGCGTGTCCGTCTCGGTGTTCTGAGGGTAACCGAAGTCGATGATTTCTGGACGCGACGGGCGGGTTAGGACACACAACACATGCACACAGCGCAAGGGGGCGAGACGGAACGTACCATCCAGGAGCTCATAGACCAGGACAAAGTTGTTCTTGACAGCCTCCTCGTCGAACTTGCCAAAGTAGCCGCGGCCGAGCTGGATCAGGCGGTACAGGAACTCGAAGACGAGAGCGGCATTGGCGTTGCTCTTGGTGATGGCGACGAGGTAGATGTTTTCGTGCTTGACATGGCTGAAGGTGGTGCTGCCGAGGGTGAGGATTGGGGAGCGGACCTGGGCATTGCTGATGACCTGGATGCGAAAGACGTCGGCCAGGCGTGGGCGGCAGTCGTTCCGGAACGCGCGGAAAATCAGGTTCTCGCCCTTCTGATTGAAGATGAGGATTCCGGACAGCATGTTGGCGGTTTTCGACAGGGACAAGATAGGGACAGCGGGCCGGCGAAGGGCAGGGAGAGATGCGCGGCGGTGCGCGGCGTCGGGTGTGTTACGTCGCGTTGTGTTGATGTTGGTGATATCGCTGATGTCGGTGATGTCGGTGATGATTACGAGCTACGCTGGCGGACTGGAGCGCATCCAGGGGAGGGCAGAACGCTGTACCGCGAAATTGGGGCGCCAAAGGCGGTGAGACGATATTCCCTACTCCGGGTGACCTACGCACGGCTCATTGGCTTATCCTCAGCGGCCCCATATCCCCCACATTTCTGACAGCTCTCAAGTCCCCAAATTGAACCTCTCTCCACTCTCCTAATCTTCAATCCCAATCTTCAAGAAACGGAGGCACACAGAGCAGGATCAACACAGCTACGCCAGAGTGGTTAAATATCTCTCTATTAATTCACTAGCTAAGAAGCTCTAGAAAGTGCTAATACCCGACTTTCCTGGCGAGCACTTGCTCCAATACCAAAGACGAATTAGCAGGCCATGGCCTATTCCCTCTTCTCCTTCAGGACAGCCCACAGCCACCCGTCATACCCCTTCTCACCCACCGTCTGAATGACCACCGAATCAACCCGGGGATCTTTACCCGCCTTCTCAATAACCTCCCTCGTCCCCTGAATCCTCGGGTCGGTATTCGCCTCATCCGCCACCCTGCCCCCTCGCACCACATTGTCCACACAGACGGCAGCCTTGGGGGTCGACATGTCGACAGCCAGGTCAAAGTAATTCCAGTTGTTCTCCTTATCCGCATCGATAAACGAAAACCCAAACCGCTCCCGCTCCCCGCGCAGCACCTCCTCCCGCAGCCTCCTAACCACGGCAAGCCCCTCTCCCTCGATGACCTCAATCCGCCCCGTCAACCCCGCCGCCTCAATGTTCCGGCGCGCCACGGCGACATGGTGCGGGTCGAGCTCGACCGTGGTCACGTGCAGCTGCGGGTTCTCGCTCGCCAGCCAGATGGCCGTGTAGCCGCCCAGGGTTCCGAGTTCCAGTGCGTGCGTGACGCCGAGGATGCGGCACCACAGGGCGAGGAACTTGGCCTGGGGCGGGGAGGCGGCGATGTCGGGGAGGCCGGCGGCAAGGGATTGGTCGTGGGCGTCTTGGAGGGCTTTGGTGTTGGGGCGCGAGGCCGGATGGGTGTGCGAGGTCGCGTACTTGTCGACGGCGGCCCATTGGGGGTTTTTGGTCGGGTTTGACATGGCGATGGTGATGCTGTTTGCTGGATGGAGATACAGGATTTGTTTGAGGAGGTGAGGAAGAGGTCAGTGACGCAAGTTTGAACTTGAGACGGTCAATGTCTTTGGAGACAAGTTCGGTGAGGGGCATCCTTTGTCCTTTTATACCTGACATATCTCGACCATCCCCTGACAAAGGCAATTCGGCTCGGAGTTATGAGCGGTATCCTCCCACAGCTCAGCTAGAGACCTGCCGTGATATACACGAGCGATTGCGCGGCCATTGCCATGTGGCTCAGGTCGAACCCCACACCCCCTTTCAATTACAAGATCCCAGCACGGAATCGCTTGCGGGTTTTGTTAGCTCTTGCCTTTCTGGGGGCCGCATCGACAGCCGGCCTCCCTTTGTCTCGCCGGGACCCATGCATTGAAGGTGCCGCGAGCGGGCCGCGTCACGGCCCCCCTTCTGTTCAGCTGCGCCGTAATCAGATCCGTCATCCCCATGATTGACATGCAGGATCTGATAAGACTCACGAGAGGGGTAACATAACTATTGAGCCGAGCAAAAGCCTAACGCCGCAGAATCGCAAAATCGTCGCCATGTTCATCATGACAAAGCTGCTCCCAGGTCGCGGGGAGATGTCGTAGGTGACATGGAAGGCAGCTCGTGTACTCGGGCGGCTTCTCGGTTGCAGATTAGGCAGCTGAGGCAGCTAGCTGTATGGTGGACTTGCAAGTAAATTCCCCCCTCTCCAAGCGGAGTTTGTCAGATACCCACAGTGGTTGCATCTTAGCGTGGTGGAATGCCGCAAATTGACATCAAACAACTCAACCCATCAGTCACTTTGGCGGAGTGGTTAACGCGTTGCCCTGCTATCTAATCAATAGTCGACAGGCAATTCCCTCGGGAGCACAGGTTCGAATCCTGTAGGTGACGATTCTTTTTGAACATGACTCCATCCAGGGCTCGTTCCCTTTACGACCCCTATTCAATGGATCTCATTTAATGAACGATCCTAACCGCTTCGCCCTAATTTATTACGGAATATACACATCAGCATGATCATTTTGGACTCAAATCACAACCCTCTAAGAAGACGACAACTGCGACAGACATTATAGACAATAGATCGGCCTCTCTATTTCCACTGGTAGCGCTAATTCCCGGCAGGATGCTTCCCTTGGTTGCTTCCTTGGCTCTCAAACACAGCTTTGCTGTTGTGTCGGGATCTCGACTTGCCCGGCAGTGTTCCTCGTTGCGTTTCTGGTGGGACCCTACATGATCAGTACCGGCCAGGCGAGACTACCCGTTCGGTTGTATGCCGTCTGATTTCCGTGCGCATGTGGATGTTCCGCCGTATCAGATCACATCGAGCTCGCCCCCGGGCCATGCATTGACGCCGGTTGCGTTGAAAGCTGTGTGGTAGAAGCAGAGCATAGGTAAGCGACGGTAACTGCAAACCGAATTGGCCACGGCACTTACTCCTAGCCTGGACACCTTCCCGCTCCGCTTCCTAACATACTTTACATCCACCTTCTCCCACCGACCCCCATCACCAAGCCTCTTCTATGGCTAACCTTATATAAACTCAGGGCAAACAGTTCTTCCGCAAGCTCCCCATATGTCATGAGACCTGGCTGCTTCGCTTCGCTTGCTCTAAGAGCGGCAGCGGGCTTGGCCTTGAGGCTGCTATGACAGCTGTCAACACCACGACGACAGGCTCACTCATGCCAAACAACCTCACTTTTCCATTCTCTACGCCAGCAAACAGTACCTCGGCCCCCCTCTACAATGCCACCTAGCCCCGAAACCAAACTTCAAGCCCCAAGCCCATTCTCCAAGATGGGTTCGCCCTTGGAGCATGCCTTCATAGCACCATAGCCGGCAGACTCTAGTCAAGTATTGGTATCTAGGGCCATAATCTTCTTGCGGTCCCCAATCCATGTCTTGCCCTACATCTTCCAGGGTATTGATCTTCCCTTGTCTCGCTACATGGCATGCACTAATCGCTTCACCCACACACCAAGATAGAAAGGTGAGAATTCTTACTCTATAACCAACCTCCGAATCACCGTCATTTAATTAGGAAATATATCAGGCTACAAAGAAAAAGAATATCACCAAAGTGTTCCAGCATCGCCGTCTCTGGACACATACTGTGCTTCCACCTTTCCAACCCCTAGCCTTTCATATTCCACGCCATCCTCTTTCTTCCAAACGACAAGGATATAGTAAGTCTTCCGAGGGTCTTCCTTCTTGTCGTGTTTGTCCATGCCAACAGCCACGCAATGTTTGAACTCGATCCGATCTGCCACATCAAACCATATACAGCCCACTTCCTCCGTCCCATTGACAATAACATGTCCTTCCGCCTGTTGTTCCACTCGGCAATTTTCACCAAACCGCCTTACTTTGACATCCAGCGCCTTCCCATCATCGGCAAAACCAAGATCTACGCGGCTTGGGACCACGAGATTCTGCTTTATATCGGAGAGAAAATCAATACCTCCGGAATATGCCATCCAAGACCATGATGGCACAGTTCGATCGCCATAGGGAATCCGGGGCGTCTTGTCCTCCTGAGATCGCTTCCATAGGAGAAGGGAACTACGAAAGCAATCAAAGATCCCATATCTTACTTCAGTTTCTAGCACCTGCGCCATACGCTCGACCAGACTATCAATCGCAACGTCCCTATCAGTTCCAAAAGTAAGGTAAGATGCCGAATACTTCTTGAATAGGAACCGGACGAAATCGGCGGTGCGTATAGGCCCAGATTCAGTGAGTCTACTTGGAAAAGTAGGGTCAAGAATGAAAAATTGTCTCCCATACGGCCTAAAGCAAGGTAAGACTTCGTACCACGTCTGATACTCAATTGTAGAGACTTACGGGGACAGTTTTGTAAGCTGTTCACATAGCACTCCGTCTCCACACTCGCAATATGTGTGTGCCGTAGTGAAATGGATGATTCGCCGGGAAAGTACCCGTTCTTGCAGTACCCAAGCTCTCTCCATGAGTGCCCCTTCATCCACATCTTTATTGAAGTCACACTTGCAAGTTAGTATGCTTGGAGTAATGAGTGCTCCAATGTCCGGGGGACCCGTCTGTGGACTTAGGAAGCCATCTCCCCAACCACGCGCTGAACTCGCGGCAATAGTGCAGTAGGCGCAGGCGAAGATATCTGCCATCGTCTTAGCTTGGGTTCCCCAGTCGCCGTCATTTCCTTGGATGATGCAGAGGGCGTCGATCCAGAGGTACTGCTTCTGCAATGCTCGAGTCACCTGAATTGCGTGTTGAAATGTCTTTGGCAGTTCATCGTAGCTGAAGCCCTGCAGTCGATCTCGATGGTTTTTTCGGGTGGTGCAGAAACGGTTCTTTTCTTTTTCTGTAAGAACGCCCCAGCAGTGCGAGAGTGCAAGGTAGTCTTCCCCCTGAAGCCGCTCTTCGACAAGGGTTAATTTGTTAGGGTTACCAACAAAGATGACCCTCGTCGGCCAAAATTTCTCCTTTTCTCGTCGCCGGTGGCATTTGGTATGGTTTGAGTCGCAGAATTGAAGCCACTTTTGTAGTAAGAAAAAGTATGGAGGGTTCGCCGTTGAATCGGAAGAGACAGCATTATGGGAGGCATTTGGCAGTAGTTCGCCCTGAAACTCCGCAGCGATACTACGTGTCCATAATGTCTATAAAAGAGAGCAAGGTCAGTAATCACCACCATCTCATCCATCTCAAAGGGTCTACTTACCCGCTATACCACCACACACACCAAGGTCAGCAATCATCACCATCTCATCCATCTCAAAGGGTCTACTTACATACTATACCACCACACACACCAAGGTCAGCAATCATCACCATTTCATCCATCTCAAAGGGTCTACTTACGTTCTATACCACCACACACACCAAGGTCAGCAATCATCACCATCTCATCCATCTCAAAGGGTCTACTTACCCACTATACCACCACACACACCAAGGTCACCAATCATCACCATCTCATCCATCTCAAAGGATCTACTTACCTCCTATACCACCACACACACCAAGGTCAGCAATCATCACCATCTCATCCATCTCAAAGGGTCTACTTACCCGCTATACCACCACACACACCAAGGTCAGCAATCATCACCATCTCATCCATCTCAAAGGGTCTACTTACGTCCTATACCACCACACACACCAAGGTCATCATCACTATCTCATCCATCTCAAAGGGTCTACTTACCAACTATACCACCACACATACCAAGGTCAGCAATCATCACCATCTCATCCATCTCAAAGGGTCTACTTACCCACTATACCACCACACACACCATAGGTCAGCAATCATCACCATCTCATCCATCTCAAAGGGTCTACTTACCCGCTATACCACCACACACACCAAGGTCAGCAATCATCACCATCTCATCCATCTCAAAGGGTCTACTAACCCGCTATACCACCACACACACCAAGGTCAGCAATCATCACCATCTCATCCATCTCAAAGGGTCTACTTACCCGCTATACCACCACACACACCAAGGTCAGCAATCATCACCATCTCATCCATCTCAAAGGGTCTACTTACCAACTATACCACCACACACACCAAGGTCAGCAATCATCACCATCTCATCCATCTCAAAGGGTCTACTTACCAACTATACCACCACACACACCAAGGTCAGTAATCATCACCATTTCATCCATCTCAAAGGGTCTACTTACGTCCTATACCACCACACACACCAAGGTCAGTAATCATCACCATCTTATCCATCTCAAAGGGTCTACTTACGTCCTATACCACCATACACACCAAGGTCAGTAATCATCACCATTTCATCCATCTCAAAGGGTCTACTTACGTCCTATACCACCACACACACCAAGGTCAGTAATCATCACCATCTTATCCATCTCAAAGGGTCTACTTACGTCCTATACCACCATACACACCAAGGTCAGTAATCATCACCATTTCATCCATCTTAAAGAGTCTACTTACGTTCTATACCACCACACACACCAAGTCAGCAATCATCACCATCTCATCCATTTCAAAGGATATACTTACCAACTATACCACCACACACACCAAGGTTAGTGATCATTACCATCTTATCCATCTCAAAGGGTCTACCTACCCGCTATACCACCACACATACTAAGGTCAGTAATCATCACCATCTCATCCATCTCAAAGGGTCTACTTACCCGCTATACCACCACACACGCCAAGGTCAGTAATCATCACCATCTCATCCATCTTAAAGGGTCTACTTACCAACTATACCACCATACACACCAAGGTCAATAATCATCACCATCTCATCCATCTCAAAGGGTCTACTGACCTCCTACACCACCATACACACCAAGGTCAGCATGTATTGTTAGTTCACAGCCTATCCACATACCTCCTACAAGCGTGTTTATTGTCAGCGAGTAATCCTTAACTGAAAACGTACCCTCTATATCTTAATAGATTCTAAAATTTAAGACTTTAGCTAGAGAATAAACCCTACCTCAAAATCGTCATGAATCCAATCAAAACCTTGTGCGGCTGTGGATGCCATTCCGAAGAGTAGGCTCCTACCAGCTATCGGTAGTTTATGCGATAGGGAATCTGGCGGGGTTTGGCTGTTTATGGTGCTATACTGGGCGTGAATCTCAGGAGCGGGGAGCTTGACGTTGGGGGCGGCTGAGCGATGGTGCTCTTCCGAGAAGGACTGTACGTCTCCGGCGTCCCAGTGTAGAGGCACCTTAGGGAGGCGAAACGTCCTATCGTCTTTCAGCGGCTTCTTTTTTTCTGCCTTGAGAGCATCGTGTGCTCTGTCCCAACTGTCTGCCGCTCCGCCATTTGTTGCTCCCTGGTATGTCTCTTCAATCTTATTATCAGTTTTGCTCGGAGGCGCGCGCGGTGTTGTGCTTGAAGATGTAGGCGGCAGTGCTGCAGCAAGGAGGGTGGAGGCATTTGCTATCGCTTGTGGGGTCGAAGGGGCTGTTGTGATCGGTAGAGCAGCTTGCTTTGGGAGGACGGGAACTAGAGTTTGTCAATAGGGAACATAAGAGATCGTTGTTCCTCCAGACCTTCTTGACTTGTTCGTACGACGGCACTAGACGGTGGCGTGTTATTTTGTGCTCCCGACACTTCCTGGCTTCCTTTGCCGCGCCTAGTCCGTTTCCACCACGTCATACAAGGTAAACCGCTAGCCATGCCGTTATATGCACATTTTTATTAAGGGGTCTTAAGTCGTTTAATGCTGCGAAAAGGGGAAGGTGGTGAAGTTGAAGTGGTGCTCCCCGCGCGGTTGTCGCGATGTTGGTGCCCAAGGATATCAACGTGGCTAGCTCTGGCACCAACGGAAGTTTCCGAGACACCCTGGCGCCACCATTTACGGGCACCCCCTTCCAAGGGCATCCTCATTGGGCGCGAGCGGCCGAATGAAATTGCTTCAAAGTTTCCCTCAAAATCACTTGCTTCAGCTCTCCGAGGAGAAACGGTAGAGATATACTTGGAAGCAAGCGCAATTAGATAGCAAGTTTGTCGGAAGAAGATCTGCTGTCGGAGCAAGGTGGTGAAGCGAACTAGACCGTGCGCTTTTCCGGGCAAATGCCGGGCAGTTGAGAAGATTCGCACGGAGCCGTGCAGGATCCACAGTAACTCATTAGAATTCTGACGAGTTGCTGTGGGTCTCGGCGAGAGCCCAGTCCCGGTACGCCGGCGGCCTCTAACCGCAAAAGTGGGGCCCGCCAGTGGCTAGGGAGTAAGTGTGACATCCCACTCTGGGGAGTGGAGTCACGTGATTTGTCATGTGACTTTAAGTGATCTGTGCGATCTGTCCGCAGATCGCACAGAGCACGGTCATTCACACCAAGAAAGGTACGGAGTACCTTACCTCCCGTCGCAAGTTAGTTAGCATAAGTAGCCATCGTGCACCGCACCATGGAGCGTGAGGATTCCTGTTCCTCACGCAAGCAATTACATTCTATTGTGTCCCATTACTTTACAAGTCTTTGGTGACAGCAATCTGTTCAACAGAGTGTGATACCCCCTCCTTGAGATACTTGCCTTCGAGAGTCAACCTTCCTCCACAACTCCAACCCTAGAGCGTTCTGCTCTACGATCTGTTGTTTAATACCAGGTACTTAGGTACTTAGTGTGCAGGTTGTGACACCGGCACCACACCTAGGTGAGAAGCAAGGTGTAGTGGGGATGACAACGACAAGGTGTGTAGTCGGCTGCAAGATTAGACTGCAGAGCTGTAACGATGATCCGGACAGTGTCGGACGATCAAATCGTTCAGGGAGATGGAATGATCGAACAGGGGATAACACACGATGCCTTCGCAGTTGCAAGTCAATTGAAGAAGAGGATGGTTGCTTGTCGCCGGTCGCATCCAAACCACCACAGAGCTCCTCGCAGCAATCAGGGACAGGATCACCAAGTGCAGTGCACGAGAGCAAGTCAGCAAGGTCGCTATCTCAGAAGATGCAATGAAGAATTGATGAACAAACAACAAGGGTTCCACAAGGATAGAATTCCCCTCAGCTTCACTGAAGTTCAGCTGATAATCTTTCTAAGGTCGGTTTTCCAAAAAGGACTGCAGAGCTTCTTCTCCCTCTGAGGGTTCATCACTCTTTCGTCTCTTTTATGGAAGGCTATGTACTAGATACAATGATACCCATGTTCCGTCCTAACCGCCCGTCGGTCCCGAGGATCCCCAGCCGCCCGTTGCAAGCAGTGTGGGCGGCGAATAAAAATATTCGCGTATTTGTCAGCGGATAATTCCGTATTCGGAATATCGCAAATATCGACAAATATTCGTCTGCTTAGTCAGCCAGCCGGAGGTGGTTGGCAGCAGCGACCGTCTGCTTACCTAATTAGCCAACCCAACCGACAAATATTTGGCTGCCCAACGTAACCTAACCACCAAAAATTCTACCAAATCCTTCCAATTCACATCAAAAAAGATGTCTTTCGTTTCTGAGGGTTCCTCAATATCCAGAGATACGGGCCGAATCTTAAGCCCAATCACAGAGCATACTCGGCCACCCCAAGACGAAGAACCAGCACAAAAGGGCAAAAACCACATGTATTATTGCAAATATTGCCCAGCTTGGAGTGCTCAAAACACATCAAACTTCCGACAACACATTCAATCCAAGCATGGAATTGCAATTATCAGCCAATCGAGGAAAGTCGACGATTCCAGCAATACTACACTGCAATCTCTATATGAGAAAGCAATGGTGATCAACCAGACCTCTGAGTTAGATGCTCAAATCCTAAAGCGAGCGTTAAATAAGGAGGTTATCACACAGGCAATTGTTTCACTTATTGTTATTAAGAATCTTTCATTCCAGATTATCAAAAGCCCATATTTTCACGCCCTCTGCAAAGCCCTCAATCCAACAGCATCAAACAAAATCCTTTCATCACATTCAACTATCAAGGAACATGTCAGAAAATCCTGGCTTTTCCATAAGGATCTTATTTAGAAGAAACTTCAATCATCCCTTTCAGCAATTCACCTTTCTATTGATGTCTGGACTTCCCTAAATCAGAAACCCTTCACAAAGCACTTATTGGCCTCCCATCTATCCTATCATATCATGCAATAACACAACACAAAGCTCTTATTTATATTCTTAAGGATTATAATATTTGCTCAAAAGTTAGGACAATTATCAGCAATAATGCTTCTACAAACAATAAGCTTTGCAAAATTCTTAAAGCAACTCTTAGTGACATGACAATCCCTTGGTCATCATTAGACAATCGAATCCAATGTAATGGGCATATCATTAATCTTGCTGTCCAGGCATTTCTATTTCAAAATTCAAAGGATGAAGATGAAGAGGCAAGCAAAGAGGCTCAGATCTCCCTTGATCTCAATCCTCTAATCAAACTCCACAACATCATCAGCCATATCCAAGGATCTCCTGCTTGAATCCATCAATTTATTCAGCTTGCCAGCCAAATGATCCCTATGGATAATTCAATAAGATAGAACAGTTGGTATTTAATGATCCAAGTTGCACTTAAGAAGGAAGTTGTACTTGATTTATATACCAAGGTCTGGTATGAATCTCTTCAAAGGATTATCTTTCTCCAGATGAATGGGAATATCTTTGAGTAATATCGACTTTTTTACACCGATTTTATTGAGCAACAAAGGCCATAGAAGGAGATCAAGCCACAATTGACCGAGTTCTATTCACCATGGACATCCTCATTCAGCATTTTAAAAAGAGCCTTTTGACATATAAGTCAAATACTTTTCTATCTTCTTGGATTGAAAACAGCTAGGCTATATTCGACAAATATTATCTGAAGACAGAGGAATCTCCATTTTACACAGCAGCTGTGATTTTTCATCCATCATGGCAAACCTTATATCTCAAACAAAACTGGGATAAAAAATGGATATGGCCAGCAATCAACTCTGTCAAAGAACTCTGGGAGAAACATAAAGATCAAACAGCAAATGCTTCTCTGACATTGCCATTGATGCAAATCGATGAAGATCTTGATGAATTCAACATCCTTGCTCAAAATCTTGATGTTCTTCCAAAACAACAAACCAAGGATGAATTTGAAGAATACATCTCAGAAGCTGCAATTTCAATTCAAACTTCAGCATTATCCTGGTGGCTGAATACACAACAACAGCAACGCTGGCCAAGACTGTCTCCACTGGCAATCAACGCTTTATCGATTCCGGCTATGAGTGCTGAGCCAGAGCGAGTGTTTTCTGGGGCTTGTTGTATGATCTCTTGGGATAGAATGCAATTAGGTGAAGATACTGTGGAGTTTCTTGAGTGTTTGAAGCACTGGATGAAGTCAGGGCTTGTAAATAGTGGCTTTGAGGAGATGGATCTTGGTGACTAAGCGAATTTGGTAGTGGATTTGGCAGTGGATTTGGCAGTGGATTCGAATATTGAAAATGATTACTAAGCACATTGACGAATATTCAATATTTGATTTGTCAGCCAACGAATATATCGCCGCCCACACTGGTTGCAAGCGCCCTATCAATCCGTGGTTACATACCAGGTGAAGCCGGCCATCGCACGACAAGTCCATGGTCTGTGTTGGTACTTACTCTCAACAGCTCTAATGGTTCAGTGTCATCGCTGTGGAGGTTTCCCCAAGTCCTTGGTACTTATTGCTTCATGACTCATTGCTGCCCAAGTGGGCCTGGTCGCGGCCACCTGTCACCACTGAGATGGATGCTCGGCAAGTGTCGGTCCAAGGTCTTCCAACAAGATGACTGCGATATCAGGGAGGTCCCTGGTTGAAAGACCATCGTTCGATCCGTTCAGCTGTCATGCAGCTTTGAACCATGATGCCGAGGTTGTATGGTTCGTCCATGACAAATCTGAAGTCTGATGACGATGGTCAGCGCGGGAGGATCCACTATGTGGACCTTCCTTGCTTGTGTGTGGCCCCAGGTCCTCCGATGCAATCCGCTGTGATCGCTGGAGGTCCTTGGTTGGACCATCATGCTCAATGGTAGTTGCCAATGGCATGAAGGTTGGAGATCCACTTCTTTTGGTCAGCAACTAACCAGTTATCGTGGGTCCATGGTGTGTGTGATCCTTGTGTCCACGGACAGCCCAGGTCAAGGAGGTGAGTAACCTTGTTGACCCTAGGTGAGCTTGACCGGTGTGAGGTTGTAACAGTAAGCAGCCAGTTCTAGCTTTGTTAGGCATTACTCGTTGGCCCAAGCTTTTTTCAACCGGGCTTCTCTGCGAGTACTACCCTAGTACCTCCCCGCGACAGATGTGGCCCGCAGGCCTACCCAGTCCTTAAAAAAGTTAACTAAAAATTCAGCGACAACCCATTTCGCCTTCCACTGTAGCATGGGTTTTGTGATGTTTCGTAATGTTTGCCGCAGCCAATTCTAGGAATGGTTGGAATACCAGAGCCAAACAGCTATATACTGCGACTGCTAGAGTGTGGCAATTAGAGTGCTTAAACTATAGGGGGCTCTAGGTATAAAGTGTAGAGTTTTACGTGTTTATGTGCTCAAAGGCCAAATGGGTAGCCTAAATTCTGGCATGCTGGAAGGCTTAAAATTGGGACTTACGGGCATATACTGGTACACGGTGGGGATAGTACATGGCATCCTAGCTTAATCCGTAGCATGGTACATAGTATCCTAGCTCCGAAACTGGGACAGTATTTAATATACCAGCACGTAATAACATGCTAGCACAGCATATACTAGTACGTAATATCCTAGCTTAAAGTATACATATATGATAGACTTAGAAGCTGTCCTTCACTCTACCATTAGCCACGTACTTAACTTTTCAAGCGCTAATAGAAGAATAGACGGTAGCGCCGAAAATAGCCAAGGTAGGTAATCTGGGAAGCGAGCAGCAAAGAGATGTGCCAGGAAAAGCGCCTAGGCTGGAGGGGGTCAGCGTCGACCGACGCAGCGAGAAAAAACTCGAAAGCTGTAAATATCGTTTCTTCGCAGACTGTCTGCCAAATTTTGCCGTCGGTAATGCTACACCTATCGCTACCCTCGACATGGAATCACGCACCAGCAACGCCGACAGCTCTGGCGGAAATCAAAACTCGACGCTAAAGAGCCGGAAAGGTGGTCTGCTGTCTGGGAAATCGTCTTGCTGGGCCAGCCCACGGTGCTTCAGCAACGCCATCGGTCCAAATGCATGCGCACACCCCACGGCGGCGGGTCAGGTCGTTCGCATCGAGGCGTGCATGCTACCACCTATTTACTACAATGAAGGGCTTGGCTTCGCCTGTTTTGGCGCCGATGACGCCATGCATCAATACATAATTCTTTAACCCCGCTACATTCTCCAACACGTAGCCGGACACTCCCAACTCCCCAACACACAACCGTCAACCGCTGTCCGGGGCCAAGTCTAACATTCGCTCTTGGGGGTTTTGGCGCTCTAATAGCTGGGGTCCTCCATCCTCATAGTTCAGCTTCGGCATAGATTCGTTCCACATGGAAGCGCTGCCAAGGGTGGACGGGATCGTCAAGCCAGGTGTGTTGAGGGCGGCGAGGTCCCGCGACCTGGTAGACATGATGCGGAGGTCCGTGTCCTCGCCATCGGCTCCTTGGATGTTGCACATGGCTTCTTCCATCGCCATGTCGGGCGGATCCTCTCCCCAGGTGGTGTGCACGCGGCATTGGGAGATCTCCTCGCCTATCAGCTCGGATGAGCCCAAGTTGACTAGGGTTGGGACTTTCCCGTCCGGGCTCACCATGATGTTGAAGGGCTGGATGTCGTTGTGCGCTATCCCCACGGTGTCGTGGAGATGGCTGATTGCGGATTCCAAGGCGGCGAGAAAGGGCTCTCTGTCGACTGTCTTGCCGGATTGGGTGTGGTCCCACAGGTTGCTGCCCTCCACGCGGCCGAGGTAAACACCTGTGACCCGGCCCTTGCGAACGCGGCAGCCGTGGTACTCGATAATGTTGGGGTGTTGTGGGAACAAAGAGAGGAGCTCTAGCATCTTGACTTCAATGGCGAACCACTCTGCCACGACAGTCCACGAGTCTTGCGGAACGTCGATGATGCGCACAAACCACGGTCTCTTCAGGTACCAGCTCGACTCGGCCTCGCGCCGCCACTGGTCAGGATCCGGTCGTTGGGCACTTCTAGTGGTAAATGTTAGCAACCCAAATTATTTCCCCTTTGAAGGAAAGCTGTAATCTACCAGCCCAGATATCTCGGAAACGAATGCTCTCTCCCAAGACACCCGAGTTGGCCACAAATGATCAGAAGGGGGGGGGGGTCGAAAGCTGTGATTTGACATACCTTGGAGAGCACCGTTCATCTGCTCGATGGTGTGCTCCGATGGGACGCCGTCAATGGTTCCAACGAAGAGCTGATCGTCTTTGTCGATGCTGCCTGCACCCCAATAATGGTAGAGACCAGATTGAGCGCCGGTTTTAGTATCCACCAACTCGCTCACGCTGACCTCATCTCTGGTGAAGGTGAGGCCTGCCATGATGTTTGGTTAGGGAGGGTGCTGGACTTGTCGAAAAGAAGGCGAAAAAAAAATAAAAATCTGGTAACCAAGATTGAATTGGAGGGACAGAAGAGTTGGAGGGACAGAAGAGTTGGAGGGACAGAAGAGTTGGAGGGACAGAAGAGTTGGAGGGACAGAAGAGTTGGAGGGACAGAAGAGTTGGAGGGACAGAAGAGTTGGAGGGACAGAAGAGTTGGAGGGACAGAAGGCATGTAAAGAAACAAGAAACGAACGAACAGCTGTGTGCTTGCAATCAGACAAAGAAGGTCTTTTCGATTTCGAAGCAAGAACGAAATTGCTGTGTCGCAAATTCTTTCACAATCATGCTGGTGGAAGGTGGGCGCTTTGGCGGACAAAGAAATACCCTACGCTGCAAGTTGTGCCGCGAGCCGAGGCTGAATTGAGAAACCAGTTCACTGCCCACCTTGAGGTTTTTTGCCGGGTAGAACTCGATGGCTTAGAAGAAAAAAGGGGTACCAAAGAAAAGGAGAAGCGATGGTGTAGGCAACCCGGTTACAAATGTGCCGCCTCACACCGAAAGCCCGGCGTGCTGCAGGGGCCTGGACAGCTGGCGAAACTCAATTTTGGTCGCCAGGAAGCGCAAAGCATGGCAATGGAAGTGACAGCTCGGCAAGCGTCTGGAAGCGCCTAGCTCTTGGATTTGCTTCTGCGCCCATTTGTTGTTTGCCAGCACACAAAAGCTGAAAGGCCGCCCATGAGGAAACCTGCAAATGTGACGAGGTGTGATGCATCCAACTCTGGAGCGCTGGAAAGGGGTGAGAGGTATTTCCTGGCAAGAGGTGCGTCGGCCTGTCTATCACGCCTTCTCGCTGCTCGCACTCGGCCTGGTTTGCCATAAAGCCATCCAGCACCATGCCGGCCGTTTGCGTGAGCGATTCGCAGGCACCCTGATGATACATAGGAAAAAGTCGCCATCGTTGGTTGTGGAGAAATCTGGTGTTTTATACAGAGGCGCGTCCTGTCAGATTAGTCACGTGACACCAGACGCTAATTTGGCGCCCCAACATGCTTTTCCAGCGCGCGGGGAGGCACAGGAAACACACAAGGAATTGAACAAGATTGACCCAATTGATCAAAGTGTTGGTTTCCAGCACGTCCCCAGGGGGGGGATGATTAGCCCGCTCATCACACATGTTACAATATACACAATTTATCGATTTGTTAAAATTGTAGAGGTGGTTTTCTCTGTCTTTGGGTGAATAAAAGCGCGGATAGGTGGTGGTGGTGCGAGTGTCCCAAAATTGGATGAAGGAACTCATTCTCGCAACTCCCACCGCCATTTCAGGCCGTGGCAACTATAGCCGAGGCAGCCCGCTCTGGTACTATCTATGGACCACCACAGGTAAAGCCAGGCTGAACATGGCAACTGCTGTGTTAGCTGTCGGTCCTTGCGCTCGGCCGTTTGCGGGTAGCTCACCAACACCAGTCGGGAGAAACAAGGCTAAGAAGCAAAGCAGGATGTCTGACGAGCGCATCTTGAGTGAATTGGACGTCTGGTGGTGACTGTAGGCGTTGTTGCAGAGGAAATGCTGAGTGTTTGTTTTGGATGGCAGGGAATGTGTGGGAGGTATAGCTGCCCTTCAAGGTGGGGGCTCCACCCTATTAAATGGCCAAATTGGTAAACAAAGGCCAGAGGGCTGTCTGTTCAACGTCTGAGAAGAGGCTGGTACCTGTTTCGTGGCGTCGATACGACAGTGGGTACAACAAAGAACGGTCTACGGCGTTGACGGCTGCCTATGCTCCCCTGCGGTTGTAGCTTCAAGGCCCTCTCTCGCTCGCCCTGGATAAAGAAAAAGGGCGCTCTCAAACCCCGGCTCGTCACATTGTCGCCATTCCCAGGGCCACCGCTTCTCCTGGCTTGTCACATCATCGCCATCCCTAGCTCCCCGATCACAGCCACCGTCTCTCCCAGCTTCCATCATCAACTCCCGGCTCCCCATTCCCGGCTCCGTCATCTATTTCTTCGCCCCAGCTCCACCCGTTCCTAGCTCCCGGTCACTCCCTCGCAGTGGACGCGGTCGACCTGAGCTTCGCAGAAGCCCAGGCAGATGTTCAATTCGCCAACATTTTTCATCGCGCTTCGGAACCTGCTCGTGGCGGCTGGTGACGGCGACGACGGCATTGTGCCACAGAGGACAGCTGTGGCGTTGTTGATGTGGCTATTCGTAGCTTGGCAAAAGGAGGTGACAATGGTGGTATCGCTTAAGAACCGAGGATTATTACGACAATGAACCATGTTGTCTGTCTCGCATCATGCCAGTCGAACGATCCTAGTGCGAACACGGCCTGGAACGGATTATAGGCCCAGAAGCGGGATGTGTGCTATGGAAAAAGGCGATTACATACCGCGATGAAAGACAAGGGAGGGCAAAATACGGTAGCCATCGTGAAAACAGGGATATAATGGTTTGGTTGTGTGGACTTTGTGGCCTCGTTGACAGACGTTGCGTTAAACAGCTGGGCGAAGAGCAATCAACAAACCTCTTGCTCGAAGTGAGCGGGGAGACTTACACCACCTCGGAGACTCTTGATTTCCTCCACCTTCTTCGCAACGCTGGCCAGGAGAGCATTCCCAAGTTGTCATAGCTGTTGCATCACGCTCTCCCAGTTTTGTTTGAACACTTTAACCGTTGCTTCCCGGGGGGAGGAAAGTGGCAAGCTGCTCGTTCGCGCTGGAAGCGAGGTAGAGCCGTTTAACCCGAATCGCTGACCAACCGGGCTATCATCCTGCGTTGGTTGTATCAACTGCCGCAAGTGATCAGCTGGGGGGAGATGGGGCCCATTTGGACCCTCGATGGGCAACATGGATGGACTCCAGCCCAGCATCGTGTTCCCTTTCCTCGAGCTCAGTGGACTCGGAGGGCACGAGCCGGTTCATCACCCGAAGCGATATACTTGGTTGTGTCTTAAATGTTCCCATTTTTTGCGAGCTAGATAGTGGTAAACCCTCAAGCTCTGTTTGATGATCACATTATGGGCAGCATTTGTTTCACAACCAGCGCAAGAGACAAGTTATTTTCCACTGACAGATTTTTTTATTTTCTTAATCCAAGGGGGGCTAGCTACAGAAGTCGGTCTTGGTTCCCATGAGAGAAAGCACCCTTTCCCCTATATGCCGCACCTAGGAGTACTTGATTGCAAAGAACCTGTTGTTGTTCTCCACACACCACTGCTTACTCCTTACTTCTTGCTGACAACCTCGCCCACATGCCACTCGTCAACTCCCAGCGTCATCCAGACCCAGGGGGGGGATGGCTACGCGCATGGCGCCGCCGGCGGCGCCCACGTCGTCGTCCTCAAAGGCCGCGAGCATGTGCACCAGGTACGTGTCGGTCCACTGGATGTGGCCGTCGACCTTGGCGATCACGGGAGTGGGCCAGCTGGCCGCGGAACCCGGGATAATGCATTGTTCAGATGGAACCACCGTGATAATGAACAGGGAATGGGCACCAGCAAACAGATGAACCGCAACAAAGGCACCCTCTTGATCTTGTCTTGAACGTGGCATCTTTAACTGGTCCTCCAGGCGTCTTATCCTCTCATCCCACCCCTTCAGATAGCCCAACTCCCCGAGTTGTTGATGGTCCCAGCATGAGGAATAGGCGTGACAATGGTGTACACGATACCGTCTTTTCTTGGTGTCACAGGATTAACCTGTGCCTTGTGTGGTGCCTTGTGTGGGGCCAAGGTGGGGCCACAACCCTAAGGCCCTGGATATATATATCCAGGACCGTGGACCCCACCACTCTTAGCTCCCTTCGTAGAACCACGAATATACCACCTCATACCAAAGGTCGGCTCAAGACCGTGATACTTGGCGAGGACATTTCATATTACTCAGGACATGGAAATGATACAAGAAGTAGTGATCTGATATCAAGGTTACTGCCGGCATACAATAGATCCCCGTCAACTAAACCCAAACCACCTTATCCTTCCCTCACACATATGACCCCCCCCACTAAACACCCCATCCCTAACTCACCTCCCTGATATCCCCCTCCCCCTCCCACTCCTCCACCCCATGCTTGCCACCCACATGCCCAACGAGCCCGTTTACCCCATGGCACAGCGTATCCCTCTCCCTGCCCGTCCGACACAGCCAGCACGCGAAGCCCCGGCCCTCGCGGTGGCACTTGGCCACGAACCGCGCCGTGACCAAAAACGTCCGCATCTCGACAACCTCCACCACCTCGCCCGCCCCGCGGTCGTACTCGCGCTGCACCACCCTCTCCCCCTCCACCGTGAGCCCCCGCCCCGGCAGCACCGCCCCGCACCGACACGCCCACCCGTCCCCGCGCTCCCCCACCATCACCTCGCCCACGCGCGCCTCGGTCCGCTGCAGGTCCTCGGCCACCCGGCAGAACAGCGGCCCGTCCTTGTCTTCCTCTGCCGGCGGTGGGAGCCGCCTGTGCACGGGCACGGTGGAGTAGGCGTCGCGTAGGGAGGGCGTGGACGACGTGTGGCGGATGGGGGCGGCCGGGCGGCGGGGCGGGGGCGAGGAGAGGAGGCGGCGGTACTGGTCGCGGAGGACGCGGACGGTGGACTCGCGGGCGAACTCGGACGCGTTGTAGAGCTTGCTGAGGTCGGGCGGGGTGTTTGTGTAGAGGGCGTCCTGCAGGATCTTGATGACGGTGGCTTGGAGCGTGATGATTTGGGATTGGAGCTGAAGTTGCGAGGTTGCTGCCACAGGTTAGCAATTACAAGTAAGAGATGGTGGAGGGGGGACGCACTGTCACCCCGTGCAAAGCCCGGCCCGAGACGCGCGTAGTGCTCGTCGTACTCGCGCTGGACGACGGCGTTGCCTTGGTTGAGCGAGGCGCGCACGTCGTCGGGGTCTATTTGTTGCCGCTTTGGTGGGCGGTTGTCATCGTTGCGGCTCACGCGCCGCTCGAGGTCTTTGATTCTCTGGTCCTGCTTCTTGTCGAGCTTGCCCTGTTTCCGCTTCTCGGCCACGCGGTCGTATAGGTTGATGCCCGTGATGAATGTACCGGCAATGGTCGACGCGAGAGTCGCGAGGATAAACCCTTTCTGCCCTTTTGTTAGTCGGTTGCATTTGGGTTGGTTGCAAGTAATTGACCCCCTTCCCCCCCCCCCCCTACCTTGAGGTTTTTCTCCTCGATCATGGATGCGTAATTCATCGTGGTTTCATAAACTCGCCTCTCGGGCGAATATTTGTAGGATTGGCGAAGAAGGTCACTTTCCAAGTGCTTTGGTGTGGACGACTAGCAAATTTTGGGACAGTGGAAAGGTGTCGCGGAAGGGTCTTGTGCACCTTTAGGCAATCAGAAGACTGCTCTCTCCGGTAGCACGATGGCTTCCATTTTTCTTGGCTCGGGTGTTGTACAGATTGTAGGGCTAGTGGCAAGCCCTTCAACTTATTGTCGATCCGCGGCCGCCATCGCCGGCAAACGGGATGACATCATCGCAGCAAAAGTGTCTTCCCCATTGGCTGCCTGCCTCAAGGAGGGGTTTCAACAGCCAACCGGTCTAGATCTCGGCAGAGGTCGGACTTATCACGGCTCAAGCTTGGTTTATCATCTATGACGGCGATCCTGCTTTTATTACCACAGTCCCACCCATAACTCGCCTTGCCTGAGTAATAGCCGTGGCTTTGTTAGCCCGCTTAACCAGCACTGGGGGCGGTGGAGCGGAAGGTGCCTCAACCACTCCCTCGGGACCCCAATTTCTGTGTCGCACTTTTTGGCAAAAGGAAATCCCTTACCACTCTTGCACCCATATGCCGTTTTCTTGCCATCGTCGTGGATCAGCCAAAGTACATGATTCAAAAACTCTTTAGTCAAATTGAGGTCGCTAAATCATTTTGCACAGAATCCTCCGAGATAATCCCACTCGCCGTCAATAACCAAATTGACTCCTCGGTCATACGCCACTCTATGCTGCAAATTTCCCCCCTGGGCGGTCTTTTTTGTATGCCGCTACCCATCCACGGCTGCGAGGGTCACACTGCACGACACTCAAACCTCTCCAACCTTGCTCTCCACCGACCCCTTGGTGTTGAGCGTCGGCTTCTTCGACAGCTTGATATCGCCATCGGCAATCTGCTGCTCGACCTTCTTGGTCTCAAAGTTGTTCTCAACCTTGTGGACGACCGCCTCGCGAATCTTGTCCTCGCCGCGGTGCATCCAGACGTGCCAGCCCGAGTTGGAGAGCGGCCAGAGGACGCGGTTGTCGATCGACTCAACCCATTCGACATTCTTGCGCTTGCGGTGGCTCGCGATCACGTCCATGTCAGAGGCAACCTGAGCGCAGTATGACTCGAGCGGCAGGTCGTTGACATCCTGGCCAAAGGGATTCTCAATCTCGCGGCCGATGAACAAGATGCCCAGAATGATGTACGCAGCTGCGACAACGGCGGGGATGGTGATCCACTCGAGCTGGGTGAGCAGTTGGAACGGCAGCAGAAGAATATACACCCATGTTATTTGTGCAATTGCGATGCTGTACGCGATGGGCAGGGGCGTATTCAGGACGCGGTCGGTCCCGGTGAGGACGTCGTTGAGGGCGGTAATATTGTTGTAGGCCAGCGTCTGCTGCATCGGAATCGATAACTGCCCGTTTTGGACGAGCTCGTCGGTGAAGCCGGCCAGATAAGAAAGAACCTCGAGCGGGAGGTTGCCTAGCGGCCGGGTGGCCTTCTTAAGGGCCTTTCGCGGGTTGCTCTCGGCAAACGAAACGCCGAGGTACTCGCCAACGCTCTTGAAGAACCCCGGCTTCGCCTGATGCCTATGCGCCAGCTCGGGCTCGTCGCGCGTGGCAGCCAGGGCAAAGGTATCGAGGTGGGCAACGAGGTGTGAGATGTCATCGTAGCACGTGTAGGGCTCAAACCGCAGCTTGTGCTTCAAGGCGGCAGCAAATGTGACGATGAGGTTGAGGGCAGTCCTACGGCTCAAGTTAGCTCTCTGGGGGGGGTTAGGCGTTGGAAAGTGATGACCAACAGCTTAGCAAGCAAGTCCTTCTTGCCCAGGTCACCCTCGCGCTCGCTGGCATGGACCCAGTAGACTCGGCCCAGATTTTGCGACGTCAGAATCAGCTGTGCCCAGTACCGGCGGCCTTCGGCGTAGCGCTCATATGCTGTTGAACTGCGGAACGAAAGGCCCAGACCAACAACGAAACCAAGCACGGTAAGCAAGATGCTGCTTATGCCAATCTTGGTCACTTTCATGTGGATGGCCGTGAACAAGCCGGTCCACCCGGCGATGAAGAGCAGCGGGAGGATCATCTTAGGAAGAATGCTACCATGCATCTGCATGAAGATGGGCCATTTGGAGTGCTTCTGAATGTCACGAGGACCAGTCTACAACCAGTTAGCACAACTGGTCGTGTTGAACGAAGGGCAGGAGGCGCACGAAGTAGTCGTCCAAGTCCAACGACGTGTTCTTCCGGCTGAAGGGATTCGGCGTGTTCAGGCGGGGCGAAGTGGGCGAAGCGATGTCGTCCATGATGGGGGCGCCTTTGGTGTTGATATCGGCCGGCTTGTGACCGGTATCGCCTTGCTGCGTCGTTACCGTAATCGGAGCCGGCTCACTAACGGCCGTGGCCGCGGGGCCGCCATCCTCGCCACCCATTGTCGCGCTGGAAAAAGAATCGAGAAGTGAAGGTCGTCCGGGATACAAGGTTGCCGGTTGCCAGGGATCGTTTGCGGTTGTGATGCGCGCAAGTATGGGGCGGGTAGGTATCTAGGTAGGGATGCAAGAGGAGAGGGACAGTGGGAGACGATGGCCAATTCCAGCTTGAGCACACCGATCAACAGCACACTGATACAGCGAGAGTCCTGGACGTGGAATAGACGAGACGACAAAGGAATAAACAGCGAGGGAGTGAATGAGGGAGCTGGAAAAACGAAGGGATATGGAGGAGGACAGCTAGAAAAGCAGTCAGCAAACAAAGAAGTGGAGGGGTCTAGGCGTCTGGCTGGCGCTCTCGCCAGGCCCCCCGTCGCCCCCGTCCCCCCAGCGCGTGCCATTGCCAAATAAAAAGTGAGGAAAAATTGACGAGCAAGGGGATCTCGAATTATGCCCGTGCTGACCCTGTCGTCAGCAGCATGCCAGGGACGGAGCACTTTTTCGGCAGCCTCTGAAACGAGTGCCTTCTCTCCCCAAGAAGCCCTGGGAGCCCGCCTGTGCAGGATTGAGCCAGGATCGCGTCAGGAACACGAGAGCAGACATTGGTGGTAGCCCGTGATTGGTGCGTGTGGAGCGTCCTCGGACCCACTGTCCTAACCTGGAACACGCCTCCCAGGTTCGAGCCTGGCGCTTTCCATTCTTTCCAAAAGCTGAAATCGCTCAGCACTTGGCAACATGACGCTTATGCCAGCCATCGGCATGAGCTGCCCAATGGCTGCCCTAAATGCGTCGTCTGATGTCTGGACATGTCTCGAGGCCGATCGGGAAACGCGAGCGACTTCAGACGAAACAGAGAAACCCACGCCCTCGGTTAGAGGCCAGAATCGAGCCCCAAGACACTGACGTCGCAACAAAAAGCAGAAGAACAAATAAAACCGTTTCGATGTCTTCGATCCGTCGGTAGCCGCAATCTAGTGTACGGAGTAGGGGCGCGTCTTTAGGTTGGGTCCGCACGGCACAGGACCGCGGCAGAAATCTCATCATCCATCCCAGTCCAAATCCCAGCCGAAGTGACATCAGCACGGCACCGAGCACCACCAAAAGGTCCAAACGTCGAGCGCGACCAAAGGCATCGCGTTCAAGATGCCGAATCGGCGAAGCAGCCCTCCATGACAAAACATGCAGTCATAACCATTACGGCATATGCAATGTAGGATGTTCCCAGTCGGGCAGTGGCAGTGTCATTCCAACCACCCATCTTGACCCAATGCAGACCTTGTGAGCGAGCGCGTCCAACAGTGCTTGGCACAAGACGACCACTCGATCTGCCAAGAATAGTAAGCCCATGGTCTGGAACTTCCAGCGGCATCCAGGGGGAATTGCCCCCTCCTTCGTATTCTCTCTCCACAGGGCACAGTACACGTGTACTGTCCGTACTAGGACAGCGGACCGCCTAAGGTAAGGTACGCAGCAATGAGCACGGAGTAGTTATGCTGTCATCATCATTTGCCAAGCTCATTCAACTTGCCAGCCTAGGTCGAGGCTTAGAGAGATATCCAGCTCCACCGTCCTATGTAGTGTTTACTAACGCGGTGTAACCACCGGCAGTACGAAAGTTTGTCGCACCGCGTCAATTCTTTCTTGGGGTAGGTTTTCCTGTTCTGGATGGAAAATAAATTGGGCCACCCACCCCTTCGGCAGCCTCCCGCGTGTTTCAGATGGGTTGCCCGCATGCGCTTCCTTCCCGCTAGGCGGGATCGCCCTAAAAATCAGGGGTGACCAGTAACGGGCTGCGAACTGGCCCCAGACCGGTTCACGGCAGGCCTGCCATACCCATCGCAATTAGTTGCGTTGCTACCTAGGTAGCCATTCGTTATAATTCACAGTTCGACCTCTTTGGCCGTTTTTTCCTCTTTTCATTGTTTTCTTTTTTGGTAATTGGTACTTTCGGGTACACACCCCTTGTCTAGTTCAACAAGACATTTTGAGACATTGAAACATCTTCTCGACATAAACTGGAAAGGGGTCGACGAAAGCGAGGGTATCTCATATAACGAGATAGGCCTTCGATAGACTCTAGAAAGCCGGGGAAAATAAATCATCTGAATGGCTAGACGGTCTGAAGTAGTAGGTCGACCGGTTTATTATTTGCACATGAGATATCCAAACCACCATCTTACCCCCATCGGCACCAGTCGCTCTTGACTTAATCTAGTACTGGAATCTCCACCTCGGGTCATCATCTCCCTCCCAATCCACCAAATCCCCAACCTCCTGCACCTCGGGCGTGATAACCTCCCTCCTCTCGTTCTCCTTCTTCAACTTGAAGTACAAGAACGCCGAGACCGCAATGTTCCCTGCCAGATAGCTCAGCGCAAAACTGTGCCCCACAATGAACCTTGGCCCATCAAACTGCCGATACAGCTGCGTCCCCAACACCGCCCCCAGGTTTCCAATACTAATCTGCATAGCATTGGCAACCGCGCGCTTCGTTTGCCCCGAGACGTTGATGGCGGGCCACGAGAGCGCGAGCGCTGTGGCGGGGTAGATTCCACCAGCCGCGAAGAAGGTGCCGGCGTACGACACGCCGGGTCGCCCGATCGGGTCGGTGTTGCTCAGCAGGATAATGTAGCCAATGATGGCGAAAGAAGCGGAGCCGATGATGAAGAGGGCGCGCTGGTGCAGGCGTTCCGAGAGAGTTGCGACGGTCAAGGTGGTGAAGAAGGCGAAGGCGTAGGGGGGGATTGTAAGAAGTTGGGCGATGGCAGCTTTGTAGCCGAGGGCGGCGATGATTGTCGGCTGTAGGTTGAGGTTAGTTATCCTAGACAGTGAAAAAAATAAGGAGCGGGCTTACTAGAAATAGGGAGAATGTGTAGAGCGGCAGGCTCATGGTGTGGAAGCTCAGTCCGTAGAGCCAGCACTTGGGATCCTTGAGGGCCTTGGCAACGTTCTCCCAGGTAAAGCTCTCGTTGTGGGTCGCGTCGCTATCCGACGCAAGTCGATCGCGGATGAATTTGCGCTCCTTGTCCGTCAGGAACTCGGCTGTGTCGGGGTAATTGTAGATGAACCAATACGCTGCAACGGCAACTACGATTGTGGCAAGACCTTCCTGTAATTCGTGATGCTTATCGTTAGCACTGCACCGTAACAGAGAGCAGTGAAGCTGGTTGAGGAAGGGAGCTCGTACCAGAATGAAGATCCAATGCCAGCCATGCTCCCACACGGTACCCTTCATGAAACCAATTCCCTTTGCCGGAGTTAGTTAGCTAGCCATTTTTCCCTTTTTTTCATATGATGATTGTTGGTAGACTCACATAAGCCAGGATTCCACCGAAAGATCCCGCCAAAGCCGCGGCACTGAAAAACAGCGAAATACGGAACTGCCTCTCGCGCCGCTTGTACCACATGGAGAAGTAGTAAACAACCCCCGGAAAAAGACCGGACTCGGCAACACCAAGGAAGAAGCGTGCGACAAAGAAACCGGCAAGATTCTGGACAACGCCCATCAACGTGGCCACGATACCCCACAAGATAGTCAGAGTTGGCAGCCAGAACCGAGGCGTGGTGCGCTTCAAAATGATATTGCACGGAATCTGCAGGCAGCTTGTCAACTTCAAGGCTCATCGGCGAAAAAGGGGTAAGATCTTACCTCAAAAATAACATAGCCAACAAAGTAGAGCGTCAATCCCGTCAGGTACTGGTTTCCGGTCATGTTCAAGTCGCCAGCCAAACCCTCAATTCTCGCATTGCCGACATTGCTACGGTCGAGGAAGGACAGCAGGTACAGGATGCCGACGGCGGGCAGCAGCCGCAAGTCGAGCCTGCGGAGCAGCGACTTCTCGTCAACCTCGGCGGGCCCACCCTCTTCGAGCTCCGAGCTCGACGCTGGGTCCGACTCGCCCTTGGTGTCGGATAAGGCTGAGGCGACCTTCTCGTCGGGAGGCGGCGCCTCCGTCTTGGCCAAGGGCTCGGCGGCCATCCTTCAACTGTGTCTCGGGGCGTTTGGGTGTTAGGGGGTCGCTAGAGGACAAAAAAGGCTAGGCACTGCGTGTAACTAGTCTTGGACTTGGAGAAGTGGATGCAATTGATGATGCACCTGCAACTTGAACAACAAGTGGTCTGCCCAGTTCAATCAACTCGACCAATTTCAAGAGCCGTGTATCGGGATGTCAGCGATACTAATACGGAAGCCTGTTCAAAGCCGGACGGTACCAAAACTCATGTCTCCATCAGCAGGCTTATCAGTCCTGCGCGTTGGGACCAAAGATATAAGACCATGGGAAGATCCATGGTATTCGGGAATGCCTATGTCACCGCCTGCCGCGTCTTGCAAGACGCCGGTCGGCGAAGGTGCCGTAGACAAGTTAGAGGCCCATCAGCAAATTCACACTAGAATGGCGACATCGCGACTCTGGTGTTGCGATTGGGCAGCTCCCCACGCTTGACGTGAGAAAGGGATCTTGTTGCAGGGGTTCGAGCACGACATCGACCTTCCGCGCCGGTTTGGGGTCCATGCCGAAGTCCAACAGGCGGCACGTTCTCAGCGCCACATGGCGGGGTGAGGGTCGATGGGTCTCATCATGTCGATGGTTAAGTCATTGGGCGTTGAATTTGGTATTTTTTCCTGGGGCGGCAGCAGGGTCCTAGGTGAGTTGTGTCTTTGATTACCTACTAGTTGAGGTAGAAACTGTGGGATGCGTGTTTTGAGCTGGTCGCCCCCGCAGTCAAGCGCTCCATCTGCGCTGCGTCGTTGAACTGTTGCGGGGTGGTAGCGGCGGCAGTGTAGAATGTCAGATGCTGTATTTGCCGGAGTGATGTCAGGGGAGCTCAAGGGGACAAAAATAAAGGGGGCTGGTACTTGTCTGCAATATTTGTGTGTTTTCTGTTTATTTTCCTTTGAATTTATCGTTGTTGGCGTCCGGGACTCTAGCATTGCCTATTCTTCTGAATGCGGCCTCTGCAAAATCTGGACTGCGGTCAGTGCCTTCTGGAATACACCGAGCTCCATGGAAAACTCGATTGATGTCTTTGTTGCGCGCAATTTCCGCCAAAGAAAGGCTAGGTGAGTGGCATTTACTCGATTTTGAATCACTTGGGCCAAGAGCAACTTCTCTGAGTGCTTTGAAATGCAAGTTTGCGCTTGATGGCAGGGACGGCCGACGTTAGCTTGCATTGGAAGTCACGGAAGCGCCATCAAAAGACGGGCATTGAAAAACAAGATGACCGCAAGGCATTGTTTAGAGCCACTTCAAAAATTGGCCGCTAAAAAAAGGCAGAAGGCAGCATCAATTTACCTGCAAGCTGTTGATTTGTGTTCTCCACGGCCTCTTTCAGCCCAATGATTCAAGCTCCAATACAAATACAACAGCTGGAGACCCGCCGATTTGATCGGGTCGTCGCAGGGCGGATCTCGGTCGGTTTCACCACCATAGGTAGGTAGTCTCGTTATGCTCATACTCCCCATTGGATTTTTGCTATCCTTTGAGACTGCTGGGTGCTTGGCAGTTGTCATTTAGCGATCTGCTTCATCATCGGCTGGCTATGGCATCCTCGCCTACAACCTGAACTGTCAACATTACCAACACACACAGTTGCCAACCATTTGACGGGGTTTTCTTTTTTTACATATTTTCAGCAACTTCCAGCTGGCTCATGCCCTCTATTCGTTAGTTGCCGTGATCGCCCTTACTTTCCCGTTCAGAGGACATGGTCCAAACCCTTGCCCCCCTATTCTGCGGCTGAAGGCGCCATGTTCACCGGCGGGACTCTCACACTGTGCGGAATCATATGTGGTTTTCGGTCTAAAAGCACAAGGCATTCCGCACGCCAGTTCTTCACCACAAAACACCTCACGATATCACAGAAAAGGAAATAGCCGATGGCGGCGAATACTCATTTCCCGCCTACAAGTCCAAGTACGCCCTCCCGGACAACAAACCCTTCTCGATCCGCCTCATCCAGATCCAGCCGCGCCAGGCATGCACGCCCCACGGAAAGCCAGATCGTGCTGCGCATGCATGTGGTGGATCAAGACCAGAAACAGCTGCTCTCGAGCGAGAGCGCCGTACCGACAGGGAGACCTTCGTTGCGCTTCGGCGAAGAGATGAACGTAGAGCGGCCTGAAGAACTCGAATGCTTTGGCATCCCGCGGAGCTGCATAGCCCCTACAAACTAATCTTTTTAGAGTATCCCACACTGGCTGTTAGGTCCATCTGACGCAGAGAATATGAGAGAAGTAAGGTACCCTGCGTATTTATGGGCAAGATTCCACATTGAGTACCGAGGCAAGCCCCAGAGCACATTAAAGGAAGGTACTACTCAGTGATATTCCGGCGTGCCGTCGATGAACTTCACCGTTGTGCCGTCGAAAAAAACCCGTAATTTCACTCAATACTCGTCGTAGAGTTTCTGGTGGGGTTGTCCCGGAATCATCTTGGGCTGCAGGTATGTTGGCTTTGGCTTGTGTCAAAAGGAGACGGTGTGGAGGTTTGGGAATCGATTAGATATTATGGTGGATGTCAGCGTCGCGTAGTTGTTGAGTGGTATGTAGGTAGACCCAGCCATTCTTAGATCCTTAGCGAGTGCGGGATCATGTTGAGTAGCCTCTCGTTGTCTTTCAGCATTTGGAGGGGGTGGTGAGGAAGTTGGACCCGAGTCACCAGGAATGTTGGCTTCGGGGGCGGGCTCGGGAGAGTCCATCGCGTACCAGTGAGGTCAGAGAACTTTGAGGTCGACGTAGGGTTGAGAAGCACGGTTCATATTCAGCTGTGGCTCAAGCCTCTACGTGGTCATGCTTCGTCGATTGGGTGCGTCATGCGCTTCGATTACCAGCTGCCAGTCACTTCCCTCGAGCTCAACGCTTTAGCGCACGCAATATGCGCCCTACTCATCTATGCCATGTGGTGGGAGACCACTGGATATCAACGAGCGGACAATACTCGTTGGAGAGTGGGCCCCTGATCTTGCTGCGACATTTTCGGTTTGTAGTCGATCTTGGGATGACCCGAGGCTCGAGGCTCGAGGCTTCGGGGCCAGAGATGGAGGGAATGACGTTGGTTGGTCCACCAATGCTTAGGGAGTTGCGCGCGGAGCATCCTTGGTCTACAGCGGCCGGAAGCTGGGATTCGGAAACCTCATCTCAAACTCTAATCCCCAACACAACAACACTCGGCCAAGCCACATGGGCGACAAAAACCCTAAATGATGAATTCCGTCGGGTATAATACCCCCCCTCGCCCACCTTTCCCTTCCTTTCCTCTTCCCCAGCCGACTGTCCCTTCCCATCCTAACAACCAGCTCGTCGGGCAACGGCTGCAGCTAGGTGCAATGGTAACTAGGCACACTTCCCACCCCAGCAATGGCAAAACCAACCCATCCCTCTTGCCTCCGGGATGAAGCAATTCCCACCCCCAGATCGTACCCAGCCACCCATGAGAGCCGGTGTGCGCTTCGGTGCTGCCGCGTCTCTCTTGGGGTAGTTGGGGATCCGATCTGGGCGGGGTGAATAGCTTCGTGCCGGGCAGCATTGGGACGGGTGGTGGAGCCATTGCTGGGCGCAGGGGAGGTGGCCCAGTGCCATCGCAGCTAGCCGCACGCCGCTGCCATGACGGCTGGCCGTCTGGATGGGGACGACAGTTGGCTGCCATTTTCTGCAATTGACTTTTGGGGCACAGTGAAAATAAAATTTCGTTCACCTGGTCATTGTTCCGAAGTCAAGTCCCCTTCTGCATTTGGCGGCACATGATCTTTCCATCTCGGTTCACAATAACTACAACCACTCTCGTGTACGGGGCTATCCACGCTGCCGCCTGGAACGGCCACTTCCCTACCTCAGCCGAAGAATTTGCCTGGAAAGTGTCTTGCGTATACGTCGCCGGGTACGGTTGCGTCGCGATGGGCTTTGGCACGATTGTGGTTGGCCCAGTGGACCGTGGGGACCTAGACAAGAGCGCGACCCCCTGTCCTCGGTGGGGCGAGGTCTTCGGGTCGCCGGCCTGATCTGTCACATTTTCCCCGATAACCTGCTTTTTCTACTTGGTGTCTTTCCATTCTTAGCTCTAGGAGTCGCTCCCGTGTTCTTTTATTTCATATGCCGAAGGTTTCTTGTCGTTGAGGCGTCCACCAGCCTTCGAAGTGTTCCCAGAGGAGCATTCCGGACTCCGGACTGGACGCAGTATTTGGTACACGTCTGATACTGTTTACGAAAATGCCACGATCCCTCGCCAAACACGTTGGGTAGACCAGCTAAGAAAGGTCGACACTCTAGGTATTTAACTTACTCCGATCGCGTTGCTGGGTCAAGGGGTCAAACCACCCTGTTCCCGAATTGTCACACCGACTCCACATCGTGGCACTGATGCACGTCGTCCCAATCCTCCAGAGCTTTCCTGGCCCTCCGAAACCGACGAGCGACCCGCGCCCAACCTCGTTAATCCCGAGCTGCACCGATAGTTGATCTTATCATTCATCACCTCCTCGAATGAGCTTCTCGAAAATGTCATCCACGAGTTGGCGCACCTCCTCGTCATGGGCTACGCCCAGAGGTGAGGGTGCATACCATGGTTTTCCGTGCCCATGAGGCTCAAGGTCAGTAGCCTCAACCCATGGCCGCCAGAGCGCTTTTGTGTAAAACATAACCGAGTTCTTGATGGAATCTGGTTCCGGGTGAATTCAGAGGGAGAACATAGGCAGGTGGATTATTACACTCACCTGATTGCCGAATCGAGACTAACAAGGGCGGCGGCGTTGGCGCGCGATAGGCTTGCGAGACAGTCCCCATCTCGGCTCGTGAGCGAGAGCGCGAAGCACTAGTAACCTGAGTCGGGCCGGTCACGCAGCAGACAGAGCTTGATGGAGCGCTCATATGTATGCCCGCCGACCGACGTGGATATACCGCAAGGCATACTAGCGGTATTGTTGTGATAGCACGCCTTGAGAATTGCCGTTCCTGATTCTGGCTGGCCCGTGAAGAACGGGATGGGGTAAGGATAGATCACAAAACGGACCTCGTTGGCGTGGCAGCAGTCGTCGATATTTGCCCGCCACGGGATCGGTGGTCCCCGCAGGAGCTCCGGTAAGTGATCAGACGATAATGACAGCCAGGCCTGCTGCCAGCGTGCCGCGCTCTCGGGTACTTGCGGAGAGGGGCAGCAGAGGACGTCCAGTGAGTAGCGATGAGTACACGAGAGGTGGCGCGACCGGCAGCGGCAGCTTTGTAGACGTCGCACCGTGACCGCACGTCATGCCGTTATGCTTATACCATCTCGGAAGTTCCGGGTCGTCGGCTATGACATTCCTATCTCTTTTAGGTGGAATGGGTGCCGCTGCAGGCTCTATGTCGCTACCACGCGCCTGCCGCTGAGATGCTTTGTGTGATGGGACCAGGACTCGGCGGAGCGCCCGCCGCCACCAGGTGCTAGAGCTGCCTTTCTTACTCATACAGTCTCCCTGCCGTTGGGCTGTTGCACCGTCATGCTGTCGGCGGGTGTCATCGTCTGACCCTGAATTGGACACATAGGGAGGAGGAGGACATGCATCATACGTATCCTTGTCTTCCAACAGCCAGCCCGCCTTTTCGTCTGACATGGCTGTTGAAGAGAGGTGTGTGTGTGTATGTTGGTGGAACGGCAAATTTCCAGGAAGGGGATGGCGACAGTATTAAGGAGGTACTCGCTAGAGGTAAGCACCTTGTATGCACTCCGCCCTTGTCGACCTGACCAAGGTTGATAGGTAGCGGACTTGAGTTTAAATATTTTACATTACGGTCGCGGTTTTTCCAGATCCACCCGCCCCAGCATGAGCTCCTGTCGGATCGCACGCATCTAGATGTAACTGCTTACATGAGGAACTAGGAGTCCTCATGCGCCATGGCGGCTACTCTGATAATTACTTATACTATCTGTAACCGAGGTAGCTTATACCTTGCTCAGTATGCTCAAATGCTCAGGCCTGAGCATCCTGAGCAGCTGAGCATCCTCTGATTGGCTCGTTCCTTCCCCTTTCTACACGTACCCCGGGAGACTCCGTGCCATACTTGTCTGGACCCCGCAGGCCGTGACAAATGTCTTAGAGTAGTCTCGAAAGGGGTATTGACTTGGAACCAACCTAGAGGCGGTAGCGCCGATAGTTAAGAGTTTCAAGTCTACTTGATCCATTTTGGAAACTTGGTTTTACATTTAATAAGTCAAGGATATCGGGGCTAGGGTGAAGTAGTTGACCTGGCAAGGCTCTGGCATCAGCGAGACTCATAATAAACAAACCCGTACCCCAAGCTCTGGAATCTATAGTCACGTTCCAAGAACAGAAATAGCCCCTCTGTTCAATCCTGGAGCTTCAAGCCTGAGTGGGAGCAAATAAAGAGGCTCACGGCTGAAATCCGAGTATAGAAGTTCAAAGGCAGCGAAAAGGGGTGAGGGGTTGTAGTCCGTAGCTGTTCTGACTGTTGAGGTTAGACTCACTCGGTTCGTCAGTGAGGAGCTATTCTTGATGGAAGGACATGGAGAAAGTGAGACACCGTTCCCGGAACCGTAATAGTAGCAAGAAAGTTGAGAGCTGAGTGGGCCGATGTACGATTGCACCCGATGCCGTTCTATCCTGAGTGGTAAATGAGGCGGTGTTCAATGTGGGAAGTGCAGCCGCCGTGATTGGCCCAATGCCGACAGATATTTCTGGCGCACACAGCAATTGGTGGAGAGGCTGGTGCCGCTCCTGTGCAACCCCCCAGCTTGTGCCCAGCTTCCCCAACCTGGTCAAGTGAGGCGCCAAGGGCCCTAGGGCGGCGCGCAGCCCCGGTCTCGTGCCAAGAGAGGCACGCGTGCATCCCCTGTGCAGGTCCTGGGCAGGAAAGCGCACTTGGCTTGGGGCTGGCTGGCCTGTCTGTGGTTGCCTGCAGCACCCCTTCCCTCCGCTTCCCTGGCGGCGCCGACCTTGGAGCCTTGCAAGGGTGGCTTGGCGGACTCGGCGAGCTACCAACACAAACGTCATGTGGGGCCGTCGCAAGCCCCCCCCCAGCGATCATTCTGTCAGACAGTCACGGCGCGCACATAAATACGGCCACCGCCATTTGCGCGGCGGGCATTGCGCCCGGGGTTCTTTCCGATGGCATCACTTGCGACCACTCCCTGGACTGAATAAACGAATCATATCTTAACATGTCGCGCCTCCGGCACACGACGTCAGATGCGACAAGCCTCGAGAGCCAGACGCGGAGCGAACGGGGCTTCGCCGACACGGAAGCGTCCCTGGTGAGCATCGGCACCGCCAAAATCTCGGGCGCCAACAAGTTGCGGGGCCTGCTCTCCTTCCTCGGTCCCAACAATCCGCTGCCCGCCCCCATCACCAAGCATGATGTCGTGTGGCTGATGGACAATGTCGCCTACCGCGGCCCCGGCGGCGCATGGCACGCCGAGTTTGTGTCGGCTGCCTTTGAAGGCGACATCTCGGCCAAGCTCGTGGACATTGTCGGCGACATTGCTGGCTGCGTCGGTTTGTCTAAAGGCGACGCCGAGGAGGCCATCATCGAGCACCGCATTGTCCCCTTTGTCAGGGATGTCCTCCCCGGACGCCAGGTCAAGGTCAATGTTCATGCCCAGGAGACTGGGAGGTTGAGGCTTGGGCCTGGAGGGAGGAATGGCATCAGCAGCGATGTCAAGAGAATCCCCACCCCTGTGGATAGCTCAATTGTCTTGTTCACGGCAGACGTCCCTGAGGGTGCGCAAGGCCTGCTGGAGATGAAGACGGTGTTTGCTGAGCCAGAGGGATGGGCGATTATCTCGGGTATGAAATAACTTGCCTCTTCGACTAACCCGCCATGGGCAATTGACTGACATGCGGTCGCTGCAGATATCGATGATACTATCAAGATCACCCAAACGAGCGACCCCGTTGCCATCCTGCGGTCCACATTTATCGTACGTTCCTCCCCGGTGTGGCTACACCAAAAAAGTCACCTGAGAATGATCGCTAATTTTGCGTCACGCACAGTCTGAGCCCACCCCGGTTCCCGGCATGCCAGAGCTCTATGCCTACCTGCAGACCCTCGTAACGGCTGAAGCCCCGTGGTTTTACCTCTCGGCATCACCGTACAACCTGTACCCCTTCCTCCGCGAATTCAGAGACGAGCACTTTCCGCACGGCCAATTGATTCTCCGGGACGCCAACCTCATGACGATCCCCGGCCTGCTCTCCAACCTGACCCTCGGCACCCAGCAGTACAAGGTCGACCGGATAAAGAAGGTCAACCGCTGGCTGCCGAAGCGGAAGATGATCTTTATCGGCGACTCCACCCAGAGCGACCCCGAGGCTTATGGTGAGTTTTCAAACACGCCCCGGCACGTACGACGTCCATGCTAATCTGACACCCACGAAGGCGAGATCTACAGGACATACCCCGGATGGGTCAAGTTGATTCTCATCCGCAAGGTCACCGACGTGGCCTCGGTCGGCAAGGAGGAGAAGAATGCGCCGGAGAGGTTTGAAACGGCATTTGCGGGCGTTCCACGGTACGTCATCTGCGCAGAATCAGAACTTTGGGCCGATGAACTGACATGCACTGCAGAGACGCGTGGCACGTATTCGAGGATCCGTCCGAGTGCCAGCCGTTGCTTTACAAGGTCACCTTGACTTGATCATCTCGATTTGCGTTTCGTACTCGGCCGCTTTGGATTCGGCATTGGATCGATTTTGAATTCATATTTTTTTAGGAAATTCGGCGTCGAGGATGGGCGAGCATAAACAGTTTGGGAGTTTTGGGCTATTTATGAGCGATGCGCTGTACGAATATCGATACCTCTCTGGTGGATACAAGTTTTGGATCGGTTGACGTGGAACATTTGAAGCGGGGAATGGTTTGCCGTTTGGGCTCTGGAGTCGCACGCACGTCGGTCACATTGTAGTGTAATAATGTCTTAAACTTGGGCCCGGGATCTCTTTGAGACAGCTGCATGGTCCGATGCCTACGTCAGAGTCTTCCCCACTGTCCCAGCATGTGTCAATTCCACCCGCTATCATTAGCCCCCCGCCTTGGACCGGCTCTATTGCGCGGCAATCGCGGGAGTTGGTATCGGCGAATCTTGCCATCACCAACACACTCAATCACCTACCTTCAACGCCGTGTTGCGTTCCACTCCATGCCCACAATGGCCTCAGCAGCAGCCACCAAGCAGTCCAAGGATGTGCCCTACCACCTGGTCTACTGGCCCGGCCTCCCCGGGCGCGGCGAGCACATCCGCCTGGCCCTCGAGGAAGCCGGCGCCTCGTACACCGACACGGCGCACACCGAGGGATGCATCGCCGACGTCCTCGCCTTCATCCAGGGCTCGCAGCCCAGCGACGATATCAACACCCCGCTCTGCGCCCCGCCCATCCTCAGGCACGGCGACCTCATCCTCAACCAGACCCCCAACATCCTGCTGTACCTGGGCGCCCAGCTGAACCTCGTCCCCGACGCCGACCAGTATCCCGGCGGGCAGTACCGCGTCAACGGGCTCGCGCTGACGGCGCTGGATGGGCTGAGCAACGAGGTGCATGACTGCCACCATCCGATTTCCGTGGGGCTGTATTATGAGGACCAGAAGGTCGAGGGCCTGCGCCGCACCGAGGACTACGTCAAGACGCGGCTACCCAAGTTTCTGGGGTATTTTGAGCGGGTGCTGGAGTCCAAGGTCAGCGGGGACGGGCCGTGGCTTTACGCGGGGCAGTTGACGTATGCGGATTTGGTTCTTTTCCAGGTATGTGAGGACATTGCGGTGAGATCTTGTGGGTTGGTTGCTGATGTTGGGCGGTGACAGTGTGTAGATGGCGTCAAGTTCATGTTTCCCAAGGCCGTCGCCAAGTTGCAGCGCGAGGGCAAGTTCCCCAGAGTCTTTGCCCTGCACGCCGCCGTTAAGGAGCGCCCGCGTATCAAGGCGTATCTGGAGAGTCCGCGTCGTCAGCAATACTCGAACGGCATTTACCGCTACTATGAGGAGCTTGACTTGGAGGGTTGAGCATTTGTGAATAACAACTGCGTGCGCACCGCCGCAGGCTCCATATATACTGCTGGACCTCACTCCGATAAATATAACGTATTCAATTCAGCTGTTTGCCGCTATCTGCACTCATTTGATGCCTGTTCCACATTCTCAGGGGCGGCAACGAAGTCTTTACAGTCATTAATACACCACCCCAACCCTGTTTACTTGTTATCGTAGAACCTTTGGAGAACTATTAGATATATACTGAAGGCCCGAAGGGGCCTTTCTAGCATAAAAAATACCATATTTAGTATCTCGACAGGCCTTTCCTAGAACTACAAAGGCATCGAGTTTTTTCTATAAAAAATAAAAAATAAAAAATAAAAGTTATTAAAAAACAATAGAAGAGTCTACCGTAGAGCAACGGGATATTTGTAACAAATAAACAAGGGTTGGATTGGATACCAACAATCCTTCTTGAACAAGCCATAGGCTTATTTACCACCCAAGAATGCGTTTTATGCAGCTCCGGTGTTCACTTTCAAATAACAAGGCGGTAGAGAAGCGTCAATGGAACATATGCGGGCCATCAAGGAGCGCGTGGCCTGATTGTATTCAGTTTTTTGTGTTGAAGCCAATGGCGCCGGGGTTCCCGTGGCCGCTTGCTCACTCATCAACATTCCGAGCCATTGAGCCCATTCGCCACCCGGCGCAACCGTCGCATTACAGGCACAAAGTCCTCCCCCCGCACACGCCCACTACCCGCGACGATTGATGACGCAGAGTGATCTTAAGAAGCCAAACTACAAAACCCTCTCAGCACCCCCCCTACACTGTCCCAAACCACCCACCCCCTCCACCCCCCTTTAATTGTCATCCTTCGGTCACTATTTACCCCCTTTTGTTCAAGGCATGTCGACCGCCCCAATCCGCCGTCTCATCTCCCCCATCAGCGTGCGCCGTCTTGGATCCGGGCTCTCTCCCACCCGCACCGCCATCTCAACGCACATCAGACAACAACAACACCAGCAGCCCGCCCGAACCCTCAGCACCACCCTAGCCCCCCGCAACGTCACCATCAACACAATGCCCTTCACCACGCCCAGCAGCGACCCCCCTCAACATTCCATGCAGTACTTCCCCAGCATGACGACCGCCCTGCCCTCCGAGTCAGGCGAGTTCCGGCGGGTTCTCTGGACGGGGCTCTACTCGCAAGTGGTGCTGATGACGATCCCCGTGGGCGGCGACATCGGCGAGGAGGTACCCCATCCCCATCTCCATCCCCCCCCCCCTTTTTTAAAGTTCCCCTGCAATGAGATCCCTAACACCCCCCACCCACAGATCCACACGGTAGACCAAGCCCTGACCTTCACATCGGGCATTGGCCTCGCCCAGGTGGGCGGCAAGGAGCAGGAGATCAGAGCCGGCGACATGGTCGTCGTCCCCGCCGGCACAAAGCACCAGTTTCTCAACAAGGGCCCGACACCCTTGATGCTGTACACAGTCTATTCGCCCGCAGAGCACAAGCCCACCACGGTTCACAAAACCAAGGAGGACGGCGACCGCGAGGAAGAAGCAGGCATCGATGAGCCACCTGCGTGGAGCCAAAGAAGCAAGAGGCAGAATGAGGACGAGGGTTGGGTTAAGGCTGGCTAGTACACCCGTTTCTCCATCGTCACCGAGCGAGGAGGACCCTTCGGAGCAGCCAGGGAGGCCAATGTCATATTTGCGGGTTTGGACTTAATGGATGTAATATATTACCAAAAAGAGATCAATTCTTGACCAGCAGCCTGATTTTCCCCGCCCTACCAGACCTAACCATGTTGTTGCTCACACGTCCTGCCCACCCAAGAAGCAAGGGAAGCTGGACAGCAATGGCCCCATCCACCAAGTGTAGTATATGCCCCCCAGAAACCCACCCAGAACTCAGGGGATGGCTCGCTTCCCTCTCCTCGAGCTGGATATCTATTCCCTGGCAAATTTTTGGAGTTTGAACATATTTTGTAAGTTCATAGCGATGCCGTTGTTGACTGTGGGTGTCATCCAGGCCCCCGCGGAGCCATTCACCTCACGTAGCATTAGCCGTCCGACAACATTCATTCTTGGTTTCCTGCTCTCGACAGCAACCCGGAGGAAGGAGGTGGGAGAGTTAGTGGCGTCAGGTTGAAGAAGGAGAAAGACGCGAGGAGAGGAGAGGCGACAGACGAGAGATCCTCGGAAGAGTCCAAAAGAGAAAATAAAATAAATAAAACAACGACCGGCCAGCGCGTCTACCTGCCCATTCGGGACCGCAAATGCGGTGCTGAGGGAAAACTGAGCAAAACCCAACAGCCAGGGCGATGCCAGCGGGCAGAGGCTCAGATGATGCCCCGCTGGTGCTGCCGACGAACAGAAACTAAAGAAAAACTAGAGAAAAACTAAAATACAATCTGCGAAGCCAAAAGCCAACCCAAACGCCAGAGACCGGAATAATACCTCAGTCCCATCCTAGTACCCAAACACGCCCTGTGGGCATCCGACAAATAACCGTACAATAGAAACACACAAGCATCATCTTGATGCCGAAAGAAACCGCCCCGTAAAAACCGAGACATCACTCAATGTCCAACCACCAAACCAGCCACCAAAGCCACCCACTAAGACCCCAGACTGAACCAACCAGAAGCCCACCAACCAAAACCACATCCTCCAAACTTAGCCTTGGCCACTAGCCGCGGCGTTACTCGGAAAGTGCGTATATCGATATTTCATCCTGGAGGTCGATCCCCTCCTGCTCGCACAGGTTGCGAATAACATTCAGCAAACCCTGCCTGACTGCGTTGCTAAAGCCGGGAAACCAGGGGCGAAGGAGGCCAAGCCTGGTGTCCTCCTCTTCGCTGTCATCATCATCGAGTTGGGGGCCGATTTGACCGCAGTAGAAGAGCTTGACGGTATCTTCTGCGGCACTCTTGGGGTCGAAGTCCCATCTCGGAGACCAGGAGCTGGTACCGTCCTCGAAGAAGAGTTCACCGTAGTCACCGTCGATCCTTTCCAACGCTCCCGCGTACCACTTCTCAATGTTCTTGGCGGAAATTTTGCCTTTACATCGATTCGCAAAGTAATCCTTTGCTGCCCTAGCAATCCTGAGATGGATATCCATCAGTTGCTTTGTGGTGATGATCCGTGCCGGTTCCGGAACTTCAACATCAGGACGGGGCAACGATGGCAACAACGCCGACGATGTGGGCATTGGGGCAAACAAAGGAACTTCATCCCCATCGTCCCTCGGGTACATGTTGTCGGCCTTGTTCTTGGCGGCAGCTTTACCCTTGTTCTTGGCTTTAAGTCCCTTGGATGAACTTGGGGCCTTAGCCTTCGGCTTCAAGGGAGGCTGAGGACCCGAGAAATTGAAGGGATTTGATGGCTGCGGCTGCGGCTGCGGCTCCTGAGACCACGAGGGAGCTTCAGGCTGGTGGGGTGTCTGAAGAGACGACAGACCCGGAGCGCTGAAGTCAAAGCTATGTGGCTCCGACGGTTGAGGCTGCTGCTGCAGTATGTTGAGGACGGACGAGTGCCCGGGGAAACTGTCAGCATGTGGAAATCCTGTGCCGACCAGAGCTCCAATTGGCTGGGGTACCGGAGCTGGAACCGGCGTCGTAACCGGAGCTGGAACCGGTGTCATAACCGGAGCTGGAACCGGTGTCATAACCGGAGCTGGAACCGGCATCATGACCGGAGCTGGAACCGGCGTCATGACCGGAGCTGGAACCGGCGTCATGACCGGAGCTGGAACCGGCGTCATGACCGGAGCTGGAACCGGCGTCATGACCGGAGCTGGAACCGGCGTCATAACCGGAGCTGGAACCGGCGTCATAACCGGAGCTGGAACCGGCGCTAGTGCCAGAGCGGTGGGGACAGGTACGTCAACGGGATTTCCAACATGCTGCAGCAGTGCCATGTACTGGACTTCCTGGGCTGCGTCTGCAAAGCCAGTCGATGCAGGAGTGGAGTCGAAACAAGCCAGAGAGAGATTCCGGAAAGATGAGCACAACTGTCATAAGCTGTTAGCATTTGTGCGCAAAACAAAGGATGTGGACGCAATGCGTACCTGTTCCATGAACAAAGGATCGGTCCCTGCGCCTTGCAAGTTGTCCTGGGTTTGATGTCCAGACGGGAGTGCGGGGGCGGCAGAGAAAGCAGGAACAGCAGGGTGAGCAGGGACGGCGAAGGGCTCGGGGAGGACAGGATGGTCGATGGTCTCGGGCGAATCAAGCATCTCGGTGTCGATGTCAAGAGTGCCGTGAGTGTAAACCATCGAGAGATCCTCAGCTCCAGCGCCCATGTCGATGGGGGCAGGGGGCAGATATCCGGCTGGTGTGTCGACGGGAACTGGTGGCTGATAGATCACCATCTGCACCTCCTGGTGAACCTCTTCCGGGCGAGGCGGCATTGGCGTAGGCAGTTGCAGCCGCATCCTCGGGCGAGGACGAGGGTAGTACTGGAGTGCTGCCTTTTCTCCTGCGTAGATGGTTAGCGCATGCTGGCAGGGGAGGAAATCAAGTTCAGAATTGGACTTACTAATCGGGCCCCTGTAGAAGTACGACGGCTGCTGTGACGCCAGACGAAGCTTTCGCTTGTCCTCCTTGATCTTGTCCTCCAGTTCTTCCATTGCCAGAGCCTCTTGTAAACGAGACGACTCGAGCTGCTCAATAGCCGCGCGGTTGTGAGCAATGACTGGTCGAAGGAGGTCAAGCTTGTCGGAGAGCCACTCGACCTGAAGATCCGTGTGGTTGTCTGCGTCGGCGAGCATTAGCAACCCGAAGGCACGGCAGACAAAAAAATGTGGGGGAAATCGCAGAATGACATTGGCAGCAGCACCGGAGGTGATGGGGACTGCCAATGCCGACAATGTTGCGACCGATGCACGACGTGAAGGGAAAGAGAGCATGACTTGGGATGGACTCACAGAGTTGGCGAATGATGGTGTAGAGAGCGTTTGGCTCATTCGGGTCGACATGCTGGTAATCCTTGATCGTGGGGCAGTTGTTGGGACGAAGGGTCGTCACTGCTCCGTTTCGATAGCTGGAAGCGATGTCGTTGTACTCGATGAGCCCGCGGAGGTATTGTCGACTCAGTTCGTCGAAGTACGGTCGCTGCTTGGTTAATTCGGCTCGTAGCTTGGCGTATTCCGAGAACAGTCTCTCGCGGACGGCGTCATTGCTGAACATGTCGTTGAGGAAACTGGCGAACATCCCTACGTTACGAGTATAGGCGAAGTAAACAAGCGCGGCCATGCCGACGACGAGGACCTGGTAGAGCAAAGTTATATAGCTTACAACGGGCCATGACCGGGCCCGAGGGGGGATATAGGAATACAAGGCGGTGAAGTGGGGGAAAGTCAAAACAACGAGGAGGGGAACGAAGAGCAAGTCGGGGAGGGGACCAAGGGCAAGCAAGATGTCATCCAGAACATTACCAGAGGCGCGAACGAAGGAGGCAGGCAGGAGAGACTCCAGAACATTGCCAAACATCTCAAAAGAGACACCGATGGGGCCGAGAAAAGCGATGCCGAGCAGGAAAGCAAGCATGAAAGCAAGCAGTCGCGCAAAGTCGAGACCGAGACCAAACATGGTGGCGATTCGTCGAGCGGCGAGCGAAGACGGCGACACAGGTGCTGATTTTGCGATGGCGATTGTTGCAGTCGAAGCGTTGACGAGAGTCGTTGCGAGAGCGAGAGCAAGAGCGAGATCGAGAGATCGAGAGCGAGAGCAGTTCGGAAGTGTGACCAGAGTGGTTGCAAATCGGAAGTGCGTGAAGAGGAAAGGAAGGGAAGAGGGGAGGGAGGAAAGAGTGGGATTTATTTATTGTACGCTTCGCGCAGGAAAACCAGCTGGGTGGGGCGGGATCTGGGACGGATCTGGGAGGGAAGGTGCGCACTGGGGGGCAGGTGCGGGCAGGAGGGCACTCGCAGGCTGGGTGCCAGCCCGTTGACCACGGCTACCAGGTGCCAGCAATGAGCGGCCAGACCAGCGAGCAGCTTTCTTTGCGGATGGTCCCGACTTTGGCCTCGATCAACGGTGCTGGATGCCCTCAGACTGCTAGCCACTCGTCGGCATGTCAACAAACCCCCTAATGTGCCCAGGTGTCAGAGTGCTCAGCAGGCCCAATGTCACCATATTCCACTCCCCAGCAATCTGAGCTACACAGACAGTCTGCCGGCGTCGATAGTCTAAACAGCCAGCAGAAACACGGAGAGATCATGAATATCATGCAAATATCGTGTCGACAGCCTCAGTGAACCGCCTCTGTGTAGCGCCTCGCCGTTGTTCTGGAGCCCATGTCCGGCAAACCACGTCTTCATCCGCCATCATGTCTCTGGCTGCTGAATTCAGACTGTACAAGTCGTTCCTTTCTTCTACTGACAACGACTTTGCAGTTTATTCTCTCCTTATCCCCAAACACACGGCCTGGCTCGCAAAAAAGCGAACGTAGCAGGGACAACACCGCCCCCCACCCGGAGCAGACAACAAGACTCGCTCATCTCTGCTAGCTATCTGCTGTGAGATCCTAAGATGCACCCAAGAAGAAAAACAAGACCAAGAATACGAAGCTATGGCACCTGGTGTCGCGGATGTGCCAAGTCGGCATGTCGTCAATAGTGGGCCCGTGCGCCTTCAGCCTCACGAGGTCTGGGACGACGCAACCCTGATGTTTTTCGACACGTTTTAGCAGTAGAATATGAGGGAGATCCTGGATGAGATATTATAAACATGAGATGCGTGTATTATACAAGATAGTAGGACATGGCTCTGTCCTCCTTCTTGGGATGCACTCCAACCAGTCCCGCCGGTCAATGTCCCCGACGTGCTGGGCTAGGTTCCCTCCTGCGCAAATGTCAGAAGCTCTCGAGGCTACCCAGATCACCTTCCGATGACCTTGAACGGCGTCTCTTCTGGCCATACAGGCTGTGGTTACATCCCCCATCTCAACTTGCTTTCGAGCCGCCCAGAGCTGGCCTTCCTACAATTGTTTGATGGCATTCCCTCTCTTCACCCCAGTTGCCAGGCAACGCAGCCCCCTTCCCCCAAGCACCGAGTTATGGCTTCATAGCTGCGGGCGATAGGCCTCCAAGGTAAATATATATTATTGTTGTTTTTAAAGAAAAATGATGGTATGAGCAACAAGAAATGGGAGAGATTTGTCCCGGGTGGTTATCAAGACAAAAGTTCATTCGCATCCCATCGGCTATCCAAGGTAGGCACTCTCTGGCGGTTACCATACGCATGCAGGTGGATTGGGATGCCCCCAACACCACCAGGAACACCGCCTCCGCTTCCCTACCGCGGGTAAATATCACCCATCAGCCACAAAAACAGGTGGGTCCGGGATTCCCATAATTGGGCAGGAGCCAGAACGGAAAGGGTGGAGTGAATTTCATATATGCGTGCGATATGAACCCGGTAGTAGGTTGACTGGAGACAAGCGCACACCGCACCTTCCAGTCTCGAGCATGGCGAGTCTCGACAAGCTCTCTGCCCCAGCCAGCGATGGGCAGAGCACACACAACGGAGGGCACCAGGCTGGCAATTGAAAACATAATCAGAGGGACCAAGGCGCCCGCGGTGGGAGTCATGTGGCACGCATCGTGGAACCACGACCATGGGGCTGCCTGGCAATGGGGTACGTACAATGTGCAGAAATCCCGGTGCCGAAACGTGACCGGGCCATCATGCCAGTCATATAGAAACCAAGAATGGCGGGGGTGGGGCATCATGAAATCAATTTATCCCCTCTTCAGCATGGGGTTTCCAACAGAGAGCAGCAACTTGGGGAGAAAGTTATGGTCAAAGTCATCATCGTCATTCCCAGCCGACCACCCAACCAACACCCAGACATTTGGGACCCTTGAGAATACCTTCCAGATCTGAAAAGGCATGCCTAGTATGTCAAAAGGTATATTTAGTGTCTGATAAAGAGCTTAGAGAAGTGTTTCAATGAGGTAGACTAGGCTCAATGGGTCTTTTAAGTGGTAGACAATAGGCTTTTCTACCCCCAAGCCGCCTTTGAGTCATACGTCAAAGCAAAACAAGGGTTGACGTGTTCAACACAAATACGTCAAAGTTTGGGGACTTCAGAGCAAATGCAGAAGATGTGTCAGCAAAAGGCCATCTTATATCTTGACCATGCGCTATAAAATGACTCAGTAAAGAAAGCAAAATCCCGCCGAAGATCAACGCCAGTACTGATGCATAAAAGCCAAGTTTTCTTTTCGTAAGCCGACCACCCCCCTCCTTCCCTTCCCCCCTTTTTGTGACAGAAATCATGTTCGCCGTTCTACACCCTAGTTTTCCCCGGTAAAGTCGTAAATACCAATGCAGTCGTAACGCCTAGTCCCCAGCATCCAGGGAAACGGCGCCAATTCGCCTTGCCTACAAAGAAGCTAGCCAAACAAGAAAATAGCCTTCGCTAGCATCCCGCTTCCGCATTGCCGTATCCTCAGTCAACATCCATCGTGTCCGAAACGAGAGTTGGTATAACAACCGTGATGGACGGGTCATCGTCTTCTCGTTTTGCGCAGTCCGAGAGGAAGGAACTGTTGTTTGCATCCCGTTCACCACTCCCTGGCCCGTTCCCTGCACAGAGCTTGTACTCGCCGTCCTCTTGCCGCTCGATGATTCCTTCCTCTAGAGCCCATTTTGCCAACATCCCATCGACCCCAAGCCGCTGGGCCTCGCCTTTTTCCATGTGCCGTCCGACATGCTCGGTCCATTCGTCCCATGACCCGGCGCCCTCAAAAATAGTCTGGCAATCGGATTTGGGACACGCTGATCGTTGTGGTGGCTGCCTCCTGATGACAAGACAGCTTGTTTGCATCTCCTTGACATGCGACTCCCACTCCACCTGCAGCTTGCTGTCCCCTTTGGCTATCGACTTCTTGATGGCGAATGGCGCGTGCATCCGACGCAGGTGTTGTGTAAAGAGATCCTTGCGGTTGAACTCGTTCCCTTTACCATCGGCGCTGGTTTGCGGGCATGAAGAGCATCGGTAGTAGGTCAAGCACAAGTGCTGGGAGGCTATATGCCGCTTCCACTCGTTCTTGGACCCGAACGTGCTGGTGCAACCTGCAAAAGAGAAAGCGCAAGGGAATGGTCTCGTGTGCGCGGCCGCGATGTGTTTCCGGAGCGAAGACGAATCCTTGAATGGGGCGTGGCTGCAGTGTGTGCATCGGGTTTCTTGCTTCGGTGTTTGCTTCTGGAGCGGCCTTCTGGCTTTCGGTTTGGTTGGCGGGGTATTGAAATCGCCGCCGCGATGATTTTCCTCGATCCCAGACTCGTTCGCTTCAGGAGAGGAGCCGGGATCATCAACATGCCTGACGGCAATGCTGTCTCCTACCCTAGTCTGGCGATCCAGGCTTGACGGTGTTTCGTCGCTCATATGCCGGACGTGACTCAAGGCCTTTAGCTGCTCCGCTGCCTCCTTCATCTCTGCCGAGTCTTCCACCTCGTCCTTGGGATTGACAGCCGCCGGTTGTGTCGGGCTCCCTTGGGGCAAAGGTGCCGACGCGCTAGGCGGGGCTACCTGGGCCGGGCGTTTTTGCCTTGGTGTTTCCTGCTGCTGGGTTTGGTACTGGCCGGGGACCTCGTGCCGAGCGGCAGACGGACTGCTAGCAGCCGGATCCTCCACCCCCTTAGGTACCAGGGAATCCTTGGACGTTGAGTTGACGAGACGTTGGTACAGGTGAATCATGTTGTTCGAATTGATGTGTCCGAGGAAGCAGCAGACTTTGTCGTGCTGAACAATGTTCCAGATAGCATGGGGCATGGAGATAAGCAGCATGGTAGGCGGGCCTAGAAACATGCCCTCGACAGTGATTTTAGATGCAATAGGCGGCATATTGTGGAGCCATTGGTTAAAATAGGCCATATCGGAACTTGCGTCACCAACAAATGTCGTGCATACCAAGACTCGGGCCTCATCGAAAATCAAGTCGGTGACCTCCTCTGGGGCTACTGGGCGATCTTCACGGGCACCCTTCCAAAGACTCTGCGTGTCCGCTTCAGCCGATTGAGGGGGCGATTGCAGCCGGGCGCCCTTAGGATCCAAGGGGACAAGAACTATACCATGACCCTTTGCAGCAGTCAAGGTAAGGAATACTGGTGACTTCTCAGGGGCCTCAACTGACTTGGCTGCTCCATTGGTTAGCCTTGCCAGGGCCTGCGCAGCCTCTTGTTGCCTTTGCGCTACGAGCTCGTCGTAAAGCCTTTGTACGCCGAAAGGTCGGCCCGTACTGAGCCTATGCAGTGCCTCGGCCAAGCTGGCGGTGAATGAGCGAGGCCCCGGCTCGAGTGAGCTCTGGTCAGGAGTGTAGGCGGCGATGGCCTGCTTCGCGCCGTGGCTCCCGGCCAGAGCAGCATCCCGAACCGCGCAAGAGTCAATTAAGAGCAGGATCTCAGATTGGGCATCCTCAAAGAGACAGCGCACTCCATCCCACTTCAATTTGGCCGCGTCTTCGCGGGTATTGCTGCATGAGACAGGTCAGTGCGAGTAGGCGCATCGCATGAGCGATTTGACTTACGAAGCCCAGAAAAGCTGGTTGTCGGGTCCGACATAGCCATGGCCAGCGTAGTATATGATTAGAAGATGGTCCGGACGGGCATTTTCGACAAAGGAGACGATTTGGGCGCCGAGCTTGATGCTGGGGTTGGGCACGGTAGGGATAGCCCACTTGTCGGTGTGGTAGTTGTATCTCTCCCGAAACACCTTTTCTAGGGCGAGCAGGTCTGGCTCGACCGAAGTATCCTCGTCCCACCGTAACAGCAGCACCGACACATTGGTGTGCTGCGACTTGAGAGTCTGCTGGTATATGTGCATGGCGGCATCCTGAAGGTGCCGAGCGAATGCCTCGAAGTCATGGCGCTCGGGTTGCGGCGCAATCGGCTCGGGGGGGGGTTGTTGGGGGGCGGGCTACAATTCGAATGTGTCAGCCTCCTCTGGCAGCTCGCAGCCAGCAACACCAGCAGCTGAGACGGGCAGATGCGACAACAATCCACAATTCACAATGTACTTACCTGGTCCTGAGCAAAGGGTTGCGCCGGCGGCTGGGCAGGGGCCGGCGTGGGGAGAGAAGAGGCGGGCGGATCAGGGACTTTCGGTGCCAGTCTCCTCCGTTTTGACGATGGCTCCATGGTCGGGCGGTTTCACTGCGGGCGGAAGCCGAGAGTTGCTGGCCCTCGGAGTGGGAGAAAAATGGCGGAGAGGAGATACTCGGCTCGATCCGACTCGGTCCCTCGATTCGACTCGAGCGGCGTTCGGGCTGCAGGGCGGGGCAAATGAGCTCTCGCAGCGTCGAGGGCTCAACAGAGTCGCGAATTGAAGACGGCAGGAGGTGGGATGGAAGCGCAGGCGGAGGTGAGGCCGGGGAGTGGGAGCACTGGGAAGCACTGGGAAGCGCAGTGGCGGCACTAGCAGCACCTTGCAGAAGGTAAGGCTGTGCTGTCGGCTCTGATTTAGCCTCGTGGCAGGGCGGTGAATTGGTTGGATTGGCTGGATTGGCTGGGCTCGCTCGTGCCGGGCGGGCAGACGGCCTCGAGAGCAGAGGAGGGGGGAAGCGGGGCTGACCCTCGCGGCCTCGTCCACTCACAAGCTGCCATCGAGCAACGCACGGGCCATGTGTGATCAACTGGCTGGGTTCCCCTCCACGCCTCTTCCCTCTCGTGCCTCTCCCATCCAGCTTTTCCACCCATTCCACTCACTGCCTCTTGCTGGCCTCTTACCGTGGCTCTCTGGCCGCCTCTCTTCTGGCTGGCTGTCTCTCTTCCCTGTCTCTCTGCCTCCTCGCTGGCGCGGGCCCTGGCACGCCGTTTTGCATTTCCACGTCGCCTGTGTACCCCCTGCCCTCCCTGTACCGCGCACTCATTGTGCTCTTTGTCATTCCTGTCCCTCCTGTGTCCCGGGTGCCTCCCGTCGCCTCTGTCATCCAGTCCGCCTCTGCTTCTCGCTCCCTTCTGCACTCCGCAGTGATGCCCGCTGCCATTGCTCCCTCGTTAGAGCCTATTCGATGCAACGAGCGGTGGTGACAGGCCTCGTCCTCCTCAGCTATCCTTGCCGTTCTTACCTAACTCGATGCTAGCTTGCAGCATTGCGGCCTCAATGCCCGCTGTGCAGCCCCCTCACCTCTGTCTCTCCAGCGCTCGTCGACGCCAGGATGCCGGGAAACCCAATTGTGGGACATGGCGAGACAGCATCCGGAGCTAAACAGCGCGCCGCCTCGTCGGCCTCGTCCCCAACCATTTGGAGCCCGCGAAGACTGCATCCCCACATGACCTGGAATGGCCTGGGATGGCCTGGGATAGCCTGGGACTGCCCGCGCTTGGCCTACTGACCTCGGTGTCAAATGGCTGCAGAACGAGGACGAGGACGAGAACCAGATCCGATTCCCTATTGCATGCGTCTCTGCGTCTCTGCGTCTCTGCCCAACCTTCTTTGCCCTGGAAGCTGCCATGATTTCCGTCCTGCACCGTCTCGTCTCGCATCGTGGGCAACGGCGACCAATCCGACGAATGAGGCCGACAACGGGCATGCACGGCAAGGCCACAGTCCGCCAGCATTGCCGGCTCTCGGTCTCCCATTGGATTTCGTCAGCAGCTCGCTGCAAACATGATTGGCACAAGTCAGCCGTTCCGCTTGGTGCTTATCAAGACGAGCGAAGAGGGCCATGAACTAAAACCGCGGCCATCTTGTTGGTCTCCCTCAACAAGCGTCGCCCCATATTGTTGCGTCCTGTTGCGTCTTCCTATCAGCCCACCAGCGCGGCCGCCCTCCTTTGTTTACCCATGCTGCCGCAACCTCCATGTGTGGGCTTCGTACACCTACTCAATGCACATCCCTCTTGGCGGTGCGTCCCCCGCTCGAAGCTCTGTTTATAAAACCCCTTCCCCGTTCCCCTTTGTTCCGATTCTCTCACATGTTGTTTACAGCTCCAGTCAGAGCTCGACTGTAGTTAGTCAACATTGCAAAAGACATGGGGAAACTCGTAGATGTAGGAATAGTATCCGTCCTTCCAAGCACCAAGTTGGACCTACTGTGCCGTGGTCACATATGGTAGCCCGTCAGAGGTATTTCCAAAGTAGACAAACGGTTATTCGGGCCATTCAAGAACCCCCCAAAACGCATGTTTCTTTGCTCTGAACATATAGTATCTGATCTAGACTTGAGCTCGGAACTTGCCCGCACCTGCCATGTTAGTTCCGTGGCACAATCGGTACTAGCAGCGGGAGATCGTCCCGAAGTTCGTCCACACGAAACTCGGCAACGGCAAGTGCCCAGCCCTCAGCGGGATCACTCAATGCTATGCGACAGACACCAAAGTGGGCCTGCTGGGGTCATACGGCGGTGACCAAAATATGGTGGGGGAAGTCCCAGGAAACATCCACCGGGGCTTTCCAGCCCCCTATCCGGATCTCCTTCCGAACCCTAGCACCGCCCGACAACCCCGGACACCCGCGCTCCCAAGACATTCCGTGCTGCGCGCGGTGAGCGAAGAAAGACGGAAGGGCATCAAGATGCCGATCTGAAATCGATCCAGAGAATTGGCGGTCCGTTGCGGCAGCAGACATAAGGCTATACCGGCTCGCTGAGCAGTTCACGTCCCTCATCCGTGTCAACGTCGCCTTGTTCCCCTATGCCGCCGTCCTCGAGCCGAGCGAGTGCCCGCTTCACTTCCCCATCCCAATCGGTCATGCCGACAATAAACCATTCCAGGATGCCGACCAGATACAGAGCAACGCATTGCCCAATCCACAAGCCAGCAAGACCCCAGCCGTGGAAGGCGAGATAAATGCCTCCGGGCAATGCGCCGCAGTAGTAGCTGACGAGATTCACCACAGCGCCAACCCATTGGCGTCCCATACCGCGCAGGGCACCTCCGCACGAGCCGACCCACCCGTCTGCTATCTGGAACAGGGCCACAAATGGCATGACCTCTGCTACCAGCTTGACAACCCGCTCGTCGTCGTTGAAGATCTTGCCAAAGACGTCCTTGACGCCCATCAGCACAGACAGGATCAACCCGCCGGCGATGGTGCTGAGGATGGCGGCGCAGTGTGCAGTGCGGGCAGCTTCCTGGGGCTTGTGGGCTCCCAAAAGATTGCCGACCCGCGATGATGCGGCGACTCCCAAGCCAAACGGGACGGTGTTGATGATTTGGTCAGCTGTCATGATGACGGACTGCGCGGCGAGGGCGATGGTGCCTAATCGGCCAGCGGCAAGTGCGACAATCTCAAACGCCCACCACTCGGTGCCGACGTGGATGACGCCCAGCAGGGCGAGACGCGCAAATAGTCCCATGTGAGCCACCGCCTTCCGCAGCTCAAGGCCGCCCCAGCACTCGCTGCCCCGCACAAAGACGGCGTAGGCGACAAGGAGGAAGAAGGAGCACCAGTATGCTATCCCGGTGGCAATGGGCGCGCCGTAGAGGCCCATTTCGAGTTTATAGACGAAGAACCAGTTGAGGAGCGCATTGAGCGGGGAAGTGATCATCAGGACATATGTCCCAGGGCGGTAGATCTCTACCACACGGCATCAGCAATCATGTTCCGGTAATCACATGGAAAGGGAAGAGGGAGCCAACCTTGAGCCTGCAAAAACTTCTTCATCGCCTCAAACCACACATAGCCCAGCCCGCCCGGGATAAGGCAGCGAAGGAACATGGCGCTCTGCACACAGATGTACTCCTCCTGGCCCAGTGCTCGGAACAGATGCTCAGAAAAAGTCCAGACCACAGCCACGACGACATAGAAGCCGGAGAGCACGATCATGCCCCGCTGCAGCAAAATGCCGAGGTCTTGCTTATTGGACGAGCCCGTGAAGCTGCTCGACGCCAGCGTGTCGAGCGCCGTGGTCCCGCCCAGCCCAATTAGCCACGCCGTCGACATAGCGAACATGTACGAGAAGGCGGCTGTGGCCAGCGCCTCGGGGCTCAGCCGGCCGACGATGAGCACCGAGATGGTCTGTAGCGAGTTCTGTAGCGTGTACGCTAGGATCACGGGGAGGGAAGTCCGCGTTAGGAGCCACATCTCGGAGAGCCATGCTCGGTACTGATACTGGGGGAGGTCGGGGGATTCTGTGGTGCTGGAGGAGGAGTGGACGGATGAGGGCTTTGACAGCAGCGCGGTCCGCTCGCCGACATGGATGGTTGAGGGCGTCGACGCCTCAGGAGTGGCGTCTCCTGCCATGGCTTGGTGTCGCCACGGGTCTGGGAGCCTTGTGGGTGGGGTAGTAGGGGAGGTTCCGGGCAGTGTGGATGCACCACGGCCGTGGGGCTGGCCCGGATATATATCTCTAGACTGTGATAAATAGCTCCTCGGAGGGAAGGATGGGTCTGGCTAGATCTCGAAGGGGAACAACTCAGCCGTAGCCAGACGAACAGCTATCCGAAAGGAGGAGCACCGCGTCTTATTCACTTTTGTTTCGCCTTGTGGGTACGGCAGCATCCCGGGCGGGACGGTTGAAGAACGGGGGTAGCTTGATGTCGGGCAGGACACGCTGGCGCTGCAGCAAGTACCACGCGAGATAAGGAGAGAGTGCCGTGCCCTTGGGAGACTGGACCCCATACGGTGGGTTCAATATCCCGTGTCGGGAGAACCGGGGGATTTAAGTCGAAATGGGAAACAGCCAGTCACGGAATACAGATTGCAGCGCCCGCGTCCCCTTGTTCGCCCGGCCGGCTCCCCACCCGCCAATAACATACGGAGAGTGGGTGTGAATGCCGCACAGGCGATATGCAAAACACCGAGTGGGAAGAGCGGGCGGGGCCCCTATTGCGCCAACCTCAGATAGAGCTACCTCAGATAGAGCTACCGCAGAAACGGATCCTGACGCCGGACGATCGGTAGGAGGTGGGGATGTGATATCTCGCCGCGGCTTATCGAGGAGAGAATCGCCCGGGCGCCGCTTCGGCTTTGCCTCCGGGGGACTTCCCCTTGTGACGGCGCGAATGTTCGACTCAATTTGCATACCATGAGAAGGGGAACCAAACACGAGTCCTAAAAAGATTAACAGCTTGGTTCCGGCCTCCCCTATTGCGCCATCTCGCCCAAAATCATGCAAACCCTGATACCGCTGCCACTGGTGTAATATGTCTCCCAAGAACCGGACGCAGCATCTGCGCACAGCTCTAGGCTGACAAGTCAGGATCGTTTCCCCGATACCGATACCGATTGTGCGGCAAGGGACGAGGTGCGAAGTAGATAGGTTGGAGATAAATAGGTTGGGGAAGAGGCAAAGAGTGAGTTGCTGCGACTGCGATTGGGAGAAAGCGAACTGCGACGACCTGCGACTGGGCAGCAGAGTGACATGTCGTTGGTCAAGAGCTTGACAGAAAATAAATCGAGCTGCGGGTACCTTGCCTTTTGGCCCATCGCATCGCGTACGAATTGGCCGTGCCTTATCTGAAGCCAATCGAATAACGTAACAGGGCCTGAGGTGCCCGTTTACCGAACACTTTTTGTGATTCCGCTTGCCAACTGCTTTTATTAACATCTTGAGTCGGCCGAGTGAGGGCGAGGAATGACTCAAAGGCCGACAAAAGAGGGCTTTTCGCCCTGAGTTACGTAAAGACACCGAAACAGCACCGCTGCCGTGACAAGTCTGGGTGAGAGGAGAGTGGAATGAGGTGGTTTGCGATTGAGCAAACTTCTCAAGGCAGTTCGATCTAGACGACACGTTCGTCAGTATCATTTCTGGGGGGAAAAAGGCGGTCTGCCAAAGGCCGAGGTAGCCTCGCGGGGAAAGGGGGCCTTCAAACACAACACAGAAAAAAAAGAAATCGAAATCCTCCCCCCCCCAAGTCTTCCCATTGAACCCCGCAGGAAAGCGAAGCCGAGAGGCTGTCTGCCCCAAGCCCAAAGGTGGGGGTTACCTCACAGGCAGAGCAGACGACCCAACAGTGGGGTTCGTCAAGTGACGTCACCTGAGTGTGCATAGGGGAATGGGCCCAGACCTTCTCCAATTTGGGGCCCCTGCTGGCATTTCATCTCTTCGAGTTTTGTTTTGTTTCGTTGGTGATCTCGGAAACAACCACCAGACAGTCAATAACACTCCAGTACTTTTGCATTGATTAAGGGGCAAAGCCTTAGGCTATATGTAAGAAATAAAACAACCATGCCCGACGAAACTGCCCCTCTCCTGAATAGTACTAGATATACCCTTTTCAAGTGCTTGGTAGGGGGGTCTTCCGGCCCTTTCACACTGTATATACGTCTTCTCAGATGCCAAACGCACCTTTTTACATGCTGAGTATGTCTTTTAGATGTTACATCTCGAATACCTAGAAGTACTCAACGCTACAACGGCGTGTTCCTAGATCACAAAATAGGGGTATACTGGGCTCATAGATGTCTAGGGCTAGCCACCGGCAGAGTGCGGCCATAGACAAGACTCGCAATTTTGTTTCCGTATAGAAGAAGAGAAACGTGTAGAGAAAGCAAAATGCAAATTCTGCCCTTTCGTGTATTTGGCAGAACCCGCTTCCATTGCGCCGTCGCTCCAAGCCCGAGAGATGACAAAACAAAGCCCCTTTTCAAGAGAAGGACGACAAGAACCGCATGCTATGCTTCACCCTTGCCGCCTGTCCCAACCAACTATACGAAGCACCACCCCACCAAAACACCCAAGATATCAGATATCACCACTTCGGCACCACAATCCCCATCCCCCCCTGACTCTGACCACCGCCACTCTCCCTCCCCTTTCCCTTATCCCGTCCCCTCCCCCTCTCCGCACCACTCTCACTCCCGCTCCCGCTCCCGCTCCCCTCCCTCAGCCGCCCGCCGTCTTCTTCAGGGCTATGGGATTCCCTCAACTCAGCCCCAAGCCACCTCTGTAGTCTCAGCGCACCATCCATCACCCCCCTAGCAATCTCCCAGTTGTCCATGCCAATCTGTAGCAGACTGACATTCATCATCGCCTTGACAAATCGGTCATGTTCCGTCGCCTTCCCGCTCGGCGCGAGCGGGAGCATAAGCCAGTTGAACACGCCCAGCAGCTGACGCCACGTCGACAGCGGGACGCGCCACGCCGTGGTCCAGAGCTGTATGAACTCGGCCGTGCCGACAACGAGGCTGAATGGACGACGGAGTTTGATGGCTTGGCTATACATGAGGGCGGCGAGGCGGACTGCTTGATATATATAATCTGGGGGGTCTGGAAGCGGGGGCGAGGTGCGTTCGGGGGCAGGTTCCCAACGCGGGTCGGGGGGTTCTGTTATTTGTGTAGAGGCTTGGAAGGAGAGCCTGCGGCCTGTTGGCAGATGTTGACGTTGGCCACGGCTGCGGCTGCGGCTGGGTTGGGGCTGCCGAGCTATTTGTGGGCTGGTCTGTTCGTCCCCTGCTTCGGGAGTTGCTCGGGCGTCGAATCCCGGTGTTGATGCCGTCGCAGAGGATGATGCCGCGGGCGAAGTTGCGGTGGAGGGACGGCGTACCGCGGGGCCATCTGGCGGGAGGCCCCGGATGCGGTCGTATATCCATGCCGAGGTGGAGTGTACTTTCTGGAGCTCCTTGGGCGAGGCGTTCTCCGGAAGTGCGAGCACGGTTGCGAGGAGGAAACGCATGTCGTCGAGGATGGAGGCAACAGCTGGGTGGATGTGGAGGACATCGTCGCACGAAGCGAACCTCGGGAGCTGCGGGCAGAAGGGAGTGTTGAGGGCTAGGCGGAGCGGGACTTGGGGGTTGTCGAGGAACTCGAATTCAGGCCCGCCCTGCAAGAAGGGAGTTATTTCGAACGACAGGGCGATTGCCACGTCGGATCTGGTGCTCCTAGTCAGACTTCTCCCACCAAGAGGAAGGAACCCAGGCATTCTCACGTTATTGCTAATTTGCTGATCAGTCCATGCAAACCCAACGTTCGGAACCCACCACGGAGCTTGATCATTTCTCGTAGACCACGCAGATGGGCGCGAAGCTCGTTGGTGTCGCCCCAATACCATTCGTCTACGATAAGCTGGATCACACCGGTTATCCCCTCGTCGCTCGGCGATGCTGTCGAGCGTATATGCTCATTCAGCTGCTGAATCGCAAACCCCTTGTGCGCCATGGCCACGGTCGTGTCTATGTGACCCGTTTCGTTGAGGAGGCAGGCAGCTGTGTAAGTGGCAACATGAACCAGGAGCGGCGATTGGACACAGTATGGTACGTGGTGCTTGATGTATGGGTTTGAAGGGTCTGGGTTACCGTCTAACGAGGCCTTGAACTGTGAGATTAACTTGACGTCTATGTGGGAAGTTAAGACGGTTAGCAATATGCCATATAAAGCCTTGCGAGTAACCAACGTACATATTACCAGAAGTTCATGGTTTTGCATAGTCTGCGGTATCGGTATCGGTAGGTGGGCCAGTTCCTGGCCAGGACCTGCCATCGACCACGGACCCCCGCCGCTATTAGGAGAAGCCACCCCCCATGTGCTCGCTTCCGGACGCCAACTATCCCGGCCTGCCGAACCAGGGGCTGGACGGTACGCGCGGAGCATCTTGACGGCATCGTGTACAAACTCCGAGTGCTGAGTGCAGCCCTCTTCGCAGGCGATAATGTAGGTAGTCAGGGCGGTCTTGGAGGTGCACCATGCGTAGGGCTGCGGTGATGGCGAGTCACCAGGGGACTGGCTGTTGACGAGGTCCATCCCGGAAGACCACCGCTGGCCTGTGATCTCGCCGACATCAGAGCCATGTTGACCAGCCCACGAAGACGATAGGGGCGAGGGTCGTCTCAGGGGTAAGAGGGACTGCTGGTGCCGTGTGCTTTCACCGTCAAAGCGGTCGCCCGTGGGTGACGGAGGCAGGAGGGATACAGCAAACGCTGGCAGTTGCTGTGATGATGGCGATGCCGCCACCGCGCTCGGGCGTCTTCACATAGACAACGTTAGTGATGTCGCAAGGAAATGGGGCTCTTGGTGGGCGATGGGCATGGGACGTGCCTGGTGTTCGTCTTGTACTCGCAATTGGGCTGGGGAAACCGCCTTGCGCAATTGCTGCATGGTTGGCCTTGGTTGCACTGTGGATGAGATACTCGGGATTAATGTCTGGGGTACAAATAGTACACGGCTGAGGGACCAGTCCGGCTCGATCGCCTTGATCGTCGATCCGGCTATCTCGAAAAGTCCACCATGGGGAGATGAAGAAAGTCGAGAGATTCCATACCTTCTGCTTCCTCCTTCGGCACTCTCCACAAGATGTCGTCGTCCTCTCGGCACGTGAGGGGCGCTGGGAGGGGCCCTGCATGGCTTCGGACATGTTCTGTTCGGGACGGCAAACAGGCTTGACTGCAGAGCAGTCGTCAGTCTCTTGTGCATCACAGCGAGACTTTGGCTGGCCGTAGGGCTGACTTATAAAGAGGAGCCCTGTTTGGGACCTGGACCACGACAGGGGTGTCGGGCTTCAGCATGCAAGTCTTCGGATTTCGGTCCTGTTGGGACTAGCGTGTCACCTGCAAGCCAGGTAGGCTCAAGTTACCAGCCAGATGCTTGAGAGTCGGTTGCGAACAGCCGCTGGGGGGAACGGGAGAGCCAGGGGAGGGGTGGGAAGGGGGCCATCAACCAAAAGGTGGGAAAGCCCAGCCGCTTAGCTTGTCAAGACCGGATCTTCAAGCAGAAATATCCACCAGGCCAATAGGTGGGAAGGTGAAGGCTTTATCCTCAACATGGACGAGCAGAATATTTTTGGAACAGGGCATAGCCATACATGGAGCTCGTGTCGAAACCAAGTGTCATGACGACTGGGTGTTCACCGCGTCGTCGTAATGCTGTCCCAAGGAGAGAGTCATGAACTTGAAGTTGAAGGCAGTGCTAGTTAGCTCGGTAACCAAAAACATGTATTCGCGACTGTGAGTGGTCCAGCCAGCTCCCAGCAGCTGAGAGGTGAATTTAAGATGTGGCATGGACGAGGCCGTCGAGATTCTCGGTAGGCAAGCAGTCCTAGACACTCGAAACCCTATCACGGAAGACATGACAACATCGCTCCGGTCAAGGACTCAGAGTCATACTGGTGGCTGCCTGCGAGGGTTTGACAAGACTATTACGAGGGCCCGTGAAGTGGTAAAATCCGCAAAACGCGCACACACACGCATTGGCAGGCTGCAAGACTTGGTAGGCCCGGCGCCGTGGACAGCCTCAACGGCTTGTGGAATAACAGTCAGATCGGCTGCTCCCGGCCAAGTTGGCGTAGCTACTCGAGTTTTGTCTCCTGATTAGGATGGGCGACGTCTGCAACGTCGCGGTATCAGGGAAGAGGGCTGATAGTTGTCCGCCTGGGGACGCCATAGCTTCCCGGATAGACCAGGTGGCTTGGACGACCTACGCTTTGAAGCCAACGACGAACCCAGGTTTGGATAATCCGTAGCAAGCGGGTGGTGAAACGCATGTCCTCGTTTGGCCAGATCGAAGAGGGGCCTCGAGCTTTGAAACAAGAAAAGCTTAGGACAAGTTGTGCTGTCACGCCACGGGAGGCCAGGAAGCAGCTTCGGATCACGCTTTTGCGGTCATGCAGGTCAACATAAATGCTGCCCAATGGAATAAGCCGTAGGAGACTAGGGACATATGGAGTGCCGGGGCTGTCTCCGCCACGGCAACGAACAACGAGCCAGAGGACGGGCGCCCCTTCGTTTCGCTCGAGATGCCGGGCCGTGCCCAGGCCAATGCAGATGGCAGGAACAGGCGGCAAACAAATGGAAAGCCAGCAAAGCAAGGAGGGCCGAGGAGGCGCGTGGGTGTTGGAGGGTTGGGAGAGATGTGGTCGGGGATGCTAGGGGGATGCTGGGGAGGGCATGGCGCCATGCAGGACGGGCGACGGCTCCGGCGAAAGCAGTGTACACTGCAGCATAATACCAGTACCGTACTGCATCTGTAGGGTTGGGCCTTTCAGCTCTGGGTCCATGCTGGGGGTGGTGTGGATGATCGTTGGTCAGGGAGCGGGTTCTGGGCGATGGCGTCTGGATGCGTTTGGGTGCGTTTGGGTGGTGCCGGGCCTCTTAGCGATGGCAGCCGACGGCCATGGATAAATGGGCGAACGCGGAGAAAGGGGGAGAAATGGGAGCCGAAGGGCTGCATTATCGCGGTCCGGCCAATCGATTCGGGAGATTGCGTCTGCCGTCGGCCTGGGTTTATGTGTAGCGTACAAGGCTGGCGCCGAAGGGCTGAAATGCTGCGCGGGGTGGGTGTGTGCAGCACGCAGTATCCAAGGTAGGGAACAGCAGGGAGCAGGGAAAAACTGCAGGGTCGTAGCGTCGTAGGGCCGAAACGAATCTCACATGCGCCTGGTGTGTGCGTGAGAAAGAGAAGTGGTGTGTGCTTGATTGATTGCCTGATGCCAGATGCTCGATGGAGATGCTGATGCTGGGTGCTCGATGCTGTATGTTGGATCCGATGCTATTCAATGGAAAAAAGCAGGCGCACCGGTGGCTGATCCCCTACTAGTAGGTTCATACACCAAGTCGTTAGCATCCTGCATACCCTGTTTGGACGAGGAGATTTCCGTGCTTCTCTTCTCTCTTCTCGATCGCTAACTGTGCAGTAAGGTGTCAGTCTCACCAGGGAACCGGTATATTCCACATTTCTTTGCGCAGATTGCGGTATCTGAACAAGGGGCAGGCCGACATTTTTCATTTCGATATTTCGGATCATGTTCGTCGGCAGCCAACCCCGTTATTAGCGCTGGAGGGAACTCCAATTTGTGCGCGGCAGAGTTAGGGCTCCCACTGGCAACTCAGTCCCTGTCAACCGTCGAGCCACACAACTTCTCTTTCCGCTCGCCGCATTTCGCTGGTAAGCGGGTTTCTCCTCGGCATTTCCCATTCGTGACCTGAGGAAAGCGCGTTCCGCCTGTCAAATTAGAGTTGGTCAAGCATCCTGCGCCCTCACTGATCGGTGATCGGCACCTGGGCCTGCATAGTGACGTAGCGCAAAGTCTCCACTTAACCTGCCTGAGCGAAACACCAAACCCTAAATTGTGACATGGAGCAAAGAGTCCAGACCAGTCCATTGTCCTGTCTCTGGCTGGCTGGGAGAGCTGCGTGTTCCGGGCCTGCGCCGTTGTTGACTCAGCCTCGAGCCCATCGACGCCCGAGACCTTCCCTCCACAATTGGCTCACCTGGAACGCCTCAGCTGAGCGCTGGAGAGCCTCGCTCGACCCTGGAGGCGCACATGTCAGTCGTGTCAGGCCCGTCAAGAGGTGTCGAGTGGCCCGCGGCAAGAGTGTAGCAGAAGCACATTTCATTCATAACGCGACGCTATTCGTCGCCCTCGCCTAGTATATGTGGAGTAGATCACAGCTAAAATTGGTATCGTGAAACACTGAAATAAATAAAACCAAGATCAGATTCCTCACCAAACCCGAAACTCCACACCACCGCTGTAGTATATTCGTAAAGTGCGGTGTATGTGTATAGCCCGCCGTAGCAAACTTTGCCGTGCAGAACGAACTCCGCTCATTAATAGGGCCCCGGAAGGTCATTTTCGTCATGTCTCGTGAAAACCATGGGCTTTTCTTTTTCTCATCTCCGTTCCGTCACCGCCAGCGCCCGCCACCAGGGCCAGCTACCTTCCGTAGTTCGGCTTCCTCGCCATATTAACTGCCGGCGGCGCCTCGTCGTCAAGCGGGTAAGGCAAAGCCCCATGACCTCGGCCGACGCCCACTTGGCTCTCGGGGAGGGGGGTCTTCGGCGGTAGTGGCGGGGGCTCAATCCGTGTTGGCTGTTGCGGCTGGCTCTGTCGGTTGCCTATTGGGTCCTGGAACCACCTCGGTTGCTCATCCGGCCCCATTATCGCAATCTTGTCAGCGCCTGATGCGTAGCGGTACTGTGCTGGCGTCGGTGCATTCACAACAAGACGGTCCGACTCGTCATAGTAATCTTTTTCATATTTGCCCATTTTGCCAGCCCCAGGCTTAGAGTTACGGCCCCCTGGGGGTGGTGGAGGCGCCCCAGCGGGCGCAGCAGGAGCACGTTGCGGAGAGTGATGGTGACTGTTCGTTGACGGCGCATGGAGACGCTCGCCCGAGCTCCTTGGCGAGGGTGTGCCCGGAATACCCAGCATGTCGGACCCCGAATCGTACGACTGCCTCGGTGGCGGTGTGTTTGGCGGTAGGAAAGAAGAGGGCATATCGCCTGGCAGCTCAACCGCCATGGGCATCGGAATCTCGGTTGATGTCTGCACAAGGTCGGGAATGTTGGCGCTGTAACGCTCCCATCTCAGCTTGGCGAAGTGAATTTTGGCCAGCTTCGCCGAGGCGTTCTGCACCATTTTCTGCTCCTCCTCCCTGGATAGATATCTCCTGGTGTTGGTGCTTATGTCCGCCAACCGATGCCATTCGTTCATGCCAAACTCGCCAACTCCAACCTCAACATTCAGCCGGTAGTAGTTGTCGATACTGACTCCGCGCTTTGCGAGATGCTCCTTCCTCATCAGCTCATGAATCTTCTCGCAGCCCTCAATCTTGGCAATCAGTTTCCTCCTCGCATCCGCAAACTCGCCCAGAAAGCCTTCGTACCACATGGACGAGTTTGCGTCACTCCCCTTGGGCCGCTTCCCTGTACCTATGCTGACAAAGACCCCGACCTCTCGCCCGGGCCACTCGTTGACCACGGCTTCATCTAATGCCGTAAGAGACGGGTTGAAGTGCCCCGCGCCATCGTCGTGGAAGACTGACTGGCCAATCTGAATGGGCTTGAAAGCAAGGCCAATGGCACAAGTTGCCCGGCCTGCCTCCCATATCTTACAGTCAAACTCGGGGGCCGGCTCCCGTCTTGAGTCATACGAGCGTAGCATAGCCGGCTCCCCTCCTCTCTGCGTGCCCCTGTAGATGGCAGTGACGGCACTGTATATGGTTAGCCTTCAGAAACCAATGGAGTTGGGGGACAACGGGGATGCTTCACGTTTTAGTTCGGTTTTCCCTCTCATCGTAAAGACGAGCGTTTGGGTTTCCTCCTCCCCTAGAAGAAAACAAGGGTCTTGAAGCTTGCGCACTCGGACTCCTCGCGCTGAAACTCACCACGCTCGCGTTGCTTGCATGCCTCCTCGGGTTCGAGGCGGCGGCGCTCGAACGAGAAACGGCACTCAGAGGGTTATTTGGTCCGGTTCCGTCATTTCCTTCCCTCTCGTCAATGGTGTGTTCCCTAACGCACTCCCTGATGGCCTCCTCTAATTTTGTCGCCTTAAACAGTGTTGACCGATAGGGTATTCCGGCGATGGTTTTGTCGGTCTCGAATACCATCCGAGTCAACCTGACGTACAGCTCCTTGCAGGTCTCGAGATCGAGGCGCAGCCGGCCGAGCATGAGGGCGATAAGGCCGCCGGTGCCGGTGCCGATAATCAGGTCGAAGTGGTCGCAGGGCTTCGGAATTTCGGAGCGGCGCGGGGCTCGGCCCTCGACTTCGACGAAGGTGCGATGCATCAGCTCCTGGATGATCAGGAACATCGAGTATCCACGGACACCGCCGCCATCTAGGGGGTAGTTAGCAAAAATGGCACCTGGGCGACACATGGCCGGGCCAGCTGCGGCCGACAGGACGTAAAAACTCACCAAGCGACAGGACCCGTAGAGGCGGTCCCTTCGTTGTGTCTTTGCGTTTGAGCCCGCCGGAATCCATCTTGTGAAGCAAAATTGATGTCGCAAAGGGCAGCGTCCCAGGAAGCACCCGTTTTTCGAGTTGTGGAGAAGAGGGTTGAGCCTGGGCGGCCTGCCGGTGGCGACACTCGGGGAGTGGTGGGAGGTGATGCTTTGGGTGTCGCGGGGTGTGGTATGCTTGGCAAGGCGGCTGGACAGCGTCAGAGCGAGGGTGACGCAGGAGCTTGGGCCAGACAAGAAGGGATCAGCCTTGCAGGGACGAAGACGCGCCACGACAGAAGCTGCCCTGAAATTGCCCTGGAAGACTGTGTGTCAGGAGGGGCGAGTACAAAGTGGTGCACTCGCAGAGTGCGTCGAGATGAAGGCGGGAGGATTTTTCATTTACGCAACCTGCTGGCCCAGCCTTGGTGGAGTCTTGGAGTCGGGCGAGTGTGGCAGTGTCGGTCGCAGTGTCGGTTGGTCTTCTAGCCGTGAGGACGCGTCCGCATTTCGGGCCCACACAAGTGCTTCTGTGTTGCCGTCGCGCAGTATCGCCTTATACCTTGCATTTGCGTCTTGCGCCTGAGGAAAGGGTGATCATCCTGCCCCTTGGGAAGCCGAGCTCGTGCCTGACGAGCCGTTCAATAGTTCGCGTGAGATGCAGCTGCTAATTCTAAGGGTGGCCATCTGCGGCACGCGGCACACCGTGGCGGACCGGCCGTCGCGGGGACGAGCCGCCAGCCCCGGGAACGAATAAACCGAATTGCTATGGTCCCTGATGTGCAAGCCGCAGGTTCACCATGCCAGTGGCCAGCCACACAGTGGCCGCACATGTTTCTCTCTCCTGGCCATCAGCTCCGACAACACTGAGCTGAGATCGGCCTCATTACACTGTACACATGATCTAAAAGGCCGGTGTGGCAAATCGGCCTGCTATTGTCTACGTGCAGCGTACTGCTGTCAGCAACCAGCTCCCACTGGAGATTCATCCGATACCACACGAAACGAGAACCGAGGAGTGGGTTGAGTGGCTGTGCCAGCGAAAGAAGCGCAGCGATCTCTGCAGTCAACGGCCCGCAAAATATTTCTCAAGAGCTTCTGGAAGACGCCGATGACGCATCTCGGATCAGCCGGCTGCGGCCATACACCCCAAATAGCTTTGCAGTCTCATGCTCGCGTGGTGCTAGGTCGATACAGCAACTGAGCGAAGAATCCTGAGGCAACATGGACGTTATAGGAGACCGGGTCAGGCTGCAAGCCCTTTAGTTTTCTATTCCGCTGGATCTCCGTGCTCCATAGCATCCCGACAGCGTTTTGCAAGCGGATCGTATCCGTTTCCGTCTTTCAGATAGACTATCGAGCGCCTGTCAGAGGCAGGAATACACTCCAGGTTTGTTTGTTAGTGTGGAACCTTTAGGGAACCCCGAAACAACCTCTCCAGCATCAAAAAAGGCATTTTTTGCGGTACTTTGAAAGGCATATCTAGTATGTCAACAGGCCTTTCCCATAACCACGAAGGTCTCTTGTGTTTCTAAACAGCGATTTAAAAAGTGATAGAAGAGGCTACCGCAGAGCAACGGGACATCTATTCGATTTCTCGTACCTATATTCATAGCTTCAAAGCCCCGCGCTGACAAACAAACAAGGGTTGGATTGTACGCAGCCGCTCCACACAGACTCGGGATTGTGACAATATGGAAATTGGAATGGAGGGGAAAGAGTTAAGTAGACGGGGCCTACAAGAAATGAATGGCACGATGCACTGGGCTGAGACATGCGCGGGGTCGATGTGGCTGCCTCCCTGCCCCTGCCGCTCGGTGGCTTTCCAGCCACAGCACATCGAAGTGGACGACGTCATAATGCGCACGACACAACAAGGGGAAGCTACTCCTGGCGCCGGGAGCTGGCTTAAGCTACAGGTGGGATGGAAGGTGCACAAACACCTTAAGGTGCGTCGTACACCCAATATTTCCCTTCGCAACCTCAAGCATTCGCTCCCCGCAAGCTCGTACATCGGCACGCGTGTTCCCAAGCCTTGCCTGGGTAGAGCAACACGATGCTCTCGTGGTGCTTTGGGTCAGGCAGTCGCCGTCGCAGCGATGAGGAGGAACCGCTCCTTTCTCAGTATGACGACGACACGGTGCTGCAGCGTCAGCTGCACCAAAAGCTGCACACCTTCCAAATGCTCCGTGCCATGTCCAAGGGCTTCATGCCGTCCAACGAACAGGCCATCCTCAATCTTCGGACACTTCTCTCAGCCGACATCCTCAACCCGGACAACACACAGCTCAGCGATTCTGGCCGTGCTCTCGTGCACTACGTCAAGCAATTGCTAAAACAGTTTATCGTGCTATTACAGCACAAGAACAGCCATGACCAGATACAGGACTTCATTTGGTGTCTGGCGAAGGCCAGGGTGTCGGTCAATATGGAACACCTGGCCGAGCGTGCGGGCAAGGCCAAGTCAAAAGCCGACACGGCTGCTTGTAGGTGCCATTGAACTGTTTGGCTGTGAAGTGTATACTAATGAGGTCCTCTTTCCAGTTTACAGCAGCCTCCAAACTGTCGGCTCTTTGCTTCTCACCAACTCCGACTTCCGCCTGTTTCTCTCTGACCTCAATGTTGTTGGACGGGAAGTCTTCAAGGACACCGCATTTGCCGTTTCCGAGGTCTCGAAGGAAGCAGGGAAACGCTTGGCACCATCTCAGGAAGAGCAGGACTCGCTGAAGAAGCCTGGTGCTGATGAGGGCAAGACCTCTGAACAAGATCTGACTGAACAAGTCAGTGAGATCACCAAGGTGCTCGGAGAAAGTACATCTGCCGTGGCCGCTGAGGCTGGAGACAGCATCGCCAGCAAGCTTCGGGGGGACGAGAAGGATACCATGATCCACCGTCTGAAGCAGGCTGTCTTGAAACTCCGGCAGCGCAGAGACTACACGGACTCGGTGTCGACACTGTCGCTTCTTCTCAGGCGCTATGCCATGGTTTACTCGCGAATCGCCCAAGATACGCTCCAGGCCGCGGACGAGGATGTTGACCGCAATCACGAGGTAGACAGAGCAGTGGAAAACTTCTGGGTCTTCGTCAAGTCGTTTGGCGACGCCAAGGAGTGGGAGGAGCTCGAAGTCATGTTCAAGAAAGTCATGGAACATGGCAAGACAGACCCAGAGTTCGAGGAACTGATAACCCAGTTGGGTAGCGCGGCTCAGGAAATGTTCACGAACCCGTCTTTCCTCGACAACGTTGAGGAACACTTTGAGGAGCTCCGCACCAAATCGTGTCAGCTCGCCTCCGACTCTTCTTTGCGGGATGATGTGGACGGCCTGCTAGCAAAGCTCCAGTCTACATTTTTTTCCGTCCTACGAGATCAGGATATGGCCAACATCATCAAGACGTCGAAGATTATCGCCAAGCTCCTATCGCCAGCTCACCAGTACACGAACTCGGACCTCGTCGTAGATTCGATCAATGTATTTGTCCCGTTACTGATACAGTCAGTCAACTACATTCCTATTCCAAGAGTCGAGGTTTCAACTCCTCAAATTGACCTTCTACTTGAGAATCTCATCTTGGAGCCCGGCGTGACCATTAACCACACATCATTCTTCCCTTACAAACTTCGAATCGAGACCTTTAACGATCTTGAGATACGCAAGGCCAGGTTCCGCACCACCTCAGCTGTCAAAAGTATTGTCAAGATCAAAATCGATGGAATTTCCATCAGAGCAGAAGAAGTTGGCTTTTGGTATGTGTCAAGCTCCTATCAGCTTCGGATCGTGGTACTGAGCACGTTGTCGTTGATAATCCCGGTGTTCCTGTGCAATAGGGAGAAATTGGCTAATAAGAAACTGTAGGCTTCGCGCCCACTCGGGGCTGCTTCGGCTGGCTGACGAGGGAATTGCCTCTTTTGAACTTGATGAGAGAGGACTTGACATCGAGCTCGACGTGGAAGTTGGCAAGGACCGGCTCGATAAGATTCTGTCTCTGAGGAGCGTCCGAGTCCATATCCACAAGCTCAACTACACTCTCCGGAGGAGCAAGTTTAGCCTTCTGGCGTGGCTCTTCAAACCCTTTCTCAGGGTTCTCATTCGGAAAACGATCGAGATACAGTTAGCGACGGCTATTGGGGATGGCCTGCAATTTGCTAACCGCGAGATTATCTATGCGCGTGAGAGGCTTCGGGCGACACGCATTGCCGACCCTGATGACTTACGCACATTTTTCAAGGCTGTTCTGGCACGACTCACGCCACCTGATGACCCGGATCTTCAAACACGGGTTGGTGTGGCCCAGCCAGGACAGGGCGTGTTTGAGGGAGTTTACGCTCCGGGGAGCGTTGTCAAGCTGTGGAATGAGGAAGCTACGCAGGCATCCCAAAGAATACGGGAGAACGATAGCGGTGGTTGGAGGAACAGTGTCTTTGACACGCAGGTAACTATGCTTAATTAGAGACCATTTTGGTACGGACTTCGGTTTGTGTACTCAGGGCCTCTGCTGTCAGGAACTCCCTCTCTCCGACATCTAGGCTATCGTTGTTGTTGCTAGCTATTAACTTGATTTAATAGTTAACATTAGTAACAACAACAACAACCTTAGTTTTGACCTCGCATATCGAGAGTAGTATTGGTGTGTTCAACCAATGCGGTAATGTCATGGTAGTTTGGCGGCAAAGGCCGAGTAATTACAAATGGCACCTATCCATCTCTTTCGACCTGGCGAATGTGAAGTGCAGACAGTCGGCAAGAAATCACAAAGGAAATTGGGAGGGAGCCTATGACAATGACCTCATCGCGCATTTGCTGCTCAACACTAGTCGCAGCTCGTGGCATTTACCAGCGACGATTCGCCGCAGCCCGCGCCCAGCCAACCAATCCACGGAGGCAAACCGTTTGTGAGCTGGCCAAGCAGGCCCGACCACGATCCAAAACAGGATCAGGTGCCGCCCAACCAAGAACCGCACAAGGCCGCGTTTTGAGTTGCTGGCTGTCGAGATCTTGTGTCGGATGTGTGATTGTCAGGCGGGAAAGCTTGGAAACTGGGCGATGACGAGGTGTAATTGCTTGCACACTGCTATCAGGCCACGGTCAACGGCGTTGAAGGGGTGTGGTATATAGCTGGCTTTTGTGTCCCCTTCTTTTCAGAGGAAGTTTTGGTACTTCAATTGACAAGTCGATAATACATACCGGAGGAACCTCAGCAACAACATCTACAACTTTACCTTAGCAGGCCTAGCGCAGTAACCAACCACCGCCATCATGCTTCTCGCCGATCTCTTCTCCATGATCCTCCGTCTGGCGGAGCTCGCCTTCGGCATCATTGTCGCGGCGCTCACGGGCAAGTTCCTGCATGCCTCGCAAGGCGCGTCGTCGTGGAGCTTGGGGAGGTTCATCTACACCGAGGTCGTTGCCGGCATCTCGATTCTGTTTGCCATCATCTGGCTGTTCCCCTTCAGCGGGTCGTTCATCCACTGGCCGGCCGACTTCTTCATCAGTGTCATGTGGTTTGTGAGCTTTGGGCTGTTGGTCGATTGGTTGAACGGGAGTTGCGGGTAAGTACTTTCTGGGGTGGAATGAAAGTGGGGGGGCGATAATGGCTAATGCGGAACAGATATGCCTTTGACTGGAGCGGCATCTCGTTTGATGGTACCAACACGTGCTCGGAGTGGAAGGCGAATGTTGCGTTTGCGTTCCTGAGCGCCATTTGCTGGCTTGCGAGCGCTATTCTCGGGTATGTTGTTCTGGAACGAGTGGGGCGGTTTTGAGATGGGAGTTAACTTTGTGGTCAGCATCTACTGGGTCCGCCGTCACACCCATCCTGTCGCTACCACCACGCACCGCCGCCGCTGGTATCGCCATCGCGTCTAAACGACGGAAATTATCTTCATGCATCCGCGCCGCCGCTGTCCGCTCCAATGATACCCCCAACAAAATATCACATGCGACTACTTTTCCTACTTGTGCTTTGGTACCAGCTACTTTGATAGCCTACCAGCCAATTTTTTATTGACTCTTTTTCTTGCGAGGAGCTGAGCATGTGTCAGTATCGCTGGCGATAGTCATGCGAATACGGTTTTGCAGTTTCAAGTTGTTGAGTTAGAGCCTGCGCTATATACCAGACTAGTGCTTGACGGAAGTTGCAAGATTGTAAAACGGATGTCTAGCTCGTAGTTTATTAATTCTAGTACCATTAATGAGAGTTTTAGAAGTGAGCAAAATTGAGGTTTTCTCCGCTCCAGTCCTGGTTGTTTGTTCGCGCGTTACGCTGGAAAAGAGATATTGAAGTCTCGAAGTGACAGCCTTTTCCGATCTGAAAAGGGCATCCTGGGTACCAAGGAAAGCATCTTTGGTGTTTTGACAGGCCTTTACTATATCGGAAAAAGCTACTAGTGGCACTGGTGGTATCATCTGAGGAGGTTGCCCCACTTTAAGAGACAGCTTCAGAGACATGACTCTATTTTTGACTGGCTCGTCGATGAGGCTTGATGGACGGGTAAACGGCAGGAACTTTATCACGAAAAAATGAAAATGGGCGCGTGGCCATTTAGCACCTGCTGGTTCTTGCTGGTTCTTGGCCCAGGCCGGCATTGCCTGGCGTCATTGGATGTTTGGCAACTGCCCCTGCAGGGCAGAGTTGCGGCTGATCAGAAAGTCGATGACGTTGTTGGGCAAGGCAGAATGTGGGGTAGCTGCACAAGATCGACGGAATACGACCAGGGTAGCGGGACCCCTCAGTCGGTCAAGCCACAGTTCAGGCCCGTCAACTCAGGATATTGAAGATTTCTTTGTTAGCGCTTGAATCATTTTGTGTCGGCTGGAGAAAGATCTTCACTTACGGAAGCGGCTAATTGAGCTTGAGGGAGTGGCATACACGGCGGGGTAGGAGGCGAACTGGTTGTGGCTCTCGACTGGGGCTTTCTTGGAACTGCTCGGCACTCCACGTCTCGACGCAACGTCACCAGCCACAGATCGGCGGCTCTCGATCGATCTTTCCCGTGACGCTGCTCCCGTTTGGATGACGTTCAGAGGGCCAGTACACGGCATTGGCCGTTTGTGGAGACAGAAGTTTGCTAACGTACCTGCTTCTGCGCTTTCGAGAACAGGAAGTGGGCTTGGCATGTCTGGGTGCGACGCTGGATTGGAAGGCGGTGGACACGTGCTTGCTGCACCACTCTGGTAAGCACTTTAAGAGAAGGCTAACTGCATTAGTTTCAACACGGCCCTACAGCTATGACGATGATGAGGTAAAAGGGTCGGCCCATCGATCAGTTTTACTCGCGGCAGACCTGACCTGCGTGCCTGCGAACGTCACAGTGGAGACCTGGACGGGGCATGTACCACAGTGCCTCCACTTTCATGTTGGCTTCATGCTGGCACCTGGCACTGGGGCAGGTACTGGGGCTGCTTGGAATGATGCCATGCCTTGTATTCGACGAGACCCGTACCGTCGAGTGGAAGGTATATAAGAACCGCCCGCCATCTGCTTCAAAGGAAATCCATACCCCATCATCACACACACAACAATCACAACCATCTCACACAAGTAAACAACACTTTACACAATACACCCAACCCAAAACAACTCACTCACAACCATCCAACATGTCTGGTATCGTCAACAAGATCAAGGAGGCTGTCCACAGCGACAAGTCCACCACACACTCCGCCCCTGAGGGATCTCACGGACCTCACAACACCCGCGTCGCCAACGCTGCCGACCCCAGGGTCGACTCTGATCGTGATGGCTCTCACAACATGGGCGCATCCCGCACAGCTGGCCAGGGCGGGTTTGGCAGCCACGGTATTGGTTCCACCGGCACCCACACTGGCGCCCACACTGGTGCTCACACCGGCACCCACAACGTGGGCACCACCGGCCGCACTGCTGGCCACGGCGAGTTCGGCAGCGCCAACCCCTTCTCCAGCACCGGTACCACCGGCACGCACAACACACACGGCACTGTTGAGGGCGCTCATGGCCCGCACAGCTCTCGCCTAGCGAACGCCGCCGATCCCCGTGTTGATTCCGACCGTGATGGTTCCCACACAGTCGGCCAGACTGGCAACACATTCGGCTCCACGGGCACACACGGCGCTGGACAGACACACGGTCTTGGGCAGACTGGCAACCACGGCATTGGCTCCACTGGAAACCACGGAATTGGTTCCACTGGTAACCACGGCATCGGCTCCACCGGCACACACACTGGCACCCACGGCCTAGGTGGGAACACCTCTGGCTTCAGTTCGGCCGACGCCCGCTCCGGCTACGGCGCCGGCTCCGGCACTACCGGTATGACCGGCACCCACGGTGCGCCCACCGGTACCCACGGGCCCCACAGCTCGCGCGTCGCCAATGCCGCCGACCCTAGAGTCGACTCTGACCGTGACGGCCGCTCTGCCTTCAACAGCTCCGGCCCCGGCCCTGCCCCCCACACCGCCGGCCCTCACAACAGCGACATGATGAACAAGATGGATCCCCGTGTTGACTCCGACCTCGATGGCTCCAAGACCTTTGGTGGAAACACCACCTACAACCAGTAAGTAAGTAAAGCTATATCATCGGAAGCAGCGAAACGTCGAAGACTAACACGAAACAACAGATCTGGAGTCAACCACAACAACTTGCGCCACAAGGATCCTACTGACGCCGCTCAAGTGCCCCCCTCGGTGTTGCAACAGCACATCGGGGCGCCCGTGATCGGACATGACGATCATTCGCACAACCGGGAGAGGCGCAATAGCACCCAAACGCATCAGGAGACTCATAGGGGGATTTAGGGGGGTCCGATTTGTTTTTTTTTGCGAAACAATACCGATGCCACTAAGTGGTAGTTATGACCTTTGTATGAACAGTTATGTAGATTAGCAATGCCGATGATTCGGATGGGCTGTTGGGCAAGAAAAAAAATTCGATTTTGCTATCTAAAAATTACCGTCTCGCGTTGATTAGAGTGATAATCTGCTTACGATCTTGGCTTGTATTGCCAATTGCTTCTATCGTATCTGCAACTTTTGATTGCGTTCAATCGCCACCATCACCCTCCATCACCCCTCCCAAACCCATCCTATTCCGAATACGGAACGCCAATACCAGGACCACCGGCGGGTGTATTGGTAATCCGTCGATATGCGTCTTGTGGAAATTGGGCCCGGCCTGTTGGATCTTTGCACCGCCATTACCAACATCGCGTCTGTGACCGATGTTGCAGCCCGCGTCGGCTTTCGTCGTCTCATTGCAGTTCCTTGCCCGAGTCAGGGCCAAAAGAGGCGTCGCTGCGCGCGCAGACGCCAATTTTTTTTCTCGGTTTGTGGGAAGGAAGGAAATAAAATGTCTCACGTCCTATCTGCAACTCGACCAGGCGCGTCACACAGTTTTGTTTCTTGGGTGCCGCACTGACAGCTTGCAGGGCTGAACAGGGCTGATATTTTGCGGGTGAGCGCTCTGGGCCCGTTGTGGACTGTGGGAGGGCGTGGCGCTCCGGAAGACAGGGCTCTGCTTCCCCGCTTGCCCCCCAGACCACCTCTGTCGGCGGGTTGGAACTTCATTCGATCCCAACCTCGGCAGTCGATGCGTCTGTTTGGACGCTGGTGAACGGGGCTTGAGGGTCGGCATCTCCCGATTGCGCCTTTCGACCTGTCACCCTTTCTGAATCTTGACACCAGCCCAATTCGCCAGTGGCTGTGTCATTCAGGATGCGATTCTGGGGTGGCTTCACAATGGCTGGTCCCCGAGTCAGGGACGGGAAACAACAAGCCATGATATACGACATGGCTTCAGGTGAATGTGATCTGCTTTCCCATCAAGCTTCGATATGCATCGTCGAGTGCCTTTCTCTTCTTTGCGCGAGTCCCCGAAGCTGCTTCCGCGGCGTCACCGGTGTCCTCGTCCTCCTCGTCTAGCCCTTCGAGCTGGGGCACCCACGCGCGAACCTGGCCATCCAGATGGCCACTGTAGACGCCGCCAGGGGCATTTGTTCCTCCCATGACAGCTCCACTTGAGCTGCCGCCTCCGCCAGCCCCCCGCCAGACAACTGGTTCGGATGAGGATTAGTTTTGAGTTTCAAATGTATCGACTGCAGGCCGAACACAGAGAGCAATGCCTGTGCGACGGCGGTTCATCGACGAAAGAGAGGATTGAATGTGGAGAGACATATGGAGAGACATACTGCTAGTTAACCGGTTCCTAACGGTCCGTTCCCCTCTTTGCGCCGCAACGACCGCGATACTTGGCCCCATGCCACGCAGGCGCGTGATTATGGAGCCCTCGTGCATGTCCATGACCAGAATTTCATTCTCATTCGGGAAGAACAACAGGTCCTTCTTCGAACCCGTCAGGGTAGGAGGGGAGACGAACATGGTGAGGCTTCCGAGCTGGCTGTTGCGGATGGTTGGCCCAAAGTTCGCCAGCGTATTGGCCCCCGTCGCAGCGTTCCAGACTCGGACCCGCTTGTCATGGCCTGCGGATATGATGTATGCGCCGTCATCGGTCCAGGCAAGCCCATTCACTGGGCCAGTATGGGCCTTGGCTGATGCGCGGATACCTCGCCCTAGCTGCCCCTCAGTGCCTGCGGTGCTGCCAGTGTCTGAAGACACGGTCCTGCCTGGATCCAGGATGCCTAGGCAGTCTTCCTGATCGAGAAGCCCGACCAGCCCGCTCGACCGCCTGACGTCCCAGATGCGGACGGCGCCATCGACAGATCCACTGGCGAGGACGTGCTCGTGAATGGGTGACCAGGCGACTGCCAGCGTGGCCCCGGACCCGCTGCCGATCTGGCCCGGGGAGATAAGGGATTGCACGGCTGCCGAGGATCGGAGATCAACGAGGCGGACGGCTGGGTGCTGTGTTCCACAGGCGACGAGGAGGTGCGATGCAATCGGCGAGACTGCATGTGTGTAGACCTTGGCTCCAAGATTGAAGGACCCCGAGACCCGGGCTGTCTCGGTGGACCATAGCTTCAGGGTCTGGTCGAACGAAGACGAGAGAAAGGCTGCACTGTCAAATGGATAGAAGGACAAGTGTGTAATCCCAAACCGATGACCGCGCGCGAGGCCCATGTCTGCACCGGGCAGAGTGTTACCAGCCCGAGGAATCGCAGATACGGGGCGGTATGTGTGTGGTTGAGAGGGATTCGAGCATTGATCTAGATCCCAGAGCTTGATGGTTGCATCGGCTCCCCCGGACACGAGACTGGATACTGTCAGCTGTGAGACGCGATGAGGGGAACCCAAGACGTATCATTCGTCGCATACATTCTACCATCAAAACGCTCGAGAGCCAACGCAGTCACGCCCGCTTGATGAGCCCAAATGGTGGTGTTGGAAGCTGTTTCCTCGGGGCCTGCTGTTACTGCTGCTGCTGCTGCTGCTGCTGATGATGATGATGATGATGACGATGATGCATTCCCTCTATCACGAACCACTGGCTTCACCACACGCTCGCCACCGTCAAAGCGAATCCTCAAAGAGGAGCGGAATGACTTGAGCAGCTTTTCCGTCTGGAGCCTGGCAAAGATAGTGGGTGGAAGGCTGCCTGAAGCCCTCTCGAACAGAAGCGGATTCATCTTCCAGCGTCCGATTGAAGGGCTGCGGGCGAGCATACCATACTTGAAACCCCGGGCCAAAACTATGTACGATTGAGAGGACCGATTCTGGGACGGAGAAAAAATACACTTTCGCGTACCAGCGTCGTGGTTGCGGTTGCAGTCATTTGAGTTACAGAGTCAATGTCACTCATTGGTTTGTGGGGAGTTGAGGCTCGGCCAGAACCTCTGAGCGTGGGACACCCCTGCTCGGCACAGAAGGCTCCATGCCTTACCTAAGACACACCCAACCCACTGCTCTTTCCACGGTTCATTCCGCACCTTCACCTTGAAGCCTTCGCGACTCACAGCATGGCAGAATGCTGAAATTTGAGTTACGGCCTTTGTCCTTTCGTTGGCGACCACCACCAAATATTTGCCATGGGAGCTAGCGAATGCAGCACATCACGCCTCTTTTTATTGGCTTCTTCTCCCAAACACCCTGCTAGCTAACATTACAACGATAAGTTTTGCATTATCACTGTGTACCTCACGATTCCAAAACATGCCTTCATCCTCTGAAGACTCTTCCGACCACTCCTCGGCCCACTCTTCAGACCATTCCTCAGGCCAATCATCCGCTTCCGAGAGCGGCCCCCCTCGCCGCAACACCTCCCCGTCCCGTCGGCGCCAAGCCAACGTCTACGACGCCGTCGCAGGTTCGCCCCCCTGACCCTACCCTTCTCAAATAAATGTACTCACCCAGCCATAGGCCGCGTAGCCCGCCGCTACTTTAAGGGAATAAACCGGAGCACACAATCCTGGGCACCCGAGGACGTGCTTTTCCGGCGCAAGAACGCGGCGGCGCGGTACGCCGAGTCCGACATCTACTGGGCCAACGAGAACTTGCCGGATGGCGGGCAGCGCAAACTCCCGCAGAGCGACCTGCTGAGATGCGTCCACAGCTACTCGAGCAACTTCTATGAAGCAATGGCTGGCCGCCTCGGTACCAAGGGGACGGTGGGGTCGAGGATCGTTGATGAGCGGAGCATGGACGAGACGGCGCTGCTGGCGTTCGGGGTGTTGCTTGAGGAGGCGAGTCGGGAGGTGCTAGGGAAAAGGGGGGATTTGGTCTTGACGGAGGGGAAGAGGGGTCTTGGTGCGGCGGCGATGGTCAAGAAAGAGGAGAGTAGGGTTTCTGCAGCTTCTCCTTCGCAGAGGGAATCGGGAAGGAAGACTAAGCGAAGGAAGCTGGATGGCTAAATGTCTGAAGACACTTGATTTGTGGTATACTACTTTGCATCTGTTGAGCGGGATTAGAACTTCCCCGAAACAGCTACCACTTGTCGGAGGCTCCACTGTTGGGACATCACTGGAGCACATGGATAAGAGTCTCCGGGTGCCACTCTACTCATCCACGGTTGTATTAGCCCTGGACTATGTTGCTATGACCTGACAGCATTCTGGTAATATTAACCTGGGCCCGAGACACAGATATTGGCTTCGACCTCGGGACAGAAGGAAGATACAAAGATGGCAGATACGGAGAAGCGCTTTGATATATCTTGTTTGTTATTGGGTTGTTGGTCAACTTCGAAGCCGAAGCGCCAGGCAGGCCTGCCCAAGCGGCCACACGTCGTGGAACAGAGATCCCCTGCGGTCGGCGACTCGGTGTTTCGAACAAACATTGGGCCCGTGTTGGACCAACACCAGACACGGCCAAGCATACAAATCAGCCACAGCAGCCTTGGCACGCACTTCTCATCAGTCCTGTTTATGGTAGCGTAGCACTCCGCACAGGGACCCAGCCTTGAAGGTTGCTTACTGTCCATCTTGACCCGTTGTGCGGGATCTGACACGTGGTGTTCGCAACGAAACCCGCTAATGTCTTAGCCCGCTCAAACAATAAACCAGGAGAAATGGATCTCCAGGGCAGCGGGCGCTCTCGAGATCCTGCAGGACGGCCTGCCGTCCATCCTGCTGCTGCTGTGCGGCGCCAAACGCCAAACGGGCTCTGTGGAAATGGCCCCCAAAGAGCCGCCTGTAGGCCCCGGGAAAGGCTGAGGCGATATGGTTTTTGGCTGCGCCCAACAACATCCAAGGGAACCCATCCAAGCTGGAGTAGCATTAATCCAATTCCCGCCCATATGCACGCGCGGTGGACGAGGCATGGCGAGAACTGCCCGAGTCGGACGGCAATAATGATGCATCACAATCCCCAGGAGCCACTGATTCACAACCCCGACTGACGGGGAGCCTGGCTGGCGTGATCAAAGAAATACTGCATTTGCCCGCCTTTTCGACCCTGCACAGCAAAAGCCCAAGGCCGCAACAAGTCAAAACCTCTGGCCAATCAGCCAGTGGGCAGGGGAACCCCTCTGACCAAGTCCATGGCTTTTATGGTTCGCCGCGTTGATATCCCTCCACTACCTCCCCCGCAGCCATGCGGGCTGAAGTGGTAGCAGTGATGCCTCGGTCCTCACCTCTCGCGGGTACTTGCATTGCGTATTTGAATCGCCCTGTACCCCCGTCGAACGAGTGGGCCATACGGCGCATACCGAGCGGCCAGTTTTGTACTGTACTGTGTGGTGCACATGGAAAGAACCCGGGGCGGTGAGACCGTCAAAGTCGGTCAGGAACTCTCAACAGGTCTTGTTCGCTGCGGCCACTGTCCGTACACGTGTATACATTCGCCGAGAATGGCGATCTACAGCATCTACCTGTATCCAAAAGCCCGCACTACGCTAGGTAGAAATGATGCGGGGAGACCGCTTAGGTTTCGGGACGGATACTGAGGTTGCGAGAATAGCTATCGGAGCAAACTGCCAGCTAGGGGATGTGCGACATATTGCGACCTATCTTTTGCCCTCCGAGGAAGGGCCTTCGAAGATCACTCTCTGTTTCGATGAAGTGCTGTTGTCCAAAGGAGCCAGGACGTTATCCGCCCCCGGCTTCCTGGATAGGGAGACCTAGCTGTAAGACATTTCAAGGTCAGAATTGCGTGCTTCTGACTGGGCCTCCTCCTTGACACAGGCAGAGCGGAGCTGGCTCCGGTTTTTCTGTCATGTCTTTGCTCATCTGGAGACTCCCATGTCTGAGAAACGCCTCACAAGGACGGCATACCTGTTTTGGGTTAGGTTGAAAATGAGCTGGCAGGGTGCGAGGGTGGCCTGTATCGAGTGATCTTGGAGGAGTGACCTACCTTCGATCATTACCTCGACGGACGGAGTCGCTGTTTTCGTGTGTCGATGCAACCTTTGGATTTTAGTGTGTTCTTTGGCAACACTGTGGATGTACCTAGCTGTTCTGCGAGCTTGGTCATGGGGTTTGCTGGTTCGTGGATTAGCAACCCAACCACGTTTGAGCCGTGTCGTGTTCATGTACCGCCACAGGGGACTGTTATCTCACAAAAAGCCACGAGGCTGCGGGATGGTCAAGCACGGTGAAACGCTCACACCTTGGCCCGGCACATGCTTCCCAGAAGGGGTTCGACGGTGGATCTTTCAGCGGAGGAGAGACCATGTTCGGTATTCGGGGGAATAGCGGAGCCAAACTCTCCGGTGTCAGTACTGGTCAACGCCTTGGACGCCGTCAACGTCATTATGGGCAGAGCAAGGAGGTACAAAACGGTTGTAGACGACGGATACCGGTGTGGCTGCTCACCACCGGTGAGGGCTCCTCAGCATACGAAGCCCCTGAGTGAAGGGCCCAAGAACTCGCCCGTCTTGTACCTCGCTTGCTCAGCTTTGCTCCTACGGACAGGTTCGCAACTGACTTAGGCGAGGGTTGTGCCCACTGATCGGGGTACGAGGCGGAAAGCTTGAACTTGGGGACGGGTGATGGAGCCCTGGGCACCGAACAAGAGGTCTACCGATAGCGTGATTGCGCGATAGCGTTGAATGAGGAGCGTCCACACTGTCGGGCCCGGTCCTTCACCCGCATTCTTGGGACTGAGCCTTGGGGCTATTCCGGCCTTTCATTGGTGGTGGCGGGCACGCCACAGCAGCCTGTGCGAAACCCAGGCTCTCTTTGCATGACGGGGGCAGCATTGGCCAGGGAGGACCACCACGCCCAGCTGCCCTCTCCTCCATCTGCACGTGTGGAGGCATCCTGCGGGCTCTGGCTGGAGACCTCTCATCGACCTCGGTGGCTGTCGAGACGTGCGGCTCAGGCAACACGCTAGGTGCAATCCTCGGAGGCAGAGGGCGAAGATGGAAAAGGGGCTTGTCTTCTAGAAGATGGCCTGGAGGGGCTCGAGTTCGGGTTCCAGTTCTATTGTGGTGTTTCCTGGGTTGCAGGACCTAGGGCCTACTTCGAGTATGTGCCTTAGGCACCTTGACCTGGGTGCAGCGCTGGTTGGCCCGCCATGTGAGACTAGCAAAATTGTCTGGGTGGCAGCTGCCACTTCACTAGTAGAAGAGCCCTCTCCTGGCGTCAATGGCAAGAGCGAGAGTTGGACGGGACAGCAACTACACAAGGAAGTAGGAGGTACCTTCCAAAGAAGCCGGCAGCTCGCTGGGTGAGGGTCGGTGCGGTGGTTTGGTGGTTCGGTAGCCTGCCGAGAACCTGCCTCCACACCACTCACTCGTCGGAACTCGGAAAGGAGGCAGCGCAAGCACAGCGTTCCCGTTCCTCGGGAGTCGGCTTTCACTTCGTCACCTCGTCACCTGCGCCGCATGCTTGTTTACGGCAGGCATCGCAGGCACCACTACGGCAGGCATCGAGCCATGTCAGAGGCAGACCGGCCCAGTACCCAAGACCCTCGCAGTTACACGCTGTAAGTTGCAACGATATCTCTTCCCCAGAAAAGGCGGTGACTTGTTGGGCGCGCGTCGACTGCAAGACCACACAGCCCAGAGCGTGGCCTTGAAAGCATCGAAATACCCAACCTTCCCGCTTCCAGTTAGAGATATGAAGTTGGCGACTCGACCGACTGCCAAGGAGATGTCGACGAGACCAGACTCGGATGCACGCCTGGATAGTTCGGTTCGCAGTCGACACCGCCATGCCCGACGCTTTGGACCCCGTCTCTCCATCTCCCTCAGAGGCCAATGGCGGCCCTCAACAGCAGCGTTGTTCGGATTTCCAATCTGACGCGAGTTGAACTGGCCGCCGCTCAGCTCCGACTGGAACGTCCGTCCCCGGCCTCCTTGGTGCTCGAGCCACTCGATCTCGCGGTGTGTCCAATCCCGGTGAGCGGTGAGTGCGCAGATGCCCGTATCGCGAGAGCCAGCGATGGACTGCAGACGACATGGAGCTGGAGTAACTCTGGGGGAGTCCTCCCACCATCGCCCACATCGCTCGCGTCGTTTAACCAGCTGAGACTTTTGGGACATGGGCCAGCCAGCCAAGCGGATGGGCTTTGCCCAACAAGGACTTTCGGGTCAAGCGCCGATCCGAGCTTCTGAAGACTGGAAATGGCGTGCCCTTTTGCTTTTTGCTTGCTGGCCTGGGTTCAAGGAGAAGCAGCCAGTGGAAGCCCAACGTCAGCCTACCTTGCTTTCTTCATTGTTTGCCAAATTGCCCAAATGCTAGAACCTAGCTCGCAGCACGCAGCACTTGCCTGCTTGCGCCTGGAGCTTCTGGAAAGTGGGAAGCCTAGAGCCTGGAAGTGCTAGGGGAGCCGAGAGAGCCGTGCTCGTTCCCAAGATCCCGGCACCCTGTCTGGACCCGGCAGGCACCCTGGTCCCAGCCTCTCGCCGTTCCCAGCCGTGAGGTGAGAGATCACTCCCCTTCCCCTCTTCGCGTCCCAGTTCAGCGTCCGATGGTGGCCGCTTGACGCGCCTTCGCCCACTCCTGCGCCTGCGCCAAATACTTCTTCACTACTACACTGTCTATTCCTCCTATACGGATACTACGCCCTACAAGTTAGCAACCAGCAAGAGGCGCCAAACCCAGCACCATCTTTAAGCTTCATGTGCCTGTCGCAAAGGGGCAGCACGCCGAGTTGGCCGGCGAGCTGGCAACGCGTCTCACCACGGCTGTGCCATTGCCATGGATGATGATGGGTGGGATGGATGTCATCATGTCATGCTGCTGTCGAGCCCGCCCCTCGGGACATTGTCTACCGCACCTATCTCACAAGCATGGATCCTATCATATCATCATCATCATACCCCGTGCTGCACGGCGTACTCCGTACTACTACGGCGTAAAGGCGAACCAGAGTTGCCAGGTTCCGAGTCCCAACCACAAGACCCTGTCGACGCCGTGTTGTCAAAAGTCATCGGTACTATCGGTACTGCACAGTACGCGTCGCCAGAGCCTTCGGGCGCCCAGCGCACAGTGCGTACTACGGGCTGCAGCCCCTCTGAGCGCCCGCCCAGAGGGACCCCCCTGCGGAATGGGGGAGGTGGTGGAGTGGGCGCGTGTTGGAGTGGCTTCCCAGTTCTCTCCTTCCCCTCCATGGAGGAGTGGGAGCGTCCCTTCCCATTGCAACCTTGCCAACCACGCGCGTTGCGCATTTCAGCGCATTGTGGCTTCCCAGCTGCCCGTAGCCATTTGGCAGCAGTCGCAGCCAGCGCGAGCCGTTGGCACCCATTGGCCGGCTACTGATGATTGGCAGACATTGGGGCCTGGCTCGCTCGAGATGAGAGCTTCTCGCCAGCCCCGTTTTCTTCATAGCGCTGTTCTGCTGTTCCACACGGCGGCCACTCAACGAGTCGTTGACGACTTTTCTGTTCGGCGCGTTGCATCTCTTGCATCTCTTTGCATCTGTTCGCGAGAGCCCTGTGCTTTTGTTCCCTGCCATCTGTTTCGCTGTGCTTCATCAGCATCATCGTCTTTGGCGCCACCTGCGCCAAACCGCATCGCATCGCACCGTCGCCGTTGCCATTGTCGTCCTCGTCCCGCCGCCGCCGCCGCTGTCGCGCTGCGCGCTAGCCTAGACATTGAATTTCTGGGCGGTATCGCTGTGGTGTGAGGTACTTCGTACGAACGGGAAGTACTCGGTACCCCGTACCCCTCGCCCGCATCCCCAATCCCATGCCGTGCCCATCCCACCGCCCACAGCCCACCGTTGACTGCCTGCCCTCCCTGCCCGCCAACCTTTGGGGTGCCCACGACGCCCGCCCCCAGCTCCACTCCCTGCGAATCTGCGCTCGTGGTAGCAAGCCGAACAGAAGAAAGAAAAAAGAAACAAGAGGGAAACAAAAATTTGGAAAAAGAAAAGGAACCCTGTCTCGCTCTTCGCGCAGGTGCGCTAAGTGCCAGGTTATCCTATTTCCCCGTTGATTTCGCGATTTCTGGCTTCAAGTTGATACGTGCCCCACTGCCTGCCCACTACCACTGTCACCTTCTTTGCATTTGATCTCCAAAAGAAACGGAAGTGAGGGAGCAGAAAGGGAAAACCCCTCTACCGCAGTGTATGCCTTGCTCCCCCGTGCCTCGCAGCCATCTGTCTGCTTATCCGCCCTGGTCACGCCGCTGCGGATCGGGTCACCGCCTGCCCCCAGCGAAGCACTTAGCTTTCCCCGCAAAAAGACTAGACGCACCAAGGGGCAGGCCGAAGAGCGTGTGAGAGAGGCTTGAACGCTTGAGGCTTGAGCTTCACAACACCGCTCGGAGAGACGAGGTGTGCGAAGTGTAATCGCCAGGCGTGCGAAGGGCGAGTGCACTCTGCCAAAGTGCCGCTTGACTCCTTCGAGAGACACAGCGGGGGGGGTGTCCCCGGCCCGACAGAGCAGCAAGCTCCTGGGTAGCAGCAGCAGCAGCAGCAGCAGCCTGGGCAGAACGAGAGGTCCCACCCGCTTGTTCGCCTCCTCGCGAGCTCCTCTCGAGAAGACAGGGCTCTGATTATCCATTGACCCTAGCTCTTCCAGCACCCCGGCACCTCCCAGGATCTTGATGAGACGTGCTCGACAGGGTTGACGACCCATACCTCAATTGGTTTTCTTTCCAAGCCCAAACCACCTTCGGACCCGGTTCCTTACATTGATTGCCCCATTGACCGTCTTTTGGGGCCCGTCGGTTGCCCACCCGCACTGGACCTTCGCATCTCCGTCCACCGTCCCGCCCTCGCGACTGGCGTGCGGTACTGAGTACATCTGTCTGATAGCTAGGGGGCCCCGCGAGAAGAAGCGAAGAAACTGGGAACTCTGACCGACCGACCGGCCAGGCAGGCAGACAAACAGCAACAGACAGCGATCCCCGCGTGTCATCCTGCCCGACCTTCCCCAGACCAGACCGCAGGCACACCCATCGGACAGGGGTTCTTTGAGCCGACAGCTTCCATTGCTGGGTTGCGGTGCTGCCCTGGGCGTGCTGCCGAGCCTCGTGTCCCGTGTCTTTCGACTGAGAGCTCTCAGTCAAGTCAGAGCTCTGGACCTTTTTCGACCTCTCCCCACTCGTCCACCCACCCCCAAAATCGCGAAACAAGCAACTGGACGCAACTGGACCGCTCCGACCGTTGCTGCCCAACTCCCGGTCCTGTTTGGTTGAGCTCTGTCGACACGAGCTAGGTGAGAGGCGCGGAAAGCTAAACCCCGGGGGCTTTTCGGCGCTGGCAGCTTGTTTCTGCCGGATCCCCCTCTCCTATGCCCTTCACAAGCCAATAAGCTCCTCCACCGAGCTCTCCCAAGCTCTCCCGTGGCCGTACTGAGCTCGCGCTCCTCCTGTTGTGCGCGCGCATCAGCCTAGCACGTCCAGTCTCGAGCGCACAGGACCTTGCCTGGCTCCCGGGCGTTCGCTGAGACAGGCTTCGCTGCGCTGCTCCATGGTGTTGCCACAGCTCCGTTTACGGGCCAATGCTGCTGCTGCTGCTACTGCTTCTGCCGCTTGTTGCCTGAGCTCGTTTTCGCCCGCCGCCTCGTCTCGAGAGTATTTATGTACTTGCGTATATAAAGCCCAGTATGGACCAAGGACAGCCTGACACCAAACGGCCCCGTCTGTCGACTGGCTCGTCGTCATGGTCAGCAGGCGGCACGCACCACGGCGTGTCCCTGCTTCATCCCACACCCTCTCCCACGGCCTCCCAAATACCTCACCATCCCCCACCAACACAATATCAACCCTCGCCACATCCCTACGCTCGAGCTCCTGGCCCTGGGGATCCTCACCCAGCTCACCCGCATGGGCTTTCGCATCCACCCCCGCCGCCTCCCTCGCAACAGACGCCGATCGACGACCGACGGCATCATGAGCCAGAGAGATATCCTCCAATGCAGGAACACAGGCAACCACCGCACTCCCCGGTCCACCCAACCCACCCGGCCTTCCCTGGGTATCCTCCTCCTCGAGAGCCCATGGTTAAGGCAGACCCGAGCGACGACAATCTGCCGCAGCTACGCAGGAACCACTCGACGGGCACCGGCACGGATACCATGACCCCAGGAACACCGCACTCGGCCATCCCGCCGCAGTCGTACGCCGAAGACAAACGGCATATGAGCTTCGACAGCGGGCCACCGCAGCCGCCGATGTACCGGCAGCCAAGTTACCCGCCACAGACGCCCCTACCACACCCGCAGTACGACTATCCACCGTCGTACGTGCCTCAACATGCCGATATGTACCAGATCCAAATATCCACCTCAGGAAAGCGGAAAGCGCAAAGAGCGTCACAGGTAAGAAACACACTGCTTGGGATCGCGCGCGGCCTGGTGAGTCTGCGTCGACCACAGGTCACAGTAGCTGACTTGAACCTGTAGGCGTGCGACAGTTGTCGACAGCTAAAAGCGAAGTGCGATGAGTTGAAACCGTGCAAGAGCTGCAAGGAGAAAAAGGTCGAATGCAAATACCGCGAAGCCGTGCCAAAACAGTATGCCCCTGAGACCCCAAGCTTGCGGTCAAGTACAGCACTGATATGAAAAACCAGACAAGACAAGGTGGCGGCCGACATATTGGATATTCTCATGTATTTGAGGAATGAGTTTAGCGGGTTCAACGAGCGCCTTACTGGCGTGGAGCGGGCTCTGAGGCGCGCAGTACCTTCGATTGACTTGCACGCAGATCCGATGCAAGAGGACGACAACCACCATCCAGGGTCGCCTGACTCGGCGGTTCCCATGGCCGAAGATCGCTATACGTCGTCACCTGGGGAAAATATGACAGCAGGAGAAACCTTGACGGGGGGGGAGAGTATGTCGGGAAACCAGCCACCCATCGGCAGCCTAGAGGCCCGAAATATCACGCGGAACATGGAGGATGAAGCAGAGCCCGAACCCGGGCCGCATGTGCGACCGGGCGTCCCCGCCATTCCTCTCAACCACACGACACTGGCTGCGCTTCTTCTCAAATGGCGGTCTATTGAGAAGTTGGTTCGGCCCTACCTCGACGCCGAGAAGGTCAAGTTTGTGGACGAGTTTCCCATCCGGCAGGAGGAGAGGCGGGGCCTTCTTCGAGTATGGGGCCGGGGCGAGGGTCTTGACAGCAGTCGGAAGGAGGGGTTTCACGACTTGGGCATGATGGAGGTGCATGATGACTACTCGGACGCCGGTGCTCCTTCACCCGCCGACTGTTGGGGCGGGATCGGTAGCTCGCCAGCCCCATTCGACAGTGGTCCTGCCATATATGGTGTGCGGTCACTTGACTTCTCCGAGGCAGTCGTGTGGAAATTCGTCAGGAGCTATCAGGAAAACATCCAAAACATGCATCCGCTAATTATTCCGGTGGAGCTGAACGCCATGGTCAAGCTCTTTTTGGACGGCATTCAGCAGAGCTTGGGTAAGCAATCCAAGAGCGGCGGCGTCGCTAAATTCGTGGGAATGGTGCCGCCCATGGCAGCACCGCAGGTCGAAACCGGGGGAAAGAGAAAGCGGGCATCCCCAGCACCACCGAACGACCTGGATCAGCCTTCCTCGGTACCAATGAAGCCTGCCAAACCATCGTTCCAGCGATCGATCAACAACGCACTAGTGCTCCTGGTCCTCGCGCTCGGGAAGATATGTCTTCACAAGGATAAGAGGATCCCCGATGTCGTTCCCGTCAACGAGCCCGCGCAGTCCCCGCTGGTACGCAATGGGAACCCGGCGGTCCCAGCGTCTCCAATTCTCCAAAACTCCCCGCCGTCTTATGGGTCTGGCCTCTCATCACCAAAGGAGAGTACCGAACGGCCTGGACCCAGCAGGCGAGCATCGTTTCAGGGAGGCAACCCGACATCCGCCAAATCAGGAACCTCCATGAGGCGGAATCTGGATGCGATCCCGGGTCTAGATTACTTTGCGTATGCGACCGATATCCTCGGAGGACAGCTGGCCGGGACGAGTCTGCGGCATATCCACGCACATATCCTCGCTGGTCTCTACCATGGCCAGCTGGGGAGGGTGATGGAGAGTTATGCTTACATTAAAGAAGCTGGCTGGGCTCTGCAGATCAAGATGAGACCGTGAGTCAAGCCGACCTGCCCTGCCGCGAGAGGCGAAGAAGTTTGGAGCGGATGTTCTGACAATTTAACTAGGAGCCTCGATCGGTTTAAGAAGCTGCAGGAGAATATGCCCTTTGATCTGCATGCGGTGACGGAAAAATCGGACAACCAGCTCGTTTTTGCCTTTTGGACGTGCCTGCAGCTGGAAAGGTTTGTGAACCGCGCTACACCAATATGGAGCAGCGCCAGAAGCTGACCGGGTGCAACAGTGATATTATCGCCGAACTACCACTACCGCAGTCACACATCCTGGCATTCGAAGAGATCATGCCGTATCCTAACGTCGACCTTGCGAAAACTTTGGGCTTCCAAGAAGAGGTTCTTCAGAGTTATCTGGCGCAGCTGTACCTGCGTAAGAGCCTGAATCAAATTCATCAAATGCTCTACAATCCCGAGAACCCGGCCCTCCAGGCTCAGAGCGGAACACCAGCTGAGAATATCATCGAGTATATCCAGACCTCGCTGGACATGCGATTTGTGCCTCCGGGGTTCAAGTTCGAGCACAGCGATCCTCCGGCTAGGGACATTTTGGCTGCCCGGCTACGGGCCAAGTATTGGGGAGCCCAAGTCATCACGTATCGACCATTCATCCGGCAAATACTCGAATCTAACCACAAGAACATTTCGATTGAGTCTTCTATGCCTTTGTCTGGCGAGTATCGTGGCGATACAGCGATGCCAGATGCCCGGCCGGCGGACGAGATACCTCAAGACATGATCAACAACGCAGCCAGGGGTATTCGAGGTCTGATTGAGAGCACGCGAGCATTCCATGCGGTGGAGGACAGGAGGTTTATCATTACCAATGTTTTTGGGACTGCACACGCGTAAGACATCTCTAAAAAAAAGGCATTTCTCCTTTCCAACTTGGGTACACAAAGCTAACAGATTCCTAGACAATGGGGTAATCTCTTGACGCTCGCAGCGGTATTCAAGGACCCAACGCTTGGCAGATTCATCGACGAGCCGACACTTAGAGACCTCTTCCAGCGGACAATTGCCTTCTTCAGGGTCATTTCACAGCCGTCGAGTGCCCTCGCCATCGATATGCGCATTCTAGAAGGATTGGAACGAGAGCTTTGGAGGAAACCGAATAACATCGATCCAGACGGCTACCCGGGCTCCAGCTTCTCCAGCGCGACGAGCAGCGGACCTCCAATGCCCCCCATGACGCCGCTTCCCGGACCATCGGGACCGCCTGGGCCACACGCGCCCACCATGCGCGCCCCAGGCCCTCCTCCCCCTATTACGCACATAGAGGGGATGGTGTCGACATTGCCTCCAATGCAACATCATCCTCAGCATCATCCCCACCATCATCCTTCATGAAGGTCAATATTGGAGCTCAGCAGACATGAAAAGCCGCTAGTCTACAGCTAGGGGCGAAAGTGCCGCCGTCTTTCATCTTCCTCACTTGTACAAAATCAATCCGCGGGGGCTTAGCATGGAGCGTCGAACTGGGAGATGGACTGCTCTTTGCTCTGATGCTATTCATATCGTTATGCGTTTTTCTTGTTATGTCGGATACCCCTAGATCGCCCATCGACCGTTATTGGAGTTATATACCCGCAAACTCTGGCAGCAACACCAGCATCATCATCATCCCCAACAGCTATACTAACAAGAACCAATATACGCGAAACTGTGTTGGCACGACCACCAGCATCAAACATGTTTAACTTTCATTATTGGCAGGCGTTTCAGGGTGTTCGACTCGGCAACTCGGTTCGGCGTGAGGGCGGAGGCCATTTGTGGAGGGGGGAGCCCCCGGTCGGTCATTTGGTTCCCATAACCGGGGATGGGGTTCCGGCAGTGTTTAGGATCGGGTCGGTCACCACGCCGAGGCCGACGAGGACGACGCACTACTCGGCGTCTGTATGTCGCTCTCTGATCCTTTGTCTTTTGTTTGTCTTTTTGGGGTTTTTGCATATCGGGGGCGGGGGTTTGTGTCTATGTGCGCTGTTCATCTGGGCCGTTTGCGGAAACGGGCAGGCCATTCATAGCATTTGCACCGGTTTTTTCTTATCGTTTTTGTCATTTGTGGGTTGGAGTGAGGGAGATACCAAACAACATGTGTGAAACGTCTCTAGGGTCATTTTGGGGGGCTGTTCTGATGTGTTATTTTCTTTTGCTTCTCCTCCTTTCACGCCCCATTTTAGTCCGCTTTAACTCTCTCCAACTCGACTTATTTCAGGCTACTACCCCTCCCCTACCCCCTTTTCTATTTGTAAGCTGTTTTCGTTGGGATTATGCTGGGCGGGGGGGGGGGTTGGGTGACCAGTGAACTAATTTCTTTCCGACTCGAAGGAGACTGGTTGAAAGACAAATGTATAAACGAGCCGACAGACGCGAAGATTACATTGATGGCTCGATGCCAGCAGAGGGGGCGGAAGAGGTGTGACAGCAGGGCTTTATACAACAGGGAAAGTCATTTCGTTGGGTCGTGTTGTACACGTGCCTTTTATGCCTTTTGTGTGGCGGTTGGCAACAATCGGAGGAGGGAAACACTGGTAGACACAGACACGCTGCACACAACACACCAGGCATCACTAGTTAGGTTGGATATCATATCATGAATACATCTCAACTTGCAGTTCAACCCGGCCAACCGGCCGTTGCTTCCGATACATGACTCTGTTGACCGCCGATATCATAACAGGACGACTATGAGACACAGCCAACCATCGGGGTACGAGGCTTCGCGCATCAGCTCCTCGAGCGGTGCTTTGAAGGGAACAGGGGCGCCGTGCAAGATGACGTTGGCGAGGACGGGGTCGCGGCTGCTGGGGAAGAGGGTGGGGAGCAGGGTCTTGAGGGCGACGCCGAGGGTTTGGGGCGTCCCTTTTGTTTTTTGAGCTCGGAAATCAGCATATTGGCTGTCTGGATATTGCGGTATCAAAGGGGAGGGACTCACTGTTGGGGAGACGCGGGTGGACGAGGGTTTGTAATACCCTGAAGGAGCCGGGCGCGGTGTCTTCTGCGCTCGATGGCGACGACGGCATGTAGATGCGGACGGGGACGCTTTTGAGGGGGGTCGGCGCGTTCAGGAGGTGGGTGCTAACTTTGGTGAACGCCGAGTAGTCATCTTTTTGGGGGGGAAGATCGTTAGGCTGCGAAAGATGAGGAGGGTGGGTGGGGGGGGGGAGGCTTACTATCTTGGACGGCGTTCCAGAGGGCGGTGGTGTTGTCTTTGGAGAGGCTCATTATCTGTTTGGCATTGCCGTTGCGGATGAAGTCGGCCTACGGAGAGTGTGAGAAGAGGGGGGGATAGGGGGGGGGGGGGGGTTCAGGGGCTGCCGGACCTCTTTGGCGGAGTTCATGAAGGTGTCACCGATGTCCCATTCGGGCCCGTCACCGACGACGAGGCGCCACGGCAGTGATGGCTGGTACAGGTCAACCAGTAGACCCACGGCCAGGTTGCGCAGCTGGATCTCCTCATGGTGGAAGCTCGAGCAGGCGGCGCCGTAGAAGGTCTCGAGGCGCGGCAGCAGCAGGGCCAGGTAGCTGAAGCGCGGGATCGAGGTGATGAATGGGGTTGTGGGCCGAGAGGTGTGGGTGATGTGCAAGGGGATCTGCAGGCCCCAGAGGGTCCTCGGGAGCGACACGGGTGCGGGTGCAGGTGCAGGTGCGGTTGCGGGTGCGACGGGGGTGTTCGGAGCTGGCGGTGAGGACGAGGGCGAGCCCGATGGGGACGACGCCATTGCGGACCGGCCCTACTCTTGCCTTTTTCTCACGGGGCCTGGGCTGCGGCCAGCTATCGTGCAGCTTTGGTGGCAGCTTTGGGGTGCGAGAAAAGGGAAATGCCGAGCGAGGGGCCTCGACCGACGTTGGGCTAAGCTACAGAGGACCTACTGTGCCAAGCACTGCGAAATGCGGCGGAAATATGGGGTGCCGTCTGTCGTTGCTGCCGTAGCTGCTGCACCCTTCTGCGCGCTGGCTTCGGCTGGCGTATCTGGCCGAGTATCTGATCACCGTGGCCAGGTGCTGCCGATGCTGCCCAGATGTCTCAGTCCCGCTGCCTTCTGCCTGCCGTGGCCAATCGTCAGACAGCAGCCAGCTTGGGCCGAGGCGGGGTGATAAGGTGACTGTGTGCCAATGCGATACAAGGCATGCGATAAGGCAGCAAAACAAAACTCACCGTCTCAGACTCACAGACGCAGACTCACAGACGCAGACCCGCACGCAGCACGGCAAAGGCGGGCACACGGACAGCAGCACACGGAAGGAGGGGGAAGAGGGGAAGCAAGGCTGAGCCAGCCAGACGAGAGACGACTCGCATGCGGAGCTCTCGAGCTGCGGGGTGATGAGGGGTTCGAGGGGTTGACGAGTTGGTGGTGATTGGGGCTCGGAAGTTTCGGCGCTAGCGTACGGTAAGGTAATTTACCTCGGCTGCTGTCAGCCTGGCTTTTCGGGCACGCACTGTACTGCCCCATGGCGCTCATACCGTGTTGTGGGCGTCCGTACTGGCGTTCCCGTACCTCTAGGTACCCCCTACACCCTACACTCGACACCGCAGACCACGCGGACAGGACTGTGACACAGCATGCAATTCCGCACTCGAATCCTCGCTCGACGTTATCCGATCGACCCATGCACGCGGCCAGCCAGCCAGTCAGCCAGCCACCCACAGTTGCCAGTCTGCTACTCCGTATCGCTTCTTCTGTTCTTGAGACTCCGCCAAGCAGCAACACCATCACCAACATTCAGCACTAGCAAACAGCCAAGTGACCATGCCGCAATCAAGGGTCCCGTATGCAGAGAGTAGAGCCTGCAGCGCCCCAACCGACGACAGAGAGAGTCAACTGTCTTCCCACGTGGCTGCGGGGGCTTGTGGTGTATCACCAGCAAATGCGGGCGCACAGACAAACACACCACACGCAACACAGAAACACCACGCCTTGCAAACTAAATAACCCCACGCTTGAAATATTCTTATCTCTCCAGACTCGTGCGAGCGAGCCACGCAACCACCATGCAAAGCCAAGGTGAACCGCCGGGTTGGAACGCTAAGACGGAGAAGTCGGCCTCTTCTTTTCTTCTTCCGGTGGCATCGCCAGCCTGCCCACCGTGACCCCGTGTTTTTTTTGTTTCTTTGGGACCACCATTCCTGTTTTGGGGCCATATCAACTTCCTCCATTTCCCCCAATCAATGGTGTCATGCAGCCAACATGGGGCCACCCTGCCCCCCCCCTCGAAGCCTGGGCCCGTCCACCCTCACTCCCATCCTATCGAACCGGACATGGGGAACCGAAAGTGCCGTCATCAAAGTCCCATCCCTCTCGGTTACACCTGCTTCTGCGGTCCTTGCCCTCAATATCTGTGCCGTTCAACTGCCCCCAGGGAAGTCGTTCCTGTGGCACGGTCGCACTCGCAGTCAGCCTAGAAAGGACCCATATATCAAAATAATAATAAACAAAATCTCCCGTTGGCCCATCACATCACGGGTCCGGGCAGCGCGGCATGCCACCTTAAAAGATGGCTGGCCACGCGCCTTGTCTGTCTCTCAACGCTAGCTCGTGTACGACAAACGACAAGCTCCTCCCACACGGGCATTTTCCTGCCGCGTCTGCCGTCAAACCACAGATGGCATCGCAACAAGAGACACACAGCATCCAGATAAACGAATCAGCCATCACCGTGTAACCATAAGCTGAAACTGCTCAACCAAAAAAAATCCGATGCCAGATCCTCCCGCGTTAAGCCCATGCCATGCCACCCACCCCCCGTCCCATATCATGCCCGCGCATTCCATCCCCCAAACGGGTAATCTATTGACCGTATCCTCTATATCCATGAATATCAATCAGATGGCTGATGATTATTTATCATCGCGACCCGCGCTGGTAGCCCGCTTACCGCGCACCCCTGTTTCTCCCCTTCCCTTGAACCTAGTCGACTTCGGGATTATCTCATTCTGCTGCCAACTCCGACATGACGGCCCAAAAATACCATCACAGCTCACCATATACGCCCAAGGTCGTTTGTATCTATTTGACTCTCGTGACAAGTACTCAAAACCAAGCAGACCGACCCGTGGTATCGCAAGTCCTCGGGGTCTCTCTGTATGGCCCCCGAGTATTTCTCGAGCCCACCATGTCGTTGGACTCTGTCCCAAAGTTTCAAACTCGGATTCCTCCACCAAGAGTGCTCAACTCCGAAGTACTCGTAGCTGTCCCCGGCCCCGGCCGGTCAGGTCAGGAGGCGGCCATCAGGCTGTGATAACGACTTGCCACCCAAGGGCCTTGCCTTGCTTCTTTCCAACCAACATGCTCGTGATCGCCCGGGCTGTTCAGAGATCACCGATCGATCAGATCGTGATGATATCAATATTCCCGACCAAAGGCTTCACTCGCTCCCGTCTAGCCCGTAACTGTCCGGCCGCTCAGAAGGCGCCGCCCATCAGGTTGTGATAGTGATCCCCCACCAAGAAGCCTCATACCGCCCGCTCGTAGTCGTCTAGCCGTTCAGGGGTCGCCCGTCAGGCTGGCTGATCAGATCGTGATAGCGGCTTCACGCCCAAGGTCTCACCTCCTCGTTTGGGGGGCCATCTTTCGGGTCGTGGGAGCGGCATGCCTGACCCCGAAAACCTTCGCAGCCACAGGAACAGCCAACGAGAGGAACCTGTTGCCGAAGCCACCTCCACAACGAAAACTGCACAAACCGCCACAGGCACATCCCCATCTCGCATCGTCCAGAACCCCCGTGACCCTACCCCTATCTCACATCAAACAACGACACATCTCACCACCCCCTGATCACACAACACTTCCGAGTCGCCAGAAAGCGGAGGCAGGTAAATATATATATATATATATATATATATTCGTCGCCCTCGCCAAACACAAACATACGAGATTCACAGATTTTTGTCCGCAGATATGCTACACTTTCCACCCTCCTTTTCATATCGTCCATATTCCCTGTGTACTCTTTCGCACCGAGCCCCACTACTCTTACTCAGCTGTTCCTACTCATCACCGCCGACCGATGAATGCCCATTCACGAAGTAAAAACAACATCCAAGAACCTGGTAAGCACACAAAACAGAAGCTCCTGTGGTATCAAAGCTAGCAACTCGCAACTCTCGAAGCCCCACTAATGCATGAATCTGAAGGCTGAAAAATGAGGTATGTTTAAAAAGAAGCAGAAACAAAGTAGACCGCTCCGCCAAGCCCATTCCACTGTAAAACACCTTGGGCTTCTGTAATTATCTGTCTGTTTTTGTTCAACTTGTCCCAGCCGCCCATGCCAGAACAAAAGAAAAGAACCCGCTAACCATGGTTGCGTCGATATGATGACGTGTATACATGATCCTTGGTTGTATATGTATGCACCTCAAAAAGGGGTTGTTTTGATCGTAAATTTGTATCGCGAAAAATCATTATTCCCATCTCCGTGTCGAGTCGTCCCGTTCTCACACTAGGCAGCGCTGGTCTTCTTGCGCCGGGTAAAAAAGCCCTTGTTATCTTCCCGGCCCACGGGCGGCGGGGAGTACTGGCTCACGAGGTTGGGAGGGGGTTCCGAGTTCTTGAAGAAATCAGCCAGCTCCGAGGTTCCCCGCGCAGGCACCGAGACCGCATCACGAGGCTCAAACTTCTTCATTGGAACCCGCCTGTTGACCGGCGGGGGCCCGTCGCCCATCATCGCGGATGCTTTCGAGTAGGCTGCAGATGGGCCATTCGAGTAGCTTGAGCTCACACCGTACTTGTCGGCCCCAGGCGGGATGTTCACCTGGATGGGGGTGTAACCTCGCCCACCACCCGATCGGCTGGCCGTGCTCCTTGTCTCCGCTGCTGCGATCGTCGGCATCGGCGTCACGGGGCTTCTAGGACTCGAACTTCCTGACGAGTTGCCACCGGTTTGGCTGCTGTCCCGCCGAGTGAACCTAGCCATCAAGCTCGGGGCGCTCGCCTTCTTCTTTGGTCGGTTTTGGGCTTGGGTGTTGACAAACGGCTGTATTACGGGCTCTGCCGGGGGCGGGACGTTTCTCAGGAAATCCATCAAGCTCTCCTCTTGAGTCTGCTGTCGCCTCTGGGGTTTGGGCGCCGCATCTTCCTCGTCCTCGTCCTCCTCGTCGCTGATGTCGATGGCATACGGGTCACGCACGCGTCGGGTCTTGCGCTTGGGCATCGGCATGTCGTCATCTCCCATACCTCCAAAGCGGCTGTTGCCGCCGGGGAGAGGCTTGTTCCTCCCGAGAAGCGCGCTCTGCGAGTTGATCGATGAGGGGACCGAGTGCATCGAGTTTTCAGCGGCATTGGTCGAAGCCTGGCTGCTCCTGACCTCGAAGTCGCGCAGTTGGGCATCCACAGCCTTCCCACCAACGGCGGCCGCCAGCTGATCCGAGTCCATTGTCGTCCGGAAGGGAGCAACAGTCCTCGGGATGCGAGGGTTGCCTGCGTTGCTCGGCGGCCCGCGGCGAATGAAGTCGATCAGGTCGGAATTATCGTCCTTCGAGTTCACAGCAGCCTCACGGGCCTGGAGCCGCGCGCGGCTTACACTGCCTGTAGAAACAGCCGTAGACGCGCGGCCGGTTTCGATACCGGACTTGGAGATGGGTATGGGGCCGGCGGCGTTGCGCAGTGCACTTGCCGGGGCCACACTGCCGCCGTTCGGACCCGTTGAGCGGATGAAGTCGGCGAATTCGGCAAGGGATTCACCACGAGGCAGTCTAGCATCTCTTGCCTGGGGAGGGCTGGCGCGTGACTTGGCGGACGCTGAGGCCGTGACCCTTGCCACAGGGGTGGTCTGGGAGCCGGTGATGCTGTTGTTACGATGTCCATCAGGTACAGGATATGAAGTCGAGCGAGTGACCGAAACGGATCTCTTGACATCGCTCGGTCGTGCGACAGATGATGAACGAGAACGCTCCCCATTCTGGCGAGCATCCTCACTCTTCCGGGTCTTGACGGGTATGATGGGGCTACCAGTAGTGATGGAGCGACTTGACTGTGACTGTTTCCGAGTCAGCACACCTTACTATCAACCACAGTGCACCATGTGAACTTACATCCATATCACGCATGCCCTCGGGGGTCAGCGTGTATTGGATCGTTTCATCGCTCTGAATGAGCTCTTCGAAATTCCGCGCAACATCGCGATCGCGTGAGTGCGTGGTCTCCTCCGAGGTCCGTACAGGCTTCAGCCGTGTCGTAGAGGTACTTGAGTTCGAGCCAGAGGTATGCTGTTGCCTCGTCGCCATGCCTCCGGATTCTGAATTTCGAGGAAAGGGCTCAGAAGGACTGCGAGTACGGACACGCTCCACAGACACCTGGCCAATGGTTGAAGGCTGTGTCTGAGGGGGGGTTGCATGTCGTCCAGCGTTTCGTTCAGGCACCGAGGGTGGTGGCGGAACTGACGACGGCACAGACCTCGGTGGGCTATCCTGAGAACGACTTTGAGCCGATCCCCTCCGCGGGGACTCGGGCTTGTCCTCGTGAAAGAATGTCCCTGACGACGTCGAAGACAGGATGGTGACCTTGGTAACCGGCCTCACAGGGGAAGGAGGCGCCTGGTTTCGCCGAGCGACCGAGCCAAACACGGACTGCGCACCTGGCACGATGGGCTGATTGTTGACGTTGTAAGGGTCGGCAGATACCGGCTCCGGGATGACAGCCAGACTTGTCCCTGCACCGCTGTGGGTGCTAGTAGGGCTAGTGGGGGACGCTGCCTCGTCGATACCCGCAATCTCCTCCGCCTCTGAGATCGAATGGCTTGATGACAACGCAGACTTGATAGCAGCCGGCGACCTGAAAGCAGACATGCTATCGGGCGAGCGACGCATTCTTTCTTCGCCAATTGGGGGAGTTCTTCCTCCACTGTTGCGCGACAAGGTCGTCTGACGAATATTCTCAGTCACGTCCGCTGAGCTGCGTCGGGATCCTCCCAAAACAGGGCTCCGAGGATTCGACACATCAATCAGGCGGGCAGAATGGATACTAGGCGTTCTAACCGGCAGGCCAGTGTTGATTGCGGCAGGTCTCCCGTGCTCTGAGGCGGCAGGTGAGATGCTTCGGCCAGATATAGACACTCTCGACGACATGAGAATTTGTGGCTCCTCGATAACCACCTCATCGTCCTCGTCCTCAACTTCCTCCTCCGCATGGGTTGCATCGAATGACTTTCGGGCGGCCACAGGTGTGGCTTCTTGAACGACAGTGCGGGGCGGCGGTGTCGCTACCTCCTCTACATCTGACCCAACTTCGGTGTCGTACGAAATGGGGCTTTGAACTTCGGAATCGGCGATTTGGTCATCCTTGGAAAGCTCCTCGGGAGAGACGCCATCGGGAACTTGCCCGTCTTCCGATTGGGGGTCCGCGAATGTTGCCTCGCTATCTCCTAGCCGCTGTCGCTTCGAGCTGTATGGGATTGCAGCTGGAGTCGGTAGCGAATTGGAGCGCTTCCGGCTCGTAATGATGGGGGTTTGCGGCTGGGACTGCGTTGGCGTTGGGAGGCCAAAAGCGCCTGCGGCTGAGAATATCACTAAGCTCTTGGGGCGCGCTGGTAACAGCTCTTCATCTTCATCTTCTTCGGTCTCGTCGTCACTGTAGCACGCGAGTCCGGGTACTTCAATCTCATCCACGTCGTAGTCGCCAATCGGTAGAGGAATGCCAGCAGCAAAAAGGTGCTCCTCGAGCGGCTCCTGGACGACCTCATCCTCCTTGTGTTCATCAAGTCCGGATTCCACCTCATTGGCTGGTTCGGGAACGGTTTCTGGGACGGTGGGCTCGGCCAGGACGCTGCTGGGCGATCGCAGGTGGCCAGATGCGCCGCGCATGGAATCCTTGGAGAAGGAGCGGGATAGACGCTGATCCATCGTGGTAATGCCGGGCGACCGAATCTTTTTCTTCCATGCTCTCCATAACCTACCTAGTGTTCGGTCGAGCGCAACGCGCTCCATATCAAGCTCCTCCACGACAACCCTGTCGGCGATGTCGGCAGGGCTCCGCGCACCATCTTTAAGCTCCTTTTCAAACTTGACGCGCAGGCGGTGGTACGAGGCTTGTCCCGCCACGACGAGGGCCTGTTCACCCATAAACTCCAGTATGGATGTCAAAAAGATAGCCACGGCAGGGGAAACGACCTCCGAGGGGCGGTCTCCAGCCCCCGTTTCGAGATGTTCCGACTCCATGTAAAAATCCTCATCCTCCTCCTCCATGTCGCCGAGCGATGAATAGACCATACACCGCAGCCGTGTTCGCTTCCAAGCCAGTTCCAGGTCCCAGTCCGAGGGTGAGCTGGGCGAGGAAGTCGCCTGCAGGTCCTCATCATCACCCCCTAGATACTCACGCAGCTCCTCGTCTGCTTGGTTGATGGCGTCCTTGGCGAGCTTTGGCTTGAGGACCTCTGAAACGGCCGGCCGTAGAGCTGATAGGGAGGTCGAGCGCGCGATAGAGAGGAAGTTGAAAAGGAGCTGGTCGAGGAAATTGTTGACGAGCTGGAGGGCGGCGTTCGACACCATGGCCGTCTCGCCCGAGGGCTCGACGCCATGTTGATCGTACCAGGCGTCGGCATGGCTATCGTGATCATTGGTAACGATTTGCGACGCGGCGGAAGCGGCGATGAATGCCGCCTCGGGTGACACAGACAGCGGGGGCGACATGAAGCTGTAGGCGATAGTCGACGGGCGGTCGCTGGATATGCTCTGTGTTCTTGAGCGCGAGATGCGTTGGGGAGGGGAGGCGACGCCCGAGGGGGGTCGAGATGCGGTTGGCTCTAATGAGGGAGCCATTTTGTCGACCTTGGTGTAACTGGGGCACCTAGATGCAGACCTGCTGCTCTTCTGCGAGACGGCAGACGACTAGGGCAGCGAGGCGGGTGGCCAGCAGCACGGTGAGGGGCCGGGCACTCGAGGCGGGCGTGCCGGCGTAGGATTTCTGAAGCGGGCGGCCGGACTCGCAGGGCGGTGGGCGAGATTGTGGTGCAGAATTATGGACGAGGCAATTGGGTGGGACAGGGCGAGATGGGTCGGTCTTCGCAGGGTCGCAGGGCTGGGACGGCACGCTGCTTTTAGTTAGTCGGCGTTGGGCACAGCAGCGATGGACGGACGAGCTGAAACGAGAGACGGGTCGTTGAGAGGGGAACAAGGAGGGATGGTAAGGATGGGCAGGCGGGCAGCCAGACTGGCAAGCAAAAACACAAAACGGTCCCTTGGACTCCTTGGACTCCAAGTCGGGTCGGTGTGTGTGTGGTGTGTGGGAGAGATGTGGGAGAGACGCAGCGGGTAGGCGGCACTTTCATGCGCCGTTCTGCGTATGGAAGGTCTGCGCAGCAATGGAATTGGAACACCCAATGCACGTCGCAATGTGTCGCAATGTGCCAAAGAGCATCTGCCCGCCGGGCTTGCTGCTGGCTTGCTGCTGGCTTGCTTCTGGGCATGCTGGATATAATGCCGCGGCTACGCTGACGGCCGAAAACGCGTGCTATTGTGATATACCTTGCTGTTCCTGGCGTGTAATGGGGGTACAAACGACGCAGGACCCAGTAGCCAGCCGACACCTTGTGCACCCCGCGAGCATGTGGTGGCAGAATGGAAAGCGATAATTTTGGAAAAAACCACCACTCTATACGGCCCACGGCAGCAAGCAGCCAGACGGCAGGCTCAAGAGGGGCCAGGTGTGCGGGCAATGATGACACTTTGCCGTGCCCTGCCTGGCTGCAGACCAAATACATAGAGAAGATTGAGATTTTAGAGCATACCTGAGCAGCCGGAATAGATGAAGCGAAAGGTAATTATCGACAGGGTCAGCGAGAAGGAGCAGGCGAGAAGATGCAATGTCCGTGTGGATTAAGGCGGTGGTAAGAGCTGCTGGGAAAGATATTTTGAGAGATGATGCCGATGGTTCAATGTCGGTGCCGCACATGAGCAGCTAGGAATCGGATATGTCGTCGAGAAGTCGTCAAGGTAGGGGGAAGGACTGCGATATCCGGAGCTGCAATGCTGGGATAGCCACGCCAGATATGCTGGTGCCAGATACTGGATGCTAGATGAGCTCGATGGGAAGAGAGATCGGGGAGAAATTTACAACTCCCAAGGGGGCGGGATCGGTGGTTTTTTCTTACCCCCTGCTCCCCGCGACCTTTCGGCCTGTCGTGGACTCGAAAGAGGCAGATGAGAGCAACAGGTCAGGGGTGCCAACATGAAGCCAGGAACGGCTTAGCAGCTCTTACCAGAAGTGCAAGCGAAGGAATTCCAGGTTCGCTGGGAGAACAACAGTGGGGAAGTCTGGCTGCCACAGCTGCCAAAAAGGTGCCAGGAGGGTGCGAGGTAGCTGAGGTGCCTTGCGCTAACAACCAAATCCCTGCGTGGCCTGAGGGTGGATGCGAGGGGTGGGGGGGAGAGTTGTTTTCCAACGTTTTATGCCCTTTATACTGCCCGGAAACGGTAATTGCCCGAGCAAAATGCAGTTCAGATGCAATTTGGATTGGCCAAACCATAAGAGAGCTCTGCGGTAATCCTGTCTCTCCTTTCTCATACTTTTCTGTACTTTGCTCATCTCACGACTTGAGATAATTCGGTCCCCGTGGCGGCGGTGACGGTCTGGCGGCGATGGATCAGGGGTGTTCAGGCGGGCTTGTGGGTCACAAATCGGCAAAAGTGGATCGTCGCAAACGGAGCTAGCATCCCTGCTAGCCCCAGGGCCGAACGCCATGTGGGCGGAGAGGGCGCTCGATGGCCCCTGCTTCCTCCCAGGACTGTCTCATGAGGGAGGCTGCGCCAGATCAATGGGCCCAGAGATAAAACAGTTTGCACGGAGCATGGGGGGGGTGCTCTTGTGAGTCTGCTGCCTCATAACGACCTGCTCAATTGATTTTGTTAGAAATGTCTGCAGTTTGTCTGCCTTCGTATGTCTGATATTCCTTCATTGCGACAGCAATGCAGCCATGCGATCAGAGCCCACGGCACATGGGCAAAACCGAGGAAAGATGCAGGCAAGCACAGGCACAATTGGAAGCACATCTGCAATGGCTGCATGCGCCATCTTCCATCTCCCGTGAGAGACGCAAAACCCGCGAGGCAGGTGCAGCAGAGACAACATCTTCAGCGCCTTGGGTGCGCGCATTCTTTCGGTAGCCAGACGGGTCTGCATACCATCGAGGCCCTGTGCGGCCTTCCTTCACTCGATTCATCGCGAAGACGTCGCCGAGATCTGCGGGGCCGGCAGAGCAAAGAATCTTATTCAGGCCACCCTGCACATCTCGAGCGGATATCTTGTGCATCTTGTACACAATCGGGACAAGCCATATCGACCAGACAGGCCAGAACTTTGCTGATCGCTCGTCGCACACCGATTCTTCGACGTGTCGCGCTCCCCCCATCACGCGCAGCGACACTATCACAGACAGTATTTCAGGCTTTCTCATCACGAAATCCATCGAATCCACCAAAAGCCATGGTACCTCTGACTCTCAGTCCCGTCTGTCTGTGATTCCACGCGCTCTCCTTTCCTTTTGGCCCAATCCGCCAAGGAACCTGGGGGATCGCCGGTGTTGCGCAATGGACCTCTCTCCGCAGCGCAACCCAAAGCACGGACCCGTCAACCATCCATTCAACCACAGCGCACAGAAGGCAGAGAAGGCTCAAGAGAGCCACAACCGAGGGCGGGAGGTCTGGGGGTTGACGATTGCAGCGCAGAAAAACGCACGACACACCTTGGGCCACCCCCGCGCATGCCCGTCCTGAGGCTAGCGACCAGTCCTGGGAGAAGGCCCGTTTCCTTAGAGGTCGGCGAGGTTGGTCTGCGTCGCTGGTCCGTGGCATCATCGCCCTCTTGATTGGGCCTGGGCAGCGCACGAAGAGAGCCCGTGCTTTGCTATCTGGCGTTGATGGGATGGTGGTGGTGTGGTGTGGTGTGGTGGTGTGTGTCTGTTTGCCTCCGCTGAGGGACGATGCTTGTGAGCAAACCCAGGGCCAGGAGCCTCCGAGAAGCCTCGGCCAGTTGGTCGCAAACATAGCCTGGGGAGTGGAATTCTTGCCCGCCTGCACTTGGCAGTCCGTGGCACCGAGATCCGTGCCCTGGAACGGGACTGCACCCCTCAATTGCGACTTGCGATGCGACTGTGGGAGTAGGGGTCGGGTAATATCTCGAGCCAGCATCGTGACCTGTCTGGTATTGCTGGGTGCGGCTTATTGGCCTTGCCGCCATCTCCGCCTGTACGACGGGCTGCCTACATCAGACCGACCAGATCAGATGAACGAGTGTTCGGCAGTCAATTAATTAAATCTTGTCTGTACCTACATTGTTTCCGGACAATCCCCCTTCCTCTTAACCACAGGCCCGGAGATAGCCGCGCCGGGAGAAGTTGGAGATGGAAGAAGCCGACTTTGCATCCAAGAAATCCAAAAACCTACCATTGCTAGGACTCCATATCGCATGTCGTATGCAGTAGTATTTTGATATGGGCGGTTAGCTAGGGCCATGCCGTAAGGGGCACCTTGTCAAGCCCCAGGTTCTCCTTTTTCTCATGTCTTTAGCCGCACTCCCACAAGTGCCCGGCCAGCCATTATCACTCAGGTAAGTGATATTCTTCGCCACTGCAATCTTGCCTGGCGGTCAGCCGGCGGCCGGCTGTTCACCTCCCCCTTTTCACGACACACTCGACACACACACACATACAAGGCATACATGTTTTCGGTCCAGTGCAGGACCTCTGGCTTACCGAAACCCCCCCCGGCCCGACGGGATTTGCAGATGCGGCCGGAGCCTCCGGTGCGGTGCGCTGGCGGGAGTGCGAGTCAATACTCTTGGCGCGGGCAAAAAGCAAAAGGGGGCGTCGCCCGTTTCATCGACGTCAAACTTCTATTTTAACCGTGAGTATCACTCCAGCCCGGTCCTGATCAGCTGTGGCAGAACGTCTCAAAGTCTTCTTTTTTTTTCCGCGCCGTTGCCTCCTGCAGGTCAATTGCGGACATTTCTTTTTTTTTCTTCAAGGTTTTGGCTATTTTCCTCCCGTAGTTCCCGTTTCGTGGTCAAGGGTTCCGGCAGGACGGTATCCAATGTCGGGCAGCGGAATGCTCCCGTGGGAGTCGCTACGCCGAAGACCCACTGGTTTCCGAGATCTAGTAGGTGTTGGGCTGACGAGTCGTTTGACGTCTTATTCGGTGACTAGTGGTTTCAAAGCTGGGACCATGGTTCTTGGGGCTGTGGGTGAGGTTGCATGGCTGGTGTTCTAGCCCCCCAGCCCTTGCTGCCAATCCCATCATCAGACCAAACAAAGGCCGAGTCCGTCGAGGACAAACAGTTGAGGAAACCAAAACTTTGCATTCCTGAACCTATCTGCTCGCCCAACAAGCTTGTACGGAATATTTCTGCTGGAAGGACTGACTAATTATTTATTAAGTAAGTAAACAGTTGACTGATAAAGAAATGGATGCAGTAGACATCGTGACATTGTTTTGTCACACAAATGTTGCCCTGTTTTGTTTCCCCCCCTTTACTCTCGCTCTAGAGCACCTGCATTACCACGCCCACAACTACCGCCACGATCATACCGACACTGGTCTTCACACCCGCCGCTCCGGCGGTAACATATGACGACGGCTCCGATCCCGTGCCCGGGGGTTTTCCCACGGGGCCATTGCTCGGCTTGGGAGCTGGGGGCGGCGGCGGCGACGGGACGAGGTTGAACGGCTTCTCGCCGACCTTGTCCTCACCAGCCTGTCCCTGTCCCTGGCCACCTCCATGCGGTCCAACACCAGCACCACCCTCCTGCGGTCCGACACCAGCGCCGCCGCCCTCATGTCTCGCCCCAGGGGCAGCAGCACCAGGGGCAGGCTGATTCTGGTCGTGCAGTGGCGCAGCGCTGTGTCCATCGTCGCCGTGGCCGAACGCGCCCTCGTCACCGCCCCCGAAACCGGGCCCTTCGAAGCCGAAGTGACGCTCCTGCCCCCCCTCCTCTTGGGCGTGCGGGCCCTCGGGGGCGCCGCCGTGGGGGACGGGGATGGGGGCTAGGTTCGGCTTTTGTTGCTGCTGCTGTTCGCCGCCGCCGCCGTGTGGCGGGGGTGGAAGGGGGGGCTGTTGTGGGGCTTGGTGCTGTTCGCCGCTGTGCTCCGGAGCTGGGGCGAAGTGCGGCTGCGGTTGTGGCTGCGGCTTCTCAGCCGGGTGCGGTGGCACGGCTGGGACTGGGTAAGCTGGGTGGCCCGGGGGTCCGATGGAATGCGCGGTAGGGCTGGGACGAGGCGGAGCATCGTCGCCGCCGCCGGCGTTGTTGTTGGCGCAGTCAGGCTGGGGGCAGGGGTAGTGGGGGCAGGGCTCCGAGGACGCGTGCTTGTCGGCGCATGACGGGCACTTGGAGTCGTCGTGGTAGGACTCGGGGCCGTGGGCGGGGCCGGTGGCGTTGGCGTGCTTCCAGGGTTGCGACGGCTGCGAGGGCTTGGGCTTCTCAGCCTCCCAGCTGTAAGGCTTCTCGGGCTTGCCCTGGGGTTGCTCTCCTCTTGGCTTCTCGCCCTCCCAGCTATGGGGCTTCTCGCCATGCTTCTCGCCTCCGTGGGGTTTCTGGCCGTGAGGCTTCTCAGGCTTCCCGCCCTGGGGCTTCTCACCACCATGGGGCTTCTCGCCGTGCATCTCGCCCTTCTCCTTTCCATGCTTTCCGTGACCAGCCGACTCGGTGTGGTTGCTATACTTGCCGCCTCCGTATCCGTGATGCTCATCATCCGAACCCGAGTCCGAGTCGCTGTCACTGTCGCTACCACTGCCGCAGTCCGAGTCCCCTTCGCTGTCCGAACCAGAGCCGCAGTCGGAATCCGACTCACCGTCCGAATCCGACCCCGAATCGGAATCGCTCCAGTCCGAGTCCAACTCATCATCCGAATCAGAGTCGTTCTCGTAGCCCTTGTGCTTCTGGTGGCCGTGGCCAGGGCGCTCTACGCGGCAATGCTCGCCCTCGCACGCGACTCCGGGCGGCGGCGGCGGCGGCAGGTACTGGCACCCCTTGCCCTTGCAGACGGCGCCATGCTTGCGGCGGCAAGGCTCATCGCCCTCGTCGCAGTAGACGGCCGGCGGCGGGTGTGGATACTCGGTGTGGCCGTGGTGCTTACTGTGCGGGACCGGGAAGGAGGCGGGCGGGTAGGACGGCCCGTCGACGCGGATCGGCTGGCACGAGTGCCACTCGGGGCAGCGCTCGTAGTCGGGCTTGCACCACGGCCCCTCGCAGTGCCGGATGTGGCGGCAGGTGTAGCCCTCCGGGCAGTCGGGGCGGATGACCCAAGGGTGGCCGTTGGGGTGGTTGTACGACGAGTTATAGTGCCCGTCGCCGTGCGAAGCGCTGTAGGGGAAGCCGCGGTTGCCGTGGTCGCCGTGGTCGCCGTGGTCGCCGTAGCCCGACTGGTTGTGGTGGCCGTGGCGGGGGAAGCCGTCGTTTCCGTGGTTGCCGTAGCCGGACTGGTTGCGGTGGCCGTGAGGAAAGCCGTGGTTGCCGTAGCCGGATTGGTTGCGGTGGCCGTGAGGAAAGCCGTGGTTGTCACCATGGCCGGGCTGTCCGTGTCCGCCGTGTTCATGACCAGATTGGCCGCCGTGAGGGAAGCCGTGGCCATTTTCATAGCCAGACTGTCCACCATGGGGGAAGCTAGAGCCACCATGTCCACCGCCAAAGCCGTGCTGACCGTTTTCATAACCTGGCTGACCACCGTGTCCACCACCGTGAGGGAAGCCGTGTGGACCATTCTCATAACCAGAGCCGCCGTGGCCACCACCATGCGGGAATCCAGCCTGACCGCGCTCATAGCCATTCCGACCGCCACGTTGGCCATTCTCATAGCCAGACTGACCGCCATGAGGGAAGCCATGTTGGCTGTTCTCATAGCCAGACTGACCGCCGTGGCCGCCGCCACGAGGGAAGCCATGCTGGTCGTTTCCATACCCGTTCTGGCCACCATGTCCACCGCCGAAGCCGTGCTGACCATTCTGGCCACCATTCTGACCGCCATGTTGACCATTCTCGTAGCCAGATTGTCCACCATGCGGGAATCCAGACTGACCATTCCCATGCCCAGACTGTCCGCCGTGGGGGAAGCCCGGATGGCCGCCCTGCTCGCTATAGCCCGGCTCGAAGGCCGGACCGCCGGGGTAGCCCGCGGGCGGATGACCCAGGGGGCCTCTGGGGCCGTCCATGCCAAAGGGGCCCGACGGGTGGCTGCCCCTGCTGTAGGGGCCGTCAAAGGGGCCGTTGTCGCCGTAGCCTGGGAACCGATCGTTCTCGAAGGACCCGTTCTGCTCGTGGTTGCCCTGGTGGCGGTCGGGGTTGCTAGCGTCTTGCTGCTTGTTCCTGTGCCCGCCCTTGTTCTTGTCCTTGTTCGAGACAGCTGTCTTGGTGTGGGCGATGGGCACGACGATCGGCTTGGTCGAGATCTCGGGGGCCGCCGCCACCGTCTTGGTGTGGGCAATGGGGATGATAATCGGCTTGGTGGTGACGATGGTCGGGCCGAGCTTGATGATGGTGCGCGTGTGGCACGAGATCTTGCTACCCTTGGTGTTGCAGAACTGCGGATCCCAGTCCTCATCCCCTCTCGCAACCCCGAGCTCGATCTCTGGGCCAGCAAGCGGCTCAGAGTCCCCAAAGACCAGGGGAACAGCCCCAGCCACGGCCAGGGCTGCCCCGAGGGCCAGGAGTGAAGCCTTCATGGCTCACCAGTATACGACGAGAGGCGCCAATGCCAAGCGAGTGGATGGACTCTCGGGGTCCTTTACACAGGGGAAACAGTCTTGAACAATCAAAGGAGAGTATCTCAAGAAGTTGGAAAAGGATCAGGGAGGGAGCTTGGCAGTGTAGAGACATCCATTTCTTATAAGGGGGGCCAGCACATCACTGTTGCGGCTGCTGGGACTGGCATATGAATGTGTTGAGAGCCACGTCTCGGCATCATCATTCTGCAATGCATCCATCTGGCCGAGCCCGATGATGAGGCGTCGACCGCCAGGAGAACCGAAGAACCAAAGCTGACGAGAACACGGGCAGTAGCTGTAGAAAATATGCTTTGTGGCGCTGTTCGTGCGGGTATATCCAGCTCCATGCCAACCGAAAGGAAAGCCCGCTCACATGTCCCCCATAGATGCTCTTTTCCGCCGTGCGATTCTCTGCCGTATTACCTCCCCCCACCGTGACCGAGTCACTTACCCCTGAATGACCCTCGGGAGGCTGAACCTAGATCGAACCTTCAGGTCGCCTCATGCAACGCAGGGCACTTTCATGCCGAGAAGGCCCATAATCAGGTGCATTGCCGAGCTGTGCTTTCCTTCGAACTCGTCCCTCTCCGCTTCCTCCTAGGCAATGACAGCTGCTTTTGATCCCGCATGTTACTTTCTCAAGTCCACCCTCAATCGATGCTTGCTGCTCTGTCTTGTGACAGCCCCAGTCTTTCGCAAAACTAAAGCCCCCAACGCCTTTGAAATATTCCCCATGCACTCTAATCCTCAGGAACCCCGGAAAAAAGCCCTACGCGCATTCGGTGGCTCTGGCTTGGCATTAGGACCGGCCCGCAGCTGGGACAGGCGGGAGAAACTTACAAAAGGCAGCTTGGGGATGATAACCCCTAGGCAGGCGAGAAAGTTTATCGTAAAGTAGGCTAGGTCGTAATGTGTGTAGTGTGTGCTTAGCAGAAAGAGGACGATGGGCACGCTGAGCAAGAACTTCTTGGCGGGCGTGTACTGGGCTCCGTCGTCAATTTGCTCCCACATGTTCAGGTTGTCGTACGCTCCGCCGTTGAACTCGAAAGGCACGCCGCGGACGTAGTGGAACATGATATAAGACCCAAACATGTATGTGATGTTGGTCAACGTCCATGATGTCTCCTGTGACACGCCAGGGACGATGTCGAAAATGATTTTGAGGCAAATGATCAAGACGAGGTGGATTGTCCATGCGCCTGCCACAAAACCGTCAGCATTTTGCACTCCACAACGGGGGAACAACAGGGTAGCTGCCGCGGGCTGGACGCTGCGTACCTTTGGCATTGACCCAGTTGGCGTTCAGGTTGGGCAGGGCGGACTGGTCGCTGAGCTGCTCAATAGGCTCGGGAGGCTCATGGTAGACTTGGAGGATGCTGCTGGATCTCCTCCTACGGCCGGTCTTATCCTCCATGGTCGGATACTGAGCTCCACGCCGCGGAGGATTGGCGCCCACGTCGTAGGAGACGGTGCGAGGAAGAAGGAGTGGAGAAGCCAGTTTGGCGTTGTTGACGGGATGTCGCCGCGAGTTGCGACAGTCAGAGGACAGACCGGGGTGAGTCTCTGCTGATTGGGCGATCGGAGGGATGAGGTCGCACGATGGTTGACGCGGCAGATGCGAGCCAAGTATCGTTATGATGTCACGGGCCGCTCCGAGAAAAAGAGGACCGCCGGGCCGCTGAGCGTGTCCGTCCGTGTCAATGCGGAACGTTGAGTTTGTCGGAAGAACGGTTCGAGAATGGGACGGGTTCGGTATGGGGATCGAGGGTCGAGGAACGGAGGATGCGGACGTTTGGGGGAAAGGGGGCAGCGGGCTCTGCCTCTGCTGCCGTGGCGCGTTGCGTAAGTGCGTAGGTAAGAGCGAAGAGGGAGTCGATTGTGGACAATGGGAATCAGCAATCAGCTTTGCCGTTGTGCCGAGCCAAAGAATTAGAAATTCGCCACCAAGCGTCAAACGAGGGACGAGAAGAAAGATGCAGGATGCAGGTTGCTGTCGCGGTGAAGAAGGGATCGCGTCTCTTTCGAGATATCAAAGGGCCCAGGAGTGAGAAACGAATGTTTCTGGGTTGGATTGGACGTCGGTGGCAATTGGATGTGGCCACGAACGCCAAAACGGGCGAGATGGGAGTTGAGATCGCGGGTACTCAGCCAGGGGTGGACCGCTCCGGAAGCCGCGGGGATACGGGGCTAGTGACTTCTGCACTAACATTTGATTTCCCGAAAATTACAGGGAGCCTTTACGAGCTAGCGCCGCTTGTCGCTGGGAATGGCGGGGCCAGCAGGCGACCCGTGAAAATTGTTGGCGCAGCTCCTCTCGCGCTCCTCTCGAGATGACGACTTATCCGTCCATCGGGGATCCAGGAGTATCCAGCGGAGTGGAGAGCTGTGGTGGGCCTCACGTAACTAGAACAGCGAAATGTGGTAAACAAAAATACTGGTTAAAGCACAAAAAAAATCGAAATGCCACGCACACAAGCAAACGGGTAAATTTTCCGACTTTGACCAACTAGGAGCAACACTTCACGGTTTGAGGCCGTCCGTTGCGTCCAGACTCAAGGTCGTCAGAGGCAGCTGCAGGGCGGTCAGTGTGCTTTCCTCCCAAAACGTCTCGCTTGAATCAGCTAACGGACTAACAGTGGAGCCGCACCTTCCCCGTCCACCCACTCTGCGCCCGCCAATCTCAACGCAAAAAAAAAGCCCCGTCGTACCTGCAACAAAAGCTCAAAGTCATCAGTCTCGCTTGGCTAGACAGCATCGCCAAAAACGCAGACCTGCGTCACATTCGGCTTGAAGTCTCATTTAGGCTGAGGCACGATAAATAATCTTCCCTCGCTTTTCTCGACGACGAAAAGCGGATTCCGCCCGGTTTGTTGTCATCTTTGCAACGCCGCGCCGGGTTCAAGGATCGTCTTGGGAACCCCAAGGCTTCATTTCTCCTGGCTTCAAGTTTCTTACATCTTGAACACCCACCTCGGCATACCGAGATTGACCTGAGACCTGCACATAATTTCTTCCGAGTATCTCGTCGGCCCAGTTCTATGAGAATTTCGGAGCCTGAGGACGTGTTACTAGCGCAGATCTAGCAATCTTCTTTGAACTAAGCTCACTTGACGAGGAAATAGCCATGGAGGGCACCCTCTCAATGGGAGGCACAGATGGGCAAGCCCAAGAGACGGCGTTACCAGGCTTGCCCATTATCTTGCATGACACCAAAGTAGAACTTGCCGGGCCCAGCTCCGAGCAAGCTCCAAGTCAACCTCAGCCATCGGCTAGCAGGAAACGGTCAGCTTCGGAGTCAGTCAACCTCGAAGATGACGAACAGAGCGGTGGACAACCGCAGATCGACGAGGGCGCTGCGCTACCACCCTCCAAGCGGTCAAGGAGGTCCAGAAAGAAGGCCAAGGTCACCAGAGATTCTGAGGGGGTTGATGAGGGGGAGATTCAAGACTCAACTACTGGATCCGACACGTCACCAGGCGAGACCACCCCCGAAGAGTCGCTGAAGACTCCGAATGGGTGGAACCGCGGTGTCAACAATGGACTGCGGACATCTTTTGCTTCCAAAACTCAGGACGCCCCTCGCAAAGCATCGTTGAGCCAGGCTTCAGAAAATGCTGGCTCGCAGGCCCCCAAGTTGCCCATTGACCAAGACGACAATGTCACTGATGGCTGGGCCATGCCCGCCGGCTTCGGTAACTTCAGCAAGGCTCTCAAGAAGAGCGATACCTGGGAGGCCAGATTCGACGTTTGGTGCCGGGCCTTGGTCAAGCTGAATAAGGATCAGGAGGGAATTCGTGACCCAGCACTGGTGAAGGATGCATGGTATCTATGGCTGCAACGCCAACAGCATATGCCAAATACGCTGAAGGCAATCGCCCAAAAAGAGCCGGCAAATCTGCAGCTGCTCGCTGGGAGGCTCGAGGAGCTACTCTCTCCAAAGCCCATGAAGCGCGAACCCCGGCCAGATGAGCCCTCGAATGGTCAAGGAGACCAAGCTGGTCCGACAGCAAGCTCTGCTGTCGCAAACCAAGGTCTTCCTATCAACCGTGGGGATTTGAACAGCAGGATCTCGGCTGGCACCACGCAGACTCCTGTTGTGGTAGCCCCAGGTGCTAACAAAACCGAGAAATCTAACGGCAAAAACCCAGTGATATCAAAAAGAGAGAATATAAGTGGATGGACTCTCCCGCCTGCGCTACCGCTGTCAGACTTTGACATCAAATCCAAGGACCTTGATGTCTGGCAGGACAGGTTTGAGCAGTGGTGCCGAGCCGTGGTCAACATCAGCAACGGGAAGATAACCACTGAGAACACCAGAATATTGGGAAAGCTTTATGATACCTATTCCTTTTGGATTGGGAATATCGACGGGCTGTCCAAGTCCAAATCAGCATCAGCAAGGCGTGGTGCCACTGAATACTTGAAACAGAAGAATGAAGACGTCTCGGGCGTGTTTCCTGGGCCGGATGGACCCCTGTTGCCTGCGGAATGGGCCGGCTTGCTTGCCGGTGGCCGCAAGCAAGAGCCCGCGAACACACAGCCCGAAACCCAGCAAATCGAGGACAGCCAGCCCGAGGACAGCCAGCTTGGAGAAGCACTATCGCTGGGAGAGATGAGCTCTGACGGCCATTTGAATGACAGCGTGATGTCGTTCGAGGGGGAAGACATCGAGTACAAGCAAAGATACTTCCCGGGCCTCGGTGCGGACGACATATTTTGCGTGAAATGCGCATCTCGTGGACACTCAACGACTCGCTGCCCAGAAACAGCATGCCGTTTCTGCCAGAGCCAAGACCATCGATCGCTGGCCTGTGTGACCATCAGACGATGCACCAAGTGTTATCAGCCTGGGCACACCAGGATGGAGTGCGTTGAGAAGCTGTTGTTGGCACCAGATGAACGGGTATGTGTGCTTTGCGAGTCGCACAAGCACTGGGAGCCAGATTGCATCAAGCTGTGGCGGACCTTTGATCCCAGCCCTGGCGAGATCTGTAAGATCAGGAGCATGCTGCCTTACTGCTACACATGTGGCGAGGAAGGGCATTACGGGCCAGAATGCAGGCAGACTCCGTTGACTAAACAGCTGCGGCAGTTGAGCTGGGAAACCTGGAGTCGACAAAATCTAGAGCAATATTTGGACCCGGAGTGCGAGCAAGACGCTCTATCATCTTTTATGCCTCCCGGCGCCGTTCTGGCAACCAACGAGTTTGATGAACGACCCAGCTTTGGAGGCAAGAGCATCGTCCCTCAACGGCATGTCTTCTTTGAGGCAGCGGACGACGACGACGATAATGAAAGCTTCATCCGCCCGCCTGTCCAGCGGAACACTCGAAGCAAGCCCATGACATTCAACGGTGCCGGTAATGGCAATGGCAATGGCAATGGCAATGGCAGCTCGTATCGCGGCGGGAAGGCACAGAGGTCACGGAATAACAACCCCCCGCTCCCTCCTGGCCCGCCACCACAGGGGAACCAGCAAGGAGGCCGGCGACAGGGCTACAGGGGCGGTTTTTCTGGACGGCAAAGAGGTGGATACCGGGGAAATGCTTGAGATTTATTATCAAGGTGGGTGTGCCGTGGGACTCTGCAAGAGTTTTACCAGGCCGATCCCTTCGTGTTGGAGAATGGTTGTGTATGGATTAGCTCGTCATTTCTGCGATGGACTAAATGCAGAAGGGGGCCGCGGCATTGCAGCGGAGTGATTGAGAGCGCGACGTCGTCGGGACGCATCCCCCCTTCTCTCTTCCACGCTGTCTTAGGTTCGAAATGGAATATGAAACATGAAACATGAGCACAGGTCCATCCGAAGCTGAATAATTTTGGTCCAATAGCGCTGTCAACAAGTTGTCAAGTGCCGAAGACCTCTCGTTCTAGGGTGACGGATTGTGGCTATGCTTCGAGCCCACAAAATGTTTCGTGGGGTTTTCCATGGTGGAAGCACAGTCACAGCGATCGATTTGTCTAGGGCGGACCTTCCGCAGGTGTGATCACATTCGGCCTCGATCAGTCCTGTGGAAGGTGTGAGGAGCGCGCCCCGTTCTGCATCGAAGCGAACCAGCGTCGGGCTCGCGGAATGTTTCGAAACATCCATTCTAGTACAATCATGGGGTTGACCGTGGACTGCCGTCAACAAGAGGGGAAGGATACGGAGGACGGCTGTGGAGTCGTGGCGACCGACGCGTGCTGCGCAGCCCACCGTGACCACCGTGACGGGGCCTGAGGTGCCCGAGCGGGTTGGGTGGGTGCGTGCAAACGGTTGGCCGCGGGTGGAATCGTCAGGTAGGTGCGCACTTCGCACTTGTCACTTTGGGTTGCGATCGCAGATTTCCTCGTCCATCCGGTCTGGCAGTTTCAAATGTTTCGATGCTGAGGAAAAAGCCAGCTGTCGTTCTGTCTGTCAGGCAACAACTGAAATGGCAATTCCCCTAGACTCAGGCACCACGCAGGGCCTTAACGGCCACGCAGACAGTCCAGCAAGCACCTCCGACAGCAAACCCCCCCGAAGGCCAGAACCCACCAGCCTGTGCCCTCCCTCCCCACGCTGCGGGGCGCTTAAAGGCTTTATATGATCGGCCGCGCCCGAGCCAGCGGTCCAGAGTGCTGGGCACCGCGCCAGTTCCGTGTGTCAAACGCGCGTGTTTCGCGCGGCAGACGCGATGTCGTGGCACGGCCAAGGACCAGCCACGGTGCCATTCGATGTGCCTCGCCGGAGCGATTGGACGACGGGGCGCGATGAGGTGGGTGCCAGGGTGTTTATTCTTTATCGATAGCGCTTGGTGCAAGGACGCTGCAGCTTCCCCGCCAACCCCTCTGCAGCAACGGGTGCCGACGCGGGCCTCGCCAGTGGCCCAGACGAGAGGGCCGCTGAGACGGGCTGCAGGCGGGTGCCACTGGCAGCACCGGGTGCGCTGCGGTGCATGGGGCCCCCCTTGGCCCCATGCAGGCTGTCGAGCCACTCAACGGGCCCGGCGCGGTCGGCCACGCGGGTCGCGGTGCTGTCGTCCAGAGTCCACACTCGAACTGCTGCCGGCTGGTGCTGCTGCTGCTGCACTGCTTGCTGGCTGCATGCGGCAAGCACGCTGCACCAGGGCAACCGCAGCAGAGCAGAGACACAATGAGTCACCCACCGCCATTCATTCTCGACCTTCAACGCTCCGGGGCGACAGCAATGGATCCCGTTGCCAATTCGCGCAGGGAGCAAGGGACGAAGGGGAGAGAAAAGGAAAGGTGCGGAGATGTCGACATGTACGCGGACGGGGCTGCGCTGGTATAACAGCCTCCGTCTTTTTCGTTTCGTTTGGTTTTAGTCCTTTTCCTGCTCTTTGATTCCTGATTTCCGAGAGCCTGTTTGACTCGATCAGTGAACCCTCATACCACTCATGGCCCTCAAATATTAGTCGTCTTCTTCTTCATTGCTCCGACAGGCCCAATCTCCCCTCAGTGCTTCCGGTTCCTACTTGCGCATAGTATCCCGCTTGTTTACCTACCTCGCCTATCTTACCTCGAGCATCCGCCCTTGGCCTCCGGTCTAAGCTTCTATTGTTTGGTTTCGGCATTGTGTTGTTTCGAAACCGCCGCCACTCAGAGCCGGCCAGCACACCACACACCACTGCACCACTGCACCACCCGCTGCAGTCAGTGATCCTGAATGTCGATACTGCCACAGCGCCATGCGAAAGCTATGGCCGCTGCTCCACAAGCATTCTACTGCCTGTGGCAAGAGCCCATCCGCGAGAAGCTCTTCGAGCTCTTGTCCAAGGAGGACATCAGCAACATCCGCCTGGCCAACTCGGCCTGCTGCAACCTCGTCACCAAGAGACTCTTCCTGCGCACTCACATAACCTTCAACGCAAACACATTCACCAAGCCCAGCAGGATACAAGCCCTCGCCCGGATTGGTCACCATGTCGAGCATCTCACCTTCCAATTCGCCCATTCCGACGCCACCTTCCTACCTCCCCTCATCCACCCAGAGTCCGGGCGTGAGATATGCTTCCTCTACACCCCCCACACCTCAATGGCTTCGGCGCTCATGAGACCAAAGTACGCCAACTCAGAACTCGGCGAAATCCTGACCCAGCAGTACCCGCCTCTCTTCCACGCCGCTAGCAATGTGCCCTCCTTCATCAACGCCATGAAGCACTTGCCTAACATGCGCCACCTCACGATCAAAGCCCCCGGCCAGGATCCCAAGGAGCGCTATCGTCGCAACATCGTCGACTATGCCCTGATGAGCCTGCGCATCTCCGTCGAGCGTGCCCCCCTGACCAAGCTGAACAAGCTGTCCCTCTCAGGCGTCCACGCGTCTTCCTTTAACTACCTCCGCCACCTCCCAGGACACGGGGCCTCCCCGGCGGCAGCACGGCGGTGGCGCCAAATCCGCAAGCTTTACATCTCGGTAGACGCTTGGGACTTTTATGGCCCGTCACCGGGCCTCGACCACCTGAAGATCATCGACGACTACATCCGCAACTTTGCGCCGCAGCTCGAGAAGTTCTCTTTCACCTGGCTCGGCCTGCGGGGGCCCTGCCCGTTGGCCCTCTCCGGCGACCCCCTATTCGCGCCGCCGCGCAACACCAAGAAGCTCTTCAACGAGGTCACCAGCCCCATGTCACCTCTACCAGCAGGCCCGCTGCGCAGCCCGCTAGTGATGCCGCTCCTACGTTCCATGTCGGTGCGCAATGCCACCATGAACGCGCCGCAGCTGCGCGGCCTGATCACCGGCCATAAGGCCACAGTGCGCGAGTTCGACTTTGAGAACGTTGCCCTCATCCGCGGCGGAACCTGGGACGACGCCCTCGCGCCCCTGACCGACGGTAGCAGCGACTCGTGGTCGCGGTACTCGCTTAGCGGGAGTGAGGCCAGCTTTGGCCGGCCAGGGACCGCGCGCTCCGGTTCGTCGGCTGTGGCAAGCTCGTTTGAGGATGAGCAGCTTCCGGCGTCATCTGCAGCAGCGGCCGCAGCGAGCAAGGAGTTGTTCGATGTGGATCTGGACGGGATGGTGTTTGGTGGGTCGAATGATGTTGACAACCTTGAAGCCGGGGTTGAGGAATGGGCACGGGGGGTGACGGCTGCGGCTGCACAGAGCAGCTTAATCAACACCATCCATGAGGCGGATGAAGGGAGAGAAGACGATGGGGGATTGGCGTCTGACATCGAAGCTGCCCGGCAAGCAAGCTTGGGGTTCAGCACCAAGCTGAAGAAGCGGCGCATCCGCAAGAAGCGATCGCGCAAGCACCATCGCCACGACGAAGGCCAGACCGAAGACGAGGAAGTCCGAAGCGAGCGCCGGAGCGAGCGTCACAGCGACGAGCGGAGCGAGCAGCGCAGCGAGCGCAGCGAGCACCACCGGCACCAAAGCCGCAGCCGGCATAAGCACTCGCGCAGCGACGACACGAGCGACCGGCACACTAGCCGGGATCAGGACCGGTCCCGGTCGCAGTCGCGCCGGGGCCACCACCGGCATCATTCGGAAGAAATCCCCCCCATGCCGCCCATGCCCGAAGTCATCGGCACCGACGACGAGGCGTTCTACCGCCTTCCCACCCCACGAAAGCCCAGCATCACCGCCCCCATCATCCTCAACCCAGAGCCTCTCCCTATGCTACTCCAACCCACCGTTTACGATCCCTCCGCCAAGATGGGGTCGCTCGTCGGCATCTCCGAACCAACGCACTCGGTCGTCATCGACGACGGGCTGTCGTCTGTTCAGAGAACGATCGAGGCTGATCTCCTCGCCGAGGCGCGGGACGCGGCGGCGCGGAGCTCAGCGCTGAAGCGGGCCAAGGAGACCGTTTTGATGAAACTGTCGCGAGAGTTCTGCAAGAGGAAGGTCAGTGGGGGCCCCCCGCATAGCAAAGACTCGGCGGCTGTTGTGGCGGGGCTGTCGGCGCTAAACCCCGGCCCGGGGAATGCGTCGACGGCCAATAACGGGTTCGGGTGTGCTCCAACGTCAAGTATGGGCTTGAGGATCCGCGAGGGGTTGTTTGGGAGGAGTTTGGCGAATGTGAGTATCATGCCGGATCATCGCGGGTTGGAGAGTCAGAGTGCGCTGGTACCGTTGATGTTTAGTCGGTCCTAGGGGGTTTTAAGGCTTGGCTTGTTTGATTGCAGTCGACATGAGGAGTATTGAGAGGGACGCAAGGTATTGGTGGCTATGACAGTCAAACTGGATGTCAATGGATGAACTGGATGAGGAAAACCCCGGCGTTGGCCGGCGTTGCACGGCGGGGGGCGGCTCGCCTATGACTTGTAATGACACAAATTTTTTCTATGTTTTTATGAGGGATTGTTTATGATTATCTATCATACCAATGAACGTACATACATACAACATACACATACGCGATGCATATGAACCTGAGGAGACCTGTTGATTGTGGGTGAACCTGAGTTCGCGGGATAGCAAGGCACTCTCGCAGCACATGTAAGCGTCATCGTGGGAAAAAGCTTGGCAGCGTCGGTTGTTTCGATTCCAATCACGGCCCGATGCAATCGTTGTGCTGGACCGCTACTTGGTCTGGGCTGTTTCTTCCGGAGCGGGAGAGGACCAGACTTCTGGAACTCGCTGACCGTGGATTTGACCAAGAGGGTAAGACATTGTAGGAGGCCGCATGGCAGGGTGACACGAGAGAAATTCGCCGTGTCTGTCTCTTGTTTCTGGGCCTGCTGTCATACCCTACCCTAGGTGACAGTCGCTGAGAAAACAGCCCTGTCTTGAAAATGCTACGCAAGAGACAACGGGAGAGGGATGCGTGGAGGGCATGGGTTGCGTTCTGCGGAGGATCGCATTGCGCGTCCAATAACCGTCTTGGGAGGGGATCCACCCCAAAGAGGAGCGGCGAGGATCGATTTGCTCGATCTAGATCAGCCGATTCCCAATTGGAGAGGCATGATGGGAATTGGACGAATTGATTTGTGAGAATGGCATAAGCCGGGCGACGGGCAATGGCAGCGAGATATCCAAATTGGAGCTCGAGGCGAGAGGTGTGCACTGTGAGCAAATGAGCAAATTGCTTGTTATCTGAAAAGCTAGGGAAGCAAATACAGATGGCGGCTGAGGGGGGTGCAAGTCAGCCGTCTGCGCACTGGAGCGAAAGGGAGCCCTGGACTGGGGGGCCTGGTGGTACGAGGTTGCCCCTTGCGCGTTCCTCGACAGTGGAAGGCCAGGTCTGGCGTTGCAGTCTGCGCGCTGGGATTTTGTGTGCTGAGGTGCCCCCCTTGGCACAAAGGTCCGCCTCCATCCGAACTCAATCGTGCCCAGCCTGGTCAAGTGCTCTGATCAGGTCTCTGATCTGGGTCGTTTTCCATGGGCTGTCTGTCAATCCTGGCACACAACTCAGCCCTTCACGCTAGGTAGCTTCGGTTGCGGAATGCTGATCTGATCTGCAACTTTTTGCTTCCCCAACCAACGCCAGGCCATCTGAGCACCCGCATCGCCGTCGTCGACCCGAACCATCACGACATCCTCTGTCGTTGGTGCTTTGCGACCTGGCTGTTTCCGGTCCCTCCCCTTTGCCTAGCCGGCAGTGGTGGCGCCAGCTATAGCAGCGGTAGGCCCTTTTAGCAGCGAGTTTGAGCGACGGACGCATTCGAGAAAAGTCGCGACTACGTCTCCTGCGTCTCCTACCTACCCAATAACGCCGAGTTCGCCTCCAGCACCGGCTCGTCCGAATATCCACAATTTTCTTTGTTTTGCTGCACCAGAGCCTCGACCGCCTCTCGCCCTCGTTCTCGGTATCTCTCAGAGCCTACCGTGTGGCATCACATCCCGTCCAGACCAACCCAGTGTGTTTCTCCGCGGCAGATCCGGGCCTGAGGTTACGTGGACAGTCGAGTCTCCGTTCCGGTCCCGACAAAACACGACGACGACGACGACAGCGACATCAGCCCACACGGCCGAAGCGCCAGCGCTTTACGCAAAACCCCGACAGAATATGCAGCCGTCGCGACACTCCCCTCCAGACTGTCCCTTATAGTCTGCCGAAAATGAGAGTCGCAATCCGGGAGCAGCTTGCGGCCCTCGTCATCCTCGCTGTCCTCGTTGCTCTTGCCATTGTCTCGATCCCGACATGGATATACGTGAACAATTTCGTCATCAGCGTCGAGACGGGTGGTCTCTCCCTAACTGCGTCGCTCAAGGCTGCGCGGATATCCTCCGAGATCGACCTGGTTCAGACAACATGTCAAACCATCTCAACACGCCTGTTGCTGCAGAATGGCTTTACCAACTTCTACAACAAGAACTCTACCACCCCTGATCCGTGGGATGACGCCCGAAAGGATCTCGAGAGTGCACTGAGCGCGTCGGGTTTCTCCGGGCTGCTGCAGGCGCGGCTGTACTCTCGCAACACGACAGGAAACGTCAACGGTCTGTTGAGCTTGACTGGTAATGCCGTCAGTCAGGGGGGCTCGGTCGCCCTGCCCTATACGCATCCCGATGGCTCCCAGGTCTTCCTCGGCGATGAGGGCCTCGGCTATCCACCCGCCTTGTATCCAAACATCACCTATGTCAACTTGAACCGATCGAATGCCTACATGTCCTCGACACCTTCCTTCTCCGCTCTCGCTTTTCCTAGCGTGTCTTTGGGGAACGGCAGCGATGGCAACGGTATCCTGCTGGGTCCTTTGGTGATCAACTCAACTTTCGCCCTCATTTCTATTACGGTTCCTGTCCGAATGATCCAGAACAGTGGCTACATTCTCGGTTATATGACCCTAGTCGCGACGGCAAAAACACTGGTTGAGGTCCAGACCTCTAACGAAGGGCTGGGCAGCACCGGCGTCCTGCTCATCGTGGGGTCGACCAATCCCTGGAACCATTTCAACGACTCGCTAGCCGCAAGTAACGGAACCTTCACGCCCCCCCTGGGTGAATTTGAGCAGCAATCAGTCCAGTTCCTCCTCCCAGCATACACGATGCCCGGCCAGCCCGATCGTCACGACCAGCACAGCATTGACTCGGGCAAGTTTGATGCCTCGTTCCCTTTGGCTCAGTTTCCTGCCGCCCTCAATGTCTTTTGGAATAATAACACGGCCCCCAACAATGCTACAAGTATACTGTCGACAACGAACGAGCAGGGCCACTCGGTGGCTGTAGGCGCTGCGCGACCGCAGACATCACTCGTCACTTGGGCTGTCATTGTGGAACAGGACGCAAGTGAGGCTTATGCGCCCATTCAGACCCTGAAAACCATCCTGCTCGGCTGTGTCTTTGGCACTGCCGGCTTGGTTGTGCTACTCGTCTTTCCCTGTGCGCATCTTAGTGTGATGCCTATCAGGAGGCTGAAGGCTGCAACCGAAAAGTCGATCGCCCCCCCCGGTTACGAAGATGAATATGATGACTCTTTTGACGAGGAGAATCCGAGCTCAGGGGGTACCCAGTCGGGAAGGTCCGAAAAGGGGCTATTCGCAAACATACGGCGGCGAATCCGCAAGAGGCGCAAGGCTAGGATGAGAGGAGTCGGTGTAGCAGAGCCAAATCGTCGAGCATTCAAGATACCTGCAAGGGTTGACGACCGGAAACACATCGTGACCGATGAGCTGACAGAGCTTACCCAAACCTTCAATGAGATGACGGACGAACTTCTGAAGCAGTACACGTCTCTGGACGAAAAGGTCGCTGAGCGGACGAGGGAGCTGGAAATTAGCAAAAAGGCTGCCGAGGCTGCGAACGAGAGCAAGACCCTCTTTATCGCCAACATCTCACATGAGCTCAAGACGCCCCTCAATGGCATCATGGGCATGTGCGCTGTTTGCATGGAAGAGAATGATGTCAACCGGATCAAGCAGTCGTTGAAGACACTGTACAAATCAGGTGTGTTCCTTAACACAAAGGTTGGTTGAGGCCAAGGCTAACATGTATAGGTGACCTTCTACTCCACCTTCTCGAGGATCTTCTGAGTTTCTCCAAGAACCAAATTGGGCAGCAAGTCAGTCTCGAAGAGCGAGAGTTTCGCCTGGGAGACATCCGGTCGCAGATGATTGCCATCTTCGATAAGCAGGTTCGAGAGAGCAAAATCACATTCACTGTCAATTTCATCAGCTCAGAGAGCCTGGACGGCCCTGAACGGACCAGCATGGAAAAGCGGCTTCCAGCCATTGGCCCGCCAGGTGTCGGCAGACTCAAGGACATGTGCCTTTGGGGCGATCAGCACCGAATTCTGCAGGTCATTATCAATCTGGTCAGCAACAGCCTGAAGTTCACGCCTGCTGGTGGCAAGGTCGAGCTCAGGATACGCTGTGTCGGCGAATTGGAGCAAGCAAGTGACGAGAGTAGGTCATCGTCGTTTTCCAAGACTGGATCCAACCGCCCAGGTCGCTCTCGTCACCGGGTTGGTTCTGGATCTTCACACACGGCTAGTTCCAAAGGCGCACAGTCGCCGGCAACACCACTCAAGGGGGGTACCGCTCTTTCCATCAACCCCCTAGACCCCAAAGCCACGCCGCATGTCTACATCAGGGAGCGTTCCCCGACGCCTCCGCCAGCGAATGCAAAGTCGTACATGTTTGAGTTCGAGGTCGAAGATACGGGCCCTGGCATCGCGGAGCACATGCAGCAAAAGATTTTTGAGCCTTTTGTCCAGGGCGATCTCGGCCTCAGCAAGAAATTTGGTGGCACGGGTCTGGGTCTCAGCATCTGCTCCCAGTTGGCCAGCATCATGGGAGGAAACATATCTCTCAAGAGCACAATTGGGGTTGGCACGACATTTAGAATGTTGATTCCACTCAAATATGTCAAAGACCAGTACGTTTAGCCAGCTTTCGTATTATTGGGCTGTTCACGCGGTGCTAACTCACTCCCAGCGCATCAAGCACGTCTAGTAGTCTCAAGTCGCGGCCGCCGAGTGTGGGCTCTTTAGATGGAGAAAACGTGCGCAACTCGGTTTCCAAACCTCCCGGCGAGATCCCGCCCGCCACGGCAGTTCTGGACAAGCAGCCTCGGCTTGTCGGCCTAAGCCAGCCGTTCTTCGCAACAACCCCCAATCCGCGACCAAATTTGAACAAGGCCGACCAGCTGGCAGCGATTGACCGAGCCATGGCAAACCGATCATATACCCAGGGCAAGCTCCGAGTCCTGGTGGCTGACGACAATTCGACCAACATCGAGGTGGTCAGCAGGATGCTGAAGCTTGAAGACATCTACGACGTTACGATTGCCAAGGATGGGCAAGAAGCATATGATCTCGTCAAGGTCAACATGGAGAACAACCAGCGATTCGACGTGATTTTCATGGACATCCAGATGCCCAACCTGGACGGTCTGCAGTCAACACGTCTGATCCGGAAGATGGGTTACTCGGCGCCGATTGTAGCGCTAACGGCGTTCTCCGAGGAGAGCAACGTCAAGGAGTGCATGGAATCGGGCATGGACGAGTTCCTCAGCAAGCCGATTCGCCGGCCAGCGCTGAAGCAGGTGCTGAAGAAGTTTGCCACAATCGAGGAGGAGCCTGAGACGGCGAGCGTGGGCAAGAAGACGCCCGCGCAGACGCCCCAGGAGAAGGAGAATGACCCGCTAGCAACAGAGGCGATACCGCCGAAGAGCAACGGGAATGGGGCAGCGCATGCTAATGGGGCGCCGCTACCAAGTCAGGATTCGGGCTCGGGCTCGTCAGACTCACCGAATCCGAGTGGTTGATGGTACCTGTCAAATTGATGGTACCTGAATTGATGGTACCTGTCAAATTGATGGTACTGAATTGATGGTACCTGTCAAGGGGATGAACAGCTGGGGGTCGCCACATGTCTGGATTCCTGAAACGGTTTCTTTTCTACATGCATCCGAAGCATCGCTTGGTTTTTTGGGCCATTTCTTACTTTTTATTTTTTTGCTCTGTCACGTTGGTGGTTAATGTTGACGTTGATGGAGAAGGGTCATCAAAGCATATGGCAAGGCAAGGCGTAGAAGCTCTTCTCGAGATCTCGAGACAGCAGTGCGGGGTGTTCTGGCGTTTTGCGCGGATAAAAAGGTTCGCGGTTTTTTTAAGGGTCACGTTGTGTTGAGCTGGCTGGTGATGTTTGAGTAGGATTGTCGCTTGGAAAACGGTGTCATGGGTCTGATAGGATCTAGCTTGCTACATTAGGGAGGTGGGAGGTATGTAGGAAAGAAAGGAGAAAACTGGGGCGATGAGGGTATATATATATATAATCGTCGTAATTGACATGTGCACAAGTCTTCAGCTGCTCCCCTAAGCCTATGTTTGAGTCAAGGATAGTTTGTTCATGTGCTCTTTCGTCGGGAACATTGAGTCCCCATTATTCAAGAGTATTACCGAGGGCTCGTCCCGTCTCCCCGCACATGGCTCCGCTGCCGGTGCCGGGTATCGGCAAAAGTAGAGGGGCAGCATGAACGTCATGCCGCTGCCAAACGGCGAATGGCGTCAGCTTTCCTTGCCGTAGTCCCATTCTGTCTAACTTCCAACCCTGAGGAATGCGCTCCAAAGCTCTCCAAAGCATCTACCGCCCCCTATCCCGCCCACAGCCCACCACCACCCCCAACAACAACAACAACAACAGCAACAACAACAACCACTCGGCCAGCTCACCACCTCCCCGCCATCCAAAATGCGCCTCCCCTACACCCCCAACCCCCCAACCCCCTCCTCCCCCGCCGAAGCCGCCGTCGTCGCCCGCATCGCCGCCCGCCGTGCCCCCCGCCCCCTCCAGCCCCTCGACCTGACCCTGCTCCACTCGCCCCCCGTCGCCGACGGCTGGAACGCCTTCCTCGGCGCCATCCGCACGCAGACCACCGTCCCGGCAGACCTGCGCGAGCTCGCCATCAGCCGCGTCGCCGTCGTCAACCGCGCGTGGTACGAGTGGATGCACCACGCGCCGCTGGCGGTGGCGGCCGGGGTGGGGGAGGCCGGGATGGGGTTTGCCAAGAGGGAGGGGGCGTTGGTTCTGGGAGGGGAACTGCCAGAGGGGTTGAGCGAGAGGCAGTGGGTTGTGCTGTGTTTTGCGGATGAGATGACGCGGAATGTGGCGGTGCGGGAGGGGACTTTTGAGAGGCTGAGGGGGTTGTTTGGGGAGAGGGAGGTTGTTGAGTTGACGGCGACGGTGAGTTGGCTGCTTTGGGGCCCTAGGGGGGTTCAGGGGTTGGCATGTTTACGGTTTGCTGACGGGGTGTTGTTGCTCTAGATTGCATGCTACAACATGGTCAGCCGCTTCCTGGTTGCGCTTGACGGTCAGTACACCCGCACTCTCCCTTGACCTCAAACTAACCACTTGTCAACAGTCGGCGAGAAGAACGGCCTCGGACCGGACGCCGCTCACTAAGAGAGGACACACAGGGCTTTAGTCTTCTAGTTCCCGGTGAAAAAGGGGTGTATTAATATCACTGTTTGAGCCCGAGGCCTGCCGCGGCTTTTCTCTACAATACACCAGTCCCGATATCCATTCCCCTGTTCCATCCGCCCGTTCCAATCCCCAAATTCCCAAATCACCAGTCCTCCCTGAAGCCAGGCCCCAAGTCCATCCCCCAGAATTTACTCCCCTGCCCCCAAATAATGAAATGTCGTACTATATCTAGTAAGGTGAGGATAGTAGGTTGCCTCATATAATCTTCATTGGTGCCTTGGGAGGCCACGAGGTCGAAAACGCTCAGCGAAGACTTTATAGGTGCCTACCATCCTCGAAAAGGGGGTAGAGAAGTGTAGCTATGTAAGTAATATTGTGAAGTGATGTAAGGGGTATAATGAAGTCAGGGGAGGGGGTATCTCATGTGAAGTGACCAAGGCTCCCAACCGGAGCCAAATTCCCAAAATGCCCAAAACGCCATCATATGTCCTCCTCTTTTCCCACCGCCACGCATGAGCAGCTAAATCAGCAATATGTTCGGCTCGTAAATTCATACAGCGTGTATGTGTGTATGTGCCAGTGCGGCGTGGAGATCTTCATGTCCTCGTAAAGCATCCCGTTTTCCAGGCGTCACTGTTCGTGATAGCGGCATATCGCATGCGAAAGGGTATTATGTTCAAAGTTAACCATGCAGAGCATCTCTACAAATCATGCCAGAGCGGATCACGGTGTTTGTGTGAGAGCCATCTCGATGCTTGCATGCCTCTTGTGCAGCAAGGGGCTCCTCTGCAGCTCTTGCACGACGCCCGCCCATCCCCGTCGGTGACTCCCCTCGACGCTCTCTTGATGGCTTATGGGTTGCGTTGTCACCCTCCGCAGGGGAGGCATAGTCTTGATGCTCTCGGTGACGGATCGATGCATTGCGTCCCGTCGAGGTGTTGAGAAGAGAGCTACGGCCTTCTCAGGGTCTTTTGTGATAGCTTCTTGCTTCGTAGCAGCCTCGGTTGCGACCCCGGCGATGATTCCCATGTGCATGACGAGGAAGCGCATCCGAAGGAGGTCGATGCGCCGGACCCTTTGCTCCAAGTCGAGCCGCCTGCTCGCCCACAGCACCCGGGCACTTGTGCGCAGGCGCGTGTCATCCTCGCTCAGCAACAAAGCGTTCAGGTCCTCGCGCAGCCCATCGCCGTCCCGCTGGATATCGCGGAGCAGTCGGCTGAGCCGGAGCTTGTCCTCGAGGCGCTGGACCTTGGCGACGTCCTTGTCGTACGACTCGTTTTCGGCAATCGAACTATCAACGGCGTCGACGAAGGCGGATACCTCGCGGGGCGCGGCAAAGTAAGCAGACGCGTAGCGGCTTGCGGTTTGCGCAAGCACTGCGAGCGAGAGCAGAAGGGCGGTGAGGGAGAGCAACAGGATCCACTGGCGCGAAGAAGAATCCGACATGGTGGATGCTTGTGAGGTGCAGAAATTCCTGCTTTCACATAGCAGACGAGGTTTCAGAATTGGAGAGTGACGATGTCAATCGACCCTCTCTGGATAGCTGTCCAGGAGCGTTTATCTGGGGTGAGCGGCGAAAATGATGACGGAATATGGAAATCAGGAGTGCGGCGTGTGGGCAGCTGTGGGCATGCCCACTAGGGATGCTCCGGAGGCTCGCCCCCCCTCCCAGCTCGCCGCTCAGTGTTGGTGACTTCACCGACTAGTTCCAACCCCAGCGTCGTCAGTTGGTCAGGTCGCAGGCGTGGCCGCCATTGGCCACTTGGCCTACAATGCCCACTCCTTTTGTGCTCCCCACCATACAATACGCCATCCAGCCATCTTTTCGCCTTTGGGGGGGGGTCTCACCGTTTTGTGCCTGGCTGTCCTCTGGTCGCCCCTGTTGCCCCTGTCGCTGCATACGCCAAACCGCCCGCCTGCGGTTTTAGTGATTTCTCGCATGTTCCATTTGCATTGGTCACAGATGAATCCGACGGCGCGACGCGGGGAAATTGAAATTGCGGGCAGTTCAGATGTGTGTTGATGGAAGTGCACAAGACGGAAAAGAGAACGGGGAGATGAATGGCACAAAGGAGGGAAGGGAGGTGCGGGCCGCCCCTCGGTTTTAAGTTTGCGGTTGTGCTGCGCTGCCTCCTGTGCCTCCTCACTCCTGCCGTTTGCCTTGGACGTGGGAGTGGCAGAAACGAGGCGGCAATCGCAAAATTCCATCCCCCGCAAAAAAAAAAATCAAAAAAATCCCACCCGCTATTCGCGCTTGCGTCGACAACAGAAGGCGATTATGGAGCTCCAATCACGAATAAACAAAACATGATCAACATCTCCCCTGTCGCATCATCTCAAAATCCCTAAATCCTGCCATCGACCCGCCAAAATGGCCACTCACGCTCCCCCGGTCGAGTTTGCCCTCCCGCAGGTCCTAACCTACCCCGCGTCAACTCCGCCATTCCTCGTAGCCCAGGGCGCCGAGGGCCGCCTCTACAAGACAACACACATCACGTCGTCGCGACCATGCGCGCTGAAATACCGGCCATCGAAGTCGTACCGCCACCCGATCCTCGACGCGCGGCTGACCAAGGCGCGCATCCAGGCCGAGGCCAAAGTGCTGGACCGCTGCTGTCGTGAGGGTGTTCCCGTGCCGGCCGTCTATGCGCTGGACGCCGGCGGCGGCTGGCTGATGATGGAGTGGGTGGACGGCGTGCCGGTGCGCCAGGGCATCAACGTGTGGCTCGGCGAGAGGCCCGAGGACGATGCGGTGCCCGACGCCGAGGTCGCTGACGAGACGCCCCTGGTTGATTTGATGAATAGGATTGGCGAAGCCGTGGGGGCGTTGCACAGAACAGGAGTGATTCACGGAGACTTGACGACGAGCAACATGATGCTCCGGCCATGGGCTGGTGGACAGAGCAATGGGGTCTCGGGCGAGGATGGCGAGAAGAAAAAGGCTGTGGGAGGGGATGTGATCCTCATCGACTTTGGCCTTGCAACACAGAGTGTGGCGGATGAGGACCGCGCTGTCGACCTCTACGTGCTAGAGCGGGCATTCGCGAGCACGCACCCGAGAGCAGAGCGGCTGTTTACACATGTGTTGGAAGCCTACAAGCAGGCCTACAAGAAGGCACCCTCGGTGATACACAAACTAGAGGACGTCAGGATGCGCGGGCGGAAGAAGAGTATGCTAGGATAATAATGGCAAAGCAAAAAAAAATAATAAAATAAAATAAAATAGAGTAAAAACAAGACAAAACAGGCAAGTGATTGCTACCGACCATTACGTAGTATGTGCTAGATGCATGATAACACAGTCGGGTAATACACATTATAGAAAACGCTCAAGATCTGCCTCCCAAAATTCGAAAACGCCTAGGTGTACAAGCAACCATAACTCCAACCATGCGGCGGTAGAGTAGATATCGACTGGGTAAAGATTCAAACCTCTGCCAGGCCGGCGCCGGCAAAGTAGCCCTTGTTCTCGATGACTCCCCTATCCCTCACCACAGCCGTGTACTTGACGACCCATTGGGGCGCAAGGTCACCCTGCAGCCCATCGCTGCCGGACTCGGAGTCGGCGAGGACGCCGGCGCCCCGAGGCCCCTGGCCAAGAAGCTCTCTCAAGGTTCCCCTCGAAAGAATATCAGTGCAGTCGCTGTGGACCAACAAGTCAATGCCCTGCTCCTTGGCTAGCTTGACCAACGGCGGGGGGACATTGCAGCAGTTCTTGATGTTGATCTGGTTGACAGCAGGCCGGATCTGCACCCTCTTGAGAAACCTGGCAAGCTTCTCGCTGCCAAACTCAGCAATGCCCAGTCTCTTTACGAGACCTTGGCGATGCAGCTCCTCGATGGCGGGCCAAGTCGCAGCCTCCTCTTCGTCGTCGCCCTGCGTCGCATTCAGCTTATCGGCCTCCCACTCGCAATCGCCGTCAAATGACATGCCAGGGAACGATGCGACGAGGAGGTCGACGCTGGGGACGCGCAGTTCTTTCAGGACGAGATCCAGTGCCTCGTTTGCGTAATGCGCGCGCTTCGACACAGGCGCGGTCGCGAGGAAGAAGAGCTTCACCGTGATGTCATATTGCGCCGGCTCCTCTTGCAGCCCCGCGAGGGACCAGTCGATGCGGGGCACATAGAGCACGCCGTCCTCGTGCGCGATCCAGGCCGACGCCGAGTGGTGGAAGCCATTGCCATTGGTGCCGGCCGCGTTATCCGAGTCGCTGCCGGTGCCCGAGTATGCGTCGGCGGCGTAGTCCTGCTGCGCAGCCAGGAAACTGCTTCGCAACGAGTTGGTGAGCTCGAGGTTGGATCGGTATACGCCCGGCTTGCGGATGATGGAGGGGCCGCCCGACACAATGTTGCTGCAAACAAATCACGCAATCAGCAGTCGCGCTCAGGCAATGACGGGTTAGAAGTTAAGCCACGGATGGACGCACCCAGTTGACAGTATTAACTTGGTCATGGTTGGTACTCGTTCCGATCTATGTCCACAAGGGTGTTTGGCAGTACCTAGACCTGGTCTCGAGGGTAGGATGGTTTTGAGTTTGCAAAATATTTCCAGGTGCGAGAGCGAATTCGCGAGTTCGTTTGTGGGGTCTCAATGGGCGACAAGATGGATATTATCAATGATTCATGGCCGAGCCCCGCTGACGAGGTTTATCACGAGCTGGCCCTTTGCAAGTTGGCGGCGAGAGAGAGGAAGCACAGAGCAGCAGGTGTGAGACCGGTGTATCGGGGGTTCCTGAGGCTCTAAATACTCTCCAGAGAGGCTAGAGCAGAGGCGACGGGGATAGCTGTGCCTCCGTGGTCCCCTGTGATCGATCGCCTTCAATCGAGGCTGCGCGGGATGGCACATCCCATTCTGTCGCCTCAGCGAGCTGGTCATGGCCAAAACGTGGGGCGCCCATCCAGTCCCACTTCCCCGAGCCAGCAGGGCCAGCAGCAAGCAGTACACCTGAGAGCAAGCAGCACATGGGCAGAGCAAGCGGCGCAAACGTTGTGAGGCGCCCTCCCGTTCGGATTACCAGGTCACTGAGTCCAAGCCCGCATCCGAGAAACCCCCGTCCCGAGGCTTCCAGATAGGCTGCTGCCCTGCAAAGGGCTGGGACTCGCAAGTCTAATTGGGAGATATGCTGTGCTGTACGATGCCTCAGGTGTTTACGCCGACAAACACACCCACTGCTTCAAAGAGTTGGGATGTTGGATGCCAAGTGGGGCGCCATTACCCCGCCGAACGACCCCCCTCCAAGGCTGGAGGTCCAGGCTTGTGACTTCTGCGACTTCTGTCCTCAGGCTGCAACTTTTGCTCGGCAAATTTCGTGGCCAACCTTTCTGGCAAGCAACTGTCTTGGTGTTTTCCCCCAAATCTCGCAAGACTCTCCCAACCAGCCGTGCTACCCGACATCCCTCGTCCCTGCTGAAGGACGGCCGCCATCATGGCCATCAAGTACGCGACAGCATCTTTTCCCTCGCTCGAGCGCAGCGAACTGACAGCTTGGCAGTTACATAATACTGCTCTCTCGCCAAGGCAAGGTGGTTCGTTTCGATCGCATACCTCGCCGCCCTGGATTCCCAGACTAATCACGGTGAGCTAGCGCTTGGCGAAATGGTTCACCACCATGTCCCCCAAGGACAAGGCCAAGGTCGTCAAGGATGTCTCGCAGCTCGTCCTGGCCCGACGAACACGGATGTGCAACTTCCTCGAGTATAAGGGTAAGCGGGCACTACCATTGCATTGGCGTCGAGGGGAGCTTCTGTTTCCCGACATGACCGCCGCTGACCCGTCATCACATCCAGATACCAAGATCGTCTATCGCCGATACGCCTCGCTCTTCTTCATTGCCGGCTGCTCCTCCGAAGACAATGAGCTAATCACACTCGAAATCATCCACCGATACGTCGAACAGATGGACAAGTACTACGGCAACGTCTGCGAGCTCGACATCATATTTTCCTTCACAAAGGCCTACTACATCCTTGATGAGCTCCTGCTAGCGGGAGAGCTGCAAGAGAGCAGTAAAAAGAACGTCCTGCGGTGCATATCCCAACAAGACTCGCTCGAGGACATGGAGGTGGGTTGCTTGTCTGCGGCAGATGCTCCTCCACTGCCGCCGATTGTCTCCTTTCTTATGGGTGCCGATCTCGCTGACACGTCGCTTTTTTCCTCAGGTCGAGGACGAGGTCACGAAGATCATGTAGAGGAATCGAAGTCCTGTACCATCACTATACTTCTCTTTCATCCCACGCGACGGTTTCCCTCGAACTCTGCGGCTGCGACGAACCATGACTCGGCAGAGACGATGGCTAATGCATATTTACGCGCACGAAACAGGCTCAGGATACGATTGAGAGCGCGCTCAAGGATTCTGGGATACTGTGAAGCGGCAGTGGCCACCCGATACCCCTAGCGACGATAAAGCCAGGTGAATGAGAGCCGAAAGACAGACACGCAACCTGCAGCACGGAAATGACGGGACGAGAACATGAAGGTCATGCGAAGAGACGTGGCTGCCATTGGCAGAAGTAACAGGGCGCTAGGCTACATCTACCCATCAGGAAGGAGCAAACTCCTTTCGAATTTAGATATGGGCATTGTAGATTAAGACCTGGGGACGTCGAGCCGAGACAAGCCTTGATGCTACTGACTCTCCGAGATGCGCCCGAGGAGAGCAGAAGTGTTGCGGGCTTGCCGGCTGCGATCTACTAATAGAAAAAGGGATTCGAGACTAGAGATGTCCACAAGGCAAACATACGCATGCAGCGCAAGCCAGCAGTGCTACTTAATCCATCTAGGTTTATCATGTCATTGTCCGACGTTGACACTCGTGGGGGCTTGCCGCCATCCCATTCGTTCCACAGGCGGTTCAGGTTGTGGTTCGACACTTCCCGTTAGCCCTGAGGGCCCTCCTACTGTCGGAGGGGTCGGTTGATCATGTGCGCAGGCGCGCCGCCGGGCAAGACCGGGATTGCGCACTGCCGCCCAGACTAACCACTGCCCTGGCAGGCCGGTGTGTGGTGCACGCAGCAGCTTGGCTTGGGACGTCAGACAACACCCGGGCACAGGGGCTCCAGCGCCGGCCACATCTCCTGTCGGACTCCTCACGACACCGTCATTCGCTTTACCCGCATTTTATCTCTTTCATCGGCCCGCCCCATCATTATTCCCGAATTATCGACATGTCTGCACCTTCCCCGATTGAATGCTAGACGCCCCCCGCGTCTGGCTTTGTTCATCTCTGAACCGACACCGTGCCGAACCGCGACCATCCACCACTCCATAGCGATTCCGGCTTCCCATTTGGCCACACTTCCACCCCCAGCTGTCTCCCAGTCTGCGGCCATCCTCCGCAGATCATCACCTGTAATCCACCACTCGAACGAGGCAGCTTGCGAAGGCGACACAGTCAAGCGCATTCTAATCCGCCTGCGAATAGCCCGGCGTACGACAGCAAACCGCATCACCACAAGAATAGTCCCCGATATTATCCCGCTGTCCGCTCTTCGCCCCGAAATCCGCCCGCAACCGCATCCCACTCATTCGTTCAGACACCCGTCGCGCCGCGACGTTTCGGCACCAAGATGAAGGTACGTAAACCGGATACATGCTGGACACTTGGGCGAGAGAGGGGCGTGGGCTGACGATAAATCACAGTTCCTTTCGCTGCCGTCGTTCGATACGGTGACAGGCGCACTGAACTTTGATACGCCCGACTGCCATGTCGCTGGCGGTTGCGACCTTTACACGACCAAGGCTGCGGGTTCGGATAAGAAGCTGTACAAGAACATTCAGCAGGAGCTGGAATCCCAACATGCCGCGCTTGTCAAATTTGGCGCGTCGCTCTCACCACCGCGGCGCGAGACGATGCTCAACTTGACTCGCTCGTCGCCGTTTGGCTCCCTTGAAGTGGTTTCGAACCGGCGCACTTTTGCGTACTTGATCGCCACGCTCAATGCCTCACATCCCGACTATGATTTCTCGCAGCTCTTGCGGCCGGCAGACTTCAAGCGCGAGCGCATGCTCCGCCGTGTCATGACCCACATTGACAGCACCCTACACAGCGTGCGTCCGAACACGAACTACCTCGATACCTCGGTTCAGCGGGGCTCCCCCGGAAACCCGATAGCATCGGTCTGGGGTCCTCGGATGTGGGCTATGATTGATAAGGAAATGACGCTCAAGGACTGCACTATCTTCTCATACCAGCCCAAGGACGATCCGTTTGATGAGGAAGAGGGCGCAATCTGGGCGCTACACTATTTCTTCTTCAACAAGACGCTGAAGCGCGTATGCTACATCTATGTGCGGGGTGTGCCCGTCATGAGCCATAGCCCCCGGGTCAGCCCCCGGGCTCTTCTGTCCCGCCGGAGCGCGCTGTCCAAGGGAAGCACTTCCGCTCTGGATGAAGCGGACGATGACGAGGGTGCGAGTAAGCGAGCCCGTTACTGGCTGGGCGACCGGTTTGTAGACCGCGTCGCGGCAGGCGACGACGAGATGGACGCCGACGACGGTCTCATTTGGAACCGCGATGCCGATGGCGACATCAGCTGCCAGTACGATGACGACGACGATTCGTATGAGGAAGACGAGTACGACCCGGATATTGAGCCCGAGAGCGATGACGAGACGACCCACGAGCAGCAGTTTAAGAGCCCGGCGCTCGGCATGAGCGAGGACATGGCGTCGAGAATGGACATTGACGTCTAGGAGCACCGACCTGCTATTCTCGACGATTCTCCTATTCCGCTATCGTGGCATGTCCCGTATGCTTTGCGCCCGAAGCATCAGCGCCACGCCACTGCCACTCTTGTTTTGCGGTAAATGTGTGAGCAGGATGTCTGATCCCCGATACCTTGACTCGGCGGTCGACATATGAAGGCCGTTACAAGCCACACGAAAACCTCGACGTATATGAAAGACACATTAAGTCTTGTTTCTCAGATGCTTCATGCGCGTTGCTACGGTTTTTTTTTCTTCTTTTCTGTTTTCTATCCGATTTAAATCGGATTATGTCTTGTCTCTGTACTCTATTGGAAGCATATAACTCTTGGAGATTCGGGCTTGGCTTCAACAGCGGGTTTTCTGACTTGGTCGAGTTGGGAGGTATATATAGGATGTATCTCGTCAACTTGGCGAACAGCAAACCGCGGGGCCACTGTGGTCTACTGTTGAAGATGGGCTAGGACTGAACTACCTAATCATGGGCAGGGGATGTAAGGTGGTGGCATTTGGATGGGTATGTGCTTATTGGCGTTTTCGGGACGACCACTGGATGTTTGTCTCGTGGGAGACGGAGTTCGGGGTCTGGTTCCCAGGTCGGTGAGAGAGGCACTGTGAATTCGGAGTACTTGGGGAGCTTTCCACGGTTTCTCTCGATTGGGTTGTTTCAACACGGATGGGGTCATGGTCTGGTTGGTCAAGCGCAGCTCCGTAACCTGTATTTCTGTCCTGCTGGGCTATGTGTAAGGTAGTTAGGCTGTAATTGATCAATGAGCGAATGACAAGCATGGGGCATCAAATGAGGGGATTCCCCAGCGTGACGGCGCCCCACCATGTCCCACCCATCCCCACTGATAAGCCGCTATGACGACACTGAAGTGCCAATGGCACGGTCTGATTAAGACTCCCGCCTCGCGACTTCACTCTTACACCTGCCGACCTTACCTTAACTATTCCCCTAAAGAGCCCAGAGCTCATACCATGGCGCATAATCCACTGATAAATTGGTGCGTATACCGCTAATAATAGTCAATGCCTCGACCGCGACATCTGCCAACCGAAAGTCAACATCGTCGTGCGCACTGGAGTTGGGGTGACACGGGTGACGCGGCGCAACGACACTGCTCGCGAGCTGCCAGGTATTGTTGATCTCTTCACCACGCACCCCGGTCATGGCCTCGACAGCGCCCTCGGCCATCGTGCCCGCCCAGCTCGGGTTCCTGGCCATCTACAACCCCAGCCTGGGCACCACCGACGAGACCCTCGACCACCAGATTGTCTACTATGCCTCGGTCACGACGCAAACCGGCCCCCGCCGCCGCCGCCACCGCTCGCGGGGCCCTCGCCCCACCGACGCCCTCTCCTCGGCCGAGCGCAACGAGCGCCTGCGCCAGATCGGCCTCGCCCAGGGCATGGTCAACTTCAGCCGTTCCTTCTCGAGCGGCCGCTCCCTCGACACGATCGACACGGAGCGCACCCGCGTCGTGCTGCACGAGCTCGAGCCCGGGTGGTGGATCCTCGCGGTACGTTCCCCCCCTCCCCTTTCCCCTGTCTGTTGATAATATCCCATACTAAACAGCCCCAGTCCATCGACCTAACCCGCCTCCCAGCCCCAGCCCCACCCCCAACCCCAACGTCCCCCGCGGCCGCCGCCTCGGAGGAAAAGGCCGAGTACTCGTCCCGCGAGGTCAAGCCCGCCACGCTGCTGCTGCAGGACCTCCTCCGCGCCCATGCCGTCTTCCTGCTGCACCACGCCCCCTCGCTGTCGGCCCTGTTCGTGCGCACCCAGCGCGACAGGTTCGTCGGCGTGCTCGGCCGGTACTGGGACATGTTCCTGTCCACGTGGAACGTGCTGCTGCACGGGAACCCCGCGTGCGCAGTGTTTGGCGGCATCAGGATCGCCGCGTGCGGGGAGCTCGGGATGGGGGTTGGCGAGGAGGAGCGCGGGAGCGGGGAGAGGGAGGTCCTCGAGGGGTTGGTGGGACGGGTGGAGGGTATGGTTGATGTGGTTGCCGGGCGGTTTGGGGAGGGGGGTGCCGAGGGGGCGAAGTGGCTTGGGACTGGGAACGAGCCCGGGGCTGAGGACGGGGCCATGTTCCTGGGGACGGGCGCGCTGTCGCGGGACAGTCTGAGGGCGGTCATGTACTGGATGGAGGATGTGTTTACGTGGGGCGAGGGCGCGTATGGCGTGGCTGACAGCTCGTCGTCGACGAGGTCGCCGTCGAAGAAGAGGCGGAGCTCTAGGAGGACGACGGCCGCGAAGGCGCCGGCTCTGAGCGTGCCGGCGCCGATCAGGGAGGAGCCGGAACCCGCGGGGTCTCAGGGAGGGGCTCAGGGAGGGGCGAGCAGCGCGGGCTCGTCTCACTCGGCGGCGGGACCTAAACCGGTCGAAGAGGATCCGTCAGGGGCTGGTATGGACAAGCTCTTCAGCTATCTCAAGCTGGGCTACGGGACTTCTTGGAGCCTGACTAGCGCCGCTCAGACATCTGAGCCAGATCCGATTCGGGAAGCAGCTGGGAATTCCGGCGAGGTTAGCGGCCCGCAGAAACCACCAAGAGATGCCGATTCAGGCCGTTTCTTAGTCGGGTTGGTGGGCGATGTCGACGAAGTCGAGAAAACCAGCGAGCAGGACGACCAAAGCTCGCCAGACCAAGCTGAGGACGCGCCCAACTCGAGGATTCTTGTCCGGACGATATCAGTAGAACTGGAGGCCGAAGCCTTGAACCGCTCGGAGTCAACAGTCACCAAGGACCTCGGCAGCCACGACACCGAGCTGACGAGCCAGAGAGTCGACACAGAAGGCCGCATCACCGAGGCTGCCAACACAAGCTTCGACAGCCAGGACCGCAACAAAACCAAGAAGCTGCGTGTCATCGTCTACGTTGCCCGGCCTTTCATCTTCATCTTCCTCTTCGAACTACGCACTGACTCGCTGGCATGGGAAGGCTTCTACCGCTCCCTGCACTCCCAACTTACCCCCATCCGCAAGCCCCTCCTCACCTCAACCGCCTACCGCCCCGAACGGCCCGACGCCACCGCCCAGATCTACGACCTCGTCTGGGACCCCCGCCTCCTGACGGTCCACTCCACCATCCCCAACATCCCCGACCCGCTCCCCGCTGCCGCCGGCGCATCAGCAGCAGCATCAGCAGCAGCATGGAGCCGCGTCGAGGCGCTGAGCACCCACAACCAGATCCTCAACATCTTCATGAGCACGCGCGAGAACCTCGCCGAGTTTGAGGCGACGTGTAAGACGAGCCGCGGTTGGTGGGTCGTGTGGAATCGCATCCTGGACCAGCAGCAGGACCCGTCGCGCGACGAGCCGAGCCCGACGCAGTCCGAGTGGGACTCACCCGGCGGCCGGGATGTCCGCGGGCGGAGGCTGTCGTCGTCGTCTTCGGAGGGGGGCGAGGAGACGCGCCACGCGGAGCGGGGGGGGGCGGTGCCCCCTGGGTCTGGGCATGGGCAGGAGTATATAGTAGACAAGGAGATTTTCTTAGTTCGGAGGGCGAGTGATAACGTTAGGGCGGTATCGTATGTCGGCGCTGGCACGGGTGGGAGTGTGGCCGGCGGGGGATGGGCAGATGGGGCTAGTCGACTCGCGCAGGGGATTGGCGTGGATACGAGGCGGTATGTGGAAGGGTTGTTGAGTCTTAATCGGTGAGGTGTGGGTTGTGTTTTTGTTTGTGTGAGTAGTATAGCGTTAAAAACGAGGTTGATAGCGGTCGGAAAACGGTGTGGTGGCTGTATACTTGGGTCTGGAAGGATGAGCTTGGGAAGGATGAGCTTGGGTCTGGAAGGATGAGTCTAGGTGGGATTAGGGGGTTGAAACCACGGTTGCTATATGCAATTGACGTTGAGTCTGATGAGGTGGTTGTCTTGTGAGCGAGGTCATAGCTAGCAGTGTAACTTGGGTCAAGAGAGGTGTGTGGTCGGGAGGGGCTGTAACTAAGGGTGTAACTTGATGGCTACCATCCCTATACAAACTTTTCAACCGGACAAGTTTCCCAACAAGGAGAGATTATGGCATGTAGTACAGTGGTAGTACATCTAGGATTGGTCGTACGGTTAGTACCTGGTCCTACAAGACTCTTGGTTCGATTCCAAGACTTGCCATTTTCTGCGGGATGGGTTACGCAGCGACAGGTAGAAGACCCCTTATGCTCCCTAGAACACTAGCTAAGTGAGTTTACGAGACTCCCGTAGAGTCTGCTAAGGGAGCTCCCGGTATAGGTCGTGGTCATCCCCCTCCTAGTAGGCTTCAATAAGCCGTCTTGGTTTGGTTAGATCCCAAGCTCAAGATTATCAACTCTTTTGTTTTTGTCACGGCTTATACATATTTTCTCACATGCATTTCAGGGAAACGACATCAACCTGCTCCGTAGAATGTACTTGGATATCGGTATAGTCCAACGGCGACAATCCACCGGCCGATACACGCAACCTTACTCCTACTCAACCCATCCAACTTCCCAACTCAACCCCATCCTCCCCCAATTCCAAGTATAAACTCGCATGCACGACAGGCGGCCCACAGCAGCGGCCCTCCCTCTGCCACGCCCCAATACGAGCGGCCTCCTACATATCCCACCGTCACGTCACCCCGCCCAGCAACCAGCCGCGTGGGCAAGCCAGCCAGCAGCGACGATCACCACACCTAACCGATGTGTGTCTCTCTCTTGGGGTTAGTGTTCCTGTCTCCCGTGGCGATTTCCCTAGGAAGGAATCGTGTATGTGTGTGTCGCCCACCCTTTCCCCCCCGACGCGATGTAAACAAAATTTGGGGGGATGGGGGCGCCACCCCCTTACCTGCTCATCGGGTACCTGGTTAAGTTGCTTGGTTGGTGAGATGTGATGAGATGGGAAGGTGACCTGGTTTGTGAGATGTGATGAGATGTGATGAGAATGGTAGATGGTAAGCGAGGTGAGGGCCGGGCTGCTCGTATCCTCGCTCCATCGGGGATCAGAGGGGATGTTGATCTTGCGTCGTCCGAGCATGTAAAACGGTGGCGGATGGGGGAGTTGGTGTGGGTGGCGAGCTGGGGAGATAGATGGCCACGTCATGGGAGATAGATGTTGATGCCTCATCACCACGTCTCACGTAGTCAACAACAGGGGAGAAAACCAATCGATAGAATTCCCCCCTCGATGACAGCACGCAAGAGGCAGTCACCACGTCACGCACAGTCACCAGGCATCCACCACCGCCGACAACGAAACGCATGAAGTATCGTAATCATCCACAACTTACACCCCCCAAGCCGCCACCACCCTTCCCTCCCAGCACCACAGGTGCAGCCACAACACCAAGGCCCTCCATCCCATGCCCGTCCGTATAAATGTCATCCTGAAACACGCCAACTCGGCCGCGCCGACACGTTGACGCTCCTCATCGCCCAAGCCCGCTGCACCGCCTTACAAAGAGCCCGCAAAGGCCCCGGGTGCGTGGTCCGTGATCCCCACTCCTCCACACATCCCCAGGCTCGCATCAATCGCCATCTAGGACGCGGCAGGCCACCAACCATCACGGATCACCAGATGGCGCCGGATCCCTACACCACGACACCACACGTCCTTCCTTCCATCCTCACGGACTCACTCGCAGCAAATGGAACGGGAGCAAAGGAGAAGAGGCATCAAAAGTGCCGCGATCCCATCCGCTGGCTGATAAACGGCGGTGATGCTTCTCCGAGTTCCGAGGAGGGAGTATGGAAGCGGTCAAGCCCCTCCCCCCATCGATCCCAATGCAGCAACGCAGCGCAAAAAAACAAACTCAGCTCAGGTATTGAACCTCCCGTCGCTACAAGGACAAGAGCTCCCCTTCCTATCCCAGACAACCCACGTGGGGGTTGCCTCCAGTTTTCCTCCTCCCCAAACCGTGTCCCACCAACCAACTTTGGGCCTGAAGGAACAAAACCGTTGCACGTGGGGTTAACAGTCCACTCCTCGTTGGACGCCGGCACCTGGCCGAAGGATGATGAGATGGCTTGTTGCTAGCTCAAACACCCGACCTCATGATATTCCTGTCACCGTCACTGTCACCCTGAGCACAAACCACTCGGTCAACGCTTTGAGCCGCCGGTGGCATCGCTATGCCCACCACAAGTCCCAATTCACGGGTGTCGTGAACGGACCGACTGCAGAGAGTCGATGTGGCCAGTATTTTGGGCGAAGTCGTGTTTCTCAAGCCACTTGAACGCGTGGGGAGCCTCGACAACCGCACGTGGTCCAGCCCCCCCCCCCCCTCCATCCCCTCCCTGGCAGGTGAGTGCTATGCCGATGGCCGCAGCGCACGTTTGCAGACTTGGTACTTGATGCGACGCGAGGCAAAACCATGATCGCCCCATCCCCAGTCAAACATTTCCTTCTAGAAGACCCGACCGCTGGGCACATGGAAGCATGGAAGCATGGAAGCATCGAAACCGGCCGTCGCTCTTGGTTAGGTTAGGCAAGGGCGGCGGGTTGGGTGACAAAAGTGAGGGGAGAAGGAGGGAGGGACATCCCGAGAGGCGGTGCACGGCTAGGGCCCCGGGGCGCGGATTCCCGGACGGCTGCCGTTCAGGGCCAAGGGGGCGCCGCCATTCATCAGACCTTCCGGATCGGATTACTGCCGCCGCGCCGGCGGGCAACCCCGGGCATGCAGGCGCCCTAATATGAGGTGGGGGTGTGGCTGCTCTTATCAGATCGGGTGTGGTGTCTGAGCCGCTAGCAAATTGAACCTTAGCCGTCACACGGTTTGGCTGGGCACCGCGTAGATAGACTGCAGTGTGATGACCTGGGAGAGGCAGGGTCTCTCGCCAAGCTCGTCCAAACAGCTTGGGGGCCGGCGGGAAAAGGGCCACCATATCTATGCCCCCGATGGGGAGAAGGGTTCGGGTAGCACGCGCATCTTCTGCACCGCGTCCTTCTCGAAGCAGCGTTGCGTTTGGTCTCAGAGGCCTTCCGTGGAGGGGTGTGGAGGGGTTGAGGCACCTTTGGCCTTTCCGTATCGAGGTTTATAGCAGAGTGCCGGCCCTCCACTCCTTTAGCCGGGGCGAGCAGAGGGGGTCCGAGTTCACCGGTCCAACGTGCGCACAGACGGTCGCCGGGAGTTTGCTCCCATCTTCACTTCTTCAGTGGGTCGGTTTGGGCATGAGGGCGAGAGAGAGCCGGCAAGCGAGTAGCCCGGCACCAAGTCGTCTACGAGTACAGTTCCTCGATGCCATCAACAGGAGCATACAGGTGTCGTTGCGGTGCCGGGCGCAGGCGCGGGTTGGGTATCCTCCTTGGACGCCCTGCGGGCTGTCTGCGATGTGATGCCCTGTACTGTGATGCTCTGTGCTGTGATACTGTGATGCTGAGATGCCGTGATGCGCCACGGCTTGTCGTCAAGATGTGATAGCACGGGACATACCGTCTGCTTTGGTCTCTCTGTAAATCCGAACTGGTCTCGGTGATCGCCGGTCTGAATTCTTGCCCGTGGCAAAACGGCCTTGGCGCCTTGGGATTCCAGGTGAATCTGCTTCATGTGGCCCAACTTCAAACCATCAAGAGACGGCACGCAGGCCGAACAGGCGTGTCAACAGGCGTGTGGTGCCGCTCTCTGAACCGGTTGAAGCATCTGCAAAAGGGCCGAAGCTGAACAGCCGTCCGGCGATGCAAGGGCCTTCCTCTTCCCCGGGTTTGGGGAAGCAATGATTTGTATTTATTGATGTGTTCTGTTTTCTTGCTGGGAGTAATTGTTTCGCAGGATCGCCAGACGGCAGCCATTGGCCACTCAGGTTCTTCCTGCTCACCCTTCACTATCCACGCACGTCATGCTGCGAGGTACCCAAGCAAGCTTGGTGAACCTTGAACACGAGGGCACCCGATGGTAGTACGTTGCCAGTCCCGATGACGGAGAGAGATAAAGGCAGAGATAGAGGCAGAGGCAGAGAGGTGCCGTCTCGCATCGGCTTGGAGTTTAGCAAGCTGCAGATTGGCAAAAATCGCCGTCCAGTAACCCCTACCTGCTTGGGGAAAAAACCAAGTTGTAAAAGAGTCAGAATGCGGAAGGCGGAATACAGGCAGAGGTGGCCGGCAGCCTGAAGCTAGAGGCCGGATGGACGGACGAGAGCTCCGCCTGGCAGAAGCGCATCTTACCCCTTTGCGCTTTGCATGCTGGGCTTCTCTTTTTCTGTGTTTTGCTGCTGCGTTGTCTTGCCAGTATCCTTGATAGCGTTGATGGGACTTTGGACTTTTGATTCTGGGGGGGGGGGGGGGGGGGCAAGAAGTGGGATGGGTCATGCTTGGCATCTGCCCTCGAGCTGCCCCACCATCCGAGCGTCTTTTGATCCCATGCTCATGCTGCCAGCCCTTGCCAGCCCATGCTTCGTGCCGTCTTGCGTCGGTGTGCGACGAGTCTCTGTTCCTGCCCAGCCAATCTGCCGATGTACCTGAATGCTAACGACCGTTGATGAGACGAACTGCGGCGACGGGATATCCGACATGGCAACATGTGCTATCTGTTCCTGGTGGCCCTAGACCAGCCATTTGCAAAACTTGTGGGCTTGCACTCATGCATCTGCGCGCTGGTCTTTCGTTCAGACATGTACGTATGCGTTGGCCGGAGGCTCGTTCCTCGGCTGGCGGCTGCTAGCAAGGGCCAGCAGCCTTGTTTGAGGTTAGCCGGGCTGCTCGAGACTTCAGCGACATGATGCACAAGGCACTGGAGCGATAGCAACAACAGAGGCAAGCCACAGCTACGGCGGGCACAGGTTTCCTTGGTACGTCTGAATTTTAACAACCTTCCTTGGTTATTTCCCTGAGATAGCCTCAGTAGATGCTCAGTGATAGTACGGAGCAACGTGTAGATGTCCAGAAGAGACGCTGAATCTCTGTACGATGGTCTTCCCATCCCACTCATCGACGTCATTCCTCAACTCCGTCATCCTAAGCAGCCGCTCAAACCCAGTGCAAACCCATCTACTACCCTCTCATCTTCCCAATTGCCCTCCGCCTCCTCCCTTCCCCTCTGCCCCCTCTGTTGTGAACTCCTAGGTGGAGATGAGAGCCCAAAAAGAGCCGAAACCTAGGATGTAACTGTTCAAACTCGAAGCTGAGTCTGAGCATTTGATTGGGCACATGTGTGTCCCCGAACTCGAAATGAAGCCACGGCCGCTCGCAAGATCTCGAGATAGAAAACAACCTCCCACCACGTAGTCGGAAGAAAAAAAAAAAAAAAAAAAAAAAAGTCGGATTGCGCCCCAGTGATGCCCTCTTTTGGTTCGTACGCCATTCGCCGTTTGGGAGAGAGTCGGTTATGTCTGGTGGTTGTGGAACATGTTGTAGAATATGATCAAGAAATCAAATGAAGAGAGTACCGTCACGAGGCTGTATGCGAACCAAAAAGACCTGAGCTGTTGAAGATTGCCATGGTGCATATCAGACTGGGAATATGGCGCATTTGCGCTACCAAATATCGGACTGCGGGCGGTTGTCACCAGGCTCAGGGTACAAGAGGCAAGAGCGAGCCGCGGCGGGACCCCCAGAGAGGGCTTTGTGGAGTGTTCATAATATAACACATCTGCTGCTCTTGCGGTCGTTTGCTTGGCGTCGATACCGACTCTCCTTGGGTTGCGAACTCGGTTCTCCTCGTCTCTCGTGCTTGCTGCTGCCTGTGGGGGAGAGGGGCGACGAGGCAGCTTGTCGCTGTCTCCGCAGAATTCGAACCACGTCGTAGAAGGCCTTCTCGACGTTGATGCAGTTCTTGGCCGAGGCCTCGATAAATTCGCATCCCAGCTCACGTGCTAGGGCGTGTCCCTCTTGGGTGGAAACCTCCCTATCTGAGACGCGGTCGCTCTTGTTTCCCACGAGCATGATAGGCACGGGGGCCGACGAGTTGATAGCGGCGATGGGAGATCCTGGGTACGAGGGCGACGATGCGGTCGACTCCTTGACTCTTTGAATCTGATGGTGGAACCGCTTGATGCGGGAGAAGGAAGAGCGGGAGGAGACGCTGTACACCAAGATGAAGCCCTCGCCGTCTCGGATCCACTGGTCTCGTAGTGCTGTGTACTCTTCTTGTCCCGCTGTGTCCAGCACCTCTAGCATGCATGCCTGGTCGTCTATCACACACTGCTTCCGATATGAGTCCTCAATGGTAGGGTCGTACTAGCGATGCATGTTAGCAGGTCGTCCTGAAGATGGGATCGCATTGGGACGGAACGCAATGCTGCGCGGCCTGTTGTGGTGGTTGACAAGAAGGAGCGCGACGGACAGACTACACGGGAGAGGGGGTAGGAGCAACTCGACATACCGTCTCGACGAAATGCTGCAGAATCAACTGGATTGTGAGAGCAGTCTTCCCCACGCCGCCATCCCCAAGCACCACCAGCTTGTACAGCACCATTTTCCCCGCCATGGCGAAATTCGCGGTGGACAAGGGCCCAGGGGTGGTTAACGGCAGGCTGTCGGACGGTGGGAGGAGATTGGAGAGCGGCACCAAGCTTGGGTTGGCAGGTAGGTGAGGGGCGGTTGGTTGATGAGGGAGACCTGGGAGACCTGGAAGGCACGACGGAACGGGCGTGACTGGTCTGTCAGGTCTGGATGGCCTCGCTCCGACTCGGCACAGAAATGCACGGCAGGCAGCGAAGGGCACAGGCGGAAAGAAACAAAAATTCAATAGAATTCGGCGATGGGATGAGTCGGAGGGAGTCGGTGGCGGGGGTGGGTGGAATGGGTTCGGAATGGGTTCGGCGGAGTGTGGAAAATAGAATGGGCAACTTGGGGACAACCTTGACGAACGGCAGCTGGAGCAGGCAGGTTGGTTGGTCGCGGAGGCAGCGTTGAGGATGGAGTTAATGGAGGGCGGTGGAGCAGCCACTGAGCAGTGCGCACCTGGGCACCTGAGGCGGGCGGCTTTGATCTGCCCTTGTCTGCCCTTGTTGCCCTTGCCTTGCTGCCCCAAGCTTTGGTTGTAGGGATGCAGAGCAGTGGGGTTAGTTAGGTACGTAGTTGGCTCAGGATGGCTCAGGATGCTCCCCGGGGTAGGCAGCCAATGCTCCAATGCTGCTTGCATGCTCAAGTCTAGGTGGCCGGTGGTGTGTGCGTCGCGAGGTGTGAGATAGCGACTTGATGATACGGAATAAGGGCCACTGGACCGTGGACCATGGATGCCAACATGCGAACATGCGAAGCCGGGGCGCACACAGCCGATTTATTGCACCGTGACCTAACCGATATCGTCCTTCCTGCCTCTCTTGCCAGTCTCGACCGCTCCCTCTCAACAAGAGTCGCAGGAAAAAAAAGAAAGAACGACCTGACCGACCACCCGACCACCGGCCACGGGAGAGCCACTCGACCACTCGACCGCCGCCTGCACCCAACCCTCTTGACTCCCTTGACACCAGGACCGCTCCATTATCCCAAGACGACCAAGGGACTGGAGGACCGCTCGCTCTGCCCCTCCCCCCGGCCAGGCAGGCAGACATGCGCAGACTGCCTGCACTCTGCGCTCTGCGGCGGTCTGCACTCTGCACACTGCACACATTTTCTATGAAGGTCTTGCATCAAATATCAATAGGGTTTGCGCCTCACGTTGTAGACGTCGCTCTCGTTGGCTACTGGCAGCACAGGGAGGGCGCTTGCACGGGGTGCGGGACTTGCTTGTTCATTCTCTGATTGATTCTCTGACAGCGCTCGCCAACCTGCTCCATCCACATGCACTCATTGCAGCCATAGCATCCAACCCATCCAACCAATCTCTTGTCGCTACTCACTGCTCGCTCCTCCACCGAGATGCCCGCCCGTTGCTTGGACCCAAACCACACCTGGACACACTTGGACACAGGCGGACATAGTCCTTGGGCCTGTGTCCCGAAGCACAGAGTCCGATCGGCTGGTGTGGCCACAGCCAAACACATGCACCGCGCTATCCCCTACTCTGCCAGTGCGCCAGTCCGTCCCCTCCGTCCCCTCGCCAAGTTTCTCCAGTTCTCGTCCAACCCTCTCGCGCTCGCGACCCCAACCCTCTGTGCTCGATGGTGTGGACTGACGGGTTGACGGGTTGACGGGTTGACGGAGCTGTGCACGGCAAGATCCGACGATTGATTGGGCACATCATTTATCTCTGCTCATTCCATTGACGGGATTGCCAGCCATGTCCCGACCCGGCATACGATAGCCGATAGCTAATACCTAGCATCGCAAACTGGCACCGCAACCGCCAATCGCGATACGTCGACGCCATCACACGGGATGGAGGCTCTCTGGGGCCCAGCTGCTCACAGGGAGACGGTGTCTCGTTCGGCGCACTGTCGAGTGGCAATGTGCTTTGTCGTCTGTCTTTTTATATATATATATTTTTACTGCCATGTTCTCCGCTTGGTTGCTGGTCCAGCTGGAGAGAGCTGTGGCTAAAACAGTAGCGAGGATGAATCAACCTGGAAACCAGATTCTGTGGGCAGGGGTTTCCGCATATCCGCATATCCAGCTGGATGACGAACATGAGCTAGAGCGGCCACCCGTTTTGCCACGGGATGGTCAGGGCCAGGGAGCCGTCCAGTGACGGCGACGAGCCGAAGCTTCGGCAAGCCTCAGAGCTTTAGAGCCTCGGTCTCGGAAGCAGCCCGCGAGCTGCGAGCTGCGAACCCGCAAATACTTGCTTGGATGCAGCACGATGAGCCCTAGCTGTGCCGTAGTCACCTATAGCCACCTAGGCAGTCAGCCTCCTCGCCACTCTGGTGCACTCGATTCCATCTCCCCGAAGGAGCTTCCCGGTCGTGGCTCCGAGTATTCTTCCAGGTCCCCACCCCGACTGTGGGCGCTGCAACTCGTTCAACATGCGGGAGATGCGAGATGTGCTCGGCGGCCGCAGTTTGCTCGGCCTAGGTAAACCAAAGTACTGGATACTCGCCAAAGGGTCCCCCCCACTAGCTACATGCATATCGCCCAGGTGGTGTCGTCAAGTCTCGCATACAAGTCGTATACCGGCAATCGGCGCCACGCATCTGGAATTGTGTGCCGCACTCTGCTCCAAAGGTATGCTCGGCAAGGCGCTGCGACAGCCAACAACAGCCTCCTCTCTCTCGGCCGCGCTTGCTAGTTGCCCGCATGTGAGAGCTTGCTGCCCACACCACACCCATCAGGCGTACTATCTATGCACTACATGGGCGCGTGCATGTTCCCAGAGCTATGCTTCCGTTGATGATGCAACGGACGTCCCAAGGGTCGAGAAGGGAGACTGCCAACGTACGATACGTCTGCACTACAAGTGAGCCGTTTTAAGCCGTCTGGGGAGTCAAAGGCCTGGCACAAAGGAATCTGACCGCTTCCAACTTGGCTCGACCGCCGTGTCTGAGACGCATGACACCCTAGGGCAGATGGTTGAAGGAATGTAGCATATAAAGTGTCCTGTTTCTCGTGCTTTGTCAATTCAACCTCCGAGGCCATTGCATTTTTCTTTTACGCCTCTTTTTCTTTGACTGTGTCCCCTTGCTTTGACCGAGAGAAAGTTGAGGGTCAAAGCCGCATGGAATGTGAGGAATGTCGTAGCAGCCCATCTACAGGCACTTACACGCGTCAACACCCAACGGCCATTTTGGTTGCTATTTTGGAGACCCCCTTACGTGATGATACACTGCAGCAAAAGCTCACGGTTAGTTCACCATGCGGTTGGCTGCTGTGGTCAGGGTTGCATACATTACTTGACAATGTATACACAAGGGGATATTAGGGGAAGCAGACCTAACAGCCTCCGAGAAACACGAGTTCGGCTCAAAACGAAGGGAGATAACAGGCCCCCCCAAAGCTCACTCGCTGAAGCTCCCAACAAGACCACACAACAAAAACCCCCCTTCTCTAAATCCCCAACCGCCTCGCAACCTCAACAAACCCCCCTTCCCCCTCCCCAACCCACAAATCCACCCACCCCCTCGCCTCCTGGTACCTCTCCTCGTCGGGCTTCCAGGCCTCCTCCCCCGGCCGCTCCACGTAGATGGTGCGCATGCCGTGCCGCCGCGCCGCGGCCAGGTCCCCGAGGTGCGCGGCCACCATGGCCACCTCGGCCGGCTCCCGCCCCAGCCGCTCGCACGCGCCCAGGTACGTCGCCGGGTGCGGCTTGTACGCGCCAAAGTCCTCGGCCGAGAGCAGCCGCTGGAAGCCGAGGTTGGCGGTGCCGTTGAGGTCGGCCAGCAGCGCCGTGTTGCCGTTGGACAGGGTCGCGACGGTGAAGGCGGTCCCCAGGGTGTGGATGCCCGCCGAGGCGTCGGGCCACGCCCGCAGGAAGTGCCAGGTCCGGCTGAGGGTGCGGATCTCGGAGGGGGAGAAGAGGCCTGTCAGGGCGGCAGTGTCGAGGAGTGTGAGGAGGCTGTCGTGGTGGTGCGTGTCGATGTCCTTCCAGGGCGTGGTCCCGGGCGAGAAGGACTTGGTGAAGCGGCCGTAGGAAGAGCGCCACTTGGAGGCGAAGGCGGGCCAGAAGGAGGGGGGCAGGGATTGCGCGTGGGCTTGGAGGGTGGGGGGGAGGAGGGCGAAGGTTGGTGAGGCCAGGGCGGCGGCGTGGGCTGTGGTGAGAGCTATTGTTACCGAGGTGCGCCAGTCGACGACGGTGCCGAAGACGTCGAAGGCGAGGGCTTTGATGTGGGAGAGGGGGAGGGGAGGAGGAGAGGGAGGGGGGGAGGTCATGGTTCTGTGTAGATGTGGTTCTGAGTGGTGATACTCGGTGGTGATTTGTGTAGTGTTGAGGTGTAAGTGAGTTGGGTACATGATGGGGTAGAGTGCGGAGTTGGAGAAGGCGGGACTCGAGCCGGGCAATGCCGCAATCGACGGACCTATCCAATGCGGCCCTGTCCTGTGACTAACACCGGCCGGCCAGTGGCGCTTGACGTCAGATCTTGTTTGTATTCTAAATTTGCGCTGACAAAGACCACTCTTCCAGCTTCAAAACATCAATTTTTGCATGTCGTAAACAATGTCCACCAAACCCCATTCCAGGCAATCCAGAGCCGCACGCTCGTCATGACCACCGCGGCCAACACAACAAGTCACCACCATTCCACCGGCGCCCTCGCCTTCCTCAATCCCACGAAGCGATACCACCCCTTCCTCGCATCCCCATCGCCGCCAGGCCAGGAAACCGAGACAGCTCACCATGAGGGGATCTACCACGTCTGGCGCAGCCGCGACAACAGAAAAGGCCGCCACGCCGCCGTCATTACACCGGCAGCGCTTGAGAAGGCCGGCAGGGGGCTTCTGCCGCGCGGTGCGACTAACTCGTTTTCCCACACCTGGCGGGGGATGGTGAGGATGGGGACGCGGTATCCGGTATGGGATGTGAGCTATGACGTAGCCACGATATTCACTTTGGGTATGTTTGTTTTGTTTTGTTTTGTTTTGGGGTGTGGGTGGGGGTGAGCTGACGGTGGGGGATAGGATCGGTGGTCTGGGTGATCAATGGCTTCTTCGTCTGGCTTCCTCTGGCGGCCCCGTGGACTGCGTTTCCCGGCGAGAGTACTTCGGGAGGCGGGTGGACAGCGTTTGTTGGCGCCACGATTTTCGAGATTGGGTCGGTTCTGCTGATGGTTGAGGCGGTTAATGAGAATCGTGAGTTGAAGCCTTTGGGGCTGAGAGTTTCTCAGTGGAAGTTGCTGTGCTTACCCCTAAGCATTTTGTATCGGGGCAAGGTCTCGGTTCAGAGGCAACTGATTCACCTAGATCTGGGGCTCTCCCTCTCTTTGGCCTACCCTTCAGACTCTTCATCCAGCTGCTGACTCCTCTCAAAGAAACCGAGTGCTTCGGCTGGGCATTAGAGGAAGCATTCGAGGACCACGGATTGCTACACCTCCACGCCAACCCCGAGGGATGCTATCACCACCACCGAGACAAGCAACGCCTGGTGAGGCAAGCCCACCCTGCAAAAACAACACCCCCACTCCCAAACAAGCCCAGCAGCACCCCCCCAAACACCCTCAGCAAACAACAACGCCACTGGTCCTGGCTCCCAACGCCCCACGAGCTCACAGCCCACTACCTCAGAGACCTCGGCTTCCTCGCCTGCCTGTCCCAGTTCCTCGGGGCCACCGTCTTCTGGGTCTCGGGCTTCACCGCGCTGCCGCCCCTCTACGCCGCCCTCTCTGACCCGGCCGTCACTGGCGCCTACTGGCTGCCCCAGGTCGCGGGCGGCACTGGCTTCATCGTGTCGAGCGCCCTCTTCATGCTCGAGGTCCAGGACCGCTGGTACCGCCCCGCCCTGCGGCTGCTCGGGTGGCATATCGGGTTCTGGAACCTGGTCGGGTCGGTTGGGTTCACGCTGTGCGGCGGGCTGGGGTTTGGGATTGCGGGGGTCGGGGTTGAGTATGCGGCTACGTTGGCGACGTTTGTAGGGTCGTGGGCTTTCTTGGTGCGTTCTTCCTGGGGGTTTGGGTGCTGAGTTTTGCTGACGGTTGGTAGATTGGGTCCGTGATTCAGTGGTATGAGTCGTTAGATAAGTATCCCGTGTCTGTTGAGGATGTCCACTTGCCGCATCCTCTACCTGACGCGGCAGCTTGAGAAACCTCGCTCCATGGGAACATCTATTCAGTGTGACATAGCTCCCGTGAGATCATATCAAGACTTCAACTGGAGGCGTTCAACTGAAGGATAGCAATGCTACTGAGTCAAGAGGATCTCAAATGCCCCAGTCGGTTAGAGAATACTTGCTTACTCTTAAGCCGCCATTTTGCTGTGGGAGATGAACCTTTCATAGCCCATGTCAAAAATTTGGTTGGCACAAAAAAAAAACAAAGACACTGGTAGTGAGACAACACTAGAATCTAGAATGGTACTTACATTTTGGTATTCCTCTTGGGTGTGACCCTTCTGACGGATACCAGAACGACTGATGGAATCCATCAGAAGTAGATATTCCTGCGGTCCGGCAGCTCATTGTCAGTTTACGCAGAGGATGGAGTGCCCCCGATGGGACACTGCTACCACTTTGTTTTGCTTCTTTTTGCTTGTTATGGATCATCCAGATAACTAGACGGGGAGGAGACCACTAGGAATCAAACAGGTTAGTTCATGAATCGGAGTGATAATCGCTTGTCATTTGGCCACCAGCGTCTTCTTGTTGGGATTCGATGGCGGAATACTGGTTCAGATGCCTTCCGTCCCTCCAGGCAGGCAGTCCCTCAAGCAGGCGGGTGAAGGAGGCAGGCGTCCCTCAAAGAGGCAGGCGCGTGTCATGGGCTTTGGTCGGTGGCTCGGTCTTGCCAGTGGCAAGTGGGCAACGGGAGGCGCGAACTTCCAGCTGAACCCAAGGGCACAGGTGGGCACAAGAGACGGACAAGACAAGCAGAGTCCCAAACACTGTTTCGAGACAATCAGACTGGATCACGCCTAACGGAAGCCCATAACTGAGTCTGGTGGTTGGCGAGCTTTCACACTATGCTGTTCTAAATTTCTGATTCTAAGTGCCATATCAGACTGTTCGGACTGATTTGTGTTGCTCTTGGTGTTGTATTGCTTTACAGTAACCTACAGTGTAAAGCGCCTTGGATAGATCTTGTTCCTGAAAACAACACAGGCTAACACGCCTCCTAAAACTTCACATACGACAAGGATACCGCGACATACTCAAAGACGAAAATGACTGTTCAATGTTCAACGCATGGGCCTTCCAAGCACTAGACACCTAACCAGCACATGCTGTTCTTGGGGCAATTCACGTGAACAAAATGTCGCCATCTCAACCCCTATCAACCCACGTTGTCGAAAAAGGGGGCTTGCTAGCTTCCATGCTAGGTCACGGCCCGAACGGACAGAGAAAGACGGCAAAGTCGTCCACTCAAGAAAAATATTGCCAAAACTCATTCCCATTTATGCGCACAGCTGAGATCATCGACTCGGGGAAACGGTGGTTTGCTTCCCCTCCAATTTACCAGCTGTGCGAGCGCGCGCATGTGCACCCAATATAGTAGCCCGGTCAAAGTTTCACCTTTAAATTTCTCCCCTTGCTCGCCTGGCTCTCGTCACTCTCTGAGAAAAATAAGAATAAAACAATTTACGCTGGCGCAGGTGCGGATGTGTGTGACCGGTGCTTAATCATCCTTATCACCTTGCCTCTTGCCGGGGAGGGGTCTTGTCTTCTCTGGCTCTCTCTATCTGCATGCACGCTCTGATCCTCCCATGCTCGGTGATGGACAGCTCTGTGCCTGCGGTGCAGGCTCGCCCGCATGCGGACGGGCCATCGTTATTCGACATACATCAGACTGACTGCATCCGAACAGGCCATTTTCCCTTCCTGTCTGCCCGGCTGTCTTGTCCAACTTCGGTGTTTTTTGCCGAAAAGCCTAACCTACCTGCCTCACCTTGCGCGCTGTATGTCTTGATGGGCCACTGCTGGAGGGCAAAGTTCAGGCAAACCGACCGGACCGTGAACACAGCAGAGCAAACGCGGGGTGTGTGTGTGAGGAGGGGGGGCATTGGCGTGAGGGATTTGCAAACTAGACAACTTCTATCGAAATCCCAGCATCCTGCCGACCCAAGAACCCGACCGCGTCAACTTGCTTGACCTCAAAATCGATCCCCCCTGCCCCGTCTGTTGACGAACAAAGCCAGCAAGGTGAGTTGTGACGGGAGTGACGAGAGAAGAGTCTGGGGCGCGGGGGGCTTCCGCAGGCTCGCGAGACAGGCAGGCCCACCCCCCGCTCTGAGCAGAAACGGCTCGCCATTGGCCAATGGCAGGGGGGAGTTAGGTGTGGAGTGAAACGGTCCAACGGGGGGACGCGTTAAAAGGCGCTCGGGGTGGCAGTCGCCAGCGACGCGGACCGCAGGGAGGCAGGGTAGGGGTCCAGGTCGCTCTCGAACTCGTTTAATAGGCGAAGAATGCATTGCAACTGCTCGCCAGCTGCTGCGCCAGATGCGGGCTTGCAGGCCTGCACCCCCCGGCTCCAGGTTTGCTTTCCTGTTGGCTGCTTTGCCCACTCGAGCTTGTCTGCCCGGTCTGGGGGAGAAGGGTCGGCTTGCGCCATGCATCATGATTTCTTTTTCAGGTTTCATTACGGCAAGATGGCCGTCCTCTATCACAGCCATCGTGGGGTGGTGTTTTCGGGGACCTTTTACATTCTGGGTTTTTCTTTTCCGCTGGAGCTTGAAACCGCCGTTGACATTGGCGTTCCGCCCGTGACGGGAAGCCCCGATATGCCGCATCTTAAGATTAAACAGGTGAGGAAATATAGTTATTGGCAAGAAACAGCCCGCAACTTATAACTCGGGCCCAGAGCCAGAACAGACAGTGACGTTGACGAAAGATCGGCGTCTCGGGGCAGCTCCACGGATTCCGGACTTTATTTGGCCCAGGAAGCAAAGCGGTGGCTTGTGCGCCACTGCCTGAAGGTCCTTGCGCCGGCACTGTCCGATTGCTCGATTTTCTTGGCTTCTCGAAGGAGAAGACCAGCTTGTGGTGTTGCGCAGATAAAAAAAAAAAGGGGGCGACCGGATTTGGACACTTGATTTCATGAAAATCCACACCGTGACGGATTTCCTGCCGGCCAATGCTTATACCGTACAGATGCACAACTTGCAGCACACAGGCGACGAATGACGACAAATCGCCAACTCGCAGACTCAGACCTCGTCGGAGACTGAAAATGTCTCGCAATGTCTTGGTCAAACTGGTTTGCGCTGTTGTACAGCAAGAGCGGCCCGGACCAAGCGAGCGCCTGGTCTCGTGTTGGTCTTTCGGTTCGCAAGGCGGCCCTGTGAGCCTGGCCCGGTGTCCCGTCGCCTCCAGGTCGGCGCCGTTTTGCGCCGGGCTCGTGGGGGGGACGATCTGGGGAACGCGGAAAGGCGCGTGAACGCGAGGAGCTGTGGCCTGAGCTTGTCATGAGCTTGATTTGGCGCTGTGGGCGTTGATCGGCCAGAGCTCTTTCTTCCTCTTCCCACTTCCCCCGCAAGCCGGCCCTCTTCCTAGCCCGCAGGACCCAGAGCCGGCGCCGCATTGCTTTTAGGATTCATAGCAGTGGACGATGATGACTACATCCTGGAGGTAGACTGCTGTCTCAGCCGTGAGAGACGAAGCAGCGGGATGCAGGAATCACCGGTCACACAACCTTCTTTTGGCTCTTGGCCCCAGCTGGACTGCCCAGTCTGACATCGGTCCCATTCGGCTAGCTGCGTGGGGCAGGTTTTCTGGCTCTCGGTCCCTAACCTTAGACAGGGGTAGTAATTTTGAAGTTGAATAACAAATCTCAATCTGAGAGCGATACCGAGTATGGGCTGCCTATAAGCTCAAGAAAGGGGAAACGTCAAGGTGTCTATCGTGGGGGGAGGCAATTTTGCTGCCAGTATTAAGACTTACTAGCTAGAATTGAAACAAACTAGGCAACTAGAACTGTGCGGTAAGATGCTGGGCGGGATATGATGAACTCCTCTGGCTCTGAATCTCTGAATCTCTGATCCTCACCGGAACCAAGAAAGCAACGGGATTGGGAAGGATGGATCATGGAACAGACCGAGAGAGCCACCCACAAACACCCCGCGGCTATATTAGCTGCGACACTGATATTTACCGCCTCCTTCAACAACCGCCAACCGCCTTCAGAGTCGTCGTCGTCACGCCATGGCATCATTTCTCGATGCCCTTGGTCGCGGCGCTGATAAAGACTTTGGGTGGTTCACGTTGCACTGCGCTGCTGGGTCCATGTCTTGCTGACCAGCTGGCGACGGTCTGGAGGAAGAGGGTTTTCGATGGGCCAGTTGGGCGAACCGGGTTCGACCTCGTCGTTCCCCACCAAGGGTCCCCAAATCGTGGGCGATCGGCAGCATCCCATCACAATAAGGAAATTTGCATCTGGCTGGCTGGGCCTCCCATTCGCCGTTTCACACCTGATCACACCAGGCTGATACCGGAAGGGCTTAGTGGCTTGAACCACCCAGGGCCTCCTTCCCTATCGAGTCCAACGACATGTGCTGGGAGGCTGCGTGTCTTGGGCCTCGTCGCCCCCCTAACAGACCCTACCAGGCCCCTTCAATCGGTGCCAATGTTGCAGGCTCACGTAGCATTTCCGAAATTTACTTTTGTGACGAGTGATGGCGAAGACGGGAGGATTACTAGAGGCGTCCATTTTGCGTACGAGAGTTTATGCCTCGTCCTCGAGCTAAGACGGACGACGCCTCAAGACAACTCGAGTCGCCCAGCGCACATGCTCGCGCCAGCTATCCAAGCTGTCGTGGAGCAGACGACGTCAGGATACCAAGCGCATGCTGAGCGGCGCTGAGAGCTCAGGACATGGTGTCGTAAAGCCATAAAACACCTTCAGCACAGCCATCGGCAAGCCATCTGCCTAGGACAGGTGTCTTGGGGAGCATGGCTTCGATTCCCAGCATCCGAACCTTTGGGGCACCAAGCCTGCCTAGTTTGCCGGCCTAGCCTCGATTGAGAAATAGCGATGCAGGGTTTCCTGCGCGTTGCATTGCAAGATGCGCTGCCATCCCAATGATGCAAACTGTTGTAGCTGTACATGAAACACACTCAGCAGGTGCGGCAACAGCGACGGCGACGGAGGACAGGACGGTAGAAAGAATGAAAGAAGGGCAGTCGAAGGCCAAGTGTGACCTGCACGGGCACTGTGCAACCAATCTGGCGCTGGTCTGGGTCCTTCTCAGGACGCAGAAGCCATGTGAAGCCCCAAATGGCGCCAAAAAAAAAAAAAAAAAAAAAAAAGAAGCCCAGTGGAGCCGCGGGAGGAGGAACGACTGCAGAAGTACCAGTTCATCCTGCCCTAACTCCCGGTCCTGCCATTATGCAGCCCCGGCCCACAAGGTGCCCGCCTGCCGTCGACTTCGGCCGGCGCTCAGGTCGCCTGCTGTCCTCCTGGGGCAGGCGCACATTGCAGCACATGGATTGGACCTGGGTCCTGCTTGCGGCGCTCAGCACCTTGTCGATGAAAAAGTGGACCGTACATAACTCGTCCAGGTCTGCTCTGACCACTCTGACCCTCTGACCAGGCGAGCAATTGCTATCTTTCAGATCTCCCGTTGGCCGCTGAGCCAGCCGTGCCATTGTTCTTTTTGGCTTCTGAGTCTCGAGTCTGGGGCCCAAGTGTTTGTGTGTGTGAGTGTGCGCCGACATCTCCATCCTCATCCTCGACTCCTCGACAGCTTCCAACAGCTCTTCCTCCAGTTCGTCCACTCGCTCAGCAAACTTGAAAGCGCCAGACCGCGGTCATACGGATACCGCGCCAGTCCCGCATACGATCTCGATATTTCGACTTTTTTCTCTACAGCTTCGATTCTGATACCCAGCTTGGCTTTCTGGTGCACACGGCGGCTTGTTCTCTTTCACTTTCCTCGTGCTCAAACGCGTCCGAGAGTTGCTTGTTAAGCCCCTCGGCATTGAACCATTCTGCCGAACTTGCTTTTCTTGACATCTCGATCTGCGTTCCGGTACGTATCCCCAAAGCTTCTCGGCTTGAGCCTCGGGCCCGCCTCTGTCCTTCGTAGGGCGCCCCTCCTGGCGCAACCTTCAACCCCTCCCAAAGCACCGAGAGGAGCGACATGAGCAGGAAAAGGGTGCTGACAGGACGTCATTCGTTGACTTTGGCAGTCGACAGCCATTGAAAGACCACCACAGGGTCACCTGCGCGTACCAAAGGCCTACCTGTTTCGTTTCACTGCCGCCCAGCCTGGAGATCCACTGCTTCACAGCATTTCGGTAACGCCGCGGCCAACCATTCAAGCATGCCGACCTAGCATCCTCGATTCCGAACCCCGTCTAGGTCTTGTCGAGTGGCCAGCTTCAGTCTGTCGCCTACCTGCCCGTCGCCGTCCCGACACTTGCAGGACTTCTCGTCTTGCTCGTTTTTGTGTGAGTGGAATCCTCGATCTGCTTGGACCAGGATCCCCCCCTATAGTCGCATACCTAAGGCATTATTTGTCCGAGTTAAGCTTCATAGAGGGAGAGGGGTTTCGCTTCTTAGTAGACATGCTATAGCATTCATCGCTCATTTGGGGAATTGGGGTATGTTCGAGTACTGATTGATTGATTGCTTCAATAGGGGTCGACATTAGGTGCGCAATCAATGGAGACAGTGTGGGGTCTTTTATTCTAGCAACAACAACGGACATTGTCACCGAAGATCGAGACGTTGTGTTGCCCGACGGGACTGCCCCTCTTTTCGTGGTATGCCTTGTCCAAACCCCGTGCGTGTATGTCGTGGGACGTGGCGAGATGCTGAGTTGGGCTCTGCTAACTAGCTGAAGTGATCAAAGGCTTTTAGTAACCACCCAAAAACAAATTCGATTCTTCAAACAACTGAAGCAGAAGCTTCTCCATAGCTTCGGTGTTGTAGTGCGGACGCCTTTTCTCGACTTTCAATATCTGAGCCGGGCACCACTCGAGGGTTCGGCAGCCAGAAATGACTTAAAGAAGTTGATTCAGCCTAGAAAGAGACGGATCCCTTTTCGACGTTAGGCAGGCCAGACGGTATCTAAAATGGCCGTGTGGGAGACGGATGATGAGGGACCGATGGGATCGTTACCAACACCAGCCGATACGCCATACCGAACACCCTCGAGAAATGTTTCACGGGGCTCGCGCAAATCGAGACGGTCAGCCACGCCGCCTGGGAAAAATGGGCAAAGCTCTTCACCACCACCGCTACCAGGAGACAGAAGCGATAGGGGTTCCAAAAGGTCTTCGAGGGATGTCAGTAATGATGACACCATCAGTCCTCTCGATCCGCGTCGGTTCACTCCAACACTCCATGCGAATCTGGTTTCGGAAATTCTGTCACTGAGACGTGACCAGGAAGATAAGCTTAAGTTCATCGAGAATCTCGAGACGTCGTTGCATACGGCGCGGGAGGAAACCGAGTCGTTGCAAGATTCCCTGGTGACAACGGGCAAGGAGAACAGATCGTTGAAGCGCCAGCTGCAACTGTTAGAAGGCGGGACGTCTTCAGCCTTGGGTGAATTGGCACGCGAGCGCGATGATGCGGTTGAATCCGCTGCCGAAACAAGGAAGAGGCTGGATGCTTCGCAGAAGAAAGTCAGGAGTCAAGAAGAAGACTCTGAACGTGTCCATCGCCAGTGGGCGAAAGAGAAAGATGAATGGGAGGAGGAGAAGCGCAAGTATGAGCGAAAAATCCACGTGGCCGAGAGTCGTTTGAAAGTTGTTCTCGATGAAGTCGCTGCATACCAGGCTGCCCAAGCGGCTGCCGACGGTCCTGAGAGCGATCCAGAGGAAAGCGCCAAGGAGAACGATGCGGCAAGCGTTCGGACAATGAGCATGACCAACAGCATTCGGTTTTCGGTAATGAATGGTGCACCGAAGCCGAACGGAAATTCTCTGGCAGATGAGCTGGGCTTCGACAATGGATATGATGACGAGAGCGATTATGGCGGGCGAGAGAGCGTTTTGTCGAACGCCGGGCAAAGCGGCCATATGCGAAACATGAGCCGTGATAGTCTCCTGAATCGGGTTCACCGCCGACGCCAAAGCAATGATAGTCTGATGAGGTCGGGCAGTATCGTTCGTCAGAAGTTGGCTTTGGACCAAGCAACTCTTGATAGGCTCGAGGACGGTGTCATTAGGGAGGATGACGAGACTCAGTTTCCCACGCCCAGAGTCAGCTATGTCGATACTGGGATTCAATTCTCGCCACCACCGTCGCCGAAAATCGTTCCTGTAAAGCCTTCAACCCCGGAGCCGCCCCTGATTCCTCAGAAACATGAAAGGCTCTACGACATTGATAGTCCGCCCCGCGCCGATTTCGAAATCGAGGCAAACCAGAGGAGAAAGCGAGTTCATATCAACCAACCGGTGATGATGAAGCCTCTACATGCAAACAGCCCAATGGTCAATGGCTCATCTCAGACAGCTGAAGAGCCTTTGAGCCCGCCAAGGACCCCTAGGTCTCCGGTCCAAGAGATGCCGCCAACTCCCAGGCCGACTCCGCCGACCATGATCACTTCGTCTACGCAGACTGATATCCCGCCTCCTCTCTACCCGTCGTTCTTGGCGCAGCCGCCAATGTCAATCCCAAGCATCAGCATCATCCCTCCCACGAGTCGTCCTACTACTCCTCGCGAGCCCCGCCTCCCCCAGTTGTGCAAGGACTTTGGGTGCCAGGTCTCTATCCTCACCAGCGCGCCAACACAGTCCATCGCAGTTCAGACTGAAGAGATCCGTGTCGATTTGCGGTTGGATAAGCTGCCTGCGCATTTGCATCCCTCAGCGATCACTTCTAGGCCGACATCACCGTCTCTTCCTCAAGCAGAGGCTTCCTTTGAGGACACTCGGCAGTTTACGCCAATACCTGGAAATGTACCCCCTCGAAACCCAAGGCGCCTTGCTACCAAGCGGAGCCTGACAGAGGTTCCATCGTCACCGCCAGTTGCCTCATCCCCAATTCTGGAAGAGGAGACCCATGATGCCTATCCGGGAAACAACGATGACGGCCCCTTATCAAACCAAAAGGCTCCCATGAGGAGGCCACATCGGATTAGTAGCCTTTTTGCAGGATTCGATGGGGGCAGCTCAGATGAGGTCGATGAGTTTGGCGATATCGACATGAGCGACTCGGAGTATCGCACGGCGCTTTCGGCGCCGAGGCCCAAGACTGGCACTGGTCGCGGAGGTAAGCGTAGCTCTGGTGGAGCTGCGCCGTCAGACCATGTATTTGGTCATCGAATGTCGGGTGGTCGCTATTCACGAGGAGGTATGGATGAGCCTGAGGGATTTGGCTCGGCCAGTGTTTATCAACAACGTGAAAACCGTGATGCGGCCTTTGGTAGGTCGGCTTCAAAGAGGGGTGCACGGTCATCGTTGCTTGGCTCAAAGTCGAGCGTGATGCGCAAGGCTGCCATGATTCAAAGTGGAATTGCTTCGCACCAACGTGCGAGGAGCCCAAGTCTCACGGATCCTAGAGAGCCTCCATTCCCGATACCTACACGGGCTAGTTCGAGAAAGCCTCCGGTCAGTGTCAGTGCGCCAAGCGAAGGCCGCACCAGCCCAACAGGAGGCTCGAGTGCCTGGCACAGGAGAGGCAGCAGTCGAAGTCACTATCGTGCTAACAGCATCCGAAAGGTGCGTTCGGCCGCCGCGCTTCCGCGAAATCAGAAATACCGTCGGCACGCCAGCCGATCCCCTCCTCCTTTCTCGGCCTCTACCGAGGCTCCTGAAAGCCCTGGGCTCCCTCCCCTACCATCAAATGACATCACAACACCCCGAAACAACAGAGATTCATATCCCTATCCGAAGTACAAGACACATCAGCCGCAGCTGTCAACGAATACCGCCAACACACAGGACACTGGGGTCGGGTCTCTCGCCAGCTCGCATCAAGCCACTGGTGTTGTGGACGCGATCGCGCAAACGATGGTCGGCGAATGGATGTTCAAATATGTGCGGAGACGCAAGTCTTTTGGTGTCGCGGATGGCAAGGGTGGTGACGACAACAGCAATGACCGCCACAAGAGATGGGTCTGGCTTGCCCCTTATGAGCGTGCAATCCTGTGGAGCAGCAAGCAGCCAGCCTCTGGAAGCGCGCTCATGGGCAAGTCTGGTCGCAAACGTAAGTTTTACGATGAAAATATTGGAGACGTGGTTACTGACAGTTTCATAGTTACGATCCAGTCTGTGTTGGATGTAAAGGATGACAATCCCCCTCCCAAGGGATCCAGCCTACTTTTCAACCGGTCTATCCTAATCTTGACACCCCAGCGGGCTCTAAAGTTTACCGCCACAAACGCCGAACGCCATTACATCTGGCTAACATCGTTGTCATTCTTGGCTCATTCTCACCAAGCTCTTCCCGAAAGCTTGGTTGCTCCATTACCACCACCAAAACCACTCCCTGAGCAATATGAGTTACCCAAATCGAAGGTCCGGAGGCCTGGCATCCGCGACTCTATCCGGCTTACCAAAAGCAAGGCGGCGGTCATTAGGTCGGATCCCGTGAGTGTGGCGTCTTCGCAGATTGATAGCATGCCGCCAAGCATTCCAAATTACAGGCCTGCCGCACTCCCAGAGGCCTTCACCATGCCGCCGGCCCACCAGCGTGACATATCTCGGGACACAGCCGAGCCGCCTGTCATTCCGCGATTCCATGACCGCACAAACCAGACCTTCGTGCATGGCCGCAAGCGTAGCAATACTGGCGGCCACGTCCCGCCACCACTCTCCTTTCGGGGCTTCTCAGGGCCGGCAGGCACGAATGGCTACCACCATGCGGCCACGAATAGCACGGCAGGAAACAGTATTGGGACTGCTGGCTCATCGGACATGTACAGCAACGGCGGTGCGTCGAGCGTTGTGGGATCTAGTGTTGTGGCTTCCAGCGGTATGGCGTCGAGCGGCATGGGGTCGAGTGGCATGAGTGGCGTAACGTGGGCAACAGGGTCGGTCCGAACGTCGGAAGCATCTAGCCGCCCTAGCGGGCCGGTGATGAACAACTTTTTCGACGCCATCGGGACGATGCGGATGGAGGCCTTCATCAGCCCGCTAGCGTTCAGCCGCTTCGAGGAGACGCCGTACGAGCAAGATGAGGTCCGCCGTGTGGCGCGGAGGAGGAGCAAGGAGCTGAGGAGGAGGGCGAGCCGCAGCCGACAGCGTGACAGCTATCAGAGCAAAGGCACCAGGGGGACTGACGACCTTGACGAATGGTTTCTGAGAGATGATCCCTTCAAGGGGTTTTAGGATGATTTTCTTGTGGGTGGTGGGATTGCAGAACCAAATTTGGCCGACGCCTATTCATTTTCTTTGCATTAAGGCTCTTTTAAATACCTGTCTTCATGGACCGACACGGGTCTTTGCTTCAAATTAGGGTAGGGCCGGAGTTTGCGCGTTTTTTATTTTCAAAAAGACATTATCGATCAACTGCTGGAATGGGAAAGCATGGACTAGGAACACTTGAGGACGGTGGGGGGATACCGGGATGCAACTTTGAGGTTATGGTTCAGCAAAAGGGGGCCCTATCCAGAGCGATACGCACATACATCTTATCACAACAAAAAGTTGCCCTTGAGGGGCTCACCACCTAGCTTACTTATCAGTACTATTACTACACGTAGTTATTCTCTTTTTTTTTTTTTTTTTTTTTCTTCTTCGAAATGCTTCTTCATCTAGAAGTCGACACTATATTTTTGAGAGATGCAAGGATGCAATGCATTAGTGCTGGACCGCATCAGATCAGACGGGGCTGGTGAAATTTTGTAAGGCTGTCAACGGCCGTGGGTAGCAATGATTTCGAGCGCTCACTCTTGAGAATGACAAGAGGGGGGTTACAGCTGCTGGGAATCAAACAAGAAGAATATTAGTCTAGCCAGAGAGAGTGTATTTGGTAGAAGAAATAATATTGAGCGTTGCTATCAAGCTTGTTGTCGTGGGGTTATTTGTGGGTTGTGAAGGTGAAAGTTGTATGCGGTGGGACTGCGCTCAAGTGCCATCATGGGTGTCAACTTGTACCCCCTATTTTGGTGCCTGACAGGTAAACAAAACCCTTTCATGGTGCATTTATTTATTTATCTGCCTAACAAAAGAGCCAGATATACGTGGTCAAAATTTTATTTATTCCATTCCCTCTCCCGCTTCATTGAAGCCTTTTAATGCTACAGCATTTTACTGAACCTCTTTTCTCTATCCCGCCATCCCATGCGATGATAGCAAAAACAACGCATGACTTTAACCAAAGAGCTACCCTCAAAGAGGAAGCTGCTCATACCTGAACCTCTTCTGCCCCTCCGCCTCGCCATACGCCGCGGTAACTTGCCCGTTGCCCCTGAGCTTGTACTTGTAAATCATCAACCCCTCGAGTCCGACGGGGCCGCGCGAGTGGATCTTGTTGGTACTAATCCCCACCTCCGTCCCGAAACCGTAGCGCATGCCATCAGCAAAGCGCGTCGACGTGTTCCAGTAGACACCCGCGGCATCGACCGAGGCCATGAACTGCTCGGCCAGCGCCTTGTCGGCCGTGATGATGGCGTCCGTGTGCTTGGAGCCGTGCGTGTTGATGTGGAGGATGGCCTCGTCCACATCCGCGACCGCCTTGACGGCGAGGGTGTACGCGAGGAACTCGGTGTCGTAGTCGGCGTCGACGGCATCGACGACCTTGGCGGCAAGTTCCGGGGAGGCGTTGGCGAGGGCCGCGGTCTTGGTCTTGGCGTCGCAGCGGAGTTCGACGCCCTTGGCGGCGAGGGCTGAGGCGACGAGCGGGAAGATGGTGGATAACGCGGACTCCTGGACGAGGAGGGTCTCGAGGGCGTTGCAGGCGGCCGGGTAGCTCGTCTTGGCGTCGACGATGACTTCGGCGGCGAGAAGGGGGTCCGCGGATGCCTCGAGGAAGGTAGAGCAGATACCGTCAGCGTGGCCGAGCACGGGGATCTTGGTGTTGTCCTTGATGTAGCGCACCAGCTCGTTGGAGCCGCGGGGGATGACGAGGTCGATGTAGCGATCGAGGGCGAGGAGCTGGGGGATGACGTCGCGGGTGGTGACGAGCTGGATGGCGCCGTTGGGCACGCGGGAGCTCTCAAGCGCGGTAGAGATTACGCGCGAGATGGCGATGAAGGACTCGGTCGACTCCTTGCCGCCCTTGAGGATGGCGGCGTTGCCCGACTTGACGGCGAGCGAGGCGATGTTGGCGATGACCTCGGGGCGGGCCTCGAAAATGATAAGCAGGACACCAATGGGGCAGCTGACGCGCTCGAGCTCGAGGCCGTCATCGAGACGGGTGCGCAGGGTGACACGGCCGACGGGGTCTTCGAGATCGCGCACGTCGAGGATGCCCTTGAGCATGTCCTCCCACTTGCCCTTCTTGCCCAGGTCGAGGCGAGACACGAGGCTCTGGCTCAAGCGGCCATCGGCGGCGGCCACGCGGGCCAGCTCGAGGTCGCGGGCATTGGCGGCGAGGATGTCGTCCCTCGCGGCTGCGAGCCCATCGTGGATGGCGGCTAGGGCCTCATTGCGCGTGGCGGCGGGTAGGGTCTGCAGCACATGGGATGCCGACTTGGCTGCCTGGGCGGCGTCGGCCGGGGAAGCGTTGGTTAGGGACATGATTCCGTCTTTACTAGAGTGCCGGCATGGACCAGGGACGTGATCAGTCGGGAGTGGTCACTTTGGTCGCTCCCATCTCACTGGTGAAAAGGTGGGGGCGGGGTTTGTGGAGGGTTTGTGGGGTGCAGCACGCACTCAGATGAAAAAAACCGAATTGGCGGTCCCTTGGCGGGTTATTTGTTCACCCATTTCCCATTTCCTTCATTCATCGCGGTCGACTTCCGATCCGGCACGGTGCCTGGTCGGCAATTCCCCAATCTCAACCTCTTCGAGCGATCGGGCACTGCGCATTTCCAAGCATGCTGGAGATGACGCCCGTCGGATGCATCCTTCCGCGCACTCCAGTCTGGCTAATTGCCTAAGCAATCACTGGCAAAGCGCTGGTAGGCAATCTTCCTCAAGGCGATAGTGTCGTCGTAGTCAAACAGGACGGACAGGGTCTAGTCGACGCCGGTGACAACGCTCGAGTTCGGCCCTTCGCTTGAAGACTGAAATGCCGAATACCCGGCCCCAGGCCTGGTTCCGCAGCGTGTTGCTCCGGCAGTCGGAAAAGGGCACCTCATGCGAGCCATGCTTACCAAATGTGCTTCGGTCGAGTTGAAATGGATAGCACCACCACCACCCCGCAAGACGCGACCTGTTGGGTGCGCGTTGCAAGCTGTGAGCTGTGCCTCAGCTGCAAGCTGCTGCTGCTGCTGCTGGATAGGAGAAGACCCCATATGGGGGCAAGCCGATGTGGATACGAAGAGGCAGAGAGGGAAAGCTTGTTCGTTGCGGATGCTGCCCTCTTCGTCGTCGACCCCATCTCGTCCATACACCCTCGCGCCCATCGACCAACCCATGGCCGCACAAGGACCATCGTCATGTGCGGCTCCAGCTCACTCCCTCCTTCCCCAGCCAGCGCTGCGGATAGTATCCTCAGTAGCAGGCACTAAGCGGTCCTAAGCACTCCTATCTAGGGCCGCGCCTGCCATCCCGGGTCTTAGCCCAGTTCTAGGCTGCTTCGTGCTCCTGCTTCTAAAGCAAGACACTGTTTCTCCTCGTCTCGCTTATTCCCGTCCCGAGGCCCAGTTTGTCTCGCAGATATCCATGTCTGCCTCTGTCTTCTCGGTTCCCTATACCCTTCACGCCTTCGCTATTACCAATCGTCCTGTTTTACCAAGACGGTAAACAATTATAGTGCTATATAAGTATATACCAGCATTCGAACCTTCATGGCAATTCTCGGCCCTCGGGCTCCATGTGCGTTGCCGAGTATCGGTACTTTATCACCCCTCTAGAGATTCCCGACTAAGATCCCAATACCATGGCTCAAGACGAGGAAAAGTCGGCCCAGAGCTTGGGCCCGTCGGGAGTCACCCCCGAGTCAGGAGTGCCGCTTCGCCAACGACACGACGACCCCAGCACTAACCGAGAGTCGATCGACCACCTCCACACCAAACGCGGGGAGAAGTCAGTCCACATAGACAGCAGCGACGATAGCCTCCATGTCGATGAGGATGAGACCGGCCACGAGAGCGGCTCCGATAATAACGAAGGGGCCGTTCAGCCCGAGCAGTACCGCCGGGTCTCGAGCTTCGCCCGCACTGCCACTGTCGTCCCTAGAGCTGAACGCAGGGGCATGTTTGGCCACTTCGCCATCATCCCCGAGATCGAGAACCCATACGAGTACACCAACAAGACAAAATGGCTGATCACCGCCATCGTCGCTCTGGCAGCCGCCGCCGCCCCCATGGGGTCTGGCATCTTCTACCGTAAGTTTGATACACCTTCTGCCTACAGGATGCTGGTCTGACTTGTCCCAGCTGCCCTCCCTCAGATGGCCATCGATCTCCACTCGAGTGAGACTGTCACCAATCTGACAGTCGCCATGTACATGTTGGCAATGTCCATTTTTCCTCTGTGGTGGTAAGTCCCTCACCTTTTTTTTTTTTTAAAATTCCTGACTGCCCTTACCTAACTCTCTACATAGGTCCTCCTTCTCCGAGACGCTTGGGCGGCGGACAATCTACGTCGTCTCCTTTTCACTTTTCATTGTATTCTCCATCGCCAGCGCTCTCAGCGTCAACATCTCCATGTTGATCGTCATGCGTATTCTCGGCGGCGGAGCTTCCGCATCTGTGCAAGCTGTCGGTGCTGGCACCATTGCCGACATCTGGGAGTCATCTGAGCGCGGACGCGCCATGGGCATCTTCTACCTCGGCCCCCTGACGGGACCCCTATTCGCTCCTATAATAGGCGGTGCGCTCGCTGAACACTACGGCTGGCGGGCAACAATGTGGTTTCTCACTATCTACGGCGGCGTCACACTTCTCATGCTCTTCTTTGGACTCCCGGAGACGCTAGTTAAGCGCGCAGCACCTGTGGTCCCACCCAGCCCGTCCACGGAACCTTCCTCTGCCGGGCTCCGCAGGGTCTCAACAGCCCAATCCGTCAAGATTCACACCAAGCGCGCCGCCGCTATCACAAAGCGGTTGTTCGTCGACCCTCTTCTTGTGCTTGCCTACCTACGCTACCCCGCCGTTCTCATCACTGTATACTCAGCCTCGATCGCCTTTGGCGCCCTCTTCATCCTCAACATCTCCATCTCGTCCACATTTTCAGCAGCGCCCTACGGCTGGAGTACGATTCTCGTCGGCCTGCTGTACCTGCCGCCGTCGCTGGGCTACGTGGTTGCGTCGGCGTTTGGCGGCCGCTGGATCGACTACATTATGGCGCGGGAGGCCCAGAAGGCCGGCCGATACGACGGCAACGGCAAGCTGATCTACCTGCCCGAGGACCGCATGTCGGAAAACATGTGGCTGGCGGCGACCATGTACCCCGCGGCGCTGATCTGGTACGGGTGGAGTGCTGAGAAGGGGCTGCCGTGGATCGTACCCTGCATTGCCAACTTCTTTTTCGGCTGCGGCAGTATGCTCGTTTTCGGTGCTGCTACTACCATGTTGACCGAGTTTATGCCCAAAAAGAGTAGCAGCGGCGTGGCGGTGAATAACTTTGTGAGGAATATTTTCTCATGTGTGGGAGGTATCGTGTCGAAGCCACTCATTGATGCCATGGGCAATGGCTGGTTGTGTACCATGGTGGGCTTGTTTGCCTGGATCACGGGCAACGCGGCTATCTGGGCGCTCAAGAGGAGGGCGCCAGCTTGGAGGGTGAGTATGGATAATGCATTGAGCAAGAAGGCTTGAGCTGCTGTTACCAAGGGGATGGAAGGGCAGTATTAGAATACACATGGCAACAATCATGGGAGTTGGGACATGAGATATAAACGCCATGATCCTCGTTAATGTCTGTAACTAATCTTGGGAAAATCCAGATTGTCTGATCTTTGATTTGGGTGGGAAGTCTGAAAACTTTTGATTGATGAGTGTGTGAGCAGGACTGTTGAGTAAACATACTAGCCTGGCAGACAGGTAAACAGCAACAAAGGAGCTGACAGCAGCTGGTATCAAGTAGCGCAACCGAGACCCAAAGAAACCCAAAAGAAAAAAAGAAGAAAAAAAGAAGAAAATATCCTCCCTATCCGTCACATCATTTCCTCCTCCCCCATTCATCCCCACAACCCCCTCTTCGCCCACCCCAAAATACTCAACTCATCTTGCACATTCTCCCTTCCCTCAGGCCCATCCCAAAATATCAGACCTCCCAAATTCCCCGCCGCCAACCCCTTCACCGCAAGCCCCAACACCCCGGCCCCCTCGGGGGTTCCCCCTCCGATTTCCTGGTACGGCGCGCCGACAAAGACGTGCGTGCGCACCGCCGAGCTGGCGCGCAGCAGCGGGGCAACACCGGCCTCGAGCGCGCGGCTCCATTGGGCGACGGTGTCAGCGAAGCCGTCGGACCCGATCTCGCACGAGGGGTTGTTGAAGAACTGCGGCCAGACAAAGTTGCACTGCAACAGGTAGGCGAGGGGGATCGAGGACGAGGGGAAGGCGCACGCGGGGGCGGCGGAGAGGAAGTAATCCTTCGAGAGATCCTCGGTGAAGTGGGCGCGGAGAGTGGCAGCGAGGGTGGGGAAGTTGAGGGGGAGGGTGTCGGATTTGTCTGGGTGGGGAGTTAGTTTGAGGGGGTTGAAAAGTTAGAGAGGGAACGTACCGAGGTCGAAACCATCCAGGACGGATGTGCCGAATGGCCAGAGGGCGTTGTCGAGGCCGCCGGTCGGGCCGAAGAGGGACCAGAGGGTGTCGGCGAGGGTGATGGCATCTTCGTCAAAGGTCAGGGGGAGGGCGCTGCCTTCGCCGCCGAGGCTGAGTAGTACCTTCGCCGCCGTAGACCCGCTGGCATCCTTTGATGTCGGTCTCGAGGGTCGGGTAATACCCCAGGCCCGGTGCCGAGAGCTTCATCTGGGCTGTTTGCTCGCTTGCCAAGGCCGAGCTCAGCTGAAGGCGCGGGTACTTGCTGCCGCTGAAGGCGATGTCGGTCAGGAAACCCAGGAAACCCAGGATAACAATGTCAACGTTTGGATCCGAGCACTGCTCAAGAAGACTTGTCTTTGCTGTTGCGGGGGACCGCCATAGTAGACCGCAACGTTTGTCGTCGCCCGAGGGTTGAAGAGAGACGACCTGCCGATACTACCGCTCCTAATACCGGTGGCAGGGTGGGGACCGGTCCGATGTTGATGAAAGACCCAGTTGCTGCTGAGCCGCCGACGACCTGCCCGACAAGAGACCCAACCTGGCGGCCAACTACCCCGGTGGCGACACCCCCAGCCCCGGACATAACTGCTGGAACCGGTGCCAGAGACGAGCAGCGGAATGGGAGCCAAGATCCCCGAAACGAGAGCCGGTAACCCGCCCGCAACACCTCCCACACTCGGTAGTCCAACCGACACGCCAACCCCAACCCCACCGGCGAGTGCCATCGGGAGCGGGTCAAGGGACCAGGTTGCACGCGACTGTTAGGGCGTGAAGCCCGGCGAGGCCTGCCTGTCCGGCTTGGGAAACGACTGCGGCGGAGAGTTGGCTAAGGAGTGCGGGCAGGGGAGGGAGGGTTGGGACGATGGGTGGAACGCTGATACTGGGGATTGTCGGAAGGCGGTTTGAGGCTCCCAAGGTCACGCCTGCGGAGACGTCTAGGGAGACGCGGGGGACCGAGGCGATTGTTAGGGGTATGAAGGCTGGGAGAGTAAAAGCTGGTATCGTCGGGATTGAGATTGCAGGAAGGAATAGTGGAGGAACTGAGATGGCAGGAACCGAGATGACGGGAAGCGACACAGGCGGCACCGAGATAGTGAGGAGAGCCACCGGGGGTAGTGAGAGTGTGGGGGAGCGAGACAGCAGGTACTGATGCGGGGGGCAGTGTTGGAAGACCGATACTCGTGACCGAGAGCGTAGCTAGTGAGAGTCCCGGAAGAGACACCCCAGGGGCCGAGAGGGTAGGGAACGAGACCTGAGGCAAGGTTGGAAGCACAAAGTCCGGGATTATTACCGCAGGTAGCGACTGTCCCGGAAGCGAAAGTTGAGGCAGCGTCGGAATCAGAACGTTGGGAAGTGATACCGTTGGCAGCACGAGGGGAGGAACAGTCAGTGACGGAAGTCCAGGGAGGCCCAGGCTTGGGAGTGAAACACCTGGGACGGATAGCGTAGGGATTGAAAGTCCTGGGACTGAGATAGAGAGCCCTGGGACGGAGATGGGCAGTCCAGGGGCCGCGATAGAAGGCCCGGGGACACCAACCGAAAGTCTAGGGATCGACACCCCGGGGACCGAGAGTGCAGGCAGCGTTGGGACTGCGATACTAGGTACCGAAAGCGAGGGCACCGCCCAGGGATGGATACTAGTGACAAGGCGACTCCCGGGATGGACACTGGTGTAGCGTAGGCACCGTGAGGCCGGGGAGCGAGATAGGGGGAAGCAAAAGCCCAGGGATGACATTGCTCGGAAGGTTGATGCCAAGCGAGGCTCCGGCAGAAACCCCAATGCTAGCCGATGGGAGAGGCAGGCCCAAGGTAGGGGCCGGTCCAGGGGTTATGGCGGGAAGTGAGAAACCGGGAAGCGACAAGCTCGGGATCAAGGTAGGCAAGGCGAGGGTGACTCCTGGAAGACCAACAGACGCGCCGACCGCGATCCCCGGGAAGCCGAGAGTGAGCTGAAGCGCAATACTAGTTTGGGTTACCGTGATTGTCTTGGTGAAGCCTCCATCGGTCTGAACTGTAACGGTTGTGTAGTAGGTGGTTCCAAACGATCCTATTCCCAAGGATAGATTAGCAGGATCAATCAAGGGCGGATAACTCACAACAGGGCCCAAGATGCTCGATACCAGCGCCCCTGCTGATGCCACAACAGCGGTAGGATTCAGCACCCGCAAGGCGCTCGGTAGTAGAAGAGACACAACTAGGTCGAGTATCGAGGAGACTGAGGGGATGAGGTTGGGAAGTCCTCCTCCTCGGCCACCCAAAAGGCCATCGCTTGGAGAACCAGTAGTCACAGCAGCGTGAGACGGGAGACTCCAGTATTGCTGAGATATCCTTTTTTTGACACGAAAGACTCGTTGGGAAGGGGTTGAGCGTCCGATGAAGACAATGAGGAGGCATCTTCGGCGCCATCACTCCGAGCCACTGAGGCACGCGGCGTGATGGGCTTCAGGGGTAATGCTGTGACCGAGATAGCATGGAGAACGAAGGGGACAGAGTAGACAAGGGCCTTCATCTTGTTTCTAGATCGCATGATCGGATGACCTCATCATCTCTATCTATCAACCTTGGCGCTACCGACATATAGCTGGCCGGTTCACTGCTTCTCTTAATGCTTGAGTAGCTCTGAGATGGGCCCCTAGTAACGCATCCTCCTATCGACCGCCCTCGTAGCAACGGTGAACATACGGAGTGCCCGTGTCGGGCCTATCGTCGACCGTCATGACTTGAGACCTAGTGCCATCTGTTGCCTTCACACACAGTGGAACACTTCCTCCGGGGGTATCCAACGAGGCTCATCGACCATGGCGCTCATGTTATCAATGTCGTGGGATGTAGCCCTCACGTTCCGCATAGAAACCCGCAACGGTCCACTTTACGGCCCGGGTAGTGATGCAATTGCCGTTGCCGCATTGGCGACCAGTCGGCTTGACGGGAGGTTACGAAAATGTAGAGTGTAGACATGCATCTAGACTCTATGTAGCATAATGACGAAACGTAAGGAGGAATAAGGACACTTTGATGCATACTGCATCGGCGATGCTTTGCTCATTGGCGTCAGACCACTGAGCCCGATATATGAGAGTGCCCTGTGTCAAGGAAACGGGGCTCGAAAAAAATGTTGAAAACCGCGTGCTCCGCTCCTCAACCCCAGATAGGTGAGCAGCTATTCATAAATTCGAGAAGCGGCACCTATCTAGGGCAACGATGATAATCAAGGCAGGAATGGACTGCAAGTTGACCGATGTCTCGCCCCGCACGATGGTGAGGTGCGACACCCCATTCATTGCTTGTGGTGGTGTCTGGAACAGGGCCCTTCCAGTAGGCAAAATGCGGGTGATCCAGATGCTGATCAATTGCAGCGAGCTCAGTGTTCACTTGTGTTGGCTCGATGTCGACCAGGTATTCTGCAGTTTCTTTTGCACTATGCGCAGTTGGCGCTTGGAAGCTTTCCTGCAACTTTGTCCTGCAACTTTTGGTTGGGCGATTGGCTCGTGGATGAGCGTTGCCGCTTCCATGTGAGTTCTTGGGCCGCCAACGCGATGGTGCACTCACGCAACTCGGGTCGAGGGATGCTGATTACCCCGTCTCCATTCATTTGCGTCCCTGCCCCGTTAGGTTGTATTCCTGACGCCGGTGATGGCGCGGAAAAATACCTTGCGCAATACTGCGAGACTGCCTACACGCGCAGCAGAGCCACGACGGGCCATGACGGGAGGATGTGAGGGTCTGGCCAACAGGATCCCGATGTCATTCCGGTGGTTGTGCTGGGCTGACTGATCGGCCGGGTTCACTGTCCTGTGGCCTAGGGGGCGAGGGCTCGTCCCGAACAAGCTTCATTTTCGTCGCAGAGTGCCCAGCCTGCCAGCCACCGCCCTTGCCAATTATCCCCAAACGGGTTGGGGGAGGTGGGTGCGTCGACAAAGAACGGACCAGTGAAGCAGCGGCCACGACTCGCACTCCAAAACGACACAAAACGACACAAAACGACAGACAAACTGACCTAGGCGTGGTAACCCGTGGCATTCATGGGTTCCGCGGGCCTCGTCTTCTCTTCACTTGGCCTCCATGGTTGGGATTTTGGGTCTCTGTCACTCAACTTTGTGTCGATAGTCTCGAAAGGTGAATTGGCGGAAAGGGTGAGGAGGATGTGATTGTGCAATTAGCTGCTCGCTCCCGCTGCGCGGCGTGATTGGCCAGGTTTGGGGCTGAGGGTACGAGTATACTTAGGGTTAGGGTTGCAGCAGGCGGCCCCCCCCCCCAAAAAAAAATAGACGAGACTCCCTGGCTGTTGGAGACTTGACGGGACTCCGCGCTGCGTCCCCTCGGTTCGTGCGAACAAGTCGACCTGCCCGACCTTATTCTTTGGCAGCATGAAGGCAAAACAGCACGCCCGCCGCCTCATCCATGGCGAGGCGACCAAACTTTTCCAGGCCTTTCCACTCTCCTCCCCATGCTCCCACAAACCACACCGATGCCAACCACCATCGCAACATCTCCATCCCCAGACCTGGCCATGTCCGTCATCGCCGACGCGAAATAAAGTGCAACGCCAAAAGTTGACGGGAGATTCTCACCCCAGCTGAATTGTGTCTGCCCCTTACTGCCTGCCTCGCGCTCCAACTCCCACCCAGTGCCCAGTGGATCGCCCTCTACCGAGCCATCATCGGCCTGGGGCCACAGCACCAACAGTCACCCGTCAAAGCATCACTGTTACAAAGCAAAATTTCCCTCCCTCCATCCCCAAAACACCATTTCCCTCGACCCCCATCACCACATTCCAGTCGTCGCCAATCTCGGCCCGCCCACCGCACCGTCGGCATTTTCTCACCTTCGCCTTTGAACATGCCTCCCTCCAGCAAGCACGCTGCTGCGTCCAAAGACCGCCGGAAGTCGAACACGACAGCCGCTGCCATTACCAGTGCAGGCCCTGCCAAGCCGACCTTGATCGTCACCCTGAAGGTCTCGCCCGAGAAACTCCGGGCCATCGTCGACCCGGATTTTGTCAAGGAAGACACGCCCGTCAAGGAAGCCAAGGAGTCGCCCGCTACATCCACCACCCTCCCTGCCGCGCCGGCTTCCGGCACCGAGAACGCGTCCGACTCCACCCCCAACACGCCGGCGGCCGGCACACCTGCACCGCAGCCTGCCGCCATGGGACCGCCGGTCGAGGGCCCCAAGAAGAAGGGGGTCAAGAGAGCCGCGGGAGCTCTCAACGGAAACGGTGAACCCAAAGTCAGGGGCAAGCCTGGCCCCAAGAAGAAGCAAAGACTGTAAGTGCGACCCTACATGGACGTGCTGTTGCTAGGTTGTTACCGGTCGCTACACCGGCGGTTCCAGCTTGCTTGATCTATTCCAAGCACCTCGTGTGACCTAACAATTTGCTAACCCACGCTGCAGAGAAGATGGAACAATCGACGGCGGCCGAGGAGCCGGTCTGAGCGCACATAAACTTGGTCCCAAAGCGAACCAGGGTGCGATCAATGCTGGCCTGCGAGCCTTGGACCGGTCTGGGAAACCGTGCCGGAAATGGGCCAAGGGTGGCTTCACCATCAAGACCTTTACCGGTGTCGTCTGGGAGCTTCCTCGCTGGACCGCGCCCCCGAAGCCCCGGCCCGAGTCGACCGACGACTCTACCCCGGTATCGGCCGAGGGTAGCAGCAAAGAGAACAAGGAGGGCAACAACAGCCAAGCCAAGAGCGAGAACAGCAACAACGGCGTACAGGATGTCGAGATGCAAAGTGCCCCCAGTCTTACGGCCGCCAACTCACCAGCGCCGATAGCTCTGACCGTCGGTTAATCGACGCATTACAGGTTCCGCGTATGCATGTTTTTGACGAGCGGATTTACGGTGGCTGGAGTTTGGACTCGGTGCTTATTTTAAAATGGAGTTACAGGTGTTACGGAAAGCGGTAAAAGGAAGGCATGTTTTTGTTTGGCCCTGCCAACAAGCCTGGGTCGAGCTGCAAGGCGTTCAGGGGATTTGGCAGACGAACATTCGTGTCTCGCGGTCGCGCAGGATTTGGGCGGCATACAGGTTCGAGACGATCTGCATTTGCAATTAAGTGTTACATAGAAGTGCTTCCTGCGACATGAGCATCTGGAAGGCGATCTGGCAGCACCGAGACCAATAGACATGATCATTCAGATGGTTAATGTTTACTATCTCTTCATTTTTTACCACGCCATGCTAATGCCTGCTGGTTTGTTACGTGACTTGTCAGTGTCTACGCCGAATTGGCAAGCGACATTTATTTTCATCTATATGCTCCATCAAATGTTCAGTCCCGTCACAACAAAACGGCGAAACCATGTCGACGGCGCGGAGGCGTTCCTCCAGAACTGACTCAATGATGGCGTGGGTATCACTAGCAGCTGAATGCGCGAGGGAAATTGACATGTTTTGCAAAATAACCTGTTTTGATTATTTGTGGGAGCAAATGTAATTACATAAAGGGAACTGCTGCTGGCGTAAGCACCATTCGTATTTTGAATTCGTGTCCTCTGGCTCCGGCTTTGGCAATTGCCCTGGGAGGTCTCGAGGCGAAGCTCCCACCACGGCAGGAACAGGAGAAAGAGCTGATGGGTGGGGTACCTCTTGCTAGTCAGCTTGTGCCTCAGTTGGTTGGGTGGATACCTGAGGCACGAACGGCCCCGTTTTGCCCAGTGCAGCACGTCGACCCGTCAGCGCCTGATAACCCCTATTCGCCACCCTGAGAGCTGCGGGCCAGTGAGGGGGTTATCGCTAGAGCGCCCCATAATCCAGGTGTTCTTCGCTAAGAGCTTGAAGAGAAGGCGCTGCACGGTGCAACATTTTGACCTCGTGATTGCGGTGATTCAGTCGCAGAGCGCGTACCTACCTACTTACCATCTCGCCATCTGCGCGCATATCACCCATTTTTCCTGCGAATTGGGCGCTGGGGCGAGCACTTACCTGCCATTCCGCTTTCTGCCACGTTCTAGTGGTCGTTCTGACTGCGAAACTGCGTAGAGTCTGACGAGCGGACGAAGCCGATTTGCGGAATCTATGACATAGCGGCCTGCCCTGTCAAGCGGCAAGCGGGAACCAGGAAACAGACAGACCTGGCAGACCTGTGCTGGCAGCTGGACGGGCAGCTGGGCTCCTGAGCACCACTGGCACCTATCTCCCATTGCTAGACTCCCAATCCATTAGTTCTAGTCCATTAGACTCCCCGACCACGTCTCGACGCTTATCTCGCTGCTCGCCCATCCACCCCGCCGAGCGCGAGTGCCAGTCTCCAGATACCGATCCCGCCCAACAAAAGCGCGTGACGACGACGACTCGGCCGCCGACCGCTAACCGTTGATCAAGTCCCGGGCAGCCAGTACTCGTCCCGGGACACGCACCTCAGCATCCAACAGCTACTGCGTAGACGCCGGGCCAGGCCTCCCGTACCCCTTACCCCGTACCCCGTACCAGCAGCGAGCGGCCAGCAGACGTGCACTGGGACGCTCTGGGACATCTGGGACATATTGGCACGCTGACTGCACCACTGCACACCTGCACACGCACTGGACACGGCCACCCCTCCACACCCCATCCCGCTTCCCCTCGGCCCTGTCCTCGACCTCTCGCAGCCCACTTCTCGCAACCCCTCACCATGACGAACCCCTTCCAACATGGCTCGTCGAGCTTCGCCCGAGACTCCACGGGCCTGCCCGACCCCGTCTCCCAGCGCCGAACATCATATGCATCCGTTGTTTCCGGCACCTCAGCTCTGTCCCGCCAACCACGACCTGGTGGCGCTTTCTCCCACCTCTTGAACCCCTCACCTGACGACCTGCACACCAACCTCTCCTCTGCACATCGGAATTGGAGACTCGACCCGATGGCACTGCCGAACCCTCACGTCCACGCACACCGGAATGCCACGCCCGACGACGGCGTCCCCACCATGTGGCCGCCTCGTCTCGGCGGCGGCCTGCCCTGGTTCTCGCGCACCTTCGACCTCTACATGAGCAAGGACCCGCTCTTCCCGCCCGGTGCCTCGGAAGACGACTTTGGCCTGGGGCCCAGCTTGGGCGTATCACACTTCCTGTCGCCGTCATATCTGCGAGGGTCGGTCTATCTAGAGAAACTTGAAGACGTATACAAGGCGAGGATAGCGGCGGAGCGAGAGGGCCATGCCGCCAAAGCACAGTCGGCAGCCGCGCTCGCCAGCACGGGGAGCGCTCACACCCAGGGAACCAAACTCCCCGCCGGTGCCCACAGGGGAGTGGCATTCGAACTCGTCGAGAAGCCGCCCGTCGTCGAGGAGGACGGTGCCGTCAGCCCGCTCCCGTCCAAGTGGAATAAGGACGACAAGGATATCACTCTGGAGGTATTGGGCGACGGCTACGAAGTCAAATATACGGGGCGGAGCCTGAGCGACCACGAGGCGTGCGCGATACGGGCCGACCACTACATGCCGACCCTGTGCGGAGTTTACTACTTTGAGGTTTTGATATTGAACAGGAAACGGGAAGAGTAGGTTGCTGCATATTCCCCCAAGGCTATGGCGAATGCTAACTACGAGGTCTGCTGCAGCACCACAATCGGGATTGGCTTCTCGAGCAGAACCGTATCACTCCAGCGGGCGCCTGGTTGGGAGCCAGAGTCATGGGGCTACCACGGCGACGACGGCCACTGCTTCGCTGCACAAAACGTCGGGAAGCCCTACGGGCCGAAGTTTGGTCCTGGAGACACGGTAGGCTGTCTGGTAAATTTTCGGCTGGGCCATGCGCTCTTTACAAAGAATGGTCAAGATCTAGGTAAGTCATGCTTACGGCCGGAGACACTCAGTTACCCTGTGCAGTGCTAATATCAATATCTAGGCATCGCTTTCCGGGATGTTAACTTCAAGGACGCGAAGGGGAGGTTGTATCCCACAGTTGGACTCAAAAAGCCCGGCGACCACGTCCTGGTCAATTTTGGTCAGCTGCCCTTTCAGTTTGATATCGACGGATATATGAAGGTATGTCGAGTCTCATTACTGTTACTGCTTCCTAGTCCGTGTCCAGCCAGTCCTCTTCGCAAGTGTATAGCACCGGTACCCTATGGTGACTGTCTACTACCGGGACCTGTTTCGTTTTCTTATTGCCGTCCGCCATGTATTGTCGGGCAATCGGCTACCTCCACAACCCCACTCGGTCCCAACTTGCGTTGGCAAACTCGCACCTTCAAATGCAAGCTCTCACAGTTGAATTGGAAGAGCGGGGCAAGTGAAGCAAACCAGGCGATTGCCTTCCTCCTCGCAAGTCCCGAGAAGTTGGACTTTGTAAAGGACAGAAACATGGAACATGGGGTCATTACATTGAAAAACTCCCCACTTGGCACATCGCGTCACACCTTTCAAGCACCACCTTTCCATCATCGCATGGGGTCACTTGTGAAACCATCGTCACTCCTATTGGGTCCCAGAAACAAGCCCCGTATTTTGACCAGACTTTGTCTTCGTGCCCCGTTTCTTGCTGACCGAATCGACGTGAAGAAACAACAAAAGATGATTTCCGAAAACATCAAGAATGCCGACACCGGCAGGCTAGCCCCTCCTCTAAACGAGACGGAGCTTATTCAACAACTGGTAAGCCACGTGCGTCTTCTCTCAGTGCTGTGCCCAGTATTCACAAGGGGTATAGGTCCTTCAGTTTTTGCAGCATGACGGCTACGTGGAAACTGCTCGAGCATTTGCGGAAGAAATCCACGCTGAGAAGGTAGCCTTGAACTTGGACCCAAACGAGCATATTGAGGGCATCAACATAAAGGATGACGAGGATGCCAACAACCGACAAAGAATCCGGCGAGCTATTCTTGACGGCAATATAGATCAGGCGCTGAAGTACACCAAAAACTACTACCCAACCGTCCTAAAGGAGAATGAGCAGGTCTACTTCCGCCTGCGCTGCCGAAAGTTTATTGAGATGATTCGGAAGGAAGCCGAGTTCAACCTATCTCTTGAGGAGAAAAGGAGCTCACTCGAGGAAAGAAAGAACTCACGTTACCGCTACGAAGACGACGAGGAAATGTATGAGGCGTGGGAAGATCAAATGGACACCGAGGACGGAATTGATAGCGCTGGTGTCAACAAGCTGTCGCAGGACGCACTCGCCTACGGTATTGAGCTACGGTCCGAGTTTGACCTGGACCCTCGTCGCGAAGTCTCGAAACACCTGGATGAGATATTTGCCCTCATCGCATACCCGAATCCTCTCAAGGTCAAGGAGGTCGCCCATCTACTGGATGCCTCAGGCCGTATCACCGTAGCAGAGCAGCTAAATTCGGCGATACTAAGTAAGGCCCCCCCCCTTTTCTCTCTCGTAGGGGTTACATTCTAATGGTATTTAGTGTCTTTGGGCAAGTCGTCACGTGCGGCGTTGGAGAATCTCTATGCACAGACCAGCGTCCTCCTTGAGGATTTGCGACAAGATGGAGGCGATGGCGCTTTCGTGACGGTGCAGAGCGTCATCAATGACATACCCGAAGCGTCGATTTCTTAGCGGCCAGCAGTCATTTGTCTCGATTTCCGGCATCAGCACTTTTGCTGATTATCAACGATATTTCCTCTGCGCTAGACAGGCTCGCGTATCGATCATAGAAAGGGTATGTCCTATCCCCCAGTTTCCTGTTACATACAATCACAATGGCTTGGCGTTTGCGGCTTTGGGGGGGGGGGGGGGGGGGTGGGTGTGGTCCGTCTTTTATCTCTTGGGGAGTTTGCACAGGTTTTCAGCAGCAACATCTCGGCCCCTTGCGTCACCCAACATTGGACTCATTGCGGGCGCGGCGGGTAGGCAGGCCCAGCTCTGGATTTTACAGGGACCCTGGCTGGTTACTGAGAATTTTCCATCCCCCTCTTTGCGATTGATTTTTGTAGCTTTTTGTCGCTAGGATTTGTGGTGGTTGATACAGCGGTGGCAGCGGAGATTTCAAGATAAGGAAAGGAGGGCTCAAGAAGGCACCAGGCGAGGGTGCGTCTGCTTAATTTGGTAGATGTTCTGCGCAATTAATCTGGTTGGCCGTCTTTCTTTCGTTCGTGGTGTCTTGCTGTCATTGTGTGAGTTCCCCTTCTGGGGATCTAGTGCGAGGGTCGGGTTAAGTTTGTACTATCTACTGCGTCAATACCACTCTACAATATCTCGGTTTTATCCACCAGGTTTAGTTTTGATTCTCTCGTCTTGTTTCGTGGGTTGGTGGGTGGTGGATAGGTTGGCGTCGAAGAGTAGTTTCGTTTTTTCATTTTCGTGTTGTTTTGATCGTCGAGCATATCTGTCATGTATGGCATGCTGATATCATCGGGGATGTTGTGACTTGGTCCCAGAATCAGAGACACGGACAATAGAACAGACACACGGACAGGCATCTGATGACCAGAGGCGAGTGGATGGAGACGGAGTGGTAACTATAGGGAGGCAGTCACTTTGGTGTTTGAGGGGTAGGTGATGAGTGTGTGTTTGTACGGATTCATATCGGCATTGACTCGGGTACAGTATACTGCTTGCTGACCTTTTGACTCCCCCAACGCTGATATGATTGGTTAAGGGGTATATTTTTTCTATTACGCTGCTTTACAATATGTACAGCCTACCTTGATCAAACTAGAGAGGGGGTTTTAACAGCATGTCAACCATAGTGTTCCCACTCAACAAGCCTACCCGAAGCCATGTTGAGAGACCCCTTCCCTGCATGATCACCATCATAGCTTTTCCTCGTCCCATCCCGGCCACGCCATCTCAAGCATCCTTATCCGATGCTTGTCTAACGTGCCCCCCGCGGCGGTCTTTACCGTCCCACTGATATCCCGGTCAGAAACGTGCCGAGATAGCAAGTACGTGTACGCAAACACGCTAGCATCGAAAACGCCGGGCTCCTCCGCGTCGAAGAACCATCCCGTCTCGCTCTCCCTCAACAGCTCCGCCAGCGCCTCCAACGCCTCCTGCCCCCTCTTCTCGAGCACCTCCAAGTCCAAGTCCTCGAGTTCCAAACTCAGCATCCCCGTCCCCTTTAGTATCTCCGACGCCGCCGCCTCCCTCAGCCCGTTCCGCAACGCATACCTGATAAGGCGATCCTTCGACGCCGGTTCAATGTACCACCCGTCCGCACGTCCGCCGGAGTGGAGGTAGACGATGTATAGCCAAGCGTTGCGTATGGGTAGGTCAATGAGGGCCTGGTAGGCGTCAAGACGGGGGGTGACGGGGGCCGGGTGGAGCGGACTGCCGTGGGTGCGGATGTAGTCGGTGAGTTTGGAGGCCGGGATGGGGGTTTGGGAGACGGAGCGGGGCGGGAGGAGGAAGGGGAGGGTGCCGGTGGGGGAGGCGTGGTTGGTTGAGGGGAGGATGCGGACGGGGACTTTGGATAGGCGGAGGAGGGTCTGCGCGAGGGGGGGGGGTCAGTTCGTGGGTGGCTAAAGGGAGAGAGGGGCGAGGAGCAGGGGAAGGGGAGAGGGGGAGGCTTTACCTGCCACTTCAGACAACTAGGGTTGAAGCTCGGGTGGCCGAGACTAGCTTCTTCCGAGGTTGTGAAAGTGTAGAGGGTCGGCAAGGTGTCGTCAGTCGCGGGCCGAGAGCGCTCGGGGAGGGCGGTTGCATCGTATGTTAGCAGCGGGAAGCGGTCGAACAGGCGCTGCAAGGGCTTGGGCACCTGCGCCCAGCTCGAAGCGGCCATGATAGGCACGAGATAGGTACGGGAAAATGGGCAGCGAAGTTGAGGGTTATGGGCTATGGGCTATGTAATTCGCTGTAGCATGGCATCCGATTGCTGGGCTGGACTACCACGCAGATTGCGGATTGCGGATTGCGGATTGCGTCGTTGGGTCGAGAACGCCAGGCCGAAAGCCAGAGGTGGAGCTCCACCCGCCTCTGCATGAAAAATTCACCGATAAGATCGGACTCGCGATCGGGTACGTACCCGGGTGGCCCAAGCTTCCTGTCCCACGTGGAGCGTGGAGCAAGCAGCGGCAGGTGGGAATCGAGGAGTGGAATTGAATTCACTCACTCGCGTCCGTGTCGCCTGGAAACATCAGAAACATCGCGACTCCCCGCAAGCGTCTTTCAGGCTTTTCGGCACTTTGGCACTTCTCCGCCCCTCTGTTGGGCGTTCCGCCGCAGCAACGTGTTCATGACTCGACCTCTGAAGCGCCATCCACTCGGTCCTTCCCTTTGATCGTTGCGCGGCCAAATTATTCGTCGTGCCATGTGCTAAGCCGTTGACACCTCGGCCGTTATCATGACGACGGTTTAGCTGCAATGGCAACATGGCAACATGGCAACATGGCAACATGGCAACATGGCAACATAATCTGCGCGCCGAGAGCTAGTCTCGAGCTGTCAACGCCCTCATTGTTGCTCAGCATATGGCGGCGATGCCGTGCTACCACGGTACCATGGCATGTGAAACCGCTCGAGGACATCCGCCTATTGTGCAGATATTCCCAAGCTTCCCGTGTGGGCGGCAGAAGGACATCATACCGAGCATCGTCGCTTGGAATAGGTGCTCCCAGATCACCAGGCGGAAGAGACACCATCAGATCGCACGGGCTACGAGCTACGGGTCGCCCCAGGGGGGGTCGGATATTAAAAGAAACAATTTGGCCTCTGGGAATTCTCACCGCCCTCGCATTCTCCTAAGTCGCTCCAAGGGTCGTTTACCCCCACGGCGACTGCTCAAGCGTGTCGGAAGCTGCGGGTGGTTAAAACCGCAAGATTCCTTGTCGCCCCATTCTTCCGAGAGAGAAAATAAAAAAAGAAGCCGCAGAAACGTCTAGCTTGGCTGGTGGAGTCCTGCCCATCGTCGATTTCGACAATCGGTACGGGAACGGTTGGTCCTGCAGCGCTGCAATGCTGCCCGAGCGACATGGCCGATGGACATCAATACTGGGACCTAATATAGGGAGGACCCAGCTCCCTCACCGGTTCATGCGGGCAGCTCTGCTAGCAATTCTGGCTCAAGACGCTCTCTCGCTACGACACCGGTCATTGTGGGCAGGTTTTATTCTTGGCTGACGAGGATAGCTTCACGTCTGGTAGGATATTTTCGAGTGGCGTCTCGTCTCTTGTGGCTCGCGGCGAGGTCCCGGGTAATACCATGCTCGTCGGACGAAGGGGCCGAGAAGCCCCCTCTACGGATGGGACACAGATGGGCCTGGAGTGGGACGACGAATGGAACCACGAAGGCAGCCCTGCCGAGGAGGTTTGTCAATGAGGCTCCGCCGCCTAGGCCGATCAAGGCCGAGATAGACCCGTTGGTGTGTCGGGCGAGTCGGCTCGCCAGCGTTGAGTCTCGAGCCTGGAGAGCCATCAGGGTTTCCGTGGACGCTACTCAGGCTGGCACGGTAGTGATGAAGGCTCCTGTTCCGGAGACACACTCCGTGACAGTCTGGTCGCTGGTCGCGGCAATCTTGCCCCATCCACCTGGATGGCACTTTATTCTGCTGCGACCGCGATAGGAGCCCGAGGAGCCCGAGGAGCCTGAGGAGCCAAAGGGAGAAGGAAGCCGTCAAGGTTGGCCAGAGTTGGCTAGCCTCAGTCGTTTGGTCGTAGCCGTTTCGAACTTTCAGTCGCCAGCATTGTGAACGATGTGTTAGTCTCGCGAGGAGAGGGAGGCCCGATGTGGAAAGACGGCGAAATCATGCATACGAATTACCCCAACGCGCCGAGACAAAGGAAATTGGAGTATGTGTGCGACTGTGTAGATGAATCATGTTGTGATTTGTTCGCGTGCGTCCGTCAGTCAGCTCCCTTTGGAGGGGATGACCGTACTGAGGGTGCAGCGTACTGAGGGTGCAGCGCAGGTGGTCGCAGATGGTCTGAAATGGTCTGAACTGAGAATGTGGGGGGTAACAAAACTTCGAAACCCCACCATCGCCCACCACTAAGGTCCACCCAACCCCGGACTCTCCTTCCTGTCATGTACATTCGCGCCAGCAGCCGAACGAACGATGAGCTGCGGCGCAGGAGGTGCAGTACTTTTGTCCAAAGACACTTCTCCATTTGTCGCTGCCTGTTCCTGGACTGCCGGTGGAGGCGGTGGGCGCAAATCTCAGCAACGACTTGGAGACTGCAGACGCAGACACGCCGCAGACTGATGACGCCGTTTCCAGCTGGGTCCTGGGTCCTTGCCAAAGATAAAAGCAGCCGCCGAAAAAGTCTATTCGGGCTCGCTCACACTAGTTGCGCATAACACACGTCCGCTGCGTCGTCCCGTTGGTCGCCGGGTCTCTCCAGATTTCCTTTGTGTGCGTCCGATCAGTGTGATGGATGTGATGCACCGCCAGTGATAAACCCTCGTTTCCCCTCTTCGCTCTGGGCTGTCGACTGTCTCTCCCCGACTGTCATTGTACTTGTTCGGCGCGACAACCGACAGGCTTCCGACCTCGCCCGCTTGCGAACCACCCACATCCCTCTCGCCCTACTCTCGCCCTACTCTCGCCCTACTCTCACCCTACTCTCGCCATCCCTCCCCTCTCCACCTCTCTCAAAATACAAGAAGCCTCCGGTCCCAGCCCTGCTGTGCATATGTACGACACCTGATGCTGACCCGGCTCAGTCTCTCTCCCTCTCACCCAGCCTTGCATCTGTGACGCAGTCGATTCACGCTCAACTTCAGGATCCAAGGCAATCAAGCGACAAGCGACACTCGATAGACCTGCGACCCAAGGCCAGACGTAACGAGAAGCAAGGGGCGCGCGCTCTGCATCTTCGCATCTGCAGCATCCCGCCTTGACCAACAATTACCACATATTGGGCTGCCCTATTAGCCTGTGCACCCGTTTCCAGTTCCTTCTGCTATAGACAAGCAGGACCGGGTGCTACCATTTATCTCAACGGCTGCGCATGATCGAGAGCGCGCACTCAGGCCCTAGCTGCTAATAACATCATTGCTGGCCCTGGTGATACAAAGCGTCTGCCCCCCCCTCTGCCGATCTCTGCCAACACTCGGTTGGAAGTCCCGTTTCTCCTTTCAACACAACATCTCTCGTTCTCGACCGTCCCCCCCGCCATCCGCAGCTATGAACGCCCCCATCACCTCGCCGACGACGCAGCAGACGTCCGCGCTGCCGTCGATGCGGCAGTCGCCCATGGCCAAGATTGTGCCGCCGCAGCCAGCCCAAGTGAAGTCGGCCTCGACCGACGTCTTCCTCAAGGACTTTACGCTGGTCGCCGAGGCCGCGAAACGGGCCCAGATGGCTGTGCTCATGCGCGATCTCGAGAGCATCGGCCTGTCATAGGCGACCCCTCACCCACCCCTCACCACTACCCCCCCCCCCCCCCCCCCCCCGCCACTCGCTTCTTGGGGTGTGTGATGTGAGATCGTTTGAAACGCACCTCCTCACGCACCCTCTCGCCTGTCTTCTCTCCTCCGGGAGAGGAGACTGATCGGATCACCACGGCGTTTTTCTTTTGAAGTCACAGTCGACATCGAGCACGAGACACAACACAATGATACCTGACAGCATGGAACCGGCGGCACTACTACTACTTCGGCAAGGGCAATGGCAATGGCACACAACGGGCTTGGATCGGATATGATACCTAAACACATTGGACTCTCCCTCCTCTTCCCTCGGGGATGAGCAGACGCGGCAGGCAAGATTGGGGGGGGCGGCCTCTTGGGGTGTAATGTTTCGATGAGGGTCTTGGGCAGGCGGACGTCCCTTTTTCACCATTTCTTCTTTGTCTAGGCGTATCGGACGGGAACTCATATCCTTCTTCTCTTGGCATCAGAGGAGTCTGGCACCGGGCGCGGTCGGGAGGAATTTTGTTGTTTTTTTATTTATTTTTTAATCTGTTGGTCTCGATTTGTCGCATCTCTCTTGTGTCAAATGGCTCTCACCACCTCCTTTCGGTGTACCTTTGTGGCATGTAACGACGACACTCGATAGACCAGATCCGCGGGATAGGATGCTCGCTGGCTTAATCAGGGGAAGAAACACACTGGACCAAAACCAAAATGCAAAACAACGGTTGAACCCATTTACACTTACACGTGCCTCCGTAGCGTACACACCCCCCGTCTCAAATCTTGCTCATCAACGAAACCCCCCCATCCAACGCCACCGTCGCCCCGTTGACATAGGCCCCCGCCCGTCCAGCAAGAAACAAGCACGTGCCCGCCACGTCCTCGGGCGTGCCGATCCTCCCGAGGGGGTTCGCCTCGCGAATCTGGTCGCCAAACTCCTCGAGCGTCGCCCTCATCATCCGGCTCGGAAACGGCCCGCACGCCAGCACATTGCTGGTAACCCCGCGCGGGCCCAGCACCGCCGCGAGGTGTCGCAACAGGTGGTGCAGCCCGGCCTTGCTGGCGCTGTACGCAAACGTCGGCAGCAGCGGCACCCGCAGCCCGTCGATGCTCCCGATGTGGATCACGCGCCCGGGGTCGACCGCGGCACCTGCCGCCTCGAGCAGCGGCGTCAGCGCCTGCGTCAGCGTGAAGACGCGCTGCAGGTTGAGCGTGAGCAGCTTGCCAAGGCCGCGTCGGGGTAGTCATCGTACGAGGCGCCCCAGGTCGCGCCGCTGTTGTTGACGAGGACGTGCAGCGCGGGCTCGCGGGCCGTCAGCGAGGCGGCGAGGCGGGCGCACTCCGAGGCTGAGGAGAGGTCGGCCGGCAGGGCGATGGCGATGGCGCTGCCGCCCGAGGGGGGGGGAGGAGGTGCTGTGGGCTAGCGCGGTCAGGGAGGTGGCGGCGGATGTGCAGGCAGCGGCATCGCGCGACGAGATGTAGACCTTTGCGCCGTTGAGCACAAAGCCACGGCTGATCATCAGCCCCAGGCCTTTGGCGCCGCCGGTGACGAGGATTACTTTTCCCTGCGGGTGTTAGGGATGGGGATGCGAGACGGGTGAGATGCGGTGGAGGGGGGGGGGTAGTAGTACCTTGACGCCGAAGAGGCTGTTGATGTCGAGTTTGGGGTCCATTTTGGTTGAGTCTATGAGTCTGTGAATATGCTGAAGACTATCCGTATTCTCGGTGAAATGTCATACACCGGGTTGAAGACAGGAGGCCGCTGTGGACGGACGGCCCCTGGATCGCGGGGTGTTGAGTCGAGGTCTGGGCTATGGCTTAGTATTCTGCCCCGCTGCGAGCTGCCATTGCCAAGAGGCCAGCCAATCGTGGAAATGCATGACGTTGGAACCTGTTCTCATGAACGAGAAGATGGGTAGGATGAGATGGATGAACATAAAGAGATTTTTTTTTTTTACAAGTATTCAGTATTCAATTTTGGTCTTATCAGCTCAATCAAAAGACAGGCGCGCAATATGTTATCGGCCAACAACCCCAACCCCCTATTCGCCGCCTCCTACCCATCAAATCATCGCAACGTCAGTCACACTCCCACCCAGAATCCTCCCAACACAACCTCCCACTTACAACTCTTCCATACTCCCACATTCCATTCACACTTGGATTCCACCACTCTGCAAACCTACACAACCCCCCCCCCCCCCCCCCCCCCCAAAAAAAAAAAAATGCCCACCCCTCCCCCACCCACAACCTTCGAACCCGCCCCCTCGATCGGCCGCCTGCAATCCACCTTCACAGCCCACCCCTTCTCCTCCCACGGGCCCCAATGGGACCTCCTCTGGCGCGAGGCCTACACGCCCTGGGACCGGGGCGGGCCCTCGCTCGCCCTCTCCGACCTGCTCTCCTCCCAGCAGGAGCCGACCCTCTTCCCGCGTCCCTCCCAGGGCAAAAAGGCGCTGGTCCCGGGCTGCGGACGCGGCCACGACGCGCTGCTGCTCCGCGCCTTCGGGTTCGACGTTGTCGGCTTTGACTTCTCCGAGGCGAGTCTCAAGGCTGCGGTGGAGAATCAGCTAAAGGCTGGGCGGGAGGCCGAGTATGCACCCCGGGAGGGGGGAGAGGGGACGGTGAAGTGGGTGAGGGGGGATTTTTTTTACGAGGGGGAGGGGGAGCTGGTCAAGGGGGGGTTTGATTTGATTTTTGATTATACCGTGAGTTTTTTCTTGTCTATTCTTGTGTCTATTTGTCTATTTGCCTATTTGTCCATCGCTGGATGGGTGTAGACTCCGATCAGGGGGCTGAGCGTTGACATTTGTCAGTTCTTCTGCGCCCTGCCGCCCGAGGCGCGACCGAAGTGGGCCAAGAGGATGTCGGAGCTGCTCAGCCCGGACGGCGGGCGGCTCGTCTGTCTCGAGTGGCCCCTGACCAAGCCGGCCTCGACTGGCGGGCCGCCATGGGGTGTCACAGCTGAGGCGTACGCCGCCCATCTCAGCCATCCGGGCGAGGACCTGGCCTACGACGAGAGCGGCCTGGTAGCCTCGTCCGTGCCCAAGACGCCGTCCCCCTCCGCCCTCGACCGGCTGGGCCGGTTCAAGCCGACCAGGACTCACAAGGCCGGGTGTGACGCGGAGGGTAATGTGCTCGACTTTATCTCCGTCTGGGCCCATCTCAGCCCTCACAAGTAGCCTTCCTCTCGACCCCTGCGCCTCGAGGGGATGAAGCAAATAACAGACCTTGTCTCGAGCAAGTCGCCCAGTCTCTGTATCTGTCAGGCCGTCGCCTTCCTCAGCGAGTTGTAGTGCTCCCCCAGCCCATACCCATGCCTGTAGTAAGCCAACCACAACGTCTTCCTCTCCCCATCCTCCTCCCCCTGCGGCGCAACCACCTCGGTCCGGCGGTCCTGCACCACCCTGATCTCGACGCCGTACGCGTTCGCCAGCGCGCTGAGCTCCAACTGCCCGCCCCACTCGGCCGTGTCCCGGATCTTGGCCACGTAGCTCTCCCACGGCTCCTCCAAGAAGCCCGCAAACTCGTCCGCGTGCCGCTGCATGTATTCGGCCGCCGTCCGCCGCACCACCTTGTACGGCATCATGGCCTTGGCCTCCTGCCCCTGCCCCTCCCCCTCCCCCTCCCCCGCCACGGGGATCCCGTTCGCCGCCAGCTGGTCCGCCACCGCCGAGAACAGGCAGTGCCCGTCGGGCTCAATGTCCTTCTCGCGCAGCGAGTGCGCCTTGAATTCCTTCAGCATGTGCGCCTTCTCGATCCCGCGGTGGTCGATCATGCCCGCCGCCTCCGTCTCGGCGGCCGCAGCGGCTGCTTCTTGCTCGGCGGCGCGGCGGGCGAGGCGTTCTTTTTGCCGGTTGCGTTTCTTCCCCCCGGGCTGGGATTGGTCGTCGGGGGGAGGGGAGAGGGTGGCTTCGGCGAGTTGGGATGCGAGGGCTGACGTTGCCGGGTCGGGGGTTGCGTCGCTGGGCTCGTCTTGTGGCGGTGGTGGTGGTGGTGGTGCCGCTATGTCGCTGTTTTCTTTGGAGTCCGGCTCGGGCTCGCTTCCTGCGGTGAATCTCTGGAGTTCTTCCTCGTGTCGTGCCTTCAGCTGGCGCTCGAGCTCGGCGCACTCTTCGTTGACGCCCTTCCTCGTCTTTTTGGTCGCGTTCTTCTTCTTGTTGGTGACGCGCGATTGGAGCTCTTTTTGCTCCTTCCTGTGCCGCGCCTGCATCTGCTCCAGGGTGTCCTCCATTTTGGCGGTGCCGCTATGGGTGGGTGCAGATGCTTTCGGGAGATGGCAGGTTCGCCGAGAGATTATGCCGCGGAACCCGGTCGTGGTCGAGTCCTGGGGCGAGTCCGGGTTGATGTCAGAAATTCATGGTGGGGTAATTAATGGCCGGGGAAATCAAGGGTTAGGTGCCCCCAGTCAATCACCACACCCACTCGGTACAAACTCACACAATCATCAACCTCACTCTCTGCAAAATGTCGACTCCATGACAGAACCTCCACATACGATCATACCGACTGGAAACCGCGTATCGTGTTTGCACGTTTTGAAGAGTCATTCTGAACAAGGAATTCTCTCGCGGTCTGGTGACGGAGGTGTATCTTGGAGCCGATAATGGTGATAAACAGTCCGCAGAGGTCTCACATACTCACGGAAGCGCTCATCAGATTCGGGGTCCAGGTTCTTCATAAGACCGGTGGCTTGATTAGAGAGCCAGCGCTACGGCCATTTCCACCAGGGTCAAGGGCCGTGCTGCCGCAACGACAATATGAAACAGTCTCTTGGCTTCTTTGCGATCATGACTCCTATTCAGGATCCCCTCGTATGCGTCGTCGACGGTTGGCGGAAGGGAGGAAACGACCTCACGGATCCCGGTTTTACTGATACCCCTGTCACCTTGGATCAAATCCATGGTGAGATAAACCCACAGATACCTCCGATTCGGGGTACGCAGAAGCCCTTTGCAAGAGTAGCTGTTCCGCGTCTGGACCAAACTTCAGAAGGTCTCGGATGCTCTGGACCCTGGCATGTATGTAGATATCAATCTCTCGAGCAATCTTGTCCATCTTGCTTTCCCCACTTAGGTGGACGACAGGTGGCTCGGGCATATCGAGAGGCCGGACACCCTGTCGAATGGAGCCAAGGGGCCGGTGTGGCGTGGTGTCGGAGAGTTTCGTTCGTCAATGTCGCGCGACATCGGATAGGCCAGTTGTTAGGCTACCAGAGGGGAAGGGAAGAGATGCGGGAGGTGTTGTCGGCGCAGCGACGGCGTCGATGTCCAGCTGTCCTTGGGGAACTGCAGGATCGTGCTCGGTATAAGGGTTCTTTCCCAGTTAAGCCACTTCCCACTATCAACTCCTGCTTTATAGCACAACCACCGAAGGAAGGAGCCGCTTACCCCTGGGCAGCAGCTGCCTTCCGGTCCTCTTGCCATCTAGTTGCCGCTTGATTCTTCCAACCGTTACTTCATTTCGCAGCCGCTACCAGCCAAGCCGCTGGGAGGTAAAACTGAACAGATTTGGTTGCTAGGAATTAGTAGGCGGTGTGAATTTGGAAACTCGATTGTACCTATTTTCCGAAGAAAAAGAGCATTACGCGTCACTAAAACTACAAAAGATGCCACATAAAACCTCATCAGACAACACCAATTCATTTCACCCCTGTACCTGCTCCCTTGCACAAGCAAGTCTTCGTAGGTAGGCTGCGACCCAACAACGCCAAAGCTATCAACACTAAACAACCCTAGGTAGCCACGATACCCAAAAGCAAGTCAGTTGCTCGCTTTACTCAGGGTAGTCCAGGCACAGCATCATAACAGAAAGCCGGGGGAAACAAAACCGCCCCCCTTGAAAAACAGCCAGACACACCCCCAGAGCGCCTCATCTCGTCCGGTCGTCCATACCGTCTCCAAAAATAATAAAAGACCAAGCAAACAGCCCAACCAGAGGGTAAATAATCCTCGTCATCAATCAATCGACATAGACTTCGTTTCCACTTCCACCATAACATCTTCCCACCTCCCAAGGGCAACACGATAGACAGAGAGACAATCAGTCTGCCCTCCCCCCCCGATAACTCCCCATCTTCTCAATCGAGCTCATAATTCCCCCACTCCTCATCCCCAACCCACTTCCAGGCCGAGGCACACCACTGCCACCCATCGCCGCACTCTTCGCCCGCTCGTGCGTGGGCACCCGCCCAATCTTGCTAAGCCCGCTGACACCAGCCACTGGACCGCCACCTGGCGCTCGGAGACCCGATGCCCGGGGCCCGCTGATGCTTCCCCTAAAGCTGCCGCCGTTGTTGGTACTGCCGTTGCCGCCCTCGGCAATCGAGGAGCTGTAGGCTGACTTGGTGGCCGTCAGCGGTGTACCGCGGACGCTCTGCATCGACGATCGTGCCGGCGTGCGGTTGGCGGCTTCGGATGGGACGCCGCTGTGTCTGTTGGGGGTTGGAGCGGGGTTGCCGCTGTAGCCATTATTGGCATTGTTATAGCCATTGTTGCCGTTGCTGTAACCATTGTTGCCGTTGCTGTAGTTGCCGCTATTGCCATTGTTGTAGTTGCCATTGCTGCCGTTACTGCCATTGCTGCCGTTGTAGTTTTGATTCTGGGGCGGTTGCTGGTTGTAGTTGCTCTGAGACGGCTGCTGGTTGTAGTTATTTTGAGGCGGCTGCTGGTTGTAGTTATTTTGAAGCGGCTGCTGGCTGTAGTTGTTGTGATTCTGAGGTGGCTGCTGACTCTCGACCGGAGCCTGAGTCTGCATATTCATCATCTCCTCAGCCAACATAACCAGCTCGCCCTTCTCGACTCGCTCCCGTTCAAGCAGGACGCGTAGTTCGGCATTGTCACTCTTGACCGTCTTGATGACAGCCTCGTACTTCTCTACCTCAGCCTCAAGCTCCTTGATGTGCGCCGCATCCTTGGCCTTCTCTTCCTTGCGCTCGTCCTCAAGCTCGGCAAGTCTTGCAAGGTCGACCTTGGTAATGGTGGCGTCGCGGCCCACACGGAGCTCTTCGTTGTCGCGGGCGAGTTCGTCGACCTGGCTCTGCAGCTCGCGGACCTTTTTCTCCCAACGGTTCTCGTAGCTCTTCTTGAGAGCCGTCACTTTTGTCTCGTGCTTGCTCTTGTACAGAGCGTGGAGCTCGCGTGCAACGCGCTCGACGGCGATCTCAACTTCCTTGTTGGACCCAACGGCAGCAGGAATCGGGCTTCCGGAAGCAGCAGCAGCCTCAGCGCTGGCCTTACCAGCCCGCATGCCCGCCATTTTACTTTCAGCCTCCTGCGCCATCATCTCGGCTGCCTCGCGCCGCTTCTCGGCCTCGTCGAGCTTGAACTCGAGCTCCTCGCGCTCGCGCTGGCCGAGCACAATCTCCTCCTTGACCTTGCGTAGAACTGACTCCATCTCGCGGCCGCGCTTCTCCCAGCTGTCCTTCTCCGCGACAAGCGAGCCCTGCATACCTTGCACTTCGCGTAGCTGCTCCATGCACTCGCCGACCCGCTTCTCCGCGTCTCCCACAGCTGTCTTCAACGACATGACTTCGGCCTCCTTTCCGCTCAGCGAGGCCTTGAGGCTGCTGATCTCGGAGAGGAAACCAGACTTTAGCGACTCAAGCTCACGGGGCGTGACGGTCGGGATGCTGCGCGGCGTAGGCATGGGCGGAATATCGAAGTCAAGTAAGTTGACGAGATGGCTGCGTTGTGGCGTGGATGGAACGGCAGACCCGTTCTGCCGGGACGGAGAGGGGTTACTCCGTCGGGGTTCCGAAGGGTACCCGCCAAAGCGCATTTGCTCGGTGAAGTCCATCAAGTTGATCGTATTCCCTGAGCCGGACCTGTCTGGCAGCGGCCCATTTGCACGTTGTGTCTTAATCGTGGCCGTAGGATCGCCTCTTACTGTGCGCGGCGTTGCTCCGCCCATTACAGAGTACTTGGTCGGGCTGTTGCTCCGCATCTGGGCCAGCATAGTCATGTTGGGCACAGCAGAGAATGTGCTAAAGGTGCTAATCATGGTATCATCAATACCGGCTGGCTCGTCGGCGTAGCCTGGATCGTGGTCCTCGTCTTGTTCTTGGTCGTGGTATCGGCCCCGACTCTGCTCAGGCCCGGCTGCCGAGGCGCCCATCAACATTGTGTCGTCAACATTATCATTATCATCAATGTCGTTATTGCCATTGCCGCTCTGTTCGCGAGGAGGCTCGGTGTCGAGGACATTCTCCTCGTCCTCAAAGATCTCGATGGCATGCTTCAGCCCCTCGTTCTCACGTACGGCATCCTGAAGACTAATCCGGCGCTCCTGCGAGGCCCGACGCGGCGTCTCGTTGGCCAGCGGCGTGTTGACCTTGACAGGGAAGCGCTTTATGGGGGATGACATCTTGCGAGGGCTCTGGGGTATAAGGGCAGGTGGCGGCATGGTCTTCGCCGGTGATGCCGTCTCCTCAATTGTTGCTGTGGGCTGCTGCTGCAGAATTTTGAGCGGTGAGAGCTCGCTGCCCGATATGACGCGCGACATGGGGCGGACCTTGGGCGGTGAGGGCCCGCGCGATGTCGGCGTAGGCGATCCGCCGTCGTCCATTACGTGGGGTAGGAAAGGAGAGCTGTTGCCCTCCTCATTCTCGGCGTCGTCGCCGCTCTGTGATGTGTTGCTGGTGCGCGTACAGGTGCGGACCTCGTAGGACTCGTAGCGGGGGTTTGTCGACGGCGTCGAGAAGTTGAGAGCGGTGCTCGGCGTCGGCGACAGTGGCGCAGCCTGCATCGTCTGGACTGGTCTAGTGGCTTATTCGCAGGGGATGTGTGTTGCCGAGTTGCGGATTGCAAATTGCTGCTGTGTCTATTGCTTGTCTGTATTAAGAAGAGATCAGATCGCCAAGAGAGTGGTGGTGAGGTGCTCGAGAGCAGATGCAAATTGAATGGCAAAAACCGGCAAAAGCAACAATGGCTGGCTTGTTGGGGGCGCTGAGCCCAAGTAAATCAAACAGGTGGTTTTATTTGCGGCTACCCTTAACCTCTGACCAATGAGAGCAGTAGCTGCCGTTGCTGTTTACGATCTTGGCAGGGCAACCGTATTGCACGTGATGTCTTGTTCCCCCTTTAGTCGACAGCGGCGTCCCCTTACGCATACAGATGCCCTTGCACGCCAAATCTGAGGCACTCCCAGCACACCAACCACAGGCCGCCTGAGCCCCAGAAAAGCGGCAACCCTACGCATTAACCCGGCCTCGCACTCATTTTACCTATCGTCGACGACACGACGAGCCCGGGCAGAGCCTCGAACTGGAGCCCTGTTGAGGACGAAACACTTTTTAAGATTCGCATTGATGCGTCATCGTGTCCCGGCCTGGATAAGCGCAGGTCCAATCAATCACGAGGCACCAGTTATACCTCTGCGAATTGCCGCGCACCTCGGTTCAACGGGTGCGCTGTCGCAACAAGAAACCTACTAGGCATCATTGTTGGGATCCTTGCTACCAACCGCTAAAGCACCCTCACTACGTCTCGAAACTCACGAAACTCACTCGGCAATCAGGTAGGGACAAAATTCGATTGGAGCCTTGCGCTGGCATACCAGGCATTCATTGGCATTGGATAAAATCTAATCAGCCCGTCGCAGTTCCTTTTGGTTGAGAAGGGCGCTTCTTTTTAACTTCCTTCGTCATTCGTTACCAGGAAATAGACCAACAGCATTTCCAACGCACCACATCTCCACTTCTTTTTTCGAAGAAACGAAAACAGGTCATAAGCGTCGTTAGTAAGGAAAAAAATAAAAATAAAAAAAATGAATAATATGCATGGTCCAGGTATCTCTCCCATGTTGAGCAACCCCGCACATTTGGTACTGAGAAGAGAAAACAAGAGGTAAACACAGACGTAGGCGGCAGAAGAGGTTTCCCCAGTCGACTCTCGTCAACCGAGGGGGAGGAGGGGCGGCGCATGTTCCCCATAATCATCATACGCTTTCCGCCTAGGATCGTTACAGGCGGTTGAGAGTTTTTTGCCGTGGAATCGTGACCTACTGATGCCGTCTGTTGCGTCTGCACGGCGACAACAAGTAGATGGCGTCGGCGTAGTCTTTAGTGATTAGGTCCAACCCATGCAAACCATGATTCATCAGCCATTTACAGCCGTAGCAGGGCATCGAACAACAAATGAGAAGTCGTGGCTCGTAAGTGTGAGTGTCCTGAGCAAGTGCCGTAAAGTCGTCTTCAACGAATACAAAAGAAGAGTTTTATGAGAGTAAAAATAAAAAAAGCCGTTGACAAGGAGTGTAAAGCCTCTTTTTGAGAGAGCCGAAAACTCGTGTCGACTCTGGAAAGAAACGCTGACTCTCTCTCATTATCTGATTCATCACTGCTCAGGGGTCCAGAATGCCGCAACGCCACTCATGAGCCGACGCAAATGCGCCAAACCAATGCGCCAAATCGGTAGTTGTTCATAAATTACCTCCGTCGTTGCGCCGCTAGTGCTGGTGTGGGTTGTGTCATGGGAGCGTATGTGGGCGACGGCATAGAGCCTTCCAGCATCGTTTTGCGGCGCTTGAGGTCCAGGCCCATACCTGCCCCACCACTTGTCGGCCGATCATCCTCGTCATCCCGTCCTCGCTTCATCCCGCCCGACGATCCGTTCATGACCGGCGGCTGGCTTGGGTAGCCGTTCTGCATCGAACTCGTCATGTCGGCTTGACTGGCATAAACATCACCCCCCGGAGCCCCATTGGTAGACCCGCGGTCATTGCTGATCACGCTGTAGAGATTGCTCGAGGGCTGTCCAACACGAGGTGGTGGTGTATGGTATCCCTGTTGAGAATAGTACGCCTGGGGTTGGGCAGCTGTCCTAGGTGTTGCCCGCCCAGAGCCGCCCTGGTGAGGAGAGCCCGAGATTTCGGGAGAGATATGCGCGTGGTCGTTCGGAAGTGAGGCGACTGGGGGAGCACTGTAGTTGTAGGAACTCCGATTTGCGTCGTAAGCACCGCTGTCATGGGTGTACTCGGCGTCGTTATCGTGTTCTGCCTCGTCTTCCGCAGTCTGGTGATGAGCAGACTCAGCCTGGTTCGAGTGCATCAAACCGTTTGATGGCTTCGACTCCGATTGCTCGTTGCTACCGACAGGCCGGCTGGACGGCGGGCCCATCTCGCTCTTGACGTAGGCAGGCTGACCGTAGATTGACCGTTCCTGTGGAGGTGCGTTCGAAGGCTGGTACGGAGACTGTTGAGCGGGTGGGGCCTGGTACATTTGGCGTGAACTGTCATATGACTGGCTGACCGGCGGGTAATTTTGCTGCATGCTCTGAATCGCGGCACCGGGCGGCGTTGTTGCAGGCGTATTTGGTAGCGACCGCGCATTGCTGAGGCCGGTATCGATTGAGATAGGGTTCGGACCTTGACCACCGTTCATGCCCTGTTGGCTCCACTGGAAGTTGTCCGAGGCACCCATGCCTCCCATTACGCTCGACGCACTCGTCGGCGGCGTGGGAAATGTGTGTGCACGGTCAAGCGACGGGCGACCCATGTTGGGGTGAGATGAAAGGGGGGGCTGTGGCCCTGGTAGAGGAATCGAGTGGTGATGATGTTGTTGCAATGATGGCAATCCTGGAGGAGGCTGGCCATTTCGCATTTGACCCTGATCCTGCTTGCGGCGCTGCTCTGCAGCCACGGCCATCACTTGGCTGGTGCGGTTCTGGTTGGTGGGATGGTACAGGAGAGCCCCAATGTTGTGAACGAAAAGAGGATACAATAGTTCGGTGATCTTCTCCTTGTTGGCAAAGTCTAACGCTCTGTCGAATGGGATCCTGTTGGTTGATTAGCAAAATTATCTCGCAGTCTAAAACGATTACTTACCAGACTCCCTTGAGATGCATGGGGCCGATTTTTACGACGTGCCTGACCTTCTCACTCTTGAGAATACCATCTCGGCGACCGCGTGTCATACCGGCAACGTTCAACAACTTTGTGCCATTGATCATGTGGTTGTCTACAGTCTGTCAGCTCGGTTTCCTTTTCCTTCGCGAATGTGCGCAAACGTACCTTCCCTCCGTGCAACACAAATGCCGCGCGCTTCCACCTGAAAGCACAGGCTACCCTCGTCTTCCCACAGAGTCGCAGTGACCCGTGGCTTCATCCCAGGCGGGGCGACCTGACCGGTCGTATCAAAACCTTGATAACCACTTGGGGCCATGCCTGACTGATTCACACCAGGGAGAGGTAGCACTGGCTGTCCTTGAGCCATTGGGTTCGAAACTCCTTGCGGTCCTGCTGGCGGTGATGTCAAGCCATTGGAATACCCGTACTGACCGCCATAATGAGCTGATGGGTATTGAGATGGTCCAGGCTGTAATAGTGTTGGCTGCTGGTGAGCGTAGTGGGATGTCACTGTCTGCGGTGGCGGCGCCGGGCCCGCGGACATGTGCGTTTGGTAATACATTTCCGGTCCTCCTGCGTTCATTGCTTGGTACTGGTCGTATCCCGAAGAATGATGGGCGGGTGGCCCTTGTATCCCGTTCCCTCCGGGAAGTGTGGGCGAGAGAGTCCCTGGTGTCTTGGGGCCGTTGGACGAGGCCGCGGAGGTGAAAGACGATTGGGAGCCGGCGTTGGAGCTGGCTGCGGATGATATGGAGCTGACCCGGGGCGACGAACTGCTCGACGAGTATGCCTGCTGGGGTGGTGGCAGAGGCAGAGACGGCAATCTGTCGTTCACATACGACGAACGCTGGGGGGCGGCGTGGGCGTTGTAGTAGTGTATGTTGGTCGGGCCCCGGGTTTGCACCTGCGAGATCGACGGGAGATCCAGCTTTTCGGTATTGCTCGAAACTCTCCCACTTGAGTTTACGATCGCGAACCGACTTGAGTCACGGTGGTGACTCTAAAAGCCGGACTGGTGAGAGGAAGACAAGAAAGTCAACGTCTGATGACACACCTAGTGCTTTGCGCCGTCTTCCAATTGGGAGGCACGACGAGCGGAAAGTCAATTGATGGCTCAAAAGCTTCTCGAAACGGAGCTGGCGAGGGCGGGCGAGGGCCTGCAGTCGTCAAGCAAGTTGCGAAAAGGCTGCGAGAGTTCCTGGTAGAGGATACTGGTCAAGGTATGATCAGTCGCAATATGGGCATATCACTGCAGCTGGGGAATGATGCTGTGTTCGAAAGGCTTTTCGTGACGTCGTAAGATGGGACGATAAGAGCCGTTGCTTCGTGCGATTGATGCTGCCGAGAGCTGCAGGACGTTGGTGTAGATGGTGGAGAGAAGACCGTCGCGAGGAATTTCTCTTTCTGCGAAGCTTGCTGGGATCTGTGACTTTGTCTGCTCCTGCCTTCTGTCTGACTCTTGACTTTTCTCTCTTGCTCCTTCCTGGCGAACAACACTGTGTCGCTTTTTCTACCACTCTGGCGTACCGTGGGGTGTTGTGGGGACGTCGACCCTTCCAGTAGCCGCGTGCACTCGGGGTGTCGGGCTCAGCACAACTGCTTATGCAGGTTCGATTAGCTTGGGGTGGCTCGCGTACGACGAGTTGAGACGAAATTGTAATTGTCCAAGATGTTTGGAACTCAAATGCAAAGAGAGATAGTAAATCGGGCGGGGGAGTGGCAATGTCTAGTCGTACCTTCCTCGCCGCTAGACGCTCTTCCCAGGAGGAGAAATTGGGGAGGTCGGTGGGATCGTGGTGAGGGAGGAGAGAGAAGGGGACAGGAGGATGGGAGGCGGCTTGATTTAGGTGGTGGAGTGGAGGAGGTGGTGGTGAGAGGAAGGGGGCAGGTAGAAGGCCGATCAGCAAGAAAACAGAGCCAGGCCCGGTCTTCCGCTCTGTGCTTTCTCTGTGCCTTCCGTGCCTTCTGTGCTGTGAGTGTACTAAGACCAGAGCGAAAGAAAAAAAAAAAGGGTACGTACCCGCCTACCAGACCCCGGTCTGCCCCCCAGCGGGCCACTCAAGGGTCAGGAAACAATACCGCAATCGTCTTAGATTGGCCTGAAAAAATAAGATAAAAAAAAGATAAGTACCGTACCCTGGGAGGAGGCGGCAGGGGGTGCTCTGGGCCCGGCCAGGGTAGCAGGCAGGCCAGCAGCAGCCAGCGGGCCAGCAGTTTTCTCGCGAGAAGACACAAGCGAAGGCCAACAACGGCCTCTCGGTTTTTTTTTGCTGTGCTCTGCTGCCCCGGTCGGCCTCTCTCGAGGTTCCTCGCCGCCTAGCTCTGCCCGCACACTGCCCCAGTCTCGAGTGTCGAGCTATCCCGTTCTCGCTGTCTATTTCCCCCCTCGCTCCGGTGCTGACCTCGCTCACTCCTGTCACTCTTTACGCTCCCGAAAATTCTTGGCTCTGGCTCTGGGCCCTAGCTGCGCGCTGGGGACGGAAAATGGATGCTGGCGACGATGGGGCTGGGTTGGCCCTGGTACTTTGGGATGCTTGCTTGCTTGCTCGATGCTGGCTGGCTGGCGAGCTGGTGCTTGGTACTTAGTTGGGGTGCTGGCAGCAGGAGGCAGAGAGTGGCCCCGGAGGTGCCAGGATGAGCCAGGATGAGCCAAGCTTGTTGAGGCTAGGAGGGTTTGTTGTCCGGGCCTGGCTCGACCAGGGATCGACCAGCGAGCCAATCTGACCAGAGAGGCTGGGACAGGGGGCCCTTGAGGAGGGGGAGGGGGTGCGTCTACCGGGCCGTGTAAGTGGTCGTCGGTGGTACAGCAACCTTGCGGACGCCAGTGGTCGCAGAGTTGGGGAGGCGTGTGGGCAGCTCCATGGCGGGGGTGAGTCTGCAAGGTCGCACTAGGGAGGGGCCTGGCTGGGGACCTGGGGGGGCTAGACGGGGGTCAGAGGGGGCCCTCTTGCTGGCTGCTGGCTGGCTGCTGGTGGGCCTGGGCGAGTGGGCGAGAGGGGGTGAGCGAGTGAGCAACGCCCTAAACCTAGCGAGACAGGATGGTCAGCACCGTGCCAGGGAACAGCACGCAAACCTTTGCTGTCTGCGCTCATCCTCTTCCTGGTCTCTGGTCTCTCTGGCCCCTCCTGGCGTGGGTTAAGCCAGGTGGCCGGCGGCCGTGGTCGGGCTAGCCCAGCACCAGTTGCCAATGCGTGCCTCGCCCTCGGTTAAGCTAATCATGTCTATCCGACTCTAATCGCGTCTCCCTCCAGGGAGCGACCAGGGGCCGTTACTAAGGCAAGCCAGAGTCCAGAGCCCGGCCCGGGGGGGTGGTGTTTGCACAGTACGGACTTCGCACGTCGAAAAGATGGCGGGGAACTGGCGCCGGCTGTGGGAAGCCAAGAGAGCTCTCCCACAGCTCCCTCTCACAGCTCACAGCTCTTTGTTTCGTCGCCGCAAGCCCGACGCCGCCAACGTCAAACTTGCGGCCAGCCCGGCCACCATTTCTTCCCCAAGAATTCCAAGACTCCATAGCAAACACTTTCCACACAATGGCCGCACCCACAAATCAACAGAAACTGTCTCAATGCCCCTGTTTGGTTTGGGATCCCTTATCCGTGGCTCTGGTTTTGTTGTGTGTGGAATCGGGACTTGGGTTTCTTTTTTAATTGTGTGTGTGTGGGTGTGTGTGCGCGTGAGTTTGTGTGGTGAGGAACCGGTGGCCGGGAAGAGACACATCCTGGGTCTTGACAGAATCAGATCTCCGCTTACCCCCTCCTCTATTCGTCAGGTCTATTCCTAGTTTCCACCTTGAATCACCCACCGAAACCTAGCAAGTTGTACATAAGGTTGTTAGACCTGAACCGTGGGGCCCAGAAATACATTCGAGAGAAAAAGCCAGAGCTTTCCGGGAATAAGTGTCACGGGCCCGACGTTGCAAGAAACCACTCCGCAATGATGTGTGCCGCTTCGCCCTGAGCCCTTCCCGAGCCCGGGCCTATTCGCTGGCTCGCTCCAGTTCGCTGACGGTTGTTCGCAAGCCGAACCGGCCCACCCTAGGCACCTCAGAGCAAGCTCAGGGCTCCTCCCCGGCCAGCGGAGCCATCCCGAATTGACTTTTTTCAGGTCGACGCCGAGCCCACATCCTGTTGAAGCCCGTGCCTGGCCCTGAAAGCATGAGAGAGGGGGCGGGCACCACGCTATCTCTTGGCTCGCGCCCTCGGACCCGTGTGAGCTCAGAGCCGTTGAGCTGTGGTTTGCTGGTTCAAGCTCGCGAGCTTGGAGCCACAAAGCTCCAAAGAAGAGACAGAACAAAACACAGTGCAGGCCCCACCAGCTCGCACGCATGAGGGAATCCGTCTTGAAACGACCAGCAAATCAGAACCCCCCAGCGAGCGGCGTAGCCCAATGGGAGCCGTGTGCAATGGCCAGAGACATAAATTTTGCAAAAGCGGGCGAGTCCGTCGAGGTCGTCGGCGCAGGGCATTGTTGCACAAGTCGTATCCTTGACACCATGGTGGCTTGGAATATAGCAGATTGTGTGTGTCGACGCCAGTGCGACGCGGCAACTGCTACCTCGCAGGACTCAGGACTCAAGAACAACTACCGATGAATCCTGCCCCCAGCTCTCCATCCATAAACGCGAGCGAAGGGAGGGGGGCTGCCTCGGCGAGCTCGGGCACGACGCCAGAGACACCTCGATACCGCGTTATTAGGCTCGGGGTGGGGTTTGAATTTTTACTCATGGGCCTGCGGCAAGCCCCATCTGTGTGTTGCTCTTGGACAAGAGTCGACCGGCGCTGTGGTGTGATACCCAGCAGCCACCAACACCAGCACCGGAACAGTGCGGGAAGGACCTGGCAACTCGTATCAGAACAATCAGACAATCAGAACAAAAGAGAGCGTGGGAGTGTGGCCCTCAACCGCTCAACCGCTTTGCTGACTGACACTTCTCGCTCTCAATTGAGCCACGTCGTGCTGGCCGTCCTGGGTGAGCGCTTTCTTCTCGAATCAGCCGGCGGCAACTGCTCGGGCCCCTCCCTGGCCCGGGCATTCAGAGCACAGAGGCAAGGGGGAGCAAGGGGGTTATCCGTAGTGCTGTGATATGGTATCCCATTTGGGGATAATTGCAACCCATATCCGCGCGCCAGTCGGTCTGCTCGTATGGTTATGGCTGGGCCGCCCGGTGCTGGGATCGCATCCGCCATGTCTAGGAAGCAAGGCCTGAGAACCCGCAGCAGCAGCAGCAGCAGCAGCATTAGCAGCAACAAGCAGCGGCAGCAAGGTAGTAACTTCAAGACAGGTGTAAGTGTAGGCAAGGCAAGGCCGGTAGGTCGTGGACGGCGCACTGCGTACACTTCGCAGTGCACTACAGAGTACCGGCCTTGTCCGTTGAACCCGCCCCGTTCCATGCCTTTTGGCCGATCCACGCGCTATCTGCCCGTCTGCCTTCCATAGTGCTTCCATGCTCGCGCGTGGAAGACCCCAAGAAATTATCACGACGCTGCAGTCACCCAGAGGCCGACAGGGCCAGGAATTGAGCCGATTCAGCTTCTCAAAACGCCCCCCTTTTTTGCCTGCTCGCCAGCTCGTCTCCCAGTGTTTTGTTTCCTCGTCGCCCGAGCCGGTACGAACGAATAGGCGCTGCCCGCCGCCATATCGCGATTGCCGGGTCATATCACCTCTTTTATTATGTCGGATTGCTGGGAAGCGCCTTAATATGGAAAATAGTGGCGTCTCAGTGGTTGGGGGGGTAGGCCCAGTGAGGCTGCCTTGGCACGGTTATGCACACACACCCTGCCCCCTCCATGCAAGGTATGTGCAGAGACTCTGCAAGTCCCTGCAAGACTCTAGCCGCTAAGCCGATTTGGGCTCTTCTTCGCGTGGTTTCTGTTGGTCATTGACGGGGACGTGGGAGGCGGACCAACGACAAGGCGGGGCACAGAGGAAGATGGGATGTGGGAAGGGATGGAGTTTAGCCAACGCCCCCAACACCGGGCAGCGCAGTACGCAGTAGCTACTTGCAGCGACTTCCAATCATCGTCATTGTCAAACAAGATGAAAACTTTGCGCCGTCGTCGGCGCTCCAGAGATGATTGTTGACGAGGGATGAAAGGAATTCATCACGTCGGGCACACAGACCGAGGATGCCTAGCTCAGACCCCTTCCCCGCGGGTTGGGATGCAGCATCGAAAAGTTCCCCCCCTCTTCCCCCATGCGTCAGGGCCGTGTTTTCGACATGTTGGTCATGCCCGAGCCCTGGGTGCGAGCTCAGACTCCAGGAGGGGATGCCCGCTCGCCAAAAAGTATGGGGCTCCACCAGGCCTCCTTTCTGCTACCCACGGACGACGTTGATGTGTGCTGTTTTTCATCCTCCCCTCCCCGTGGTATGTGTCTGTGGACGAACGAGCCGTTCGTCAGAGACGTGCAACCTAAGGTAAGCTTGAGAGCCACCGAAAGCTTCAGTCAAGACGGCAGCCAATGCATGCGACGCCGCCGCTCAGTCAGGGTCAGCGCTGTAGGTGCAACCAGCACGCATATGCACATGTAGGGCGGGGTTGGGTGGTGTCTTCGCGTGTATGTGTGGTCTGCTTGCGCTGCATATGGCTGCTGCTAGGTTGGTTGCGCTATCGTCTGAACGGTCGCCGCAAGCGGATCCCTGCGCTCTAAAGCAAATTCATGTACGAGGTAGGTAAGGTAAGTAAACTATGTACTGCTACTACTACTATAGCAAAACCTTTGGAGGGGTGGCTATTGATGTTTGGGGGGTCTGGGAAACAGGTACTATTGCCTCAGCGCGTACTGGTGCCTCTGGTAGGTGGTGGTGTTTCTCGATGGCGACGAATAAAGTCAACTCGGAGCTGTGGCCTAGCAGCTTGAGAGCTTGGAGCTCCTTAGGGCACCTCAGTGAGAAACAAAACGGAAAACATTAAACAAAAAAAAAATTACGTGCATCGCTTATCCTGGAAACATCAGATCTGATCTTTGTTTCCTCCCCGCAGCATGATCCGCATCCTCATTTACACCAAATCTCAGCTTTGCGCCAGTGGGGATTCGAAGACAAGGTCTCTCTGGCTGGCGAAATCGGTCTCGGCAAGGCTGGCTCAGGCAGATATCGAGGAAATCCTCCGATTGACCCTCCCCTGCAATGCACGATTGCTGCAAAAGTAAGGTGAGGAGGTAGGCCGGCGGCGGTGCGACGTACTCCATACATTAATTCGCACATGGCCCCAAGTTGGACTCGATGTCTTCAGCTCTCGAGCCTTTTTCGAACGACCAAGCTGCTAGCACCAAGCACATGCCTACTGCAGGTGTTGGGCCGGTGCCAGGAACATAAGCTTCATCGCCCGCCCATTTCATGGTGGTGGAGGGCTGATGATGTAAGGCGGAGAATAAGGACGCGTCTCGCCACACCGGCGTCGCAGCTCCCTCGAAAACCTGACATTGTGTACCTTAACGACTGGCCGTCGGCGACTGTCGAATTAGCGGATATCCCGTTTTGTCGCGCTGTTGAGAGGGTGTATGTCCGCCCAATATCGAATCGTGATGCCACGACTGGCAAAACACACAAACCTAGATCGGGAAGCTCAGACAGGTCCTCGGGGAGGCGCCCAGAGCAGCCTCACCCAGCCTCGGCCAAGCCTCTCGAGGAAACACAGGCGAAAGGGCGAGGAGGTGAAAATTTTGCAGACGCCATGCTCAAAGTGTCGATTGCTGAGTTGCTGAATCTGGGGCCAGGGCCGCCTCTCCCGAGGTGGTTGGACTTCAATCGAAGGGGCTGTGAAAGAAAACGATGATCTTCGGGTTCGGCGAAAGCCGCTTACGAAGTGCCCGCCTCCATCGCTTCATTGCTCTCTTACTTTTTTCCCCCCTCCTAGTTCCTTCCTCGAGCCTTCCCAAGTTCCCAGTTTCAACGCTGGCCCCCCCAAAGGCAGGCGCCAATGGGAGAGCACAGGCCCAGGGGCTTAATAGAGTTGAACTTGTGAACTCTCCAAGAGCTCAGAGGGGCCAAACACCTCGCGGCTTCGCGCTCTCACTCATCATGCCATTATTTGCCTCCTCCCCAACCATTTCCGAGGGGGCGCACATCCGACAGAGCCCGAGGCCCGCAGTGCGGTCTCGAACATTTTTGGTATCCCATGTCTCCTATCCGCAGCCCAACGTGCAATTGGGAGCACAGCAGTTTCGGCCACGTGAATGCGCTCTATCTCACGGCCTCGAGTATCACGACAAAATGAGTGGGGTTGGGTTCGCATTGGTACATACTGCCCCGCGGCTCCTATCCATGCCGCCCATCATCCATGCCATCCTTGGGCAATGCAATGGTGTGCCAGGTGTGGGAAGTTTGTGTGGGGGGCCGACGGCTTCGCATGGTGCATGGTGTCGGCAGGTGTGGCTTCCCCGTCCATCCCCCTCCATGTGCCCTGTGCTGCTGCGTATCCGTACAGCAGCACTGTACATCGTACGGGGTAAGCTACTATGTACATTGCAAGCAGTATGTGCCTGCTGATGGCGCGCCATGCAAGATTCCGGGAGAGCTCCCCCTGCTATGCGCTGCCATGCGCAGTGTTTCTAGAGACATTGAATACATCAGAGCAAGCTGCTTCATTCCACGACGCGCATTCTGACGACTTTCAAGTTGATTGCCGGGGACCTGGGTTGGGTTTCCCCCACACAAGAAGACCTAGGCGTGCAGGCCTAGTACGAAGCAAGGAAACTTCGGGAGACAAATGTCGAGCATCCATCAAAAGGCCAGAGCTTTTTTTTTTTTTTTTTGTGGGCAATCGGATCTCATCGGCTCAGGTCTTGCTTGCTGAGAAGCGAGGGAGGGGGATGACAACCTGTTTCGCCTCCCGCTAGCTAGCTCAACCCATTCTAGCGCATCCAGAACGACCTGTAAGCTTAGCTGTGATTTGGTATCCGTACGAGTGCTCACAAATACACGACGGCAACGGCAGCGGAGAGGGCAACTACAACTGCCGAACGCGTATCTCCTTGTCTCGACCCTGCAAGGCGCCGCCGCCTCGAACTCTGCAAACCAATTGGCTTATATGCACAAGTCTTGTCGAATCCTCACAGCACCATACCCAAATTGCCTACACAAGGGTCCAGGTTTATCAGGCTTCGAGGAGCAATCGTGACCACTAGACGCCCTCGAGGTGATGGGGGCACTGACAGCGTGGCAACTTGTGGCCCAAGTCTCTTCTGGTAGAGGGGAAGGCTCTTCATCAACGCTCCCCCCGCCGAAGTCGTGGCTGCCGGAGACTGGCTGAAGCAGGAGGTCACTTGATGTCGCAAGATCCTATTCCAGCTGCGGCCAGAAGTTGACCACTCGCGAAAAGCCACCAAAACGGGTCGGCTTACATCCAGGCCGAAGGGGATGGCCCATTTGCGCCGACGTTTCATCCAGCGACAAACCAGCCAGCCATACAGACGTGATGATCAGTGAATCCGAACATTCTCGCCTCAGAACATTCTCGCCTCAGAACAACCATTTCGCCCCCCGCTAGCAACCTTGGCTGTTGTTCTCCATATTCGGCACTTCGGAGAACTAGCACACTGCTCCCAAGGCGCCTTGTTTAAGGGCAAGGCCGTCTAGTTATCTCTGCTGTTCGTACCCGTACTTGGTAGGATGCACGACTACGATGCACGACCCGAGTTTTCGCCCGCGGGGCTTGGGGTATCGACCCGGGCTCGGGTTAAACACCTTGAGTTCTTGATACAAACTCCCAGCCGTGTGGGAAAATAGAGACGTCGCCGAGCTCATCAATGAAATGGCTTGTGGCGCAACTCGGCATGAGACCGTGAGGTTGGCCATCTCTTCCTCAGGCCTTCTCGCAGCTCGGGGGCCAGGTCCCCAGCATGTACATACCCGCGCACGCTCATGTGTCGACGGGAATGAGATGCAGTGGAGTTGAGCCTCATGCCTTCCACTTATGCATGACATTCACATTCAACCCACTTCAGAACCGCGAGGCCGCATTCGTCCAAATCTGACAGAGAGACCTAGGCGCTTGCCAGGGGCTACCAGCCCATGGATTTTGACAACATATTGACGACCGACGCAGTGCGCTTGCTCTTATCAGAGACGATATTCCAACTTCGGAGCCGTCATGTCTCTTCGTACCGTGTCGAGTGACCAGCAGATTGTCAGCCTGGTGATTGGAGGGCAGGGACCGAGCACCAATGATAGCTGGAATTGCCAACCTCGGCCACTCTGGAATAATCAATTGATCACTTCAGAGGCCTTCGCAACACTACATACAATCCACCACAGCCCTCACAGCCCTCACAGCTAAGACGGCACCGAAACGGCCAAGGCAACGGCGCCGTCTCCATGTTTCTTTGCGGCGGTCAACGCGGGTCAGGCCAGAGAGACATGCTGTGTCCCGCCTTCCTAAATTAAGACTGAAACCACGGCACATCCTAGATCGCCGCCGCTCTTTGGAAAATTCGGACAGCCATGCTTTTGACTCTGCGGACACGCACGCTGAGCATTCCATTCGCGGCCATGGGCTCATGGGGACAGGTTAGCCAGTCCCTGCATCCTGAGCTAAAATCTGAGTCCTGGGCCGAGGTGGGCAGGGATCCTGGGTCGAAAGGTTCAACAACACTTGCATGAGAGCAGCTGCACAGCGGTTATGTGCTTGTGCGTCTGTGAGACCTAGCCAATCACAGGTGGCATGGTCGACCAGAGGTGGCGCCGTGTTGGGGGTTTCTGTGTTTCAGCTCCTAGTGTAGCTTTGGTCGCTCCGTTCCCCTCCCGTCGACACCCGCCCGCTCCCCCCCCCTTTTCCTTCGGGCAGCGCCTGGCATTGCCGACACCGCAACCCCCCCCCCCCCAAGCTTCCGATGACACCGACTGGAGCTCACCGAACTGAAAACCCCGGCACGCCGGTGAGGGTGCCATGGAGGGCTCTGGGATCCCGAACGTCCGCTGGCTTCGTCACGCACATTAGCCTTCCCATGATCTACAAAGTTTGGGATTCCCTTTTGAGATGGGTGCTATGCATCGTGATCTCCCAGATCGCCGTGGAAGCACCACCCACTGCCAAAGAATGACGACAAGGTGCAAGTATAGACGTGTAGCGGGTCCCGGGCCCGCCCGGCCTGCTCGGCTACTTTTCAACTAGCTCTGATAAGCTCGCAAACATCTGCGAACGTCTGCTCGCGATGATGGCGGCCGGTTTGTCGTCTCAGTCAGAGCCAGAAGCTGGCAATTGGAAGGGAGATGGGCGTCGCGTTAGCAGGCGACGAGGCGTCAATGGATGCACAAGTGCCACAGAGTGCCACAAGTGCCTTTCTTCTCCTGCCTGTCCGTTCGGGTTTGGCTTTATCTTCCCGCGCCAGGTTCTAGTGGGATGTGGTACGAAACCGCGCTGCAATCAGCCCAATCAACGCGCACCACGTCTTCAAGCCCACACCACAACTCAAGCCCGAGGGGGTGGCCTGGCGGCTCCTATCCATTCGATTTTGGTGTGAGGGACGAGCTGACCTCGAGATCATCACTTTCCTTGTCGCCGACACACGGTCCAATGGATGTCGTGCTGGGTCGATGGGTTCACGGGCCCAATTTGCGACTCCAAGGCCCGGATTTTGCCCTGTTTGTCGTGATTTCCGTTCGATGGACATTTTGGTGGCATTCTCAGCCAACCTCAGCCCTTTGCCATGCCTCGAACCCACCAAACCCATGGAGCCCATGGGCGCGAGCCCGGGTTATGCAAATCATAGGCACGGCGGCTTTCACACACCCTTTCCTAACACGTCTCATTCGCCAGGAAAAACCTGCATGTGCGGACCGTTTTCCGCCTTACATGCGGCCAGGATCCAAGTGCGCGACCTACGCTAGTGGTTGAAAAAGTGGTGGGGTGCGCTCCGAGATGGGTTCTCTGAGAGTCGCTCCCGTCCACAGTGCGCGACGCGGGCATGGAGATGGAGGGCCAACGCATCAACTGGCGGTCGATTCGGGATCTCGAGAAGGCTGCCGGCCCGCCGGGGTATCCATCGATGCCATTTTTTCTTCTTCTTTCTTTCTCTCCCTGTGTGCGTCCGCTGTCGCTCCATGTCCCGTGCTGACCACCAGCTCTGGCAGGCCCGGACTCTCTCCCAATGGCGGCTGCAGAAGGGACAGGTTCTTCACTCTCGCTATGCTGCACAACATCGTGGCCCTGGGCCTCTGGAAGTTCGTTCGTCCTTCGTTGGGCTGGATTTAGCCATATTGGCCGCTCATATTGAGACAGAGTGGCCGTGGCTCTTACCCTGGGTTCTTCCACGCGCAGCTTGCCTGGGAACCCGTCTTTCGGTCTCGATGGCTGCATCGTGCAGCAATGCTTGTTCGAGCTCTCCACCGCTAGCCCCCCCATCCAAAGGTGGTATAGTATAGTGTAATAACACAAGGTAGCTGAACTGAAATGCCTTGGTATTTTTCACAGCTTTCATACTAGCACGCTCGGCAGAAGCGCGCTTATCGTGAGAGCCCCCCCCTCCGCCGCCAGCGACTTCGGTTACTTTGTTCACGCACATTCGCAGGTATTTTGCGCAACGCCGACATGGATCCCCTCTCGCGACGGCCGACTGGATATCGCATACTAGTATGGCACGCACGCATGCTGCCACTATCGACGGGTACCTCCCCCGACGAACAGCTCGACGGCTTCACACTGTACGCTTCCAGGGCTGGCTTAGCTCCCTGTTCACACCGCTACTTTGAGCCTCTAAAACAACCCCCTCCCGGCCTATAGTGTGGCTCTATGACTAAGACAGCGAGGGGCCTGATAACCGCGCCTTTGGGCGACCCGAGGAAACATGACCAAAATCGCTTGAAGCTCTGCCACGACCCAATGAATTGCCGCACCGGGACTTTTGTTATGGCCCTGGTCGGTGATTATCCAACGATCCTAGTCCTTGAGCAAACCCACCCGTCGGCGTGTTGCTCTCTTTGGTTTGGGCGGGATGGGAAAAGGGGGGGCACGGGGGGGGGGGGGGGGGGGGGAAACAGATGGGGCAAAAACGTGGAATGCCGTGGTGCAATCGGTCTGCTCCGGTCGGTCAGGTCAGCAAAATTGAACAATCAGAATGCTCGTCGGCCTGGCTCAGCTGTGCCGTCGAATGCGCCCATTCCTCCTCTCGGCATTCTCCTTGTCGTTTCCCCGCCCCCGCTCTCGGCTTCGCTGCTGTTGCTGTTGCCGCCATTTGTGCATGGAACCTCAACAAACCCTCTCAGGCATCCGAGAAGAGAAAGAGAAGCAGCGCAGCGCAGCAGGCAACGCAACGCAACGCAACGCAACGACGCCCAGAGACAGAGCCGATGGAGATGAGGGTAGACAACACCACTCAGCCCACTCCCTCGGGCTAACTGATATATTGGCTCCAACCTACTGACCAACGCCCCGTCGTATCTCGTGCCGCGGGCAGGGATCGTGTGTATCTGGCCGCTGGTGGTTGGGGGGTTTTTAGCTCTCGTCCTGTCTCCCTCTTTTGTGGAGCATCAGGATGGTAGTGAGCTCTGGTGTCTGGACTCTGGCGCCCGCGACCCAATGTGGGTCGATGGAGTCTTGATCTTGTCCCTCCCTCCTCCGCCAAGCCCGCCTCCCCTTGTCGTGGCCGCGCTTGAGAGGACGTTCTTTGATGGCTCGTCATGCCACCTACGGGGCGGCGGCGGGCGGGCGTCGGGAGACTGCGTCCGGTTTAGCTTCCAGAGAAACACCCTCATGTATGGAAGATCCAGGTGTCTCTGTTGCTCCCGCCGCCGCGCGTGTGCGTGTAGTGGATGTGCTGTCCCACATTAGCCTACATATCTGCGTACGACCTTTTTGCGACCTTGTCGCGACCATGAGGGGTGCCCTGGAAGCATTCCAGTTGCTTCCTAGGGCTGGTAGTTTGCCGCCTTCCCTCAGGCTCCCCCCTCCCCACACCCGTGGGCACCAATGCAAGTCTGCATACCGCAGCTGCTGTTTTGTTTTCTCTGGTGTTTTCTTCACGTACTGCTTTCTTCCACTGTGGTATACCGAGCGGAGTAGCAGCAAGGGTGACGACGGGGAAGGGGGCTATCCGCCCTCGCATGCGCAGGCAGCATCAGCAAGCAGGATGAGAGGCTTGTTGTCCCGGTCTGCCATCGCCACCTTTGGACACTAGCAGAGCTTGTTCCAAGACATATGGCAACCTGGTTTTCTTGCTGTCCCCCTTGGCGGATAGGCTGAAGCACTTGAATTATTTTCCAAGCCCTCTTCCGCACATGGTGCCGGTGTCCAGCCTCTGGGGCGAGGAAGGGACCACTAAAGTTGTTTTTCGACAAGTAGAATCCCTGCTGAAGGGGTGGCAGTCAGTCCCGTGTCATAGGTTGCCCCCTCCCCCCCCCCCCCCCCCCCCCTCTCAATGCACGGCGTCCTACCTTACTTTTGCGCCTTGCGCTTCCGGTGCGGCATGCTGCACCGCATGGAGAGCCGTCCCCGGAATGGCTCCCCCATCCCGCCCATCTTTCTCAGCGTACATACTTCTGCCATGCTTCGACAGAGAAGCATGTTGGGGCCAGGGCACGCATCATGACACAAATTGCAGAGTTGGCTTGTTATTCTCTGTCATTTTTTAGGGTCCCGGCATGGAGATGGATAGCATCTTCAATCTGTGGACAGGGGGGGAGAAGGCTGGGAGAGGGGAGGGGGGTTATTGATCCCGCATGTACGCTTGTTCGTGCACATCATCGCACCCCGGTTTGTTCGAAGCTACACTACTACAACTTATCATCGCTCTTCACCCATATAGACAACAGCACAACACTGGCACTTTGGAGAAAAATGGGGGGGGGGAGATTGCTAGAGGCGCCGGCTGCCCCGATCCACCCCCCCAGTTCTAATTCGACACAACACCTGCCCTTCCTGGCCTCTGAAGGGAGGGGGCAGGCGACATTGAAGCGTGGTGCAGGTGCCTTTCTTGTTCTGCTGCTCGCTGGAGGGCGGGGGATGCACAACCAACTGACAACGGAACTGCGAGGAAAGAGCTCTCTGCCCGCCAGCCCCAGCCAGCCAGCCAGCCCACCTAACCCAGCGCCAGCAGCGCCAGCGACACACACCACACACACAAGAACGGGAGACGCAAGCAAGTATGATTCGCATATGCTGGCCCGCACCCAGTCCTTGTCTTGGCCATCGTGCCCCCCCCCCCCTTTCCTAACCCCTCCCACTCACCATTGTTCCCTTAGCTTTGCTTTCTGCTTTTGCCCGCCCGCAGCACATGATATCGTGCCTTAAACCCGCCTAGCCGAGCCGAACCCGTTTTTCTTTTCTTTTTAGTACATAGACTTTGGGGCATTGTTTGATTTCCATTACATTAGCTGATGGACGGTGGCGGTGGGGGGGCTCTCGGTCAGTCAGTGTACGGGCTGTGTTGTGTGCTACAGTCGGTTGTGAAATATATACTACCATGTGTGTGTTGCGCGATGGGCCATGGCCACCCGCTCGGCACGATACGATGCTGAAATTTACATGTACGGGCGACGAAAGATTGTTGCGGCGCGGCTATGGCGAACGAGCGCTTCTTCCTCTGGGGGAGAGAGAGAGGGGATGTCGTACGACCTGAATTCCCCCTCTCCCCGGTCTCCTCAGACCTAAGCGGGCCGAGAGAGAAAAAGTAGACAAGTCGTTAAAAAAAGGAGAAGGCAGGAAAATTGTCTCTTCTCTCGCTCTCTGACCACGTCCCCCCCCCCTGGGGTTTGGGCGCGAGGAGGGGGGAGGCTCCCGTCTCTCTCTCGGATGGCAGACCGGCCGAGGGAAGAATGGTCGACTGACTTACCAACGCAACCCGAAGAGAAAAAAAACTCTGAACAGAACAGGGTGATTAAACATAACGACAGAAAGACCGCACAGTAGCACACACACAGCCCCACCTCCCTATGAATACCTAGGGACCTAACCTTGAACAACTGCCTATCTTTTGTTACTATCGCAGGGGCCAGGAGGGGGTGGGGATGAGCATTGATAAACCCTAGGGGAGGGGGAAGGGGACTTTTTTTTGGGCTATACCGCGCCTGTAATGCAGTTAAATTCTCCCCGTCGCCTTCCCGCCCGGGGGATTGGGGGGGGGGGGGGGGGGCAGTTCTCTGGGACCTAATGCTGGAGCGGACGGCTGGCATTAGGCGCCATCGTGGTGTGCCTCTTCTTCATGCCTTCCGGCTCCACGGATGGGAGGGTTTGAACCAGGTGGGTGGGAAAACCTTTGCAGGAGATACACACACACACACATACGCGCGCGCAGCATAGATGTAGAGCCGCCGCGGCTGTCGCCGAAAAAGAAGACGGATATTTTATCCAAGACCCCTGGACAGCCAGCCAGCCCGCCAGCCAAAAAAATCTTGGTTGATACACAACAACATAAAAGGGACGTAGATATCCAAGGGTTCAACACTTCGTGATAACGCAGGTGTAGAGAGGGATGTGACGAACCACAGCCGGTCCGTCGATCATCACCCGCACACTGCCCGTCCCTCGGCCGCCACGGCGGCAGCAAGCAAGCAACAAGCAAAACCCATGCTTCCTTCCCCCATGCCATCATGCCTCCTTGACAGCTCTCTTTCTATCCGCAGCGCAGCGCGCGCCCAAGTCCGTATCTGGCACCTGCTCCTCCCCATGTACTACCCCCCCCTTTCCACATCCTCCAGGACGGACGGACGACGGGGCGGGAAGGCAAGGCAAAGGCAAGGTAGGTGAGATTTGGACAGGGTGATGGAGGGGACCCAGCACTTACTGGGATCTCCCTCCTTTCACCTTGAAAGAGAGGGGGGGGGGGAAGACATACCCCCTCCCATTTCGATATCGACGGCGAGAGAGACATGAAAATGAGGGGTTCAAGACACACACCCCGGACTTTCAAGCTAGTACATGGATGGACCGGTGGGGGGGAGGGGATCTTGTTTTTGGGGCTGGATGGGGTTTGGCGGCCCTAGTTTGGTTGCGGTAACCGAGGATGGTTGTGGGCGAGCCTGTCCATATTCCGTTTTGGTCTTTTTGCTTCATGCGTTTGGGGTGCGTGATAGCTGACGTGACGTGGGTGTTGGCGGTTGTCTGGGGGCTGAGGGGGGGGGGGGGTTGGTTCAGGAGGGAGAGATTGGGGGGACTTCTTTGGCTCGCACTGCGAGGGACCTTAGGGGCCAGATAGAGGGGAGGGTGGCCCTTCCGGGGGAAGGGGATAGCTACGCCTCCTCTTGATCAGGGCTTGAGAGAGTGCGTTGAGAGAGAGAGACAGGGTGGGGGTAAGGAGAGGCCACAGCAGAGTGAATTGACAAGACATTGATGATGGATGGTAGGCATTGGGCACGGCATAATCAAGCAGGGCGATCTCATTGTCTCTCCATTGTCGTGTGGGTAGAACCCCTGGCAAAATTCCCCAGGCCCGGCCCTGCACGAGGGAAAACGCACGATGAGAGCGCAGGTGGGAAACGCAGGTTGCATGAACACCCTCCCTCGCCTCTGGTCGGCTCCCCACCGGGGCACGGCATGATCAATAAGAGGCTATTATATGGCCATCAACAGCCGCCAGCGAGCCGGCACTGGCAAGCAACCAGCAGCCAGCAGCAGGCATTGCGGACGGAGAGTTTGCTAATGTGCGGGTCTGGCGTGTTTCTCCCGGTTCTTGTTCATATCGGGCAGTGCATGAACCGCTGTGTCTCTGGCCGTGGATCGCTCTGGCTATCGTGCGCGCCGCCAGTCTCCGCCTCTACTTTAAGTCGGCGTGTTATATAGCAGGGCCCGACCGGCCGTGCTATGTGCGGGCCAGCAGCACGGCAAATCTGGGTAGCAAAGTACACCTGTACATACAGACAGTACAATACATACACCTGCGGTAGCCAAGGGATGGTGGTGCAGGGATCTGCTCTCCCCCCCCCCTCAATCTCCATGCGCGTCATTTCCATGGGCCACGGCCCTATGTAAAATGCTCTGCTTGCTGCTGGCACGTCTTTGTTTCTGCGCGGTGGCGGCAGATTTCATGTCGGCAGCAGGAGCGGCGAGGCTGCATGGCATGGCAGCGGGCTATGGCTACTAGGTCGGGTCCGTGTGCCCCTCGTGCTGTCAGACGTTTTGATTCAAGAGGCCATTACGTAGCGACACAACAGGCGACCACCCTGCGCTGTATCAGATACAGCGCACGAGGCACCCTCTCCGCACCATCTCCGCCGTGGCTGAGGGACAGCTCGAGGCAATATATCGCCTAGGCAGTCGCTTTGGGAGTGGCATGGGATCATGGGCCTCGGGGGGGGGGGCTTCGGAATTAGAGGATTGGGAAGTTGGGGTCCAGAACAGCAGTCCGTCCGCTATATTCGAGTCGGCAGTTTTGTGGCTGCGAGGGGGCCAATTCGACAAACAGAAAAGAGAAAAGATGGAATAAGCGCCCTTTCATTATCGTAATTCACTATGCCAGTTCCAAATTTGGAGTCAGCGAGCCTGATTGATGTCTGGGGAAGAATGCAAGATTGGGGGGGTCTCTTTGACTTTTCGGTGCTTTCAGGCAGAATGGGGTCTCACATGACAGCGCGTGCTTTGGGGCAGCCACGACCTGCGGCAAAGTCGCCTGGTGAACATTGGACGCGTTAGACGTCACACTAGCAACAGTGGAGAATCCATTGAACTCTGCACCGCTGGTCGTAATTTCCCTTGATTTTATGATACCAAAGTAATCCGAGAAACACCATGATCGGTTGATTGATGGCCCAGCGCAAACACCACCCACGTCAACAACAACGACAAGAATCATAACACTAACCTAACCCTTTCTTTTCTTTTTCCACCGCCACCACCACCACTAGCAAATCAGAATGCCACCCCCACCTCCCTCGGCCCAACAGCCAACCCGCCCCTTCGACACCTGGAACTCGTCCTCGACTGGCCACCAGCGCGCCGAGACCCGCGGGCCCAAGGGCTGGCGCGAGTCGCGCAATGCCAAGCTGCTCTCGCAGTTCCGGGGCGGCCACTCGGGCGGCCGGCGCATGGCCGATACAGTCGGGGCCTTCGACGAGCGCCTGGGCATGGTCGTGCCGGCCGAGGTGCGCGCGGGCGCGGCCAACAGTGTGGCGGACATGTTGCGGAACCCCGGGAGCATGCGGGCCAAGGAGGAGGGGGGGGGGGACGGGGGCGGGCAGGAGAGGTTGAGGGGGGATGCGGATTTTGAGGTTGGCCGGAGGGGGGATACGGAGGAGGGGGGACGGGGTATGTTTGAGGGGCTGGTTTTTTATGTCAATGGGAGCACCCATCCGTTGATCTCAGACCACAAGCTCAAGCGGCTGCTCGCGGACCACGGCGCGCGCATGTCGACGCACCTCGGCCGCCGCCGCGTCACGCACGTCATCCTGGGGAGGCCGAACGGAGGCGGGATCGGGGCCGGCGGCGGGCTGGCCGGGGGCAAGCTGGAGAAGGAGATCCGGCGCGTCGGCGGGTGTGGCGTCAAGTACGTCGGGGTGGAGTGGTGAGTACAACATCTGAGAAGGAAAAAAGAAGTCGCGGTGCGGCGGCAGTCAAATGGATACTGTGCTGACGATCGACATTGCGCACAGGGTGCTCGAGAGTGTCGAGGCCGGCAAGCGGCTGCCCGAGGCCAGGTTCGCCAACCTCAAGGTGGCGGCTCGGGGCCAGCAGAGCGTTCTCGGCGCCTTCTCAAAGACCGAAGGGGGGCTGGCCCGCGGGAGCACGCAGCTGGATGCTGCGTCTGCTTCTGCTTCTGCTTCTGCTCCTCCCGCTGCCGCCCCTGCTGCCTCGACGACCCCTGGCTCTCGGCCATGACACGACGCAACGCGACGCTGCCGCTGCCGGAGCGGCAAGGTGTTGTTGTTATTGTGTTCCCTTGCCCCTTTTTCATATTATTTCTGCGGCCACGCCAGGTCGGCGCGGAACGCACGGTTGGATGACTGATGAGAAACGCCTTGGGACCGGTTTGTTTGCTACGGCGCTGCACGATATATTGACCTGCATTCTCTTCTCTCCCTCTGGAGGGGTATCACGATCAATGGGGAACACACCCACACGGGTGGAGGACATTCAACCGCATTGCATGGCACGCACCGGTACGGCATCGCATGACATGGCATGGCATGGGCATGGCATGGGCATTGGCGCCGCTGGGAGTTGCGATGGATCGTATTCCACGGGGGAACGGCGCTAGGGATGGCTTGCATGGTTGGAAACTGGGTAGCTTCAGGCGGACGGCCGTCGATAAACGGACCTCGGGTGGCTAAGGGGTGGCGGCAAAAGTAACGGGTCACTGTTTGTTTATATTTTGGTCAGGTCAGGAACAGTTCTCGTCATATATCGTTCTGGACATGTGCGGGCCGGCGGATTGGGCCGCCCCCCGAGTCCGGGGTTGGAGCGTGGATGGGATGTGATGGATCAGGTGGCGTCGTGGTGCTGTCTCTCAGTGGGTTGACAGCTCAAACTGGGTGCAGCAGGCGGCGGTAAAGGCACCGGCGAGGAGTTCCTGTCACTGCAAGGGGTTGTCAAAGTCGAGGACTCTTGCCGTTGCCGACTGCACCCGCCAATGGACTTCTGCTGGCCTGGCTACACGCTACGAGTCCCATGGTGCTCCTGTATACCCTCTCGGACTATATCCCCCCGTCTATTCTCCTCATCCACATACAGCATGGCCGTGCTCCTACACGTCGGGATCACATAGGCAGTATGATCCTTACACCTGCCCTCCTCGTTCCCACTTGTCTACATGCCCATATCGTCGCGTCATCTGCTGGCGTCGTGGGACTGGGCCGGTTCGGGTCAGAGGTCGATCCCAGGCGTGGAAGCACGCCGGATTCCTCCCAGCCCCCTACCGGCCCTCCTTCCACTAGCTTGCTTCCTCCTGGTTCCACGTGTGCATGCCTGTCGTGGGCCGATCTTCCATCTGCCTGTCGTACCTCGGCCGCGCCAAGCCCAGGCCGCTAGGCCTCGAACACGGCCTCCTCTCCCTTGGAGATGCTGCCAATCTGTTCAAGGGCTGTCCTGTGGTGTTTTTTTGCTTTCGAGCGCTTTCTAGCGCCGTCTCTCTCATGTTAATTCGCCATCTCTCTCATGTTAATTAAGTTGTTCTGGCCCTGGGTGGCTAGCTCCAAGTCGTATGCCGCTACCCGTCGTCTTCTCGCCCCCCCCCCCTCTCTCATTGTCTGCCTCTCCCCCATGGCTGGGGTGCCACCCGTCCACAACTGGTTCTTTTCTTGGCGTGGATGGTGAGGATGGGTTTAATGGATACGGGACAAAAACAAAAACAACAGAGATAGACGATGCGAGCGGTGAGGGGGAGGGGGGGGACGGAGAGGGCGTTTCGAGTACACGGGATGGCAACGCTGTGCAACATCCCCTCCCTTTTCCGTGCTACCGACGAAGACGCAAAGGCCCGATTTTCCTGTGGTGGGGAAGCGGTACTGGCCTGTGGCCTTTGGAGATGGTGCTATATCCCCTCGTAGCGTTCTCGGTACTGGGTTGTGTCATGGCAAGAGGACGAGGTCGTGACGTGGGAAGTACTATAGCACAACGTGCGAGCTTTGGTGGTTTTTTTTTTTTTTTTTGTCTGGCCCCTCTGAACCTGTTGTTGCTGTGTTTACCTTACCTCAAGTCATATGTCGATACTCCCCAGGCTCAACAAACTCGCACCAAGTGTCTTCCAGCGAGGCTGCGCAGCACACAGGCCACCAACAGCCGGTGACACACCCACCCGGGACGTGTCTGGGCGTTGCGGGCCGGGAGGGAGCGGGGACGTAGACGGAACCTATTATCGACGCCGTGTCTCAGTCCCTGTGTTATGAGGAGGCGAGAGACAGTCCATACGGTATGACTTGGCTGTGCGAGCCGACAATATAAAAACTGGGGATCGCCGTGGCAATTTGTTTGGACCGAGTCGTCTCGCCCGCCCACATCACGATCCTCCTCGGCCTCTTCCCGACCACACGCCACGCCATCGAGGGCACCAACACGGGCTCTGGGTACACACCACTACCCACCTTCAAACTCACCGCTTCGGACGGGACTCTCTCACTCCGCCTTCCCCGGCTATGGTGAGACGTCGGCCCGGGTCTCGAGCAACCAGGATAAATGAAGGTGAAGAAGCAAACATGGAAAGCCGGGTCTGGTGGATTTGTTGGGGATGAGCAGCCCTCGGTGAGAGAACGGACACGTGGAAAGTCGAACTGCTAGTAACGGAAGCATGTTACCAGGTTAGGTCGTCAGTATGTCGCCGCTGCCCAGATGCAAACTCTTGACTAGGGTATTGTTCCTTGGCCTCCTCCTTCCCCGCACTCGCACTGTAACTAAAAGTGTATCAAGCAATACGGATGCGCGCCAGCCAAAGGCAAAAAGAAACGATTACTCGGATACGGGGAATCGAACCCCGGGCCCCTGAGTGCTCAATCTCGAAGAACGAGATATTGAGAGTCAGAAATGTTACCGTTACACCATACCCGATTATTGAGAGTCGGCCTTTTTTCTTCCACCCAAGTGTGGGTTGCTGCCATGGCTCGGAAATGCAGAGTGGATATGTTATGGATGCTTTCAAGGGCCTTGGTAGTTCGGGGGGGTATGGGGAAAGAGGAAGGGTTATAAGGAGAATACAAGTCATTTGCTTCTTTTGTCGCCTTGTTCGCTGAGATGTGTAAGGGGTTTCTTATATTCGCCTATTTCTACCCCTCAACCCCGGTTGCTCATTGATGAGGCTCTCTTTTTAGGGGGGGTTAGGTATCCAGGTACATATTCCAGGTCTTGTTTGTTTGTTAGAGTCCAGCTTCCAAGCTTTGGATCTCATGGGCCGGCCTCAATTGTTGGCTGTCATGCACCACGCCAAACAACATTTCAGTCCAACCTGCCCACCCGACAGTCCAAGTTTTGCCCGCCCCTTGAAGAGGCTTATTGAAGGCAGATCCTCACTTCTCTTGTCGCCTTTCATGGATACTAGAAGTACCTTTTGAGATGCTGGGCACACCTTTCCCCATCATGGAAATGTATTTTCAAGACTTCCACATGTCTTTCTGCTCCAGGTAGGGGCATACCCCAGGAGTCCTGCGTCGACAAATAAACGGGGATTCGGCTGCACCATACACAACTCGTAACGTTTTTGGCTGTAATACAGATCGTTGTGGGTAAGTACCAATGTCAACCTATATCGCTGCCTCCATGTCAGGTACCTTGGTATCTTCGGTCTCCCAGAAAACACATCGTCTCTGCGACGGCGAGGGTCAAAAAAGGGTTGGCGGCCCCCGGTATACTTTCGGCCTGCCAGTACTTACGACCAAGGGATTTAGAGTACTATCGTATTTACTTTCCAACCTCTGTTGGAGTGATTATCAACATCCCCATCCCCTTTCCCTTTCCCTTTCCCTTCCCCACCACCTCAAAGCTTCGCCCTAACCCTCCCGTCAAAATACCCCTTTATCGCCCTCCTCGCCGCCTCCACCACAGCAGCATCCTCCACCGTCGACGGCACCGCCACCCCCTTATCCCCCTCCCCCGCCACCGCATTCTCCGTCAGCTCCCTCAACACCCGCCGCAGCGTCTTGCCCGACCGCGTCTTGGGGATGACGGACGTGCCCGAGGTGCGGATCATGCCGCCGAGGGTGGCGATGGCGCCGATCTGGGACCGGACGAGGGTCTGGATCTCGGCGAGGAGCTGGGCGTCGGAAATCGCGGGGGAGGGCTGGGTGGTGACAAAGGCGAAGGGGAGGTGGCCCTTCAAGGCGTCGGGAATGCCAATGACGCAGGCTTCAGTTATGAGGGGGTGCGAGGTTATGGCCTGCTCGAGGGTTCCGGTGCTGAGGCGGTGGGCGGCAACGTTGATTATGTCGTCTGTTGGGATGTTCGTCTTTTGTTTGGATACCGAGAGAAGGGGGGGGGGGGGGACGGGGGGACGTACCTGTTCGCGCCATGATGTGAATGTACCCGTTTTCATCAACGTAACCCGCATCACCGGTGTCAATCCACCGGCCGCTAAATCGCTTCAGATACCCACGATAGAACCGCTCTTCGTCCTCCCAGAGCGTCCGGAAGGCCGTGGGAGCCAGCGGGAGAGCCAAGACAATGTTGCCCATGGTGCCCCTGGGAACTTCATCACCCTCGTCGTCGACAGTCCTGACGTCAAACCCTGGCATCGCCTTCCCAGCACTCCCCGGCTTTACCTCCAGTGGCGGGTGATCCCTAACGTCCGTCCTCCTATCCCTCCCGGCATGCGGCACCAGCGCAATGCCTGAAATCGGACTTCCCGACTCGGACGACCACCAGTTATCAATGACGTGAGAATCTTCTGCCCCATACCGCTTCAGCAAGTCCTGGTACAAGGTGATGATCGCCGGCTCGGAACGCTCCCCGGCCAGAAACAAGGCCCGTAAGCTCCGTAGACCGCCGCGAGCGCCGACAGCGGCGATGCAGGCGCTGTCTGGGTCTTCCTTACGGATGGCGCGTAGGGCTGTCGGCGCCGTGAACATGGCGTTGATCTTGTACTCTTCGACGAGACGCCAGAAGGCGGAAGCATCGGGTGTCCCGACGGGCTTTCCTTCATAGAGAACCGTTGCGGCACCGGTGAGGAGGGGGCCGTAGAGGGTATAGCTGTGCGAAACAACCCAGCCGATGTCGCTGAAGCAGCCCATCTAGCAAGAAGACCAATGTCAGCAACACCGCCCAACACAAACACGGCGGCAAAGAACAACATACCACATCCCCCGGCCCCTGAATCCCAAAGAGATACGAAATCATCAAATGCAACCCCACCGCATGCCCTCCAGCTTCCCTCAACACTCCCTTCGGCAGGCCCGTCGTTCCACTGGTGTAAATGATATACACCCCATCCGTCGCCTTGACGGGCACACACCCCGCCCTCAACCCGCGCGCGCGGGCGCTCTTGACCAGGTTCTGCCAGCTCCTCTCCCCGGCCGTCTTGACAAGCGGGTGCCACGCCAGCTGCTCGCGCTGCCAGACGATGGTGCGCGGGGGCTTCCACGCCGATAGGCGGACGGCCTCCTCGATGAAGACGCGGTACGGCTGCGCCGGCTTGGCGCCGTCGATGCCGCACGACGCCGTCAGCACGGCCACGGGCCGCGACGCCTCGATGCGCTGCGCCAGCGCGGTTGCTGCGAAGCCGCCAAAGACGACGGCGTGGATCGCGCCGAGCCGGTTGATGGCGAGGATGCCGATCAGGGCGGCGGGGATCATGGGCACTGGGCTGGGGGTTAGTTGGTTGTGTTGAAGGGGGAAGGGAGGTGGGGGGGGGTACTGTAGACGAGGACGACATCGCCTCTCTTGACGCCCTCCTGGCGCAGGACGGCGGCGAAGACTTCGATCTCGGCGAGGAGCTCGCGGTAGGTGATGCGCTGCTTGGTGTTGGTGACGGGGCTGTCGTAGAGGATTGCCGGGGCGTCCCCGTTGCCGGCGAGGACGTGGCGGTCGACGCAGTTGTAGCACGTCGAGATCTCGCCGTCGGGGAACCAGGTCCAGTGGTCGTGCTCGTCGCCGCTGGGCAGCGATTTGGAGGTCCGCGTGAGCACGGCCGAGGGTTTCTTGTGCCAGTGCAGATGCTCAGCTTGGTGGCCCCAGAAGCTTTCGGGGTCGGTGAGGGAGTGGTGCTGGACCGCGTCCTGGGGGTGGTCTGTGGGGTCCACGGGGTCCATTGTTTGGGGCAGGAAGGAGCGACGGAGGGAGGTCAAGACAGGGCAAAATCAAACAATTGGCATGTCAATCGCTGGGAGCAGAATATCGAATTGAGTCTGGCTGTCTGGCTGTCTTCTATACTCGAAGTCGTCCATCGGCTGGCCTGGCCCGAGAGGTGCTCAATGGCGTTGCATGATGCGCCGCGCTGAGCTCCCCGTTCCCCGCATTCCGCTACCCCGACATTTCGGCTAGCTCCCGGGCGATCACCTTCACCCATTGGCCGCCCTGGGCCACCGTTGCCGAACCACGGGTAGACGCTGATGGCAACCCACGGAGACATGGAGCCTTTGCCCTTAAAGCATGCCTGCGTTGCTCTGGGGAGTTGGAAAACAGGTGACCTGGTCTCCAGAAATGGAGCATGTTCAGCCAGCCGCAAAGTGACGCTATACGAGCTTGGCCCGCATGGCGCTTTCCGATGCGTTCCGCGCAACTGTCACGTGCTTCCGTGCCCTGCGCGCTACGCGCTGCGGCCTGCGCGGGACCTCGGGATAGATTGTCTCCTACCTGACTGGAAAGAATATGCCCGAATGCTGGGGTTGTACTTGCTCAATTCTGCACGCTATTGCAAACTCGAATGCCTAGCGCCTCCCAAATCTGCATACTTGCCCAGATGCTATCTATGTACATGCCCTGCTTATCTCATGAATACCCAGATGCCTAGATGGCCCTGCCGATCCTGTGAATGCCAGGGTCGATGTTGCCGAGAACGAGGCCGAGAGAATAGCGAAGAGGGTCGTCGCTAAAGCGCTGGAGGAGGCTCTTGAGAAGGTGGCGGAGAAGACGGCTACTGACTCTCCTGGGCTCAACTAAGACGAGGATAGCCTCTACTTCTTGTTCCGTCCGGCACGGCGGTATGGGCGTAGCGCATACCAGGGTATGATCGGCTTTGTTGCATTGATCTTGCTCTGGAATTCTGTTAGTCTTTGTTACCTGAGATAAAAGTAGGAATGAGAAACATACTGCAAATAGCACCTTTAGGGCTTGCCGGCCGGTCAGTCGCTAGATGGCGACGCCGCCAATGATAGCCGTCTTTGCGACCTTCTCGGTAGTCTCTGCTAGTGATGCTCTAACGAAATTGGAGATACGTGTAGACGCGCCCTCGTCAAATTGACCTTTGGCCATAATTCTGGTGCCGTTGGTTTCGACTACAAGGTCGAAAAATCGATCAGCTGGCTCCGGCGCCGGGGGGCCGGGGGGGCCGGGGGTGCAAAATCTATTACCAAGATAATTAGCGACAAGGAGAAAGAAGGGGAAGAAAAGCTTACAGAAGATAGTCGGGTCAAGCATATTCGCAATCTTGTCTTGCTCTGTGGCAATGAGCAGGTTGTCGTTATGGGGAACGGAGAGAAGATTGTGGAGAGATGCCATTTTGTTTTGGGGGTTTGGAGACTGTGCAACTTTTTGTGGGAGTTGATTAGTCGTCGGATTAGTCGTCGGCGCCCTTGGTTACGGGTCTCGCGATCTAGTGTATGGTGTTATTGTTGCTGGGAAAAAAGAGAAGTCATACACAAAACAACCGCACACAGATGAACATCACAAATCATAGTCTCTACGGGGGCCACTACTGGCCAAACAGCCTGCACGGGCCACTTTTCATTTTCTAAGCACAGGCCTCACACGCTATCGTTATAGTTTACTATGCCCAAATACATAACCCTAACAAATGGCCCTGTCAAAAGCCACATACTATCATTGCGATGGCCAAACCCTCGATGAGGGCAGGCTGCGGGGTGGGGCGCCCTAGCAGCGCACGACCCATAGGCATGTTAAGTGCTGAAGCACTTGACCACTCTACTCTAGGAACAGGCAAAGCCTGTGACACATACACAAGCCATACCACTGCATGCCAGCTGCCCACCACTTGCAAGGCATATACCACCCCACTTGCATACAACAACACAATCTATCCATCGATCACAACGCCATTAACACAGTCAAATCACAGCATCTGCATATACATTGAGCTTCCTTTTAATTACATATAATCAATGGCACTAACTGGCAATAGCGATAGCTTCACACGCACGCGCGTGTGCACAGGGCGGCGACTTCAACAAGATGCTGATTTTAGCAATGACGATTTCCTGGCCAAGACGCCAGCAAACTCTCCACACACAAGTACAACTTCCTAGACGCCTTGGTGGCCAATCTCCAAGAGTAGCACACGCACAATTCGCAGTCTACAAGCTACGGCAACTACGCTAAAGGCCTTGGGCCTACAAGAGTCGACTTTGCATATGTGAAAGGCAAGATCGCGAAGTCCAAGTCGCTCGTAGGCCAGAAGCAATAACTACCAAGGCTGACTGCCCATAGCAGGCGTTGCTAGTCAATCAAGTTTGCAAGTGGACCAGAATTGTGACGTCCCGCCAGTGAAAGTGGAATCACGTGATCAGTCATGTGATTCCCGGTGCCCTGTGTGCTCTGGCACAGAGCGAGTTACTTGCTAGTTAGTTAACATAAATAACCATCGTGCACCGCACCATGGAGCGTGAGGATTCCTGTTCCTCACGCAAGCAGTTACATTCTATTGTGTCCCATAACTTTACAAGTCCTTGGTGACAGCAATCTGTTTGACAGAGTGTGATACCTCCTTTCTGAGATACTTGCCTTTGAAGATCAATCTTCCCGACAACCCCAACCCTAGAACGTCCGCTCTACGATCTGTCATTCAACACTAGATACTTGGTACCTAGTGCACAGGTTGTGACAGGAATGAGGCACGTGAAAACCACATCGCAGAATCGTTCCAGGCCAAGGGGGTCTTCGCAGTTTGAACACAAGGTCAGGAAGCCAGTCAACGGCCTAGCCAGGGCATCGCTGCGCGTGGTCGCAGGGCTTGAGCAAGCGCCGTATAGGTGGAAGACGATGCGAATTATCAACTCTCAACCAGACTCCAAGGCCGTAGCTTTGATGCAAATTGACGCAATCTGGTCGCTCGACTCGGGGCGAATTTATTCGTTACTATCCAAAGGCAAAGAGTTGACAAAGAAGCTCGGTTTCTCTTCGCGCAGTGCGCAAGCTTGAGCACTGGGTGCTCCGTGCTTGCGATCACTCTCGGCCCGTAAAAACGGAGGACCTGGCTTAGTCATGAAAATCTTTGCTTCTTTTGCTTCTTTTGCTCCATGGCTGACTGTTGGTCTCTTGTTAGCGCTGTATGCAGTACCACTACAACTGGCGATACTGAATGCAGGGCTGCCAAGCTGGCAGCTGTGAGGATTCCGCGGGCTACATAGCTGACTTTAGAGTCAGGATCCAATCTATTGGTGATAAGATCTAGGCTCTGTTAAACAGAAGTAGCGTTGAGACAAGTAGAGCCAAGTCCGTAAACACAGCAACCCCACTGGCACCGTCCAAACTCACCGTCAACCGCGCGATCCATCCACCTGACAATACACTCAAACTCACCGCCAGCTAGCGACAGAGCCAGGGCTAGCGCCAACAGCAATAACAGCGCCGTCAGTATCAGCGGCAACCTGCATCGTTTGCGGCTTTGGCGCTCTGGTCTCTCCCCCACCCCAGGCAACCGTAATTTCGCTTACTGTTGCACACCCCCGGGGCGTGCGCCAGCTTAGTGGCTTCAAAACAAAATGAGCAGGTCATCATTAACCCTCAACCAGAGATTGAGAGGGGAGAGGTCAGAGAGAGGAACATGGGGTCCAGTCCTGTCTGGGTTGGTCTCATTCAACACCGCCCATTCACCGTTGGGATTCAGTGGAGGGTGGCATGTGCAGAAGGGGGAGGCACAACACAAACAACGACACGGGTGGAATATATTAATTCGCATCAACTATCGAGGCTGCGATGCTGACCTCTTCTTTTCCTGGCCGTGGCTTTGAACTCCTTCTGACAAGAAATCTCGGCTCCATGGATGAATGTCCGTCACTCGGGGCCAGAAACCAACGACCGTGACACGACACTATCCCACTTAGACTACACCACAAATGAATGCGGGACACGCGTTCCTGGCCGGACAGGGTCGTATGCCATCGTATTACTACCAAAGACCTATATCCAGATTGTCAGCAAATGTCGCTCTCGCAGCGCGGCAAACATGAACAATGGTGGGAAGATCCAGTCAGACATCCAAGGAAGGTTGCTCCGTCATTTGTCCCAAGTTTAGGCTCTATAGGACTCAAGTGGAAACTGCGAACGTAGGAATATTTCATCATGATGGATCGGGTTGTGATGGTGCTGGTGCTCTGAGAGAATTTTGACTGACCTTTGGATTACGGGTTGCTGACGGTTGCTGGAGGTTAGTGGAGTGTCAGTGGCAGGTGTGAGGAAGAAGGCAGGAGCAAGAAATTTTGCAAAGGCGAAAAGACAACTTATATCTGTGCTTTGGGCGGGCTGGTGGAGCCGCTAGAGTTTTCATCTGACGTTGTTGAAAGGCCAACCCAAGACCTTGGGTGCCCCAAAACAGCCTGTTGCAACTTGCGCCTGTTTTCTCAAGAATTCCTGCCCGTTCGAAAATCTGGGGAGCGGGAACCATCGATAAAATTAGATTGCCGTGCAGCAGGCAAGATCCGGCCGTCTTGAAACAACAAGCCGTCACCTCAACCAGGTATCCACGTTGAACTTTGTCCTGAACGAAACGCTCAACGTGTCGATTTGCATTACCAGTCGCTAGTCCGACACCTGTCTGATTTTCATCTGATATTCATCATGTATACCGGGTATCTCAAAGAAAACAGCCCGTCTCATCATCGTCAAGCAAAAAAAGAGATTGTAAGAGGGCAATATGCCGCCGGGCCAAAACAAGTCTTGGAGCAATGCCTGCTTGGCTATATACAAAGCTCGCAGAATATTGGGCTTAATTATCCCAAGACCAAAAACACGCCCAACAGTCCAGTAGCACGAAATGAAGATAAAAAAGTTGAGGTTTTTGAAGGTGTTGGTATTTTGTCCGAGAAACCGTCCAACGCTTCATGGTCGCCCATAAGACCATGTCCGGAATCCTCCGTATGAACCCTCCGTGAGAGTAAACCCCGGGTCGTAGAGCATGCTGGCACAGAATACCCGCGCTAGCGCCCCGCGATCCCCGAAGCAAACTAGACAGAGTCCCCTCAAAAACAAGCCGAGAGGGCCGGGCGTCGTGTGGCCATTCAAACTCCATAGAACGATGCCGACAAGCTCCCGACTTGGCCCCGAAACAGACTCTGTGGTCCCAGATCAATTGTCCCTGGTATACTACACTCCATCTACCACCACCCCATGCCATTTTCCGTCAAGTCTATCGGCACCATAAATCCGCGTTCGCCACAGCCATCCATGAGATTAAAAATTATCGCCAAGAGATTTCGTACGTCTTCCGGCGGGGAACCAAGTCGTCACGACGGGATTTAGAGGATGAAAGCAGCGAGGCCGAGGAGACCAGCCAGACCAGCGCCCGAGAGGGCGGCAGCCTTGCCGGCACCGGCGGTGGGCAGAGCCGACTTGGTGGGCGCCGCGGTGACAGTACCAACCGAGGTAGGGACGACAGACGGGGCAACCGGCGCGGTGTTGTTGGCGGGCCAGGTTCCGCTGTGGCTGTATTAGCGCATTTCTGTCTTGTGAACATCCGCAAAACGTACCAGGTGTGGCAGATCACCGACGAGATGACCTGGACGGGCTTGGTGACAGTACAGGGGCAGTCAGAGATGGTGAGGGTGGTAGCCTAGAGTATTTGGTTAGTGATGCGCTTGACAGGCATAGTTTTCTGGTCTGCCGGTTCGGTTCAGGTTCAGGGGCTCAGGCCGGAGCGTCCAGCACTCCATCCCGATCCTCCCGACCCAGGTCCCGCTCCGTCCCGGCAGACGCCAGATGTCTCTCGGCTCGTACCTCGGTGATGGTGTAGGTGGTGCCGCCATAGGTGATCTCGGTGGCCTCGGGGCAGAAGGTGGTGACGGCGGTGACAACCTCGGTAGTGTAGGTCACGTTGCTCCAGGCGTGGGCAGCGGCGACAGTCGCAAGAATGGCGGCGATGGAGAACTTCATTTTGACTGATGTACGGAGTTGTAATATGTGCTCGGAAAAGAGTAAATGTTGGTATAAGTCTGAAGGTTGCGAGGCGTGGAATAGGCTCTTAGGATCGTGAAAACGAGTGAAATTGACCAAAAAGTCAGGGTTTAGTGAGCGTATGTGGGTGAGGAAGAAAAGAAGGAATCTCGAGACGCCTGGTGAGCATGTGTCGCGTTATATAACGGCCTGGGGAAGGTGGTGTCTGTTCTGTCTGTTCCTGACGAGCATGGCGCTAGCAGCCACACCCCGGGCCGCCAGGAGCGAGCCAGGAGGGGGGGACAATCTCTGGCGCCCCATATTTTCGGTCGTGCTTCGAACGGTCAACATCTTATTTTGGTCAAATCAATGCTCTTTCCCGGCAAGCCTGGCTGCCCTGGGGGGTGAAAAAGGGGTGTGTGGATCTGGAATATGCAGAGTGTGGCAGCCAGTGGCAGCCAACAGGGTTGCCAGCCCAAAGACGAATCGGTCGCTCATTTCCTGCGTGGCCATCGGGGGGCTTGCAGGCCCCAGTCAACCCCAGCAGATCCCAGAAGTGGTACCTGCGTCCACATCCGTCATCAGATTCGCTGCTGCCCTCAACCATTAATTAATCCGCAAATCATCGCTGCTCATATGACTGCGTGCTCCCGTCGTGACGAGACAGAGCTGAGCCCAGAGGGGAGGCAACTTTCGACTCCTTTTTCCTCTGCTGGTTTCGTTGCGGTTTGCACGTAGCTTGGGAGACGAAGCTGCTACCTAGGTTAGGACCAAGGTAGACTTAGGGCGCCTGCACCTGGGCACGGTACCTGCAGATGCCATGGTGGGTCGGAAATGAAGGCGCCCTGACGACAAAACCCCAACTCGTGATCTGGAAACGGCAAGTCACTTTTGGAGGAAACGACCAGTGCACGCGCCACCTCGAATAGTAGGGGAAGGCGGCTGGGACCTCGAGATGTCGGTCTGTCTTCAGTACCGTGTATACGCCGCCTGCGAATGCGCTGCACAGCACTCCCTCGATGATGACCCGATTGATATTCCAGGAAATCGAGCTGTAGATAGCAGGTCAGCGTGGCTGGGTCGTTTGCTGTGCGCTGCCGAGTGCTGCTGAGTGTGCTGAGTGCTTCTGGATAAATACAAATGGCCCCTTCTATTTCTGGAAAGATTCCGCCTTTAATTGATGGCAAGCGCTTTTCTGTACGACCTCATCTTCCTTTCCTAGACGAGCGTGACACGAGCTTCAGGGTCCCTCTGGCATTGAAGCATCTCGTTCTGGCAAGCCTGTAATTATAGTTTTCGTGACGTTATTTACTTGTGGGGCATGACAACTGATATCGTCGTCTGGAATATGACGTTCCTTCGTATTATTACCCAGAGAGGTTACTTTGCAATGTGATGCATCGACGTCTGCAGCCAGCCCTGTTTGGAACGGGCGTTTACGCAGCAATTTCCACAACTGCCTGTAGCGACAGCTGACCTTCACGAGTACGGCGATTCTTACCTTACATCAATCGTTGCACAGGTACAAAATAACGCCTCTCCTATTCATACCTTGAAGTCGCGTCTTAGTGCGCTATCCGGATTTGGCCAGCTCCTTAAACAAGGTATCATGGGCCTGCCTGTGTTTGCCGTCAATGCCTCGGCCAAGCGACGCAGCACAGCGTGGAATGTCAAACTTGCAGCCTGCATACGATACCTATCAGCTCTCGTTCTCGATTTTTACGTCGATAAATTATTCGTCGAACAAGTGTTTGGCATGGCATGGCATGGCGTGTTAGACATTGTCCTGCTCAATTACGTTGGCTCATTTTAAGTTGTCATTGAATACCGCACGGGAAACACTCAATGCAGGCCTTGAGTTTATTTTGTCCCGTTCTGCATGAAACATGGCACACTCACGCAGGGCTTAACTCTCTTCAAGTATAAAATAACCCGGGGCGGAAGCTTCGGGAGCCTCGGAATGCTTGGGATGCCGGTTGCTTTCCTGCTCCCGCCCCCGCGAAATGGGCGGAGACGAGAGGGGTCCGTCCTGGGAAAGATCACTAAACGCCGACCGCAGAGACGTCATTGCAGCTTCGGCGAAAGCTATCACGCAATCCCCGTAAAATACATATTAGTCAATTCACTCAGAGCTCTTGCGAATCACTCACCCATCGACAGATATTTGCCCATCACTGACACAAAAGAACAATTCAAAATGGCAGAAACCATGAGAGCGATTGGTAAGCCCAACTCCCGCATCACCACCAAACAAACCCATCTAACACACATCCCCCAGACATCCACGGCGGCTCCGGCCCAGCCACCGCCCTCTTCCTCAACCCCTCCACCCCAAAACCCGTCCCGGGCGCGGGCCAAGTCCTCGTGCGCATCAGCGCCTTCGGCCTGAACCGGATGGACCTCTTCCAACGCGAGGGGCGGTACGCCCTGCCGCCGCAGGCGCCCTCGACCCTCGGCGTCGAGTTCAGCGGCACCGTCGCCGCCTCCAACGCCACCGCCGCCTCCTCCTTCCGCCCCGGCGACGAGGTCTTCGGCCTCGCCTACGGCGGCGCCTACGCCGAGTACGTCGCTGTCTCGGCCAAGACGCTGCTGCACAAGCCGGTCCACCTCTCCTTCGAGCAGGCGGCCGCGCTGCCCGAGACGTGGATCACGGCCACGCAGGCGCTGCACTTTGTGCTGGGCATCACCGAGGGAAAGAGCGTGCTGTGGCATGCGGGCGCATCGGGGGTGTCGATTGCCGGGATTCAGCTGTCGAGACTGGCGGGTGCCAGTGAGGTGTATGCGACGGCGGGGTCCCAGGAGAAGTGTGAGTTTATCGAGAGGGAGCTGGGGGCTACGAAGGCATTTAATTACAAGGAGGAGGACTGGGCGGCGGAGATTCTGGCGAAGACGGGTGGGAAGGGGGTGGATTTGATTGTTGACTTTGTTGGTGCTGATTACTTCAACAAGAATCTGGACGTGGTCGCCCGCGACGGACGCATCTGTCTTCTTGGGTTGATGAGTGGCGGGGTGGTGGACCAAGTAAATATCGGGAAGCTGCTCTACAAGCGAGCGCGCGTCGAGGGGAGTACCCTGAGGAGCCGGGATGAGGACTACCAGGGGCTGCTGAGGGATAAGCTCGAGGAGTATCTGCCCAAGTTCGAGAGTGGTGAGCTCAAGATTTTCATCGACACGGTGCTACCGTTTGAGGAGATTGTCAAGGCACACCAGCAGCTGGAGGAGAACAAGACCATGGGTAAGATCATTTGCACCATCTCATGAGCAGGAGTCTCCCTCCGAAAGCTATTTTCTTGCGTTAGGAAATATCAATAAGCACCTTGACCGTTTCGTAACCGCGCGTGATTGACCCGAACCCGCAAACCGGAACGCCAGTGCCCCTGAAGCGGCCGCTTGTTTTCTTCAATGCTCTTTAATCCACTTCAACATTTGCTCAAAGGCAGTAACTTGCGCTTGCTTGATATTGTCGTTGTCGTACTCGCCCACCACAGCGAATCCTGTCTGCTGTCAGCAGCGATCACCGTCAAAGGGGTAGGAATATGCCGCTTACCATGTGGCACACCCGGATAGACCTGGACTTCATGCTCGACATTATTTTTGCTCATGTAGTCCTCGGCGGCCGTCCGCACATCGTCGGGGAACATGGGATCATGTTCTACCGACACGACACTAACGGGTGACTTTAAGCCAATAAAGTCATCGCGCGACACCAGCGTCGCATGCGCGATGGCGCCGGCCTTGATCAGTGGTCCGATCTTTGGAGCTTTCCCGGCCTCCTCATCCACCGGCTTTACCACCGGACTCCAAGGAAACCCGCCGCCCGGCGCAACGGCTGGCCTCTCGGATGCCAGCAACAGGATGTAGCGCCCACCAAAGCAGTACCCGACAGCGTAGATGCCCCCGCCGTTAGACACAGCGTCGGCGAACTCGTCACGGCACGCGTCAATGACCTTGGTCAGGATGGGCATGACCTTTTCGCTCGTGTGGCGCGCGAGCCACATATCGATCAGGAAGCTCTTGGCCGTCTCGGCCGCCTTGATCTTGAACGTCTCAAGTAGCCCGCCCGGTGTCGTTGGCTCCGACGACATCATGTTTGCGTTGGGCGCCGGGTCGTCGTCGAAGAGGTCGGGCATCACGACGACATAGCCTTCGGTCGCGAAGCGGTCGGCTTGAATCTGGTTGTTGATGCTCTTGTGGCCGGACCCGTTTGTCAGGAGAAGAAGCAGGCGGGCGGGGGTATGTGGGTAGCCGGCTGGCTTGGAGATGTAGACCTGATGTGATGTTAGACACAGGGATCATGTCCAGGGGAAGGGAGGGGCGCACATCGACTTCGCCAAGCTTCGTGATCTCTCCCGTCGAGGCCAGCCCGGCGGGTGTCGGTCTGTCCGTGGTGCAGTGGTCGCTCAGGGTAGGGGCAGCGGGGGTCGAGGTCGAGGCAGGGCCAGGGGCGGCAGGGCTCTGGATCTCCTGAGCGTCGCTCTCCGGAGCTGCAGTAGCTACCTGTGGCTCGGCCATTTTCTAGGTTGGAGTCGTTGGGTTGTTGAGAGAACGCAGACGTCGATTACCACAACAGGTTGACTGAAAACTAAGCTGACCGTGGAATATATGGTAAAACTGCGGAGGGGTTTTGGACACCAACTAGGACGCCTACAACAAGCGGCGTGTAAGATCAAAGAGCCCCTCGTTCCCGGTGACGTACCCCACCACGGCGATCATCCATGCCGCTGCATGCACTGCCCGGTACGAATGCGATTGGTGTGGAGGGTTAGGGTTCAACGAGACGCTTTTCAAGTTTCAGCGTTGGGCCGTTTCAACTGCGATCATGACCTGTTTCACGGCACGCATCCCCTCACCTCGCTGGTGCCTTATCGAAGGCACACCTGGATTAGCTATCCACAGAAGCATTCCAGATTCCCCAGGCGACGAAATATCCCGCGATTGACCCTACCCTGGGACGGTAACCGGATGGTCTCCTGGACGACCGTTTTTGCCATCGGCCGGTGGTGCTAGTGCCGTCGTTTTTCTCGTCTCGCGACATGGAATGGCCTGTCGCGCAGGGGGTTTAACCAGGGCGCTCGTGCTTTTGGCATGCCCGTTCAGCGCCGAGTGGGCGTGTTTCGGTCGCTGAGCAGCGCGCTCATTTCGATTGGAGTAGGCGAGCAGCCACCTGTGGGGCCACCCCTGGAATGTCGCGCGTCCTCCCTCTCGCGTCCCACTTTACGCGATCGAACGCGTCCTGGGCCCGGCCCATCCATGCCGCTCCCTCCCCCCTTCCCCAAGCACTCCCTCTTCAATACAGCCCACCACACTTCCAGGTTGCGACTACTCTCCACATCCCAAGTTCTGCATCAACAATCAACAAGTTGTAGCTGCCACTGTCGTCTCTTCTGCCTTCCTTGAGCCATCAACTGTTGACTTGAGCCTTCTTGTACATCACGACCTCGGTCGACTCCTACACAATGCCTAGCGCAATTTCCCGTGGCTCGCGGACTGCCCGTGGCAACAAGACAGCAGCAGCTTCCTCCAAGTCCTCGGGGAGCATCGCCAGCTTCACTCGCGTCTCGAAGCTCCAGACTATCGGGAAGGAAACCATTGAGAAGGTCGCAGCATTCCAGACCGGACGCACTTCCAATATCGAGATCGTTCTCAAGTCGAGAAAGAGAGGTGCCAGCGACGACTTCGAGTCATTGCCTTCCAGCTCAGGCGGCGCAATCAAGAAAGCACGCCGCGAATCCGAAGTAAAGCTGCAACCCACCGCAGTCCTGCCGCGCAAGAAGAAGACCGTCAAGTTTGCGGAACCTGAGGGAGTCAAGGCTGCCAACACCATCACCACCAGCTTCGCCACACAGACCCTCGCGTCCTCCCGGAAGCGCCAGTTCCAAGCCGACGATACAGAGACCGCGTCCTCCGAAGCCGAGGTCCTCCTCCAGCGCCTCCACCTCACATCATCACCCATCCGCAAGCGGTCAAGGACATATGCCGTCCAGCCGGGCTCCGAAAATGAACTGCCCCAGGAGCTCATCGATCTCTTGGATCTGCACATGGCGTTCCTCAAGACTCTCAGCATGAGCTATGCCCACAGCAGCTCCAACTCGCCCGTCGACCTACGCACAATCTACTCGAGCGTTTCTCGGACATGGGGGAAGAGGCAGGTGACGTTGGACGATATCCGTGTCCTCGTGGGTGTCTTGAGCTGGGTCGCGGTGAAGACGGACAGGTCCTCGAGCCAGCCATCTCCATTCTTCATCTCGGACTACGGCCGCGGCAAGATCTGCATTGACTTCCACCCCGATGCCCAGTCCGGCCCACTCAGGGAGCAGAAGCTTAACATGGACTTTGAGGCGAACCTACGCACCCTGTGGATCGGCCGCCGCAACGAAAACATCCAGCTGTTCATCAAGACCCTCCCCAAGGCCGCTGTCAAATCCTGCGCCGTTCCCCTCCCGGTCCTAGCCAAGGGCCAGCGGACGCTCGAGGAGCTGAAGAACGGTGTCGTAAGAAAGCAGCAGCAGAAGGAGGAGGCGAAGGTCCAGGCCCAAGCCGCACCGACCCTCAACGCAGACGGAACCAAGATGAGCCTGCTCGACCGTGTCCGCTTCAAGGAGCTGCAGCAGTCGCAGGCCGCACAAGGTCCGACCCCAGCCGAGCTCATGCGCAGGGCCGCCCTCCACCGCGCCGAGGACATCGCGGCCGTCATCGGGATGCTGTGCATGGCGACATCGAGCGGGCAGGCGCGCATCTCGTTTACGATGGTGGCGCTCATGACCAAGCTGAAGGATTCGCTGCGGAACCCCATCTCGGCCGAGGACGGTGCGTGCTGTGTTAAGCTGCTGGCGACGGAGATTGCGCCGCAGTGGTTGCGGGTTGTTACGATTGGAGGGAGGGAGAATGTAGTGGTGCAGCCGGCCTTCCGGCCAAGTGATGTGGTTCTTCAGGAGAGAGTTAAAGTGTTGTTGGGCTAAATTGCATAATGCTACGTGGTCTGGATATGCCTCATGTTGGTAGGAAGTTTGGCCTTGTTTGTTTAACATGGTAGGAGTACTGGTTACGGATCGCTTTGGGGAGTTTTGGGCATGGTGTTTTGCATTGGCATATGCACAAATGGTGGAATATACCTGACCTGGATGTATAGCGAGGATAGGATCGTAGGTTTTAAGTAGACAAAAAAGTCTATGTTGTTTCTATTCGCAGAGTCTCGTGAGACCCTGATGCTTCGCAACGCCGGCAGAAAGCACTACTTCCGCTAGAATAAAGTCTAAATAAACCCCGTTCATGATGAAGCACTCCGAGGTCTCCCCGACCGGCCACTATGTGGGAGGAACAGCGACAACAAAATCGCTCGCCGTTTCGCTGCCCCCACCCTTTAACTACAACGGCATCGAGACGCAGATGCTCAGAAGCGGCAAACTATGGCTGTCCTTCTCTCCCTCCTTTTTTTTTTTTCCTTTGGTGTCTTTGCATAAACCCCCCTCCGTTTACTTCTTCTTCTCGAACCGGGGCTTGCCAATATCGGAACCCCGCAGCTTGACGTTGAGGATGCGCTCCATGGCGGACAGCACCTTTTGGTCGGGGGTGGCGGTGCCGCGCTCAAAGTCGGCGACGATGGACGGCGTCGTATTGCACTTGGTCGCCAGGTCCTTTTGCGTCAGCGCCTTGGGCTGGAACTCAGCGCGCGCCTTTTGGATCGCGAGGCCGACCTCCTTGCCGACCGTCTTGGGCTTGATGATGTCGTCGGACCGGTCGACCATGGTCAGGCGCTGGCCTTCGACTGCGGGCTTAGAAGCCTGTTATAGGGTGTTAGTTTTGGGGGGGGGGTTGGGAAAAGGGGGACGAACCGAGTTGCCTGCGGCAAACTTCTTCTCCGTGCTGACGACGGCTCCGCTCCGCTGCGCGGCATTGAGGGCCGACTTTCCCTTGATGACGGTCTCGCGAGCCGGACCAGCGCCGCGGCGGACGTTCTTGCCGATCTTGACCTCGCCGGTATCGAAATCAGCCATCTTGAATGAGTTGTGCGGGTGTTGTTGTGGGTGTTGTTGTTCGGGTGATGGATTAGGCGGCCTCCGCGGGGTTTTGGAATCAGAAACCGGGGGTGGCTGAGTCGTGGGTTGGGGGGTTGGATGGGTTGAAGAACAAAACAGTCGCCTGTTTGTCGCTTGGGTAGATATATATGTGGTTGAGGGAAAACCGGTGGGCTGGTTGTCTTGGACAGATTGTCAGCGTCGTGGATCGTAGACAAGCTGATGGGGTTTTATCAATGGAACGCAATGGGCTGCCGTCGAAGTGGCTGCCGAGTGACTCGAGCGGCCAGGCGAGGTTGAGTTTCTCCGCCACACTGGGGCTGTGGGGAGGACTGCTGGTCTGTCTAGGATCAGCCGGGCCCAACCGGGAGGCTTAACTAAGCCAGCAGCGTGACGCCCGGGCCTCATCGCTCAGACGATTCGGACACTGGGCTTGACTCGATTGAAGGTGACAAAGCAAGAGCTCAACATCGGATCCTTGTTTCATCGGCTTTTCCTTCTCTGCCACCAACATCGCAAATTGGGGATATTTGGAGATATGAGAGTTTCCCAAGTGACACAAATTCGCTCCCTTTCAATCGGAAAAATATTTCCACTTCTTACCCTTCTCCTTGTCATGGGAGAGAATGGCAGGCCCATCAATAGGAGTCCCAGTGGCGCTCTTCCTCGTGACCACCAGCTTCTCTACACTTTATTCGGGTCCCTTTGATGCCATTCTCCTCATCACTTTTTCCCTTGTCAGACATATTTATGCTCTGGTAGAGGATCATGGCACGTCGTTCTTTTTGAAGACCCTTGGTGCAACAATTACTCCTCTCCTTTTATATAAGGTTTTCCAGGCGAGATGGAGAGCGGCCGGGACACGGCAGTGGGACGGCCCCGGGACAGTGCTGATCTTCCCCTGCCGCACAACTCATTCGAGAATGTTCCCAAAGAAGCATTCTTTCTCGTACTCTTATTTGGCCGTGGGGGTTCCTGTGGACTGGGAGGGCAATGCTGGGGGCATGGTCTCGGTGGGAGTTGAGGGCGAATCGGGTCTCTCCTCGTGGTTCTCTCTCGCCCCTCGGACTCGGCAGGGTTGGTATACCATTGATGCCGGCGACTACCTTGAACGTGGCAACTCGAAGCTAGGTTTGCGGGGAAAGCTAGATACCTATCTTCGGAGCCAGGTAAGGAGCAGATTCCTACACTGACCGCCCTCCCATCGGCTAACTCAACTAGGGGACCGACCCGACGCTCTTCCCTCATGCATACTTGATTACAGCTGCTCGGTTTCTCGGGTATCACTTCAACCCAGTCTCCTTTTGGTACCTTTACGATGCAGACAGGTCATTGGCGGCTATGATCCTGGAGGTCAACAATACCTTTGATGAACGTCGGATGTACTTCCTAACGGCGGATAATAACGACGAGCTAGTGAAGCAGATCGATGGATTGCCAGGCTCCCGTACTGACAAAGAGCAGTTGGTCACAAACATGCGGCAGAGCGCCCCCTCTGGGGCCACGTTCAAGCAGTCGTGGCCGAAGGATTTCCACGTTTCCCCGTTCAACTCTCGGAAGGGGTCTTATTCACTGACAGCATCCGATCCCCTGAGCCCTCTGATGCAAGGCACGGGCCCTGTTGTCAACACCATCAATCTCGTCTCATCTAAGGGACACGGCAAGCTGGTCGCTAGGTTGATCCCGGAGGGTGCTGCGATCAACCCTTATACGATGACCCCATATGGGAAATTCATATTTCTGGCATCATGGTGGTGGGTTGGTTTTCTCACGTTCCCCAGGATTGTCAAGGAAGCCGGCGCGCTCTTCTTCCGCCGCAAGCTACACGTGTGGTTCAGGCCTGAGCCCCTGAAGGAAAGTATTGGTCGGAACGCAGACGTAACCGAGCTCCAGCTGGAGCCCATTTTCAGGCGCTATCTGCGGCATCTTGTGGAGCAGTCTACTGTGCCGCTCACAGTGAAGTACATTCCTAGCGGTGTGCCGGGAATCGCCACCGAGCTGATGATCTCGCGACTGGCCCAGGATGGGAAGGGCAAAGCCGACGAGATCGTGTTCAAGGTCCTCACCCCGGCTTTCTACTCGAGATTCGTCCACTACGCACACGACTTCGAGGCCGTCTTCTGCGAGCTGCAGGAAAGCTGCACTATATGGGTGTCCCACCCCGAGCTGCTGCCCAGATTCGTCCTGAAGAAGCCGTCTCCGACCTTGGCATCCTCAAACTACGCCGAGTTTGCTTACTTCAAGATCCTTCAATACCTCCGAGTGAGGCCTGAAAGGATAGTGCGACCTTTAACGTCTAGCGCAGCAGTATCCGAAGGCGGTCCAGAACGTCTGGCTGTCGATATCCGCAACTTCCGCATATCCTCGATGGACGCTTATGTACTTGCCCACGAGACTGGCCAGGCAAAAGCGGTGTATAGGAGTAGCGTTCTGAAACTGTTTCTTGCAGATAGGATTGCTCTCGGTATGGTGCCCCTTCTCGAGTTAGAGCGGCTCGCCCTGCAGACATGGTTCGCCTGGCGGCTTTCGTCGACCGTCGCCCCAGTGTTGACAAGCCTGTCCCACTACGTCAGGGGCCAGTCGATCGGTTGAGCCTGGGCTGGAAGAGAAAAGCTCGGGATGTAATCAAACACGGACCGTGGCTTGGTAACATGGAGCTGTCGCTTGCCAAATCCCCTCTAAAACATGTGATATTCAAGAAAGGAGCAAAGACCGCCAAATCCTTCTATATCAAAAGGCAATTGATCGGCTGAGCTGGGAGCAGGGAGCTGGAGATACAATCAAACACGGACCGCGGCCTAGTAACACGGAGTCGTTGCTACCAAGTGCTGCCCCCCAACCTACAATGCACAGGAAGGAGCTAGGCCGCCATTCCGATAGAGCCTCGGTGCCCTGACGTGAGCACCTTGCAGCAAGACATGCCGCTTTGTTAAGGCTAGCGATTTCAAATACCGGGGCAAAATCGGATCTCATTGTCCCCCAGCTCCTACAATTACCAGCGATGAGCAAGCCATTATTGGGCATTTACAAACAAAAACCTTGTGAAGATCTCACGTTTGCAACCGAACCATTGGTCTTGGGAGTCGGGCGCTTTTCGGGTGCAAAAATGTTTGAGGGGCCTAGGGGAGGCATGTCAATTGCCGATGCTGTGCTGATGAATGTTGTAGCTAGAATCTCATAACCTGAGGGACTGATGGATTGGACGCAGCATGTAAGGCAGAAAAGAAAGCAGCCAGGGCTAAGAGGAAAAAGGCATACCCACACCCGCTCAACACTAAGCCACGCTCAAGACAGCACAGCACGGCGATGCAGCCAATTAGTCCGGAGTTGGGTTCAACGCGAAGCCGGCTGATGCTGCCGACTTCGGGAGGCTCCGAAATACCCGTCGAGTGACCCGTCGAGAGGACGTGCACACGGTTGAGCGAAGCACGGGATGCAGCCCGTCAACCTATCACACTGCTGCCTGCACCACAAACGAGCAGAATTCTTGATGTTTTGTTGCAATTCCAAATTCCAAATCACTTGCCTCGGACGAACTGTGCAACAGAGCCCACATGTGCCCCGGCCCGGGCTGGCGTCGTAGCACGCTGGGTAGGATCTAGGTAGGGGCGGGTTTTAGGGGGCACTGGGCGGAGAAACATTGACGGATTGTGCTGGAGTGGGAAAAAAAAGTAGGGTTGGCTTGGTGGGGACGCTCCAGAATGACAAATAAGGCTGCCCCGCGAAGTAGGAGCCCAGCTTGGCCCAGCGAGATGCAAGACCTACAGGTTCATGATCCTCGTCACAAAATGGGCAGCTCATAGGCCACTGGGTGGTGGTGTTTGATCTTCCCGAACGGGGGACCGCGAGCTTGTCGAGGATTACTGAGGACCGCGGCGCCCCTAAATCAACGAATCGTGGCCCTGAGTCCTGACCCCCAACCCCACTAGGGAGCTGAGCTCTAGATGTTTAGTGAGCAGCCTTAGGGCTCGGCTGGATGTCGATTTTGCGAGTTGGATCTCTGGTTCTGTTTTGTCTTGCAGAGATAACACTTGCATGCCTGGTGTCCCTGGTGTCCCTGGTGTCCCTGGTATCCTTGTCTGTGCCTCACACTATCTCGCGGGTTTGGAGATGGTGTAGGTGAGACGAGTCGATTTGCATCGAGCTGCATGGGTTTCTGTTCCTGCTCCTTGCTGAGCTCCCCTCTCCCCCACCCTCTGCGGATGTCGCACAGCGCAGAGCGAGCAAGCACATCGAGGTGACAGAGTACCGCGTCAGGACTGGCGAGGTACCTGTCTCCTCCAGGACCTGAGCTGGCGGTCTAGTGTCAGCCGGAGCTCCCGCTCGAGCCCGAGAAAGAAACCTTGGAGCATTTGGATTGCTTTGCGCCAAAAAGAGGAGCGCAATCAGGTTTATCCTGATCGGCCTTCGCCCAGGTGTGAGAGAGTCTCCTCATTATTTAAAGGGACCAAACATCCCACCCCTTCACCCCATCGCCGTTCCAAATCCAAATCAGTCGTCCCGTCCTGTATACCTGCCCACGTTCCATCGACACCACCTCGACACGCGGTTTTACATATTTATATATCGTCTATACCTGAGCCGTCCATCCCAGACACCACACACTCTGAAAATGGTTCTCACTGGTCACTGCCTGTGCAAGGCCGTCACTTACACGGCCAACGTCGACGCGCCTCTCCTGACCGGCTACGACCACTGCGATGACTGCCAGCGCCAATCCGGCTCGACCTACTGTAAGTCCTTAGTCTCCATTCCCATCAACCTCGAGGGGCTTCGGGGGAATGCCGAAAGAAGGAAAAAAAACCACCCAGCGATCGAGGAGGAGGAGGGGTTTCCGCACCGAGACCCGGAGCTGTCTCCAGTTTCTTTTTTCCCAACCTACCTACCCCGCCCCCGCCCCCGCACCCATCACCTTTTCAAACGAACCCCCCCTCCCACGACGTCACACAACCCCCCCCCCCCCCCCCCCCCCAATCGGCACCTTGAACCAAAAACATTTCGTAACTAACACGGCCCAAAAAAAATAGCTCTCGTAGTCGTCGTCCCCCAGGACTCCCTGACCGTCAAGGGCCCCCTCAAGAAGTGGAAGGGCACCGCGGCCTCGGGCAACGCCGTGTACCGCTGGTTCTGCGAGGAGTGCGGCTCGCCCATCGCGCACGACCCCGAGGCGGCGCCCGTCGTGGCGCTCAAGGGCGGCAGCCTCGACACCGAGATCAAGAAGAAGCTGAAGCCTGTATGATTCACCCCCCCGCAATTTACCATATCCGAGAGGGAGGCTGTGAAACAGCGAGAGTGTGTATATGTGTACTGACACAATTTCGTGAGATAGGACACCGAGATCTGGACCGCTGGCAAGCTCCCCTTCTGCCAGGAGCACCTCGAGCACCCCTTCGAGTTCATGCCCAAACCCTAAAGCTTCTGACCCCTGGATTTGGATATCTGCGGGGAAGCATACCTCCTTCTCAGACGGCGTGAAACCCAAAAAGGACTGTTTAAAGTGAAAGTGAAAAACTCATATACGCAGGCGTGCCGGCTGTTGGTTGGTTGTTATCATTCGCCCCAAGCCTCATTTATACAGCATCCGTGGAGCGGATTGGTCACAAGAGCTCCGGCCAAACAGACAGTAAACAAGAATGGAACTTGTCACCCACAATTGCACTGGCATTGGTGAAACCAGATGTCTTGACATAAGTACATCAGCTCCCCAAGTCCCCAAGTCTAAAAGGGGCAAAGCCGCGAAACATCAACCGTCACTAGCCATGTCACTTGTAACAAATTTAAATATCTTGTGGACATTAGAAAACAAGGGGGATATCATAACCACATTCCCTACACCAGCACAGCCCCAACAACCCCCAAAACCACCAACCCCAAACTGCTGGCCCCCGCCCGTTCCCTCGCCGCGGCACCCGTCTTCGCCCCCGTCCCAGGGGCCGCAGTCCCCGAAACCACCGCCGGGCCGCCTCCTACATCGATACCGGGAGCCGTGCCAGACGCGCTGGGCGTAAACGACGCCTTGGGCGCAGTAAATAGCACCGACGCAGTGGCCGACGCCGCCTCGCCCGTAATCTGCCCGGGTCCCTGGCCGCGCGTGGCAGTGAAGTACAGGCTGACGGCGGTCGCACTGGGCGCGGCATCGGAGCTGACCGTGGCGCCCGTCGTCGGGTAGGCCACGGCGCTCTGGGCGCTGCCGAAGATGGCGGCGAACTCGGCCGTGGGGGCCGGTGCGTTACACAAGGCGCGCGAGGCCGTCGCGAGCACGGATTTGTAGTAGGCCACGTCACGCTGCGAGCGCAGGCCGTGCAGGAAGAGGCACTGCAGGCAGAAGGGCCATTCGTCGAAGAAGGAGCCGCGGCACATGCCTGGGGGGGGTTAGTGTGGGTGGGAGGGAGGAGGTATGATGTGGCTTACAGTCTTGGTGGGCTTTGAGATCCAGGGGACGGGTCCCATTGGGGGTGCACATGGTTTCAATGGTCACGATCTCGAGGCATGGCGGGACCGTGTCAGACGCGTGTTCCGTCACCGGATGGCAGACTTGGTCTTCATAGTCGAGAATCGAGGCTAACGATTTAAAATCATAGCCGGATGGTGGCATAGAAGATGCTGCGAGGACGAGAGGCGCGAGGGCGAGGAGCACCAGGGACATTGTCAGTCCCGGGCTGGAACGCATCGTAGCTGTCTGTTGGTCCACCCAGCTCTCGGTTTACTTCTCGAGCGTTTGAGTTGGCGATTTACCGGAAGCCACGCCAAGCTGAAGTACGGCTTGCTGTTTCAGCCTGCGATTGTCACGATGTTGGCGTACGATCCGGCTTGTACACAATTCTGCCGCTTCAATCCCAAGACGCCGCAGGAGAAAGAGCCTGGCTAGCTGAAATTCATTTCGTCTGTAATGATCAATATTCGGTTGAAGACAAGATTTATTTGAGCCGAGAATAACGCAAAACCAGAAAAGTTCGTCAAGTGTTCGAGGTTCGGCGTGGAACGAGGGAAAGGGTTGTTGATATTTGTTTTCGAGCCGACGACCATCGTGACTTCCACGCCACCAACCGCGCAGTAGGGCCCGTTTAACTTATCTGGCACTGGGCAGGCGCTCATTGATTGGTGACGGTTGCCTTTCGGTTTGCAGAAAGCAGAGAGGAGGCAAGAGCGGTAGGCGTCGCGTTGCCATTTTTACCGGCATTGACATGCGCGGAGTCGCGTATCCCGCCCAGCAGAGGTACCCAATATCGCGGTACCAGTAGTATGTGCGAGCATATTCACATCTCTCTACCCATTCGAGACAGGCTGGTCCAGCCCCGGGTGGCGGCACAGTCTTGCGTGGCCTTACCAAGGGCATCCAATGTTTTGTCTCTGCTGGCCCGACGGTCTTTGGATCGGAAGCCATGGTGGTCTCCCGCCAGATCTTGCAGATCTGGGCGATGGACGGAGAGCGGCCGGGTATTCAGGTGTGGGAAGGGGGAAGGGGGAAGGGGTAAAATGTGAATAAGTCCCGTCGGTTCGGGGCCGCATGAATTTCCACCAAGGGAAAAATGGAACCTGTTGATATTGCTTCGAGAAACTGAGCAATGGCCCAGCGTGATTGGCCTGTGCCGTAATCCGTGTTCCAGCCGTTCGCTGCCCGTCTCTACCAGTCTCTATATTCGTGTTTGTATGACCTTTCGCCTCTGCTTTTCGTCTTCTTTGATCAAGAACCCATCGTCGTCACGGGACAGCTCACCAAGACTGAAAACAAAGACCAGAGACATGCCAATGGGGTTCGGGCCAGCTGATATGACAATGCGTCTCCTTCCCTTACTGGAAGTATCAGTCAGCAATAACGGTCTTTGTAATTCCTCTCTCCTGTCTGCCTGGATGTTACCGCACAACGCCGGATACCCCGACTCCTTCGCTTCCAGCCCGACGCGGCCAGATAGTGCCGTTAGTGCTGTTTGACCCCACAACCTCGTGTTGGGAGAAATGGAAGGCAAGCCCATCGGTCGTGAGCAGGTGCGACGACGTGAGGGGGAATCATTCAGTCCCAGTTAAAATACTAAGCCTTCCGTGGGAGCACCTTCCTAGACCTCCCGTGGCGCGTATGTACGGTCCCCCTCAGACATGACGCTAGCAAAACGGTTGCTGCGCGATGCAAACTCGAAGAATACCAACGTGGAAAGGTGCCAATTTCACATGAGGCTTTGTCGCTCTTTGTGCCTTGCCATGTCTTGGGAGACGGGATGGCCCCCCGCCCTCCACCAGCCCTTCCACCAAATCTTTTGCTGACGATGGCTTACACCAACAGAAGTGTTCCATTGGACCCTTGAGCGCCGCACCCCCTGTTACCAACGACCCTTGCGGATCTGGCCCCTCGGCGGCCGCGTTGCATAGCTCTCTCGCATTGGCGAGTGAACAGTTGCGGGAAGACAGCTCACACAGCCAGGCCGTCGGATCCTCAGCTCCCAGTGCTGTCTGCCGTCAGCGGAGCCTTTGGTTGTCCATCATTTTGTTCCTCACGATGATTTCCAACCCATTTACAGCAAAACCCCAATCTTGATCTCACCGCACGCCTGATCTGAGGAGCCCAATCATGGTGCCGTCCCCTCGCGCCCGCGACGTTGACTTTTGAATCGAGCGACGATTCGCTCCCATCTGCTGTGCACCGTCAAACCGGTCGCTCACCATGCCCACCGCCGTTGCAATCGTCCGGGCCCTCGTTATCGCCGGCTGGCTGCTGGCGGGAACTAGCCGGGCTATTGTCCATGATCGCTTCCGGGTCATGGAAACGGGCGCGCCATTATCACCTCGATATTACAATGCCGCCCCTGCGAGTCCGCTCTTGAGGCGACAGTCGCAGTGCCTTGCCGGCAGCCATCCGTGTATGTCAAATAGCCGTGAGCTGTGCCGGCTCAATCTACTCCAGACAGGAGGGCACCGTATCTGATAAATCGCACCGTGCAGGCAACGAGATCGGCGACGCAGGTTCCAAGTCCTGCTGTCCAGATACTTCATAGTAAGTGGTTTGCATAACTCCAGAGCCGATTGGATGTGCTACACCCACGTTAGGGCATGGCTATGGTTTTATCGCTAGTGCTAATAATCGTCCGAATAGCTGCATCGTCAACCCCGACAATACAAAAGAGACCAAGTGCTGTCCTATCGGCTCACAGTGCAACTCGCCCTGTTCCCCTCAACAGTTCCAATGCGAAGCCACCGTGACCATCACCGTTGGCGATGCCACCTCGACATCCCTTGCAGCGGCATGCTGTAGCCGCGTTTGCACCAGGACGTCCATGTTTGGGTGCGCCGCGTCCTTTGGCGGAGGCTGCTGTTCCTACGGCTCGATATGCGCTACGAACCAGTGTATTTCCACTGTAACCCCTTCTACTTCGACGACGCCCGTAGTCTCGATTGTACCGTCGGGCTGCACCACCAGCCAGATTACTTGCCCGACCAACCTTGGAGGTGGATGCTGCGCTGTCACACAGAGCTGTACGCTCGTCTCGGGCGCTGCCCACTGTGCTGAGATCTCCCACACGCCGACGGCGAGCGGAATTACTCCCGTCGAACAGGACGGGGGGTTAGGCACTGGTGCCAAGGCCGGCATAGGTGTCGGCGTCGTCGCTGCCAGCGGATTGTTTATCGGGGCTTTGACTTGGTGGTGCTTGCGCAAGAGGAAAGAGAGGAGAAATAGCGTTTACCCGCCGCCGAGGCCAACTGGGGTCATCGGCGCCGTGGTGGGAGGAGCAGGAGGGAGTGAGATGCGAGAAGACAACTCCGACGTGCTATCCCAGCCTGCCGCCCATGGCCTGACACAAGATTACTTCGGTCCGGATCCCACGATCGGCCCCTTCTCAGAGACACCCCATAATACATCAACGGGAACCACCCCTAGCGCCAACAGAGATAGGGGCGGCGTTCCTGTTCATCCGGATAGCCCTGGTGACATTGCGGTGCCGGTGGAAATCGATTCGCGGGTAAGGGAGGTGCGGCCCCATCCACAATCGCCAGAGCCACCAGTAGACGACAGGGCAGTGAGCCCAATAGGCTATTATTATGACCCACCCCAGCACTCAATGGGGCAAACATTTGAGCTGTATGGGTCTGATGTATCAGGGCCCATGATGCCAAACATACCAAGCATACCGACACCGTACGGGGTGACACCAACACCACCAACGCCACAAGACCAAGGGTCGCAGCATCGGCCGAGCGATGATGGGAGGAGATACTACGGAAGCTGACATGGGGCGCAGCTGACGGAATGATGTAACAATATATGACCCAATATTAATGAAGCTATGAATACTGGATAGGGTTTCGTTTTGTTTAGCAACAGTATACCCAGTTGGACTAGTCATGAGCTGGAGTTAGATTTCCTTCAAGCGGCGGGGATGCAACTGTCTCACAGTCTGTAGCAGAGAGCTACACAATAAACGGTCATTGATTCATGGAGACAACATGTCAGGGTCTCGGGTGTTGTAGGTGAAAGACCACAAGGTCTCAATTGCCACATGGCAGAGGTGTCTATGAGGGAACCTCGAAAGTATATGTAATGCTTAAACGCCAGTCCTCTATATACAGTGTGCCTATCCGGACAAAATTGAAAGAGACGCACCCGCTTTTTCCTCAGCCCTCATTCGTTCCCCAGTAGTTTTTCGAGGAAATATGCCGACAGCCACCACAAAATGCCCCAGTAAACAGACATGTGAGACGAACAGTTTTCCCCAACCTAACCGCAACCGTAGCCGCCACCGCAAAACCTCCCATTCGCCCCTTACTTCACACATTGACAAGCATGCTAAACAACGCCGCGCGTCTCCCCATCCCCTAAAATGACCGAACCGACGGGAAAACACCAAGACCGAACCCTCTCCCCGAGGATATATTAATGACATCTCTCTTCTTTTCCGTGTTGACTCTTCAACTTCTCCACGTCCCTTTCCAAACACCGGCCGTCTCAGTCTCAGCTGAGGATGCCCCCAAACGGCTTGTACGTATCCAAATCCTTCAGTAACTCATCGACCACGCCGGGCAGGTAGCGGTCGACGTACTGCTTCTTAGCCTCGACCGAGAGCGTGCACCCGCCGCCCTCGCTATCGGCCCTGTCGCGATTCCCGTTGACGGCGCGGGTGGCGGCGGCGCCACCGCCGCCGAACACCTTGGCGAGCTTGCTAGGGCTGCGCTGGAGCAAGGCGGGGCCGGCGCCGCTGGCGTTGTTGGCGCTGGCCTTGGGGATCGAGGGCGTCTCGGGGGTTAGGTAGAAGTAGAGGAACTCGGTCAGGCGGAACTTGACCTCGCGGCTCGTCTCGCGGTCCTTGAAGAGGGACGTGATGGTCAGGAGGCCGTCGAGCTGCTCGAAGACGCGCATGTTTTGGGGGGCGTCGAGGAGGGCGACGACGAGCGTGATGATGGTGGCGCATTGGATGGCCGGGCAGTTGACGGGCTCGACGAGGTCGAGGATGAGCTGTTGGGAGGGGGACGCACGTTAGTAAGGGTCCTGGGAGGTGGAAGCCAGGCGACGCATTGGTTTGGCTTACATTCATGTGGACGCTGCGCGAGAAGAGGACCTTGCTGGGTGGGTGTAGAAGCAGCGCGCCTTGGATGAGGTCCAGCGCGTTAACAATGAGCAGGTCGTACTGGCCGTCGCCGCCGCGTACTACCAGGAAGTCGAGTGTCGCGAGCAGGCGCTGCGCAATGTTCCACTCGAAGCCCTCTTGCAGTTTGAAAAACTCTCGGAAGGCAGGGTCTCCTCCCAGGTCGGCGAGTACCTTGCGCGGTGGCGAGTCTGCATCCTTTCCTGGATCTGCGCTCTGTTTCCTTGGGCTGCTTGGCCCCGACAGGCAGATCTGGGCGAGCAGGCCTTCCACCTGCTTAAGTCCCTTCTTGATCTTTGCGCCGTCAAAGGACGACAGATTGTCGAATGCGAGTGATAAAAGTGACTCCATTTGAAGTGTGTGGTGATATGGAGGTAATTCTGGCTGTGCGATTTGACAAAGCGGCAGTCGCAAAGGCGGCTTGCGATGTAAGCGCAGAGTATCGATCGAGACCAGCAGCGGGTCGCGGGTGCCTTTGCAAGTATGATAATTATGATGTTTACGGTGTTGATGCTGCAGCTTTGCCAATGTCTGATGTGGATACACAGTCAGAACAAAAACCCCGAGCGACCTGAAGAGACCAGCTGGTTGGTGGTGACGTGGAAAGCAGACGAAAGATGCAGAAGAGACTGTTTGCGGTTTAGGGAGCGACGAGGGCGAACACAATGCTGGGATGCCAATAGTGGGTGCACTAACACAACGGAAAATGAAGGAAAATAAAGAAAGAGGCCCGACGGGTATCAAGGACAGGAATGAGGCTGTTGTGATTGCGGGAAGAGAGTTCGACTTGAGATTTACCAGTCGAGCCTGTGCCTCGTTTGACTTCCTGCCGTTGCGAGTCTGTTGGTTTGCGATTCCACAAGCCCACGAACCCAGGCGGTGCTGCCACAGCAACGCGCCGATAGCAGCCACCCCCCGGCCGATAGTTGACCGATAGTGAGCTACGATAAGGCAATGCAGAAGCGAAGACTGGGGAAAGCGGGGCTCGGGACCGGCCGGCAATCTAGCTTGGCTGCGCGGTGGGTTAGCATTGGCACTAGTACTGCCTTCACCGCTGGCACACACAGGTCGAAACATCGATACATCGATACATGGCCGTCTTATAAGGGCATCCATGGAAGCAAACGCAGCGCCTCCCAAGACCACGCATGCAGGATAAAGGGACGACATGCAGCTCTGAAACCGGGCCCAAGAACCTCAGTGATTCCCTCCCGAGTTCTTTCTTTCCACAAGATGGGCCAACCTGGGCTTTCCCCGGGTGGTTGAGTTGGTCGCAGCCAGGTCGCGCGTGGTGGGATGGTGTTGCGTCACGCCCTTCCCAATCCGTTTTTCTGAAGGTTCTCGGGAATCTCAGCAATTTCAGGTCGTCAACACCCGTCTGCCTTGCGCCGGTTTTCAGCTCGCCCTCTCCATCCCGAATCCTCTCCAGGCTCCTCGAGGAAACGCTTGCCTAAACGGTGAAGGCGCTCTACGGCAGGGTTCAGACTTCTAAACCGTTCCTTGGAAAGCCTTCAAAGGGCATTGTCGTCAAAGCGTATTTGCATATATATGTCTCCCGGGAACCAGCTTGTGGAAGACCAGCGGAGCCGACATATCTCTAGCTGCTTGCCCGGTGCGGATCGTGTGCTCGCCAAACGCATCCAGGAACCAGCGGACGGGAAGACGGCGAAAGGTTTGTCAATCCGACCACTGGACAAGGAATGTTCGAGGTAAGTTGGCTCGATATCCCCGGGAAAACCAAAGTTGCGCCTGTGTCTGTGCTGCGATTACGACCTGCTGCGCCGTGGGTATAGTCCGATGCAACGCGACGAGCTGGGGAGGCACAAGCTACGGAGAGCCTGGGAGCTTCGACCTCGAGCAATTGATGGTTGATGGCTGGAAGCTCCCCGCATCGCCTTGCCCCTCCACACTACCACCCGGCTAAGCCCAACGCTATCCTGAATCCCTGAATCGTCATGACCACGGAAACAATGGGTAGAGTCGACGGGCGTTTTTGCTTCGCGCATCGTCAGCTTGTCAGCCCCGGGGCCGTCATCGCTAGGACCCAGCTAGAGTCCTACCTGGCTGCCTGCTGTGGCTCTCGTGTGCACGCACACAGGACTAGATGATGGAGCTAACTTGTGTCGTTGTGGGCAGCTGAGCTCTTGCACCGAGTGTCGTCACCCCTCGCCCTGTTGAGGTCCAGCGTCCCCGCCACGTCCTCGGCAAAACGTAGAAATACGCCCCCGCCGTTACCTTATTAACAATCGCCTCTCGCTTGCCCCGAATGTTTCTCTCCAGGCGATCCTCCAAGAAGGACCACGCTACCATGGCTATACCCTCCTCGTCCGCCACCGCAGCCTCGATTCCGACCCAAGGCCCCTTCCTGCAATCGCCCGCCGTAATCCCCCCGCGCACCTCCTCCACCTTCTCAACGACGGCCAGCCAGGCAGCTGCCACCTCGCTGAACCACCTCTCCAAAGCCGCTCTCCGCCCCGTGCCTGAGAGCGACTGGCTATCTAGGTCCGACGCCGGCAAGGAACCCGCCGCTGCTCCCCCCGGCCACACGCGACACAGAAGCCGTAAAGCCTCGGTTGCCTCGGCTGCGAGCTCCTCTTTCCTCACCGGCGCCATGACGCAGGCCCCACAGCAGCCACCGGACCCGAGCCGCTTCGCGACAGAAGACTTCTTTTCGAATACACGGCGGACATGGTCGGATGACAAGGACAAGGTGCTCACGGGGCCGTACGATTATCTGAATGAGCGTCCGGGCAAGGACTTTCGGTCCCAGCTCATCAAGGCCTTTGATGCCTGGCTCGAGGTGCCGGAAGACAGCCTCGAGATCATTACCAAGGTGGTCGGCATGCTGCACACGGCCTCGCTGCTCGTGGACGACGTCGAGGATAGCAGCCTGCTGCGGCGGGGCTTTCCCGTAGCGCACACCATCTTTGGCGTGGCTCAGACAATCAACAGCTCCAACTACGTATACTTTTGTGCGTTGCAGGAGCTACAAAAGCTCAAGAACCCAAAGGTTATCACCATATACGCCGAAGAGCTGTTGAACTTGCACCGCGGTCAGGGGATGGACCTGTTTTGGAGGGACACGCTGACGTGCCCTACCGAGGATGACTACCTAGAGATGGTAGGCAACAAGACGGGCGGCCTCTTCCGGCTAGGTATCAAGCTGATGCAAGCCGAATCGCGGAGCCTGATCGACTGCGTGCCTCTGGTCAACATCATCGGGCTCATCTTCCAGATCCTTGACGACTACCAAAACCTGTGGAGCCGCGAGTACACGGCCAACAAGGGCATGTGCGAGGATTTGACCGAGGGCAAGTTCAGCTTCCCCGTCATCCACAGCATCCGCTCCAACCCGACCAACCTGCAGCTACTCAACATCCTCAAGCAAAAGACGGAGAACGAAGTTGTCAAGCGCTACGCTGTTGACTACATGGAGAGCACCGGGAGCTTTGAGTACACGCGCAAGGTCTTGACTGTTCTGATTGAGCGCGCGCGCAAGATGACGGATGAGATCGATGAGGGTCGCGGGAAGAGTAGGGGTGTTCATAAGATCCTCGATCGTTTGATCGTGAAGGAGCCGTGATGGTGAGAGAAGGGCTAGACAGCGAAGCGAAGTGTTTTTTTTTTTTTTTTTTTTTTTTTGTTTTGATTCTTGGTTTACAGATTTGTCTGCGCTATACCCAGCATTTGTATAATGTAACGTTCTTTAGTTTTTTCTGAAGGTTGCCACCGGGTGACTGAAAACACGGAGCAAACACCGAGTATCAACCTTGAGAAAATCCTTAAGAACGTTCTATTTTTTTATTTACAAACGCTGGGTATACTGTGTTAAACGAGCTTTTTGGTGGCTCGGCTGGCGCACGACGGATGCGTAGGTTTTGTCTTCCTTTTTACTTCAACGCTCGTGTCTGCTGTATCGTCATGTTTTGGAAGTTTGGAGTTGTGGCTGCCATTTACTATCACAGCTGTCGCCGCCACCGCTGCTGCTGCTTTGACGGATCATCATGTATCTTCATTCTACTTGATACCTCTTCTGGGAAAATGGGTCGGGGTCGGGGTCCGGTCGGGCGTCAAGTACCCATAGAGGACGCACACAAACACTTTTGCAGTGGATGGGATAAACAACCCACGAGCACGAGTTGGATCAGAATAGCAATGTGTCCATAGCATGTGATTCATACATGCCGAATATTCATTGCATCTTTTAATCCTGCTATTTGCGAGGATCTTGTCCCTAGGTATCAGACGTTTCCACAACCGCGAAACAGCAGTTGGCGATGCGTACTTACATTGATCTGCTGAACTCGCGAGAAGGCTACTACCGCTATGCGCAGCGGGCGTTGACGCCATGTTGCACGGGCGGCAGCCCCAAGGTTCTCGGGATCGGAGATCGGCAGGATGCACATCCATCCCACAGACCGCCACGCGGGTAGATGCTCTGGCGATATGCAGCTTTGACAACAGCAGTTCCGAGATGATCATGTATTCGTGAAAACGGCAACCAAGTGCCGGCCTTTTAGGTGTCCGCAGGCAGACAGACAGACAGACAGACAAAAACAACAAAAACCTACCCCGTCGCCGTGACGTTCCTCCTCTTGACCATCCTCACCCACCGTCTCCTCCTCCACTCCCCCCGCCGCCCCATCCCCTCCTCGCCCTCCTCCCAGCTGACATTCGCCGCCCCTGCCCCTGGCCTCTGACCGCCGCCCCGGACGGGCGTCCCGTTTGGCGGATCCCCCGCGGCGGCCAGCCCACCATCCCGCGCCTCCCGCTCGTGCTCGTTATAAATGTCGTACACCCAGCGCTCGCCCTCCGTCTCCACCTCGACGCCGGTAATGATGCGCTCCTCGACCCACTCGCGGCTCCAGAGGTCCAGCGCCCATTTCTTCTCGCTCCACTGCCAGCCCTCGGGCGGGAGCACGTCCTCGAAGAAGCGTGTGCCGCGGGGCCGCTGGCCGGCGATGCGGGGGGCCGAGAGCGGGTCGTACGGCGACGGGCTGAAGAGCCAGGCCTCCCACTCGCCGCTGGTGGTTGTGTTAGAGGTGGTGGTGGTGGGGCTGTCGCCGCCAACGAGGCGCTGGAGCTCAAAGATCTCCACCTCGCGGGTTTCCGGGGCCTCGTCAAGGATGATGTCGGAGCGGACCCAAGAGTTGAAGGCGCCTTCGGCGGTGACGAGGGCCTTGTCGGCGTCGCTGCCGGTGCCGAGATACTGCGTTTTGGTTTGGGTGAGGAGGCGGCCGACGGCCGGGTGGCCCGAGCAGATGCCGGCCCAGCCGGCGACGAGGGCGAGGTAGCGCCAGGGGAGGAGGTGGGCGGCGATGGTCATGAGGGCGCAGCCGGCCGAGAGGAGGACAAAGATGGCGGAGGACAGGGCCTCGTCGGAAAAGTTGGTCTTGGGCACGACCAGGGCGATGATCTTGTCGTGGGCCACGCTGAAGTCCTCCATGACGTTCTGCAGGTCGCCCATGTTGCGGAAGAAGTCGCGCGACAGCTCCTTGACGGGCTTGACGGTGCGTGCCGGGGCTAACGGCGGACCGCGCGGCGAGTAACCGAGGTTACGCACGCGGTCGGGCTCGGCTACCGGGGCCGGGTGGCGGGCGACGAACGAGGGGACGAGGATGCCGAAGAGGGCCAGGGCCAGGGGTAGGGCGCAGAGGAGATAGGGGTCTAGGCAGACGAAGGTGTAGCCGGCGAGGAGCGAGAGCGTGTGCGAGGGGCGGCGCCAGGAGAGAATGCGTAATACTTTGGCCTGGAACTGGAAGACGACCCCGATGCGGGCGTTGAACCGGCGGAAGTTGTTAGACATGGCCGTCACGGTGAAGCCGGGCCGCTCGGCAAAGGCGGCTGCCATATCGTCGGCGCCATCGGGAACTTGGATCTGGGGGTTTCCACCGGAGCCGTCATCGACGGGTATCATCTGGTGGAGGAGTCTGTGGGTAGGTCAGATGGCCGTTTAAGGGGTATGAACACGGGCGGATGGCTACTTTTCCAGGAGCATGTCTTGAAGGCTCGCCGCCTTGATGAGGCCGCGACGCAGACTTCGTGCCTTTTTGGCCGGGTCGGCGCCGGGCTCAGGGTGTAGCTCATCATCGCGGTCATCGCCTTCACGGAGGGCCGATTCGACGACGGTTCCCAGGAAAGCGGACGCAAGGTCGTCCATGGTGGATGGTCGAAGTTGGACACTTTATGAAGTCAGAGATGTGGGCGTCATTCCTAGCCCCGCCGCTGTCACCAATTGCTCTCCGGTGTTTTTGGTCAACGGGTACCAGGCATGGACTGGTGGGTCTGGGTCTACGTCCTCGTCCAAGACCTTCAATCCGAGAGGAAGAGCCTATGCGCAAATGTCTTGGTTGCGGCCATTCCCGTGGTGGTTCAATGGTAGTCCAGCAGTGGTTGGTTGGCTTGTGGTTGGCTGAACCGGCTGCGAGCCATCTGACGCAACGATGCTTGGCGCAAGACGTCGGGTCTCAAAATGTCACATGTGAAAGGTGCAGGTGGTCAGGGCTCATCCGAACACTCCAGCCATTGTGCTCTTCTTTGCTCTCCCGCCTTGCAAAAGCCGGCTGCGCAGTCGTAGGGAATTCAGGGCGGTCCATCGTGGCAGCTGCGCATTCGACAGCGCGCCGTGCAATGGCAGCCAGCTGGATACCAAACCACCCAAAACACAAACAACACTGGATGCGTATCTTGAATATGTAGTTAAATGGAACGTTTCGGTCCAGAGCGTTGGGATCGGGCTCTAGGGTGGCCCTGCAGAGCCGTGTGTTTGTGCCTGCGGCGGAATGGGAATGCGGTGCCTCCCTCCCTGACTACCCCGCGCCCTCGCTTCAAGGGCAATCCACCTAGAATGGGTTTGGATCTGAGGCAGGCGTAGGAAGGAAGCTGCAGCCACAAGGGATAGAGTCACCGAGTCCATCATATCGAGTACTGATACCTGGATGTTAAAACTGCCTGGGACAACATAATTCCTTTTTGCCTGTGCACCAGGCCGCGTGGAGCAGCCCGAGACAAAGACCGGTCGGCAGAACCTGTCGCGACCGCGTCTCGAGACACCGGCCAATCCTGACATGATTTGAAAATTTTGGGCTTATTTGCTCAGGTATTGCGCCCGCATTGGCCAGTTGCCTGAGACGCACTGCAAATTAGGACGCTGGGCCTCGAGTGGGCTAGACTAGACGCTGCAACTAAAAGGAGTGGATGCTTCAATTCCCTTCTCGGCGTCCGTGTCCGGAATTTGGGGAGATTTTGTCTCGATTCTGGTCTCTGTGAGTGTCGACAGCGAGATGTGGCAGTCGGCACTGCTGCCCGTCTGCATCAATCTGTCCTGCGGCTTAACTGCAATTCAGCAAGGCTCTATGCGGCGGCTTGCTTTACCGCGATGGCGTTACCTCAGAAGGCCAGCGGCTGGGAGACGGAACCGGGGACTGCTTGGGTTAATCACATCGTCTTTGCTTCATATTGGCCAAATCTCCGGCACTCATAACTGGCTCAGAGGTCGTCGCCCGACTCGTTGCTACTTTTGTTGCTTGCCGCATTGTGGGTTGGAAAAAGAACCTGGCTGGTGCCGGTGCGTTGCTGAGGCGGGTTTCCAAACCTGTTATAGCGAGGCCCTGCTAAGCAAACAATAACATTGGCGGCTCGGCCTGCGGTTCGCTGCTGTTGGCGGCCCCTCTTGAAGTTTCAAACAGCAGCGTTGCCATCTGCGCCCAAGGTCTGGTTCCTCCAGTCGCTGTCTCCCAAATGCCTCTGGTGGCATGGCAACTGCCTGCGCCCGCCATTATTCATGTGAGTAGTCCGCACCAAGATGCCTCCCCGAAACCCGCGACGATGGGGATTTGGCGGGCTGCGAGGCGGGCTCGGGACGGGATGCGTGCGGCCTGTTCAAGGCAGAACAAAAACCCTCGACCAAGGGAAATTGATTGGCTGACAGGCACACCAGCAGAGAGTGCCGGAGCACGCAACTGAGGTGGCCGTCATTGAGGGTTTGCCGGATCATTAATTACTCACAGTCGGCCGCCGCAAGGGCAGCCCAGGTTGCGGACGAGTGGTGAGCGCGTCAGCACCTGGACAGACCATCTGGGCAGATCTGGTGTGTCTGGGCAGACGAAAGGGGAGAGGCAGTACGCAATTGGTACGCAGCTTGCTCGGGCAGCTTAGCTTGCGCTGCAGGAGACTCGAGGAACACCTGTAAGGCGTGCCACTTGTCGAGGGCCCTCTGCCATGGCCAAAACGTGCCAATGCCAGAGCGCAAACTGTAGTGGGAGAGCCACTCGGAAAAGGAGACGCTCTGGGTCTTGTTGTTCTCGAACCGCAATGGGGTTGAGCCAGGGCTGAAATTCTCCATCCTCGACAATTGAATTGCGAATTGCTGCTGGTGGTCCCCTTTTTTTGTCTCCACATTCCCCTCGATGTGCAGCATCCCGGGGTGTGTTGCCCAGTGAGAGGGCAAAGTGTATGCGCTTAAGCGTGCTTCTGTCGCGTACCGCTGTGAGTGCAGGATCCTGCGCCCACACCCTGGCCCACGGTCCACCGCCGCTGGCTGCTGCCACCTGCCAGCCATCTCCCGCTCCCAAAAACATCGACCAGCGTCCCTGCACTCGTCTTCAATCCACGACACGCCCATCGCCTCGCTCGTCGCCCGTCCTCCTCCGCGCGAGGTGCCAGCAGCACGTAGGTAATCACTCGCAATCCCATCGCACACCGCACACACGAAGCCCCCAGCATCCAGCCTTCAGCACACGCTCGATCGCACCGCCCTCGTCCTCGGAATGAGGTAGCCTCCGGATTGATCTCAGCTCCCTCACCGGACTGAGGCTGCATGCTCATGCTCTGATTTTGGGGGGCCTGAATCTGCACAGCTGCAACCGCGAAGGACCAAGGAGACAGCCGTCTCTCGGGCGCCGCCGGCCTCGTCAAGGCTTCCGTCGCATCGCCCTCCACGTTGCCGCCCGCTTCCCGAAGCGAGCCTCTGTCCTCCGTGACGGCTTCGTGCCCGCCATTCACCTATGAACAGAGAGCATCACGTCCCCGCTGGCCCCAGACGGGAAAACCAGCTGCCCACCAGGTTGTTACGCCTGTTGCTTTTACCTTACACGACCCAATCTCACCTGCTTCACCTATCTCTCCACATCCGCACCCGCCGCGCTCCGAGCCCTCACCGCTGCACCAGCTCAGCCCGCTAACATTGCTTGTCTTGCTTTCATCCAGGAGTAGAGAGAACCCCAGTCCCACCAAGATCGGCTCTGTCCGCCGATCCGTCGCCGACGCCCCAATGCTGAGCGCCTCGTCCTCCAACAATCACTCTTTGTTTTCCTTCGGTGGTAGGAATGGCGCATCTGACGACATAGGCGATTCCACCACTACATCGTTCGATTTTCTCCCTTCAGTGAGCTTCGACGACCTTCAGAGCAGTCTGGAGTCAGCATCGACAGACTTCAAGCTCACGCAGTTCCCGTCGCCGTCGGGCCAAGGCAGTATTGTTGGAGATCGGAACATTTCGGCAGAAAGCATGGTCGAGCATTCGGGCGTTATGCAGACCGCCGCCAGCAGCGCGCGTGCCGCTGCTGCCCAGCAGCCTGTGCCGACACGCCCATCAAGAGCTGGGTCCATCCTTCGTAGGCCGAGCTCGTCCAGTCGACAAACTAGCATTGCGTCGTCGACCGCCGCCGGCCCCGGCGTCCCAGGCGCTCCCACGGCCCCGGCAGCCATGCGGCCGCGCCGCCAGAGCCACTATCCCCCGGTCTCTAATTCCAACGTTGCTAAGCCTCCCAGAAAATCTGTCGGGCCTGGCGCGTTTGATGCGGGCGACTATGAGGGCCGAAAGCGAAGGCCGAGTGTGGCGTCTTTGGCGGATAGAAACGGCGCGGATTCCACGCGTTCATCCGTTGACGGAGGTTCCCGTCCCTTCGGAGACACAACTCGGAATCTCACGGGTTCGCGAGCTTCCAAAGCTAGGTCTGTGCAACCGCCGCCCAGGGCTAGCCAGTCGATGCTTTCTCCGGATACGAGCATCCTTACGCCGGACCACAGCCACATCTCAATGGCCATGCCTCGATCGCCCCGGACCGCCGTGAAGGGGGGAGGTACCGGGGGGACAACGCCATCGGGAAAGCGAATGTCAGTCATGCCAGGTGTTCCCCACGCCTCGCATGCTACCGGACTGGGTGCAAGAACGATCAGTCCCACCGACACTAGGAGGATGAAGCGCATGTCAAACATGCATCACGTTAACGGGCAGACCCAAGGCCAATCTCAGATGTCGGCGAACCCGATGCCTCTAGCAACTGAAGTGCGGTCTTCATCACGGTCTCCATCCATGCTGCCGCGCAAGATCTCGACGCCCTCTTCATCTCGGACAACACCAGATCCGAATAGGAAGTCGTATAGCTCGGGTCTGTCGGTCGGCTCGACCAACAGCTTCAACACTGTACGGACATCAACTGGTTCGATTCAGGCGCGCAATTCGCAGGGGGTGAGTTCCAGGTTACCTGCCCCAAAGGCGTTGAACTTGCATAACCCCGCCAATGCGGATGATGAAGAGGACGTTCCGCCGGTTCCAGCGATTCCGAAAGTGTACGAGTCGCCAAAGGACTCTCCTGCTGAATTGTCGTTCTTCGACAAGAGGAAATCCAACCTCGCGTTTGATACCAGCAGCGTCCACAGCAACTCGACTGGGAGCGTGTCGGGCGTGCCAATAAATGAACCGCCACCTGTCAAAATTCGACGTAGGGCAAGCAATCGCAAATCGATTCATACTTCGAGATTAGATGCCGAGAAGAAGTCCTCGGCATCACAGGCCAAGAAGAACCTTCAGCCACTACGGCTGCCTCCGATTACTCTCGGGCCGTTGAGTACCCCTACAGCCGCTAAAATTGCTGCGTTGCAGGAGCAAGGCTTCTCCGACAGAAACCTATCACCACCCCCCACAAGACAGATTGCCAAGACTCCCACGACGCCCATGACGGCGTCAAAGGGGTCATTCTTCACCAGAACTCGGGCGGAAGATAGGTCTGATGTGCAGCATCTGAGGAGTAGCAGCTCTGTGGTCCGAGCCAGGCGGGAGAGCCCAGCCGTAGTTGATGCAACAAGCTCGTCCGAGTCTTTCACGGCTTCTGGACTGAAGACTGGGACTCAAAGATCTGGAATGTCGCCCTTCTTGTCGTCGTCGGTGCCAAAAGGTGGGCATATGGAGTCGGCTTTTATGAAACGCTCTAAGACGGGAGGCGACTACACACTTCCGCTAGACCCCGTTCCCGATGTACCTTCCCACCAACATAAACCCTCTGGCCCGCGGGCGCCGAAGCCAATTACCACCACAAAGCCTGCAGGAACAAAATCTCCCCCGCCGCTTTCCAGCCCAGATGAGCCGCCCACCCCGTCATCCATCAGTTCCCTGCGACGGAAGCTGAGCTTATCCTGGAAGCGGAGCGCCTCTAAAAACAGCATGAGCCAGCTTCACGGAGACAACAATGGACATACTAGCTTCAAGCATGATTCCATGCCGCCGCCAAGGATCCCGGTATCGGCGACCCTGAACAACATCACGACAGGGAAGGCCCCCAGTCCGACCCCTTCGACAAAGTCCACCAGTGGAACCTATCTAGAATCTCGGAGACGCAAGAGCTCTGCCTCGAGTCTGAACGCCATCATTGCGCAGGAACGGAACCGAAGCGACAGCCTCGCCGCGAAGAAGGAAACGACGCTCGATACTGTGTCGGAACGGTCAACACTCTCGTACAACGCGTCTGTTGTGCAGAAAATCCTGAAGCCCAAAAGCTCGACCAGCACTCTAAGGCATCACGACATATGGACCGCTGATCTGGATAAGGACGACCTGGTTGCGGAGGATGAAATGAAGAAGCTTGGTTCACGACGGAAGGAGACGGAGTTGGCGGCTCGGACACTGGATGCACTCCGCAAGCGTGCCTCCGCTAAGGAGCGTGTCAGTCCACAGGACGCTATTCGCATCGCCGTTCTCAACATCTACGAACGGGGCGAGATTGTGGACTATAAGGATATCTACTTCTGCGGTACCCAGAACGCTGCGAAAGTGGTTGGCGATGTTCAGTCCGAGAGTCCCAACTTTGGCTATGACGATGACCGGGGGGATTACACAATCGTGCCCGGCGATCACTTGTCGTATCGATATGAGATCATCGATATTCTCGGAAAGGGAAGCTTCGGGCAAGTGGTTAGGTGTATTGACCACAAGACCGGTGTTTTGGTCGCTGTGAAGATCATCCGCAACAAGAAACGGTTCCATCAGCAAGCTCTTGTCGAAGTCAACATCCTACAAAAGCTTCGCGAATGGGTGAGTGCAGCGCAAGAGTTTGTTGCGTTGGCAACATTTGGCTAACGAGCTCCTAGGACCCGAAAAACAAGTATAGCATGGTCAACTTCACTCACAGCTTCTACTTCCGTGGTCATCTTTGCATTTCCACAGAACTTCTCGACATGAATCTCTACGAGTTCATCAAGTCCAACGCCTTCCGAGGACACTCTTTGAAGCTGATTCGCAGATTTACGAAGCAGCTCCTCAGTTCCCTGAACTTGCTGAAGCAGCACAAAGTCATCCACTGCGATCTGAAGCCGGAGAACATTCTCCTCCGCCATCCGCTACACTCCGAGATCAAAGTAATAGACTTCGGCTCGAGTTGCTTTGAAAACGAAAAAGTCTATACATACATCCAATCCCGGTTTTACCGCTCTCCTGAGGTTATCCTTGGCATGACCTACGGAATGCCGATTGACATGTGGTCTCTCGGATGCATTCTTGCTGAACTTTATACTGGTGTGCCGATTTTTCCCGGCGAGAACGAACAGGAGCAGCTAGCTTGCATTATGGAGGTTTTCGGCCCGCCCGAAAAGCACCTCATCGAAAAGTCGACACGTAAGAAGTTGTTCTTCGACAGCATGGGCAAGCCCCGCCTCACAGTCTCCTCCAAAGGTCGCCGCCGGCGCCCGTCCTCCAAGACCCTTCAGCAAGTCCTGAAGTGCGACGATGAGCCTTTCCTGGATTTCCTCGCAAAGTGTCTGCGCTGGGACCCAGACCGCCGCATGAAACCCGATGAGGCCATTCGGCACGAATTCATCACGGGCCAGAAGACGGCTGCTCCTATTCCTCGGTCCTCGTTGCGCGACTCATCCCCAAGCAAACGGACGACAAGTCTTAGCTCGAACCCGAGGCCGTTACCAGAGCCACCAGCAACCGCCAAAGCGAGCTCGTCCTTGCGGCCACGGGATGCCACGGGGATCAACAGCATCAGTCCATTGAAGCCCAGTGCCGCTGCCGCCGCTGTGTCGCGTCGGACATCAGGAGTTAGCACAACCTCGAGTATAACAGCCAGCGTCGGCGGAATAAAACGCACGAGTACCGGCACAACAGCCAATTACGCAGCAGCCACGGGCTCTATCGGCGCGAGTGGTCTTCCCAGAGCCGCAGCTCGTAGTGTAAGTGCGAAGCAGCAGGACCTCGCGGCGGCAGGCGCTACGGCGGCCATGAACCGGCGAGGTTAGGACCGGACTGCGCCAAGGACGAGGAGGCAACAAAGCTGCAAGATTCGCTAGAGAAGCGCCTTGGCCGAGGTGACTTGCGTGTGGCGAGTTAGTGTTTACTTAATGTGTCTAACGTGGGGAATTTCGGGTCGGCCCGGACCGAGCAAAGGAGAGACCGAACCATGTTCCCAGCCGAATTTGTGAAGGGCCGCGAAACACTTGTTTACGACTGGGATTGAATCACCTTGGATCGGGGCACGCGGATCTCCGCACTGCCCCTGGCTACGAGACAAAGAAAAAGAAGACGAAAAAAAGAAGTGAAGGACAGAGATGAGATGAATTCTTTTATATTTTGCGCGCGCTCTGCCTTCCTTTGGAGGAAGGAATGAACTGGAATGGACTGGGTGGAAATAGAGAAGCCCAATGCAAACGAAATGATGTTGCCGGGTGTGTTTGTTGATGGGATGGGATGATGATACCACATTTTGCATGGCATTGCGTGTGTCTTGTCTTGTTCCTCTTTTTCTTTTTTCTTTTTCTTCTACTTCTGTTGTTGGAGAACACTGCTAGTGTCGGGTGCTGCTGCAATTACTACTACTACATACTTATTATTACAGCTGCGGCTGCTACCTTTCTGATGTGGTTGCTGTGGTTGTCGGGTTGGCTGGGCGGATGATGACGGACTGGCTGCGTGCTTATTACACTACTATACATGGTTCTTTTTACTCGGTGTTTCTTTACTTTGTTAACTCGGTGTTTGGGTTTGTTCCGAGGATACATTTGCCTCGTTCCGCTTTTCTCGATGGGAGCGAGATAAAAGTCTCTAGGGCGTTGCATTTCCGGCATGACATAGAGGTACAAGGAAGAAAAGTTGGGTGGTTTGATGTTTGTCAATGAACTGTCTCCATTGAGTGACTGTGGGGGTAAGTCTTATTTTTCCTCATCCCTTTTCTCTGAGTTGCGAACGGAGGGTGGCCAGTGTCTCTCGAAGGTATTCGCTTTCTCGTATATGCTTATTCATCTCCCTACCTTGAATCGAGAAGTGCACTGTGGTGGTGGTGCACTTGCAACACTCTGCGAGTGTGCCTCGCTTCTTCTGCACGTCCCAAAAAATTGATCGGCGCCTGACTACGTTCTCCGGTTGCCATCCCCCTTTCTCATCTTCCTTCATCCTCCCCCCCTTTCCGGACTTCTCGCCTCCAAGCCAGCCGGGTCTAGCTCAGGTTCCAAAAGCTAAAGTCATCTCATAGCCATTCACCTACCAATCCCCACAGCAGACCGCACACAAAACACCAAAAATGCAACAGTGAAGCCACCAAGTTATCTTGATGAACCTCTTTGCCAATATTGGATGGACGAGCTGGGAATTGAACCCAGGACCTTTCACAGCGTATTTCTGAAAATGCGAAGTGAATGTTCATACCCCTAGACCACACGCGTTTGTATTGCGTCTTTAATATAGTGGAGTCACTAAACCCGAACCACGAATGTTGCCGAGGATGGAGTCAAGGCGGAGTCAAGATGAAGCTCTCCCTCCCTTCTAGCCCCCCCTGGGCTCCCAGCAACCCGACAGACTCACCAGCCTCAAAGCACCCCCAGCAAAAAAGATACACAAAGAAAGAATACATCACCAACCCCGATCCGCCTCGCCTCACTCACCCTGCGCCTTATACCTCATCAGTAACCACGACATCGGACATAACAAACCTCAGCATCCGGGTCCGGTTACAAAGGGCCCACAACCACAACAAGGCACGGCTCACACAGTGAGAATGAAAAAGATGACGGGGTCTGAGTGAGTCCGATGGGCGTACAGACGCGCCATGCCCATCACCACGGCCAAGCTTCCAGCATCACCATCACCATCATCATCCCGCTGCATTAGTTAGGCTTTTTTCTTCGTCTTTTGTTCTACTCGGGACCTCTTTCTCGGGATGGGGGCCGCTTCGAGATTTCCCGCTCGTCCATGCCCCAAGTGGCGCAGACAGATCCGGGTTTCGACTAAGCAAAAGGACCTCGAGGTACTTGTGCCGTACCGGTACAAAGAGGTGACAACCGTGAGAACAAACGCAGTCGGGATGGATGTGTGGGGTTGTATGGGGCGAGAAAAAATAGGCAGATGACGAGCACAGGAAGACAAGAGGGGGCCGCTCTGAAGACGAAACCACGCCGCGGGCTCCATCCCGCCCGGTCCGGCCCGCCGAATTCTCGACAATGGGCAACAATGGATATGACGTACATGCGGACTCTGGGGCGGCGGCGGCGTGGGTCAGATGTTCATATCAGGGGTAAGACGGCACGAATAGACTAGACTCAAGCAGGTTGTGGTGGCTGACCAAAGGGTGAAGGGTTTGCGTTTCGGTGAGGCTAGCTGTGAGGCAAAGATAACATGTGAAACAATATAGACGAGTACGCCTAACCGAGTGCCTATGGTAGCGTCCAGTCCTCCTCGCCTTACCCCCCAGAGCTGAAAGGTGCTGAAAGGCAACCGCGGGTCATAGATTGGCATTGTCCTATCAAGTCCGTTTTTCAAGTAGGAGGCAGCAGTAAACGGAGAGAAGGGCCGAGAGAGACGGTGTCAGGGCGAGTTCAGCTCTCAGCTCCGCTCTATTGTTGGATTAGGCAGAGCCCAAATGCTACGGGGTCCAAATCCCTCCATGATTTACTGATTTTGCGGTTATCCATTGTCGCACGGCAGGAGGAAGCGAGCATACAGCTTCAAGATATGCCGGAAACAGTCGTGTTGGACACCCCGCTGGACTCGCAACGGTGTAACAGGGCGGCATCTAGGCCGCTGCCATGTGTAGGCGGTGGGGGCCAGGCGGTTGGATATGAGAAACTCTGGGGTAGACAAGCGACTAGCAAGGTGGTGAAGATTAGACGACAGGTTTTGTATAGAAACGGCCTGAATGTGGCTTATCCATCACCTGTTCGGTTGTGGGAGGCTGTGGTGGTGGTGAATACAGGACCCGTGGGGGACAATAATGGGGGCCAAGGGGCAGTCTGTCCCGTGTCGATTCACTTGATTAAGGGCAATCTTGGCAATCTCAGCTGGATCGTGTATCCCATTCGTGCCGCTTCTCAGTTTGCCATCCAACTTTGGAGTGGCTGTGGATATGTTGGACATGCTCTGGGTGACATGCTCTGGGTGACAGGCTCTGGGCTACATGGCCCAGGGCTCAGAATACATGAGGCTCAACAGGATCTGTTAATTGCAACGCGGCTGCACTTGGAAGTTGTGTTTGTGCGATGATGCGATGTCGGTTGCCTGGGGTTTGTCATACACGACGGGGAGCGACAAGTTTCGGAGGGGGAAAGAAGTCAGACGAGTCTGAGCAACGTCAAAGCGTGACGTCGTCTCCTCCGTTAAGGTTTGGATTCATAAGGAGATGACCGGTGGAGGGGGAGGAGTCGGGAGACGCGGACACCATGCAACATAAACCTGCCTTGTCATGCTGGGTCCTCATCGGATTTCAAGCCTGGAGCTTGCACAGTCCGCGCGGAACGGGGGGGGGGTCCCGGGCGAACTCGCCAGCCGTGATGTGATGTGATGAATTGATCAAAAATAACAATAACACGCAACTCAACACCGGTCAGCAGGACGACTTCGCCCGGATGCACCGGTTCATTCCGACCCCAGGTCCCCACCTGATGCGAGCAGGTTAGAAAACTTGTTGGTGCAAGAGCATGAAAGAGCAGAATGGGAGTCATCCGAATCTGAGTACGAATAAAGTATACGCGGCGTGGGCATGGGCCGTAGCTGCCCGCGAGAGACGAAGAGGCAGCGCCCGGCGGAGGTGGTGATGGTCGAGGTGGTTGGGATGAATGGTGTAGAGTCGCCCAAAAGACGAGAGAGCATAGGCGACGATGGCATGGCAGGCACCTGAGGCGTGACGAGGGTGAAAGACTTGGGTGACGAGCTTCTGCCTAAAATTCGGTGCAAGGTGCTGCGGAATTGAACGGACCTTAGACCTTGGGCCTTGGACCTTCATCCACAGTGGCCGAGGGTAGTGAGATGAAATCATTTTGGTCCTGTTGCAGCGCTGTTGCAGTGCTGTTGCAGCGGCGTGAGAATCCGGGTGCTCCAGGGCCCGCCCGGCGACTCCGTCTCGCTCTCGATGCGACGTCTCTCGATTCGCCGGGCGCAAAACAGCTGGCGGCAATTGGCCAGATTGACTAAGCGGATGACGGGAGGTGAGTTGCTCGATGGTGAGAAACACACAAGTCAGTCAGCCATGGTGAGGCGGTGCCAGCAGGGATTCCAGTTGCGGCGCCCCAGTTGCTTGCGGGTGGTGGGCGTGTGTGTGTGTGTGTGTGTGTGTGGTGGACGGGTGGTTGCAAACCGATCAACGGGATCAAGACACCACACACACAGAGCGAGTGCCGCTGCAACTGCGAGACATGCAGACAATGGGGTCATACCTGGGATCCCAAGCGATTGGCCCGCGCCCGAGACATTGCGATATTGGCTTCCCGCGATCCCCTGCAACTCGCAGCTCCTTGCAGTAGCAGCGAACGCAGGAGCACCAAGATGGAGTCGTCCAGTCGTCGAGTCACCCAGGGCAGACGGCCAGGCTAGGGCAGATATCCGGTGTCGAAGCAGAAGTTGCGGATACTCAAAATGCAGACAAGAGTGGGCAAGCACGGCAAAGGTCAAGTGGGGTATATGGGAGCCAGGTATTCCCCCAAGGAAGGAGCCACTGCCCGTCTTATTGCACAGGTCACACAGGTCCTGCCTGCAGGCATCTGCGAATATGGACAGCACCCGGAGGGACCTATTTGGGTGTTCTCGGTGAACAATGCAGCGAGTCGTCACCTGTTCGTTCTTTTTCTGTCTTTCCAGGTTCTGCCTTTCCAGGTCCCTAGGCAAGGCAGGTCCTAACCTAATTCTTCAATGAGTCCTCAGTCTTAGTGACGGCCCTTGGTAACGGCCCTACGAGGACCCTTTCGTTATGTTGAGTGTGTAGTGTGTACATAATTTGTAGGACGTTTGGGGGCGCCAAAGTGTCCAATATTGAGCCCCTAGAGCCGACCAACGGGTCCGGGACGTTGAGGCCGCCGCGGCGGCCGGCCAGATATGCGGATTACTGCCGAACGCCTGGGATTTTGGCATTCACGATCATGCTAACACCGTAAAACTCATAGGTGGGATACTCTTGGTGGGCGCTGGACGCTGAATGGACCGCCGTGGACCTCTGCAGGCACGTGCAGTTCTTTTGCAACGTTGACGGGACCACTACATTTGCATGCTGTGTGACCCTCTCTGATGACTCCCCCTTACCTAGTTTGTCAGGTTCTGGTGTAGGACCAGTTAGCCCTACGAACCGCTTTTTTGGGACTCGCGTCTCTCCAAACTGAGGTCTCCGTCTTCCGGCGTTTAAGATCGGGAGACTGTGCAGAACACTTGCCTTCGCGCGGTCGGCCTGGTCCAATCGCAGTTCCGGGGCGTGCTCAACAACGGAAATATCGCCGAACGGCGTCCGCTGCGGCGCCCAAGCGCGGCCGTCCAACTGCGATGTCCGCAAATGGACGTTTTCGAGCCTGGGGCTGAACCGCAGCGTGGATAGGGGTGCATATAGGGGTTGGATATCAAGGATTCAATCAAGAGCCGTCGTCTATCCCTCCGTCCCTCCGTGTACTGACGGTGCCAACCTGTCCAGCCCAGCAGCCGCGGCTACCAAACCTCCAAATCCGGCTGGCCGCTGGACAAGCGTGACAAGGCTAGATAGTGTACACTAGATAGAGCCTAGTGGAGTGAAGAGGGCCGCTCCCAGGCCAAAGGTTGAGGGCAGCCACTGGCATCATGGTCTCACCCTACTGCATTTCTGATTTGGCCAAAATGAACTGGCCACCATTGGGCGGGATGCGAGAATGGCTATGCTTTCTTCTAACGTCAAGGACGTCGCTCTCCAATACTATATGATAATTGCATTCGATGTTGCATTAGATCAAGGCTCAATTCCTATTCTTCATGGGGCCCACGGGTCTCTATCCACAGCACACCCACTGATCGAGGCGATTCGAGCAAGGACTGCATGGATGCCGAGGATGACGAGGGTGCCGAGGATATGGGCTAGATCCCCTCCCAGATCCTCTTTGTTGTTGACACCTCCACGATCGTGTGGTACGTGCGGACCGTTTTTCGATGACTGGGACGGCTTCTTACTGGCCCAAATTGCTTGATTTGGGTTGAAAAAGATGGTGTGCCGTAATGCGCCCAATGAAGGGATCAATGGCCCATCAATCGACCTGGTCGGCCCCTTGCTCCTCCGGCACAGCCTTGCCCCACCTCCCCACCTACGGTCAGCGGGCAGAGGCCGCCGCCGCAAGGGCCCGCGAGGACTTTGGTCCTGGTGGTGGCTGGCCTTGCGCCAATTGGTCCATGACACCTAATCAGCAGGAACGTAGCCTTGTTTACCTGCCAGCCGTTTTCCAGGGCCCATCTCTTGGCAGCCGTTTTGATCGTCGCCCGTTTTGGCTGTTGTTCTTTTGTTTCCTGTGTTTCGTTTCGTACCTGTACCCGTACCTTTGGTTTCACTGCCATGTCCGCCCTCTCGTCAGATGGACGTCCCGGCAATCGTGGGGCTATGACCCGATCCCGAATTTGTATTCGCCACCATCCCTGTTACACCACGGTTACACCGTCTATCGACCTTGAATTGACCATGAATAGGTAAGCTATCGATTGCGCTGCACGGTTCCTGTCTCGATGCGACTACCGTGATTTGTCTGGTGTTCGGGCAGCCAGCCACGGGCAATGGGGCTCTGTTCAAAGCTGCATCATAGCAGTGGAAGGTCTGGACTCAGGAGTCCGAAAATGGAAGTTGGTCCATGGTATGGCACATCACGTCAGTCCGACCATCCCTCTTGTCGACGGAAGGGAGGGGAAGGGTCGCCGTAAGCAACTGATGGCAGAAGTGGCAGACAAGAACACGGAGCAATTCCATGTGCCGCCAAGCACTCAACGGCCAAACTCGAAGCGCGACCGGATGCCTCGCTCGCACGTCAGGGCCTCCAAAACGCCGGCCGCCTCTCTGGCTTCCCCGCGTCATATCGTTCAGGCAGACATCCCGTTCGGGGCCAAGGGGAGGACGCGCCATGACTGGACGTCCTATCAGACCAAGCGCACTCGGGCAACCCCACACCTATTTCACCATAGTGACCATACAGAAGCAAAGAAAGCTCTTCCTGCCTGCTCCTGCCTTAGGACCATGCCTACTAGCCTATCCGTGCCTACACTATAGGTGGGGTCCACCTGAACAGGTTGTGCCGTCTCGTGCCATCCCCCGCGAGCCCGAGTAAGTGCCTCCCGACGTCCCTCGGAAGGTGCGCAGGGAGGTGCTTAGGCAGGACAAGGTCGATTGTCAATTGTTTGTTCAACAGACATCTAAGCCGGGCGCTGGGTCGCTGCAATGCAACGCTCTGTTTAGCAACTCGGGCCTCAGTCGTTGCGTTGTGAGCCGTGGTGGTACGTGTCTAGAAGCTCTCTGTGGCACCTGAAACGGCTTCGATTGTACACTCTGTTGCAGCAAGCTTACCCGAGGGAGGGACACCAGCACTTGCCTGTGGTCGCAGTGGTTGCAGCCGGATGGGCAGACGCGACCCAGGATCTCACGACAGATCGGCTCGACACCTCCTGCATCACCTGCCAGCCCTACCGTCCTGCAGCTCATTTCGAGCAACCACACAATGCCCAAACTGCCCAACGAGCATGCGACCCTTTCCCCTTGACGTCAGCCTCTGGCCAATTCTGGAACAATGATGGGCCACACGGAGCATTTCAGGCCAATTCCAGCACGATGCCTGGGCGAATGCCTGTGGTTAGCCTGTAGTTCCGGACGGCGGTAGGTAGTTAGTTAGTCACTCGCCGCCCGCTGTCCCACCGTTTCCGTCTCATCTCACCTTTTTCCGCGTTGGGCCTAGCCGGCCTCACCCGCAGCGCCGTTTCTCTTTTCTTTTTTGGCGTCTGGCGTCTGGGCTGTTTTTCCCGTGCGCCGTGCGCCATGGCCTGTGGTTCGGCGTCTGGCGTCTGTTTTTTCTCGTCTCTGCCTCTGCCTCTTTTCCCTACTCGCGCTTGCGCAGCGCAGCCCTCCTGCACCTGGCTGTTTGTTGGAATGGATGGACGCAAACCCCTGTCGGCTAGCTAAGGTATCGGTTCAGTTCCCACCCGGCTGCCGGCCTTTGCCCTCTTTCTGCTTGGCCGCTTGTAAGTTCCCTAGGTCTGAGGTCGTCTTGTCACTTTGCTCGCAGCGTCGTCGCGCGCATCTCTGCCCGTGGCACCCTCTCCCCCTGCAATCTGCAACCTGCACCTGCGACCTGCGACTCCCGTCTCGCAGTTCCTGACTTGGCTCTTGGAGTCACTCCCACCCCGACCGACTGCGCCCTTCTTTACATCCCAAAGTATCCCACACGGCCAGTCCCAAACAAAGCACAAAGCACGTACCACTGCGTACCGCTCGCTGCCCGGTCTTCAGGCCCTGCGCCCTCTCCCAGATGCACCGTCCCCAACGTTCTGCATTAGTGTGCCGACCCGGATGGAGCATGGAGCCAGCCTTAGTCACTCTAGGTCACTCAGTCGCCGTGAGACTTGCTGCTGCCTCGCGCCTCAAGGACTCGCAGCCAGTGCCAGCCAGTCCAAGCCAGTCCAAGCCCGTCCTGCCCCAGACGGACCCAGACGGACGACGGATACGTTCTTGCCAGGCTGCCAGGTCTATAAGGCTGCCACGATGCCCTCCCCTTCTGGCTCGCAAAGACACTTATGAGTCGATACACATCCCATTGCATGACCGGTCTTGCCTAATTACTCATATTCTATCTCTTCAAGACGTTTCCGCGGTTTTCCCTAGTCTGCATTTCCTTGGGTCTGCTCTCCCCCCCCCCCCTGCATTGCTCATATTTATTCATTCGCCTCGTGCACGTCCGTCTGCACCCTCGACGTTCATCACAACTACTGCCTCTTATCTGAGCATCCATACACCTCGGTCACACACCAGAGAGGCCCATACAGGACTACCATCCGGCGAGGTAGTCATCGCCGCCTCCCACCACATCACCAGAGTCAACAATCCATACCGCCCACCCCGGCTACTTCTCCCCTTGTCAGGAGCACGTCAACATCCCGCCCCGACACCCGCCAGGCCCGCCACGGGGGCCAGGACGCCACGACCTGACAGCACAGGCACCCAGAGCTCAGGAGTCAGTCGGCATCATGTGTTATCAAGTGGTTGAGCTGTACTCGGCGTGCAGATGCCTATACTACCAGCACGCCATCGATAGGTGCGCCGCGTACGGAAGGGTGGGCCACAGCATCACTCGCAAAACGATATTAGTCGGATACGCCTGCAGCGAGCACTCTTCGCATCGCCCCTCAAGCTACGGTTATGACCATGGCTCCAGCAGCAGCAGTCAGCCTCAGTACTCGGACTCTGGCTACCAGTCGAGCCGGTCCCACCACAAGAGCTCACGACACCATCGGTGAAACGTGCTGTCTTCGACGATGGGCTGCTGTTTGTTGTATTCGCCGCCGCTACGGCGCTTTGACTTTGGGGGCTGGGTCAATTATCTCTACTCCTTTCGGCCGAGGACATCGTCACTCGCCCGGATCCCGTCCCAGCTCTCACTCCTCTTCGTGGGCCACGACCGTTTGATCTCGTCATCAGCACCTCCCGACATCAGGTGACTAAAGGCTTTCAGGCCTGGCGCAAAATTGGCCCAGAATTGTTCTCGACGAATGCTACTTCGCAACCGAAACCAGCAGATCTATCCTCGAAGGTGATGGGGTGAGACGACGAAAGAGCCCCGCCAAGCGGGGCAAGTTCAGCATGGCCAACTACAGCAACAAGCCAGTGTCTTCGCTTCTTCAATGGCTGGAGGCAGCACTTTCCGGATTCCGTTTTCGATATTCGCGATGGACTTTGGATCTTACGACAGGACCCGCCACCCTTATTTCAGCGGTTCTATTTCTCTTGCGGCAGGATTTGAGTTTCATGGCCATTTTTGGGAGCATAGCATTGGCACGGGGAATCTTTTGCATCGGGACTGGGCATGGCACGTATTGTACAACACCATTTTCCCCACTTCAACACCTCATCACAACCCAACCTGTTGCTGATGCGTTTTTTTATTCTTTCTTTTTTATTCTTTTTTTTTTTCTTCCGGACTGCCTCTATTACGGGGACATCATTAGGGTTTCGGGTCAACATCTTGCATACAGGGCACGATACCAGGCGTTTTTGGGTAATAGGGAACTCACCAGGCAACTGGGACTTTTTAGCAGCAAGCGGTTTCTGAGGTTTTACATTGGGCAGCCTAGTGGGCGCCCCTTGTTTCGATTCGTCGTCTGGTTACACTACTTCAATCTTGTTCTCGCGTTCTTGCCAAGTTTACATGTTTCATTATCTTCTTTTATTATTGTTATCAGAGTGTCTCACACCTTTTTCCAGTCTCTTGTCACTATGAAATGCTGCTGCATGTATGCTACACGACAGCATTTTCACGTCGGACTTGACATGGCTGCGCTGAGCGCAGTGATTCATGTTCACGGGCTCCGCCCCTGACGAGCAACGAGGAGGAATGTCTCTCTATCTTTATCGATCTCAACGTTTACAATCATTGTTTAACATTTCGATCCCCGACCGGGCTGGCAGTGTGCTGCCCAAGCCTTTGAGAGGCGGGATCCCACGAGGGGGGATATGCGGTGGCTGATTACTGGAACGGGGATCGAGTTACTTAGATGAGGAAAGCGTATTTTTGCAAGCAAGCGCAAATGCCCTAGTTAGGCAAAAAGTCATGATAGGAGGACGAAAATGAGACAAGGAATTGAAGAAAGATAGACCCAACGCTCAAAATACCGTGGTGCTCGAAAGATGATGCCATTCTGGTGTTAGTGTTTTGGGCTTTTTTGGATGTGTGAGTACGTATGTGTCCAGGGGTCGTTGCTGCCGAGAGGGGTGGTTCCAGTTCTTCTCAAGCCTCTTTGTGAATAGCAATGGCGTAAGCAGCGCCGATTGGTCGTACCTGAATGTGAACCCCTGCCGGCTCTCCCCAGGCCCAAGGCAGTGAGGAAGCGAGCAAGTCAGAGACAGGCCAACGCAAAAAAGATGCAGTCCAGTCGCGGAGGCGAGTATTGGAGAGTTAAAAATGGGGGCCAAAGCCTTGCGCTAGCCTCGCCCTCGTCAGCACCTTAAATACCGGGGGGGTCGAAGCCGTCAGGACAGCCGAGAGAGAGAGAGAGGCGGTCGTGCCAGCTTTGACAGCCTCACTGGTAACGCGGCCAATCACCGCGGCCAGGGACCTGGGCGCGAGACCCCTGGCCGGGGTGCAAAGAGGGTAAAAATAGAATGAATTTTGCTGTGCAGAGAAAGCCATGTGGCGGTAAGTACAGGGGTATTTTACCCAGAGAGTCACGGTTGGTGGGGTGGTAGTACGGAGGGGGGGGAGGCCGCTTAGAAACAACCCCCCCCCCCCCACACCGCCCAACCCTTCCGCCTCTCTCTCCCTCCGTTCGCGAAGTCTTGCCCCCCCCCCGAGAGATCCGGACTTGGACTTCCAGTTGAATTCCCAATCCCATATCTAGAGTTTGAACTTATCTGCAGGGGGATACTGCAAAGTACCGCAACCACTACAGAGGTGAAAGCGCATTGGCGACAGTTTTTGACGGGGCCACTTGACGTCGCACATACAACCATCAGCACATACTTGGGACAGCAAAGTGAGTAAGTCACGGTTGTGATTGAAGCGAGAAGAGGGGTGGGGTCCAAAAATATACCAGACGGCTGCAAACCTTGGCGCGTAGCAAGTGGTCATGTTTTAGTGCTGCTGGTTTGAGTCTCGGTGAAATACTATTTCGTGTATTCGTATTGTTGGGTGGTGTGTATTACGATGGACAGGGGATGTTGTCGGGAAGAGTACGTAGTCGAGGTTCTGTTAAGCATACTGCTAGTGCCCGCCGGCGTGGGTTTACTAGCTGGCGCAGGTTTGTTGGGATGGGACAGAATGTGATAGATGACGGCGGCTATTAGGCAGGCATCGTTTTGCACCTAGGATACTACTGTTAGTTGACAACCTGCTGCGTAACCCCCGTAGTAGTCCGGGGCGGAAGGCGCGGAACCGGCGGAACAAGACAAGCCATCGGCAAGCAGCGACGTTTCGGTTATGGTTCTCGCGGGCTTCGCCTGGTTGGTGATAAGCACAACGGCATTGTGATATCGGCTGCTGCGGCCTGCGGCGAGGGAGCAACGGGCAGCATGCTTGGGGCAGTTTTTCTTTCAGCTCGCCCACTTCTGCCTCCTTCGCCATAGCATCGCATCTCTCCATCCCGACCCTCCCGTCCCTCCCTTTCTCCGCACCACCGACGGGACGCGATAGTATTTGGTGAGAAGCCCTCATAGCCATCTTCACCCACATCCGCATCCACGAGGTGTCGTGGCGGGTGTAGATAGCACACAGATGATGTGCATCATCGATCGCCATACGGGCGCATAGTGTGGCGTGGTACTGCTACACTACTGGGCGGCGTGGTTGCGTGGCGTCGAGGTGTAATCCCGGCCAACTGCCGCCTACTGTTGTCTGACAAGGACGGTGGGCTTCCATCTGGCCGGTTCTTGGACAGGCGGGCAAGACAGGAACAGCAAAAATCCGGGACACGTGTTGCCGTGAGACGTTAAACGTGGAGCCGGGTCTATTGTGAGGTGCGGACGGTGGAAGGGTGATGGGATTGGTGGGCGAGGGTGGGAGGGTGAGATGAGGTGAGGCTTTCCTGCAACGCTGCTGCGTGCAACGCTGGGTGGGATGCTGAATGGCTCGAGTGGCAAGTAAGGCTGGGATGGGGCCGTCAGCTTCACCAAAGTCTGCTGTCCGAAGTATGCAGTGTGCAGTGTGCAGTGTACTACCGGTTTGTACTGTCTGTTGTGTGTATAGGACGGCGTCTCATGGATCCCGCATGGGATATGCTGCAAGATCCCTATTCTAAGTATGTGGGGAACGCGTGGGTGTGTGTGATGAGGAAGCCCATGTCTCGGACTTTGGGTGTTGTTTCGAAAATTTGCCTGGCGTTGCCATTTGGGAGCCATTTGGATGAAGGGGGCACAGAAACGGAGAGGGCCACCGTATTTGTCATTGCTGGTTGAGCCAGACAACCTGAGGGCGCAATTAACGGAAGAAAAGGCGTGGGTACAGATTCCGATTTGAAGAACGGGAATTGTTTCTGTCAGGTGTCCGTACGGCGAAACGAAACACCAAAGTGCGAAAGTGAAATGCGAGGGACGTGTGCACGGTTCCTATGTTTGACGAGATAACTTGGTAATGTCGCCCGCGGGTATGTGGACGGCCCAGCGATCGAGTCATGCAGAGACTCCAGATCACCAAAAGTGCAACGACCACCCCCGACCCAACAGCACGGTCGGTGCCTTTGGCAGGGAAAGAAGTCCCATAAATCGCGGCTGATGGCTGGCAACGCGTGACGTCAGGTACCAGTGCTTCCTCCACTGACATTCGGTTAGGTAAGCCCAACTCTAGCGCTCCACGCCGTGCCTCAGCGCGTCTCGGCGCGTCTCCAGCACTTGCTCATCCTCAGCTGCCTCACAACGGCAAACGGCTCACAAAATGACGGGAAACACGCTCCTCGGCTGGTTGGGCTCTGCAAAGTAAGTTTTCTCATTTTCTTGCTCTCACATGGATCAACGTCAGATATTATTCTCTATCTTTTTATGTTTTTTTTTGGGGGGGTTTTTTTTTGGGTTTTTTTTTTGCCTGTTCGTCAATTCTTGGCATTCAATTGACACGATACAGAGGGAAGCAGCGCCCTGAGAGCGCAAATGCTGCCAGCTCTGCTGTTCTATCCACGGTCCCCCCAAAACATGATCAGGATGAAGACGAAGATGGCCCCTGGAAGGCCGAAATGGATTCGGGGCTCAAGCAAGGCCAAGCCCTCATGGCCTCCCTCGAATACGCCAAGGCCCTCAGTTCCATCATGAAGGCTATCGCTGTCTGCCCGTGTTCGCCCACAACCCACGGCAAAGACAAATCCTGCAACATCTTCCAGTGCACCCTCGCCGTCCGGAGCACAGACCCCGGGGCTCTCTTTGAAGTCGCCAACAGCTCTTGCTCCTGTGGCAAACGCTGGCCCTCTTGCACCCGCTCTCTGCATATCCAGGCCGTCGATACTCTCACCGAGTGCCTCGAGAAGGCAAAGCGTCATGTTGCCGCCTTCTCGACTGCCCTGGGCCTTATTCGGCTGGATCCAACATCGCCTGTGGCAAGTCATGAGTCCTACAACCTCATTTTGTCAGAGCCCAACTCCAACTGACTTGCTTGGTTGATAGGGCTACTGCCGCGTTGCCAGAATAATCCGCTATCTACTCAAGAGCAGCCAGACCGATGCCGATGCCGCTCGCTCTCTTGCTGTCCTAGTACGCGATACCAAGCTGGGCTCTGCAGACAAACTGCGAGCCTTGATCAATGACTTTGTCAGATGCGGACTCCACAACGCCCGGAAGCATCGACATGGGCTTGACGACATATATCATGTACCTACAACCAACCACACGCATATCTCTTCGTACTTTTCACTAATCACATTCAGACCGTCCTCCGCAAGATGGCACACAGCCTGCACATGCCCGAGTCCCGGATAGATCCCGTCAAGAAACTCCCGCGAGAGGTCCTTGGAATAGTATTCTCATATCTTAGTACCTCCGCGCTCTGGTTCGTCATTACACTCCTTGTCCCTTCTAGGGTATTCAGCTAATGAGCTGTCTTAAAGTCGATGCTTGCGTGTTGATAAGCAATGGAATCAACTCCTCTTGTCTGACAAAATGCTTTGGACCCATCTGAGAATCAAGACACCTGGAAATCCTGGCCGCGGCTTTGACTTTTTTGTCAAGAAACACCCCGAGATCAAGTCGTTTGTTCTGGACGAATTTCATGGGTTTTCTCCGGCCCCAAGGAAGTGTCGAAAACTGCTTGGCATGCCGAACCTGCAACGACTGCACCTTGGCACCGCCAAAAAGCTTCCCGTCTCGACACAGAGCATTCTCCTGTCAGACAACATTATCCCTTCACGAGAATTCCGACTGAAGCACTTGACACACCTCTCGCTACATGGGATATCGTACACCGTGGCCGCATTCGAACTGATACAATTGGCGAGCAGCTGTCTCGAGGTGCTAGACCTTGTGCTTTTCCCCGACAAGGCCAACGAAGGCTTTCTCCGAGTCGGCTTTGGCTGTTCCATCGCGGAGCAACCGATGCCGAGGTTGAAGAAGCTACGGTTCGTGATAATGCAAGAGGGATATTTTGTCTCGATGAATATGGTACGTAGTCGCATTCCACGAGCTGTAAAGTCCATGTCCGGAACTAATGGGGGGATAGGGGCTTCTCGCGGAGAACGCCCCCAAACTTGAACACATCTATCTAGATGGGTTGGAAATCGTAGGCAGCGATGCTCGCCATTTTTCTCTCGAGGGGCCAAGGCGGTGGCCGGATCTCAAATCCCTTGTCATGGGCAAGAAAACGGCTGCCCCTGGCGCCAGAACAGCACGTGTTGTTCCTCTTATCCCCAACGTGGAAACCATCGAGCTTCTCACCCAAGACTTTGCTCTAATCCACGACATCCTCTTTTCTGTCATTGCGGAGGTGGGGACTGGTACAGAGTTGTTTCATCCATGCCTTCCCGGACGCGAGTTCCCACCAGAGTACTTGGAATACTTGAAGCTCCCGCGTTTGAGAAACTTCCGCTGCGACTACCCGATCGCGAGCGACCTGCTCCGGATAGCCCTTGAAACAGCATGCGAAAGCGGGACTCTTGAGGTCCTCAAGCTCTCCGCTGAGTCAACAGGCGGCCCGTCCCACTGCCACATCCGCCACCCGTATCAAGAGGGCACGCCTGTTCCGGCGGCAGACTGGGCCTTTTTACGCTCTGACAGCTTGCACACGCTGGGGCTTTCCCACTTCAACTGGGTATCCGACGACAGTTACTACTCAGCTTTCAACGGCCAGCCCTTCCTTGACTGGCTGGCATGCTTCCCCAAAGTTGACACTGTGCATGTCTACCCCGGTGACAACGCCAATGTGGCAGCTTTCCTGATGAAGCTCGTGTGCCACCCGCAGATCAAGGCTGTGCATCAAGACCAGCTCACCGGCGTTGACTGGGATGAGGCGCGCGCATTGGCGAGGAAACACGGGGTTGATCTCAGGCATACGAAGAAGGGGCCCATTCCGCCGAGCTGGTCGGGAGTGGATGATTGGTGAGCTGGGCTTGTGTGGGACAGGTAGTCTCGTGAAGCGTATATGGATATCGTCGCCAAGAGGGAGCTGTGTCTGCCGGCTTAGGTATCGGGGCATTTTATGGTGTACTGGGCTGAGTAGGTAGGATCGGGGGGGGGGCTGACTTCATTGATCCAGTGTTGAGAACATGGCATCTACAACAACAGATGCAGTGTCAATTTGCAAGATACATCTCGTGTCATGCGCCGATGCTTGGGTACAATGCCTGTAGTGCACAGTCTTGAGCTCATTTCGGCTTTCCAAAGCTGACTGGGAGTGGGAAGTAGATAAAGCCACATCTATCCTCAGTTTTTGTCCTCTGACTCTCGGTAGAGGCTCTGTTGGTGTAAGCCATTGCGACGAGGATATTGCCATGCTTGTCATTCCCAAACCAGTGAGAGTCTGTCCTGGGCCTTTCCCCCCTTCCTTTTCCACCTTCCCCTCACATCTAACCAAAGCACCCACCTCCAACATCCATCTGACTCAACACATATTGCTCATAGAAATTAAGTCCTACCTGTCACAAAAATGTACACCCCATGGGAAGTTGCCATCCTAATGCATTTGCTAACGGCGTTGGATTAGCAACCATGCCAGGGAACCAGTCCAATAGCTTGACGTGCTAGAAGAGCACAGGCGGGTATGTTTCTCTATCTCACGGCTACGGCCCCCAAAGCTAATTCGCGAACAGGCAACTCCGATGTTACATGCGGCGAGTGGAAGCGCCGTAAGGAGTTGACGTTTCAAGCTGCTGAAGCGTTACAACGAATGGGCCCGAGATGGGGTTGCCACACCCGAGTCGGCGTGGATGATAAGCTCAGGGTCAAGAAGCGGCGCCGGTATAGCGCCGGCATGCGGTGGAGGCGGTATGGGAAAGCAATATCTTGAGAAAAAGCCCTGCGTGTACCCCAGAGAGCCACGATTCCTGGAAGATTATTTAACAATGGGGGTTCTTCTCCTAGGCATCATATTACTCAAAGAAAACCCAGAAGGTTCTGGTGCCTGGAACGTATAGAAGCCTGAGGTCGGGCAAACTTGAAGTGGCACATACTGGGGTATAAGAGCAAACTCCTCTCGCCCGCCCGGCCAGGAGGCAGACCTTCGACACACAAGACATGAAAACTCATATCCGCAATGAGTACTCTCTGGTTAGCTTTGGAGAAGGGCAAGTCCTTGCGTCGCGTCTACGGCGTCATTGTCGTGGGCCTTGAGAACGGTGTCGGGCGCTCCGTTCTTAAGGAGGTCGCTGATAAAGGTAGGGGATGATAATATGCCCGACTGCATTAGACAATATTATTGCTTACTAGTGTTGATGTTAGCTTTGGACCACGAGGAGTTTGCAGATCTGGCTGGTCAAGAGAACCATCTGGGAATGGTGCAGATGAATATTTTCACCGCCATCACCTACAGTCTTGGACTGGGGTCCAATCCACTGGTTGTTATAAATGTCGTCGACTGCGGTATGCGCCCTCCCCCCAGCTCATATCCGTAGCTACGCTGACACTCTCATTTTTCTCCTAGCTCTTGACGGTTACCCTTACCCATATGGTCCGGTCTCCAAGGAGGAAATGGATATAGAGACCGCGACTCTTGGATGCCAAATCAAAGAAGACTCCGACGCAAAGTAAAGCAGCCTGCTACCTGTCAACCTCGATCATAAGCATGGTGCTAGTACTACAGGAAAAATGCTAGCTCACTGTCCTTTATGCAAGGGCCTTCCCCAGGGCGTGGTCTTAGGTGCTCTCAAGATAATAACTTGGATATGTTAGGGGCTGTACCTCGGAGACTGCATGTGAAATCGCGGGTGCAAACTAGGCCTTCCTCTGCTTTATATATTCGGCCTTTTGGCCTCGTCTGAACACCCACGTTTCCTTCAGAATCCAGACAGGAGCGCCCGGTAGTCAGTGAGTTGGTAAGCCAAGAAATAATCAAGAGAGATTAAGGACCCCCGAGCATGACTGGGAGTTGCCGCCAATGATGTCTTGGATCTCGAAGTTGACACTGGTGGGCATTTGGGGGCTTTTTAAAGACCTGATAAGCGCGAGTTCGTAAGTCCTCTCTAGACTTTTATTTTCCTTTAGTAGCTCTTTCCAGTTATGGCAGCTCCAGTGTTTTTTCTTATCAGCGGTTCTTTAGCTGCTGGTGCCTTGACTGGGCCATTTCATCTCAAGGTGGAAGCAAGGGAAGTCGCGTTCCTACCATCCTCCTTCTGGATCCAGTTTTCAGCGACCTACTTTTCATTTTGGATTTTTCTTCCCCCACCCACCCAGCTCGCCTTCCTGCAACAACAACCTCCAAGCTCGACATTCTGGTCGGCTGGTGGCGTCGCCCAGGCAAGTACGAACCACCACGTTCACTGCATAGACTGCCTCAAGTCAAGCAGACCTTTCCTTGCCGACAGCCAGCGTCTTGCAAAATGGACGACGAAAAGGTGTACGCTCTCGACGTGCGCGAAAACTTCCGAAAGGGCCAGCTCGTCTTGCGTTTTTATCCCCACTGTCAACCCAACAAAGATTTGAGCAAGTGGGACCTCGTTCCTCTCCAAGTCTGGGATACGCCCTATTACCAGCGGCTCCTCGGATATTCAAACAGACTCTACACTTCGATCAGACTCGGTGATGATTATGTCTTTGTTTACTACCCTTCCTCGACAAAGACCAGTCGCATTGCTGAACTGTCAGAGCCCAACCCCCACCAGATCCAAGGCGAGCGAGACAGATACAGAGACGACCGCATGGATTGGATGGAGGAAAAGAAGGAATTCGAGCGCCGCCAACTGGAGGACGCCCAGAAAATCAAGGCCCTGAAACAGAAGCTCCGCGAAGCCGAAGATCACCTGGGCAACTACGTGGATCATCTCCACGGCGCCGAACACGACCTCCGCAAAACCAGAAAAGATCTCTACCGGGCCGAAGCCGACCTCAACTATTGCAGAATCACAAGCAACGACCTGTTGCATGAATACCTGCGTAATCATCGGGCGCAGACGGAACAAGTCAGAGCCACCAGCGAGAAGTTCCGTGAGACCGAGATCACAATGGCGAGATACAGAGGAGTAATCAGGCGCTTGGTCGACCATAACAACAAGCTACGCCGTCAGCTGGCCCAGCCCGTCTTCCCTGCCGAATTCAACAGTCCCATGCCTCAAACCCTTAGCCAGCCGTCTCTGTCGCTCGCGTCGGTAGTGACCGTGGTTTCTGTCGAGCCGAGCGACAGCGCAGTGGTTGAGGCACCGCCTTGTGCCACTCGCGGTCTCCAGCTGAGTCCTCAAACCAAGCTAGAGTTTGGGGGTTCCCAGTCTGAGTTTAGGCAGCCCGATCTGGTTTGTGAGGATTTCAATCCACAACACCGATATGAGAATTCCGAGTCAGAATTTGACGATGCCGAGCCTGAGGCCAGGTGTCCTATACGTTCTGAGTTCGTACAGTATCCTGGTGAGAACGAGCAAGAGTCCGAGGATTCCAAGCCTGAGGTCAGGTGCGGTATGCGTGAGGAGTTCAAGCAGCATCCTCGTGCAAGCGAGCAAGAGAATGCGGATTTGGAGTCCGGGGGTGAGTTGCTCGGTCAGCGTCAGGAGATCAAGCACCATGGGGATTCTGAGCTAGAGGAGGAGGAGCTCGAGCTGGAGGATGCGGATTTTGAGCCAAAGGATGAGGGATTTGAGCCAAAAGACGAGGATGTCGATGCGGACGATGAATATTTTGAGCCGAAGGACAAGGAGTTCGAGCAGGAGGACGAAGATTTCGAGTCGCAGGATGAGGACGTTTCACTCAACGCTTGGGATGTGCTGACGCCTACCGGATCCCGTGGTTCCTGGCTAGGAGACTAGGGGCGAGCACACGAGGTGCCCATGGATCACGTCGACAAGCCTTTTCAGATTTTGGGTCGTTGATGAACTCCATCTCGCAGACGACATAATCACTCACGGAATCTCTTCAGCTCTACCGTCGACCTCCATATGACGTACAGCTACTTCTCAAGGTTGTGTAGCTAGCTGTGTCACCGCAGCCACCGACCGTAGTTGAGATAGCAAAGGTAATAAGAGTTGGTAAACCAAAATCGCTTTCATTTCATCCATGTGAAGACAAGAAGTGACATTTTGCATCCCCGATGTTTCCCCCACGTTTGCTATTACCCAGTATCAACTCCCAGCCCAGATGTTTAGGAGATTGTCATCAAACCAAGCCTCATCGCTAGAAGCACCTAATTCACTTCATATCACATCATATATTTTCCAAGACCCCCCCCCCCTTTACATCGCCGTCTGTTGCCCCGTCATGTAGCCGCCGAAGGCTTTCTGAAATAGGCGTCAGTGACATTACTCGGTAGTCATAAGAAAGATAAAACGTACCGCATTCCTCGTCTGGATAAAGACTGTGCCCGGGCCGGTAAACTTGCACACTAATCCCTCACCAGACGCAAAGCCCGAGATCAGACCGCCCGAAGTGACGCGCTCGAGGATATACTTTGTATTCCAGGCAACGAGGTGCCCGTTATCGACAATATACTTTTCGCCCTCGGCCAGCTGTGATTACATCATGTCAGCCAAATCCGAGCACTTGAAAGGCAAACCCCGATACCCGGAAAAACACCCCCAAAAAGGAGTGTAAAAAATGGGGGAGGGGAGGGGGGGCTAAACTCACATCCTTGCGAATAATGGCTCCAAAACTCGTCAACCACAGCAGCCCGATCCCGCTGATCTTGTACACCCACAGGCCCTCGCCACTGAACATGGCCTTGCCGATGCCCTGGCGCTTGTAGTCCTTGACGACATTCTGCGTCGACGCGAGGTACCCGTCATGGCTGACGGACCACTGCTCCTTGCCCGACAGGCGCAGGCTCGTAATGTCGCCGAGCATGGGGGGCGCGAGCAGCAGCTCGCCGGGGCCCGTGTACGTCGACTGCGTCATCTCGCCGCCGGCGACCAGCTTCTTCATGCTGAACTTGTAGGCGCCCTTGAGCTGGATTGAGGGGGACATGGCGATCATGGCGCCTTTTTTTGTCATGTTAGTCTCGCGACGGGTTTGGTGTGAGGGAGGGAGGGGGGGACTTACCGGACCGCGCGTCCAAGGGGCAGCCGATGGCTAGTTGTACTGTCAGGATGGTGTTGCAATCCCGGTGGCTAATGCGATAGCTCCCGCCGTTGAACGTCCCGACGTCGTCGACCACGGCCGTGGCGCCGCTGAACTGCCCGGCAGCGGGCGCACCCGCAATCATACTCGCGGCGACATCCGTATCAATCCCTAGCTGTTGCTGCTGCTGCTGCTGCTGCTGCTGCTGCTTCTCGGCGGAGTAGTGCCCGTCATCCTCCTCCTGGGGGTATGTTGGCGGAGCTGAGAACTGTGGCTCGTGCTGGGCCGAGGCCTGGGATGGGGTACGGAAGTGCGAAGGCAGGGCTTGGTGGTGGCTGCTCTGGCCCCCCTGGGGAGGGGGAGAGGGGTACTGTTGGTGCTGTTGCTGTTGCTGCGGTGGGAGCGGGTAGGACGGGGTCGACGACTTGGGCGGGGGGCTCGCCGAGGCTTGCGGGGGCGGCGGGTAGTTCTTCCCCTGGGATGCGCTAGGCGGGGCGGGATACGAGAACTTGGTCTGTGTCGGCGGAGCGGACATGGGGGGAGGAGGGTAGTTCTTGGGAGCTGAAGGGGAGAGCAAGGTCAGTTGCGAGCTTGGGATTGGAAACATGTCAACATACCTCCAGCTGCGCCGGGCGGGGCTGGACAGAGGTCAGCTTCGTCTCAATCCTACATCCAGGGGCTCTGGGTACTCACGGGGGTAGTATCCGGACATGTCGACGTCCTAGTACTCAGCAATGCCCAAGTGTTGCTTTGTCTGCGGTCAGCAAGGCTCACAAGAGCTCGGGAGAGCTGATGTTCATCAGTCGCGCGAGCTGAGGTGGCACACCTCCCACCCCGCACTTACATGGCTCGGCAGCTGTTGTTGGACGCAAGAGGTCAAGGATCAGGACTACTGCAACACAGAAGCCGTATTTTGAACTTTGCACGATGGGGAGCTGCAGGATGAAGACACAGTCAATATGCGACAGAGGAGGAGGGACAGGAAATTAGGCGGGCGCAAGGTGCATTTTGAGCGAGGCCGCGAACGAGCGACCCAAGCAGCTGGCGGGCTGGTGGCCTGCATTGGGCCCCCAATCCCATCAATCGCATGGCGTCTGCCGCCGCGGCATTGGATAGTCCAGCGTACGTCTAAATCGAGAGCTCGATCAGGGAAGGCAGCCAATCAGATGTGCTCTTGTCGCTCTCTAGGCGCGGCAAGGGGTTTGACGAGGGCGCTTAGCGACAACATGAGAGCCACCAGCTGCTTCCCATTGGCCGGCCAAGCTTCCAGATACTCATTACCATCTGGGCATTGAGGCATTGCACTGCCATTGCTTCAGCGGGCAGGGGATCTCATTGCTGGTGCAATTCTTGTTGGTTGTCAGTGTCGGTCGGTCGCAAGCTTAGACCTCGCTGGGTGCTCTGAGACCAAGGTGAGAGCTAGGCACGTGCCAGGGCGACTTGCGAGCCATGGCGGGACAGCAGTTCCCCCGATATTCCGGCATAACCACATTGACCAATGAGATCAGGCCATTGCCTGCCGGGCCAACTGCGTCACTGCGCATGGAGCTTCTCGGGACCTCGGGGCCTCATTGAAAAAAAAAATCGGCTACCTGAATTTAAGTGTTCTGGCCTGACATCAGCGAGCGAACGAACGGCAACATCTAACATTCCAACATCGGGGTCCCGGGCAGGACCAGCGCCGCTACTCGAGCCACGACGAACACACTCGCTATACACGAATTAACTCCGACCGATCCGGGCCCACCAACCCAACGAGCCGAACAGCAGGGCGGCCTCAAACCCGCCGCAGCGCGTCCTCGTGACTCGCATTCCTCCGGACTTGGGTACCGACACACATCACCACCCAAATAAAAGTCGACCTTTACCACAACCCTCTCCACGAATCCCGCAGTTTTGCACCCACTCCCTCACCCGAGCTTCGCGCTCCCCCAACCCACCTACACAGACACGAAACCAAGCCCACGTTAATTCCGAAGAATGCTCCGCAAAACCATAACCTCGCTCCCCCTCCTCAACCCTGGCGCGGCGGCCCGCCGCGTGGCCCGCAACGCCACCACCAAGCAGCTCAAGCCCCGCCGGGCCTCCACCAAGTCGTCGTCGTCGCTGTCGTTGCCGTCTGCCCTCGCGGCGCCGATCCCTCTCACATGGCCGCAGCAGTCGGCCCAGCTGTGGGCGCAGCGGCTGGCCAAGGTGAAGGAGGCGTCGGCGCGGCGGGTCGGGCCCTTCCGGGCGTCCGTGTTCCCCGCGCGGCGGCCGTTCCACTCGTCGCGGGCGTGGCGCGCCAAGGAGGCGGCCGAGCAGCAGCCGACGACGCTGGGGGGCCGGCTGAAGAAGCTGTCGCGGGAGTACGGGTGGGCGGCGGTCGGGGTGTACGCGGCGCTAAGCGTGCTGGATTTTCCGTTTTGCTTCTTGCTGGTGAGGACGGTGGGCACCGAGAGGATTGGTAAGTCGGGTTCTTTTCTTGATGGGGAGCTGGAATGGAGTGGCTGACCGGGAGTAGCTGAGGTTGAGCATGTTGTCGTGTCAAACCTCGAGAAGGTGGTACCCGAGCGGGTGCAGACCATGTGGCATGAGTATCGTCAAGGCCCGGCCGAGAAGGAGGTAGAACAGATCGCCAGCACCGCGACAAACGGTGAGGGTATGGAGGCGGTCGGATGGGGTGTCCAAGAGGCCGACGCAAGGCGGACATCGGAAGGAGCCAGTAAGTTTTGAATCGACCCCCTCTTCCCCCCTGCCTCAAGAGGCCATGCGCTAACGTCCCCCTAAAGGCTTGGCAACTCAGCTGGCGCTAGCTTACGCTATCCACAAGAGCTTCATCTTTGTACGCGTTCCCCTCGCGGCTGCCATCCTGCCCAAGGTGGTCAAGGTGCTTAGAGGATGGGGTTGGCAGATTGGCAAGCGGAGGGTAAAGCCTTGAGCGCTCGACCATCTGTCATTCGTCCGACCCGGCCTGTCACGGCACGTGTGAATAGTGGCAGGCCACTGCATCCGAGGGGGAAAAAACAGCCTAACAGCGGCGTTCCGCAAGTGGCGGCTGAGTTTTGCGTATATTTGTACGAGTCATGTATAGACGGCATCTCCTCATAGACAACTCATAGACTGTAACAACATGTGTAATAGTGCGTGGAGCTATGCTCAAAGAGAACCATATCACATGTCTGGCCAGCAATGTTGGTGAAGGGGTCAAGGGCAAGCACGATGGGGGCTTAGGGGAACTCGGGTTTCCAGAAGGGGTTGGTGGGAGGGCTGTGCCATACGCTTAGCCATCACCATCAGGATCAAGTGGAGAAACCTCATCCACCTCGGCTCGGTGGACGACTTGCCAAGGAAAGCCGGGGAAGGTGGACAAATACCGACACCGAGTGCCGCCTGAGTTTGGTCTTCCCTGTTTCTTGCCGTCATGGCTCACGGCCTTGCCCCTCTCGGTAGCCCGACGGGACTCGCCATCCAAGCGACAGCCAACTACGTGGACGGACAGACCGGGAATGAAAGGCTGAATATGCTGGTGGTCGGGAATTGGCAGCCGGACCACTAGAAGCCGGGTGGATTGTGCTGGAGTCCAACGTTTTGCCAAGAGACGCACTCGTCAGCGTGTCGGTCGACGGCCAGGACACAAACAAGGTCGCGAACTTGGTGCCGTGTAGATAGAGTTTGCGCTAAGGGAGGGAACTCGTAAGCTGGCCAGTAGGAAGGCGGTAGTTCCGTCCTGTTCTGGTTGTCCCTCCTCGCGCAACTGGCTTTCGGGCTCGCAGTCCTACCTTCCCTTGTTCCTACCACGGGACGTAGTTTTGGCCGCTGTCTTGCTGTCGATCCTGCAGTTAGGTTATGCTTAGGGCACATCATGTCGTCCGCTCTTTCGCTTCCAGTCTCGAGAGGGAGGTGAGAAAAATCCTGCGACGTCAGATTGGATACCCTTGAGAACTTTGTGTCAGTGGATGATGGCAACTTCCAGGCAACCCAAAACACGGTAGTAAGGTAGTGAGAAATTTTACAGAGAACTGAAGAAGCATGTTTTTAGGGACTCAACCAGGCCTGGGTTTCGGCAGCAAACCTGACCCACCTCAACGAAGATAGGTAAGCTGCCGTTGACAACCTACCATAGAGCCATACGAGTCTCGGCGTTGGGTGGTTCAATCTGACTTGAACCAGCGGAGCTGCCAAGGTCTTCTAAGGTCTTCACTTACATGGAGAGCACGGCCAACCCGTTTTCAGAATAGAGTTCAACACTAGGCTGGGCACACCGCTTTGCAAACAGGTTGGCTCGCAACAAATTATCTGGAACAAGTGCGATCTGGGGTTCCCGAGGTCGCCAACTATCTCACGTCTGCAGACGACACGTCTACACATCTACACAGGTCCTTACCGTTGCTATGTTCCTGAGACTTGGATTTGGATCGACAAGGCTGGGCGAGCACTCGGAAACCTCAGTCCCGGTGAGATGTCTAACGCCCCCGTCTCGTCTGACTCCGGTGCGAAAACCTAGACAAAACGGGTTTTCTGTGGGTGGCCAGCAGCGCAGCGGCGCACCGCACGCAGGTCGTCTCGCCATGAAACCAGCCAGCCCCATGCCGGCTTGAACAAATAGCCTTTAATTTTTTCTTCTGGAAACCTTCCAGCACCAAGGTGGCAAGGCTGTTTCCTGACACCACCTCGGGTCCGTTCACCACGCCAAGCTATCCCATCAAGCCCGCCAACAATGGAGAGGGGGGGGGGGACACCCGTTTACTCCAGCTCCGTATCACCATCGCGAGCTCCGTCCTGTGCACAGCTGCCACAGAAAAAGCGGCTGTAGGCCCAAGGTAGGCAGGCAAGAGTGGACGTGGGGTTCCCATGCCACCTACCCCTAGGTTGGCTTAGTGAGCATGCTTTCCTGCCCATCAAAGGTAACGTACAGCGAACTTAGACGAAAACTGGAAACCCAGGGTCGTGTAGGTTGGCCAGTGAGTCCTCGCCCCAGCTGCCCCGCCAAAGCGTACGGTCAAGAGCCGGCTTCCTAGTAACCAGCTTTTCTATAAAAGGGAGCGGTCTCGTCGTGCATCTGAGACAAGGGCATCAAAGACACACACTCCCACATCTCCCCCGACAAGGACGCAACCCCTGGCTCTTCACCGCTGCTCATCAACCAATCCACTTTGCTCTTTCCCTGATACTCTCTCTTGATCGACTATAAATACTACGTTTACCGTAACTACCATGTGTCCCATCCTCCCCGAGGCCATCAACCTCAAGCTGCCTCCATCTTGGTACATCGGATCCCAGCAAGACCTCATCGCCGCCCTCCAACCATCGGCTCTCGATAGGGCTGCTGCCGCCACTGCCTCTCTTCTGCTCGCTGAACCTCTCATTATGGCTGACTCGGGCTTCGGTTCTGGAAGCCCAACACCAACACCACCGCCGCCTCCGGCACACAGTTGCATTTTCCCATTTTCCTCGTGGGAGGAGTCGATGATGATGCAGGCTCTCAATATCGCGCGAGACAGCATCGAAGGCGCCTCGGAGCCAACGGTATGCAGTATTTTGGAGAGTGCCATTGAAAAGATATGGGCCAAGATACTGGCATATCCAAATCGGTACATCATGACGAGGAACGAGTTCGCCGTCTTCAACTACTTCCAGGCGCGCTTCAGGGGAAACGAAGTGGCCGTGGCAGCTAGGAGGAGATACTGGGACAACACCTACGGCCCATGACAAACGCGCAATCGACAACTCTCCTTTCGCAACTCGAAGACTCCTAAACTCAACTCTTTCGGTTGCCACCTGACAAAACTCTCACCTCCAACCCTCGGGGCCAAAAATGCCGGCGACAGCTGGATATCGGCATGATGACCACCACGGACAGTATAGAATTTTGGCATTTTCTCTGGCGCAAAGTTTTTGGCTGTTGTATTGTACACTATTTTGTGTTTGTCCCTCGCTGAGTGTTCACTGAGCGTCGACTATCAAAACCCTTGGACAGGGAGCTCTTGAGGAGTGATGAATTCTAAATGAGGGGGGGGGTCTCAAGCTTGGGCTGTTACTATGTAGCAGGACGGGACCCCGCGCCAAAAGGGGCAGGCAAACGACCGGATAATCAATGTGGACAGCCGACAGCAGCGCAGATCTTGGCCGATCGGAGCTGGCTGAATTCCGTCTTGGCGCCAGGAACGTGACGCCGTTGGGGGAGCCTCCAACGCTTCCAACACTCCCCCAACGCCGCCGCTTTCTGGATCCATCGCCCATCAAACGCGGACGCGGACGCGGGTGCTTGGTTTAGGGGTGCGGTTGTGCTACCCGCACTTAGCCCATTGGCTTGTTGTTTAATCTGCATCTTTAATTAAGAATTAAGACACTGGAATCGGGCTCTCAAGCCGCACCTTCCATCCCCTGCATGCTCCCATCGTGCACTCCCCACGTTCCAGACTGCCTTCCATTCATGGACTGCCCGCACCACACCTCGCGATAACCCCCGGTGCTGCTGCTGGTTTCTGCTCTGCGCACCACCGCAATTGGGCTTGGGATTTGGCAAGTCCACCTCACGCCGTCGTCACGACCAGGACCCACGACCATGGATGCCATGGATGCCATGGATCCTGAGAAGCGCCCCATGCTCCCGCGAGCGGGCGAGGGCCTTTCGCAACCACCGCCGGGGAGGCCCACTGGAAGAAAGTGCCAGGGCCTCGTATGGTTCCTAGTCGTCCTCGCCGGCGGCCTGCTCATCCTCTCCGGGGCCCCGACGTCGTGCCTGCATTCGGGCCTTGGTCTCTTCGCGGGCGGCAGCGACGTATTCCCCGCGGCTTCTTCCCACCACCCCCCAGCAGCGGCCGACGCCGTCGCGAGCTCCCACTCGATCCAGAGCAGGTCGCCCGCCACCATCGCCCCCGCCGACGTCACCACGTCGGCTCCCGCGCCCGCCCGCACCGTCCTCCAGTGCTTCGAGGTCGACCAGCCCGTGCTGCTGCCTGACGGCGCCGCCGAGAGCGACGGCTCGTCCCGCACCTTTGACGGGTACGCTGAGAAGCCGTGTACTGTCCTGCTGATGCGCCGTGACTTTGCGTGGAGCTACAATGATCCGTTTATCGGTAAGCTGGGTCGCGGTTACTATCATGTCTTGTTGGTGTAGTCGGTGTGGGAGTCTTTTGTCTTGTGGCGTGCTAGAGTTACCGGTCTTAACATGTTCTACTGCGTCTACCTAGGCAAATACACCCCTCCTAGCTGCAAGTTCAACCGGGTTGTGCTCAACTTTACCTCTGTAAGCCACGGTCGACAATTTGACCGCCTGGCACTGATGTATTTTGGCGATACCGAAGTTTGTAAGTCTTCCGAGGGGGAGATGGTCCGCTGGTGAGGTGAGCTTGACCTGATGCTCTGATACCAAGGGCGAACCTCGACTGCCGAGCCGACAAACCCGCCGGGAATTGCCTGGACCTATCTCAAAGATATGACTGAGTATCTGTACTTCTGGAAGTCGCCTCAGACCATCATATTTGACCTAGGGAACTTGATCGGTGAGTAAACAGCTGCTTCCGCTACCCCCATGTCCTCAGAGCTGTCGTTGCCCCTGACCAGCTCCAAGCTACACCCTCTTTAGAGTTCCAAAGCCTAACCACGCCGCAGATGACAAGTACACGGGCATCTTCAACACCACCATGACGGCCACCTTCTTCTACAGCGACGTCGACACGGCTACGGCCCCGCCCAGCGACCTCATCATCCCCATCTCGGCGCGCCAGGGCGCCAACAACGCCGTCAGCCAGTTCACGGTGCCGCGCGACAACGCGACCAACACGGTCCGCGACTTCCCGCGCAACGCCCGCCGCGCCGTCTTCTCCGTCTCGGCCAACGGCCAGGGGCTCGAGGAGTTCTGGTGGAGCAACGTGCTGCAGAGCGACATCTGGACCTTCAACCAGACGGCCGGCCAGCTGACGGGCTACAGCCCCTTCCGCGAGGTGCAGGTGCTCATCGACGGGCAGCTGGCCGGCGTCGACTGGCCGTTCCCCGTCCTCTTCACGGGCGGCGTGTCGCCGGGGCTGCACCGCCCCATCGCGAGCGTCGAGGCGTTTGATCTCAAGGAGCACGAGATTGACATCTCGCCGTTCCTGCCGCTGCTGTGCGACGGCAAGCCGCACACCTTCACCATCCGGATCGCGGGCATCAACGATGCCGACGCGAGCGCCGCGGCGGCGCTGACGGAGCGCGTCGACGAGAGCTGGTATGTCACGGGCAAGATCTTTGTCTGGCTCGACGACGACGCCGGCTCCGTCACGGCGGGCGACAAGCCCACCATCCAGGCGCCGCCGCCGGTGCTCACCATCACGCACTCGGTCCTGCAGACGGCCAACGGCACCAACGAGACGCTGCTCTACAACACGGGCGTCAAGCGCGGGCTGCTCATCAGCGCGCGCGTCGTGACGCAGCGCGGCGCCGACACGGTCTCGTGGTCGCAGACGCTCACCTATACCAACAAGGGCCGCGTGTCGGGGTTCGGGTACAACCAAGTCAACGACCTGGTCATCAGCGGGACCGACGAGGCGGCCGGCTTCACGACGCCGCCCTACAAGGCCGCGTACCGGTACCCGCTCTTCGCCAACTCGACCTACGCCGTCTCGGACACGGGCAACCTGACGCTCTGGGCCCACGTCGTGCAGGGCAAGCAGGTCGAGGTCAGCGGCGCGAGCGTGTTCCCCGACGGGCTCGAGGCGTTCGGCGGCCGCGCGCGCTTCGTCGCGTCGGCGCTGGCGACGCGCAAGGAGGGCGTGGCTGGCTTCTACCAGTCGGGCGACGGCAAGAACAGCTCGGGCTGGGGCACGGCCGACCAGACGTTCCGGTTCGGCGGCGTGAGCAAGGGCGGCATGCTGGGCGACGCGCCCGACGTGGAGCTGTACTTTCGGAACGTCTCGGCGGCGAATGGGTCGGTCTTATACGACTTTAAGAGGCGGTGGGGGGCTGGCAAGACGGAGGCGACGGCCTTGTCGGGGGAGGAGGGCAAGGGCATGGCTGATCTCAGGGCCGAGTATGCAGCTGTGGAGGGAGAGGCTGGGAGGGGAGCGATGAGGGTGTTTATGGGGAGGAATGATTATAAGGGGGAGGCTTGAAGACGGGATGGCTTCTTTTCTGGTTTTCGGCTCTGTAATTTTTCTGACTAGGCATATCGAGACATGATTTGAGTCGGCCGACTGTTACCCGAACTGAACAAGATCTTTCTTGTGAACCACTATGTTCTCATCCCCCTCATCCCCCTGTTCTGTGGGCAGAAGCCCAATCATAAGTTATGGCTGACAGGTATGGAAATATACACACCAAGCATCGCTTGCCGGCCCGTGGTATCAACTTTGACGTGTATGGAGGGCATTGGTGTTATGACGAGCAACCATGTTCCAGATACAATGCGGTGGGCGATAAAAAGGAGGCTCACGAGTGCGATAAAGGTGGTTGATGGCCGTTATGACATGACATCCCCCCCTGACCAAGTTTCTAACGACTGCTGGGAGATATGAGTTGTAATCCCAGTCGGATAAGAAGATGGATCAGCAGCTTCTAGGTGGCTTCGGATTTCTCTAGAATGCTTCTTTTCTCCCCTCCCGTTGGCGTTGACTCATGGAAGGATGGAAGGCCATGTCCATTGGTGGACCTAGCAACGAGCTAGATCACGTCAGGTCAGGTTCATGGAAGTTGGAAAAAGGTGTGGCGCGAGAGTTAGAGTTGCTAGGCGCAGAGTAACTCGAGTAAAGTTTACCGATAAAGCCCGGGCAGTTGAAGTGGCCAAAACGTGGGCTTATTATCTGTTTTGACTCGAGAACAGGCAACTCGTGGCTAAGGCAGACAGGCTAGCAGAGAACAAATTGAATGCCGAATGGTGTTGTTGATCCCCCAACTTAGTCAGACCACTTGATTCAACCAAATGACATGGGAAGGATGTGCCTCGATGAATCACAGCATGAAGGACGTGATACGAATGGATCGACCAGAAAAAATATAGTGGAACCCCGCAGCGCAACGTTTGAATTTCCCTTTGCGGCTCGGGAGAGAAGGCTTGTCTGGTTATCGCGGCGCTTGTCGCAACACGGAGCGGACGGGACAGAAGGTTCCTTGATAACAGTTGCAGCCGGAAGTGGTAATCCAGTTTCTCGATCTGCAGGTTCGGGTGGTCGCTGTTGTCTGGCCGTTGGCTGAGTGTGGTTCAACGACCAGGACCATCGGGCGGCAATTGTCTGCAGGCACGACGTTGCTGGGTCAGGGAGGCGAGGGGCAGATGTCAGGAACTCGATAGTCGCGGGCGAATCAATTGGCAGGATGTGCCAGCTCAGTGCGGCAGCGGCAGCCCAACTCGGCACGGGCTCAGTGGCGTGTGCCACCCTGCTCCCCAGTCAACAGGGTCTAGCAGGGTTCCCCAAGGATGGCCTCGCACCTCTCCCTCTTCACCACGGAAACGTCGCTGTTGCTTGGTTGGCCGTTGTGTTTTGGCTGCTGAATCAGTGCTGCTCTCAAACACGCTCGGTCTCTCAGATAGCTGAACAGCTGCGCAAGCTGCGATAACAAACCATGGGCCTGTCTGCGGTTTGCAGAAAAAGAGTGACGGCTACTGCCCAATAGGGACGCCCCGACAGATATAGCCCAAGCTCCTGGCCCCACTCTGCCGTCATTGCCCCACTTTTGACAATCGCCCGGCCAATTTGATCATGAGCCCATTGCCAACACTGAGTCGTTTCCTTCCTGTCCCATCTGCTGCAAGTAATAGTACATACATGCTGCTGCTCATCTGCCTCCAGCTCTAATACCACCGGTCCCCCACCCAGACTTCCCTCTCTGTGAAATACTTTTTCAGACCAACAACATCACTCCCTTTGTATCGTGCGATACTGCAAGACATCCTACCATCGCACCAGCAAAAAAACCTATCGCGCGCAAGTCTTTGCTTAGTCGACATACCCCTCCGCCTTCTAGCAGCTCATCCCCACCCAGCATCTACAATCCACCTCCGATCGCAATGGAGGTCATACCAACTCTCCTCAGAGGCTCTCAACTCCTCCTAGTCCTCCTTCTAACAGCGCTGATCGGCAATGTTATCGCAACCAACGTCGGCGCCGCCGCTTCGGCCACAGCCGCCATAAACTTCTCCATGTTCGTCATCGTCCTATCGTGGCTTGTCGCCATCTTCGGACTCGCCTCGGCCTTTGTCGACCGCATCGCCATCCCCGTCGCACTGCTCGGCGCCGACGCTGCTGCGACCCTCTTCACTTTTATCAGTGCCGTCGTGCTGGCTGCCAAGCTGCGCGTCGTCAACTGTGGCAACACAAAAGACCAGGCCGACGACTGGATCGGTTACGGCAGCCTCGACGACACGAAGCGCTGCCGCGAGATCCAGGCAAGCACAGTCTTCATGTGGTTCCTCTTCATTAGCTTCGCCGCGGGGCTCGCCCTCGCCTTCCTGGGCTTCCGCCGCGGCGGTGGGAGCGTGCGCTCGGGACCGACGATGTCGCAAGTTAGGGTATAAGCCTCACAGCTCTCCGCGGGTTAACTTTGGGCAAGGACGGAAAAGAAGGGGAGGTAATACGGATGGGTTCGCCTTCGTCTTATTGTTGTACGAAAGTTATGAGGGTTACCGTTCCTAATGATCCAGGCGGCACACGGACGGGTGCCATGTTATATGAAAGGATGGCTGGATATGGCGGTTTGGCTTAGGTATGGGTGGGAATAGGACCGGTTTCCGGTATGTAGAATAGCAATAGCATCCTTGTAATCAATGAGGATCTGACGTTATGCCATGTTGAGGTTATTCTGACTATCAGACTCCATAATGAGGAGTTTGAACAAGGTGAATGTGCGCTGTATTCAATGCTTCTCTGCCAACAAAAGCCCGCATTTCTTTGCGTATTATTGTCCGTTTATCCCATATGACGCCATGACAATGGTGGCTGCTCCCTAGAATACATGGCATGCCATACCGCATACCGCCGGAGTCTCGGCCAGGCGCTTGTAATCTTCTTACAAAGACGACGCAGCTTCGACAGCGCCAATAACCTCAAAGCTTCCCTTATTCAGCCAGACGATGTCGACGTCGTGTGCCCACTCCATGTAGCGTGACCAGCCTGGAGTACCAATGTTAGTATGGAACTTGACTGGACCCCAAGTGGTACTTACCCCAGTAGGCAAACTTCCGCCCCAAGAATTTTCCGGCGAACGGCATTATCACCATTGTCAGCAGCAACTGCAGCTGCTCTAGACTTTCTTCCCACTCCCGCTGCGCATCCGAGTTGTCGTAATCGTCATCGGAGAGGATGCTGCTCGAGATGGAGGGAAGCGAAGCTACATCGTCGCCGTTCTCCGACGACGCGGCGCCATCGGATATGACGAACGAGGACTCGGAGCCCAGAAATTGCGACATGTTGGCGGTCGAAATTGAATCGGAGATGGGGGGGGGGGTTGGTTCGCGATATGTGCCCAGACGAAGCGGTCTTGAAGAGGGGAGACGCCGCGAGTGGCGGGTGGTCCAAGTTACCGCCGGCTTGCCCGCGGGCTGTCTACTCGATAACCGGCATCGACGTTTTGAGCGGACAGTGAAGAGTCGGAGTCGCACCGAGATGAAGCGGGATCTGTCGACGGGAGTATGTGGAGGCGGGAGCGGGAAGAGAGAGCCTCTAGAAGGCTGGATTTGAGTTGCTGCTGGCAAAGCCACTGGCGCTGCACCTCTTCCAATGGCCATGCAGCTCGGCTCCCGGGGCGTGGGCGTCACTGACAAAGCTGTCACAGGGGCGCCAGAAGCTGCCACCAGCTGCCAAGAAATCTGGAGGGAGTGGCTAAAATTCCAAGCGGCGCTGGCTGCGCCAGTCAGAACCCCACTTATCAGGTGATTGAGGGCCTGAGTCACAGTGAGGCTTGACGAACGTCATGAAACCTACCAGGAAAGGCGCAAACGAACATCTCCAGCAGAGCAGAGTCGAGACAGCTCACCTTGCAATTAATTCACCGGACCAGAAAACAAAGCGGGGAATCACCTTCTGCCACGAGCTTGACTACCGCATTTCACCGGCTCCATCCTCACGACGAATTCGCATCCACGGCCAGCGGCGAAAAACCCAAGCGACCAGTGACTGCACGGAAAGACTGCACCAAAAAGTCGGGATTTCTGACCGAAGATGGATGCTGAAGTAAGTTGTATACTTTGGGTGTTACGGATACTTTAGCCCTCTCCCATTCCCCTCACCACAACCCTGCTCTTTCAGCCGATTCTTTCCCTGCCCCTCCAAACTCCTTTTCATTCACAAGCCGCTACGTCGACCGACGCCACTAAGTGGCCTTATTTTTTCTCTCCTTGTGGACTTTTCCCCAAGCTTCCCACCCCATAACCACACCTCAACCTACGAACCCCGAGCGAAACGAAACCAAATCGTGACGGCTCCACCGCGCACCTCGATCTAACGTTTTTTAAGAAACCCGAAGTCCAAAGACGGACATCGCGCAAGTCGGTTGCATTCACGGACGAGAGACTGGTGGTAGACGCAGACGGCAACGTAACCATGATTGCCTCGCCGAACGACGATACTAGAGAGACAGCCATGTCGCACACACCTCGTACGCCGCCTCTCCACGCCGCCCTGGGGGCCTTTACTGATGCCTCTCAAGCACTTGCCGCCGACCCGGTTGAGGGCGACGGACTCGACCTTTCGCTGATGAAGAAGAAGAAGAAAAAGGCCAAGAAGGACGACGAGGACGCCGATGGTGGCGACGAGGCTGCCCCGGCCGAGGGCGAGGAGGTGATCGACCTCTCGATGAAGAAGAAGAAGAAGAAGAAGGCGCCCAAGGAGGACGACGAGTTCGCCAAGAAGCTTGAGGCTCTCAAGCTCGAGGGTAAGGATGGCGATGAGCTGCCCACCGAGGAGACGGAGCAGGACGGCGACATGGAGAAAGGCACCGGCATCTGGGGCCACGACGAGACCAAGACGGTCGCTTACGACCCCCTCCTTGCGCGCTTCTTCACCCTGCTGGCGCAAAAGAACCCCGACCATGCCTCGAGCGGCACCCGATCCTACAAGATCCCCCCCCCGCAGTGTCTCCGCGAAGGCAACAAGAAGACCATCTTTGCCAACATTGCCGAGATCTGCAAGCGCATGAAGCGAACTGACGAGCACGTCACATCCTATCTGTTCGCCGAACTGGGTACTAGCGGTTCCGTCGACGGTGCCAGGCGGCTGGTCATCAAGGGTCGTTTCCAACAGAAGCAGATCGAGAACGTTCTGCGGACCTACATTATCGGTATGTCTCGATTCCAACTCGTGAGTCGTGATGACATGCACTGACGTCAATACCTAGAGTACGTGACGTGCAAGACCTGCCGTTCGCCCAACACAGAGCTCTCCAAGGGCGAGAACCGTCTTTAGTAAGTCACACCCCAGCCAGAGTAATACATGGCTACAGTGCTAACCCGGGCAATAGCTTCATCACTTGCAACTCGTGCGGATCTCGTCGGTCAGTCCAGGCCATCAAGACTGGTTTCTCGGCCCAGGTCGGAAAGAGAAGAAAGATGCAGCAGGGTTAAAGCCCTTTTTTTGCTTTCTTCTCTTATCGTTTGGCCTTGCTGTTTCCTGCATGTTCAATCTTGGACGGAGTCGAACGGCATCGTTGGTTGGGCTTCTCAGGGTCGTTTGGTGAAAAGATTGGGGTCTAGGGTTGCGCGGTCTCTCATGATGACGAGAAAATGGCAATGATATCGACGGTTGCGGGCCGGTGATGAACATGTCAGGCAGGTCGAAGGAAGATGCGTAAATTGTCGAGGACCGGAAACAGTCTGGTTTGCTTTTGGGAAGAGGAGTACATGACCGGCGGCGGACCGTGTGCCCTTTGGGGCAGATGTGCACGCTAGACTACGGAGACTTGACGGGAATATACAGACTAGATTTGCTAAATGAGAATGAACTCAACGAGCTTACAAGTAGTCATTATGAGCATGGTTTAGTGCTTATTGACTTGTCATTTGGGAGGACTGGATGGCACGTTCATTCTTGTTGTTTGTCAACCAGGGCAGCATGTTGTGCGAGCATGTTGAAATGGCACAAGTGTGCCAATTCGGGGAGGTCTGTAGAACCAACGCAATCTGAGTAGGATTCGGCCGCGTAGTTTTGATCCGCCGCGTGGCTGGATGGTTTCTCCAATTAGTCACAGTCGTGGGGGTTTTGTATCTGTACAGGAGCGTTGAAAATGAAGCCTTTGGTTGTGTATAAAGTCTTGGTATCTGTAATGTCTCGGATTGGATCCTAGGCATCTCATTCGTATCCTACGCCACCCTTTTACAGCTCACCAACGTCATGTTGGACAAAAACGGCCAGGTTGAAGATGGTCGGGCGGGGTTGCCGGTCCCGAAGCCATCCAGTTCGTTTTGGCTCCAAGACCCGTCGCCGATCTTGCTCGGCCACCGGACCACTCCCGAGCTGCCGGAGACGGCGGATATTGTTATTGTCGGCAGCGGGCTCACGGGGTCATTTGCGGCCCGTTTTTTGAAGAATCGCGAGGGCTCTAACGAGAGTGTCGTTATCCTGGAAGCAAGAGAGGCTTCTTCTGGGGCTACGGGACGGGTATACGAGCACATCGTTCTCTCAATGTTGATCATCACAGCGACTAACACGAGGATAGAACGGCGGCCACTGCCAACCCGAGATCTACCGCTCCGCCCCTGATGTCGCCGCCTTTGAGCTGGAGAACTACCACTTCCTGCGGGACCTGGTCAAGAAGCACTCGATCCCCTGCGACTGGGCCGACAAGGACGGCATCGTGCACAGCTTCTTCTCGCCGGATCTGTGGGAGGAGGCCCTGGCCGCGGTCGAGAAGACCAGGAAATCCCACCCCGAGCTCGGCACCCAGCTCGAAGTTGTCCACCCTCCCTCCGCAACCAACAACCCGCCCGGAAGCAACCACACGCTCGCAGGCCTGCGCATCCCCCACGCCCACGGCGCCGTCATCCAGAAGCACGGCGCGACCCTCTGGCCCTACAAGCTGGTGGCCTGGGTGCTCGAGCAGCTGCTCTCCGCCTTCCCAGCCCCGGCCTTCAACCTGCAGACCAACACGCCCGTGACCGCCCTGACCCGCACCCCCTCCTCCCCTTACCAATGGACCCTGACCACCCCGCGCGGCCCCATCGCCGCCCGCCAGGTCCTCCTCGCCACCAACGGCCACACCTCGCACCTCCTGCCGGCCTTCGCCGACCTCATCGTCCCCGTCCGCGGCCAGCTGGGCGCCTACCGCCCGCCGGAACCATCCCGACCCCCATCCCCAATGACCCTCCACCACTCGTACGGCTTCGACTCGTCCGCCCTCGACCCCGGCGGTCCCCGCGGCGAGTACCTCGGGCAGCGGCCGGGCCCCGGGGGCGACCTGATCTACGGCGGGGGGCGGCGGCGCGCGCGGAACCTGGCCGTGGGGGAATGGCGCGACGACGAGGTCGAGGAGGTTGTGGCGGGGTACCTGCGGCGGAGCTTGCTCGAGGTGTTTGACCTGCGGCCCAGCACGGAAGCGAGGGGGTTGGGGGAGTTGGAGCCGACGTTTGAGTGGACTGGGGTCATGGCGTACAGCCGGGACCGGCGGTCGTGGGTGGGGGCGGTGCCCGAGGGGTTGGGGGGTGGGGAGGGGCTTTTTGTGAGTGCTGGGTATACGGGGCACGGCATGCCGCATGCCGCCTTGTCGGCGAGGGCGGTCGTGGAGGTGATGGTGGGTGTGGGCAATCCGGGGGTCGGGTTGCCGGGGGGGTACTGGGTGAGTGAGGAGCGGGTGAGGGTGGTCAGGGAGACGGAGGAGAGCGTGGTGGAGAGGAGGGACCATGGGGGCGGGGGCGATGTTCCCAAGGTTATTGCCCCTTGAGGACTCGGACGAGGCATTGTCCTTGCCGGCTAATTTGATATCTCAAATTGTTGGCTCACGCAACCGCGTGAGGGCACAGAGGGCATTGTAGTTAAACTTCATCTCACGGCTCTCACTACATCCGGCCAGTCTTGATTCCGGCACTACCACCTCTTGCTGGCCTACGCAACAAACCGACGGCTCCCACCCCTTGACCGGAACTGGGATGCGCCCTATCGGCCCTTCAAAGACAGTCTCAAATACGAAGAGAAACTCTATACATCGACGTTGGATAGGGCTCCTAGTCAGACAAAGACATGGAGGAGGGAGGGCGATGGTGACTGTGGCCTGAAATTGCGAGATGTCGATGCGGATGATGTGGGCAGCGGGCCTGCTAAGCGGATAGACAAGGCGCAACAGTGTCAAGATAGTTGTGAATAGTCGAATAAGGCGGGCATGGCAGGCCAAGTTCGTGATCGAGTCAATTGCAATAGTCAAAGGCGTGATCCAGGTCAATATATGTAAAGGAGTCTCATTGGGGTATTCTCTCGAAGGCTATCCCGACCGAAGCAACCCATCTAAGCCCAACATATTCGGTTGTAAACAACCAGCTGTATCCCGGAAGGATAGAAACCTTTGAATTGTTAGTTTCAGGCCAGAGATAAAAATAAATATGTGGAGAAGAGAGTGAAGACATCCGTCAGATATTTCGAGAAGATTATTTTTAGCGCGGTGTTTATCAGCAGCACATCCTCATGGCATAGGCAGAATCCCATGGACGATGATGTTCTGATGGCCCCGCGTGCGTCATCATAAGGATTGTGGAAGAGGAAAATGTGATAGGGATGCACTCACAGGTTTGTAATATGTAAAGTACTTGGTGTCTCTCCATCAGAATGCAGATGCTAACATTCTGGTGTGCCGCGTGTATTCGTGCGTGGGTCTGCTGCTCGCTCGCCGGACCGGCTCCAGCGCTTCACCCTTCTAACCGTTGCGAATGGCCAGACAGATATGTCCAGTCCACCGAGTTGCTCATGCCTCTGGCACAAATTTTCCACGCTTTTCCCGCATGACTGAAAGCCTCTGCCTGTCCTCTTCGAACTGCTTCACCAGCTCGGCCTGCTCCTCCTTCTTCCGCTCTCTCAGCTGGAATTGGTAGAAGTCGGTCATCTCGGCCTTCTTCTTTTCAGCGCGCTCCATCATCTTCATCTTGGCCTCCTCAGCCTCTCTCATCTTTGCCGGCGCGTTCCTGCCACCCTTCGTGACTGTCACGAAGCCATCCTCATCCGGCTCGTTACGCAACCTCTTGGCGATCTCAGCGGCCTCGCGTTCTCTCTTTCCAAAGAGTTCCGAGAAGGCATCCACAGCAGCCTGCACAACATCCTTATCCGCATAGGAGAGGCGGTTGTGCGCCTTGAGCCATGCGGATCCGAGCGGCGGTACAGCCTTGGGTCCGGTCACATTTTCCAGGCCGGCGCCCCAGGCGGGATATTTCTTGGTCTTGTGCACCTTCGCAACGGCCTTGAGGACCTGCTCGACGCTCTTCTCGTCGGCGAGCAAGACAACAGCCGTGCTACCACTCCTCCGCAGTGGCCGCGACCATGTGCTGGGCAGGCGAGCGGCTGCGTCCTCCCTAGCCCTCTCGACCTCCTCGTCCTCGCGCTTCCTCTTCTTGCCGTGAGCGGCGAGTAGACGTGCTGCGTGGATTGGTTGGGCATCCGACACAGAATTTGGGGCCTTCCTCTCGTCCTCAAAGGTAGCGCTCTCGAAGCGGCCAGCGCCGGCCAGGGCGGTGAAGAGGCTGCGCAGGTGTAGCTCGGTACTGTCGACGGGGACATTCGTCAGGAACAGACTCCTCTCGTCGTCCGGAGTCGGAATCTTTGGCGCATTTCGCCGCACGTAGAGGTAGTGGAGGACGCTCCGGGGAAATGAGGGGACCGGCGGTACTGAGACGGGAAGCACGGAGAAATCTCCTATTGTGGGCGGACAGGGCGTCATGTTGGCGGGTTTGGGGGGTTTGTTGACGACAGAGCAAGTGGTTGCAGTCCGGAATTGGTTCAGGAATTTGAATATCGGTTGATCGATTGCGCTGAGCTAGAAACTTTTGCGCCCCACATTAGCTTCGCTGCCGCTTCTGGGCGCTCTGATTGGCTGATTCTGAGACCCCCAGTGACGAAAATCGGAATCACAAACTCTAAACAACAACCTGCGAGACAACACCAGATTTCTTGGGTAGCCGTATGGTGGGCTGATCGAGTGATCATTGACGCCGGAAGGCCTCGAGAGTGTTTGCAACACGGGGATTCCACACTGCTCCTTCTCCTGTCCGTTTCCACTCGCTGTCCAATCCCAATTAGGTCTAAATAGTCGCCGAGCACGCCTAGCTCAGCACTAGGAAAAAAAATGCTGATTTCATGGCAAACATTGCGCGGCAACACTGTGTCGGCGACAGAAGCCTTGCGATGCAATGCAGCAACGCAAACTCCATCATGTGTCCCCAACCTCGCCTTCGTCAACCACACCCGCTCCCTCCCCTGGGCCCCATCTGCTTCTTCCTCTGCGGCCCCTCCGCCGACACCACCACCAAGCCACCACCCTTCCTCGCCCTCCGCTCCTCCACCCTCTTCATCACCTTCACCGTCTGCCTCGCCATCTTCACCGACATCCTGCTCTACGGCCTCATCGTGCCTGTCATCCCCTTCAGCCTCACCGTGCAGGCCGGTGTGCCCGAGGAGCGCGTGCAGCACTGGACGGCCATCCTGCTCGCCTGCTACAATGTGGCCCTCTGCGTCGGCAGCCCCATCGCCGGGCTCTACGCGGACCGCACCGCGTCCCGCCGGCTGCCCCTCCTTGCCGGGCTCCTCGCCCTCGCGGGCGCCACCATCCTGCTGTGCCTGGGCCGCACCATTGCCGTGCTGGTTGCCGGCCGCCTGCTGCAGGGCCTGAGCGCGGCCATTGTGTGGTCCGTCGGGCTCGCCCTGCTCGTTGATACGATGGGGCGGGATGTGGGATTCGCCATGGGTTGGGTGAGTATCGCCATGTCGGTGGCCCTGCTCATCTCGCCTGTCATTGGCGGGGCCGTGTATGCCGCGGCTGGGTACTATGCTGTTTTCTACATTGCGTTCGGTGTGATATGTTGCGATGTTGTGCTGCGGCTCGTGCTGATCGAGAAGAAGGTTGCGCGTCGTTGGGTGGCAGATGGGGGGTCTGATGCAGATGCAGCGGGTGCACCTGCCCCTGATGGCGACGTCGAGGCGGGCGCTGCGCATGTTGGCGTCGTGGGTGCGAGCAAACCCGACACCGGTGAGAGCATTGTCGTTGACTTCAACAGCTCGGGTGGTTCCAACCCGGCGGCCGACAGGCATCCGTACCTAGAACTCTTTAGGTCTCGGCGTATCATTGCCGCCCTTTTGGCGGTGGTGGTCGAGGCCGGCATTGTGTAAGACACTTACCGGCACCCTCACCGGCAGCTGCTCCGATAGGCCGCACAGCCTTGTAACTTCGCACTTTCCTGCTAATTATATCCCCAGGTTCGGATGCGACACGGTGCTTCCCCTGTTTGTCAAGGACACGTTCAACTGGAATCCCACGGCCGCGGGCCTCATTTTCATTTGCCTAATGGTCCCCGGCTTCGCCTCGCCCCTCGTCGGGAAGCTTGCCGACCGGTACGGCGCGAAATGGCCTACCTTTGCCGGCTTCGCTCTTACCGTACCCTTGCTGGTATGCCTGCGGTTTGTTACCGACAACACACTCAACCACAAGATCCTGCTTTGTGCACTTCTGACCCTGTTGGGGGTCACGCTGCTGACGCTGGCCAACACACCACTCTTGGCTGAGATGGCCTACGCCATCGATGCAAAGGAGGCTACGCGGCCCGGTGTCTGGGGAAATACGGGCGTCTACGGCGTCGCCTACGGACTTTGGACAACTGGTTACGCACTTGGCGGTACCGTTGGCAGTCTCATGGCAGGTTATCTCAAAGCCGGGCCTGGCTGGGCCACCACGACTTGGAGCCTTGCCATTTTGTGTGCAGCTGGAGTGCTTGTCACCCTTGGCTTTGGGCCCAGGCCTAACAAGCGCATCAGTAGTCAAGATTGATACGAGCCCGGCAGCATTGCCCGCTGCGGAGATGCCCCTTCTGGCAGTCGCGGCTGTCAGTTGTCAGTTGTGATAAGAAAACATGATTTGCGTCTTCGGAACGTGCTCTTCTGCAGCAACTATCGGCGGCCTTGCAAGAAGGCATCCGTTCCGTGGCATCCAATTGGATTCCGCCAATATGGTTCTACTGCCTGCTAGGCACTGCATGGCTGTCCCCCGGCAGCGCCCATTCCTCCAGCCAACAACTCCGTACAACGACTTAGATTTCAATGGTAATACGCCCGATGCCACGACTGACGCATGCCAGCATGGATGTTTCCTTTTCATCCTCGGCCAATGCAGTTCCCCGATGGTCGACGCGGCCTTCCTTGAGCCCAATTTTACAAGTGCCACAGTTTCCGACGCTGCAGCTAGAGGCAACATCCTCAAAGTGCGCTTGTAGAATCTCCAAGAGCGTTTCCTCCTCGCCGATCTCGAGCACCTTGTTCCTCTTGTTGGCCACCACAGCCTCGAAGGGATCGCCCGAGATGTCTGCCTCGAAGGCCTCAAAGTGCACTTCTTTTTTGGGGATCCCCCGAGTTTTGGTTTCGCGGGCAGCCTCCTCCATCAGGCGCTTGGGGCCGCAGAAATACAAGTGCGAATTCCACACCATACCCCCTACGATGCCGCGGATGTCGAGGCGCTGCCCCGCTGACTTGTCATACAGGACGACGTTGTCACCTAGCTTCTCTATGCGCTCGCGAAACGGCACTTCGTCTGCAGAGCGCACCGCGTAGTGCAGCACGACGCTATAGTTGATGCGCTTGAGCACCTCGACCATGCTCAGGAAGGCCGTGAGCCCGACGCCCGCGGCTACGAATATGTGGTTGCTCGCGGCCATCTGGAGCTGGATCGCTTCCGTGATGGCGCCGACCTGCAAGACGTTGCCCACCTCGACCGTCTCGTGCATGTACTTGGATCCGCCACGGCTGCCGGGCTCGAGCGAGATGCCCAGCTGGAACTTGTTTTTGTCTCCGTCAACGATCGAGTACGCTCTGACAAGGCCGTTGCCCAGCTTGATTTTGGCGTGCGCCCCGGGATCGAGTTCTGCCTCCTCCTCCTCGGCAATGGGCTCCACCGCCTCAAGGACGAAGGAGACCACCCGGGGCGTCTGCCGTGTCTTCTCCACGACCTTGAAGTCGCGCCACTTGGGCGCGTTGAGCGCCTTGCGCGCTTTGGCCTCGACCTTGGCGACCCTGCTCCTGAACTGGCCGCGGCTCTCGGGACCGAGCTCCTCGATAGCGGCAAGCTCGGCGTTCATGGCCTCGTCATCGGTCTTGCGGTGTAGGTACTCCTGGATGCGCTCAATGGTCCACTTTGGATGGCGGCGCTCGACAAGACGGATCGTGTCGCCCGCCTGGACGGTGCCCGGGCGCAGGACACGATAGTACCAACCTGTTCGGCTCGTCTTCCACGCCGTCACGGCAAAGTCCTTGAGCTGGAAGCGCGTGTTGAGCTTGAAGCACGGCTGCCGCGGCAGGCTGACCTGGAGCAGGATGCCGCTGACGTCGTCGCCCACCGCGATCACATCGCCTATACAGACGTTGCGCTCATTCATGTGCGCCGTGACAAAGTTCTCCCCGAAGCCGCCGGGCTGGAAGTCCTGGGCAGCGGACGGGTATTCCTTTTGGAGGTCCGTGTAGTGAGTGGAGCAGACTGTGCATGCGTGTTAGTGTGTCACAATAAAATAGGAGGCAGGCATTAGAAGGTTTGGCTTACACCCATGGATCGCCTTCTCGGGCCCGCCGTGGAACGTATAGTCATGCTCGTCCTCATCGATGCCAGCGCTGGTCACCCGAACCGGGCCCTCGCGCAGCAGCTTGTCAATACCTGACAGGACCTTGTTGATGCCACGCAGCGGCTGCATTTTGCCCGTCCGCACCTCTAGCAGCGTGTCGGTAGTAAAGGGGGCCCAGAGGTCCACCGCTGCCAGTGGCTGCATCATTGTGTCGAGCACTTTCGCAAGGTGGTTACAAAACAAGGTATGTTTTTGGAGGTTGTGTTGAGGGCTAATTCTGGGTTTTTTTTTGTGCAAGGGGGAAATGCCGTTCGGCTTCTGGATTAATGCAGCTTTGGGTAAAATGCCCAGTAGCAAGCGGACCTGCCTCTTTGAGAATGCGACGCAGTTCACTTAACACATTGGGCCTGACTCATCCACGGCCGTCAGCCAACTGGCGGACCGGCTCGACACTACCGCGAGTCGTGATTGACTAGAGGGCTGTCAGCCGGCAGTTCTGAGTTAGGCCTGTGTTGGTGATCGGAGTGGTTCTGTGTCGTCTCGGAGACGGGATAGGGGTAAATAAAGGGGTACTGTTGATTTTGCGAGGCAAAACAATGTTTTTCGTATTGCCGGCACCAGAGTGCCGGAAATCATACTGACGCTAATTTTCCTATGTAATTGGTGGTGGTTCTTTTGCTTCCCATGCTCAACTTGGATTTCTGCTTTCCTGGCCGGATACTACTTGTTTTCTTGATTTCTTTTCTACTTACCGTAGTCCCCTGTCTGGTTTTCATTGGTGAATCGGGAGACACCAGGGGATGGACCCTTGGCTATAAAGTCAACAACATGTTCTAAGAGCACGACCTTCGGGGTGAGATAGAAATGGTGAAAATCTGGAGAACAAGTGTCTCGCCAGGCATCATTGATTTGACCTTGACCGAACCGGCTTAAGTTTCAAATAGGAGCAAGGGTGGACCGGCGAGGGTGACCCCCTCATACCTCACCGGCAGGCTGTCTCCCAGCTACCGGACTCGGATTCCCGCTTGGGATATGTACGGACTGAAAATAAAAGAGCCCAGGCCCTCACTCCGGACTTTCAGGCTCATCAGTTTTGGGTTGCAAAGGTGCCACTTGGTCCATGGAAGGGTCCCTTCTTGGGATTTCTACCCGACACAACCTAGCAGCACGACCTAACACAACTGCAATTTTTTGTGCCCAACTGCTTTGCCGCAGTTCTGGTCTCAAACGCTGTGCATCGTAGCCTCGAAAAACCTATCGGCCAGTCATACCCTTGACCCCTCACAGGGTGCTGGCAGATATCGAAAGTATGACTTCGGACGCACAGCCGCAGCCTCGCGTACGGATTCGGTAGGATTCCTATAATCAGTGTTCATGTGGGGCGAAAGCGGTCTCGCGTGCATAGCTTTAAAGTGGCCGCATCGTTGCTAAACGCGGGATTGATCTGTCACATCCCCCCGTATCATCAAACCCGCCTCTGGGCACCACAGGCAGGGATGATCGGGACCGGCATGCAATGACACCTCTTTTGACTATTACAGCCAAAGAGAGAGCCAAGATGTTAATAACAAGGCAGACACAGCAGCTGCCGGGTATGCTTTCCCCCCTGTCCGCAAGGCTCTGGGCGGGTGGGACCATCCTGGTTCCATATCGGATCGAAGGCGATTTCCATCGGCTGAATTAAAGCCATATTCGGCACATTTGCGGTTGGGCTCTGAAACTGCGGTCAGTTACGATGACACAGCTGAGATTGGCCGTGGTTCTTTTTCTCTGTTGTTTTTCCTGGATGCCTTTACTCACCGCTCAGATGGAGAGGGAAAATAAGCAAAATTCCCGCAAAGCAGTTGGGCGGTTGTCATTGTGTGTTGGTAATATTTCCGTTTCGGCTGGATTCCCGTGCTCCCCCATTAGAGCTACCTTAAGAACACGGGGGTGAGGACAAGGCGCTGACTCCACCCTGTGATCATGGCCAAGATAAGGCTTCACCTACCCGTCCACACAAAAGGGGTTTCCGGTGCTGACCGCAAAGCCGTTCTTGCGATGCGGCTCATCAAGATACCTGTTCGCAGATGACATCCAATTGGCAACTGAGGATGAGTGTTTCTCACTTGGCATCTCACTTGGCATGCCAATGATGTTGCCCGTTCTCGTAAGCATGGCGTTCACGGGACCAGCGGCGCATGCTGGTAAATAGCCCCAAAGCATGCAAACGATAGGTGGGCCGAGGCAAGGCCGAAGATCCAGACTAAGGAGATCGTAAGAGTGCACTGAGTGACTTGATGAGGCTCTGTGAGCAGGGTTCAGCCCGGGGAGCCAGGTCGTTCCAATGGGCGAGATGTGTGACGAGTCCGAGCCGCTGATAAAGGCGGGGAAGCCGTGTCAGCTGGGCCAAATACATTGTGTCAGGACCACAAAGCCAACAAAGGGCGCGCTGTGTTCGAAGGGATGGAAAGTATGCAGCAGAGCCGCAGGCCGCAGAGCCGCACGGCGTACGGAGTCCAGCAAGGTGGGCAGAATCCATCTTGCTGTGTGATCGGCAGCCGAACAGTGCACTTACACTATCTTGGCAGCCTGCGCAAGCGCAGTCAAGTTTGGGGGCGTGGCGTCAGAAACATACAGACTAAGGGGTTCTAGACACTGGGTCTGAGCGGCCATGAAAAAAATAGTGTGTAAAAGACAGATGTTGAAAAGGTTAGGAGGAAGGAATGCGGAGGCGAAATGAGGAATGAGGTGTGAAAAGAAAAGAAAAAAAGAAAAAAGGCAATCATCGGTGGGGGGGGGGGGGGAGGGGGGGGCTGAGCAGAGCCTCAGGGTGGCGAGATTTTGATTGGGTTAGCCACCTGGTGTGTTTGACCCGTAAATTCTGCATATACACGCATGGTTTTGGGTTGTTAAAAACTCTCAAGCAGAAGGCGGAGATGAGAAAAAGAGCCGCATGCTGTCCCTATTGCATGCTGTCCCTATTGCATGCTGTGCCTTATCGGGTACGAGCTTTCAAGGTTTTTGTCGGGGAAGGGCAGGGGTGGCCTTTGGGGGGACACCTTCTCTCACCACTGGAGCGCCGGTAATGTGCGTAGACCAGACCGGAGCAGGCTTTGTTGCTTGCCAGATCCCAGTTGAGCCTCAACTTTAGCAGCAACGTGCGGCCAACTGCCCCCTGCATCTCTTCCAAGCTTCGACCCTGCTTTGTTTCTTGCTCGATATGCTTGCTCAGCTCGGTTGCTGATGCTGTCAATCAGGACTCGCAGCTCCAAAGACTGGATGATTTGGTCAAATGCCTGTTCCACAGAAAGAAAAATTATCCATGGTAATGCCGCCGACTGAAGGGAGGGGGCATGGGGACGCAGCTGCATCCCATCTAAGGTACTCTGGAAACCCGCACGCAGCCTTGTCTGTATTGCCCCAAGCAAAGTGTCCATGTCTCTGCCCAAGAGTTTGTGTATATATAGGTTGCACCCAAAGACCATAGTTCCGCTGTCCTGGCCTCAAGCTCCCTCTCGAGCACCATTACCTCCCGTGGCCCCTGCACTCATACAAACCCCCATAGTCTCCCAAATGGTGTCCAGAAATACTCGCCCTGGAACGTCCGCCCGGTGTGATGTCGTCGTTGGTCAAGCTCCCATACGAGTTGTTGCAGTTCGTTGTCCAACATCTCGACTTGGCCGATACCCGCAACTTAAGCCTCAGCTGCAGACGGCTGCAGTTCTTGTTCCATGAGCCAAACATCGCGAAGGCGATTCTCCAGGTAGGAAGTCGCGCTGTCACCCCTCTAGCTAAAACCCCCCTTTTCTGTGCTTTCCCTGCGCCAACCAGAATCCCACCTCGAATCCCACTATGGTCGTGACCAGGATCACTCAGCTGACGATTTCGGGTGGCTCAGAGCAAGGCCCCTAACACGCTAGAAGCCCGGACAGCAAAGCTCAGCGGGCGGCACGCACCCGAGCTGAGGCGACTGGCCAAACGGAGAGAGGCAGTTGCGTCTGTGTCGCCGTATTTGGCCGCGATTGTCGCAGTTGCCGAGTCGTGGATTTTCGAAAACGGTGTTCTTTGCCACATTAACGAACGCGAGCTTCGCATTTTGGACCTGCACCACTCGCAGAGCAGCGAGATCTCGGTTGACATTCGCAGCTTGCTCGCCAGCGCCATCCCCGAGTCGCGCGAGAGCAGAAGGTTCAAGTTTCAGCTCCTGTACTTTTCCCACGACATTGTCTCGTGCCTCTACAAGACGACCAAGCCGAGACCTGCAAACTACCTGGTCGTCTTCAATGCCAAGGAGCAGCGAGTGCTGGAAGCCCATCTGCTTACTGCCACATTGAAGATCTTTGTCCGAAACAACGACAAATTCCTCTTCTACGGCATCTACTCGCCTGACGGCCCCGACGGGCTTCGGTGTTGGGTGATTCGAGGCTACAAACTCCCCCAAGGCAGCAAGCCTGGCGTCTGGTTCAAGCAAAAGCTGGACCTGCCTGAAGCCATCGGATCCGACATTGGCTCAACCATCACCTTCGAAATCCTCAACGACCCAGTCGAGGGCGATCACTTCTACGGAGTTTCGAGCCAGGCTTCGCTCGAGGACGAAGAGGTCGACTGGATGTCATATTACACCTGCTTCCGCTTCCCACTCGATTCCGAAGATGGGTTCCAAAGGATCGAGCACGCGCCCAGAAAACAGCTGTGGCGGAGGTGGCACGTCGAGGGTCCGATCGATGACAGATGGACCTTCCTCCGACTCTTCAAGGACGAAGCCACGAGTGAGCTACAAATCGTCGAGTCGAGAAAAGAGTGGCTAGCCAGGAATAGCTCGGCACGGCGCACCTACTATACTACCAAGGTTGTCTTTGGTGGAGGAAGCAGCGAGAAGCCCCAAACTTCAACGATTGACCCATCTCTCTCGGAGACGATCCGCTTGGCGGCCGCCTCTAAATGCCACGAGCCAGACCTCATGAAGGCACCCCCACGAGATCCTGATCTGGTTCATCCGGGTGACGACAACTCGACCGAGTTGATGTTTACCTTGTCCAAATCACCCATACGTTGTTACCATCCGTCCAGCCAGGCCTTTGTGGATCTGGTGGATGATCCGCCCTCCTTCGACCTCTCCCAACGGGTTCGCATACGGGGAGGCTCGCGTCGCCGCTGGACGCCCGACGAGCAGGAGGAGAGGAGCCGCTTACCAGCGGCGAGGAGCCAACTGTCTCAGCTGTCTCCCGATACGTTTGACCAAGTGCTTGCAGATGTGTACAAGCAAGAGGAAGTTATTCTATGGCCCCCGGACCTGGATTCATCGGTGCCCGACCCCGCGCTGGCCGCGCTCTACGACATTCTCAACCCCCCCACCCATTTTGGGAACATTCGTGGTTCCTGGGATGAGCGGTCTTTAATTTACGGCACTGGAGGCGCTGTTGGCGGACTTCAGGCTTTGGTGTTCTTGTCGTTTGACCCGGGAATCCAACTGAAGGGGACAAGCCCCTATCATGGTAAACCGACCCTCGACGCCCCTTCGGGGCTGCCTTTTGAAGACTCCCAGACCGACAGCCAACCGCAGCTTGAGGCCTCCTCCAAGCTATCTGCGGATAAGGGCAAAGGCAAGGAGACGGATACGTTACAGATTATCTCAGAACCCAGTTCGACTTGCTGCCCAGAGGAAGGCACTGCGTCGAACTCTCTCAACACAGCCCCCGAGACGGCCAGCAGCGCTAGCTCACCACCACCATGGAGAACATTCAAGACACCTATGCACCAGGTCATTTCTAGGGGCTATCACTTCGGCCTTTGAGCCAGCGTGGCGGGCTGCAGAAGGCGCCGCGGCAGGACGGCGCAAGAAGACACTGGTTGGGTCTCCAAGAAGTGCTACTGCTCAAGCCAACCTAATGCATCACACGTCGGGCTGACAGCGTGGCGTCCAACATTTGAGCTTTTTGGAGACGCATTGCGCGTGTTGCTCGACGGATTCTGGCCACAGTGTGGTATGGGCAGGATTACGGCGGTTGGGGGGAAAATAAAGAGCATGTGTCGGCTGATGGTGAGGGCTCCTCTGCGCTCCCTTTTCGTCCTGCCGCCTATGGGTACCAACGGCCGTCGGCAAAATTCAAAGAAAAGTCTAGAAATAAACAGTACGAAAGAGAAGAAAAAAAATAGTTAACAAGTATCCACAGCTGTGGGCCGCGGTTGATGTGACAGCTCTTGGTTATGCGCATTGTGAAAACGGGGGTTGTACATACACAAGGACTTGCAATCCGACAACCGATGGGAAAGGCTGCGGCGGGGCCAAGACGGGAAGGTAATAGCGGCAAGCCTCACTTTGATGACGCCGCTAAATAGTCTCAATCGCCGCCTCACTTTTGCTACCCCTCTCCCGGATAAAAGTCTGTTCTATTGCCCGGCTCTCCAGGGACCGAAGAATTTGACCGTGCCAGACAGTCGCCGGGGCTATTGGAATTGAGCAGAACCCGGCATGAGGCTACTGTGTATTCCCCTCTTGGGTCTCTTCCGAGCTTGATCCCAACACCGGGCGGGCGGGCGCGCGTATGTATGTGGTGGAGGAGGGGGGGGGGGGGAAGGAGGTCTCGCCTTTGTGAAAGTGCACTTTTCTTCTCCTCACTTTCACTTTGTCCGCTGCTCGCGCCCTCGTCCCGGCTCTGGCGGGCGAGTAGGTAATGTACGTAGGTCATCCGGAGAGTCATGTAGGAGACTGACTTCCTCCCCGCATGCGGTGCTCCCACCCCTCCGGGTGTATTTTCCCTTTTTTTTTTTTCTCTCTCCATTGCGCCGGTGACGGACGACTAAAGGGCGTGTAGAGTCATGATGGGGAGAGTGGGGAGGAGAATGGGAAGACAGAGGGACGAGTGGGGAGAGGAAGTCTGCCTTGCGGGTGGTGGTTGGTAAGGGTAAGTTCTCAGTCTTCCTGAACTTGGGATCCGACGAAGATATGCACCTCTTCACAAAACAGGAAGAGGGAATTGCCACAGTCTTTTTTCTCGCATCTCAAAACAGTACGTAGTATCTAGAATACTTGCGAACGCAACATGTCGAACCCCTATCTAAACCCCCATTCTCTGCAAGCCTTCAAGCCTCATGGGCACCCCTCACCGCCGCTTCACCTTGATCCACATGCGGTTCTTGAAACGGAAGCCCAAAACGCCCTCAGACCTATTCTATGGCACCACGCAGTCGATACCCCCCCCCCCCACCCCCCGCGCGGTGCATGTACGTTGGAAAGAAGTCAGATCTGTGTTCACAAAGTCCGCGCATTGTACTCGGTGGGGGCATCTGTTTCCAACCCGGGTTGTCGACGCATCAGTTTCAGAATGAACCGTCGACTCTCGGGGGGCATCATCGCTGATCCCCCCCTCTTCAGACCCTGGTTTTAGAAGAGTCACTAACCCTAAAAAATGGCACGAAAAAAAAAGACCACCCCACGGCCAGCACAAGCAGCCCATGCCCCCATTCCCACAATCCGCCCTCGCCACGCCCGTTCTGGCGTTTCTGTTATCCTCACCGGCTTTCCCAGACGGCCAGCCCAACAATACCAAACCCCCCTCGTTCCTACCCACGTGGGGATGGACCCAAAGATTAGCTCAGGAAGCGAAGCTCAGCGGGATGAGCCTTGTCACACAGGACCCGACATTCACGTGCTCTGCATGGCTGCTCACCGCGGCTCTCCCAGCTTTGTCGCTCTGCCCGCACATCATGATATCTTCACGCCGAGGCTTCCGGCCGGCAAAGTGTTTGTTTTTATGCTTGCTTTGCTTACTTGCTTACCCGACCCAACTTATTCTCAGATCTAGTCTAGCCGACCCAACATCTCCACCCCGACAGAGCCCAAGCAGAAGCACAGTCATCCCCTCGGTTGCCCGGTTTGTATGTATGTATGTATGTATTGCCAACACGACCTGCACCACACCACACCCCGCCATCTCTCCAACCATCTTTGAATAAACACGCCCTCACAAGCAGACAAACAACGCGATGCTGCGCCGACAACTCCCATCTTATGACCCGCGCCCTATCGCCCTCCTCCCGTAGGGCATGCATGCATCCACCTGTTCATCCATCCATCCGATCAAGCCGATCAATGCCGTCCCTCCTCAGCCGCCTCGGTTCAGTAGCCGAACCTCTCTGTAGCAACCGTAAATGCTGTCCCCGCTCATCTCGTCCTGTCTTGTTCTCATAACGTCTCGTGAGAAGAAAAACATGTGGCCAAACCCCCAACTCACCCATCATCCCCAAACCCTCAGAAATAGCACTACTGCCCTTAGAACCCAACCAATCGTAAAATCCCGCCTCAGCTGCTCGGTTTTACATAGTTGCCTGTCACCAGCTTCGGTCAGCCTATTTCTTTTCCTGTCTCCCCATCTCCGTTGTTTCCACTTCCACAGCGTACTTACCAGGAAATTGACCCTGCTTTCCGTTCAGCTTTCCGGTCCACCACTCATTGTCGTTTTGGGTCCGTGTGATGATCTCAATCACGTCGCCGGCCCGGAAGCTCAGATCGCCCTCGGCCTGCGCCGAGTAGTCGTACAGCGCCGTCACCCTCTCTACGGCCGACTGTGCACTGAGCCGGCTCGGCTTCGGCTTCGGCGGCGGCGGCGGCTTTGCCTTGGCCGCTGCTACGGCCGCGAGCGCCTGCACCTTGGGGCTGCTCCCGAGTGGCGGGGAGACGGGTGCGGCAGCCCCCGGAACCGTTGCTAGGGAGTATGGCGGAGGCGGATGTTCCGCGTCGTCGGCCTCGCGCTGCCAGGGAGGTCGCGGCGATGTCGACCCAGAAGCCGCCGAGGTAGGACCCGCTGTCAATAGGCCTGTAGGCTTTGTTCCGCCCTCTAGCAGAGCCTGCGGTTTCGGTCCGTACTTTGGGGGCTTCCTCTGGCCGCTCGTCTTGAACTTGACAATCGACAGCTTCTCGGCCCGCTCCTGGACGTCGCCCCGCTTCTTGTGGAACGCCTCCTCGAGATCTAGTGTCAGGTCAAAGTAGCCGATATCGCAATGCTGCATCTTCTCGTGAAGCGTGTAGAAGATGTTGAGCTGCATGTAGTAAAAGGACTGGAACAGCGGCTGGATGAACTCGCGCTCCAGCTGGAAGAGCTTGGGCAGTTCGTCCTTGAGCAGGTCGTTAAAGTAGTTGAATTCCTGAGTCGACACCTCGACATCATTCTCGGCCTTCCACGTGGCCTTCTCGTCCTTTGCTGTCTTCTCCTTTTTGTCCTGGAGCTTCTTCAGAGTCGCGCGATGGCGGTCGTAGTCCAGCTTCTTGTGCTCGCGCTTCAAGGCCGTCTTGCGGATCGCCTTGATGACGTCGAGCAGCTCGTTGGCTGGCCGGATAACCCTACTATCAATCATTTCGAGTTCTGGCGCCAATGTGTCCTGGAGGTCCTTGACGACAGCCTCGTACTCCTCGCAGGCGCGGATACCCTCGATATTGCCCGAGACTTCGAGCGAGTCGGGATCCGACATGCGCCCGCTGATGGGCCTGTAGATTTCTACCATGGCCTTTGAAAACTCGATTTGATGCGATAGCATTCCATTAATGGCTTCGAAATACTTCTTGCTTTCGTCGTGGAGGTGCTTCGTCTCGGCCTCGAGCTCGTCGAACCGGCGCTCGGCATCAATGTAGACCGCATCTTTAGTTTGCTCGCCGAGATTGAACTTTTGCCGAAATTGTTGGGGCGCCTGTGTTTGCAGACGAAGCACGATCCGAGTCAGCCGAGTCCAGGCCTTGGGTGACGAAAGGAGAGCTGACGATTAGGGGGAATGTGGGGTGGGCACTCACGCGGATCACGCTCTTCTGAAAACCCTTGAGACTCATACTCTGTTACTATGTCGAGTATCTGTCTGAAAAAAAAACTGCAACTGTGTGAGGATGCTGGTGAGTTGTGGGGTTGAGGATGTGTCGGGCACAAGATGGTTCGAGGGGAACTTTAGATCGGCCAGGTGCCCTCCCAACGGTGACGATTTTCCGGAGGCGGAGCTGGTCGTCAGCGTGCCTTGGCGATCTATGGTGGCGCTGCTGGTACCAGGACGACCGTTCGGTGCCTTGTTTGCTTGCGTAGCCAGGCGACCACGGGGCCAGGGGAAAAGATAACGTGGCCAACGGCCGAGAAAGACTGTAAATGTGGATTTCTATCGCTGCTGCAGGTGAATGCAAACTCCAAAAGTGACAAAGAGTCAGAACGTTAAAGCTGAGCTACCTTGCTGTGCGATCACTGCAGTGCCTTGCCAGTGCCCCTCCAGGTGGTCCCTCACGCGGACCAGCCGGGGTCCCGTCATTTTCATGTGGGCAAAACCCTCGACCTTCGTCATCCCTTCTGAAAGCAACCCCCAGCGTCATGCGCCATCCCCAGACCGGGAATAGGTGGGGCGGCACTTGACGCATCCAACCACAGCGCGAGCCCGCTCGCTGTGCGTTGCGATTGGCCGCAGTCGATATCGCCGATGCAGCCGATGGCAATTCCGCGCCTTTTGCTGTTGGAAATTCGACAAGTCGAAGCCGGAGTCGAAGGGGCATACCGCAACTCGTTTTCCCGCACCACCATCCCAACCCCGACCATGGCCAACATTGCGCCGTCAGTCTTGAGACAGGCGTCGCGTCTGGCCTCCAAGTCGGTTCTCTCGGCAGCGCCCCGTCGCGGCGTCCCGGCTTTGGCCCGGGTGGCGAGACCGACTGCGCCGGGCGCATCATCGACGAGGGCCTATGTGACCGAGTCGAGGCGGGACAATGCCCAGGTGGAGACGGCTATTCGTCTCGACAAGAAGGAGCTGCAGAAGTCGGGCCTCGCCCTCAGCGGACAGGATGGCCAGAACGCCCATGTCAGCCCCATGGCGGGTAAGCAGCTTTTCTGTCGGCCGTTGTCATTATGAGTTCGGCCATCGCTGACTTTGCGCCAGACGTCCTCAGACAGGCGGCTGTGATGGACGAGGGCCAGCGGCCCATCTACCTCGACATGCAGGCTACCACACCGTTAGATCCCCGGGTGCTAGACGCCATGATGCCCTTTTACACAGGCTTCTACGGCAACCCACATAGTCGGACCCACGCATACGGCTGGGAGAGTGAGAAGGCCGTCGAGGAGGCCAGGGCACACATCGCCACCTTGATTGGCGCCGACCCGAAGGAAATTATATTCACCAGTGGAGCTACCGAGAGCAACAACATGAGTATCAAGGGGGTCGCCAGGTTTTTTGGCCGCTCGGGTAAGAAGAAGCACATTATCACCAGCCAGACAGAGCACAAGTGTGTCCTCGACAGCTGCAGGCATCTCCAGGACGAGGGGTTTGAGGTCACATATCTCCCAGTGAACAACAACGGGTTGGTTGACCTGGAGAAGCTGAAGGCCGCCATCCGGCCCGAGACAGCTATTGTCAGTATCATGGCGGTCAACAACGAGATTGGAGTGATCCAGCCGATGGAGGAGATTGGCAAGCTCTGCCGGGAGAACAAGGTTTTCTTCCACACCGATGCTGCCCAGGCGGTTGGCAAGATTCCGATTGACGTCAACGCCATGAACATCGATCTGATGTCCATTTCCTCACACAAGATCTACGGCCCCAAGGGCATCGGAGCATGCTACGTCCGCCGGCGGCCGAGGGTGAGACTCGACCCTATTATTAGCGGAGGGGGACAGGAGCGAGGCTTACGCAGTGGTACACTGGCTCCCTCGCTCGTTGTCGGCTTCGGCGAGGCATGTCGCATCGCCAAGGAGGAGCTTTCGGTACGTTTTTATGACTTGAGCTTGGACAGTCCTTGCTTGCTTGCCCAGCACAATTTTCCGAGGTTGTCACGTTGATTGGAATTGTGAAACCGACATGTTGAACGGTTTGCTAACAGCTAGTAGTACGACTCCAAGCGGATCAAGTTCCTTTCCGACCGGCTGCTAAATGGACTGTTGTCCATGGAGCACACAAGCCAGAACGGCGACCCAGACCACTTCTACCCCGGCTGCGTAAACGTCTCGTTTGCCTACGTTGAGGGAGAGTCTTTGCTCATGGCGCTCAAGGACATTGCTCTGTCCTCTGGCAGCGCATGCACATCAGCATCCCTTGAGCCGAGTTACGTTCTGCGCGCGCTAGGCAACAGCGACGAGAGCGCTCATTCTAGCATTCGCTTCGGCATTGGCCGGTTTACAACTGAGCAAGAGATTGACTATGTCTTGAAGGCGGTGAGGGAGCGTGTTGAGTTCCTCCGGGAGCTCAGCCCCCTTTGGGAGCTTGTTCAGGAGGGGGTTGACCTCAACACGATCGAGTGGAGCCAGCACTGAGTAGGATGAGAGGCTAAGGGGAGGCAAGGAGGTGGCGGTTCGCATACATATTGGACAGGCAGGAAAATGGCGCAGCGGCTAAGGTTTTCTTTTTCTTTTCACAAATGTTCACGGCTTCTGTAAGGCCAGAATGTAGGACCAGGAGCAGTGTGTATAAAATTCTTAATCCTCCCCGATCAAGCCCCCGATATTCCACATAACCCCTGACTTTCTACGTACCCCCGACTCTCCACATGACCCACGTTCATTACTTAGGTAGTACCTAGGTACGATCATGGCACTGCCAATCCCAGACCGCCGTGCCGCCGCCGCAGGACGCATAGGCGTCGCTGCCAAAGTGGCGGGTACAATACAAGTTCATATTAACAGTTTGTCTCCTTTCACCCACGCTGGCGGCCACACACAGCCAACCATTACAACTGCCGGTGGCCGCGTTGGCAACATACGCACTGCCATGCTGCTCGCGGTAGGCGGCTGGCGGCATTAACATCGGTGTTGCCTCTCCACACCCTTGCCTCGAGAGCTGCCGAGGCGTCGTCGGGCAGGGCAGCGGCCGCAGCAGGACTAGCGAGGAAGGCGGCGATGCCTACGAGGGCGCCGAGTGCGGTAGAAGGGGTGAGCATCATGTTGGCGGCTATGAAAGAACAAGTCAGAGGGAGGGTTTTACTTGGGAGATAGTTTGGGCTGGAAAGGTGACGCTTAGGAGGCGAAGATTGATGAGCGTAGGGAGAGATGAGAGGCAGATGGAAGGTAGGCTAGTGTGCTCAGTTCTCTGGAGGAACAATTTAGCATCTTGGAGATCCGAGATGCTGTTGGAGACAGTAACAATTCCTAGATGTCTTCGGCTTTTGAGTCCAGTCACTGAATATATCCGGTACAGCCAACTAGAACTACCACTAGCGAGGTAAAGTGCCGACTACTCGAGCCTCTTATTCCCGAATGAGACGCCACATAGACAGCACGGGATATGATTCCTTTGATCACTATACCACGTATGATGGGTATGTAAATCCTAGCGGCTTGATTCTGACTGGGGATCCCTCAGGGGGCTGCCAAAGTCGTGCGGCAGGGCGGCACCACCAGAATCGACTCGTGAATATAACTATGAACAGAAATGCGAACTGAGAGCTGGGGTTGGGCGCATAGTTGGGTAGCTAGCAAATGCGAATTATTCTGGCTCTGCTCTGCGTTCAACGTGTACCGCGGGCGGAGGTAGCCGTATGATGCACAGCGCCCGTGCTGTGGGGATGGAGACGGAGATGGGACGGGGACGGGGATGGTGCACCGGGGATGTAACCGAGCCCGGCGCCGAGAGAAAGAAGCGGCAGGCTGACCAACTGACACGCGCTAGCTCCGAAGCGACACCGCGACGGGCTCTATACGATTACGATCACAACAACACATGACACATATCTCCTTTTTCTTCACCGACGCAGATGAGGCTCGGATTGGATTTGGTTGAAGACACACATAAATAGAGTGGCTCCCGTCGGGAGAGCAGCACATGGAATTGCGCTCGTGCGTCCAAACATAAAGATAAGTTGTAGCAGAGGGACCCCTTACCCCGCTAACGGGTATAATTTCCAGTCCTGCCGGAATAACATCATATGGATACACAGAATGATATCAAAGGCACTACAACAACGAATGCAAGATAACACGCCACTGGAAAGGGAGTACTCATATTTCGCCAGACACACCATGTTGGCATCTGATGTCTCAAATGCCGACTTGCCAATTCTGCACCCCAATTCTCGCCCATGACGTATTCGTTCATGCGGTAGGGATGGAGGTTTCGCATCTCTTCAAAAGGTCTAGTGTAGACTCTTCGCGAAGCATCAGCGGGTTTCCGGTTCTGCAGTGCGAGGGCTGTGACAGGTCAAAAATGCGACCTGGGGACATAAAAGTGGGTTTTTATCACCTGTCGTGCTTCCTCGTAGGGCTGAGGTGTGGAGGAAGGGCTGGTGTTTCTCTTTGGGGAGCCTATGATGTCACCGCTGAACCCCTTTTTGGAATGACATCACCGACGGTCAACAGCAGGAACAAACATATGCGCTTGCCTCATTTCCTTGTGGATAGCGATGCGGGGCATGCCTTTTCCCCCTCATTCGCCTGTTAATATATAAAAGGCCTCTAGGCCTCTGGTCTTCCGTTTATCAGACCTCGTTTTCTCATCACACCTCAGCATCAACCAGCACTCAACCATCAAACACTCCAACCACATCTACACACTCCAAAACCACTTTCACACAACAAACCAACGAACCAGCCACCCAAAATGTCTAACAACAACACCTCCACCCTCCAGTCGTATGTCGACTCTGCCACGGGTGCCGTCCAGAACGCCGTCGGCTCCGTCTTTGGCAGCTCCAGCGACCAGGCCGAGGGCAAGGCCAAGCAGCAAAAGGCCGATGCCGAGAACGATGCCTCGCATGCGACCATTAAGCTCCCCGGCGCCGCTGTCACGGCGTCGGGCGTCTCCAAGGACGACCCCAACCGCGCTGCCGGTTCGTGGAACCAGACTGCTGGCTCCGCAAAGGAGTTCGTTGGCGGAGTTATTGGCTCAGAGGTATGTCGAATCCCCACCTCGCTTCGAGGTTCGTGCACCCGTCATGGAAATTGAGACTAACCGAAATTTTCATAGAACATGAAGCAGACCGGCCGTGAGCAGAATCTTGCCGGCCAGGAGCAAGAGGCTCGTGGCCAGCTCAGCGACTTCGCCTCGGGCGCCGCTGACCGCGTCACCGGCACCGTTGGCGGCGCCGTCGCGGGTCTCACGGGTAACACCGGCGCCCAGGCCGCGTACCAGAACCAGCATGACTCGGGCAAGACGACGCAACGTGGTGCCGAGCACGATATCCAGAAGCAGGCTGAGGCGCAGGCAAACAAGTAGAGGGTTGCATCAGATTCTATTTTCTTCCATTTGTCATACAAGGAGCTCGGGATGGGCATGATTGATACCCTGCAATGGACCAGAATGGCTTTCACGAGGAGTTGCTGAGGGAAAAGGTCCTTGGCGACTTGCGCAATTAGCAACACCACATTGAGTCAGTTGACTGATCTCAAGGCAGCTACTCTATACCTTACATAGAGACAGCAAAACAAATGATTCGCTCTTTACGCTACTTGTTGTCCCGTACCACATGCATTGTAACTTATAACGTGGCGATCTTCATCGGTTGCCAACTTTTTATTCGAAGTTACCGGAAGTTCATTGCGTTAAGGATGACTTCATAACGATGGAGAATTAGTCTGAGTCCTTCGGGGAATTTTGCCCAGCAGATGACCTGCCTACTTGGCTCGCCGACTTTGACCGTCGTCTGTTTGATCCTCTCGCGAGATGGGGCTTCAATTGGCAACAATGAGGATCTCGGCCTATTTTTGCGCCATTTCGTATCTATGTTAGCTGCTGCGGCGACAAAGTAATTTGGTCTAGGCGGACAGGATCTCAACTGTGGCCCTTGCCAAGACCCGGTTGGCGAACTGCTCGTTGATGTTAGTGCTAGCTGCAGCAAACCTGTGACGACGGGGCCTGGCGGACAGGTTGACGGTGCCGCAATTAGGCAGTCGCCGCACCTTATATCGGGGGAAGAGTATTGCATAGGTACTGTACTCGGTGTGCAGTGGCCAGGCCAGGTGATCAAGCCAAACAATCACTACCAACTTCCCTTTGAGAGAGACAGCGAGATAGCGTCCAATGGCACGTCCCCAATGGCACGACGGCCGTATCTCATAGTGAGTCAGGAGGATGCTCGACACGCCAGCTAGCCTGCCCGCTGGCCGAGGCCAAGCCCACCGTCGTCGTCCGCTCATACGCCATGAGGCTTAAGGGATCCTCTTATTGAACGACCCGAAATCCCACTCGTTCGGGCAGGTGGAGGAGAGGATGGGTTGTGGGGGGGGGGGGGGGGGGGAAGGGACCCGGATAGGACCCGGATACCTAGGGTTGGCCGTGCCGTTTCGGTAGCCGACCGAGGGGCGGCGAGGTGAGTCAAGATGGGGAGAGAGATGAACGGAAGGTCGAGTTGATATTGGACTGCCAAAACCGACTACAGGAAATATTACCCAAAAAGACGGGGAGGAAATGGGATTTAGGAAATTTGAGATAGGCATCGCCAGGCATCAACAGGCATGCAAGCGATCACAAGCGACCGCGAGTAGCCCAGGTGGGTTCCAGCGCCCGGGTGATGCTGTCGGTTTTCGGTTGAAGAGGTCCTGGAATTGGCTTGCCTGACGCCGGATGCCTGGCAGGGATGAAATTGAGGGGGAAGAACGCGGGCGATTGAGCGATTCAGCGATGCAGAAGTCCCGCACCGCACACTGCCGTCCTCGATGCCCCGTTCTCCGTGAGGTCTATACCTGAGGCACAAACATGTCGCCGAAGGATGGAGGTGTATAGTGTTGTACAGTACGTACCGCGCTCGCGGCCTCGTCTGAAGTGCAGAGCGATGCAAAATGTAAAGAGGGTGTGCAAGGTGCTTTCAAGGTGCAGCTTGTAAAGAGCGCCCTGTGTCTTCTGTGGACCAGTTTATGTGCGAGTGGTGGGTCTCAACCCCACACCTAACTGCCCCTGCTGATGCAGTGCTGCCAATCCGTCAATCCGTTTTGAGCCTCTTCCAGGTTTTGGACCTGAGTTGCGACTCTTCGATTTACGAAGGAACACCGACAGACTTGATCATGGACTTCTTCATGGTCTGCTCTGTGGTCCATGCGATTATCCTCGGGCTTGACCCTTTGCTCTTTACCCGCATCCTTCCCAAGCTGTCCGTCGGGTCCAAGCCTCAGCCACAACCATGCCCGCACTGGAGAGTCATGACTTCCATAATTGTGCCTCCTGCAACGCGCTGCAACACATTGCAACACCACGACAAGCCCAAAGCCGCAAATGAACAACAGCCCCCAGTCAGCCTAAGCTAACGCGCTTAATAACAAGCCACCCACAGGAAACCCTGGAGCCCCTAGGAACCCCCAGAAAATACCAGGCATAGCGACGGGGCACTATGCCATTGCCAAGTTACGATACAGCATGGGATTGCAGCGGCACCTTAAGCTCCGGGCCAGGTCGGAAGCGGCCCGCCGTCGCTCTGCCGTGGGGCAAGGCCGTACTTTTGCTCTTCCCTCTGCTGTTGCTGCTGCTCCTGGTCCTTGCACTTCCGGCGGCACCGAGTATCAAGACATAGGTCGCTTGCTCGCGGCCCGTCTGACAACGTTTGTCTGCTGACAAGGAAAATGATCCGCCGTTTGGCCCACGACGACGGCTGCGAATGGGGGCCTTTCCTTCATTTGCTCCCTCTCCAGCATCGTGCGCGCGGCCTACTCGGGAAGCTTGGCATCAGGTCCCCCACAGACAACTGACACAATTTACGTGGGTAGATACGTGACAGCGGGGATTGAGTAGGTACGTATGCACTGGCGTTAACAGCACCCTGATCTGTGCCGCTGTTCCCCCTATCAGTCTATGTTTTTTTTCCCTGGCTTTTTCTCCCTCGTATCTTTCGTTCCCTTTTGGTCCGATTGCCGCGGGGCTTTGATGCCCCTACACGATATCAAACGGGCTGCGCTGCCCCCAACCAAATCCCGCCTCTGCAACAGGCAGGTCTCTGCCCGTGTTCATGACCTCATCGCCAGTCTCCCGTTTCACGGAAAATCCCCCATTAGACGCCTGCGTGTAACGGAACCTGACGGCCCCTCACACCGTCCAAGCAGAATCCTGAGTCAGACGAGTCGCGCGTCTTCGCCGACCCAGTATCGCGGTGCTGTGGCCCTCCACTTCACCTCTCCCACCGGCGTCTAATTTTGGCCAGCTAGCCCTACGGCCCTATGTACAGTACCTGCTATGTGTCTTACACCTCTGCACTTTGGCACTTGCGCACTTCGGCACGGCTACTACGTTGCCCCTCCCCCCCCCCAAGGAAGGCGGAATCTGTTTCGTTTGAACATGCTGACTGTCTACCCAGGAAACGCCCCCCTTTGCAGCCTCGAGACTTCGGCTCCTGACCACACACGTCAACCCCCATATCAGACCAAAACCAACAGATGAATAATCTGCCACCGCCATGCGCTCTCTACGGCATCAAAGAACACGCGGCGCATTCGCTGCTGTTTCATGTTTCCCGAGAGGCGAAGCGCGCCCCCAAACCGCCATCACCAATATCATCCCGTCTTGCGCAGTTCCTGTGATGGTGCCTCGGTCCGTTCGACGGGAGCAAGCCCCCTCCCCCGTCACGACGGCTCCTGCCGGCCTGACAATGCGCTCCCCATGTGGATAGTTTCCGTCTGTCACTTTTCTCCCCGTCTTTTTCGCCTGTCTGTTTCTGTTTCTGTTTCTGTTTCTGTTCTTGTTTGTGTTTCTCCTGACTCTGCCGCGGCGGCACATGCGCTTAGCTGAGGCTGTTTTCTCCGGTCGCAAGGCGTTGTTGCTACCAATCGACGGGCCGGAGATAGGGGAACATGGACTATCGGTATCTGAGTACGGAATACCGAGTGTGTCACACCCGCCGCGATCCATGGTGACGGGAGACGTTTGTCCCCGCGCTCCAAGCGGCCCATTAGTGCCTTTGGCGTCCTGGGCCCCTGGCGTACCAACGCCAGGCAGTGACATGTCATGGCGCAACGGCCCACCCACCGTGCCACCGAAGGAACCACCCTCCTGCCTTGCGTGGGACTCTGTATCGTGCAGGCGTTTTGCCCACTTGAAGATCTGGGTCTGCTGGATGCTGCCATCGTCATTTGATCCAACCACCATGCCCAGCCCGGTTCTCGTCTCCATACCAATAGACTTGGGGCCTGGATGCTTTTCCCACTTGGCTGCCTTGGCCCGGCGGCCACCACCACCCCCATCTACTTGCTGTGCCCTTGACTCATTGGTTGCAAAGTGGTTGTTCCTCGTTATGCACATGGCCCATGAGATCATTGTTGTGATACATCTATATAAGTCGTCGGGCGGTGCCCCGTCACCAGGATTCCCCCGAGACATTGTTACCCATGATCAGTATTCCCCGAGACACCCTCCTCAAAAGTTCATCGTGCCCCCAATTCCAACTCCTTCTAGATTAGACTAAAGTAACAGTCCAGCACAATGAGACAAAAGGGCGAGACCGAGCCGGACATGATGAGGATTGCCATAGCTGGTGGCGGCGGCTTCGCTTACCTGCTCGCCCAGCAAATCACACAAGGTGCCAATGCGGTCCTAGTCCTCACCAGACAAGTAAGTCCTCAAACCCCGGGGCTTATATGTTGGTTCTTCACTGACCAGACGGCAGACTCATCCAGAGTTTGAGCAGAGCTTCACAGGCTGCCAAGTGGCAGTAGTAGACTTTGGGAACGTCGAGGAGTTACGATATACACTCCAGGGCGTCGACCTATTGATCTCGACAATCTCCAACAACGAGCAACTTAATCTCATCGACGCTGCTAGACGTGCCAGGGTCCGGCTTTTTGTCCCTTCAGAGTTTGAGGGCGACTTGGGCCATAGGCCGGCCAACGATCCACTCGACCACGGCTCTCATGCGGCCCGAGACCTTCTGGAGCGTTGGTCACACTCAAGATCCCACAACATGCGCTATACAGTGTTTTCATGCGGCATCTTCATGGAGCGGTTTGGACCTGGTGGCTTACAAGCGTACAACATGGGCACTAGTTCTAGGGTGCAAGGCCCAGGCGACTATCTCGTCAATGTAGCCGAAGCTCAAGGAGAGATTGTGGAGACTAACTCACATGGGCGACCCGCTCAAGTCGCCCTGACTTCGGTCTACGACGTGGTACAGTTCATCGCAGCAGCCATAGAACTAGGTCCGGGGACCTGGCCGCGGGAGTTCCGGATGCGTGGCGACCACATGCCGGTCCGCGAAATAGTGGCTACATGCTCCAATGTACGAGGAGGTGAGTTACCCTGCATCACTGCCCCCATCCTCTTTAGACCCGAGGCTGACAAATTCTTCCCTTTTTCTAGTACCGTTTAGGCTGGTGACCCGAACGTACCAAGATGCAGAGGCACAGGCCGAAGACAGCCAACGCGGCGGTGAGTGGGACCGCTGGCACTACTATCAAAGGCTTCTGCAAACAGCCAACGGGCGTTACTATGTCCGGGGGACCAATCTCAACGACGTTGTCAATCAGAGCGATGCGACGCAGGTGCGCCCGGTGCGGTTCAGGACATGGCTAGAACAGGTGTGGGGGCCTGACGTATGAGCCGGCTTGACCTGTTTTTTTTTTGGGTCACTCTCTAGTTTTCTTTTCCCTCGGTGTGGGCTTAGGTTGGCCGGAACCTGTCTCTTGACGTGTCGGACGCGCGTGAGGGTAGATCAGGATGGGGGGGGGGGGGCGTTGGATGCCTTGCGGTGCCTATTCCGCACAACTGTACAGCAAACAACGCGGCAGCAGCGACATTTCGGATTCCGTCGGGTCTGGGCTTTGGGTTGCTTGCATTGAAACCCTACTGGAGCCTCTTTTGTCCTGATGGAATGGGGCAGGGCAGAGCATGGCAGGCAGAGTGTGGGCCGTGGGCCGTGGGCAGAGGGCAGAGGGCAGAGGGCAGAGGGCAGAGGGCAGAGCGGAAAGGCTTTACAACGCACAGTTCCAATTCCTCCCTCTACCTATCGACTGGCCAGGTGCAGGTAGTTAGTTACCTCACCCAGCCTCGCAAAGGGGTTTGTACGATACGATATGATACGAAAGGACTCGGAATGAATCACATCTACGATTCTCGTGCCATCCTATGCCGAGCCCAACCCTAGTACATACAGCCCAGCCCTATACTTAAAGGGGGGATGTGTTCCAGGAGGGGTCCTGATGGGAAGCACTAGAAGCCCAAAAAAAAAACCTATTTTAACGGTGACATGCGGCGGGGTTGTGCAGCAGGAGATCCGAGATGGATCCAATACGATTGACAGCTGCGTGCAGCCGGATAGCGCCAACAGGAGCAGAAAAGTGCCGTTTTCTTGGTGGTGTTTTCGGCCCCCATGGATCACAGGCAGGCTATTTCCAAGCGCCCTGCCCCGCTGGACTTGGGGACCGGTCAAGTTGACGAGGTGGGGGTTCTGATGGGCTCTTCAAGCATAATGTTCTTTTTTATTATTTTTAATCCTGTTTTAGAAAGGACCGAAGCCAGGCGGAAAATGAAATAAAAACAAGGCTAGTCGGTGGTGATATCCAGGCCCCCCAAATCGGCGACCCATGGTGGTTTGTGTACCGCATCACACATAGGGGATCCGTGCATGTGACGGCCACCCCCTTATACTTGGACATGGAGGTACATATGCACAGGATCTTTGTCATATGCTTGGCTGACTTACCACGCCCTGGGTACTGCTACGCCGTAAAGTCAGAAAAAGATTACAGGCTAACAAGCGCGGGTGAAGCTGTGATATCGCCTGGGCTTGATTAGCTCGCGGAATCCAGCCAATCCCACGATTCGAATAATTCGAGCTGGATTTGAGTTGACAATGAGGGAAAAGCGGCGTTTCGATTCGGAAGTAACCCGAATGCTCTCGAGTGTAGCGAGGTGCAGAGTGTGGCCGGCTGGGAAAAGGGTCCTCTGCAGGTCGCATAAACGGACTCTCAGGTGATTCCCGGCGTCAAATTGGGAACCTTTTGAGCCAGCCTTGCTTCAAGTTTGTCCCTTCAAGCGCGGTGTACCGGGGTTGTGTGGAAGCATTGTGCTTTGCGGCCAGATCTCGGGTAACACAACGGCAGACGGCCCAGAACAGGAGGAGCAGAGGAGCAGACGGGGGAGCAAAACGACGAAACAGAAAACTAGATGACGTTGCCGCGGTCCTGCGGCGTCCACGGCGCCGTAACACAGCCCAGAGTGACGCTAACTCGCGCTAAGCGGCAGCGGATAGGGCTAGGCGGCGGGAGAACCACCACACGAGCCACCTTCTGGCACCTACCCATCCCTCCCCTCTGGAACACTGGGAAAGAATTTCCTGTCTCCGGTTCCACGTCCCGTCCGTGCAAGATGCATCCCAACCCCATACCGAAGGCCTATAGATCATGGCAGCTTCGCCGCGGCGCATCGTCTTCCCACCTTGCATGCACATACATGATACCCGGGTCCTTCTCTGGCGTCTACGCCTCCTTCACCCCTGGACATGGGCGAGGCTGAGACCAAGGCACTCTCTATTGCCCATGATCTTTTTCTTTTCCCTTGCCCCGTTATTCCTCGTCGCTACCGTTTCAGCCCTTTCAGCTGGCCGGAACAACAAAATGGCAAAGGCGGCTCAGCTCTGGGCATATCATGCCGAGGTATCAAAATCTCACCGGTGTGCCGATCGGCGACAAAAGCGCAATGCGCACAGGGGAAGACTGGACCGTGACGGATGGGAGATGGCTCACTGCCGGTGGGGGAGCAAGGAGCAGGAGCCGGTAAGGTAACGGGTCGAACCTTCGGTCCTTCAACCAACCCGTCCCCCGCTCCGCCCTCTCTCTCTCCCCGCCCCCGCCCCCGCCCCCGGCCCCCGTTTTGATCCTGCCTCCCTGGGGATCGCTACCGATGGGCTCACATGTATACTTGCCCATCCGATGCTTAGGTCATCACGGTTGCACCACCAGTCTAAATCGGCCCAAGTTTGCGAAGCCGTACCGTTGGAAGGGGAAACAAAAAAGACGAACGCGGTTGGGCCCCCATGTTACCACGGCGGCTAAGTCGAGAGTGCGGTGCATAGCACCCGACATATCGGGTATGACACAGAGACCTTACCGCCGCCGGAAACGAACCAGCCGGCGACTGCAACACTCAGTTCCTGCAGCCATGGACACATGGCAGAAACAAAGAAATAAGTGCTGCCAGTGTCATCACCTGCATTTTCTGCATCTTCTGCAGCTTTACCACCACTACCACCGCTAACCCCAAGCACCAAAGCACCAACCGTGGCATCTTACCCCTCCTTTCCCAGACGACTGCGCCATCTGCCACCTATCATCGACCCATCATCCACGCTGCCGGGACGCCTACAGCTTGGTGCTGCATTGTATCTTCTACTCGGTCCTTCTTGCGTCTTGTCTAGTATTATCGTCCATTCTGGCCCCTCGCCCTTGTCAACTGCTACCTTCCTGATGCTGGAGCCTAGAGCGGAATCACTACACATCGCCAGCCTCGCTGGCCTCACCATATATCTCGCCATATTCCGTTACGATCCACAAGCAGAAGCGCTCCCACTCGACCGCCCATTGGCGGAGCCTTTCGCCCTTGATTCCGCCCCCAAAGCTAGCCGCCCGGATGTCGCGGGCCCTGTTGTCCACCGAGGTTAGTTATCTGATCAACCGTTTTCTTCTCTTCCTATCCCTTGGGCTCGCTCGACAACCGGATCAAGGAATCTTGCTCCATCCGGGTAGCCCCGGGGCACGAAAAAAAGGGAGAAACCATGACATACCATGCTTCGTTGTCCTGGTCTTCAAACGCAGCCCAGCGGACGCTGTTCTCGGCCAACGAGCCCAATCCTGCCAGGCCTAGGTTCTCCCAGCCCTGCAGCGCTTGCCAAAAGTCGTGTGTCATGCCGGCTGCATCTTGGCCGAGGATGGCCGGGTCGTCGTTGCACAGCGAGCACGGCACGCCTCTTGCGAGCAGAGCCGGGAGGGGGTGTTGCATGATGCTTCCCGTTAGCCTCAGCACCTCGTTCGAGATTGGACAACTCTCAATGAGCACGCGCTTATCGCGTACGGCCTGGATCAGGCGCGGGTGCTTATAGAGCGAAAAGCCGTGTCCAATGCGGCGTGTGCCGAGGAGAAGCGCGTCGTAGAGGTTGTTGTCGGCTTCGTCACCGTCGCCAAGACACTCGCCCGCGTGGAAGAAGAAGGGCAGCTCGACACCCTCGACGGCGCACTGCTTGCGGAACCAGAAGAGTTCGGGGAGTAGGTCAGCGAGTGCCCGGCCGTCGTGCTCGGGACCAACGAGATCGTAGCCCGCAATCAGGTGCGGCCATTCAAGCTTGGTCGTGATGCAGTTTTCCATGTCGTTTACGATGTGCCGCATAGGGTTCTGGCGGAACGAGGTCCTGGGCGCTTGTCAGCCGGAGCCCCTGACGAGCTGGCCACTGGGAAAGAGGACAAACCAGATCATGCGAATACCCCAAAAGCCGGCGCCTTCGTCGGTAGCCTTGAAGTTGGCCAGTTCTTCCTCGAGGACCTCGAACATATGGTTGTAGTCGGGCTCGGGCTCTTCGCGACCTTCGCGGCAGTAGTTTAGGGGCCAGGTGAAGCTGTGTGGGTGGTTAGTTGGCTCCACTTATGCGCGTGTATTTCAGTTTTGTATGCCCAACAGCGGCCAGGCTGCGGGGCGGGAGCAACGGGGAGGTACGGTAAGGGCCGGTGCGGCGCTGTACATATCCTCGCCGCTCCCGACTACCTTATTGGTGCTGGGCCATCGAGCGGGGGCCGTTGGGGCGATATAGCAGAGCCAACTCGAGTCCAAACAAGCAGAGAGGTAGTAATTTGGTAAACATACCGCAGCTCAACCCAGGAAACACCATCCGCCGCCAACAAGGCCATCAGCTCCTGCAGAAACGCCCGCCATACGGGCTCGTAGTCTGGCAAGCACAAAAAAAGTGTCGTCAGTTAGGCGCCTTTTCAAGCAATATCGCAAAGGTAGATGCCACGACAGCCCGGTGGTACTGAGGGCAAAGCAGGCCGGGTCGTACAGTGGACACCCCACCCCCCCCCCTGAGAGAAAAGAGTAGAAGAAATAGGTTAGCATACGAATAACCTCGCCCAAGACCTGAAAACACCTCCCAAACGCCTCCCAGATGGCGTCCTGCCCATGGTGCTGGTTCACGGCATCGCCCGGCGCCAGCACGCACCGGCTGTACAGCCACTTGCAGAACCCGTCGCGACCCCCGTCGGGGAAGGCGTCGGCGGCGTCGGTGAGCGGGATGTAGGTGTCGGGGGCGTACCCGTCGGCCCAGATGGAGGAGCCGGCGGGCGGCGGGGAGGGAAGGGGCGGCTTCCGGAAGCGGATGGAGAGCGGGGTGGCGTGGAGGGCGGACGGGGTGGAGAGCGGGACGGGGGCGGAGAGGTGCATGCCTGGGGTGGTGAGGATTATGGCGAGGAGGGTGGCTATTGGGACCATGGCGTCGCAGTGGGCGTCTAAAGGGGAGTCAGTTTTTGGGGGGGGGGGGGAGGGAGGGGGGGAGGGGGTTACGGTTTGGGAGATGGGGGATGGGGGGGAGGGGTTACGAAGGAGGGCCCCCTTGGGCATTTTGTGGATGATCTTCCAGAGGGTGGTGGATTCCATCAGGCCTTTGGCCAGGCTGAACATCATGCCGGGGAAGACGATGCGCGAGGAGGGATCCTGGGCGAGATGCTCCTCGAGGGAGGAGGTCCAGATGGTGCGCTGCTCCTCCTGGCGGATGCGCGAGACAATGGCGCAGGCTTCCTTGGCGATGGGAGAGAGGGCCTGGCGGAAGGAGTAGTCTGGGGCAGGGTTAGCAGGCAGGCTAGGCTGAAGTGGAAATGGGATGGGAGGCATGTGCCGCTGCGTTGCTTGTGTTCCTCATCCATGAGCCTCTGGCGGTTGTTGAGGTACTGTTGGATGATGGGGTCGCTATCCCTAGGCATTTCTTGGGCCACCATGTCGTCCCAGTCTATGTCGCTGATGAGAGGCATGATGAGGTCGTTGCTGTTGGATGGTTTGGAGTGAGGAAAGGTTTGTACTGAGTGCGAGGGAAATGCGTAGAGGAATTCGAGGTTTTGTCAAACAGTCGTTGGCGAGTCGAAGTGGAAGGTGGTACTCCGACAGTTCCATTGTAAGCCGCTGCCCCGCTGCCCCGCTGCCCTCTAGCCCCGCTGTTCCGAGTGTCCGGGTTAGTGACGTTTTGGCGGGTTCGGGCGGGTATCGGCGGACGGCGCTCGGCCTGTTTTCCTGGCCCGTTCCATGCTTGGCAAGGCCGTGCCGAATGGTGGTTTCTCATTTGATACGGATATTCAATCGAATTATCGATTCTTGAGAATGAACTAGTTGGTCACGCTCGTTATTTTTGTCATCTCCATAGAAACCACAGATATTCCACTTCAAAGTCATGTTTTGCCGTCCTGGGTGCTAATTCTGGCTAGCCACCCCCTAGAGGTACCCAGAGCTCGGGCCATGCCAAAGTCACTTCAACGGCTCAGGAACTCTATAGGGTGTGATCCTGCGCCGGGGTTCTAACTCTTGCAGCCCACAATTAACCTCCGCACAGGCCGCTCTACCTGCAAACACTGCGCCCTTGCGGTTGCGTATTTTCTTATACAACTTTAGGATTTAGATTCTCGCTTCTAATTATTAGGGCAGTCAGTGGCAGGCACAAAACATCGTCCACCCCTAGATGCACACGTTCATCCGTCTGAAGGTATTAAGCAACAAATTTTGGCTACAAGAAGCCATCCATGGAATCGTCCGAGTCGTCGGCCGAAGGAGTAACGGGAGAATCTTCGCCCGCCAATGGTACATCTACATCCTCAACAACAGGCTGGATGGCCTCGAAATCATGGCTTGGAGCCTCCAAGTCCGGGATGAGTTCTTCGCGGTGCCCGTAGCATTTGAAGCAGAGGTTCAAGCCACAACTCTTGCAGCTATAACTGATGCCAATCACGAGCTTTGTCTGTGTTAGCTTGCCAGTGCAAGATGGTACGGCCGGTTTTATCCACGACGCCTGCGTCGTCATCACCTTCGAGACCAACCAGCTGTCGAAACCCGCCAAGCTGCGTCGAGGCAGCCAGGTGACGGGCAGGCGGCCAGCCCAGTCGCGCAGTCGTGTATTCGCCTTGCAACCACTAAGGAGCACGTTCGGGACATCAGGAGAGCTCTGCAGGCAGGCAGTGCCAAGCGCTGTCCCGTACCGGCCACTGACATAGTTGACATCAGCCTTGGCCTTCTCTACGAGGAAGCGGATCAACTCTATCGCTTCACGGTCGGCGCTCACGCCGAGGCATACGGCCTGAAGTGGGCTGCCGTAGAGATCACGCGTCCCGATGTCGACAAGGGCCAAAGATACGTCGAGTGAAGACGTCTTGGTGGCTAGGCCGTCGAGCCAGTCGGTCAATAGAATAGCACCACCAAGCGCAGCTATCCATGGCAATGCGGAATCGAGGGGCTGTTCGGGCCGTTCCGCGAGGCTGAGGGGATTGGACATGGCCATCTTGGCTACTGCTCAGCTCCGCCAGGTGATAAGTTACACCAAGCCAGAGCCCTTTCCCCGTTGATTTTGAAGTGTTCCCAACAGCTCAATGGACTTTTCCCCTGCGGAACCTCCAAGTGAAGAACCACGGTCGAAATCGCTGGGGTTGGCATTGTAAGATTTTGGTCGAAACGCTGCGAAGAGGCTCTGGATCTCTTTGTCGACGACGCAGGCAGTCCCCTGGCCAAATCCGTATATCAGTGCCTCTGGGCTACCTTCCGGGGCTGCAAGAAAGCCGCTATCCAACAGCAAAACCCTGGCCATACGAATGCTCCAAGGCAGGAGACTACCAAGCCCGGAGCGCGGCTCAACACGCGCACAGTGATGAGTTCAGACCTTTCATCGCAAACGCCTCTCCTAAGATGAACAGAAACCATCTGCTCGACCGGGCACCCATTAAGATTGCCCTCATTGACGACGGCGTCGACACGACACACAAAGGCCTTGCAGAAACGCGTCGTGGACGGCCAGTCCTTCCGCGCTGACGATTCCTCTTCTTTCTTCGTGTCGACTGGTGGACACGGTACCAAGATGGCCCACCTAATTGCGCGCGTCTTCCTGGAAGCACAGATCCTATCACTCAAGCTCGATGAGTACGAGCAGTCGAGCGGCTGTCCATCGTGCCAAGGATATCCGCACTTCTTGGCCTACGGCCTTGAGACCATGCCGGCTGTGAGGACGGATGTGCCTAATGTGATATTGGAGTTTAATGTTCTTGGAAGTTGGATCTGCCCAGGATATCATTTCTGAGTTGTTCCCAGCAGACAAACGTATCTTAAATCCATCTTGCTATAAGTTCATGCCTTCTCCACACTTGCTGTTCGACATCTAACAGTGAAAGTCCCGACTACACAAGATCAAGGCAGAGCAACAGGCTGCCGAGGAAGAGGCGGCACGAGTGGCGGCAAGAATGACAGAAGCAGGAAAGGAGACCTACAGACGGCACCAACGGACCCAAGCCATGGCTGGGGAAGCGTAGGCGGGCGGAGAAGGATGAGACAGTCAAGACGGACCATACAGAGAGGATTCCGCCTGGCAAGAGCGACAATTCATCACAGACAAGACTAAGCAAGAGAAACAAGCCCATTTCCATACATCTACGGCAACGCCACAGCCTCCTCTCTACTCAGGGGACTTAACAGAGGTAGACGAGAAGGAGGAGGAGGATGTCCCGGAGCCACGGTCGAAGAGAAGACGGGTGAGCAGCACAAGTGACGACCCAAATAGCATCCCGCCGCAAGGTCCCAATCCTACAGCAGTCACCACCACCCCGTCATCGGCGGTCCAAGCTCATGGGAAGACCTCGTGGGACGGCGGCAGCACCGGATCCGTGTGAAGAGCGGCTAGAATCACTGCAACCACAGGCCAACGGGGTGAGAGGTCTGGTGGCTTATGCGTGCTGGAGAGTGGTTGGCTATCTGGGACTGGCCATAAGTCACACGCAAGATGGACCTCGACTTCATTCCCGTGAGATCACGGCCAGGTCGTCGTCCGGCCAAGCTCCCTGGCGGCATCACAGCTATAATCCCGACGCCCCGTTGGCTATATCATCCCAAGCACGATCACCGTCATAAGAGTCTTCTAAGGGTTCTTCTTTAATCCACCCTAAAAATAAATATATAAAAAAAAAAAAAAAAAAAAAAAAAAAGGGAGCCGATGTGGCGGCCGCTTTTCTTGGAGACGCAGAGGAGCCGGTCTTCTCGGTGACCGTCGACCCCTACATCAAGGCCAGATTTCGCTCACCCCTACCGTGGGGACCATGGACGAAGAGGGAGCGGGAGCTGGGAGCGAGGTACCTTGTGTGGTTAAATTATGCAGGGTTCATAGAAGAACACCTGCCTCCCCTTCCTCCCACTTACCCTTCCCTATCCTCTCTTTTCTTCGGCCCCTACTCATCTTTTACTTCCCTCCGTCATTTTGGGGTCACCTTAAGCCCCTAGCGTTCTTCTTTCTACTTTCATTGCCTTGACCACCACAGTGGACTACGGCTTATCCAGACTTCCACGTCATCAAGAGAGTGCTAGCCAACGCGAAGACCAAGTGGAGCAAGGATGGCGAGCCTAACTCTGATGGAGAAGATAGGCCCGATGCCGAAGAGGAAGCCCCCGTGGATATCATGGCTTCGGACCCCATTTAAATATTTAAAACGGGCGCCGGCTTGCGCCATCTCTTCAAGATTGCTCTCACCCAGGGTAGCGTATCTAACACCCCTACTCGATGGGAACTTTGATCTTGTGGTGTGTTAGACTTTTCTTGCCGGAGGAAAAAAGTCACAACGGCAACAAATCAAGTCAGGGCCACTCTATGGAGGATAAGATGTGACTCAAAGATGTGGTTGCAGTACCATCTATACCATAGTCTCAGGGCGTCTCCCTATAATGGGCGACACGTAGATGGTCCGTGTCAGGGGCGAAGGCAAGATACTACGGTGTCCCGGATAGGATCAAAGCAAGACAGTTTGTCATCCGCGGCCACTCGTTCTGTTAGCTTTACAACATATATTATATACACAGGCTGCGTTGAGACAACACTGCCCACCAAGCCAGAATAATGCTATGGATACAAAATTACCCTCCAAATCTTCCCACCGGGTATCTCACTCACTCTATCCGTCTATCTAGGCGCCATTCCACCCATCCCCTTTTCCCTTCATTTCACACATGGCGTATCATCTCGATCCTACCCTACCCACTTTTTTCACAATGTTGATACTTGGGCAGGCTTCTTCTCCAGGTTATCCACCGAGTCGGTGTCCTTGGTGACGTTGCTGACAGCTGTGGAGATGGCGCCGTCAGTCTCGACATGGGCGTGCGTCCGGGGGCCGGTGTAGAAGCGGCGGCCGTGGATATACCAGTAGCCAGTAGCCACAAGGAGGACGAAGGCGAGGATCACGATAGCGTAGTTCATCTGGGTTTCCGGTTAGACGCTTGCATTAAAACCAGACAGGAAGGGGGAGAAGAGAAAGGCTACTCACGTTGTCGGCATGGACAGGCCTGACGGTTGGGAGCAAGAAGATGACGGAAACAAAACCCGTCCAGCAGACAGCGTACGTGTTGACGCAGAAGCTAGCGCGACCGAGGTTCCACGGGCCCTTCTCGAACCGGCCGAAAAGGAGCTTGCACAGGATGGGAATGCAGTATGACCAGTCGAGGGCGATAGCGCACGTGTTGAAGATGGCAGCGATCGTAATGTAGCTGCCCAGGCCGATGAGGTTGATGAGGATGCACATCAGCGAGTACAGCCAGACAGCCAGCACGGGCGTGTTGGTCCTGCCCCAGATACGGTACCAGATACGGCTGCCGGGCAGCATGCTGTCGCGCGAGAAGGCCCAGATGGTGCGCGAGCCAGCCTGCTGTGCCGTGATGCAGACAAAGTTCATGATGATAAAGGCGGCAGCGGCGAACCAGATGGCAAGCCCCTTGCCCATGACATTGTAGAAGATTTGCACGACAGGCTGGCCGATAGGGCTCGCGAGAATCTCGGCAGGGTCGCCCATGCACAAGACAAGGACGATGTTATAAAGCCAGCCGACAACGTAGGTGAAGGCCAGGGCTAGTGCTATGGCCTTGGGCACGATGCGCGCCGGGTCCTTGGCTTCTTCGGCGATGCTGTGATGGATTAGATTCCGCTGTCTTGCGATTACCAGGGTAATTGGGCGAGTGAGCTAACAAGAGCATCCTCAGACCCTCGTGCTCGCCTGGTGGTGGGATTGGGGATGAAAACATACTGAGCAGTGGCATCGTAGCTGTTGGATTGAGTCAGTAAAATGTACAGCAGCATCGGAAAGAGAGGTCCGTATGGAAGGGAACACACTCAGTCATGGTCCACGCGACCGACAGGAAGCCAAACAGAAAGGAAAACCCAGCGGGTTCCCACCCCGAAGCCGGCTCGACATTCGTAAACGCATATGTCGCCGTGTGCTTATCCTTCTGCATCACCAGCAGGGACACGCAGGCGGCGATGAGCACGGCGATATGGAACACGGCGTAAGTCTTGGTGAAGTGATTTAGCCACGACGTCGACATGCTGTTGATAATGCTATGAAACACACACAGCGCCCCCATGACGCCGATGATATGTCCCTGCGTGGGAACATAGGAAAAGTCGGTGCCGATCGAGACGGCCGCGAGCAGCATCTGGGCAGCGCCATACTCGGACGACGCGCTGCCGCAGACCTGGCCGATGAGGTTGAGCCAGCCGTCGATCCACGCGATAATGGGGACGTACTTGGGAGGCGCGAGGTACTTGATGGTGAAGTAGAGGGCGCCCGACGTGGGATAGGCCGAAGCAATCTCGGCGACCGAGAGGGCGAGGCAGAGGGCGCCGAAGCCTGCGATCAGCCAGCACCAGATAGCCGAAGCCGCACCGCCGGCTGTCAGGGGGTACGAGAAGGTCGTGGCCACAGTTCCAAGGAGTCCAGAGATGGATAGGGCGAAGCTGAAGCAGGACCACATGGAGAATTCACGCTTGAAGACCTATTGAGCGCGTGGTCAGCGGCAGTGTTCGTCTCACCAGAGAGAATACACTCCGTACGGGCTTGTATCCCATGGCCGCGAGGGCCTTGTCGGCATCTGTGGTCTCGTCGGCGCCATGGATCACTGCGTTCGTCTCAGAGACGGGCCCCCTCTTCGTTTCGAGTTCCCCAGCCATGGCCGGAGTGTGCTCTCGGTTGGAGGATCGAACAGGGCCAATTCAAGCAGAACAAGGTAAAAAATGCTAAAATAAAGGGAACTTCAACGAGAGAACACCAAATCGGCAATATGGCAGAGACAGGGCAACAAAACAATTTTATTCTTTTACGATTTGGAGAACAAGACCAGATGTGCGAGCGAATGCGGCGTCGTGTTCGTACCCGAGGCCCAAACGGCAAGCACGATCGAGCCTCGAGGGAGAGATTAGAAGAGCGCAAGAAAGACCACGGCCGACAACCGTAACGAGGCAGGTCCCGGCACCCCAACTCCCCCGACTCCGCGTTGTTCCACAGCCGCGCCATAGGTGTCGATTCGAGATTTTGAGATTGGCAAATGGAACTCGGTGATTTGCTGTAGCCCAATCTATCCCGACAGCTACACACCAGGTCAACTCATGAGTCCGTCATCAAGTGGAACCGCACCGCTCGTCATCCCGTTGCAACAAGGTTGCAGCTAGAAGCGTTCGAGAAGGACAGGGCGCCGCGCTAGGAAGCCTGGTCCGCAAAGAGATACCGCTGGGGAGCAATAAAGCGCCAGAGAATGAAAAGGGTTTCCGGGAACGACAAGTGTGGGAGGACGGGGGAGTCGGAGTACTCCGGTTACCGCAGCAAGCTGTTGTGAGGTTGTACAGAGGACAATGTTGGATCAATTCGGGAGACAAATGGCTTCAGTTTGGCTCAGCTGGGATATAAGAACAAAAACAAATTAGACGAGTAGGCATCGGCCGGGACAAGGATGACAAGAACCGCAACACAAGGACGCTCAGATCCTGAATCGGAAATCAGACGCCGTCTGGCCCGCCTGGGCGTTGATCGCCCCCTTGACATACTCGCCCCTCTCCAGCTTCTTATTGAGCCTCACGAGAATGAAACGCATCGCCGTCCCTGTCAAAACTGAGATGACCGCTGTGACGCAGTTGACTACCATGGCTGTGGTATAGGCAGGCGCTGCACTGTTGGGGTACATGTAGGATGCGTAGATTGAGCTGCAATTGCTGACGGCATTGATGAAGGCCAGGGCTGCGGCGCGCTTGGCTGGTGGCCGCGGCATTGTGTTACTGATCCAGGCAAGCGCCACGACGAAGGCCGAGTACACAGACGGCACCTGAAAGAATGTCAGCGAGTTGGCGCTCAGATACTAGGAGCTGGAGACAGGAGACGTACCATGAGCATCATGCTGAAATACCGGGGCCCAATAGCTGTTGTCGTCGCGGCGATAATGTACGTGACAATGGCCACCGACATGGGTCCCACAATGTGCCAGTACCGCTCTCCCGTCTTATCTGCGTGAGTCGCGTTGAGGTATGTCACAATCACGGCGAGGACATATGGTGGAGCTGTAAGCAACAGCGTAATTGTCGAGTTGTACCCCAGGGTTTTGACGACAGCCGGAAAGAAGTTCGTCACGGTTCCGCTCGCCACGATACAGAACGTGAGCAACATCTGCAGTCGCTCATGTTAGGAATCCAAGCACGAGATGCAACCATCCGACATCAACTTACCAGGACATATGTCTTCTCGTCGGTAAAGGCCAGTTTCGCCCCTTGCCAGAAGCTCTGCTCCTTTGATCCCCTCCAGTCGTCCTCACCAATGTCCTCTTCGAGTCTCCAAACCGCAAGCTCTCGCTCCTGGTCCGTCAGCCAAGATGTCGTCCGGGGAAAGTTGGGCAGGACGAAGAAGCATGCGAAGGCGATGACAACAGTAGCCACACCCTCGATGATGAAGAGCCACTGCCACGCGCTGATGCCGCGGGCGCCATCCATTCCGTAATTTACACCGGCGGCAATGAGACCCGAGAAGGCACCTGAGATCAAGGCGCCAGAGTAGAGAATTGCCGTTCGGAAGCCTAGCTCTTTGCGGGTATACCAGCAAGAGAGGTAGTAGAGACATCCGGGGCTGGGATATGTTAGTAAATTCGACGCTGGCTTGTCAATGGTCTGGAGACCCACAAGTATGCCGCCTCGACGAAACCCAAGAAGAAACGAACGGCCAAAAGGCCGGCCGCGTTGGTACACGCCGCAGTTGCTGCCGAGATGACACCCCAGAGAATCATCTAACCAATTACCTCCATGTCAGTAATCTAGACTCCAGTGCCCAACCTCCTCTGACGTACGCATGTGGGAAGGTAAATAGCCGGCTTGCCCAGCTTGTTCAAGAGCAAATTCGACGGAATCTGCATGAGCAGATATCCCACAAACAAAATGCTGACGGACGTCTGGTACTCGGTTGACGTGAGGTTCAAGTCCTCTTCAATCCCAGCCAGCTTTGCCGCGGCGATGTTGTTTCTATGCACAGCGCGAGTATTAGGCCACTGCGACCATCAATTTCTGGACGAGTCTCGACTCCACTTACCGGTCAATGTAATTCAGAATGTACATGATGATGATGGCAGGGAGCAGACGCGCGTCAATCTTCCTCTTGAGCGCCACCTCGAGCACTTCTCGGTCCTCGGCGCTCATGTTTCTGAGGAACTCGGGGGGTTGGAGCCCCTCGAACCTGATGGAGGCGGCCGTGGCATCCTCGATCTTGGTAGAGCCGGGCTTCTCGTCCGCGCTGCCCGAGTCCTCGTACCGGAGGCGGTTCTCCTCGACAACGTCGCTCTTCCTCTCCGACACGGGGATGTCCGCCATTGTGTTAGTATTCTGCTGTGAGGATCGCACTGGCGCGCAGGGTAAACAGCTACAGCCTTGTGGGGGAGGCAGGCAGCGGGGTGAACTTCACGTAGGATAGGTTCCAGCAGCTAGCTGAGAAGGGGGGAAGGGGGGAAGCAGAAAATGCCCCGACTCGTTCTTGGAGGTCCCTTTATGAAAAGCTACCGCTCCCCAGACCGGATACAGACAACACCAACCCACCAACATGACCTGGCTATACGACGGCCGGTAGCCTGCCGGCGGTAAGCCCCAGACCAAGGTCCGCCACTATACTTGGTTTTTGTCTTTGATCGAGCCCATACTACCCTCGCCATGGGTCGCGGTGGGTCGCGGTGGATCCCTGCTCGCACATCACATCAAGTTGCCAAAACCAAAACGCGGGGAAAGCTTTCCCTCCGGCCGGGGACGACCCGCATTTGGGGGCGGCCATTGGTGATGCAAAAGCCCGACGTGCCTTGGCTCGAGATAAATGGTCGTGCGGCGGGCAGCTAGCTCTGGGGACAGGAGCAGGCAGAGCAGGCTTTTTTTTTTTTTTTTGGCGTTATGCTATCGGGTAGCCGCCTTTGTTGGTGTACTACGTATCATGGTATCATGGCGGACCAAGCTCGTGCATACACGCGGACGCGGCTGCTCTATTGGCTCCGGGTGAATCAAGTTGGCAGCTGGGGTGCCCTTTTTGCCAGACAATGCGACGCGGTTGCTTTGCGAGTGCAGGCGGGTGGAGACTTTCCTCGGGCCAGGGAGGGAGATAGCTGGGCTCGACGGCAGTTGTAGGGCCGAAAGGGTATCCCGACTGGGTAAGGTCCCACGGCGGTGACACCTGGTATTTGGAAAGATGTTTGCCTGGCATTGCCCGAGAGTGCAGGTGGAAAGAACGTTGGAGGCCGAGTCGAAGAGACATGTTTTGTGTTTTTGGTGTCAAAATCGACGCCATGGTCGCTTGGCGATCTCTCGGCGTGCCCAGCGTCGTCGGTGGCTGACTTGGCGATGAGCCATCCGTCACGCCTCCAAAGCTTGGTATCAACGTCTGGAGTTCGCTGCTCTCTCCCTCGCGGTGTATGTACGCCCAGCAGCCAAGCACAGGCACACTGAAGCACATGTGCACACCAATTGAGCATTGGGCGTTGAACTTGGAGCTGGAGGAAGGAGGGGCATGGCCTGATTCGTTCGGACCCAACGGCTTGGCCCGTCTCGCTTGCCTATAGCAGCACACACCCTCACTCGGGATGATGTCGGGTCGGTCTCCTGTCTGTGGTCTGCTGGGTGGGTTCCTGTTTTCTCACCTGGGGATCAGGAAACATTTCGTTTGGGCGTGCGGCAGTGAGCGAAATTCTTTGGGAGTTACAACGTCGCTGCCAATGAACCAAAAGCGGAAGGAGCAAAATAGTATAACCCTCTCAATTTCAACTTTCGGTTGTTGTCAGATGAGCCCCAAGCCATCTGGAGTTGGGAGCAACCAAATACCCAGCAGCCAGGCAAAAAACCTCGGTGTAGCCCCTGCAAGCAATGTACTCAGTCCAATTCCCAAATGGTATCGGTCCCTGTGGGCGTTTCACCCGCAAATGTTCCGCATATGACCTGTTCATAAGCGCGACCAACCACGGTCGCACGAGAGAGTAGAGGCCCTACCGGGTTCGAGGGTGGTGGATGTGCGGAAGGATTCTACGGAGCATGAGATAACGTGGGAAAAGATACCACCATGCTGGGTCAAGTCAGGATGGCCGACGTTCCACAGCGCGGCTTGCATAAATGAGGCAAAAGTTCTCGGCAGCACGAGGTCGTGAGGAGCAATGGAAACCGTTCAGGTGCTGCCCCAATTTTCGGTATTTCGACCGCGTTTAGATCAGAGCTGCAAAACCGATAATTGAAGGGCAGCCGCCTGCGTACCGTATTTGAAGACTGAATTTTAGGGAAGAGGTTGCCCTCAGTTAGCTCATATATTCTGGTGGGAGACCGAAAGCCGTGGGGAAAACAGTGGTCAGAGACGCCCCAAGAGCGTCCAAGCACAAATATGACTTATCATTCATTACCATTGACTTACTGTTCCCAACCTACGCGATGTATGAAGTATATACAATACAAGCACAGCGTCCGGGCTCCAGGCGGCTTCCTCCAAGTCCCAGTCATACAGGAAGCCAGCCCCAAAGCCTACTCTAACCCAGACCTTAAAAGAAGAGAGATATATAGGCCCAGTTCCCCCATTATTGGAGCCTTTTCGTGTATATATACCATCCATTCATCATATCCACGGGTCCTTGTTTACCAACGCTAGTGCGTCACTCCCCTCACCGCCTGTAACATAACCCCAAACACCAACCCTCTTGCAACCTCCTCAACCTGCAGACAGTCAAACAACCGGCCCAACGCCTCAGCTGTCGCCGCCTGCCCCATGACGCCCATCAACGCCGCGGGCACTCCACTCTCAATCAACAGCTTCCTCGCCTTGATCCTCAACTTCTCCTTCTCCTCATCACTCATCTCAGCCGGCCATGCCGCCAGCTCCTGCTCCGTCGGCAGTGCGTTCTCACGCAACTTACGCAGGTGCGCTGCGAGACCCGTGTCCGATGTGTTGGCGTCGAGCACCGACGTTTGTATTAGGGACTGGATGGAAAGAAGAGAGGGGTTGCCCGGGCGCAGGAGGAATGACTTGGCGGCTGCGAGCAAGGTGCGTCTGATATTCCAAGCTGAGGAGAGCGTGTAGAGCTCGTTGATTACAGCGAAGAGAAGTTCGACTGCCACGCGGGTTTCTGGCTCAGAGAGGGTGGGGTACTTCTTGGCCGGTTTTTGTGCTAGTGGTTGTTGTTCCGGCGGTGTTCGTTGTTGTGGTTGCACCGCCGGCGGCGCCGGCTGCTGCGGTTGTTGTGGGGGTGTACCGGCCCTTTGACCGCCGAGGGAGGGCATCGTCAGTGAGCGGGTGTGGGATTGGTGGTATTCCTGTGGTCGCCCATATCCATTTGTCGGGCTGATAGGAGATACATAGTCGTCAGTAATGGAATCTGGCGGTGGTGGCAACCGCATGCCTTCGAAGCTGAGAGCCGATGGTGACCGCGCAGGTGCTAAACTAGAGGCCCGGCTGTGTTCCCGGCTGTGTTCTCGACTGTTCTGGCCAGATCGCCGCGAGGGGCGCAGGCTTTCGGTTTCCTGGTCGAATTGAGAGTTGTAGCTAGGACGCCGCTCCATAAGGGGCATTTTGCCAGGTTGTGTGGCTACGACTGATGACCGCTGGCTGTCGAGACTGTCGCGAGTCTTGCGTGATCCGTTAAAAGACGCGCTGCTATCTGGGCGAGGTAAGGTTGACATGGAGAGACGGCTCGCTGCGGTCACGTCCTGCAAGCTCGAAGGTTGTGGCGGAGCGGGAGTCGGTGTTACAACTGTCGACTTTCGCTGCCCGAGGCCCATTGTCCCCAATACGCCCGTGATGCCACCAACGACTGCCTTCGAGCCCTCCATGGGGGCACTCGTTACGACATCGAACACGTTCTTGCCAAGCTTTTCGAATGCCTGGAAACCCAACTTCGAGCTACTGGGGATCTGGTTCTGATCCCTCTCTAGGAATCTCTTCATCCCTTCGCTGTCCGCAAGGCTCTGGAACCAGCATGCGTCTTGGAGATAGCGCTCCAGGTCCCCTCGCAACGTCGTCCTCGTATGGGTCTTCCAAGAAGGCAGCATGTTGTGCTGCTCTGTAAAAACAGTCACGCCGGAGATGGTCGCGATGCGCCTCAATACTTCATGGAGACGCTCAAAGTCGCTATACTTTCTTACTATCATCCATCCTGGGTAGACGGTGGTAGCTGGTTCGATCTGTACGAGGTAATCCCAGTTCGGCTTGGTCCTGATCCGGCCCCTATCGCCCGGCTCGTCGAGAATGGTAATCGTTGCGCGGTGGAGTGTCAAGGGGGGCGGTTTTCGAGCCTCTTCCTCATCAATCTCGGCCTCGTCCAAGACGGGCGGGACGATCTGGTCAAAGCTAGTGAAATGCCCACTGCTGTTGTAGGGTGGTGATGCGCTCTGACTTGAGGAGCCCTGGGCCGACAGGGGCGTAAGGGGGGTATGTATGGGCTCATTCTTGCTGCTGGAGGATCCATCACTATGAGTTGATCTTTGTGTATCGATGGAATCAGTTTGAATATCCAGCGCGTCCGCGTTGCGCTTGAAGGCGCTCGCTAGTCTCTCCGATGCCTCAGTCGAGCTTCTCGCTTCACCGGGCGCCTGGCCGTGGCTCCTAGGTGGAACAGACTCCGGGATATCCAGAGAAGTCTGGGATCTCCGCGCATCTTCTTCGGCGATCATTTGGTTGAGCCGTCGAACCTCCTCCATGGCGTCTATCTCTTCTTCCGCCTTGCTAAGCATCTTCTTGTGAACTTTGGGCTCCTTCCGTCGTGCTCTCTCTTGGTCGAAAGAATTCTTATTCCCCTTTGTCAGGCCAATATTCCCAACATTTCCGTCCAGGTCGGCGAAAGCAACTTCGGCGCCGGGGCCGGTTTGCATCCCCACATCGATAGCATGACTAAAATCGGGCTCTCCTGCCTCGAGCAGATACACAATCCACGAGTTGATCCACTCTGGCTTCGAGCACTTCTGCAGCGTTGTTTCCAAGATGATTCCAGCCAGGATCTCCCTCAGAAAAACTCTGGCTGGGTCGCATTCGTACGTCGACCGGTCCACAAAACCCAGCAGGTCTTCAGCCACCATCCGAAACTTTCCAGCCTGCTGCCTTTGGTTTATTAGGTTTGCCAGGTTTGATTCGGGCTGGGAGGCGAGATAGTTGGTGATAACGTCGGCGACTAGAACATCGGACCCCGAGGGTACACCCTCGAAGGCGCTTGAGAGCTCAGAGAAGAAAACAATGACAATGGAGGTCGAGTTGGTCAAAAAATCCAAAAATGAGTCGGCTGGTCGCTTTTTGCAAAGGTGGTTGGATATGCTGGTGATGAAGGAGACGAGACTCTTCCTGGCCGCGAGCGGGAAGAACTTGTCTGATGGTACAATGGGCGAGTACCACCATTTCACGTAGTCGGTGACAACAGCCTCGACAAGTTCGTTGAGGGCCTCTTGAGTCTCGGGCTGGAATTCGCCGAATCCAAAACGACGGGCCAACACGTCTGCTTGTTCATCGGTAAGGCCTTCTCCGTCTCCCTTCCTCGCGTCCAACAGCCTCGCCAGGATATCAATGCCCCGCTCGCCCTTGACAATGCGTGCTACATCGGCATTTCGCTGTTGCCATTGAACGAATAACACTATTCCCACAAATGCGCCAATCAGGAGGAGACCTAGTTGACCGAGTATAAAGTATGTGATGGCAGCCAGTCCCACGCCCACCCCACCTAGAGTCTCGGGGGTTGCAGTTGCCAGGAACTGGAAGAGCTTGGTCGTCCAATCTTCCGCCTCATTGTTCAGTTCGACTGGCTCGGTGGTGGAGGCGACATTTGGGCGGTCTATAGCTTTGTCTTCGCTGTACGGTGACTCGACGATCAGGTCCGCCGTGTCGGACTGTGTTTTGCTAGTCTCTTCCATCTTCTCAAGTACGCTGCGAGGATCATGCGCATCTTCTTGTACCATAAGATAAAACCACTAAGTGTATCACCACATTGGTTCGCGCTATCGTCTTTCCAACTCTCGGTGTAGTCAAGTTCGGTGTGGTCGAACGGCGGTCGGTGACTAGGGGCGCTCGTGGTTCGTTAGATAGCTGTTGGTGGCTAGAGAGCAGCGGCTGCGTCACGGATTTGCTGCGGGAACTTGAAGATGGCAATGATGCGTAATCGAATTGAATCAAGCAAGGCAAATAACAGCGACAAAGAGCACGAAAAAGGATACAGCTATGTGTACACGCGGAATTACTGCGATGACGAGGGCAATTGGCAGGTGAGACGGCAATTCCGGCTTGTTTCGACTGTTGGAAATCCCCGGATTATCAGTCAGACCAGCCCTATTTTCAAGGGGCAGGTCTGTTTCCCCCAGCAGTTTTCCCGGACCCCTAGGGTTCTTGCTGAGTCTTGGCGTGGTCTCACCCTGCACTTCAAAAGTGGGTCCTCCCCTCCCTCCAAATCACATGTCACGTGAACTCGTGCAGCCAGAGACAACCAAGCGAGTCACCCCACACATTCCGTCACGTCAAAACAGCCTCCTCCTCTAGCACGAGCCCCGACTAATTCACCCCTCCGGACGGAAAAAGGCGAATTGATTAGCTGTGACCACATATTGACATCTTATTTGATCTCAAAACATAGCACTTCGTTCACCATGCCGAAAAAGCGTCAAGTTGAGTCCGATAACGACGACGTCGTCTCGCCCGTCGTCAAGAAGGCCAAGGCTGAGAAGGTTAAGGCCAAGGCTACTACCACCGCCGCTGCCACCAGCAAGGATGGCCTCACCAAGGGCAAAGATGGCGATGGCAACAGCTACTGGGAGGTAGGTTATTGCCAGATGGCTTTGGCCGGGTGTGAGATGATGAGATGAGGCAACTGACCCTCGTCACTCAGATCGGCAATAAGCGCCGCGTTAGCGCATCGAGCTTCAAGGGCGCCGTGCTGGTTAACATACGCGAGTACTACCAGACCCCTGATGGCGAGGACAAGCCAGGCAAGAAGGTATACCGTCCCGTCCCAGGCCCTCATTCGTCTTTTTGACACTTGGCCAGGGTATCTCTCTCAACATCAACCAGTACCGGGAGCTTCTGAAGATCATCCCGGAGCTGAATGAGCAGCTCCGCGCCCAGGGCGAGGAAATCGCCAACCCTGATGGATCCGCTCCCACCTCGGCCAAGCCGGCTGCTGCCGCTTCACCCGGGAAGAAGTCCAAGGCGGCCAAGAAGACCAAGAAGGCTAATATCGAAATGACGAGTGACGAGGACAATTCGGAGTAGGATGCCACCGAAAAAATCGCTTGCCGTCTCGTTCGCCAAATCAAGAATGACTTGGTCAAGAATGACTTGGTCGAGTGATGGCCCATCTGCGGTTTCTCTCGCTCTGCGCCGGATGCTCTTTGCTCTCGACATGCCCTTTGGGCAGCATGAAGATGCCTAGTAATTTGAGCTGGTTTCCCGCGGAAGGCTTTTTTTTCTCTCTTGTTGTTTGATGATAGGGGTTTAGGTCTGTGGTTTGTAACCGGGATAATGAGGGCATGGCGATGCAAACTGGGGTACGAATTGTAATGATATTCAGGGGCGATAATACCACCACGCAAACAAGTACATACATTTCTCGTTCTTACGACTGCGAGGGCAAAGGAGTACACACTACAACCTAACTCAACAAAATCGATGCATCGTGTTCATTGCTGAAGCACGTTGGGAACGGAACCGGAACCGAGCATTGTGGCAGTGTTTGTCAACTCCAAGAAACAGTCAGCCATGTAGCGGTTGAAACATGGTTATATGACGGGCGCATGCCAAACTTGACTGACGAATATCGGGAGCCCCAAATATCCCAACACAACGCCACCAGCCGAGCAAAGTATTGTTAGATGTGAAAACAATACTAATTTACTTGCAGCTACACATTGTGTGATTTCCTTTGTTGCGCAATTGTGCTTCTTTATCGAGTGAGTTTATGTCAGCTTCTACCTCGTTTGCGGCAAGGCCCTCCGAGATCCTTTATCACATTCCATGCCAGCACGGGGGATTCTCCAGGCGTGGCGCTACACAGCTGTCGGGGACATGCATACCACATCTCCGATATAGAACTGATCACGGTGCAGCAGAGGCGGGGATACTTGGCAACTCGGTCCAAACGCAGGCCCACAAAGGAACTCAAAGGCGCTTTGAAAGCCGCCTAGGAAGCAATGGTGGAAGGCAAGAAGGCATATAAGTCGGTCAGGTCAAGTCGTAGCGGTGGGGTCAGGCAGTCTCACCTTCAGGTCCTCCTCCCGACCAAACAGACCAAACCCATTATCCATAGGCCAAACTGTCAAGATGTCGAACCACACCCTCGCCAATACCTTCCGGTCCTCGCGCCTCATCTACCGCGCCGTCGACGAAGCCTCTCCCATCGACCAAGGCTTCCTTTTCTCAGCCATCGACAACGACCCAACAGGCGTCGGCAACCTCAGCTTCTGCCCCGTGGCGCCCGGCAACCACGCAGCCATGGTCTTGATCGCCATGACCAAGGGCTCCCTGCTGCGCGTGCTGGCGTGTCTTCCGCCCGACGAGTCCGCAGGCCCCGAAGCGCAGCCAACCCCCATTGGCTTCGCAGCGCTCATGCCGAGGGCGCCCGACGCTGCGCACCACAGACATGCGCTACTGGGAGTGGTGCTAGCGGCGCCGTTCCGTGGGCAGGGCTATGGCAAGGAGGTTGTGAATTGGGTCTTGGATTGGGGGTTTGTCAGGGGAGGGTTGCATCGCATTGGCCTGGGGGTTTTTGGGTACAATGGGAAGGCGTTGAAGATGTATCGCAGCCTTGGGTTTACCGAGGAGGGGAGGGATCGCGAGGCCGTCATGTTTGAGAGGCAGTGGTGGGATGTGGTGAATTTCGGCATGTTGGAGAGCGAATGGGAGAAGCTGAGGGGTTGAAGAAGGGCCCCATGCTCGACATACTCGAGGCGAAATAGCCACCTGCCATCTTAGAAAGGGGGCATATCCCATTATGCTTTCTCTCGAAATCAATTCATCACTTGTTCTGCAGCGGGTTGCTTCGGGATAATTGGATCTGATGGCGCAATGTTTTGGGAGTGATGCCTGGATGCAGACCAACAAGGGCAAAGAATCGGCGCACGTCACCGACAACCGACAGCTGCGCACTCGGGTTCCGATCCTGGGGCCAATTGAACGGGTGGCGCCACGCTAAAGTATCGGGGTTGATTCCCGACGATCAGTGATGTGGGGTAGGTCTCGGTGGCGGGATGGCCGGGCGGTGGTCTCTGTCGACCGGCTGCCGGGGCCTCACATATGACGAAACTTTGTCCATCCTAGGTGTAATGTAAATAGCGTCCGTCGCATTATCTGCAGTGGCTGCATTCGCCTTCCCCGATTCCCTCGCAGCACCACTTTGACTTGACCCCGAACCCTGATTGACTTGTTTGCTCCTTCCTTATCGCTTGTACCAACGCCCCTCTTGCTCCCCCCCCTATTTCGAGGAAGCCAAAGTTATTTGCACTTTTATTTGCGCTTCTGCGGTCTGCCCCTTCTCTTTTCGGAAAACAAAGTTCAAGACAGCAACCAAACCAAGAGTCCATCTCAGATAACCCTAGACAAGGAGAAAAAATGGGTTCTCGCTCGGGGCAGAAAGAGCGCGGCATCCGCATTGCCATCGACCGCGGCGGCACTTTCACAGACTGCGTCGGCAACTTCCAGAGCGAGGATGTCATTATCAAGCTGCTCTCAGAAGACCCGGCCAACTACAGTGATGCGCCCCTTGAGGGCATCCGCCGCATCATGTCGCATTTTCTCAAACGAGACATTCCCCGCGGCGAGCCTCTCGACACGGCCCAGATCGACTCGATTCGCATGGGTACCACCGTCGCTACCAACGCCCTGCTTGAGCGCAAGGGCGAGAAGATCGCCATGGTCGTCACCCGCGGCTTCAAGGACTGTCTCGTCATCGGCAACCAGTCGCGCCCCAAGATCTTTGACTTGGCCATCCGCAAACCAGACGTCCTCTACTCGGCCGTCGTCGAGGTCGACGAGCGCGTCACCCTCGAGGACTATGCCGAGGACCCCGAGCGTCACCTTACCAGAGCCGATGTCAAGGCCGGCACCGCCGAGGCCCAGTCGGCCGACCTCGTCATGGGACTCTCGGGTGAGGCCGTGCGCATTCTACAACGTCCCGAGAAGGACACGATCCACACACAACTGCAGGAGATCTTTGACACCGGCATCAGGAGCATCGCCGTTTGCCTGATGCACGCTTATACGTTCCCGGATCATGAGGCCCTGATCGGCGAGGTCGCCAAGGAGATCGGCTTCCAGCACATCTCGCTCAGCCACGAGCTCATGCCCATGATCAAGCTTGTCTCGCGCGCCACCTCGGTATGCGCCGATGCCTACCTTACACCAGCCATCAAGAAGTACATATCGGGCTTCCAACAGGGGTTTAAAGGTGGCTTGGGCACCAAGAGCGTTGTCCAAGAGACGGGAGACAGGGGCGCCCGGTGCGAGTTCATGCAGAGTGACGGCGGCTTGGTCGACGTTGAGAAGTTTACCGGTCTGAAGGCCATTCTTTCGGGCCCTGCTGGAGGTGTTGTTGGGTACGCCATCACGTCGTATGACGAGAACACCAAAATCCCCGTCATAGGATTCGACATGGGTGGTACAAGCACCGACGTCTCGCGCTACGGCGAGGGACGATACGATCATACGTTTGAGACTACCACAGCCGGCGTCACTATCCAGTCGCCGCAGCTCGACATCAACACTGTTGCCGCTGGCGGCGGATCCATGCTATTTTTCAGGAATGGACTCTTTGTGGTAGGTCCTGAGTCGGCGGGAGCCCACCCTGGTCCAGCATGCTACCGAAAAGGGGGGCCGGCAACGGTCACGGACGCAAACCTGTTTCTCGGTAGACTGCTCCCTGAATTCTTCCCCAAGATCTTCGGCAAGAATGAAGACGAGGGACTAGACCCGGAGGCCAGCAGGAAGGTGTTGCAGGAGTTGACCGGCCAGATCAACAAGGAGACCGGCAAGAATATGGCCGTTGATGAGGTCGCGTACGGGTTCCTCACGGTGGCAAACGAGGCCATGACACGGCCCATCAGAAGTATCACAGAAGCTAAGGGGCACGATTCTTCAAAGCACCGACTTGCAACCTTTGGTGGCGCAGGTGGCCAGCATGCGGTCGCCATCGCCGACTCCCTCGGCATCAAGCAAATTCTCATTCACCGATACTCGTCGGTCCTTTCAGCATACGGGATGGCACTGGCTGACGTTGTAGACGAGCGACAGGAGCCAGACTCTACTATCTGGAAGGCTCGGAGCGAGGTTGTGGAGGGGCTCAAGCAGAAGATGGAGACGCTCAAGGACAAATCTCGCCAGACACTCAAGGACCAGGGTTTTGAGGAAAGCGAGATTGTCTTTGAAGAGTACCTGAACATGAGATACCGCGGTACTGAGTCCGCTCTCATGATTATCAAGCCGAACAAAGAGGATGCCGACAAGCTTTACAACGGGGACGGCTGGGATTTTGAGGCCGCATTTGTGAGGCAGCACCGCTACGAATTTGGATTTACCCTGGACGATCGAGATATCATCGTCGATGATGTTCGCGTCCGCGGAATTGGGAAGAGCTTCCGCTACGACGAGAAGACGGTCGACCAGCAGTTGAAAACCGTCAGCCGGCAAGAGATCACGGCGGAAGAGCACCACTCGCACTCTGAAGCAATGGTTTATTTCGAGGGCGGTCGTCTGAACACGCCAATTCATAAACTGGGCGACCTCTCTGTAGGAGACGTCGTGAGCGGTCCGGCCATGCTCGCAGATGGGACACAAACTATTGTTGTCACGCCGAAATCTACCGCTTTAGTCCTCGAGACGCATGTCATTATTGACACGCAGAAGGAGAGCGACAAGGACAAGTACGAGCATCCCCACGAGCGCAAACTTTACCCCTATATATTGACTAATAGTTTCCATAGGTCCTCCAAAGCATCGGGTGAGCGTGAAGTGGACCCAATCGTACTCAGCATCTTCGGTCATAGATTCATGGCCATCGCCGAACAGATGGGCAGATCACTCCAGAAGACCAGCGTCAGCACCAACGTCAAAGAGCGCCTTGACTTCTCGTGCGCGATATTTGATGCCACTGGTGGCCTGGTAGCCAACGCTCCGCATCTTCCAGTCCACTTGGGTATGTTGAACTTATCTTTATTGTTGTATGTTCAGGTCTAATGAAGCAATGACCAGGCTCCATGTCAACCTGTGTTCGTCGACAGGCGGAGATTTGGAAGGGAAGGCTCAAGAAAGGAGACGTCATCATTTCGAACCACCCCTCGTACGGAGGAACCCATCTGCCAGATGTCACACTGCTGATGCCGGCTTTCGACGAGGCCGGAGAAAAGATTCTGTTCTACGCCGCCTCGCGAGCACACCATGCCGATATTGGAGGCATCACGGCCGGAAGTATGCCGCCGCACTCCCGCGAGCTGTTTCAAGAGGGAGCCGCAATCAAGAGCGAGAAGCTCGTGAGTGAGGGCAAGTTCAACGAGCAGAGGGTTGTTGAGCTTTTTTACAAGGAGCCGGCCAAGTATCCTGGATGCAGCGGGACTCGCTGCCTAGCAGACAACATCAACGATCTAAGAGCGCAAGTATCCGCGAACCAGAAGGGCATCTCGCTCATTGAAGGGCTCATCGATGAATATGGCGAGGACACAGTTCAGTTCTATATGCTGGCAATTCAGAACAATGCTGAGCTGCAGGTCCGGAACCTCCTCAAGACTGTGTCGAAGCGGTTCGAGGGCAAGGATCTCTCTGCGGTCGACTACATGGACGATGGCAGCCCGATCAGGCTTAAGATTACAATCGATGGAGAGAAGGGCGAGGCGGTCTTCGACTTTGAAGGGACTGGCCCTGAGGTATACGGCAACATCAACGCGCCCGAGGCTGTATCATATAGCGCCATCATCTACACGTTGCGCTGCATGATCTCGGAGGATATCCCGCTCAACCAGGGATGCCTCAAGCCCGTCACAGTGCGCATCCCACCCAAGAGCTTGCTCTCGCCCTCAGACAACGCCGCCGTTGTCGGCGGTAACGTCCTTACCAGCCAGCGCGTCACCGATGTCATCTTCAAAGCTTTCGAGGCCTGTGCCGCCTCCCAGGGCGACTGCAACAACCTGACGTTTGGCTTTGGCGGCAACGTCACGGGCCAGGCCGAGGTCAAGGGGTTCGGCTATTATGAGACCATTGCGGGAGGCAGCGGCGCGGGGTCCTATTGGGAGGGCACTGATGGCGTCCACACGCACATGACTAACACACGAATCACTGACTCGGAGGTCTTTGAGAGACGCTATCCCATCCTACTACGCGAGTTTTCGATCCGAAAGGGGTCCGGCGGAAAGGGGCAGCATCGCGGCGGTGATGGCGTCGTGCGTGACATTGAGTTTCGGATTCCGGTGCAGGTGTCGATTCTCAGTGAGAGACGCGTGTATAGGCCGTATGGAATGGCTGGCGGTGAGGATGCGGAGTGTGGGCTGAACCTGTGGGTGAGGAAGGTAAAGAAGGCGAGTTGGGAAAAGAGCTTGAGGAGGATTCAGGCTGGTGGCGAGACCGAGGATGGGGAGGAGAACGAGGAGGAGGAAGAGTATGAGGAGAGGTATATTAATCTGGGCGCCAAAAACAGTGCCCCGATGAAGGCGGGGGATAGGATCATTATCAACACGCCCGGAGGAGGCGGTTGGGGTAAGGTTGGGGAGGAAAAGGTCAGTAGGCCAAAGATGGATCCTACCGAGGGGTGGAGGAAGGGGTCACATGCCGCGAGGGAGGATACGGCGTTGCAGGTGTGAGGTTAGGTTGGTATTTGACTGCGTCCAGTTTGCAGTGGTTAATCAAGAGTCCCTGGAGATATTGGATGTGATGAGCTTTGAGTAAAGGGGAAAATAATCATGACAGTCTCCGTCTGCTATGCAAGACTTGCGGCGAGAGTAGTCCTCGATAAAGACGGATCACCGGGTTCTAGGTGACAACCCTCGAGGTTATCGTTGCCTAGCCTGATCATTGTCATATGTGGCAGGAGCAGGATGGGCGGTTGGGGCTACCATATAGGCATAAATTTCATCGCCCTATGTCAAGTGAGACTTAACAAGGGGACGCCTTGGTCAAGTGGTAGTACATCTCGCTGGGCGTACATAGCCAACTAGAAACTGTCCCTGTTCTCATGCGTGGTATGGGTCCGAAATAGTTTCGTAGGTTCACCCAGGTCGAGTTACGACCGGGTGGACTAAGCTTTTGCCATTTCTTTTTTTGCATTTTTCATTTCTTGGTATCACGGCACACAGCTCACAGTTTGTCATAGGAGCATGGTTTATGAGTAGAATCTAGAGCTTCCAAAGTTAACGTAGGTACAGTTTTGTGTCGTCGTGGTATACATCTTGGCGGCACCTAACATACAGCACAGCAGTTATATGCAAAGCCACACCATCACTACAACTCGCGCTCCGAGAGCCCAGCAACTTCTCATCTCATCCTGCCTGGTTCCATCCTAACCCTCCATACCACTCTAGACAGCTAGACATGTGGCTAGAACCGCGTAGCACACGAAGCAAGCGCAATCGACAGCCCCATCAACAACACCACACACAAGTAGATTCACCACTCCATTGTGCAAACACCGCTGCTACCTACGACCCCATTCGTCCAACTGACCCCCTAGCCTTTGACCTCACTGACTGGGTATTCCAACCACGATAACTACTTCCCAACAAAAACAGGCCACATAAAAGAACCATCTACCCATTCCTATCCCTTGGGAATCCCTGCCGTACTATACCCCTTCCTTGTAGAACTTGCATAACTCCCATTTCTCCATACCATGCAATCCATCAACCACAATGTGAAAATAGGAAACCATATAGGATAGTATAATTAAACCCTCCAACAATGCGTTGCGAACCGTTGACTTGAACCTGCTGAACAAGTCCTAAAAATCTCCCAATGAAAATGCTTCGAGAACAAACACCTCAACGCGGCTTGCCCAAAAAAAAAAAAGGTGGTTCGAAATATGACCTCATCAGATGGTTCGTCGTTGGAGAAACACGCAGACCGGTTAATCAGCATCAGCAAGCTGCATAATGAGCCGCGCTGCCATGTCCAGGAATGGGAACGGGCTGGTGACCTCTTTGTCTTCAAGCAGCTTACCTTCTGCCGTCTCATAGCCGTCGACTTTGAAGTCAACGAGATACACGCCATGTTCCATCTCGTAGATCTGGATATCCATGCGCATGGCCACGATCTGGGGCTCACCGGCGCCGGCTTCACGTATTGCGCGGAAGTCGTCACCAAATTCGCTTTGGCTTGATGACACGGGGTGCTTTTTTAATGCTTCACTTTTTGTCAGTCTTTTTCTGACAACCGCAAGGGGAAAAAAAAGGCAAAACTCACTTTCCGTGGCCCAGCGGATCTTGAGATGCCAAGGGTCCGCGGGAAGTCTGTATATCTTGGTAGGATCTAAGCTGGCTGCCGAGGAATGAGTCTTGCGCGAGCGCGGAGACCCATCGTAATCGTCGTTCTCATCGTCGCCGCTGTGGAAGTTGTCGTAGTCTTCATCGACAATCCACCCTGCCCCAAGCTTGGATAGAGCTTTGTAGATGCAAACGAGAGCTTCCCAGGGGGCATTCCTTGAGCGAATACCAAACTGCCACCTCACAGGCTTGGTCTTTTTAGGGGGGTTGACAGGGGTAAGCCCCTGAGGCCTCTTATTGGCCTCGTCGAGGCGGAGTTGACTGCGAGAATGGGGTTTGAGACGACGGAGCGTCTCTTCCTGTTCTGCCTGGCTGCGTGGTTGGGGTAGCGGATCGGGGCTGGTGGGTGCGGTTTCGGGGAGCGGTATGCCCGAGGCCTTAGCTTTTTCCCTTTCCATAAAGACTCTGTGGTATGGAGGCAAGCTGCTGGGCAGAACGCCAACCTTGTTGATGTAAGGCTTTGCCGAGGCCGCGGTGCTGATAGAAGCAATGGACCGGGCCGAGGACATGTTGGGGTCCAGCATTGGGCTTATGTTGGAATCGTCGGCGGTTGTGAGAGCTACGAGCTCTTGAGCAATATTAGCAACTTGTTCGTTCTCTCCGAGCGGGGAAGCTCCGAAGTGGTCCTCTGGACCCAGATTTGCTTCGCAACTCTCAGGCTGATAGTCCACTAGGGTCACGGCCAGAGGCTGAGGACACGAGACAGAAGCACATGGATACAAGAGCGAGCAAGGGCGGCTGCCAGATGGGAAGAGGCCACCAGGAACTTCCGGACAAGGGAAAATAAAGACTCACGGTTATCATGCATGAGCTTGTTTTCACGCACAATCATGTACGCATCCTTGATGGCCGAGGGCTCGTCGGCTTCGAGGGCCTCCTGTACATCCTGCTTGCCGTAACCCATAGTCTTGCTGATCTTTTCGGTGACCTCGTTGTGGAGCTTCTCCTGCACCTGGCGCGGAGCCTGAGGAGCAATGTCGCTCACCTTGATGGCCTTATTCAGATCTACTCCGGTGTTTAAAAATTCCTCGGCGGGCGGGTGGAGGTAGGCGGGAAGGTCCTTGAGGAACCAGGGATCTTGGCGGATCTCCTCGATGGTGGCACGCTGGACAGGGTTTACCACAAGCATCTTCTTAATAAGAGTGGCAGCACCGGGGCTCATCCAGGTCGGCACCATATAGCTACCGCGGGCAATCTTGGCAAAGAGACTGGGGATATGTTCGTCATCAAAAGGAAGGCGGCCAACGAGCAAGACATAAAGAATGACACCGCAGCTCCAGACATCGACTTCGGGACCAGCATATAGCTTGCCGCCAATGACCTCGGGGGCAGCGTAATTGGGTGAGCCGCAGCTCGTCTTGAGGAAATTGCCGTCACTCATGATGTTGCTGAGTCCGAAGTCGGCGACCTTGACGTTGAGGTTTTCGTCAAGGAGTAGGTTCTCGGGCTTGAGGTCGCGGTGGACAATCTTGTGGCGATGGCAATACTCAACGGCACACAGCATCTGCTGGAAGAAGCGGCGGGCCTCATCCTCCTTCATCTTGCCGTGCTGGACGATGTAGTCGAAAAGCTCGCCGCCGGCATATTCGAGGACCATGATGATCTCGGTGGGGGTTTTGATAACGGTGAAGCTGGTGCGGGGGTCAGCAAGGGGTAGAAGGGCGGGGTTATTATCACGAATTGGGGGGACACTGCGTACAGCTTGATGATGTGCGGGTGCCGCAGCAGCTGGAGGTACTCAATCTCACGCTCGACACGGCCCTGCATGTCGCGGCTGATGAGCTTCTTGCGGGGGATGATCTTGAGGGCGACCTGCTGGCCGGTTCCGCGGTGGACAGCCAGCTTGACCTTGCCGAAGCTGCCCTCGCCGAGCGTCTTGACAATGTTGTAGGCGCCGATGCGCTGCTCGGTGCGCATCTTGTCGCGCAAGGGGGCCTCGGGGGCCATGGCGGCGTTCATCGAGATGGTGGTGGACTGGTGTGCGTTGTAGCCAGTGCCGCCCGACCGCTTGTTGCGCCGGATCTGCGACGGCGACAAGGAGATGGAGAGCTCCTCGTCGTCGTAAGCCTGCGCCATGTTGGGGAGTGAGGGCAAGACGTCAATCGGGGACAGACGCGGTGACGCGGTGACGCTGGTCGATGGTGGCGAGAAGTCAGGGCGACCAAGCTTGGACTGCGTGACTTGCCTGCAGTTGCTGGGTTAATGACTCCCGGGACACTCAACGGCGAGGGGCTCCGCCGCAACTGGGCGGTAATTGTGGGGCACTCACCAGCCGAGACAGCGAAGTCGCTGCCACCACCCCCTGCCTTTTTCCACAGCTCAACCAGGTGGGGCAGAGAGGGAGGGAGGAGCACTCCCTCCAGGACCGGCACAGAACAGGAACTTGAAATCATCAAGCATTCGCTGGAGTAGGTCAGGTGTTTGTCGTCTCTTTTATCGGCAGAGTCCCAGTGCTACTGCGGTGCGCAAGAGGCCCTGTCCAAAATTCAGCTTCGGATTTCATCTCAGCTAGGAGGTAGCAGGGCGCATTTCGCCTTGTCGGACCCACGCGCCCATCATCATGACGAATCTATTCCGCTCGATTACTTGTGGAAACTCTAACCCGAACCAGTGCTTTTTCGGCAGTTATTTTTATCTTCTTTTCGGGAGACTTCCAAGGTTGTCGGCTGATGAGAAGTCAACCTGAAGTGTTCAATCCTCAACACATTGCCCAAAATGATGATTCGGTCTCTTGCTGCAACTCGCTTTACCACAGCAAAGCAGCCGACACACTACTACTATTATACATGCCCTTCTATCGTACATATACACATATACCTAGAGCCCTGTACCTCTTCGATCATTCCTTCGCTTCCTCTTCCCGAAGCCGGGCTATCAGCTTCTCTTGCAAGAACGGGCTCAGCCCAAGACTACCGCATAGCATATTAGTTAGCCAATGCTTTAGAGTCGTGTGCACATAAGCACTCAAAGGTTGCTCACATTCCCTCGTTCGTCACAATCCGATATGTGCCGCTGGGCTGAAAGTTGCCGATAATCATGCCCTTATTGTCAACCTCAACACTGCCCAAGATATCTTCCGGCCTAGCATTAAAACAACGATTGACTATTAAACCCGGTCTCCTCGTCAATGATTGGGGTAAAAGCACATACCAGGCTATCCGCCCAAAGTCCGGAGGGTTGCGCGCATCACTCAAGTGCACCCACCCACCAACACCCGCCCCCCCAGCACCACCCTCAGCACTCGCTCCCCCGGCACCGGTCCCACTACCTCGCCCTGTTCTCGGCTGGATGAAGTTGAACCCCCCAGGTGATGCGAGCGCCCGCGCCTGGCTCTGCAGACCCGGGTCTGCTGGAGAATGCTCTGCTAACACATTGTTGAGGATGGCCAGAAACCAGGGGTTCTCCTGAAACGAGTTCGGTGAGGGCGGGTCGGACGTCGTCGTACCAATTGCAAGCGCTGGGTTCGGGGGCGTGGTGTTAAGGAAAGTGAGCAGGTAGCTTTGGGGTTTTTGAGGATGGGGGAAGACTCTCTGTAAACGGGGAGAAGGGGGTTAGCTGGTGGGCTGACGATGTGCGGATACTAATAGAGCTTGGACAACTGACAATGCTTTTGTTGGAGGCTAACGTTTTGACACCTCTGGTAAAGCTACGCAGCGGTGAAGCCACGCAGAAGCGCGGCGCAAGCATCATGGGATATTATAGAGTCGCCAATTGAGAGTAATTCTCGAGGAGAATGTTTGGGGCGGAAAAAACACTAGTGAAATGGGAAATGCCGTCATTCGCCATCATGACAAAGTCGCGACGAGATGCCGCCGGCAACGGGGAAGTGGGGCAGGGACTGGCAACCCGACCCCTCCAGCACGCGAAACTACGCGGTCCCCAGCGTCCAATTTACGCGAGGTGGGATTGGATTTGAATGTTGACTCTGACCCCGACAATTTATCACCAAGTCTTAGCAAGACACGGCGATGCATAGCACTACTCAGCACTGAAACTGCACGCCCCCGACCCAATTCACAATTTTCTACCACCACAGACCGTAGAACCCGACAAGATGATGATCATAAACAGTCCACGAAAAAGCCCGGCGAAAGAAGCGCCAACGAGCCCCGAACGAGGTCCCAGCAGGCGCACGAAACCAAAAGCCCCCTTCTTTGCGCCCAAGAACCTCGCGCAATCCAGCGCGATACCCTCGTCCTCGCCGGCCTTTGCAACACCGGTACACCCCCTGAAGCCCTTCCAGGCTCCCGCGCCCGCCAAATCCGCCATCCTCCCCATCATCCTCCCCCCAGCGACCCTACGACCTCTCGCCTTCCGCACCTTCACCAAGAAGCACAGCCTCACTCTGACGTCCACAGCCCTCCAAGAACTCGCAACATTTATTGGAAGGCATTGCGGCTCGGGATGGAGGGAAGAAGGACTCGCAGAAAAGGTCCTCGAGGAGGTTTCTCGGTCCTGGAAGAACCGCAATGGCGGTGTTATTGTCGACGGCAGTAGCCCCGAGCTAAAGGACATCCTCAAAACACTCGAGGGTAACTTGAGCGGCGGCAAGATCATGACAGGCCCTCGGGGCGTCAGCCGCCAAAACAGTCTACTGTTGGAGCCCTCTCAGGACGCAGAAAACTCAAAGACTCGCCTTGGGCTGAGACCCGCGGCGTCGGCGCTTTCGCGAGAGGACAGCCAGACCAGCTTCGGCATGTCGGTTCTGGACTTTGCGGAGGAGCCCGAGGATGATACGTTAAATGACGTCCGGAGGTGGCTAAAGGTTTTACATGCCTTTGAGCAACCACGGTATACATATAATGTCGCCAAGAAACACTTTGAGAGGTTGGTCCCCTTGCATCTCCCCAGTTTCTCGCTGCGTGTCCTTGCTAACACGGAGCAGAGACACATCTCGCCCTTCACTCCTGCCGTCTGCCTCCCACAAAACAGACGCCTTTCGTAACCGATTTAACGTCATTCACCAACGTCTCCTCCGCAATGAGTCTTTCCAAACCTCTGCCGTCGCTGGTGCCCGAGGCGCAGCTCGGAAAACCACCTCGGAAGCCATGCACACGCACAAGATCACCCCCATCGCCAACCTCCTCGGTCGTCACGGGAGCCACCACATGCTCCTCGGCATGCTAGTCGTGCTACCAACGGGTAGCCTAGCCATCAGCGACCTTACAGGAACCATCACGCTCGACCTGGCGGATGCTATCGCCATCCCCGAGGACTCAGCCTGGTTCACGCCAGGTATGATCGTTCTGATCGACGGTGTGTACGAAGAGGAGGAAGAAACAGCCGGCAAGGGGCTCAGCGGCAGCAGCGGTGTCGGCGGCACCATCGGGGGGCGCTTCCAGGGCTTTTTCATCGGGCAGCCGCCGTGTGAGAAGCGGCGCGCCACGCTAGGTGTCAGCGGTCTCGACGGCGGGCCCGACCACACCATTGGTGGCGGTTTCGGGTGGATCGACTTTCTGGGCGTCGGCAGCGAGCGCGCCGTTGGCACGCGCATGCGCCGTCTCGAGCAGCGACTCCTTCGCCAGCCCATATCCCTCGACGAGTCCGCCCCGGTCGCCCCCGCCGGCGGCCGCAGCCGCGTCGTCATCCTCGGCGAGCTGAATCTCGACCAGCCCCGCAGCCTGCAAGCCCTCAAGAAAATTCTCGGCCTCTACGCCAGCGACCCTCCTGGTTCCACCCCCATGGCGTTCGTCATCACGGGCAACTTCGCCGCGCATGCCGTCATGGCCCGCGGCGGTAGCGGTGGCAGCATCGAGTACAAGGAGTTCTTTGACGCCCTGTCATCGACGCTCGCCGACTACCCGACACTGCTGACGACGGCGTCGTTCATTTTTGTGCCCGGCGACAACGACGGCTGGGTTTCAGCGTTTGGGGGCGGCGCGGTAGTGCCCCTGCCAAGGAAAGCAGTGCCGGAACTGTTTACGTCGAGAATCAGGAGAGTTTTCGCGGCGGCGAATGCCGAGGCGGGGCTCGCTGCACCCGGCGTAGCGGCAGATGGTGGGAAGAAGATGGGCGGGGAGGCGGTGTGGACAACAAACCCAAGTCGGATGACGGTGTTTGGACCAGAACATGAGATTGTCCTCTTCAGGGATGACATCTCGGCGCGGCTGAGGAGGGCCGCCGTGAGGTTGACTTCCAAGGGGAAGGGCGATGGGGAGGAGGGCGAGGACGTCGCCATGTCGGGTGCCCTGCCCCCTTCCACTACCGGGGAAGACGACATCATGGATCTCGACCCCGACTCCCAACCCCAGCCCGCCAAGACCGCCGACAACGCCGAAAAAGTCCCGTATGACACCATCACCGCCCGCAAGCTCGTCAAGACTCTGCTTGACCAAGGCTACTTGGCTCCCTTCCGCCAGGCGGCCCGCCCCGTCCACTGGGACTACGCCACCCCGCTCCATCTGTACCCCCTGCCCACCGCCATGGTGCTCGTCGACACGTCGGCGCCCCCGTTCTGCGTCTCGTATGAAGGCTGCCATGTCATGAACCCGGGCAGTGTGCTCGTCACGGGCAGGAAGGGGGTTGCGAGGTGGGTTGAGTATGAGCTGGGGAAGGGGGGCAGGGTGAGGGAGAGTACTTTTTAGGTTCCCCCTTTGGTATTTTGAGTCAGTTTCGGGGTGTTGGGAGTGATGAAGTTGGTTGATGATGATGATGGGTTTGTTTGGCATATAGCTGGTGCTTGTTTGTCACGTGCTGAGCATGAGCATTGGGACGTAGCTTGGGTTATGGGAAATAATGAACGAGTGCATGTCGTATTTCAGTGTGAACTTTCCCACTGTCAGGCGTGGTTTGAGAGGCCCGGAAGACCAAATGCGACATGTATATTATCATGAAGACAACGTACTCCAGCGTAAGGGAGTTAGGTGTTGCTGTGCTGGACACAATCCACGCAGCATGTCACTGAACACCTCGAAACAGAGGGGCTCTCCCGAATTGCTTTACAAGTATCGTGTGATGGCCATGGGACTGATGAACTGACTACACCAGTAAGACTCGGGCGAACTTACCAAATACCAGGGAGGGAATCATGTTCGAAGGCTTCATGTCAAAGTACCAAGAGCAAGTGCCGCGAAAGGGGGCAATACATGGGACCAAGACCTCACAACAGCGGAAAAGGCCAATACTTTGAACAAATCAGTCGATGCTATAGCTGGCGAGACTTCCGTCCACCCTAAAGCACGTTGGACGATTGTCATGGAGGTATCTCTAACGTGTACATTTTTAGCGCCATATTGGACTCTCGATCTCGCTAGACCACCCACACAAATTCTTAACCCCCTTTCTCTCCCTTTCTCTCCCTTTCTCTCGCAGACGGGCACATGATCGCCATTGCTACCTATAGGAGACCCGGTAATTCTAGCTTCAGACACCTTTGCTGGGCTGCCCGGGGTCATGGCCGCAGAGATTGCGGCCATAGGGATGTTGGGTCAAGGGGACGACACGGCCGAGCCATGTCTAACGCCATAACATACGATGTGTGGTTGAGGGAGACGTCATGGTGCCAGTGTCCATGACCCTGGTTAGACTCTGCCATTGTCTCGTTCTGTGCTGGGTGCCAGATTTGAAGGAATAATACAACAAGAACCAGGATCATGTTGTTAATATCGTTGGTCGTTTCCCATGGGGTGAAAGCTCGCAGAGGCCGGGCTATGATGTTTGTATCAACTAGTGTTTATGGATAGAGCTAGCAAAACGCTAGGCGAGCTGGACAACCTACTCGTACCAGCCCCGAGGCTCTTCCAGACTCAGTCTTCACGCTCTTCACACATGCCGTCCAGCTATCCCACACAACACCGACGGTGTCTTGGAAGGGATCGATGCAGGGAAAAGGAAGTGAGCCAGAATATCGGGCCCTACGCAGCATACCAACACACCCAGCCAAGATGGAACGAGCTCCTGTATTTCCCCTTCACTCCCTCGCTGTAAATAACTGTCCGCCTTGACGCAAGAACTCTTGGGCACATATGTTTGTACAGACAAGCATCCAGAGCCTTAAAATGGCAAGGAACAGGCGGCGAACAACACGACAGCGGTATTTTACTCTGCATATCTCCAAGCGGAAACCCTTGCTGAGGAAGAATACAATTGGTTTACCACGTCTAGGGCTTCGTATGCATTTTTGCCCCTGGTCTGTGTTTGGGGGGGGGGTTTGCTAGCTCTCCGGCCAGAGGGTCCAAGAGGGGGCGGAAGCCAGAGTGAGAGAGTGGATTTATGAGGCAACTCAAAGCACACTCAGTCACAACCGATACATTACCAAGCTTACACAAGAAAGTACTCCCAAGCTAAGGTATATAGCTCCGTTGGCTCGGGATACAAACAACACTGCAGTCCGATGCCGAGCACGGGTATAACGGCCCTCATCCTCAGGCTCACCCCTTCTTCCATGGCGCCATGTATTGACATGACAGTAGCAGAATTTGTAATTATACGCATCACTTCTGCACGTTCCTTTCCCGCTGGACAGCGGCCGATACGGTTTGCGCCTCATATATCAGCAGTCTGACAACGTCAGCAGTAGTAGTAGTCATCACTCTAGGGCATATATGTAGTGGTTATAATTAGGTAGCCCCTGAGTAAGGGGCACAGACGGGGATATTTGAGCGCTGCACAAGCTCCAACTTTGGCAGAACTACGACGAAGAGGACGGAGGTGCCGAAGCATACTCACTCTATGACGCGGTTCGTGGGTGTTTGTGACTTGGCGGTGGCCATGTAGGAAGTACGGATGCCGCAGGAAATTAAGGGCATGGAGGTGTGTTTACTTGCGTCTTGTTTAGAGTGCTTGGCCACTCCGACAGCAAGAGTACCAGGTTGATGGACCAGACGACCGGAGGTTAGCACGATGCACAAACCCATCGTTGCTGCCGCCCACCGCCCACCGCTAAGTTGCAAGTCGCAAGCTGTGTGCGAAAAGGGGCGGGCCTCCGTCTAATGCCCCCGGCCGCTCGGCTCCCGCGGTGCCGGACGGATATATGCGATGTGCATAGCAGTTCGGGATATTATTTTGCTCCTTCTCTCTTGATTGTCTTGGTATTGTCTCGGGGGTTAGGAGCATTCAGCCTATCTAAGATTTGTGTTTTCGTGTGACAGACATAAACACGGTGATGTCTCTTAATCTTAACAACCGTATTGATCCCTACACACTGGAGATCCCGGCTGCCCTGGCATCGCGGTCTCGGGTCATCCAAGTTCGCCACTGCTGCCGAGACGGCGGGATGCATTTAGGGACCTCCTAAGGTTCTACAACGACCTTAGCTTAAATTACCGGCTATTTGAGATGGTCTTATACTTGAACCAGGGCGCCGGGAACGCTATGCCGCCGCGCGTCCGAACGATAGCCCCCAACTATCTGCCGCAATATAGGGCGTAATAAGCGCCGCGCACTGCACTGTAGTATGCTGTAGCATCTGTAGGAGGTATAGTAGGGACCAACATATGCTCTGCGACGCTGTGGCGAATGGTCAAGCATCGGGTTAAGCAAGACCAGACGGGAGGCAAGCCACAAGAGCGACGCTGACCCCTAGTACGGAGGTCGGGCGCCCAGGGCGACGGAAGAAAACCGGGCCAGCTTCTGAGGCCACTCTATTCAAGGCTGGCCCGATTGTGGGGGATTATCGGTGCCAATTTGCACTCCCGCGGCGGGAAGGGGATGCAATAAACCTGCAATTTAGGCTACCCGAGCCTTTTTTTCAAGAGCCTCCTCCGCCCCCGCCTCTGCCTCCGCATCTGTGTCTGTATCTCTCGATGTATGTATCTCTCGATGAGTGTATCTCTCCTCTTGTCGAAGCTGCACGGCGCCCAGAAGTCATCACGCGATGAGATCATGATAGCCAGCCCATGTGATTGTTTCCATTACTTGACAGAATCGATATCCTGCGGGGCTGCAGGAAACGGCCTTGACAGAAAGCGGAACAGGGGCAGTGTGAATTCACTACAGTTGCTGTTCCATTTCCCATGTTCCGAGCACCTTTCCGAGGAAGAGAGGCATCATTCCGACGGGGGTTACAGCTGGCTGCCGCATTTCCAGGTTTCCGCGCTTGTTGGCATTCTCGTATCGCTCCCGGATGACGCCCGGTCAGCCCAGCACACAGAACTGGACGCCCACAGGCTACAGCATGAGCTGTGGGTGGTGCGTGACTTTTTTCTCCCTCTTACCCCCCCTCCTGTCTGTCGGCTTCCCTCTGACAGTCTCACCGTCGGGGTCTCGTTACCATCTGGCCGTCTGGCCGGTTTGTATGCCGGCCTAGGGATGTACGGATCTGGTGCTATTCGGTGCTATTATTTTTTTCTCCTTGATCGCCCACCCGAGCTCGTGACAGACCAATGAGCCTTCAGCACAGAGGCGATTGGGCGCTTGTTGGCAATTGGCAGCAGGTGCTGACTCGCATGGCCCAGAAGCTGCACAAGATGCGGTAGTCGAGGATTTGCTAGGTCGATAAGGCAGGGTAGTAAGCACCAAAATAACACAAGCTGCCCAACGGGATTGTGGTGTGCAAGCGTGTGTTGTGAGGGAAGAGCCAACGACACGGTCAACCAGCGCCATGGATGGGCACCTGGATTTGGAGGAATGAGGGGATTGCGGGGATTGGCCGGGCGGAGCGTGGCTCTGCTCGTCTCCGAGACTAGACACACGGATGAGACTCGATGCGACTTGATGCGACTCGCTCGCTTTGGCGCCCAATGCGGGCGAGCTGTCGAGTGCAGCCGCATCCCTGCAGGCCACTGCAGACCCGTGCTGCTTTTTCTTGGCCTTTTGTTGCTCATAGCTCACAGCCTGACAGGTTCACCAAGCAGGGACGGTGAGTGGTCCACGTCGAGGTCACAACCCTCAGCCCTGGCCGAGGTTTTGCAGAAGGGCGGAGGGATTCGCGATGGCACGGCTGGAGGGTGGGGTGCCAGCCCAGGGTCGCAGTGAGGGGGAGGGGGAGGGGAGAAAAAAAATGCAAAGCAAATGATGTCAGCGGAGCTGAGGCTTGGGTGAGCCTCGAGCTGAGGGGCTTCGAGGTGGTATGTGACTGGGAGCAACCCCGCCTTTGTCGCTCTGGACCATGCAAACGACCGCCCACCACCGGAAAGCCAGTGAAGCTATGAGCAGCCGCGGGACGAAAGCCCCGACGAGAGGGTGTCGAGGACCTAGAATCTCGCCTAACGGAAGGTGGCCGGTCTTGCCACTTTCTGCAGTTGTTAGCAAGCAGCAGCTAGTAGCTGCCAGGTCCAGCAGCAGGCACGGGCCGGGAAATGGAAACAATTCTCACTATCGATTACCGCGTGCCGATACGAATGAGTGACCAAGAGATAGCCGGCCGAAGGGACCGGCACCGCGAATGGATCCCGGCCGGCGACGGCGTGGTTGGGGCGCTGGCCGGGGCTTCGAAGATCTCGGCTCCCCGGCGCTCGATTGGCTGGTCGGCCCAGGCAACACACCAACAAGTGAACGAACCAGGATGGAAGCCTTGCAAAGCCTTACGACTATTTTCGGCACTCGCTACCCACAACGCCACTCCCCCACTCCCCCCTGCCCTTACCGCGCTCCAAGCTCCCCAACCAGCTCTTGGGCACCAGTGGGCGCCACACCACCACAGCACACCTCCCGCACCTCCCACTCCGCCCGCCCACCGCCCACCACCCACAACCCGATATGCCCACTGCAACCTCACCACCGCACCAGTCACCCCACTCTCTTCTTTCAACCTCACCTCTATGGAGCAAGCAAGTGCATGTCGCACAACCCCCGATCCCTAACCCCCAGAACGCGCTTCCTGCCGTCAGCATTCTGCCCAACTTTTTCACCGCGCTTCCAGTATTATCCATCCATCGCCTCATTGGCGAGAGAACGCCTCTGTCTGAGCTGCAGACGCAAGATCCAAGAGATCCAAGAGCGATCCCAGACACTCGCTTCAAACGACCCATGATCCGAAGCACGAAGCACAAAGCAGGACCTAAAGCAGCACGAGGCAGCATTTCGCGCATTCGCCGTGCTCAAGCGACCGTCCTAGCTCGCGTTGGAGCTGTGGCGCCGCTCCAGAGCAGATCGCCGTCTCTTACTTCCCCTTTATGCTTTGCTTCGGCGTCGATCGCGTCGATTCGGTTCATCCTTACTTTGCGTGCTTTGCAGTGCGCTCGCATTATCGATGACGGGGACCCACGGGAGGCGAGCCAACCAGCTCCAGAGCCTTGAGCCCGCTGACTGGGTCCCGTCCAGCCGCCCACGTGTGGGCAGGTGCGTTATCACGAATTTGAGACCTTTTGATATCGCTGAATAGCTGAACCATGGGTGTTCGTGCTGTCAAAGCCGCCAAGGCCTTAGACCCTAGGTCTTGCTTGTCAAGATTCCAGACGCGATGTTGCCCTGACACTTGGCGATATATTTGACGGCACATTGTCGACACATTGGCAACACAGCAAGGATCCCAACAAACAGGAAGCGCGCGACCAGCCAGGAGGGGTTCCTGAAGGATCTCCTCCAGTACCTCATGATGCATGGTCCCCTCGGGATCGGCACAGACATTGGCTGCACCCTTTACTGTTACGGGTTACACACTGCGTAGCACGACCAACCACTAGTTCTCGCCTTGTGTTTGCATTGCACCGCAGACCCCTATGTCTGAGGCAAACCCTAGGAGCTTTACTGGCATCTTGTATGGCCACAGCACAGCGGATGCTCAGAAGCGCAGATACTGCCATCGACAAGAGACAGCCGCCCAGTCCAGCAACCAGCTCGGTCGGCCGAGCCAGCTCGAACAACTCAGCTCACTAGCAGGTCGTTAGTTGCGCCCAACCCGAACCTTGGCGGTGCTTTGTCCGTGGTAGAGGGCTGTGAGATGGTCCGCTTTTTCATTGAACTGGTCATCCGCCTCTCTTAGTTTTGACAGCCCTATCGATATCGTGTCCGAACCCTCGGTTGTCCATGTCTTGGCCTGCATCTCCTATCGCCAAGCATACCCAATGGCCAGGAGGGAGCTCTGAACGGTGAGCCCGTCTAGACTGTCATCAGGCGCAATGGCCTCGATGAAGTTTGCCAAATTTGGAAGGTTACAGCTTTTCCCCCTCGCTCTCAAAGTCCTCAATGCGCCCTAGTTCGCATATCCCGGAGCCAGTCGTGTTGCTGCACCTTGCATGCAAACATGTACAAATGTACATACAAGCTTGAGCTTGGAGCATCTCCTCCCCCTCATCTGCCCCCCATTCCTCTCCCCACATTCTCGACAACGTTGTAGGGCCACAAATACGATTCCACCAAGACACTGGTGGCGTTATGGCTGGGGACTGCTCCCTGCAGCGCAAGACCTTCGACGAAGCCGACTGCAGCACACTGCGCCGCGCTGGGCATCTGTCTCGGGGGAGGGGCTAGCCGCCAAAGTCGAACATGGTCATCTTTTCTTACGCCATCTGAGCATACTGCTATGGTACCGGAATACTGCTTCTTTTTTGCAGTTCTGACCAAGGTAGCCCCGGCGAGGGCCCCCTTGCCAGGCCCTACGTAGCTCTCCCCTGTAACCCCCCAGCTGTGTACGGGGCACACCTCGAGGCTCGTCGTGTTTTGCGGCCAAAGCTTACCGGGCCATTGCAAGTGCAAGTAAAAGTCGCTCCGTGCCAAATCAACAAAGAGGGTGCTGGCTAGGCTAGGGATCCTGTCTAGGGATTCTGTCAGGGACCGAAGCCCGACCTGCAGCTACCCAATACATACCTAGAGCACACAAGCTGTGCTGTTCACGAGCCAGGCCAGCCCGGCCCGGGGTAGCCCTCAAGGCCCGCCAGGCTCACCCTCCAACCTTGCTGCCATCTCAGCCTCCGCCCCATGCTGCATACCTCGCCCCCGCCGGACCGGGAAAGGCGGATGGCCAAGAGCTCCCAGCCAGGCACGCTAGGAAAAGGCTCTTGGCGCCCCCGACCGCATGGGACACCAGTGAGCTCAACGATGGTTTGCCGGACTGGTGCGGAATACTGTGTGGCCTGGTGGCTGCATCCGCAGCCTCGCACCGCGCTACCCTCAAGTTTGTTGAAATACCTCCCGTGTCCCCCTCCTCAAGCACTGCCCTTTCTGTTGGATCTCGTCTCTCAGTGTCAGCAACGGGTTCTTGGGTTTTCATTACCTCTGTTTGTCTTCCTTAATAGCTAATAGTGATCCTCACTTCTACACTCGTTGTTTCAAGATCGCTTTCCCTCCATCCCGGGGTCTTGTTCGCTATGCGTTCCCTCACGTTCGGCTTGCTGTCCCTAGCCACCGCCGCCAGGGCGGCCACCGTCACATACAACTTCACCGCTACATGGGTGTGGGCCGCTCCCGATGGCGTGGGGAGGCCACTCGTCGGCATCAACGGCCAGTGGCCATGCCCTACAATCGAGGCCAACGTTGGCGATACCGTCGTGGTTCACCTCAGCAACAATCTCGGCAACCAGACAACGGGCCTTCACTGGCATGGCATCAACCAGGTGACTACCGAGGAAATGGACGGTCCGAGTGGTGTCACACAATGCCCCGTCCCTCCCGGATCGTTCATCAAGTATGAGTTTGTTGTGGATGTGGCCGGCACGTACTGGTGTATGTTTCAATGCCGTCTCGTATTCATCGTGTGAGAGGCGCTGACATGAGGCTATCAGACCACTCTCACAACATGGGACAATATCCCGACGGCCTGCGGGGCCCGTTCATCGTGCACGATCCTAACGATCCCAACAAGAGCAAGTACGATGAGGAGGTCATCCTCACCGTCTCCGACTGGTATGTTGCTGTTACCCATTGGAAATGCTTCCGATGCTAACTTGATCACCAGGTATCGTAACCAAAGTCTCGACCTTGTGCGACAGATGCTGGTACCTACCAACACGCGCTTCCAACCGCCCGCACCAAACACCATCTTGGTAAACGAGGGCCAAGGCGCCAACATCAACTTCGTCAAAGGCAAGAAGTACCGCATCCGCCTCATCAACTTTGCGGCATTGGCTGGTGCCTTCCTTCACTTTGACTCGCATACCATGAAGGTCATCATGAACGACGCCGCCCTCATCAAAGAACAGGAAGCGTACCAGCTACGTGTCGCCCCGGCCCAGCGCTACGACTTCATCATCGAGGCTATTGATCGGGATAGCGGAAATTACCCCTTCCTTGTAGCACTCGACGTCAATCGGGACTTCCAAAACCCAGCTCTCGGCGCGCTACGGTTCCCCTTCAACTTCACCGGCTACCTAGTGATGGATAACACCCAGCCGCTGGACAAGGTTGATGTGGTCGACGTCTGGAATCCGGTTGACGATTCTCACTTCAAGGCATACGATGGCGCGGCACCCTACGCTGACTACACCAAGTTGATCAAGCTCGACTTCCAGTTCTGCTTTGACGCCAATGGCTACCCGCGCGCATGCTTCAACAATGTCACATATATTGGTCAAGCAGTGCCCACGCTGTACACGGCGGCGACGACAGGGGATAGCAACTCTAACCCGCTTATCTACGGGCAGGTGAACCCTTTCATCGTCGAAGACGGTGATATCGTTCAGATTGTTGTCAACAACCTTGACGAAGCGGCGCATCCGTTCCATCTCCACGGGCACCACTTCCAGGTGCTCGACCGTCCAGGTCCCACGGCCGGCTCCTGGCCGGAGCGCGACGTCAACTATGCGTCGGAGCCGCCCAAGCGGGATACCATTGTTGTCAATGGCGCATCGTACGCCGTGCTGCGCTTCAAGGCGGATAACCCCGGCGTGTTCCTGTTCCACTGCCACATTGAGTGGCACGTCGAGATGGGCTTGACCGTCACGATCATCGAGGCGCCGTCCAAGCTGAAGGGCCTTGTCTTCCCGGATGACCACCTAGATAACTGCAGGATCCAGAAGATCCCGTACGCGGGCAATGCTGCGGGTAATACCCAGAACCACACGGATACCACTGGGTTCGTGACGGTCCCGCCGACGATTTATAACGGGTAAGTCTTTTTTTCTTCTTTTTTCTTCTTCTTCCTCTCTTGAATAAATATGAGCAGGATGCTGACGATTTGAATAGTGCCATGTACACGGCACCGAGCTAGCGTTCTCGCGGGTCTATAACACCCCGACTGAACTGATGTCGTTATGAAGAAAAGAAAAAAAAGGGATGATGGGATAGAATGGAACTGGGAAGGATGATACCACATACACACCCCACGCCGGTCGTCACTCAACTACGGGCGGCCGTGGTGTCTCTGACTGTCATGTCGGGGTTTAATCGTAGTTGGAATCTCTTGTTTTTTATTGTTATATACGGCACTGCCGGCGGCAACACGATGGGTTTCGGGGTGCTTTCTTTTGCTTCTTTGCTCAGTCCCTTTAGTCAACTCATCGTTTGCGATTGAATGGCTTGGTTGTTCGAGCGAGTTGACGTGAGGGTAATTGAAGAGGATTGATTGCATGAGATGCCGCTGAGCGAAAAAAAAAAACGAATGGAACTTGTAAAACTGACAGTGTATGAGTTATCCATTGCCCTTTGGCAATTTGTTGACTCCGGTTGTGAGAGAGGCAGGACGTGGAATGAGGGCAAGAGGGACTTCCGCGGTTACCTCGGGCTTGGGTGAAGTGCGTGAGAGTGGGTGTAATGGGAGAAGGGGCTATGTCACTAGCATTGCGAGCTATCTATCTGTGATTTGTGAAGTGCTCTGGCGAGTGTTGAGTCGGGCTGGGCTGTCCTGACTCGCTGGTTAGTGGTGGTTGAGTCGCTGGGAGCCAGCCAGCCCTTTGCTAGCCACCACTTGGTGACCAACCATCCGGTAGCTTCAGTACCTTCAAGTCGGGGTGTGTGTCGGATGTGGCCGTCGAGTCTTGTCGCTTTGGTTGCTGTTGGGTTCTTGTCCGGTACTATCTTGGAGGCAATGGTGATATCACCTTCCTGGTCGGGGGGGGGGATTCCGCGGGAAGGTGATTCAAAGTTTTTGATGGGCCAGAGAGACAACGACCCCATGATCCGATGTTGTTGGAGTTGAGGGGGGTTGGCGAGCCCCGGCTCGGCCAGGCCGACTTCCCATGTTTGTACAGTCTGGTGCTGGAGCCAGGAGTAGTGAAGCTGAACTGGCACCGGCACACGGTATTGGTGAGGGGGTCGATGCATCCTGACTGACGACAGGGCGTTCGCTGGACGGCTCAACCGGAAGAAGAGATTCTGTCTGGTCTCTGGTGGCTCGGTTTGGCGTTGATATGAGAAACACATCTAAGTGGCCGAAACCGGGAAGATAGATAATCAAGATATCAAGGCCGAGCCCGAGGCCGGGTGATGGGACGGGAAACCGGCCGCCGAGATGATGGGCATCGGGAAAGAGGCGATAGGGGTTTGGGAATGGAGGAGAAGAAAAAAAAAAAAAAAAAAAAAAAAGGGTTATCATGTCGTCAAAGTGGGATGCCGGCTGCTGTGTGGCCTGCTGTCATGCCGGGTCAAAGCAGCTCGATGAGACAGCAATGGAAGACGTCCGATAACATGGCGACACGGCGGCGGCATGACGCACGTGTCGAGCCAGTGACGGCCCGTCATCCTCTGAGACCGGCATTCGAGACAAGATGGGCAGCCGACGGGGGTGGGGATCGGAAGCGGGACCGGGGGGGAGGAGAGGGCCAGAGGTTTTGCAACAGAGACGCGGCTGGCATACAGCCAGACATATATATGTCCCCCTGAAACATACGGTCTTGCCCCCCCCCCCCCCCCCACACCCTTTTGTCATAGGAATTAGGAAGGGAATCAGCTTCTCGTGCTGCATGGAGGATTGGGAACAAGGCACTAACCAGCTCACCACCAGCGGTCTTGGCTGACAGGATGGGCAATGTTCTGGATCTTGTTCAACAGTGGTGGTGGGGCTGGCCGTGGTTCCTAGCAAACCAAGAGGGACGACGAGTGTGCTCGAAGTGGACGAGAAGGGATCACCCCATGCAACTTGCTGGGGGCCGGATAGGTTAAAAAAGAGGTTGCGGTGTGGAGGTGCGGATGTTTGTATGTAGGCTGGGACGCCTCACGTCTATCTGCGTGGGACATACCTCAAGATATGTAAGGCATGCCATACGTATGGCAGTACCTTGGTATACGGAGTAAGGGGTCTTGTCGATGCACACATGGAGGGACAGGGCCAAGTTGCCTGCTATACCGCCTACATGTACATACAGTGCTGGCAATGCCCAAGGCACGAATACCGAAAGCGAGACCGATAGGGTACCCAGCCAGCCTTCAAGTTCCTAGGGTCCCTCCCCCTTACCGTAGCCTTATGTGACCGGAGGTACTGCTGTGCAGACAGAATAGAGTAGCTGCCCTCACACCACCATGCCGGTGAAACCCAGCCCCCAAGCCAGCAACTCTATACCGTTGGGAGACGATGAGTTGTCAACCCGGTGAAGTTGCAGGCCGGCATGGAAGAGAAAGAGAGGGAAAAAAAAACCCCCCAAAAAAACAAGGGACTAGGGCGAGATCCTGTTGTAAGTCTGGCCACTCAGCGCAGCCGAGGCGCTCTCCAACAGCCTTGATTCGCCAGGCAACGTCCAGGCCGGCAACTCTGGATGTACGTCTCGGGCAAGACAAGAGCGGTAGGCCCTCTCGGATGTCTGCCGCCAGGGACCTTTTCTTCCCATTCGCGGGTGCCCACGGGAGCGGCAGTTGGAGGCTACTCCCTGGCTGGCCCGCCGTTGGCTGGCAACGGGAATCTCGGTGTCGTCCAAAACATCAATACAGGGGGTCTGCCAGACGGGCAGATGCGCACTTTCTCCGCGCTTGCTTATGAATGCTTATTCTGGTTTTCCCTTTTTTATTTTATTTTATCGGATGACATGCAGTGCTCCTTCCAGCTACACGGAGGCGGCGACGTCTTACAGACTGCAAGTTGGCTGGCAACAAGGCGGAGTCCCGATTGACCGGAGCATGGCCCGAGAGAGGTGGGGGATTTCGAAGAGAATGTTGTGTAAACCGAGCAGCATATGCTTGCTAGGCGACGCCGAGAGCAGGGAACTGACAGCATGTAGACGTCAAGGCCAGCTTCTCTCAGACGTCCTGTCACACTCACAACCCACGGGGAACCAACTCGCCCTGCCAGCGCAACTCAGCTTCTGGCTTCCGTATATCGGAAATAGAAACTGCTGTAGGACCCGTACAGGCTGAGAGAACAACCGCAACACTACCCTAGTCCGAGTTGGCCGCCAGGGGTGACCGGTATGGTGCCCATAGGCGAGCTACACTAGCACCTGCAACGACCCGGGAAACAACAAAATAGTCGGTCATGGTGTAGTAGTAGTTAGTGTACTTGCGCAGCCCCAGCCCCAGGGCGTCTAAAACATGGGCAGCAGGGACTTTTCAACCTGCATGCGATCACCGCTGCTTGTTGTTGTGTCTACGATTGTTGATCCGGGTCCTGCAGTCGCTTTTTTGCGAATGCGAAACCATACCACAAGTAGGAGCATGGGGGCATAGTACACTAACATGCTGGTTTACATCCGGGATCAAACCGCCCACTACGGGGGCAGGTAGGTAGTGTGCGAGGAAAAGGAGACGACTCCTTGGAGAGCGAGCTCGGGCCTCTCAGTCATCACTCGATCGAGTAACGCCCGATGCATGTATGACACGTTGGATATGCCCATTGAGTCTTGGATGTGGGTATGAGCGCCCGTCACATCTGGACAGAACACCGCATCGAGAACTTAGGGGCGTCCCCAGACCTGCGATCTGGGGCGACGGCGGCATGGAGGCTGGTTCGGCGCAAGGAGCCGACGTCGACGTCTTGATCGGGAATTTTCCAGAGACACAAAGGGCAAAACGAAGGGGGCAAAAAACCCGGGTGCCACGTCGCCGGGACGAGCTGATGCAAAGACAAGAGATGGAGGCGGGGAGCACATATGGATTCCCGAGCCATGTCTTGGTCGGGAGACCAATCTATGAGCCAAAAGCCGTGCCATCGAACAAGCCCCGAAGACTACAGGACTTTGCCTGCATTGCAAAACAGCGCACCTGCAAGCTGGCCAGTCATGGCCACGGGATAATTCCGAATCATGTCACGACCTCTCTCCATTCCCCCTGTCCCTCTGTTTTCCGGGACCTGGCGTGCCGAGCTGTCTGGGGCAGTTTTCCATCTGCCGTATTCCCTTTATCTGGGAGCACGGCCGACTGGCAACCAAGGTCGTGGCAGGAGACACTCTGAATGCACGAAGAATAATGATCAGATGATGGCTTCCTGCAGACAGAAGAAGTCAAAGGGCCTCTGCGCCGAGTATTGGCTGCGAGAGCAGGCAAGAAACAACGGGCATACCCTAGCCAAGATGAGCTGGCTCGCAGAGTTTTGGGCATGCCCTCACTTTGGAGGTAATGTGGAAGTGCGGCTCGAAGACCTGGTTGCGGGCTCGCCTGGGTGCATCCCAAACAGGGACAGATGATACAATCGTGGGGTTGTTTCCCGGCGGGAAGAGTTGGGGCAAAGGAAAATGGGATCATGGAGAGCCCAGCCAGCTTTGTCGTCGTTTGGCTGTGGGAACTTTGGGGTTGTTTTGGTCGGATCGAGATAAACGATATCGTCCTCCTCTTCCCCGGGATGGCAACGTGCTGCTATGTTGCCGGTCGCCAAGCACTTCTTTTCGTGGGTGCACTAAGGTTAGTTTGCATGACGGCAGTGATCCGGAGTCCGTTGGTGGTGGTGGTGGTGGTGGTGGTGGTCGCGGAGAGGCAAGGAAAACCCGCTCACGGGGAAGCGAGGCTAGCCAATTTCCTAGCCGTTAGTGACAGCAGTGACATGCCACCTCAAGAACCGCCCTGACACGTTTGATAATGGGGCGATATGGATAACGGTCAGTCATGTCAATGACCATATGCCCAGCTGAGTAGGCCTCGAAAGGCCGCCGCAACGGACCGAATGAGGACGCGGGCTTGCTGAACGAGCGGGCGTTGGGCACCCCAGGCGGCAGATAAGGCAGAGAAAACGGGGCCTGTGATTAGCCTTGGCAATGCGCGCAATGAGAAAGGGGTCTGCTAGGCAGCCAGAAAGCCGGGATACACTCCCGAACCAGGCAGGGGATCTTGGAATGCGGGCGGCGGACACTGCACTGTCCAGTTGGGCAATGGCGGCAGCGTGAGCGGGCAGCGGGCTGAGCAGTCAGGCCGTCGGGTCATTCGGCGGGCTGGAGAACTCTGTTGAGCCTGTTGGCCGCAAGTTGGAGATCTTCGGATTCTCGAAGCCCTCGGTGCTATGGTCGGCTGGGGCGGCCAGGGCCCAGGGACGACTAACTAGCAGTTTGATTGTGGCTGGTGGTGAGACAGGGTGCAGTAGCGATCTCTTTCTCGCTCGAAGGGAAGGCCAAAAGAAGGTTGCGGTGGCGGTGGACGGTGAGCGCTTGAGCACTTGAACACTGAACATTGAGCAGCCACTGGACAAACTCGGTCGCAACCACTCGGACTGCACTGGGCACAGCACCTTGAGGGCGCGCAGCACTGTCGGACCGGACCGGGAGACTGCAATGGGCTAAAGATAGGACGAGCAGATGCAGGAGGGCTGAGGGGGGGATCTGGAGGGATCGTTCGGGCGTGTGTGCCTGTCCCTGCCCTGTGCCTGGACAGGCGGGCGGGCTGGGTAGGGGTAGGGGGTGTGTCGAGCACGTCGAGGACTCGAAGTTGAGGACTCGGTCACGCGGCTGGCGGCTGGCTGGCTGGCAGCGCGAGAAAGGAGACGGTCGCCCACAGCGTCCACAGCCAGCCGTGACTGGCAGAGAGAGCGGGCAGAGATTTGAGGTCCCCGTTTCGGGCATGGCGCCTCAGGTGCGGGCAGAGATGCGCAAGGGGGCTGCATTCCCTGCGCAGGTGGATGCAGCGAACGGCGGGCGCTGGGAGCTGCAGCAAGTGCATCCAGATGCGGTCATCTCGAGAGAATAGAAATGTGCCATCTTGGCATTGTGCAATGTGCATGAGCTAAGATCTCTATGCTGAACCCTAATCCGGAAAATGGGTAAAGGGGGTTAATTTGCTGATGACCTGAGATCCAAGTTTGGGTGTGCGTCGAGAGCACGGCGAGAATGTGCCGAGTGTGCAAGAGCGTGGCCAAAAGGCGTGTGGAAATCGAGTCGCAAATCTGGTGGAAATGGTCGTGCAGGGTTTCGTGCATAGTGTTCTTTTTCGAGCGTCTTCGAGATGACGGCCCAGACATTTTCTCATATCCCCAGTTGCCGTTTTCGATAATCCTCGACATTTGCAATATTAGCGGGTTGCTCGGTTAGGCACTTAGCCAGCCTGGCAGCTGCCCCGCGCTTATTCTGCCCTGGCTAATTGCATCTGCCACCGCCCGCCGCCGTCTGCCAGCTGGTGGGCTGACGGCCTCTGTTGCAAGCAACACAGTCAGCACCAGGAACGGGCTTGGTAGCCCAGGGAAGGAACAAGGGCGCAAGGGAGCCCAGGTTCGCCACGACAGGGGCAGTGCGCAGGGGCCAACTGCGAACCCTAAGCCCCCGCTTTTTCCCCAGTTATTGCTCGCTCACTTGCGGCACTCGCTGCGCCCAGCAGCGGGCAGCAGCAAGCCGCACGCGGTGGGGATCCAGCGGGAGCAGGAGCCAGCCAGCAGCAAGAGGGCCCAATTGTCGCCAATTGTCACAATTCGCAGCAAGGATTTCCAATTCAAGCTTCGGCCGTCCTGTTCTCGACGATTCAGGCTTGCGATGGCTGCTGCCGATCCAGCGCAGCCAGCTCTGCCCTATGCTGCGCAGCATGCTACACTATTGCCCAAACTATTGTCCCATTGTTCCCGAAACGTGCTGCTGCTGCTGCGGCTCGCAAAGGTTGCAGAAAGGAGAAACGAGTTGCTGCGATGCGAGAAACGAATTCGACCAGAAAGAGAAATTGCAGGGCACCAGCAGCCATTTCCGTCGGCCTGGAGCAATGACATCAACGACCAAGTCGCAGCCAAGACATGGAAGCACAGCGTACGGATGTGTGCTTCGCACAGAACGCAGCGCGCCATCCGTACCAAGGTACCGCACGGCGAAACGCCTGTAACAACACAGCCTCGGCGTTCCGGGGGGCTTGCGGGCTTGGTGCCAACACAACTTGCCATCCATGATTCCATTGCTTCTCCAGACGCCAATCCCTCCCGTCCCTGGTGTTTGGCTAACCAAGCAAAAGCTAGCAAAGGCGAAACAGCTGGTAGTTGTTGCTGACGGCCGCTGAGCCTCTCGTCGCCAGACCCTCTGTGTTGTCAGACAGTCTCGCATTGTGCATCGTCTGCTCCACACAAGTTCGAAGCCACAGAAGCGACAGGGAGCATGGGTGCTTGATGCCCATGGATGCTCCGCTCCCCCACGTCTCGGACCGCTCCTATGACTTTTTCCTCGGATCTTGAACCAGTCAAGGCTCTGCTGTTCTGCTCTGGCGTCTGAATCGTTGGATCAGGGGTTGCTAGACTTGGTGTTTGGCCCGGTCCATGATTCCATATCGCCCATCGTGGAATACCGTCCCATGTCCCGCGTAGCCAGGAACCGCGCCTCAAAGCTGCTCACTGCTGACCAGAGCTCTCTACTCGAGACGAACCACGGGCCAAGGGTTCGGCTGAGCGGGTCGTCGGCGCCTGAGATAGAAGGCCGTCAGCCTAGCGAGAGCACTGGAAAGCGAACGCCGTTCCGGCGCAGGAGGGCAATTTACACGACTAATTTAGGCTTGCCGACCTGGTAATCAGTCCAAGGCCGCCGCGCCGTCCCTTTGATGGTCGGCCAACGCCAGCAGCATGGAACGGCCGGCTCGACTGGGTTTCTGACGGGCCCATGGCCCCATAAGCATCGCCAATATGCGGGTAGCTGGGCTCGCCTATGTGCTATGTGCTATGTGCTATGTGCGGCATCTCGATCTCAGGTAGCCAGTCACCACCCAGACCGACGCCCCTCTACGCTCTGCGGACACGGCCGCCGTCGATCCGGTCTTGATCCGCCCTGGCTGCGTCCCAGCGCTCAGCGCCCAGCGCCCAGCGCCCTGACGGCACTTGACGGGAGTCGACGGGGCGTCGATTTGAAATCGAAAACTGTACATATTCTCTTGTGGGCTGGAAGCCCGTCCTCGGTACTTTGGCCATGCATCTCTTGACACCTTGCAGTTGGGCATGCTGCCTGCTGTGGCACTCGCAGGGGCGGAAATCGTGTATCGAAGCCTATCGGAAACCGTTCTCGACGAGCACCACCAAGCCCAGCCGACACCAGTCAGTGGCGGCCAGCCAGTATCAGGTATCAGACACCAGGTATCAGGCCAAGTGTGCGATGGGCGGTGCAATGTGTCACGTCGCCCTGCTGGGCTCCTAGTACGCTAACTAGTATGCGCTACCCCGACATTTGGCACTGTAACTGGTGCTATCGTACGTAGTATACTCGGAGGTGCGCCCATCTTCGGTATTTGCTTGCTTTCCGCGGTATTGGCTTGCCTGGGAACAAAACACATCGCCGACCTGGAATGCCTGGATCCTGGGATGTGGAATCACAGATAGCAAATGGGCTACTGCGAGCAGGCTGGCGTTGAAGATCGTGCCTAGACCTGCTCGGAACGGTGCTGTATCGGTTGACGTTGGCTTTGAGCTCGGCCAGCGGGAATTTGCTTACATAGCACTCGCCAATTCGCAGTTTCGGCTTGTCCCACTCCCGCAGGCTACTACTACCACACGAGCCACAGACGACCCACGGAGTAGCACCAGGCCTATCAGCATGGCAGCTGCGAGCTCTCGAGGTGGGGGGCTGCGCTGGCCTATGAGACGGCGACTAGCCGGCGGTGGCTCGCCTTGACGATGAGGCTCACCGCGTCCGTCAGCTGGCAGCGACTACATGTCTGCTATCGTGCGTGCACGCTGCGCAGCGCGGTCGGCGAGACCAGCAGGCTCGCAGCGCCATGGCAGCATGGCAGCATGGGATGCACCGGCGTTCCATGCCCTGAG